>OY740794.1:52568066-53918342 GCA_963514005.1 Raja brachyura | reverse complement strand
CGAGGCAAACTGTAACCTGGCCACACTGTTTTTGTGGCTAACCAGTGGTTTGCATCTTGCAGTGTAGCCTCTGTATTTCTGTTCCTGAAGTCTTCTGCGGACAGTGGTCATTGACAAATCCACATCTGAAGGGTGCTTCTCATCTGTCGGACAGGTGGCAATGACAGGTGTCTGTCATCTGGCGTTTTTCTTTATTAAAGAGTGAATTAGTCTGTCATTAGCTTTGGAGGTCTTCTTTTGCTAATAGTAAGCTCACCAGTGTTCTCTTTCTTCTTAATGATCCAAACAGTTGATTTCAGTAAGCCTAAGGTTTGGCTGATGTTCCTAACATTTTTATTTTTGTTTCTCAGTCTCATAATGGCTTCTTTGACTTTCATTGGCACAACTTTGGTCCTCGTGTTGATAAACAGCAATAAAAGTTTCCAAATGTGATGGAAAGACTGAAGGAAAGACTAGTGCTGAGAGCTCCCTTATACCTGCGTTAAGGAGACAATTAAACACACCCGAGCAATTACAAACACCTGTGAAGCCATGTGTCCCACACATTATGGTGCCCTCAAATTGTGTGACGCTGTATAAACACTGCTGGAATTTTTACATGGTGAAACGAAAATGTATAAAAATAGCCTTTATTAAAATCTGGCAATGTGCACTTTAACCACATGTGATTTGTTTCCTATTACAAATCTCAAATTGTGAGGCATATAAATAAATGATGGGTCTTTGTCCCAAACATTATGGAGGTTGCAGTCATAGGCTATTGAGAGCTCATAGAGGTTTTTAATTAAACTGAGGCACCGGAAGAAGGACATCACGCAAAAGTCAGTGAAGATGAAGAGAATTGACTAAAAGGATTGATAGTGGTACACGATAAGTCCCCATATTTTAGTCTAAACCTCAGAAGCTAAAAATGATGAAGTAGATGCCAACGTTGTGGTATTTAAGCATGAATATAACAGAAGCATATGGATGAACAATGAAGAGATATTGCATTGAATGTAGAAGCTACAAATTTACATAACATTTACAAACAAGCTGGGTTGACCTGATACAGATGGATGTGGGAAATTATAGAAAATGCCATTTAAAATATGGCTAATGCTGGTCATAGGGAAATCTATAACCGGCTGCGATCGATATTTACTACCAGAAGACCCATACCTCACACCACCCATACTGCTTTAACCACAGGAAAATCAAATAAACAAAACTGAAGAGGAGAAAAACAGAGTGAAAACTAAATCAAAATATAATTAAAATGCATAACTGCAGAAGAACATGCAAAATGCAACTCCTGAGAAGAAAGAATGTTGATCTAGAAAGATTGCGCAACTGAATGTATGACTTTGACAGATGGTGATAACAAAAAAATTACAACCGTGATCAGTATGTTCATGGTTTCATATTTATGAGAAACTTAAACTTTCCCAGTACCACAATGAGATATTTTTGAAGGTAATGATAAACACGTTTTGATATATTGCATAAAATAACTTTTTTTAATAAGTTAAAATGTAAAAATGTACTAAGATCTGAAAAATACCAAATACCAAAAATAGATAAGGACCTGGAAGCTCTCCTAAATACTGATCAAAAAATATGAACTAAAATCCTAGCACAAAGATTAAGCACAGTGATTAATAAATTAATACACCCGGACCAAACAGGATTTATACCAAAACGCTATTCTTCATATAACCTGAGACGATTATTCAATATTATATACTCAAAGAGAAGTACTAACAAAGATCTAGCAATTATTTCGTTAGATGCTGTGAAAGCTTTCGACCAGGTGGAATGGCCCTATTTATTTTCGGTTATGAACATTTTTCAATTGGCCGAGAAGTTTAGTACATGGGTAAAACTTTTATATACTAACCCAACAGCTACAATATCGACAAATCAAATGTTATCAGCTAAATTTAACTTATCTAGAGGCCGTAGACAAGGATGTCAGTTATCCCCGCTATTATTTGCACTCGCAATAGAACCATTAGCAGAAAGCATGAGGTCCCATCCTGGAATATATGGGTATAACACCAAAGATACTGAGAATAAAATTTCCTTATATGCAGACGATGTATTAATTTACATTACAAAACCTGAAGTTAGTATCCCAAACTTAATAATTTAATAACTCAATATGGCTCGTTTTCAAGATACAGAATTAATTTGAATAAAAGTGAAATCGTGCCAATAATGGAAAGTAACCCACACATATTACAACAATTTCCTTTAAAATAGTAAATGAAAATTTTAAATAACTTGGAATTTATGAAACAAAGACATACTTCTTTATTTAAATGTAACTTTCCGCCTTTATTGAATAAATTACATAAGAATATTTTATATTGGAAAACATTACCTATCTCAATGTTGGGTAGAATTAAAGCAATAAAAATGATTTTTCTCCCACAATTATTGTACCTCTTTCAATTAATCCCGATATATCTCCCAAAAACTTTTTTTAAAAAGGTTGACTCTATAGTCACCAATTTTATCTGGGATTATAAGAACCACAGAATAAATAAAAAACACTTATGTAAATCAAAAATAAACGGAGGTTTAGCACTACCGAAATTTATGCTCTATTTTTGGGCAGTTAACATTAAAAATATGAATTTTTTGTTGGAAGAACTGGACCAATAACCAGATTGTTTACCTTTTGAAATTGGGTCGATCTTATTTGCTATTACTAAATTAAGCAAAAAAACCTATTGTGAAAACCCCATAATATATAGTGGAATACGCATTTGGAAACAATTAAAAAAGACACTAAAATTGGATAATTTACCACTACCTCTTCCCATTGTAAACAACGCTACATTTAAACCCTCAATGATGGATAAGGGTTTTTTACAATGGAAAAATCACGGAATTACGAAGATGGGTCATCTCCACAGGAAAGGTACATTCCTCTCATTTCAGGAACTACAACAAATTTAAGGGCTTCACTCAAATGACTACTTTAGATACCTACAACTTAGAGACTATGCTAAATCAAATACACAGGACTATAGAAATAGAAAGACAGAAATTCTTGATGAATGTTTGAATAAACACCCTAACACAGAAAAATTGATATCTTATATTTATAATATTCTATTAGATAATGATGGACCCATGACAGAAATATATAGGCAACATGGGAAAAAGAACTTGGGCAAACAATAAGGCCAGAAATATGGGACAAAATCTTACAACATATAAATCACTGTTCGTTAAATGCTAGACACTCTTTAATACAATTTAAAGCATTACATAGATTGCACTACTCAAAAACAAAATTAAATAGAATTTTCCCAAGCATATCTCCTATTTGTGAAAAATGTCAGCACTCAGAGGAAAACATAACGCACACATTTGTAAGTTGTATAAAAATTAATAATTTTTGGACGGAAATTTTTAAGATAATTTTGGAAGTTGTCAATATCCAATTGGCCCCGATTCAAAATTAATAATATTAGGAATACTAGAACAAAATCAATTATTTACAACAAACCAAAGAAACGTTATCGATTATAGTATAATAACTGTGAAAAAAATATTAACATTTTGGAAAGGCCCTATAATCCCCACAATTAAAATGCGGACTATGGAAATGTCGGAGACCCTATATTTGGAAAGATTAAGATTTGTCTTAATGGACATACAAGAACTATTTACTAGAATATGGTCTCCAATCATTGACTATTTGAAGGGGCAAACTGGTTCGGCACGAGAACCTGACTGAAACCCGAATCAAGGATTAGATGAAGAATTCCATTTTATAATCCACGGACATATCTCCAATGATGTATAATTAGCTTATTATTCCATTCTCTTTTAATTTTTTGGTTTCTTTTCTTTCCCTCTCATACAATTGATAATACAATCAATATTAATAATGTATGACTACAACAAACAAAATGTTTTTTATTATGTATTTACTTCTAATAAAAAATAAATAAAAATCTGAAAAAGCAAACAGGAAAGTTAACAATTCAAGGGAAAACAAATTTAAATCAAAATGTCTTTGTTGTGTCAATCTCAAGAGATTGCAAGCAAACTTTGCAAATGCTCTTGCTCACAACTAACGTTTGTTAATGTTCTTGCACACAACTAACATATGAAAGCAAGCACCCAGATTTGCAAGTTATGTTTAATTAAGATCTTGCCAGATGGTATGAGGATTTTTAAGCAACATATATTCATTCAGACACAGCATTATTGGGCTTTTAGTGGCACTGACTGAAATAAGACAATGGACAGATGTCACAGATGCTCTAAAGGTAACTATACAACAGAATAAGTACAGCCAGTAACACTATTAACAAATTTGGCATCAAACCTTCTCCTGCCTCATCCAATCTTATGGGAATGGTGCTCTGCATCTCACAACAACCCCAAGTACCTTAATTTCCAACTCACAAGTCATCAAACGGTAGATTGAACTTTTGAGACTTTCCAATGCATGAAAGAATGTTTACTTCTTCAGTCATCAAGCATTAAATTTGTTTTAACATTTCCATTATTTTGTCTTCTAATTACTTATCGAGCTGCACACAGAGCTGCAAATAAATACTCTGATAACATGACCACAGATAACTGTTGGCAGAATAGTGGTGTTTTATTGAATGTTCTGTATTCTTTAAAGCCATCAACCGTTATTCTCCATTATTCAACACAGGAAATGGGATGAATCTCATGCAATACTTTTGGAGAGGCAAATGTGATATTAAAAGATTTAGTACTTGCGACCATTGGGTGCAGTAAGTATTCATCTGCTAACGTTTTGTTTCAATTAAGTCAATGGAATAGAATATATGGGAACTGGGTGCAACATGCAGCCAACGCTCCTGCACACATTTAATGATGGTTGCCAAAGATGAATTAATCCATCAAGATCCAATTTGATGATATTGTTATTGTAAAGTTCACAATCTTCAAGAAGCTTTCACATATGATTCATTGATCCCAAGTTGGTGGTGCAGCTTTGTCCCAGCCATTCACTACACATGCACATCCACAGTCTTTTATTAACCTGTTGTGCGGTCACTTTTGACAGGGATGGGACACTCGGGAGGTGACGGGGACAGTCAAGTAGCAATTCAGCAGCGCTTGCAGTGCCGGAGACCTGGGTTCGATCCTGACAACGGATGAAACGCAGATCTGTACACATGCAGCAGCACAGTTGCCGAAAATGTTTATCACGAGTGACATATGACATGGGCATGCACAGTCGGAATACCAAATTTGCTTATTGAAGAGCCACCACGAATTGAAGCATACATTTTAAATTTAATTTCTAACTACAATTAAATATAACTATAAGAATTTGGGATATCAGTGCAGAAGAATGTTATTCTTAGAACTTGAGAATTAGGATCTGGCTAAGCTGTCTGGCTCTTCCAGCATTCATGAAAATACTGTACTATACATATAAAGGATAAACAACATAACAGTATTTTTGTGAATTTATATATTTCTTAATTCCCTAATTCATCATAAATCTATTTATCACTAAATTGAATTAAGTCAATGACTAAACCTCTACAGACTTCTTGAACAGGAAATTCCAAAGAAACACAAATGTCCAAGGAAATACATTTCTAATCTCAGTCCAAAATAACCTTATTCTGAGACTATCACCCTTAGGCAAAGATCCTCCCTGTATCAGCCGGCGAGAATTATTTAAGTTTCAATTAGGTTGCTTCTTATTCTTCTACAATCTCAAGAATACAGGCCAATCTGCAAATTCAGCAACCCAGGAATCAGCTTGGTTAATCTACTTTCCACTCTCTCTATGGCAAGCATATGATTTTTAATAGAATGGCACACAATAGTCAGATGTGATCTCACAATATAGTTACATAGAGACTTATTTTGTCCTGTTTACGAATCCTCTCTTAAGAAAAATCAATAGACCACTTATCTGTTTAATGTTCTGCTACACCTGCATATTAGCTATCATGGCTGGTATGCATGGGATACCAAGATCATATAATAAAGGCTGACATACCACTTTCTTGCCTAACTGCTTGATGTATTGTACATTGGTTTACCATGACTCCCACCCCCTACTTTCAGTGTGAAGTCCCGACCCGAAATGTCATCCATTCTTTTTGTCCAGAGGTGTTGCCTGACCCACTGAGATACTCCAGAACTTTGTGAATATCTTGGTATAAACCAGAATTTGCAATTCCATGTTTCTACAAAATCCAGGCAAATCTCCTTTGCACCTTCTCTGATGATATTATATCCTTGATCTGTTGTGGTGACCAACAACATGAACATTACTCCAGTTGTGGTTTAACTAATATTTTATGCATTTATATCATTCCTCATCCTATGAAGCAACTATCTTATGTTTTCCTGAACATCTTTCTCCATAATCTGCGATGTTCAGAGATTCGTAAGTTTGCCATTCTTGATCCCTCTCTTGTCCTGAATATATCGTAACCCATCATAATGTTTTTCTTTCCCTTGCCTGACCTCCCCAAATGCATTACCTTATACTTGGTTAAACTGACTGGCTTGTGGTTACTCACTTAATCATTTTGCACCTTTGTACTCAATGATACATCAGCAGCCTTTAGTCATTTGGCCGGTGACATAGCCAAAGACACCGAAAAATGGTAATCAGCCTATCACGGCTTGGCAACTTAACAACTTCTAAACATTCTAGACAGTAAAAATTCTCTGTTGATATTTATCAGTTCCAACATTTAATATTTATCCCACTTAATTTCATTGTGTATACCATCCATTTCTTCTGCAAAGAAAAATATGAATTATTTTTTAAAACTTTATACATCTTCCATCTTCTTGCCTCGGCTGTCATTTAAGTTTTGAATCATTCTTATTTTTCACTTTGTTATCCTCTATCCCTTTATATATTGAATGAACTGTTTAAAGAGTGTTGCCATGATGTTACCATCCAAGCTCACACACTTCCCATACCATTCCTGTCACTGCCCTTAGTTTCTGCAGCTGTGTATCCAAGATCTGCCTACTGAGATCACCCAGTAAAGCGGGGGGGGGGGGGGGGGGGGGGGGCGTCTAACGGTGACGAAGCCTCAGGCTGCATAACCTGAGAAACCAACCTTCAAACACAACTGACAATAAGATATGCTGAAAAACTGTTTAAATCAGTTTACTTAATAGGGTAAAAGGAATACATTAACTTCAATGATCCATATGTAATTGGAATCAATTAAAAAGTAGAAATCAAGAATTTGTTTAGCAGAAATCTTCCCAATCTATGTCAACAACTCCATTCAAATGAAACAAATAATACAACATATGTCAGCTATCTCTGGCAGAACGCTGAGGGGCCAGAAGTGAAATACCCACTATCTTTTTGTGCACCAAATTTGTTTTCCGAACTTCCCTCTTTAATTCATCGATGTATTTTTATACTCCTGGACGATTTCTGCAGCATTCGGCACTCAGTGCATGTCATGAGTCTCCGTTTACGCTTTATTCTGTCCCGCACTTCCTTGAAACCTGCGGAGTTTGAGTTTTCCACTTGTCTTTCAATGGCTGTAATGCTGTTTTATTAAACACATTCATATAGTTTGAGATAATTCGACCTGCAAAGCTTAAACGCTCATCTGTGGAAGACATGACATAGGGAGGGACATAAGAGGCATTCACGGTATGTCATTGAGAGAAACATATCCTGTGTATATGTCTTGGTTAACAATGAGCAACATGGGATATTACCCCTGAGCTCAAATACATTCCTGCAGTAGATTAAAAGCCAAGCTTCCCGTTTTAGAAATGTCAACAATGCATTGTTTCAAATCTGAAAAAAAAAATTGGCTGTCCATATAGTTAAGTAAGTGAAGGGGAGAACATACTATACTACTTCCCTTTTGTATGGTTGTGCTTTTGGGATGACAAACTTCCCAGACCATGCATTCTTTGAGAAACACAACTGCATTAACTATCAAAGTGGTTCTTTCAGCAGCTCAAAAAAAGACAAAATATTGCTCCCATCGTTCTACACTGTAGGAATGATATGGGGAGTTATCGAATTAGGTGGATATAGCAGACATCATTTCAAACGAGTATCAGTCTTCAGGAAAACCTGTTCTAATGTAAACAGCAAGCAGTAATCAGATTTGATATTGAAAGAACAGCAATATAAAGGGTACTGTCCACAGAGCACTGACCCACAGTAAGAGTCTGGCTGATCAGGAGATATGGTAAATAAAGGGACATGATTGCAAGACGTTCTGAATGCCTCAGCCAAACATGGGGCAATGTTAATTGGCCTCCGTCAAACCAGGCATCAAACAACTTCAGTTTATGCTATTTTGCACCATTGCGACTGAGATCAAGGTAGCTTCCAGACCAGATTTATTTTGTCACTTAGCACATCAAACATGGTCATAGGCATATTTGCTCTGCCCATCAATAATTGGGATATTTGTGTATCTGAAATGTCAGCCCTCACAGTCAACACTAATTTCAGGTATCTGGGTTCCTTGTCCTCAGAAGCTTTTCGACCATCTATGTGAATTATATTGTCCCAGCATGGGTGTTTGAACATTCAGTGGTGTTTTGCCCGTAACAGTTTGCTCCAATTATAAGTATGTAACTCAATGGAACAGTTTTTCAGCTTCATATGGATGAAGTAAATGATGTTATTGTAGCTACTGAAATTGTATTGAATCCCTGGTGTTAGCTTTGTTCTTTAAGAATATAAAAACTATCTTTTGGGGAGATTTGACAGAGAGGGTCTCCAAGAAACATTCTTTGCTTGTCGCAATGAATAAAGACCATTGTATCCACCAGCTTCAGTAGCTCCAGTGATTCAGTTCAGTCACAACAACATCAAGAGTCATTACCAATTGTAATATCCACCCGAACATATCGGGAATATGCGTGCATCACATATGCTGGGAGAATCACAAATTCTAACACGATTTTGTAGCACTGTATCATGGCAAAATTTAAAATCCATACAACAGAGGCTATTTCTGCCTATTTGCTATCATGCTATCTTGCTTCCGCTAAGAAATAAGAAGCCTTTGCAGCATGGAAAACTGACAGCATTGCCCATGCCACACATTATAAATTATTAGTTTCAAAGAACCATTCATTGATTACACATTTAAAATTGGAATCTGATTGCCTGAATGTAAAGCTGATATGCTTTCCAGCGACAATAATACAGGCAAAATAAAAGAAATGCTGAACATTGCCTTTCTTTCAATTAATATTCACTACTTCACAAATGACTGAACCTTGGGGTTCAGAATTTTACCTTCTTTAGTTCCTTATACATCTAACTATCGGGTGTTGAGAATTCCTTAATTTCTCGCATCCTTTGAAGCTGCTAAATTCAGCCAACTTTTCCAGATGCATCGACCATTTTATTAAAGATTAGTTCTTTCTTATTTTCGCAGTAAATTATTTGTTAACTCGTTTCACAGGCGTCCACAACCTATACATTCACACAATTTTAGTTTAGAGATACAGCACGGAAACAGGCCCATCGGCCCACCAAGACAGCGCTGACCAGCAATCCCTGCACATTTACACTATTCTACACACACTAGGGACAATTTACAGTTCTACCAGGCCAATTTACCTACAAATCTTTTTTAAAAAATAAATATCTTTATTTATTAGAGGTACCGTAAGTTACATCAGTGTACATCCCTCATATTGTATTACAGTCATTGTACCCCTTAATTTTTTTTTAAGGCTTTAGAAAAGAGAGAAAAGAGAGAGAAATACCAGCAAAGAAAGTAGAAAAGTGAAAAATAGATGTGAAAGTGCAAAAACGTGACAGAGGGAAAGGAAACCCTTGAAGAGTTTGAGACCGGAGATTAAGAGATAGACCCTGGAGAGGAAAAAAAAACGAAAAAGGAAAGATAGAGAAAGAAAGAAGAAAAGCCAGTTACTTTAGTATAAACATCTCGCAAAAGGAATCTACCAACTCCACAGTTTTTCCTCCCCCTTTACCAAGACCCGACACCGGTACTTTTTTGAGGTATTCTTGCACGTTATCCTTGTAATAGATTTATAAATGCAGACCACGTCTTATAGAAACAGTCCGATTTTCCTGCTAGTCGGAGTCTACCTACAAACCTGTACGTCTTTTAAGCGTGGGAGGAAACCAAAGATCTCGGAGAAAACCCACGTGATTACGGGGAGAACGTACAAACTCCGGACGGACAGCTCCTGTGGTCAAGATCGAAACCGGGTCTTCGGCGCTGCAAGGCAGCGACTCTACCGCTGCGCTACCTATGCCCATTCCTCACTGAAATTTGACACTTTCGGGACTGCACTCGAAATAATTTCATAAAGGAAAGCACATCGCCTAAATTATCAATGCAAACAATCAGCACACATTGAGCATTCATCTGTTCACCGCAGAGGATTATCAGTTTGACTATGATGTTTATCTTAAACCATGGGAAATTTAAGAAGCTCAGAGAAGCTGCTTGTTCAGGAATCTACCTATTTTTAAAAAATGTTCCAAAGCAATACACAGGTACAGCAAACTCATACACCGGGCGACACAGTCGGATAAAAAATGGATACTTCCATATTCTTGGTTCACCAAAAAATGAATTCCCAACCTTGATTAGGTTATCACAAAAAATTAGAGAACATGCAAAAATAAAGGAATAAACCAGACATAATTTGACCAAACCTGTGCATCACATTATATTCAAGTCCCAGTAAAATACTTTCTTTAATGATGTTCAATGGTTTAGTATTCATCTAATAAAAACATTTACAATGTCCAGCTGCAGGAAGAAGGGACAATTTAAAAGGCAGCTTGAAAACCCGTCAACAAGCTTACAAAATACAACTGGATTTTTCATTTGTGTATATTCAACACTTGTTATTCAATTTGTTTAATAGAAAAAAAATAACATCTTAATGCTCTTGATGAGTTCATACCTATACGGTATAAAGTCGAACAGAGTCACTTACAAAATTCACTAATCATTAGAAAAACAATTAATCAAGGAAATTTACAACACATGGCTATTCTGTCCATCGTGCCTGAGCTGAATCTTAGAAAGGGTACAGAAGCTTCATTACACATTTTGCCTGCAACTCTCAAGTACCTGCCCGACTCATTTTTAAAGTTATTTATGAGATTGTCTTCAACTTCTTTAGTTAAATGCGTTTTCTGGCATCCCTGATTTCATCCCATTTCCCTTACATCTGAAATGTATACTTGGTTTCCATGTGCAAATGCACACGAGATTGACTTGTATTTTCTACAACAAATTGTATTCTCAGCTCTGTGGACAGAACACTTCCCTAATTCCTCCGTCTTAGCAAGAAACTCAATTTTGAGCAAGTTCAATCCCATTTATCTATTACTCTTAATCATTAAACTCCCGAGCTGTACAGTAAATTACTTCTGAGCACAACATGAGCCATTTGAGCTAATGGTAATGAAGTGGCAAAAGATATAGTTGGAGCATTAATTATATTAAATCATGAAAGAGTGAAGATAAATTACAAAGATAGAAAGGGTCTCTTGAGAATTTTGGAATCTATATCCATCTGGTCACAAAAACCTTAAGTTTAACAAAAATATATAATTAGATCCGCATGTAATTAGTAATGAAGTAAGCAAAAACAATTTGCTTCCTGATCCCTGCAAACAGGGCAATTGGGTTGACTGAAGCAATGAAAAGTAGAAGAACCATGTCAAATGGGAAAGATGAGAAGAATAAATGAGCAACTAGAAATCAACATAATTGTTATGGTAACAATAGCAATAGATCTTAGATCAAACCAACTAATTAAATGCTGTTCCTGAGTTACAAGTACCTGACTTGTGGATTCGAGCGAGCTCCCATAATGTTACAAAATACACAAGTCTGATATAAGTATACATGTACATTCCTACATACAGCAGAACACGTTTCCTCTCTCTATCCACTTTCAGTAACTGTTCTTTCTTATCAGTGTTGTGTGCTTTTGCTGCCATTCATTACAATACTGGGGAGGTATGGTCATCGTTTTGAGTGATGTTTGTGTATGTTTTGACTTACAGACAAAATCAACTTATGTATGTCTGCAAAAATGGAATGTGTTCATTGCCCAGGGACAGCCTGTACACATCAGAAGGAATGCTAAACTCATATCAGCCAGCACTTCATTTACTAAGGCACAAGGGAAATATGGAAGGCAAGAAGGTAGTGATGTGTCGATTATTAAAGACACAGGTAAACAGTAGAGATACCAAATCTCTTCCTTTGAAAGAGGCAGCCAAAGAAGCAAATTTTCAGAGTGTTTGAGATATTTAAAGAACGGAAGGTAAAAAAAAGAATGTTATTATGCCAAGATACCTCGGGATTGAAAAACAAGGAGGATTAGTTGACCAAATATACATTGCCCACCATAACGTTTGGGACAAAGACTATCATTTATTTATATGCCTCTGCACTCTACAATTTGAGATTTGCAATAGAAAAAAACATGTGGATAATGTGCACATTGTCAGATTTTAATAAAGGCCATTTAATCAATTCCTAGAACAAATATTTCTGTTACTACGAGAAAAAAAACAAACTTTTTTTCCTCTCTGGGGGATGATGAGCAGCTAAATTTCCACCTAACTTCAGCAATCTGAATTAATCTTCACACGTAACTGGAAAAGGGCTAACCACTCCATGACCAAAGCTAAACTCAAGCAAGAACATTATTTGCAGGCGATACGCAGCTCTGTACAGTCGGTTCCAGCGTATAATGGGAACCCTGTACATCTAACGGCCAATACCCTTTAAATTAATTTAGCCTCACAGTTCAAAGGCAGATACCTTAAAGTAATACAAATTCACAAGGTACCATTCGCTGATTCAAACATTCCGCTGACTTAAGTATTATCACTGCTGTTATGGAAAAAAAACATAATAACCAATTTGCACATGGGAGATGCATTGCAACCATGAAATAAACCAACAGATAATCTGATTTAATGCTGTTGATTGAAAATGTAAGCCATTTTGCCAGCTCCTGCGATGGGAACTTCAACCATTCAGGGATGTACTAGTCCCTTGATATACCACCAAGGGCGCCGCACCAGTCTGTCTGTTTTTAGTCTTTTTAAAAAAATGTTTAGTGTGTGTTAAAAGTTGGTGTAAATGTTCTCCGGTCTATTTTTGTGGGGGGAGGGGGAAACATTTTTCTCGGTTTCTTAGCTTGCCAAAGATGCGGTTATTTTCTGGATCGCATCTCCGGTCGCTCTGCGGCCTACTATCGATGGAGCTGGAGGCCTCCTCGGACTGACCTTGAGCCCTACCGTGGGCGTGGACTTAACATCGGAGTCGATCCCTTGCCTGGGATCGCACCAACCACAGCCTGCGAACTTTACCATCACGAGCATGCAGTCTCGGGAGAGGCCTAGTCAGGAGCTCCAACGTCGTGGAATGTTCGACCAGCCCGAATCCAGGATCCGATCGCCGGCGCGGGGGAGCTGACATCCACCATGCAGGAGCTGATTGCCCCGATGTGGAGGCCCCAAATGCTGCCAGCTACAGGAGTCAAGATCGTCCAGTCAACATAGGGCTCGAGGTCTCCGACCTCGGGAGAGCTAAGGGAAGAGATTTGAACTTTTTTTCACCTTCCATCACAGTGAGGAATGTGGAGGAGTCAATGTGGTGGATGTTTATGTTACAATGTGTTTTGTGTGTTCCGTTGCTTTTTAGTTGTATGACTGACTTGGCAAATGAAATTCCTCGTATGTTGCAAAACATAGTTGGCTAATAAAGTATTATTGTCATTGATTCTGAACAATAGCCTAGATTATGTGTTTAAATCACTAGATTGAAATTTAAACTTTAAATCATGGTGTCTGTGAGGCAAGGGTAGCACTTGTTTTGTAATTCCATGACTGAATAAACGCGAGACATGGAGGAGTATTCCGCAGTAATTACAAGATTGATTCTAGGAGTAAGTGGGTTAGCATATGATGAGAGTTTGACGGGGTTTAAGTGGGCCTCTACTCGCTGGACTTTAGAAGGTTGAGGGGGGACCTCATTGAAACTGACAGAACAATGAAAGGCATGGATAGAGTGGATGTGGAAAGGATGTTTCCACTGGTGGGAGAGTCTAGGACTCAGAAGCCTCATCGCCTCAGAATTAAAGGGCGCTCTTTTAGAAAGGAGGCGAGGAGGAACTTTAGTCAGCGGGTAGTTCATCTGTGGAACTCATTGCCACAGAGGGCTGTGGAGGCCAAGTCAGTGGATATTTTTAAGGCAGAAATAGACAAATTTTTCATTAGAATGGGTCTTATGGGTAGCAGGCAGTGAAATGGGATTAGGAGGCAGAGATCAGCCATGATTGTATGGCGGAGTAGGCTTGATCAGCCAAATGGCCTAATTCTACTCCTATAACTTGTGAACTTGTGTTATCCACTCATTCACAAAACCATCTTCTGTCAGTCAGCAGTCGGGATGGGTCAATTCAAATTAGCTCTTTGATTCAAAACTTAGGATTCTAAATTTGAAAATAATGATGCTTAATGAAAAAATATTTCTTTTCAGAATGAAATGTGATCCAAATACTGAAACTGGTAAGTGTTATTTTATACTCAGTCTATTTTGCTGCTCTTGTAAGCATAAAAATAGAACAGTTAAACTTAATTTATATAATTAAGGCTAAAGATTAGCAATGTTTTTTCTCAATCCTTGGATATGGGCATCAGCTCCGGAGGAATGTCTTACATCATTGCACTGTTTAAAAATAAACTCATGGGCATTTTTACAAATATTCCCATTTCCAAACAAGTGCAGTCAGAAATTACCTACTACACCATGGAATATTATGGTTAAATATATTAAAATACTAAAGTAGATTTTTAAATATATATTCATCTATGCTGTTGTAACTGCAAAACATCCAGTACTAATTTTCGTTCTGTAAGGAAAAACCCCCCAAAATATATATTAATCTTCTCTACATCCACATGTTCCCTTCTACATTATGGGTTTCAGTGTACTTTATTTCATCTTTACATCAAAAAGATCTAATTTATAACAAAAAAAATTAATTCCCTTGGAATACAGAGATAAATGGAAGTGCGCGTGCCTTGCACACAAGAAAGGTAAGGCTGCTCCTTTGGGAAATTGTCTACTTTCAGAGTGCTAGGTATTCAAAGCTTGCTCAAAAGTGTTCATTTAGAATACAGATATCAAACGATGATGCAAGTATTGAACAGATAATCATGAAACTTACCAGATGTTCTAATGCTAATTTGATGTTTCCAGGATTCCTGCAAAAGAACAAAAATATTTCCTAAATATCAGCAGCTCGAGATAGCCAAAGCTCATGCCAATATCCAAGTTTGCAAGAGTTAACCTTAAATTAAACCCATCGAACAAGGCAGTCAACAAAATACTAATAATAGAGATTAATGACTTATTGTTATTAGAAAATCATATCCATATTTTGCTATAAGAGTTGAAATTGTAAGTTTTAAAAGATTATACCCATCAAATGATCAGGCAATTTAGGATTTAAAAGCAAACATAGCATGCATATCATACCATTTGATAACTTACATAAAACATATATTCTAAAGGAATTGAAACCATGATTTAGCTATCAAAATGCACACATAAGTCAAACAGTGCAAGGCAGTAGCAGGCCCTCCGGCCCACAATATCTGTGCCAAACATGATGCCAAGACCATTGTCTTATCTGTTAACTATTCCCCGCCAATCCATGTGCCTATCGAAAAGTCTCTTGAATGCCACTGCAGCCACACGTTCCAGAGACTCTCCAATGTCTATTTAAAAATGAAACTTGCCCTGCACATCTCCTTTAAATGTTGCCCTTCTCCATGTAAAGCTATGCCCTCTAGTATATAGAGAGCCTATTTCTCTTCATTGAGTGTTAAAAAATCAGAGGGTGCAAATTTGAAGCAATTAGTGGATGACTAGGAAAAAAATTACTTAAGGGAAAAGCTATTTCAACAAGGTGCACAAATCTGGAAGCCATGGCTTTAAAGGATGGTAGAGCAGAAACCCTAATCACATTTAAAAAGTACTTGCAAGCTGACCTAAACAATCACGAACTGAAGGGTTGTGGACTAAATTACAAAGGAGGTATTAGACTGGGTAGCCCTTTTTTGATTGGCAATGACATATACATAAAAGTGCCTTCACAATATCTGATCACAAGTAGAAGGAAAACCAATAAAATTCAAGCATGCGTCCAATGTCTAATAATTTGCTGAATTTTGGAAAACAAATTGATTTCATGAACTCCAAAATAACTATATTAAAGTTAAGGATATATTAAAGTTAAGGATATATTAAAGTTAAAAATAACTATATTAAAGCTAAGAAAGTTAAGTTAAAGGTCAGTATCAAAGGTCATTGTACATTATTTAATGTAATTTATTCCCCTTTTCAGGATGGATATAATTGCACCTGTTGAATAGTTTTGTTCCAAACAGCAAGATTCCCTTTTACTCTCTTTATAGCTTTTCTTAATTTTTAAAACATCTTTTCTCTTCCTATTCAGTCTAAATTCTATTTATTTATTCTATGTGCCCCCAATCCCCAATTATAAAAAATAATTATTGCTACCTTTTACAACCATCATTTGGATGGGAAATCCACAAGCTTCTCAGCTTGTTTGCTATCTGATGAGCACTGGCTCAGCTGTCGCAATTTCTCAGGTTAAATGTTCGTCCTATCTCAAACATCTCAGTATATAACATGATGATATTTGAATGCAAGATTGAGATGAATGATTTGGGGACCCCCTATGCCAACTTGGGGTACAGAAGATCCCACAACGATATTTAAAGGCCAGATGAGTTACTGTGCCCTGGAAACCACTCAATGTCAATGCCCAGTGTAAACAATCTGTAATTTGCTTCATTCCCAAGCAAGCAACTTGGTTGTATGCAACTTGTCTCCTATATTCCTACATTGTAACAACAAGTATGTCTTGGAAGCACTTCATTGGTTCTAAGTTGATTTTGGACATCCAGATGTTGTGAAATGTGCAACATAAATGTGAGATATTTTTGCTTCACTGTTAAAGGCTTTTCCAATCAGTTACAATTCATTGGCCAGCATTGTCAAGTTCTCCTCCACACAACTAACATCAGCCATTCAGACTATATGTGTAGAAATATGTTTATTATACCAATATCAGGGATACATTTTGCCTCAATAAAATGTTTAAGAGAAGAAAATCTTAGATGAATTAAGACCAAATCAGCCAACTATTGACTTTCAAAAGTTATACTCCAGTACTGGATATTTTAGGAATTTTAAAAAGACAATAAAGTGTTGGGTTAAGTCAGTTCAGGCAACATCTCCGGAGAACATGGATTGGTGACGTTTCAGGTTAGAACCCTTCTTCAGACCCGATCCAAAAGATCATCTATCCGTGTTCTCTGGAGATGATGCCTGACCCGCTGAAATACTCCAGTACTTTTTGGCCATTTTTGTAATGCAGCATCCTAGTTGGAAACAGTTCCTTGCTTTCACTATTTTAGGAATTACCATAACCATGTCAAATATTACCCTGGTGTGTAAGAAGGCAGTAGAACCGGGAAAAGAGTTAATGGGAATATGGAGAGAGTAAAATTATAAAATTAATTAACGTAGGATTAATGCAAAAATTGGGTGATTGCTGATCGTTGTGATTGTCCAAATCTGTATGTTGACAGGGATCAGAGGAGAAAACAGAGATGGATAATCTCTTTGGCAGAGCTGCCAAGCTTTGTCAGAGCATTTCAGTATTCTAGTACCTGAAAATCAGTATTTTGCTGAGGAAACCAGTATTTTTACGCCGGTCCATTTCGCTGAAATAAATGTTGGGTTTTTTATGTGCAGTCATACCCATGTAAAAGTACAAGAGTGCATAACGTTGCTAATAATTGACATGTCTTCTACGCACCTTACTTGACAGTGCATTCATTGCCGTCTCTTTGTATTCTGCTGTTTGAACGTCTGCTTCCCGCTTTTAGCACCAGATGATGATGTAGAAACCATTTTGCATTTTTAATCCCTATTCTTTCTAATCTTGACGCATCTCATCCCTTGACTCGCAACAGCTTCGCATCCACCATGCCACGTAGTACGTAATTCACGCGAGCGCCTGTGAAACCCCGACCAAAGATCCAAGCAGTAGTACATCATGGGGAATTTTTCGTGCTATCTTCATGTGATCGTGATTACCGTCATGGCATCCACATCTACATTTACAACTCACTGACTGAATGATACAGACGTCCTGACTGAAAATCACACCCTTCTGATCAATTATTTTAGGATAAGCCTTTCCAGAGAACATGCTACTTTTTACTTCGCACATTTTCAAAATATTCATTAATAGGCGGAAATCGCTTTTAAAACATTGGGGGTACGCAAATTACCTGGCGGGCCGGTGACAAGTGTGCATTACAACGAACAATTTTATCTCCTCCCACTCCCCCCCCCCCCCCCCCAACAAGAATCACATTTTATTTATTGTTTAAACACAGTGATGCCATCTGGTTGCCTGCGTAACGCACACAACAAGCTCCCACGCACAAAACACCAGATAATCGTTTCCAGTTTATTTGCAGTTCATTTGGTTTTTTTTTAACTTTGCGCATTTAATAGCGCCATTTTAGCAGTGGTGTCGAGTAAGTCGTACTTTCTATTCCCTCCGCAGATGATACATTACTTTCAAATCACACATCTTACCTCTATTACCCCTCTACATAAAAACAAAGTGTCAATGCCTCTTCAAGGTCTACTAATCCCAGTGCTTCTACACCCCAACACATTTTTCCTGAAATAGAATCCCAAATTTCCTGGAATTTGGTGGTATTTCCTGAAATTTTCAAAATGCTTCCTGCGTGACATATGTGTTTTTTTTTTGCGGGCACACGTGAACAACACAAAGAACAAGGCAAAACAGATCTATGTAACTACACCGTATCTGCCTGCTTCTGTTACTCACTTGTAGAGTGTTATGCAAGGCAGCTTTCGTTGCCTCCAGCACCTTTCGTTAACTTTGTTTTTTCAACCTGCTCTCATGTGTATCAGTCTCTGCTCTCTCTCCCTCCCTCGCTCCCTCCTTCCAATCTCTGCCTTTCCCTCTCGACCTCCCCTCCCTCTTTCTCTCCCTCCCTCCCCCTTTTTAAAAATCCATATTTAAGAACGCAAAATCGTACTTCAGTATTCTTATTACATTTCCGTATGAAATATGGAAAATCCGTACTACTTGGCAGCTCTGCTTTGGCGACCTCTTCCAAAGCTATAGTGGACAGATGTTTCTTCTACAAGTTAACTCACCGGTGGAGGGGTCACCTTTGGAAACTTTCATTGCGGTTTATCAGCATAAGAACCAAAGTTGTGCCAATGAAAGTCAAAGAAGCCATTATGAAACTGAGAAACAAGAATAAAACTGTTGGAGACATCAGCCAACCCTTAGGCTTACCAAAATCATCTGTTTGGAACATCATTAAGAAGAGAGCACTGGTGAACACGTGCGTGCGGGTATGTGTGTGACAGAAATGTAATGTAAGTGAAAGTAGTCATGTTTAGTATTTTTTTGCTTATCCTTTGCATGCAATAACTGCTTGAAGTTTGCTATTCATGGACCTCACCAGTTGCTGGGTGTCTTCTCTGGTGATGCTCTGCCAGGCCTGTATTGCAGTAGCCAGCTTTTGCTTCTGCTTGTTTTGGGGCCTAGTCCCCTTCAGTTTTCTCTACAGCATATAAAAGGCATGCTCAATTGGGTTCAGATCGGTTAATTGACTCGGCTACTCAAGAATTGGCCATTTTTTAGCTTTGAAAAACTCCTTTGTTGCTTTAGCAATATGTTTGGGTTCATTGGCTTGCTTTTTCAAGAACTGTGGTTACTCGTTTAAGTACTTCTTGGCAAACTGTAACCTGGCCATCCTATTTGTGCGGTTAACCAGTGTAGTGTAGCCTCTGTATTTCTGTTCATGAAGTCTGCTGCGAACAGTGGTCATTGACAAATCCACACCTGACTCCTGAAGAGTGTTTCTGATCTGTTGGACAGGTGTTTGGGGATTTTTCTTTATTATAGACAGAATTCTTCTGTCATCAGCTGTGGAGGTTTTCCTTGGCCTGCCAGTCCATTTGCGATTAGTAAGCTCATCAGTGCTCTCTCTCTTCTTAATGATGTTCCAAACAGTTGATCATGGTAAGCCTAAGGTTTGGCTGATGTCTTTTAACAGTTTTATTCTTGTTTCTCAGTCTCATAATGGCTTATTTGACTTTCATTGGCACAACTTTGGTCCTCATGCTGATAAACAGCAATTAAAGTTTCCAACAGTGATGGAAAGACTGGAGGAAAGACTAGGTGCTGAGAGCTCTCTTATATCTGCATTAAGGAGGCAATTAAACACTCCTGAGCAATTACAAACACAGATGAAACAATGTGTCCTAAACATTATGGTGCCCTGAAATGGGGGGGGGGGGGGGGGGGACTATGTCTAAACACAGCTCTACATGGTGAAACCAAAATGTATAAAAATGGCCTTTAATAAAATCTGACAATGTGCATTTTAACCACATGTGATTTTTTGCTCAGGCCTCGGCCAGCTCAGTCGAAGTTGGTGCTTTCAATCCAGTTTTGATTTTGGACAATAAAGTCCACCACTTGGTAGTACATTCCTTACCCTTGCTACTTTCAGCACATCTTCTAAATGTTTTTCAGCATAGGGAAGGACTGACTGATCTGATAAAAGAGGTCAGTACATGTTAATCCGGAAGAGTTTACTTGCCTATGTTTGATAAGATGCTCTAACACTTCACGGGTTCTGGAGTTAATGCTGGGAACTCCAAGAACTATTGTATCACACCGGTGGGACAACACATGTCCAGGAATTGTGAAAGAAGAGTTTGGTACATAGTATATTAAGAGTTCTAATCCATAGTCGGGCATTGACCGCAACAGTTGCGTCCCCCTACTGCCGCTGAAATGGGCCTGCTCCATAGATAGTGGGCATGTGTTTTGCTCCCCTAGTGGAGGGTCTAAAGAGCTGGGTGCTTACTTTCACTATCGTTAAACCAAAGCTTCCGACGAGATACCAAGTTGAAGATACCCAGCTGGAAATGTTTTGCATCGCCTGATTCAACCACAATGCACCTTTCTATCGCGTGTTTCTGTCCAGTTTTAAGCCGTGCAAGCCAGCCTGATCTTGTGCAAACCACTAACAGTTGGGTTCCAGAGTGAAGTGCTCAACAACGACTGCTACGAAGATGATGAAATGATGGGAGTAAGAAAGTAACATAAATTTCATGAGCCTTCAGAATCAGATTGAATTGGTGCAGATTAATCATACATTAATCCGTGTAGATTCTCCAGTGCTGTACACTTTACAAAACACCTCCACCCCATCTTCCATGCCCATCTTTTAAATATACAACAAAACAGAATCAAAGAAAATTAATAATTGAATAATATTTGTTGAATGAGCTAGATCTTTTATAACTCTTCATTCCTACATCATCATATATTGCACTTACTGCACAGATGTTGTGTTTCTTCAATCCAGCTGTTTTCCCTACATGTACAAATTAGTTGTCTCAGTTATCCCCACCCTCAACGTGACATAGCCTAACACCGAACGTTTATATCTGTTAATAACTGGTAAAGTGCCACATATATATTACCCTGGAAAAAAAAACTTAAAAAGACTAACGTAATGACTGAAAATATTAAAACTCAAACGAGTTCTCTGTTTAACACTATTAACACACGTCCTACATGCATTTTTACGGTGCGAATCAAAAATAACTTGCGATAAACAACAAGTAATTCTGCAACACATGACCCCAAACAGAAATTAGCACTGCTTATTTTAGATTTATTACTGCAGAGACAATACAGTGCAAACGGCCTAATGAACAGCAATTATCAGGAAACCGTTTACATCGCATTTGAAGACTGTTCACAAGCCTCCAGTTAATGGCATATGAAGACAATCCTATCAGTGGTCTGTCTCCAGTACTGTCCCTGTCATGATTCCATCAATATTTGTACAGCTTCTTCCCCTGCGCTGAAAGCAGACCTAATTCAATTATGGGTCTCAAAACTGATAAAATGGTCCTAAAGTGGAAAATGGGAAGAGATTATTGGCAAATGAATAAAGATTTATATCGAACAAGTACACAGGAGTACAACAGTCCTTTTTTTTTTATCATCTTCTGCCTTTGGTCTGCTGGGAACCTTGAGTTTCTCTCTCTCATACAGCACATCGATTTCTGAATTAGACTGCAATATTAAATAATTAATATACTTGCCATGATTGATGTTTTGCATTAGTTGAATATTAGGTTATCAATCAAAATCCACTTGGTTTAATGTAATAATATTGAAAAAGTGTCAGGGACTGTTCATCCAATTTGTAGTTGAAGCAGCCCAGATAGTCATATTGGTGTAACACAAACCTCTGAAGCAGGAAATGTACTGGTTTAACATTCATAAGTCAGAGATTAGGAAACTTATGGAAACACAGCTCTGGCCACCCTAAATAAAGCTCACGGCACTTGCCAAATTCAATCATGAAAGGTCTGTGCAGAAATAAACCATTATCCACAATTGCCTTTCATCAGGTCCACATTTAAAAAATCTGGTCATCTAAAAACACAAACAGATATTATTTAACTTTGACTCAGAATCCTATCGAGATTATGTTCTGCAAGTTCATCTACTTCAGGTATCACACTCTTGCTGCAGAAGGCTGCAGAACTTTTATTTACCGACAGAAAACAAATTTTCACATTTTAATTAATGTGACTGCCAGTGGACGTCTAAACTGATGGTGAGTTAAGCCATCTGCTTCCTGAGTTTTATTTTACAGTCTGGAAAGATGAAAGAACATTAGCCTGGTCAACCTCTTAACAATAAACAATAAAATAAAGAGTAAAAAGAGAGAGGAAAACCACGATTCCTTTACCAAACATGAACTTTTATTTATACCGTACTTAATTAAACGAAAGAGGAAGAACAAGTGTTAAAAAGGTCTGCATTTAATGCATTGCTTTTGCTGCAGTCAATATTGGCAAATTGGAAATGTCTAGCATATCATTCATGTCAAGGGAACTGTGTGGCTCCAACCCAAGTCTCTTAGTCCCATGTCGACATCATTATCGACTAATTCTGAAGGCTACTGTTATGTTCATAGTTACTAAATTTCTCTGGAAAAGCATCCTTTAATCTGTAGCTTGAATTCCAGGTAGCATGCAATTAATTAAAGCCAGAACACCAGTTGAATTTTCATTCATGGTCAAATTTCAAATAATTGCATTTGATTTTTTTTTTCCCCACTATTCTGTCTTTTGCTGCCACAGCTGAGGCAAACGCCCATCGTCAGGAACCACAAATTTAAAATGCAAAGCCAGTCATTTGCTTCCCACCTAACAGGGTGGCCCATTAGCACACTGCTCATCAGAGATGCATTATGGTGTGATAGCTTCAATCCCGGACATCTAATTTAAAAAAAAATCTTTGTAAAAATGTGATGTTGGTGCATGGAAGCGTCTGCTAGTGATGACAGAAAATCACAGGCAACTGAAAGCTTCAACAACCAACGAACGGAACATTTAATGTACTGCAATGTGTCTAACAAAAAAATAAAATACACTCTGTTGAAAAAAATTAATTCTTTTGAGAAATGTCCGCAATCAAAATCAACAATTAAAGGAAAACGGTTTCAAGGAAGCACTGGTTTCATTGTATTACATCCCCATTTTTTTTAAAATGCTGTACACAAACCTCCAGCAAGGGTAGAAGGCGCACATTTTAATTCTGCTTTTTTTCCCAAAAACAAATTTTCTTCAGTAAAGAAAGGCAACAGCATGAAACCTAAGCATCATTTTAGCGTGAGTTAACACCAAAAATACCCCCCATCAATACAATCACAATACAAGGTACACTCGACCATTTAGCTCTGTATCATCAATATTCTCAAGGGAAAGGGTACTTAAAAATTCCCTCAATATCCCAATATCAGAAGAAGGGAAAGGTAATGATCCAAAATTCCTGTTATTGGTAATTAACTTACAATCTGTTCTGTAAGTAATCTGTGGACCTGATCAGACTTAAGCTTCATCGACATGAGCAAATACCAATCACTATGTCTTTATTCAAACATACAGACTGTAATTTAGGGAATACTGGCAAACTGATACATAGAGCCGCAGTCACATAGAAAACAGACCTTTCGGCCCACTTTGTCCATGCCATCCAAGTTGGCATTCTGGAAAAATCCAATTTGCCTGCATTTGTCCCTTAGCTCGCTAAAACCTTCCTATGCACCTGGATGTCCAAAAGCCTTTAAAAAAAATCATAGTCCTATCCACATCCATAGCTTCTTCTTGCACCTCACTCCAGATACGGGCTACCCTCTGAGTGAAAACATTGTCCCCGAGGTTCCTTTTAAAACTCTTCTGTCTCACCTTAAGCCCCTGCCCGCTTAAAGTTTTAGGATCTTCTACTCTGGGAAAAAAACTGAGCACACTCATTTTATCCAGGCCCCTCATGACCTTGTACACTTCAATAAGGTCACCCCTCAGCCTCCTACGTTCCAAAAAATAAAGTTTCAGCCTGTTCAACCTCTCCCTAAAACTTAAATCTCCAAGCCTAGGCAGCATCCTGGAGAAACTCTTCTGCACTCTCTCCAATTTATGACATCCTTCCGACAAGCTGAGCGACCAGGTCTTACCAACAACTTGTGCAGTTGCATCATGATGTCCCAACGTTTGTACTCAATGCACGACCCAAATGAAGGCCTTCTTCACCACACTGTCCACCTGACTCACCACCTTTAGGGAACAATGGACCTGATGCTCCCAGATCTCTCCGCTCTGCAGCACTCCAGAGGGCTCTACCATTTACTGTGCAAGTCCTGACCTGGTTTGACATGCCACAATATAACACCTCACACTTGTCCAAATTAAATTTGATTTGCCATTCCTTGACCCATCTTCCCAACTGATGTAGATCTTATTGTGCGCTGAGATATTCTTCCTCACTGTCTACCATCAATTTTGGTGTTGTCTACAAATTTACCAACAGTGTTAACGACAATGTCATCCAAATCATTAATGTAGACAACAATCAGCAGTGGATGCAGCATTCGACACCTGCAGCTCTCTTGCTTAAAACACTATCATTATTAATATTTTAAGTAATTTTTCTGTAGCAACAACATGTAAAGATAAAAGTGGACAAAACACCAAACAGTATGCATAGAACGATATACAAAGCATCCAAAATTATCAAAGGTGTTTTATGTAAAATTAGAAAACTCAATTTCAACGTTGAATTAACAAAAAATGAAAAGTGAATACATAGGTGCAGGAGTAGGCCATTCAGCCCTTCGAGCCAGCACCGCCATTCAATTTGATCATGGCTGATCATCCACATTCAGTGCCCCATTCCTGCCTTCTCCCCATATCCTTTGATTCCGGTAGTCCTAACAGCTCTATCTAACTCTTTTTTTAATACATCCAGTGAATCGGCCTCCACTGCCTTTTGAGGCAGAAAATTCCACAAATTCACAACTCTCTGGATAAAAACTTTTTTCTTCATCTCAGTTCTTAATGGACTACCCCTCATCCTCAAACTGTGGCCCCTGGTTCTGGACTCCCCCAACATCGGGAACATGTTAACTGCATCTAGCATGTACAAACCCTTAATAATTATATATGTTTCTATAAGATCCCCTCTCATCCTTCTAAATTCCAGTGAATACAAGCCCAGTCACTACATTCTTTCATCATATGACAGTCCCTCCATCCCGGGAATTAACCTCGTCAATCTATGCTGCACTCCCTCAATAGCCTCAATGTCCTTCCTCAAATTAGGAGACCAAAACTGCACACAATACTCCAGGTGTGGTTTCACCAGGGCCCTGTACAACTGTTTGCTCTTTGCTCCTCTGCTCAAATCCTCTCAATATAAAGGCCAACATGCCATTAGCTTTCTTCACTGCCTGCATGCTTACTTTCAGTGACTGATGTACAAGGACACCCAGGTCTTGTTGCACTTCCCCTTGTCCTAATCCAACACCATTCAGATAATCTTCTTCTTTTGTATGGCGTGCACAGCCTAAAGTTGTAGGACAACTTGTTCTATTTGATTGTGCACACCGGGTTGATTGCATTCGTCGAAACAGGGCGGACCATGTGAAGGTTGCAATTTCCCACCCCATTCAAATAATAATCTGCCTTCTTGTTCTTGCCTCCAAAGTGGATAACATCACATGTATCCACATTATACTGCACCTGCCATGCATCTGCCCAACCTATCCAAGTCACCCTGCATCCTCATAGCATCCTATTCACAGTTCACACTGCCACCCAGCTTTGTGTCATCTGCAAGTTTGCTAATGTTACTTTTAATTCCTTCATCTAAATAATTAAAATATATGGTAAATAGCTGCAGTCCCAGCACCGGGCCTTGCGGTACCCCACTAGTCACTGCCTGCCATTCTGAAAGGGACCCCATTAATTCCTACTCTTTATTTCCTGTCTGCCAACCAATTTTCTATCCATATCAACACCCTACCCCAATACCATGTGCTCTAATTTAGCCCACTAATCTCCTGTGTGGGACCTTATCAAAGGCTTTCTGAAAGTCCAGATACACTCCATCAACTGGCTCTCTCTTATCCATTTTACTTGTTACATCTTCAGAAAATTCCAGAAGATTAGTCAAGCAAGATTTCCCCTTCGTAAATCCATGCTGACTTGGACTGATCCTGTTACTGCTATCCAAACAGGCTCTTATTAATTCTTTAATAATTTACTCCAGCATCTTGTCCACCACCGATATCATGCTAACTGGTCTATAATTCCCCGCTTCCTCTCCCTCCTTTCTTAAAAAGTGGGATAACTTTAGCTACCCTCCAATCCACAGGAACTGATCCAGTATCTATAGAACATTGGAAAATGATCACCAATGCATCCACAATTTCTAGTGCCACCCCCTTGAGTACCCTGGGATGCAGACCATCAGGCCCCGGGGATTTATCAGCCTTCAGTCCCATCACTCTACCCAACACCATTTCCTGACTAATGTGAATTTCCTTCAGTTCCTACGTCACCCTAGATCCTCTGTCCCCTAGGAAATTGTTTGTGTCTTCCTTAGCGAAGACAGAACCAAAGTACCTGTTCAACTCGTCTGCTATTTCCTTGTTCCCGATAATAAATTCATCTGTTTCTGTCTTCAAGGGTCCCACATTTGTCTTAACTAATCATTTCCTTTTCACATATCTAAAGAAGCTTTTACTATCCTCTTTATATTCTTGGCTAGCTTACCATCGTACTTCATCTTTTCTCTCCGTATAACCTTTTTAGTTACCTTCTGTTGTTCTTTAAAAGTTTCCCAATCTTCTGGCTTCCCGCTCATCGTTTCTACATTGTATATCTTCTCTTTTATACTGTCCTTGACTTGTCAGCCACAGATGCCTCTTACGCCCCTTAGAATCTTTCCTCCTCTTTGGAATGAAATAACCCTGCATCTTCTGGATTATTCCCAGAAATTCCTGCCATTGTTGTTCCATCATCCCTGCTAGGGTGTCTTTCCAGTCAACTTTGGCCTGCTCCTCCCTCATGCCTCCATAGTCCCCTTTGTTCAACTGTGATACTGATACCTCTGATTTTACCTTCTTCCTCTCAAATTGTAGATTAAAACTTATCATATTACGGTCACTACCTCCTAATGGTTCCTTTACCTTGAGTTCCCTTATCAAATCCAGTTCATTACACAACACTAAATCCAGAATTGCCTTCTCCCTGGTAGGCTCCAATAGAAGCTGCTCTAAGAATCCATCTCGGAGGCACTCTACAAACTCCCTTTCTTGGGGTCCAGTACCAACCTGATTTTCCCAGTGTACCTAAATATTGAAATCTCCCATAACCACCGTAGCATTACCTTCGTTACATGGCAATTTTAACTCCTGATGCAACTTGCACCCTATATCCAGGCTACTGTTTGGGGGCCTGTTGATAACTCCCATTAGGGCCTTTTTGTCCTTACAATTTCTCAGTTCTATCCACAATGACTTTACATCTACTGATTCTATGTCACCCCTCGCAAAGGACTGAATTTCATTCCTTACCAACAGAGCTACCCAACCCCCTCTGCTCACCCGTCTCTTTTCATGAGTTCCCAGATAATCACCCTAGAGGTCCTGCTTTCAGCCTTTGTTCCTAAATCTCTAAACTCCAAAGTTGCAGAACCTCCTTCCTCTTCTTCCAGACGTCGTTTGTGCCGACCATTTCCAGCTGCTCCCCTTCCTCCTTGAGGATGCCCAGCAATCGGTCCGAGACGTCCTGGACTCTAGCACAAGGGAGGCAACACACCATCCTCAAGTTTCGCCTGTTGCCACAGAATCTCCTGTCCGTACCTCTCACTATTGAATCACTTACCACAACAGCTTTACCTGACGTAGGTCTCTCCGGTTAAGCCACAGTGCCAGGATTTGATTGAAAGCCGCTCAGACTGGAAGTGTCGTCCGTCCCGACAGCTTCCAAGAGGGTGTACCTGTTTTCAATAGGTCTCCTGCACTCCACACTTACTTCCCTTCCTCATCGTCACCCACCTTTGCTCTTCTTGTATCCTTGGTGTAACAATGTCATTGTAGGTCCTGTCCAGGAAGCTCTCATTTTCCCGGATGGTCCTGAGATCATCCAGCTGCTGCTCCAGTTCTCTAACACAGTCCTTCAGGAGCTGCACCTGGATACAATTTCCACAGGTGTAGTTGTCAGGTGTAGGTGGCACCAGCAGTATCCCAGACTTCCCACATCCTGCAAGAGTCACATTGCAGCAATGTGCCTGCCATTATTTCAGTGGATAAATCCCAATTGATTGTGCCTTTCACCATCTCCACCTTTGAGCACAGTCTCCTCACCTCAGCCTCCTCGCCAAAGACTCTCGAGCCAAAGACCTCCACTTTACTCACCAAGGCATTTCACCTCAATAAGGCCGTTCCCAGCAAGGCCACTCCAATACATCTGTTACCTAATCAACTACTTCGGGGCTAATTTGTAAATTATCACATTTCCTCAGTTGTCCACAGATCTCCACTGATGTCAGACTCGCCAATCAGAAAAAAAGACCCTCCATATTACCATTTGGCTCCTTCTCCACAAACAATACAAAAAAAAAAATTGTAACTGAATTTTGAAGTAGAAATCTGTGGAAATTACATCACAGAAATGTTTGCGTTTACAAGCTTTCTCAGCATTTTCTATTTCAGACTACCAGCATCTACAATATTTTCCTTTTATAGTTAGTAATTTAAATAGTTATGGGCCTGTCCCACTTAGGCGATTTTTCAGCAGACTGCCGGTGACTGTCAAGTTCCCGGCAGTCGCCTGAAAAACCGCGAACTGGAACGGCGACTGTCAGAGTGACACACACACACAAACACATCACAAAGGCGGGGGCCAGGGAAAGCGGGGGGAGCGCTGTCTGAAATTCACACGGTGCAAATCCAAGGTGATACAGACACACACCGCGATGAACAGGAAGGTTAAGACAGCTAGCACAGTGTACAGTAAGTCCTTTAAGGATGGGTGAAACTTCTAAGAAGCCAGACAACTTTTAATAAGCCAGAGATACACAGCTGTGAAGTTTGGCTGGTATTTAGCATTACCGGTCGGTACGTTTTTTCCCCCCAATGAGCCAATGAAAATGACCGATCAGCAAAGGCGACTAACTAAAACTACATGGCGACCCCACTACAACTGCACCTACGACTACAGGATTATCGATTTTCTCCATGGCGACCAATTTTTGGTCGCAGAAAGATTTTCAACGTTCAAACATTTGCGGCGACCATACTGAGGCCGCGACTAGTTCACAGAATGTGGGAACTCCTCGCGACCATGAAGGAACTCACCAGAGACCACCAGCGAACATGTGGCGACCACATGTTGCCTACGTGGGACAGGCCCTTTAGCCTTTTTTCTTTGGCAAATTATGTTGATTTTTCATGTTTAATACTTAGTGCAAGGTAAAGCCAGCAAAGTCCGATCAAGGATAGTCCGAGGGTCACTAAAGAGGGAGTTCAGCACTGCGCTTGGGTTGTGGTAGGATGATTCAGTTGCCTGATAACAGCTGCAAAACAAAATGTCCCTGAATCTGGAGGTGTGCGTTTTTACATTTCCATACCTTTTGCCCGATGGGAGAGGGTGGGGGGGGGGGGGTGGGTGGGGAAGAGGGAGTGGCCAGGGTGCGACTCGTCCTTGATTATGCTGCTGGCCTTGCCGAGGTAGCGCGAGATATAAATGTAGTCGTTAGAAGAGAGGCTGGTTTGTGTGATGGCCTGGGCTACGTCCACAATTCGCTGCAATTTCTTGTGGTCTTGGATGGAGATGTTCCTGTACCAAGCTGTGATGCATCTGATAAAATGCTTTCTATGGTACAGTGGAATCATTGTTCCCTAATATTGCAGTTTTCCATTGGTCTGCTTTCCCAAACACTACTATGTAAACGTAATCGTTCTCTCATTAAAAGATTGCTATTTTATGAATGAAATAATTGTGTGAGTGCTTCAGGCAGATAACCTTCCTTGTCCACTTGTCCACTGAGTGGAGCAAGGCATCAGTCCGATAGCTGAGATGACTCTTTCACCCAATTGAACTCCGAATTAGGCAGCATCTGGAGAATGGACATGAAACATTTCAGGCTGGGACCATTCTTCAGACGAAAGAGTCAGGACCTGAGACATTGCCTGTCCATTCCCTCCCTCGGTGCTGCACATCCCATTGAGTTCCTCCAGCACTTTGATGTTAATCGGCATCCACTTTTCATTTCTACAAATTCTATGCATTTTCTTTATTCACTCACACATGGCACATTTATCTTACATGATGCCAATCCCAGATGAAAGTCTAACAAACTCAATGGCAAAAGTCCAATCACTGTCGATCTATACATGTTTGGGATGACAACAACTAGCTTCCACTAATGCAAATTTTGAAGACAACTGATATCTAAATTACCAACGATGCACGTTTGCTCTTTGGATAATAAACCTGATTACATTAGGTATGCACTTAATAAGTTAGTTATGCAGGTCCAATCCTAGATTATTTTCCTGTTAATTCTTGCAACTCTCTTACAGAACTCTTACTGATCTATGAGTTGAACATTTCATTTTTAACACCTCGATTAAAACAGTATAATGCCTTTATTCTTTGAGGAATAAGCCAGCTCATGGTTTCCATCGCAGTCACAGTATTGACATAGCAATTAGTGAATTCATGATAGTTTGCATGCTGGATCTGTAGAAATAAATCCTACACCGTAAAAGCTAAGCAGGTGATTAAAAAAATAATAATATTGACAAAAGAGATAATGCAAAAGACCATCATTAAGTGCAAATCATGACATGATTCATCACTTGAGCGAAAAAGAAAGTTATTTTCTGGAAATCTGTTTTTAAATCAACTATTGTGACTGTTCACGAATGTGGTGTAATTGCCAAATAACAATAATAATAATAATAACTTTATTACGTACTCAAGGTCCAGACAAGGAGTAACATTACATTAAAAATGCATTGCATATCAAATATCATAAATATATATAAAATCAAGGTCAATCACATTAAAAAAATCATAATTTATATATTAAAAAAACCCCACAATACTTAAGTTAAAAATCCAGAGTAAAAGATGATCAATGTCGTACAACGAGACAACGATACCAGTGTCTCCACAGCTGGGATTCGTAGCGTATAGTGCTAACCCTTATGTTTGTCAAGGCCACAATAAGCACATTTTTAGAGTCATTTATCCTGCAAATGAATTTATACATGTGGTGTCTTAGGATAGCTTCTAAAGTACTGACTCCTGCAGCCACAAACATATTACTGGCACTACACCATCTTGGTTGCCTTGGCAGTGTTCTCATGGCATCGTTATATGCCACCTTTCGTCTCTGCATACTTGTCTTTAAATAGTTCGACCACAGGTGCACAGTGTAGAGGGGTATGCAGTATGCTCTAAATAACGACATCTTCACCACATCTGCACACGCACCAAATTTACGCAAGAGGATATGCGCCTGTATATACAGCATGTGTTGTTGCCTATAAATATCCTCATCGTCTATCATTTGTTCTGTAATAATATGCCCTAGATATTTTATCTAATTACAAATAATTCAAGTAATTCTGAAGATTCCAATTTCAGTAACTTAGAGAATCAGGAAGCAGAGAACTGCTAGATGAATTGCTCTTTGTCTACTGAAATAATAAATCAATCAAATACAACATAATTTTAACCACATAATGCTGCTACAAGATTTCAAATTGACCAAAAAAGCAACTAATCATTTCCTTTAGATTACATAGACACTGAAGTTTTTACAATCTAATTAATCTAAAATCAATTTATTATTTCAATTTTAATTAAAATGTATATGCCACATTTCCACATTAAAGCACAATTCGTCAATTTGTGCTTTAATTGGAATGTCGTTTTTACATTCACAAAGGAAATGTTAAGTTATATTAGGAAATTCCAATTGGTTAACAAATTTAAATAAAACTCCACATTTCTTTGTAATTATTTATTTACCAGTAAGGCTCTCGAAATATGTAACTGATCAGAACAAAAATAATGTAAAACCTATCATACACTAAATAATTCTTAATAATTACATATTGATAATGAGGAAACTGAAAGTGAAAAGCAGAATGACTGTGTCTGAACAACCACGGAATAAAAGATAGATAAAAATGCTGGAGAAACTCAGCGGGTGAGGCAGCATCTATTGAGCGAAGGAATAGGTGACGTTTTGAGTCGAGATCCTTCTTCAGACTGATGTGCTTTTTACATGAACATAGCTTCCAATGCTTCTTTCATGATATACTTTGTCGCTGCTGCATCCATTTTAACCCTCAATTTTGTACACTCATTCATTTTCCTCTTGAACATCACCTCCTCCTGCTCCTATATCTACCTACATTGGATCAATGGGGTCCAACCCTTTTGATTATCTGCCCAGCAGCAGAACTACGGTACTGTATACCAGTTTACATATTTTTTGATATAACAATCATATTTGGACTCAAACATTTCCACTGATTATACTGCAACTTTTGTTTGTAGTATTGATAAATTAAGAATGCATTTTGACTTAATCCTTTTGGAACAATTGCTAAGAAAATAAACTTGCCATAAATACAGTTCCTATAAGCCAGGGGGTCCATTTAGAATCCAATAAACTGGCCAAATAACTTACAACTATCTTTACTGGTCCAGAAACATGCCAACATCACAGGATTTTCCACTGTTCGTCTATTCTTTACATCACAGTTTATAACACAATATGGTGATTATAAATCTGCACACCATTCTCTGAACCTCTTGGCAGGACATTGACCAAATTTCAGTAGAATCCTTAATAAGATCACATTCTGATTATTTAATGAAATTTGTCCCTGAAGTAGGTCAAAATGGAAAGCATTCCAATAATGTTTTATTTTTATTTGGGGTTGCTTCTGAGCCGCATCGCATACAATTTTATGATAAACTAAGTCACGTGCATGAAGGGCTTACATATGGTCTAACACTGACCGAGGACTACTCTTGACAGAGATTCATGACTATGGTGCACTACAATTGGGTTTCTCCGCCAAGATTTCCAGCAAGTGGTTCTATCTTTACCATAAAAAACTTCCTCTCCAAAAGCATATCTGCCATTGTGTATATCCGAGGGAGCAAATCAATGGGCATCCCTGCCAAATTCTTCTCAAACACTGCTAGTATTTAATATGAAGCTGATAAGACCCATGATAACAAACCAGACCATCCGCTTAAATAGTTGAGACACCATGAATTGCAGATGCTGTTCACAAAAAAAGACAACAATTCTGGAGTAACTCAGCAAGTCAGGAAGCGTCTCTGGAGTACATGAATTGGTGATGTTTTGGGTTAGGACCCTTCTTCAGAGTGAATAATTTTTTTGCTGAAATAGTTGGTTCAGACTGTGGTGAATTTCTCCAAAGTAGAATAATTTCTTTCAAGCTGTTTTGCACAATATAAAGACTTATCAGTGAAATAAAGCAATCACATAGCATTCATTCATAGACTCTTCCAATGATGGCAGAGATCAAATTGGAAGCAAGAAAGTGTAGGATGACTATGGTGTCTGAAGAAGGGTTTCGACCCGAAACGTCACCCGTTCCTTCTCTCCAGAGACGCTGCCTGTCCTGCTGAGTTACTCCAACTTTTTGTGTCTATCTTCAGAGAATCCATAATTGTGTTTCTCTGCTAGGATATCAGCAAGTGATGGCATTATGAAATTTCTACTCGGAGTACCACTGGAAATCACTCTCATACATTAACAGGATTATGAGCAGGAGCAAGACGAGAAACATTTAGGCATGTTCTTCTTTTCATAAGAGGGTGGCTGATACTATGTCAAAGGGCCACTTATCTTCCAGATCGCTATATAGAGTCATAGAGGCATACAACGTGGCCCAACTTGCCCATGCTGACCAACATGACCCATCTATACTTGTCCCACCTGCCTGTATTTGGACCATATCTTTCTAAATCTATCCTATCCATGTACCAGTCCAAATCTTTTTAAGTGATGTGATAGTGCCTGCCTCAACTACCTCCTCTGGGGCAGCTCATTTGATCCACCCATCACTCTTTGTGTAAGACCGTTGGCCCTCAGGCTACAATTAAATCCCCCACCTTACCTTAAACCTATGTCCTTCAGTTATTGATTCCCCTACCCTGGGGAAAAAAATTGTGCATTTGCCCGATCTATTCCTCTCATGATTTTGTACAGCTCTATAAGATCACCCCTCATTCTCCTGCACTTCAATGAATAAAGTCCTAGCCTGCTCAACGTCTCCCAACAGCGCATGTCCTCAAGTCCTGACAACATACTCGTCAAACATCACTCCCTATTTATAAATCTCCATTTCTCATTTCCTCTGAAAGGAAAGGTGTTCAACCCTGTAAACTTAATTTATTTCCTCCTAATAAGGAAACCCTATCTACTTCCCTCATGATCTTATACATTTTTGACTCTCTTAATGCTCAAATATCAATTTCAGCCTTGAATGTAGTCTAATACGAACTTCGATTCTCCAGCAAGAGATCCAGTCTCCTGGCACCTCCTTGTCAATCCCTTGCAGGATCTTACATGTCTCAATGATGTTATGTCTTACTGTTCTATACGCCAGTGATCATAGGCCAACCTTAAACAGTCTCCATTCATTAGACAATTCCCTCATCACAAGAACTGGCCTTGTGAATCTTTGACCCCACGACAAATAAATTATCTTTTTTGACATGGAGATCAAAATCGCACACATTTCCACAAATGAGGGTTCAGTAAATACCCGAGCAAACTTCGTATAATTTCCTATCTCAAACACGGTACTCCAAAATCTCTTGCAATAAAGATGACATTGATTTGCCTTTTTGATTGTTTGGCACTCAGATCATACATGTTGAATTTCTGCATCTCATGAATCTTCACACCAAATATTACTAGTTTCTCACAATCTAAAATATGATTTTGTTTCCACTCACAGAACTGCATAGCTTCATATTTTCTCACAGTGAAACATAGAAGAATACCATTTATTTTAATATACAAATTTGCTTTTATTAGTGCAAAGTTGTACTTCAATATTTCATAAATTTAGACATTACAAGATATGGTAAAGAACTTCAATATCCTAAAAATAATATATAGTAACCCAACATAATGTCTGGACGTCCTCACAATATAATGAAGAATAATTATAGGAACAGTAACAAAATATAATATTGTTTTGAGGTGCACAAACCAGAAAAACAAACTTTAGTAATATATAAAATATTGGGGAAACTCAAAGCAAGTTCATGCCCTTAAATCATTGTTTTTTGCCGGTCAATAACATGCACAACTCTAAAATCATTTAAAGTCATATTTTCTTCCTATTCCAGCTACCAGTAGGTATCACAATGAATTAGTGACCATTACCTTTGCTGAAGTTTTCTTTCATCACTAATATTCCCTCATTCTAGTCTAAAGACAGGGTATACACATTTACACAAGAAAATATGTTTAAATCAAGTTGTGATGGGGGCCTCTTGTAATCAGTGCTGCTGTTATTAGTGTATTACTTCCACATGCAAGAAATTGGGCACTAAGTGGGGCAAATGACCCTATTTACAATAAAAACAAAAAATGCAGGAATAACACATCTCTGAGAAGAGAAACAACATTATTGTTTCAGGCTGAAGGTATTTAGTGCCAACTAGGAAGGAGCACAAAAGGCTATTAAGCAGCATCATTTCTGTTTGGAATCCATCTGGAATGGACGCTGTCTGTACGTTCTCCCTGTGACACCGTGGGTATTTTTTTCAGATGCTCCAGTTTTCTCCCACACTTCAAAGATGGATAGGGTTGTAGGTTAATTGGCTTTGGTAAATAATTGTCCTTAGTGTGTAGTACGGGAAGATGACTGGTCGGGGCAGACTCGGTGGGCCAAAGGGCCTGTGTCTGTACTGTATCTCTCGTTTAGTTAGTAACACAACTGGTATTGTTTTCCAAATTTTCAAATGAGCACCATATTTCTTTCAAAAGTTGTATCGGCATCCTTTTTCCCCCACCTAATCTACCTCTTAATCAACCTCTTCATCTAGACCACCCAGTTTCCAGCCCTTTCCATTAACTTTTTCTACCAGCTATCCCCCCTCCATTTTATCAGTCTGAAGTAGACGCCTGACCCAAAACTTTGCCTGTCCAATTGTCTCCACAGATGCTGCCTCACCCTGCTGAGTTCCTGCAGCCGTCTGTTTCAAGAACAGATGGTGATATTTTACAAACATTGGAGAACATGGGCGCAGCGGTAGAGTTGCTGCCTGACAGCGCTTGCAGTGCCGGAGACCCGGGTTCAATCACGACTACGGGTGCTTTCTGTGCCGTTTATACGTTCTCCCTTTGACCGCGTGGGTTTTGTCCGAGATCTTCGGTTTCCTCCCACATTCCAAAGACGTACAGGTTTGTAGGTTGATTGGCTTGATGTGAATGTAAATTGTCCCTAGTATGTTTAAGGTGGTGTTAATGTGCGGGGATCGCTGGTCAGTGCGGACTCGGCGGGCCCGTTTACCGCGCTGTATCACTAAACCAAACTAAACTAAACTAAACAGACAATTGGTAATGTTTTAAAAAGGTGAGAGACCAGGTATAAGCAAATAGTGGCAAGGCAAGGTACAAACAGTAATGTTACGCTATCTTCACTGTCGCATAGGCAGGAGTGCTGCAATATTTAAATGGTGCAATTGAAACTCTAACATTAGCAAGACAAAGACTGAAGACAAACTTCCCTGATGCAATAGGCCAGGTAAATGCACACGGAAGACAGTACCACAAGAGGGTACTAGCCTTTGAGCCTGTCCCCTTTGCCTGGAATGCACAGTACGGAGGCTCCCATGTTCAAATTCACTAAAGGCACTTTTACCTCAGGGTTGTGCTACATTTGTTGCATTATTTCTGACAGTCTGTGGGCATATTCAATACTACACCTTCAAACTTCAAAACTTCAAAAACCTTTCCAACCAACTTGCAAGTAACTTACTATTCAAACCTGCTTTCCTCGATGTGGTTCATATAGAGTGTTAATGAAAGACAAATTAATCAATTTCACAGAAGAAGATCAATTGCGGTTTGCACAAGGATTAACTCTCCTCATGCATCATGTAGTTACATATTAAGCCACAAAGTGCTAGAGTAACTCAGCGGGTCAGGCAGCATCTCAGGAGAACATGGATAGATGACGTTTCGGGTTGGGACCCTTCTTTAGACCGATTGCTGTGGTGGAGAAAGTGGGAGGGTGGGAGAAGAAAGCTGTAAGAGAGGAGGGGCAGCACAAAAACTGCCAAGTGATAGGTGTGGGGGATTTTCTGATAGACCGATGGCTGGACAAAGGCCAAAGATGAAAAACAAAAGGCGCGGGACAACAATAGAAGAATTGCGAATTGTGATGTCTGTGTGGAGTTTGCACATTCTCCCTGAGACCATGTGGGTTTCTTCTCGGTGCTTCAGTTTCTTCCCACATCTCAGATATGTGGATTTGAAGGTTAATTGGCCTCTCAGTTGCCCCCGATGTTTAGACAAAGTGGAATAACATAGAACAAGTGTGACCAGGTGATTGATGATTGGCGTGGATTTAGTGGGCCAAAGAGCCTGTTTCCATGCTGAATCTCTACACCAAATTAGCTGCTTCAATATCATAAAGATGTGCGAGACGCCAAATCACTGCAACCTTCTGGACTCCCAAGGAAATGTACAAGATATCATGGACTATTCCTAAAACATGACCTGGCCAAAAACCAGCATGACAACAGAATATTTGATCATTGTTTATGAAACATTTGCAGTGAAGATTGATTGCAGCCCTTGCTTGGATTGCAACAGTGACTGAACTATAAAAAGGTATTTTATTGCGTATAAAGCACTTTCGGACAACAATGAAGGCTTGCCATTTAGCTATAATTACCCTATTCGTTTCACTTTCCTCATATTTGCTCTGGACCAACACGCCTCGCCAGTTACACCTTCAGGTGATGATGTGATAATCCACATGAATAAAGAAACGTAAACTGAATCAAAATGTCACTCCCAACATTGTTCATTTTCTGGTCACAACACCCATATGCCCCTTTCCAGGAACTAGCTTTTCTGTACACATTCTGAACTCAGCTTTTCCCTTCATAGCAAATATAAACCAAAAAATAAAATAAAGGGCACAAAAACCCTTCATAGTTCTTGAATTTATTTTTCACCTTGTAGCTCCCTCCCCAAAAAACATCATACTTGCTCATGAAGGAAGCAATTTCACTTTAAGATGACAGGTCAACATAAATAGTAAGATTAAACGAGAACTTATCAGTTCGAAGGTTGATCTTTATTTTATGAAGAGTTGCGATGAGGGATTTTGTGAAGAACCCGCCAGCACGCATGCGCGACATTCTTCAAAGTAGCGGTGTGGAATCACAGAATAACAACAAAGAAATGACTTGGCATAGTAAGATTGAAGAGACTCTAATTACCAGTTGATTATGATCGAGGGTTGGGAGCGGAGGGCACGAAATCCCTCATCGCAACTCCTCATAAAATAAAGATCAACCTTCGAACTGGTAAGTTCTCGTTTAATCTTACTATTTCGTTTCGGAGTCACGTAAGTGACTTCGTGAAGACTTCAAAGCTCTGTGATTTCACGCCCTGGACCACGTCCATGCTGTCACACACCACTATTAAGGATGGATGGGAGTAAACAACTTTCCAGACTGCTTGTACTGAAAAACAAGAATAATATTTATTAACAATCAAAGCAAAAACCCCTCATTCGGGACATCTCCACGTTCTTGACCTGCATTCAGCACGGCCTCCGCGAACTGTAGAGGAGCGGCAACAGGCTTGTTATAAAACCGCTGAAAGATGGCTTCATTCGCCCATCCTGCTGTGGCGAGAATATGGTCCATGGGTTCCTCCATGACCCTCGCCGCCGACGTTGATGCAGCCCTGGTGGAATGGGATTTGAAGACATTAGTGTCGATACCTGACTTACCCAAGACGATCCTGAGCCACCTGGATATCGTCTGGACCGTCACTCGATGGTGAGGTTTCTTGTGAGTGACAAGCAGGTATTTCTCCATTCCCCTTAGGTGTCTCGTCACTTTGACATAGTGACGGATATGGGCGGCTAAACATAGCCTTGCATCTGCGGGGTATGCCGGGAACTTCAGCTGCAGCCCTGTGAACCCAGGTCTATGCTGCTTAAGTAGCTCATCTATAAAGAAGACTACTTCTACAGGGGTAGAGATCATCCTGTCGATCCGGATTTTATGGAGTGTCTGTACCCTCTGCGCTGAAGTCAGTGCCAGTAACATCACCAGCTTCAGGGTGAGTTTGTCCAGCTCTAGCCCCTCCATGGGCGACCACGTCCTGAGCAGGGTTAATACTTTCCCGATATCCCAGGTGATATTATAGCGTGGTCTGGGCGGATTCGAATTGAATATTCCCCGCATGAACCTGGACACCAGCCTGTTGGATCCTACCTCAATATTGAGGTAGAATGACAGCGCACTCCTGGCGCTGTTGATGGCACTGTAGCTCAGTTGTTCATCATGGTGCAACCCCGCCAGGAATTCCAATACGTCGGTTATGGTTACAGTGTCATATGTAATTTGGGAGCGGCCACAGTAGGTTTCCCATTTCCGGATGTGGGAGAGGTATTGCCGCCTGGTGGACTCCCGGCATGACGCTCCGATGGTATCCATTGTTCTGGGTGATAGGCCATACCGCAGTAATGGCCTGTTCAGAACCTGCAAGCCAACAAGTTTAGATAGCTGTGGCAGGGATGTGGTTCCCCTGACACAGGGTTGGTGACCAATTGTGGGCAACCCTCTAAGAGGACCCAAGGTTGACTGATCATATCAAAGACCACCGGATACCATGGCTGCGTAGGCCAGTCGGGTATGATAAGAATGCCCTTGGCAGCATCCATCTGGATTTTCCGCAATACCCGACTGATGAGGCAAAATGGAGGAAATGCATAGAAGAACCATTTCCCCCAGTCCAGCGAGAACGCATGCATCGCCATTGCCCCAGGATCTGGTTCCCACGAAACGTATGTTCGTACCTGATGGTTCAACCGCGACGCAAAGAGGTCGATATCCGGTTTACCAAATTTGGCTGTAACTTTAGCGAAGGTTTGAGGATCCAACATCCACTCGATGTTGTCATTGAATTTGCGTGACCTGGTGTCCGCCACAGTATTGAGCTCACCTGGTAAATAGGTAGCTGAAATCCAAATATTCCATTGAATACACCAGAGCCAAATTGTATTTGCCAATTCATCACATGAAATTGACCTGGTACCGCCCATATGGTTTAAATATGCCACCGCAGTGGTATTGTCTATTTGGAGACGGACATGAGCGTCAGTAAGATTAGAACAATAAGCTCGAAGTCCGTGAAATGCTCCAAGCATCTCCAAATAGTTTATCCCTTGTGACAATAACAGAGTAGATTCAAGGGTGTCCCATCTGCCCCCGCAACTAGAGTTATTGTCCGCAGCTCCCCAGCCATGGGAGCTTGCGTCTGTTTGTAAGTATACCATCGGATTGGGCAAAATGATGGGTTTAAATGAGTCACAAATATTGTCCACCAACCATTGTAACTCAATCTTAGCTTTAAGGGGCAGCTGCATTCGTCTGTCGAAATGTCCAGCGTTTTGTTTTAACGCTGAGATCTTGGCTCTTTGCAAATTTTGATAATGCAAAGGTCCGTATTGAGCAGCTGGAAAAAGTGCTACGATCTTGCCAATCACCTTAACAGTTTATCTAATTGATGGTATACTGGCCCAGACTAAATCCTCACATACTTGGGTGACATCCCCAACTTTGTTAGCTGGTATGGTGGCCCTCATGCGATTGGAATCCACCGTGAACCCCAGATAATCCATGACCTGTGAAGGGCAGAACTTTGATTTATCTGGATGGATAATGAACCCCATTTCCTGAAAAATTGCCACAGTGGCTGAAACTGCCAGTTCAGCTGATTCCAGGGTGTTGCCAACAATCAAGATATCATCCAAATAGGCCATCACTATATGATGTTGTTTCCGTAGCGTGGCCAGAATAGGTTTGAGTAATTTAGTAAATAATCTAGGGGCTGTGGTAAGCCCATTTGGCAAAGCCCTGTATTGCCAGAGCTGATCCATCCAGATGAATTTTAAGAACTTCCTATGGTGTTTCCGAATGGATACAGAATAGTATGCATCTTTTAAATCAATGCATGCCATAAAGCAGCCATGAGAAATCAATGATTTGGCTGTTTCGAACGTGTCCATTTTGAAATGGGTATATGTTACAAAGGTATTCAAATGGGTCAGCTCAATAATAACCCGACATCCTCCATCCTTCTTGGGCCTGATGAATATGTTGGATACAAATTCAATTGGTCCGTGTATAGTTTTTTCTATGACGCCTTTTTCTTGTAACCTTAAGATTTCAGCATAGCCTGCTGCCATTTCAGTGCTAGACAGCGTAAATTTCCGATCGGGCATATGCTGGGATGGAGGGATGTTGCCATTGATGAATTCAATCTCATGGCCTTGAATACTTTGTAAGATAAATTCATCTGAAGTGATAGTTTCCCATGCCCCCGTGAAGAACCGAAGTCACCCACCAACAAGTGAAGTTAAGCACACAGGTGCATGAAAACCAGACCGCCTTACCTCCATGGTTACCGGCGGTCCTTGACATGTTTGGCGGGACGTGGAGGTGCTGGGTGGGCTGATGATGCGGCGTCCGCATCTTCCATGGTGGCCGCTGCGGGCCTTGCCCTAAAAAAGGCCGCGGCTGCTGGGGCTGTTGGTATTGAGGCGGAGCTGGAGTGTGGGTTCGTGCCGGTCCGGTGGCAGGGCCTCGTGGCCTGTAAAACGGCGCTTTCTTGGCCGCCTGCCTGGGACCTGAGACCGCATTAGTCCCACCGTTTTGGCATGGTCGTCCAGCTCCTTGACCCTCTTCGGGAGGTCTTCCCTGAACAACTGTCTGGGCGGTGGCGTAGGAGGCGCCTTACACAACCCCGCGAATTTCGGGTTGAGCGTGGGTCGGATGACACTCTTCCGGAAAGCATTGATCTCATGCTGAGTGGCACACAGCAGAGCGAGAGCATCTTCCTGCTCCGTGCTTTGGTCCTCTCCGTCCACCGACCGCGCAAACGCGGTAATCCCAGCAGTAAGCAGCTTCAGGATGCGCTGGAGCTTTATCTCCTGGGTCCTGATGGCTGTGCCGATGTTGCCCCAGATTGGCGTATTGACTGTGGGCACGTTGAGGGATTTGCAGTTGGCTGGAGCCTTGTGCCTGTTGATGGCCTCCGATAGAACCTCCTCCTGGAGCTGATGATTGGTCAGGAAGTCCACGGTGGCAGCCAGTTTGGGGTTGAGGGGTAGTCCCGATGTCTCCGAAGATGCAAATTTCGCCGCTACATCGAGGAGCTCCTCCTGCGGTACCTCCGATGGAGCTGGTGTAGGGTCCAAAATGTCCACCTCCTCTGCTGCCTCAGGCTGCCTGTTGATAATAGTGAAACCTCCCTGTGCCCTCTGGAGCTGGATGCTTCCTGTCGTTGATTCTGCAAGAGGAGCTCCAACATACGCTCCATCCGGTCAATACGCCCTTCGCCCTTAGAACTCGGGCGGTCGGAGTCCTCATGTTCTGCTGAACTGCTGAGGCTCCGTTCATCGGCCCGCACCTCGTCAAGGTGAACCCAGTGCCGGAAGTTGTCGCTTCCACACGCCGCAGCAAAGCTGAGCGATTCCCGCGCGGGAGGTACGCTCAAACGCCTTCTTTTGGCGGAGCCTGATCCCGCTGCCTCGGAGGGCAAATGCGGTGGAGAGTCGGCACCCAATGCCTCAGCACGGTGACCCGACGCCCGCGCGGGCTTGCCGGCTGCCAACATCGTGGGCCTAGCCGGCGTACGGTCCCGTCCTCCCATCCACGGGGGACTTGGTGACCATGGCGGGACTCCTCCCAAGTGACTCTTCCCGGTCTCGATGGTTGGGGAGTCAACACTGGTCCTGATAGGTCTCCCAGTGGACTTGAGTCCCGCCATAACACCAGTCCGCATTTTAGCGGCAGGTGACGCCTTTGCCCCTAAAGGGTTAGGCTTGCGGGCTCCATCCCTCCCTCTCCTCCGAGGGCTCAGGGAGAAGGGGCGTGCAGCCACACGCGAGCCCTTGCCCAGGTCGGCCAACGAGCCCGTTGGCGACCTCGATACGGAGGCAGGGTCTACCTGCTCCGGTGGTACACCGAAATCCTGCTCCTCGAACTTGTCACTGGAGCTCCGGTGTATCGGCGGGTCGGGCCCTGTAGCGACAGGGCTCCCCGACTTCCCCGCCTTCTTCCCGGCCTGACTAGCAGGTGCAGCCGTTGACGAGGGCCCCGGGACAGGTGGCCGGCGACTCCGGACGGACGTCCTACGGCCTTTGTTCCTCCCTTCCATGTCCCTGCTGAAAGAACACACTTCCAACAAGGACCAACCAACTTAAGGTTAGTGTCACTTACCTTAGCGGCTCCTTATGAAGGGCTGGCAGGGAGCCGCACTCCACCGCCAACCGTCGGCAGCAACGCGTTGCGACGATATCGCGCATGCGTGCTGGCGGGTTCTTCACGAAGTCACTCACGTGACTCCGAAATGAAATTTAGAATGATATACACTGTTGATAAATAAATGAGCTTGCCAAACAAATTCGAAGAGCAGCCACACAGAAATGTTACATGTTTAAATTTTATAAGCTGCAGTAGAACAATTTTGAACGCCACAGAAATACAACACTAGTGAAGCAATAATCTTCTTATATACATCAGCATCCTGGTCAACAGTATGAGGAATGGTTTACAGAAGCAGATGGAAAAGGGTTAAGTACTTTATATTGAGATTAATGATAATTTCTTGAAGAAACAACATTTTCAATAATTGCAATAATTAGCACTACACCATCTGTGTCTGCATAAATGTTGACTAAATAAGTGTAAGACTTAAAACAAGTTTCTGACTTCCTTTTAATTGTGACAAAGATCATGAGAGGAATCACACCAAAAGCATTGGAAAATAAAGGGGGGAAAAAAAGTTACATTGATGATTTTTTCCATTTGTACTGGTAAAACATTTCATATCAGTTTTAACAACGGTTACATTGAAGTGGAAATAGCAACTCCATAAATGGCAATGATGAAATTATATTGAAAACAATATACCGCTGTTTCATCATTTCATTGAATAACTGAGACAGTGCAAAAAATGCAGTTCTGAGCTCATATGCCTTCTAACCCACACGATATAAAGAACCATTTCACTTTCACTTAAAATAATTAATGTAGTTTGTAATTTGAAAAATATACCAAATTTTGAAATATAAGATTTTACTGAAATACTTGCACCCAAAGAAGGATTTCCAATCACAGCGATGCAAATATTGAAGTACACATCAAAATCTTGAGTTCTTTTCAAAGTGTAAGACTGAAAGGGAACAAAAGCATAAAACATAGCATCTGTCATATCAGAATATAAAAAGATGATCCTGGCACAAAATGAAAAACCCTCTAATTCACTTGCAAATCAACCCTGTCAGTTCTATTTCAAGCTGGCCGTAACTGTCAGGAGTTAACAAGATAATCACTTTCAATCCTGCCTTCAATGGCACATTACACCCGTTATCCCATTCAATAGGCTCTCTCTTTGGGGCAAAAGATGAATACATTTCATTTAAAAATCACACAAAAAGTCAAGGCAAAAATCCTTGGAGCTTGGGCAAGAAATCCCTTTATGGATATTTATCTGACGGCACTTGCTACCAGGCGGGACAAGACATTCTGACTACATCTGTGCCCACTAAGCAACACTGGGGCTTCAGGCCTCATGGTCTGAAGTGTTGAAAGGCATTGGCATTGGAAGAAAAAAAATATTAGGTAGAATACATACAATGCTTTAATTGTTAATTAGGTTTAATATAGTGTGACTTCATTTAGACCATTCAGATGGTACAAAATCTGCATGACGTTTTAAAATTGAAGCAAACCTACAACCAGGATCATTGTCAAATCCCCAAGACAGCGGCAGCTGTTATTCTTTAGCAGGCCCATTGAAAACCTGCATGACTCAAAAGCAATGTAGTTTTGCTGTTAGTGTAAAATAAACCTTTGGCTCTATGCTGTTTCAGAAATTTCATCAAGTCCCTGTGAAGTATGTTGCACAATTAGCACTAACCACATTTTCATCGTTCAACTTAAATTGAGACTTTAAAGTGGGACATACAAAGCAACAGCAAAGAGTAATGATGATAATCATGAATATAGAAAATATAGTGGAAGAAAAACAGGATTTAAAATGGCATTAAAAGAAAACGTGAAAGAAGTCTAGCAGTTAAAAGGATTTATGTAGCCTGTCCAAAGAAGCAAAATCAGACAAAAAATGATGCAACGCTATAGACGGTGATGTTAAGAGAATTGACTGAAAGCTTAGGCAAAGAGGTAGGTCTGAAAGGACAAAAGAGTCAGGAAGGTTTATAGAGGGAATTAAGAGCTTAAAGTCTTGACAACTGAAAGAAAAGCCACAAACGGTGAGATGAGGAATAAGGCAGAGACGATATACAAGTGGAAGGACGCTGGATGGTCTGTAGCCCGAAGATGGGAAGAGAAAATGGGAGGGACAAAGTCACAAAAATTGAATTCTAGAATATGAATTTTAAATGCATTGAATTAGGCGTTATTCTCATTGGATTAGAAGAGGCTGAGAGATAATTTTGTTGGAAACTATTGTTGTGCATTAAGGGAGTGAATAAGGTTCGATTATTTTCATTGAAAGGACAGAAATAAATGATCACCAATTTAAAGTGTTAGTAAGAGTTAGGACAGATTAAAGTCCATTTTGCACAAAGAACTGATGAAGCAAGAGATGCTTTCACAGGGACTGAAATTTCTTTTGATGGAAAATAGGATGTATATTTGAAGTAGGGATCATACAGGATTACAGAAAGAAAGTGAGACAGTGGGATTTGCTTTGGATTGCGATAGCATTAAGTGAGCAGTAGCACAATGGGTGAAATAACTTCCTTCTCCAACAACACGCTGCTTCAATAACAACCTCAGTGCTGCAATCTAGGTTACCCAAAATCAAAGAAACCATGAACGCACCCGTCTCAGTGACATTAAATATTATTAATACACATATTTTCAACTATATAAACATTGTATTGATATGGCACTGAACAATTCCCTGACAAAATCGCTAATTCAACTTTATTACATTTTAAAGTGTGCTTTTGTTGGTAATAATGGTTCTGTAATAAAAAATAAATGTAAGACTTTTGTTATGGTAACATATAATAAATTTATTCTTCTCCAGACACCATGATTGCCAAATGACACAATAAATGGCAACCGCAAAATACTGTAAAGTAAACAAAAAAAGAAACACAACACCAAAAGGACCAGTGAAATGGTGTAACATCAGAAATAATAGATGTCTGCAATCACATTACAAGGCTGTAATTCGATTAGTGAAGATTTACACAGTGTCAGATACCGTGGTAGTGGACGTCTGTGCAGTTCACTAATGTTATCAGAATTGTTTTTCTAAATTATATTCTGAAGTCTCTCCTCTGTATTTATGTTCCATAATGGTGACACAAATTGTGCTTCATACAAAAATAAGAATTTTTAATGGTCTTTATTGCTAGGCCTGCATTTGAAAATTATATCAGGAATGTCTCATGGAAATTGAAAGACAATTGTTATTTGTTTGCTCCACTTAGCATGCATTAAGAGAAGGTGGCTTAATTTTAAGGACAAGAATCATCAGACTATTAACAACAAAGTTTCAATACTCAGAATTTAAGCAAATACAAAGGTTAAACTCTTGAGAGTGCAATACAAGGGTTAATCTAATTATATTTTGAGTCAAAGTAACATTAATGATAGCATTACTTTACCTTAGATCTTGCACAAGTTACAAAACCATTCAATATACATTATTGAAACAATGTGTTTAATGTGTAAATTAACACAATAAATACTTGTATTTCACTCATGCAGCATTTTATTTCCGGCTGCACATCTTCAAAAAGTCACTTTAAATTGGGAATTGCATTGGCCAAAATTAAGGGGGGGAAATTTTAGAATTTTGAAAAAATCACAGAAATTTTAGACGCTTAATTAAATATCTATTTTTGTACATACACAAAAAGGTTATCTGCTATATGTGTAAAAGTTCATTTAAATATTCAAAAACGCGAGTAAATTCTTGATAACTAACAGGATCCTGTGATCAATTAAAGTGAATTTAAAAAACTGCAAACACTATCCAGTTAGAACCTGTATTATTTAAGACTGCATTTTAAATTTCTCATTTAAAGTTTAAGATACAAAAAATCTCCTTGCAAATCAAACTGCCCGTGAATTTCCATGTTTACAATCCCTTTACATCTTTAGTCTGTACGCACCTGGAATAGTTCTACCAGTGCTAATTTGGCCAGCTCTGCTTTGGTCGAGAATGCAGAGGAACATCCGATAATATACAACAAAATCTAAGCATAAGACACCGATAATTTTGACGACTATTTAATCTGGGAATTGGTTTAGTCAACTGGCCGAGTTTCAAATGTCTGCCCTGACATTCACAACTACTAAGCATTAAATATATTTCACAGTATATTAAAATGCAATAGTTTCTCCTTAACCCAATTAATTAAAAAATGGAAATAGCCTTCAACCTACCTATCTCCCTCACAGCCATTTTTCTCAGAGGGATGAACTGAACTTGCAAACCTGTGCTAGGTCCAAGTCAGACACAGTTCCAGCAGGCAAATTCCCTGACATAACTGCTGTGAAATTGCAGGTAGCTGCTGCTCCACCACTGGGTCATGAAAAGCACAATGCAATTGGATGAATACAGAGGAATTTAACACTAAATTACGAGATAATACCAACTGCTCTGTGCCAACATGCAAGTCTTTCTCCGGATTATCAGGGCAATTTATATTTATGCCTCATGCCTTAGATAGAAAACAGTCATCAGATTTCTATGCTGTTGACATACGTTCTTGAATATTTATTTCAGATTTCCCAGGTAAATCCCAGTAACATTGAACAAATCCAAATGTACTTGCCTGTTGGTAATTCTGTATCTTTCATCCATACACTGTCTGGGATTTTCAGAATAAAGCCATGTTTTGCACCAAATCCATCAATGGTTCAATGGTATTTTATTGTTATGTGTACCCAAGTACAGTGAAATTATTTTTAATTGCTTGCAGTTCAGACACTCTGACATTGGGTTTCCACAGAAGCTTAATAAACTAAACTATTGCTGGGATTTCTCCACATTTGCTGGCAAGTCAACTCTCAGCCCCTTTTCTGGATTAGGCCTGCTGCAGAGTCTAGACGACCAATGACTTTAATGGGAATTCTAGGGCTGTGTTGATTTAGTGAGATGCTGTTGGCAAATACTTCACTTTTTTTCAAATTTATTCTGGCACAATTTGTCCCTTTCAATAAAATACAACTGTATTCTGTTATTTTATTTTTAAATGCTTCAGTAATTTCTAAAAAGTTTACTGCACTGACAGACAGCAAAGATTCTGTAAGGGTAGGTGTTTTTCAAACCTTGTCAACACCCAGCTTCTAATGAGATATAGTCAGAGGAGTCACCTTTGTAAGAGGAGGGGGGAAAGATTTAATAGGAACCTGAGGTGTAACTTTTACACACACAGAGTGGTAGATGTATGGAACAAGCTGCTGGAGGAGTCGTTGCAGCAGGTACTATCACAACGTTTATGAAACATTTAGACAGGTACATGGGTAGGAGAGGTTTGAAGGGATCTGGCAAATATACACAGGCGGGTGGGACTAGTGTAGATGGCATCTGTTGGCCAGTGTGGGCAAGTTTGGCCAAAGGGCCAGTTTCCACACTGGAAAACTCTCTGACTCAGAGTCCAATTGTTCTGAGCAGCATGGTAAAGGCCCAGATCTGAACAATATAAAGAGACGTGGGGATATCAGCGGTGATTACAAATAAATATACAGTAAAACATTGTAATACAAAGCATTGTGGTTCCTCAGATATTTGGTGAAAAACTCAAATTGTTAATTGTTCATTTTGCTCACAAAATAGGATTTCAAAAGTTGGCCCCTTTTGTTAGAAAAGACAATAATATATTATAATTGTGACCTTAGCAAGAAAAAAGTAATCTCTTCGTCCCAATATGTCCACAAAGTTAAAGAGAACCTCAAATACATGGGAATACTACCATTTTATACAAAACCTATATCAGATTTACTAAAGTAGATTTTTATCGATACACAAAGACCTGCATTTACTGGAATCTTCAGACAGTTCCTCAAGTCACAAGAAGGATCCAAACCCAAAACACCGCCTGCCCATTCCCTCCACAGATGCTGATTGACACACCGAGTTCCTTAGCACTTTGTGTTTGAACGCAAGGAGGTTTTTATATTTAGTTCAAGCCACGTATGCAAGAAGTTGCACTACATTATTTGGTTACTATGTGAATAAAAGAAAATCATGCTACCTTTATGAACATGCAAGTGTATCAACCTTGAGCATGAACAGGCCAATCACCCTTAAAGTTGTCTCCACCATTTAAAAACATATTTGCACCTCATCCCAGTAATCTTTCACCCTTTTGCTAATCAAGAAAGTAACTATCTTTACATTCAATATCCTTAAAGACACTGCTTCAACAGTCCTTAGAGGAGATGTGTTCCAAAGACTCATGACCCTCAGAAAGATCTCTGCATTGAATGGGGTCCCCATTTTTTAAACAGTGACCACGAGTTCTGATTTTTTTCGTAAAAGAAAACATCCTCTCCACATTTACCCCTCAAAATTGTATCCAAACAGAAGTTGAACAGGGAATCTTTTCTGCATAGAATCAAATAAAATGAAAAGTACACAAGTGGAAGCCATTCCATCTGGGGGAGGCACCATTTATTTATTTTTAAATAGCTGTTTATCCTCAGTCTGATTTCCAATAATAAGCCAGTAATATATTTTTACAATACTGTATGAAGGGAAAAGACTTTGTTTCTTATTAATAACGGTTATGATTAAAACTGCTGTCTCTTCTGCCTGATCTTTGTAGCTAAGTAATACATCAGAAAACTGTTTCACAAGTAATCAGGTTCTTGAATTGACAGCAAATGAAGCTTCAAAGCATCACAAAAGCTCACGTGGAAACCAGCGTTCTGCAGTTAAACCCTTCTGATCTTTCTTGCACCAAAATTCTCTTGTGATCAAGGCTCACTTAAATCTGAAATTAACCAAAAAAAAAGCAAAACATACGCAGACAACAAACACCAGGCTTCTTTGCGATCCCAGGCTCAGGCTGGTTCAGCTGTACCACGAGGGATGATCTATGGCCATTAAGAGCTAATTTGAATAATCAATATGACACCTTATTTTTTGATGCAAACAGGATTGCTACAGCAAGGTGTCTGACCGCCACAGCACAGTCATGGCCCAATTTAACCTCTAATTAGATTTAGGTGATTATCCCTTCACTCTCTTACAAGTGTATAGCCTGGATAAGCAGCAACAAAGACTATGGGCTACTTATGCTGCTTTTGCAGGCTGCAGGTTACCCAGGGAGATATGGCAAGATCTTGGAAACAATTGTTATTCATATCATCTACAGTTTTAGGATGGTCACAGTTTTCATCAGAAGAAAGTTTTTAAAAAATGGCCCAAAGCACTTGGCAAATAAGGACCATTTCAGGACATCAGGCTTATACAAATGCTAATCCAAGGTGAAACACTAAGAAAATAATCCAAAACTGATGTGCTCTTTGTGACATAAACAACTAGAATGGAGTTCCAGAGAGGTTTCCTGTTAATCTTATACATAAACGCAGCCCATTTATGAACTGTTACAGCATTTCATATTTACACTTTGTTGATATTTTAGTCACTGAATTTAAAAATAGGTTACCCTTTTCCAAAGAAAACATTTTGGCAGCAGTTAAATCTATCCTTTTGCTCATACAATTCAGTAGGACTACACCATCAACTCTCTTGCCACAAATGTCATTGAAATCTGTCATATTTGTTAACTTTCCTGAATTTTGTTTTTCAAGTTATCCTCAAAGAATCTGTTAAATGTGTTGTTTCCAATGCCTTGGAAGATAAAAGCCCATCTTATATCAATGACATTTTAAAAAGAATTATACTTTAAATGTTACCTTGATGATTTACAGTCATCTTATTTCTCCAAGTCAAATTTGGTTGAAAGAAAGCTTATGATTTATTTCAAACTCTGCAAATGGGATAACAATCATTATAAAAAAATCTAGCATGAATGTTAAAATGTCAAAGTGGAGCTATCACTCAGTTTTCTTTGAGCTTTGGATCATGCAAATCTAAGAACATTATGATTAATAAAATATGAAAAGCTCCACATACTCCATAAATTGATTTAAATATTAACATAAATGTTCAACATCAGAGATGCTGCATTGCAAAAAAAAATTAAAACCAGGAGCCAAGCTCTAACGAAACAAAAAGTAATCGTATCTACAATGTTTTTTTTGCTTCATACAAACTCCATCCTGACAGTAATAATAGGACAGATTTAAATTATGTCAAGTCCCATCCATTGGAAGGAGCAAATGAGAATAGTTAGCTGTGTTTTTTTTTCCTATCGAGTTAGAATCTTACCCCAAATGGGATAGGATTCTGTCAATGACCACTTCAAGCTAAAAATTGAAACAACCTGAATATTACAGCAAGGGAAAAAATAAACTGCTAACTTCAGGAACTCAACATGGCAGAAATAGATGTAAATGAGAAACCAGAGTAAAATATACTTATCATTATCCATCCCCTGAACTGAGGTAAATACAAATAAGTCCTAGTCAACCTGCACAGGCTGATGGAAACACCTACATGGCCATCCTTTCCCACCAGAGGAAGATCATAAATACTTTTGCTATCTCTCCTTCCCATTTCCCTTTTTGTCCATTTCCCAACTCCCTCTCTGCTTGAGCTAAAAAGCGCCTTGGTCTTGATTCCTCATGTTCAATGCCAATTAATATTTAACGGAATACAAATGTAATCCTGCCTGCAATCTCAGATATCACACCTCAAGTACCACGGGTGATTAAATATAAAAGTAAAACCTGATGGCCTTGCAACTAACCACATCCAAAGACAAACAGATTCCTTAACTTTGGTCTTTGGTAAAATCCTGAGGATTTCATTTTTCAAGTATAACATCTGTGGCAAATTGACTACACATGTGGAAACTGAAACTTTAAATTTTAAATTTGTTTAACCTTCTATAATTTGTAATATATTGTAATTAAGTATTACATAATATTTTTTTTTCTCATTTTGAAACAGGAATCCATAATGCAGAAACAGATTGTCAACTTTAAAACAAAGAATAAAATATTAAAAGTTAAGAATATGGAAAAGTTAATCAATGGCATTAAGGCATTAGAGATAACTAGGAGAAAAAAATAACAAGTTTTATATTTTTATAATCCTGGTTCTAAAGATTCACATCCTAATAACTAGTAAGCCTGTCTGTCAGATATCAGAGAAAAGGATTAATTTGGAATGTTTTTAAACAAATCTTTTTTATATACCCATGTACAAAGATAACTTAGAATGGACAGCAAGAGCCAAGAGTGGTTAATTGTCATATGCAACAGGAACAATTAAATTCTTACTTGTTGCACGTTTACAGACATATTAATGCAATAAAACAATAAACATACGATAATCAATGATAAAATAAAATATAATCAGATCATAATCAGATCACAACCAGAGCCAGCTGTACTGTTTGAGAAGGCTTCGCTCCTTGAATGTCTGCAGTAAATGTCTGCAGTAAGATACTGCAGATATTCTACCAATCGATGGTAGCCTGTGCCATCTTCTTCGCTGCTGTGTGCTGTTGGCAGCAGGGCGAAGGCCGCGGACACAAATAGGATGAACAAACTCTCCAGGAAGGCTGTCTCCATCCTGGGGGCGGAGTTGGATTCATGGGAGGTGGTCTTGGAGGGGAGGATGCTTATCAAACTGCGGAGCACCTTGGAAAATACAGCTCACCCCCACCATGATGCACTGGTCAACCTGAGGAGTATCTTCAGCAACAGACTGGTTCCACCAAGATGCAGGATAGAACGCCACTGTAGCCAGTGCCATCCTTCTTCCCTGTGGCAATCAAACTGTACAACTCCTCCCCCTTGTCATAGGGCAGACTGACTTTCCCCCACCCACCCACCCACCTCCCTCTCTCCCCACATCCCCAATCCTTTCCACTCGTCAATTTAATTTCATGTTTCATGTATTTTGTGTATTTATGACTGCTGGCAAATCAATTTTCCTCCTGGGATAAATAAAGTTCTATCATTTTGTATTATAGTGCAAAATATATATTATAGTGCAAAAGCAAAAGCATTTAGTAGATCTTTGCAGCGATCATTGTAGATCAAAGCTTACAATTGATCAGTGCTGAGGTATGGTTGCGGTTAGGGTTGTGCAGTGTAGTTCAAGAACATGACGATCCATTGTATCATTGAAAGTTACAGCATGGAATCAGGCCCATCGGTTCACTAAGTCCACTGGGAAGAAACGTTGCTCGGAAGAAATTGCTTTTGAACCTGGAGATCGCAGTTCTCAGGCTCTTGTACGGTCAAGGGCCTCTCCCACTGTATGAGATAATTCAAAAGTTCTTCTGAGTTTCCCCTGATTCGAACTCGGAGAATTACTGTTATAGCCATTCGTAGGTACTCGGGGCTCTCGTGGACATTTTTATCACAGCGCTGAAAAAACTTCACGAGTTACCGCGTTTCCCGAGTACCTGCCGTTAGCTTTACGAGCCGCTACGAGACACCCACGAGCTCCGACGTGGCCGCTACGTACATTCTACGTACTTACCACAAGTTTATTTTTATTTTTTTAACTCAGGAGAGCTCTTGAATTACCTCATACAGTGGGACAGGCTCTTCAGAATGTTCTCTTTGTTCTCCTTTGGACTGCTTGTGGTACACTGCCTGACACAAAATGCCTTTTTTGTGTTGCTTGAGTTCAACCTTGATGGCCTGACTTGATAATCTTTCCAACATCTCATCTCTTCTCACTTCTATGATTGTTTCTTTAACTAATATTTCTAACTTCCAATTCTTCATTGTTTCTCCACACTATTTCATACAAATACTCTTTAACCGGGAATATCAAGCTGCTACTCCTGTTCTTCTAGAAATTAAAAAAAAAAAAATAGTAATTGAAGTTTCACATTGCCGAATGTCTTCTTTCAGCACACCCATGGTATTCATTACACTCCCACAATTGAGCATAGATTGTGCTCAAGCTATCAAGCATAGTTTGTCTCAATTTTTGTTGATTTTCTAACCTTTTTACCTTCCAAACTCCCCAATTTTCTTCCCTTTACAGTAGGGCTCTGTCATCTAATTAAAACCGAGATTAGAAGGTATATTTTTTCCCCAGGCATTACCATATTCAGAGTTAGCATATGTATATTTTTAGATCATAGGAGAATTATGGGTTATGGGAACCTAATCAGAAAGTAGAGTTGCGCTGAAGATCAGATCAACCAAGAACTGACTGAATAGTTAGTCATTGAGAATTTCAAAATGAGAAACAGTTTACCTTGAAATCAATCACCTTGGATGGCATGTGTCATGTTGTGTCATGTTGTGTCATGTTGTTACAGTGAGGTGTAAGGTGGTCATGAGTTTGGGGAGCTACACCATTCAAGCACCCGGGAGAGGAAATTGTTTGGAGATGGATAGTAGTTTACAAGGATGCATCAAGTCAGTATTAGTTATACTTCGGAGAGAGACAAGGATAAAAGATTTTTTTTAAATGGGAAGAGTAGGCAAAACAATGAGCCATTCTAGTAACCAAAGCACCAGAAGGGAAGTTGGTCTTGTGTTACCAAATTTGAAGGGGGTTCTCGTAAACAGGCAGAGTTAAAAGGTGGCTTGCAGGGGATGTCAAAAATGATAGCTATCTGAGAGCTTGCGGTGGGGTAACGTGATTTTTGAAAATATGCCCAATGAGCTTGGAACAGCAAAGACAAAAGCTGCGTTTGAGCAAATGGTCTCAATCTTATATGGTTCCAGCATAATCCATGAGTTCCCTACATATGCATGAGAGAGGAGGGAGAGAAGTTTAAGAGACAAGTTTTGCATTCCAAGTTTATCCAGTAAACTAAGAGTTTTGGAAGACAACAATGGCAACTTGGTAGTTTATGCAGCAAGCCAGAACTGACAAGAGATAGCTCAAACACAGAAACTGAGGCCACCAAGTAGAAGAAGCATGAAAGAGATGAAGACATCTCTAGAATATCAGGATGGAGCTTGAGCAACTAGTACTCAATGACAATAGTAAACAGACATAATTGGGAATGGACTATGGTGAACTGAACTGCAGAAAGGGTGTCCGGAAATCAGCAGCCAAAACAGGGGATTAATAGGCAAGTTCAAGTGAGTTTATTGTCATGTGCCCTGATAGGACAATGAAATTCAGCACAACAGAACATAGTAGGCATTGACCACAAAACAGATCAGTGTGTCCATATACCATTATATAAATATATACACCCACACATGAATAAATAAACTGATAAAGTGCAAATAACAGATAATGGGTTATTAATGTTCAGAGTTTTGGCCGAGCCAGGTTTAATAGCCTGATGGCTGAGGGGAAGTAGTTAGTCCTGAACCTGGTTGTTGCAGTCTTCAGGCTCCTGTACCATCTACCCGAAGGTAGCAGGGAGATTCGTGTGTGGCCAGAATGGTGTGGGTCTTTGATGATACTGCCAGCCTTTTTGAGGCAGCGACTGCAGTAAATCCCCTCGATGGAAGGAAGGTCAGAGCCGATGATGGACTGGGCAGTGCTTACTACTTTTTGTAGTCTTTTCCTCTCCAGGGCGCTTAAGTTGCCGAACCAAGCCATGATGCAACCGGTCAGCAAGCTCTCTCCTGTGCACCTGTACAAGTAAGAGAGAGTCCTCCTTGACAAACCGACTCTCCGTAATCTTCTCAGGACGTAGAGGCGCTGATGTGCTTTCTTGGTAATTGCATCAGTGTTCTCGGACCAGGAAAGATCTTCAGAGATGTGCACGCCCAGGAATTTGTCGAGGTAGGAGTTGATTTGCGCCATGATCAACCTCTCGAAGTACTTCATCACCACGGGCGTTAGTGCTACAAGTCGATAGTCATTGAGGCACGTCACCTTGCTCTTCTTGGGCACTGGTATAATTGATGCCCTTTTGAAGCAGGTGGAAACCTACGACCTCAGATATGAAAGGTTGAAAATGTCCGAAAAAACTCCAGCCAGTTGGTCCACACAGGTTTTTAGGACACAACCTGGTATTCCATCAGGTCGAGGCGTTTTCAAAAGTTCACCCCTCTGATGGATTTCCTGACGTCGACCTCTGTGACGGAGACTGAAATACCATCACAGCGAATGGGGGCTGGGGAAGGCACATCGGTGTTCTCCCTATCAAAGCGTGCGTAAAACGCATTGACCTCATCAGGGGGTGATGTTTCGCCGACATTCAAGCTGCCTCCTGATTTCGCCTTGTAGGAGGAGATTGCATTCAGGCCCCGCCACAGCTGCCGAACATCTGTCTCATCCTCCAGTTTGGAACAGAGATACCTTTTGGCCTTTTTGACGGCCTTACCAAGGTCGTATCTGGACTTCTTGTAGACCACTGTATCATCAGACATGAATGCCCGGTGTCTGGTCTTCAGAAAAGTTGATCCAAGGTTTCTGATTGGGAAACACTCGGAAGGTTTTTGTGGGGATGCAGTCCTCCACACATTTCTTAATGAAGTCTGTAACGACTGTGGCGTATTCGTTCAAGTCCATTGCTGAGTCCTTGAACATTGCCCAGTCTACAGACTCCAAACAGTCCTGTAGTTGTTCTTCTGGCCACACCCACCCCCCCCACCCCCACCCGACCAGCTCTGTACAGTCCTCATCTCTGGGGGTGCGCTCTTTAATTGCTGCCTGTAGGCATATAGAAGAGCAAAGGAATAGAGGGATATGGATGATGTACAGGCAGATGAGATCAGCTTAACTTGGTATCATGTTCGGCAGAAACATTTGGGCCAAAGGGCCTGTTCCTGTGCTGTACAGATCTATGTTCTATTGGGAGCTGAGATTGATTGTTTTTTATGTGAGCTAGATTACTTAGAGATGTGCAAGCAATCGCAATAAGAGATTACAGGGAAAACAAGCATGGGATAAATGGATGAGATGATAGTCTTTCACAGATCTCTAACTGATGCCCAGTTTTGTTATTTTATTAATTTACACTTTACTTTCTTTTCCTCCCCACTTTCTCCAGTTTTCAATTGGTTGCTTATTTATATTTTTCAGACCTGAATGCATTATCAGGCAGGGAGGGACATCAAAATTCAAATGAGGAAATTATACTTATGTAACCTTGAACAACCTCAATTGCTCACCAGAGCATACTATTTTCAAATACATTTTAATCCCAAACTAAAAAGAACCAAAACATGATGGCAGCAGCCTTTTGTTGCAACAATAGGCAGACAAAAAGCATAGGAGACCAATATATTATTGGTTTTATCTCAAATGAATGCTATCCCAGAAGTTTGATGCAAACAAAGTGCAGTTTAAATATGAGACGGGTAAGCTCGGCTGACATTTTAGCCTAAGGATATAGATGAATGTCTTCCTACTGTCTATTGTCCCAGTTCCTCTAACCAAGTATTAAATATGCTTGATGTGGTCTTATTCCTCATTTTATATTGATGTTGGTTTAAGCCTTTCTCGCAGCCAATTTGTTCCATTCCCACAAAAACCCTATACAGTATTTTTCCTTTCCTCAAAAGAGTCAGAAAATTGTAAACATGTACACATTTCTAAAGAGAACAATGGGTTATTGCATCAAGGATTAAAATCAGGAATGCAGCATTTCTTGAAAAGTGGAAAAAAGGCAAGCATGATTTCCTCCTCAAATTTCAATAATTATTGAATGATTTACGATTAAGCATGCAAAACCTTTGAAAAATAGAGTTTGATTTTACTCCCAAATAGTCAAATCTCATTCCCTCCCATTCTCCCATCCCCCTCCTGAACAAACATTAATCCAGGATAGAGACAAAATGCTGGAGTAACTCAGCAGGTCAGGCAGCATCTCTGGAGAAAAAGGATGGGTGACTTTTTAGGTCAGGACCCCCACCCTTCCGAAGAAGGGTCCTTTTTCTCCAGAGATGTTGCCTGACCGACTGAGTTCCTCCAGCACTTTGTGTCTATCTTTGGTATAAACAAACATCTACAGTTTCTTGTTTCTACATTCATCCTGGGTGCTTCATCACAAGAACATTGTCTCACCAAAAAGCCATCTGTAAAATTGCTCCAAGTATGCAGGGAGCAGATATAAAGGTGGGATAACATAGAACTAGTGTGAATGGGTAATCGATGGTCAGCATAGATTTGGTGGCACGTAAGGCCTGTTTCCACGCTGTATCTTTCAGTAAATCAACCAAATTTTGCTCTGACTTTTCAGATTGTGTTCACAGAAAATGTTTACATTTAAATAATGCAAACGTTATGGCTTTTTGATAAATAAGTGCATCAATTGTATGGACCTTGAAGAACTAAGACCTGTTTCAAGCGATTTGTTCCTTATGTAATGAAGCTCTAACATAACAATAAAAGGCATGCCTTTATAATCAATGTGTATTTGCAAGTTTAGAATTATAATTTGATAAATAGTGTTCACTACTCAATGGCTCAGGAAGGTTTTTTTTCACATGGGATGCTCAGACAGACAGATGAAGATAGTCCAGATTTGTGTTAAGTTCAGTTGATTTCAGCTAAAATGGGAATAGAGGTGCTACAGCTGACCATGAGGCCTTGGGCTAAAAGAAAGGATAATGAGACAGCCTTCTGCTATTTGATCGCTGGCGAGCAAATCCATCTCCGTATGCATGTGTCACCACATCAAGAGAACAAGATATGTGTTAATTGATACTGCTGCAAGCAAATGTCCTTTCAATATTGACCATCAAGGCTTCCATGAGAACGATCCCTACTTTGGTACCAGAAGTTGGTCAGTCATTGCAGAAGATTAACACAGGAGAAAAGAAAGAAGTTGTAAATATGCAAATTAAATTAAAAAAAGAGCAAGTCATTTTCTGCAACCAAAAAAATCACGTTATTACAGTTAAGTAACAGTGTTTGCTTATATTAATTTGGCAAAATAATTTAATGCCTAAAAATAAAGGATCGACTCAATATCTAGGAGGCAGTTATAATAATACACAAAAAGCACCCAGCGGCTTCTAGTTGTTTGTGCATTAGCAGACCAAATTATTCTTTTCATTTTGTCTAGGATTATTATCTTTGGTGAACTATTCATCTTTGCAGCATACAGTCTCCAGGGTATCTAAACAGTACCATGACTTTTCTTAGGCTGTAAAGAGATTACTGCTCACTGTAACTGGATTTTCGCAGCTCTCAAAAACTCACGTAGCATTGCTCTGATCAACATTAAGGTGATTCAATTCAATTTTTCTTCCCATTTTTAACAACAGCAGGTCACTATCAAATTTGACAACATAAATGGATGACGGGCGAAAAAAATACCTAAACCAGATGACACGAGGTTTAAATCAATTAAGAGTACCGATTTGACGAGTGTACGAAGTAACAATTTGGTGCTAGCAAATAATTGTTAACTAAAATAGTTTCAATACAAATGGATGCAAGTAGATTTTGATTAAATATTCTAAAACTATACAGAAGTATTCTTCAGAGTGCTGCATAATATTCTAAATAAGGACATAAAAAGAGCTACTGGTCATGATAACATTTGATATGTGTACTATTTCATGGATTCTATACTAGAAATTGGAGAGGATATATTTATCCTTGACTACATGTACTGCTCTTCATTTTCTTTTTAAAAGCCGTTTTAATTTCTACCCTTATTAATTCACCGACAAATCACAACAAACTAGACACCTAATTCCGTAGCAATCAACAATTCTCCAGTACCAGGCTAAAGGTAGTATTCCATGTGCAAGAGACTGCTTTGTGATACAATCAATAATTGCCGTTGTTCACACAAAAATACATACACATAGGTGACAGAGATCATAGGAAGGTAGTAGGACTTTCTTTTTACACTTCCTAACTCGAGCACTGCAAGATCAATTGCACTGCCACGACCTCGATTCAAACTCGGAGATGCAAGACGTAGGTACTCGGAGCTATTTTTTGTACTCGTGGACATTTTTCAACATGCTGAAAAAACGTCCCGACTTACCTGATGCCCGAGTACATACGGCTGGCATTACGACGCACTACGAAATATCATTACGGACATTCTCCGAGTTTGAATCATGGGGAAAACTCAGGAGAATTTGTGAGTAATTCGGGAAAGTGGGACAGGGGCTTTAGTCTAAATCTAAGTGATCCAGTTATCATTACGGCTATTGCTGAACTTTCAACCCATTCTGCAGGATCTTCATACAAATGCAAAACGATTGAACTCCTGGCTAAATTAAAAAACAATTTCACAGTCGAAAATCAAGAGCATTTTAATTGTCAATAGATACCGAAAACAGAACAATGACATTTTTACTTGCTAGCAGCATAAGATGTCTTGTAAAATGTACTATGGTAATAAATAGCATCTTAGCATCTATCCATGCATCTATCTAAGCATCTATGTGTGGTGCGGCGGCGCCTAACGGCAGCGGCTCAACTGCACTCCGTCTGTCTTTTAAAAAAATATTTGTCTCATTAAAGTAATGTTTTGATTCTAGTTTTTATTATTTTTTTAGCTGTGTATATGTGGAGGGTGGGAGGAAACTGTTTAATCTCTTCCATGTACGGGGACCCGACTTTCCGTCGGGTCTCCGATGTCGTTGGGCCTAACATCGTGGAGCCGGCAGCGGCCTCTGGCCAGAACCAACCTGAGGGCTCCAGTCGCGGAGCCTGCGGACCTGCCATCGCGGAGCTGGCCGACTTCGGAGCAGGAAGAGCCGTGGTGGCGCGTGGCTGCGACCCGGCTTCGGAGCATCGGAGGCTCCAGCCGCAGGCCCAGTGGACGGTAACATCGGGAGCTTGCAGGTCCCTGGTGAGAGACCGCTTTTCGGAGCTCCGGCAACGGTAACTTCTCCCGCGGGAATCGCGGGGTTAAAGGACTTGGAGCGGGGCCTAACATCGCCCCGCGCGGCTTACCGGCCGCGGGACTTACCATCGCCCGCCGGGGGCTTTAACATCGGGAGCCCCAGTTCGCCTCGACGTTGCAGTTGAACTGCTGGATCGTGGGAGAAGAACAAAGGGAAGTGATAAGACTTTTGCCTTCTATCACAGTGAGGAGGTGTTGGAGATTCACTGTGATGGATGTTTGTGTAAATTGTGTTACGTGTGGGTCTTCTTTTCTTTGTAATGTTAAGACTGTAGAAAATGCAATTTCGTTCAAACCAAGCTGTTTGAATGACAATAAAAGGCATTCCATTTTATTCTGTCTATCTGTCTATCTAAGCATCTATCTATCTATTTATCTAAGCATCTATCTATCCATCTAAGCATCTATTTATCTAAGCATCCATCTATCTAATATATATATAAAGTAATATATATTTTATATTAATATTACAAAATCTCACCTTGTTTGTTTGTGTATATTTTGTTCCCGAAACTCAACAAAAACAGTGCACGATAGCTCAACAATTTTAGGCCCACCTTACTCACCATCGTCATGCGATGTGCATTAGCCAAGTTTAATCAGATTGATGTTACATTTTACAAGTTATTGACATTTAAAACTTAAATTAACTTTAAACAGCGCCCCCACTTGCCAGCCGCGCCTGCACAGTTGGGGGAGGTGCCGGTGATGCGGCAATTACACCAAATGACTCTGTCTCCACGCCCGTGCGCAATTGGGACCTTTGCTGATTTTCAGATCGTCTTTTTTTTTTCCCGCCTGTACTTGCCTGGCCTCACAACGGGGACCCAACGGCTCCACGGGTAATTTTTGTTCTATTTTAAAAATGGCTCCACGGGTCCTCTATAACTTAATTTCTACCATCAACGGCACAACTTTGAACGCGGCAGTCGCGCCTGCGCAGTGCGGGCCTGTCAGGCGCAGTTTGGTGGAATACTACGTTGGGGTCAACGGGACCCAACGGATCCGCGCTTAGTCTAGTTACAAATTAATTCTGTCAAGATCTGTGCTGGATCCACCTGCAGCTTTAAGGAAACATAAATCCCAAGAACTAGGAAGGTAAAATAGGCAAGGTTGGTAAGATCAGAAGGCTGTGGTTGATTGTTGAAATAGCCTCCTCCCAAACTTCTAGGTTAATATTATTCCAAGAGAATAATATCCTAGAAGGGATATGATTGTATCAATAGCAATGCTTAGAAAGACCAGATCTTACATGAGCCTCCAATAGCCTCAAATAAAATTGACATTTTCAGCACCTGTAGGTTTGTTTTTGGTTTTCATTCACCAGTTCCAAACAGACTTATCAACCAGAATTAAAACTGAAAATGTAAAGTCAATAATTGAAGGGGAACCAACTATTAATTCATGCCTGAGTGAAACAAGAATAGTAAGAGCAAATTGTTTTTTTTTTAAATCTGATCCTGTTTAATGTGATGCAATTTTGTTTAAATTATTGGGTGATTAGGTGTATGGAACGAGTTGCCGGAGGAAGTGGTTGAGGCAGGAACTATTGCAACTTTTAAGAAACATTTAGATCGGTACATGGATGGTTCAGGTTCCGAGGGATATAGGACTAATGCAGGCAGGTGGGAAGAGGTAGATGGGACATATTGGCCTGTGCGAGCAAGTGTAACAGGGAATGCTGCAGATGCAGTGCACACAGACTACAGATGTATCTTTTGGAAATATTTGCCTGAAAATAGATGTTTGATATTGCAAGAGATAAATTAAACAAGATAGATATAAATTTTATTTGAGTGTAAAATTGATGGCTGTTTGATCTGGAGAAGTATAAGGGGGAAGTCTTTTAGGCCCGAGATGAGAAAAATATTTTTCACGCAGAGAGTGGTGAATCTGTGGAATTCTCTGCCACAGAAGGTAGTTGAGGCCAGTTCATTGGCTATATTTAAGAGGGAGTTAGATGTGGCCCTTGTGGCTAAAGGGATCAGGGGGTATGGAGAGAAGGCATATACAGGATACTGAGTTGGATGATCAGCCATTCTATTAAACACGGTGTATGCTCGAAGGGCCGAATGCCTATTCCTGCACCTATTTTCTATGTTTCTATGTTTCTAAGTAATGAAAATTAACTACCCTAGAACTCAGGGTTGGCTCTTATTTTGCTCCGACTGCGTGCAGGCAATCTGACGTTAGAAACAGGGAGCGCAATGTCAAAACCTGTTGCCATCACAAATCAATTTGACAATCAGTAAAGAAAGCCATTGGGAACTTTGGAAAATGAATAGAATAGACAAAAAAAATCAACTGGCATTTCATTTGGATAATATAGTTTGGAAAGTAAAATAAGCACCTCAATGGAAAGATCTCCAACAGTACATGAACTGATACCAAGAAAATCAAATGTATCTGACCTTGAAAGTACAAATGCAGGCAGAATATAGCCATGAAAATAAAATATTTAATTGTAGATAGGGAAAGAGATCCAGAATTAAGGATTAATTATAAATTAGTTGAGAGCAAAAACACAGACATAACTAGTACAATGTGCACATTTGTGGATAGACAATCACAATCACAATAATACTTTACTAGCCAAGTAGGGTTTGCAACATACGAGGAATTTCATTTGCCAAGTCAGTCATACAAATAAAAAGCACACAATACACATTTTAACACAAACATCCAGCACAGTGATTCCTCCACATTCCTCACTGTGAGTGGGTACAATTACAGCATCTACAGTGCTCTCCATAATGTTTGGGAAAAAGACCCATCATTTATTTATTTGTCTTTATATTCCACAATTTCAGATTTGTAATAGAAAAAAATCACATGTGGTTAAAGTGCATATTGTCAGATTTTAATAAAGGCCATTTTAATACATTTTGGTTTCACCATGTAGAAATTACAGCAGTGTTTATACATAGTAGCAATGTTACAAAATTTTGAGATTTTAAAAATCAAGTCTGCAATTTATCCCATCAGGTAAAGCATAACAAGAAGTTTAATTTGACACCTAATTTACTTTCATATCTTCAGTATTAAGAAAGTTATGGCCATTCTCATGCTCGGAAATGAGTATCTTGCTTCCCATTGCCTTTCAATTGACTTAACTCAAAAGCTGTGATCTGGAAAAATTAAAAGCCCATAACTTTATTAAAAATTAAGAGAACTCAATGAAATTTTCAGTCATTATAGATTGAAGCATTCTGAAACAAATATTAAACAATCTTACTTGGATTACCTGAAATTAAAGTATATAATTAGTTAGTTATCTAATTGTAGCTAATTACAAAATTCAATGAGTAGATCTAAACATCTATCAATTTCTTAAGAAAAGATAAACTTTTTTTTAATTGCCTAAGTGTCCAAATAACATTCACACAATAATCCACAATATAACATAATTTTTAAATCTCATTTTCATGAATTTCTGGGCCAAATGGAAGGAATTTAGTGTTTACTGCCTGTAAATAAATGGCCATTTAAATCAACTAGCGAGTGGGTTTTAGCGGAATGCGGTGGATTGGAACGTTGCGGTTAGCGGTGAAGTAGGGGGGGAAAATACTGGGGGTTCATACATTTTTTGGGGAACCCATTTCGCAACATTAAAATAGTATTTATGCCTCCCAAAAAACCAACTTTTAATAAAAAAATAAAGTATTTACCTTTTTTTCTCCCCTACGGAAAATGCTTCCGGTGGTCTGCGGTCACGGCTTTTGAAGGTGATTTTTAAATTACTCTAGTTAACAAATAACTTAAGAGTAATTTAAAAAATACCTTAATGGATGAAATGTCGGAGCGATTTTTCTTCCGCAATTAAATCGCCCGACATTCATCGATTATCCTGGTCTGGTGAAAATCGGCACTTTAAGCCCGCCCCCCTCTGACAGGCGCTAAAGTCGCGCACACGGGGAGCGGCAGAAGTGCAGCGCCGCTAAAGGTAAGTTTTGTAACATACCTATACATAGTCTCCCCATTTCAGGGCACCATAATGTTTGGGACACAGCAATGTCATGTAAATGAAAGTAGTCATGTTTAGTATTGTGTTGCATCTTCTTTGCATGCAATGACTATTGCAGCTATCTTTAGCTTATGCTTGTTTGGGGGCTAGTCCCCTTCAGTTTTCTCTTCAGCATTTAAAAGGCATGATCAATTGGGTTCAGATCACGTGATTAAATTGGCCACTCAAGAATTGTCCATTTTTTTTAGCTTTGAAAAACTCCTTTGTTGCTTAAGCAGTATGTTTGCGATCATTGTCTTACTGTAGAATGAACCGCCGGACAATGAGTTTTGAGGCATTTGTTTGAACTTGAGCAGATAGGATGTGTCTATACACTTCAGAATTCATTATGCTACTACCATCAGCAGTTGTATCATCAATGAAGATAAGTGAGCCAGTACCTTCAGCAGCCATACCTGCCCAGGCCATAACACCCCCACCACCGTGTTTCACAAATGAGGTGGTATGCTTTTCTTGGGCAGTTCCTTCTCTCCTCCTCCATACTTTGCTCTTGCCATCACTCTAATATAAGTTAATCTTTGTCTCATCTGTCCACAAGACCTTTTTCCAGAACTGTGGTTGCGTCTTTAAGTACCTCTTGGCAAACTGTAACCTGGTCATCCTATTTTTGCGGTTAACCAGTGGTTTGCTTCTTGCAGTGTAGCCTCTGTATTTCTGTTCATGAAGTCTTCTGTGGACAGTGGTCATTGACAAATCCACACCTCTAGTGTTTCTGATCTGTCAGACAGGTGTTTGGGGATTTTTCTTTATTTTTGAGAGAATTCTTCTGTCATCAGCTGTGGAGGTGTCGCTTGGCCTGCCAGTACAGTCCCTTTGTGATTAGTAAGCTCATCAGTGCTCTCTTTCTTCTTAATGATGTTCCAAACAGTTGATTTTGGTAAGCCTTAGGCTTGGTTGATATCTATAAAAGTTTTATTCTTGTTCCTCAGTCTCATGGTGGCTTCTTTGACTTTCATTGGCACAACATTGGTCCTCATGTTGATAAACAGCAATAAAAGTTTTCAAAGGTGATGGCAAACGTTTTCAAAATTGGAGGAAAGACTAGGTGCTGAGAGCTCACTTATATCTGCATTAAGGAGGCAATTAAACGCACCTGGGCAATTACAAATACCTGCGAAGCCATGTGTCCCAAACATTATGGTGCCCTAAAATGGGAGGGGAATATGTATAAACACTGCTGTAATTTCTACATGGTGAAACCAAAATGTATAAACGTCGTCTTTATTAAAGTCTGGCAATGTGCACTTTAACCACATGTGAATTTTTTTTTAATTACAAATCTCAAAACTGTGGAGTACAGAGGCAAATAAATAAATAATGGATCTTTGTCCCAAACATTATGGAGGGCACTGTATGTACTTATCAACGTCAAGAAAAGAACACAAGGAATTGCAGATGCTGATTTACCAAAAAATACACAAAGTACTTGAGGAACTCAGTGGGTCAGGCAGCATCTCTGGAGAACATGGGTATTCGACATTCCTGGTCTGAAGAAATATTACCTATCCATGCTCTCCCAAATTGCTGCCTGACCCTCGAAGTTATTCCAGCACTTTGTGTCAAGAAAGGGTAGTAAACTATGGCAGGTTAGAAAATTGCATGAAAAGGTAATAGTAAATAAGCAATGGCTAAGATATGAACAATTAAAACATAGGTTACTAGCAACACATATGTCCTTTTAAAATCAAAATATCTGACAGGAATAGTATCCAGCAATTGCCATCTAATTAAAGACCAAAATGAAAGCAAAGGAAGAATGGTATAATGTAACTGTATAATGGGCTGAAAGATGGCAGATGGAGTTTAATGCTGATAAATGTGAGGTGCTACACCTTGGCAGGACAAATCAAAATAGGACGTACATGGTAAATGGTAGGGAATTGAAGAATACGGTTGAACAGAGGGATCTGGGAATAACCGTGCATAGTTCCTTGAAGGTGGAATCTCATATAGATAGGGTGGTAAAGAAAGCTTTTGGTATGCTAGCCTTTATAAATCAGAGCATTGAGTATAGAAGCTGGGATGTAATGTTAAAATTGTACAAGGCGTTGGTGAGACCAAATCTGGAGTATGGTGTGCAGTTTTGGTCGCCCAATTATAGGAAGAATGTCAACAAAATAGAGAGGGTACAGAGGAGATTTACTAGAATGTTGCCTGGGTTTCAACAGCTAAGTTACAGAGATAGGTTAAATAAGTTAGGTCTTTATTCTCTGGAGCGCAGAAGGTTAAGGGGGGACTTGATAGAGGTCTTTAAAATGATGAGAGGGATAGACAGAGTTAATGTGGACAAGCTTTTCCCTTTGAGAATAGGGAAGATTCAAACACGAGGACATGACTTTAGAATTAAGGGACAGAGGTTTAGGGGTAACATGAGGGGGAACTTCTTTACTCAGAGAGTGGTAGCGGTGTGGAATGAGCTTCCAGTGGAAGTGGTGGCGGCAGGTTCGTTGGTATCATTTAAAAATAAATTGGATAGGCATATGGATGAGAAGGGTATGGAGGGTTATGGTATGAGTGCAGGCAGGTGGGACTAAGGGAAAAAAGTTGTTCGGCACGGACTTGAAGGGCCGAGATGGCCTGTTTCCGTGCTGTAATTGTTATATATGGTTATATGGTTAACCAAAAATGCAAGTTGAGAAAATATCAGGCTTGAGCAAAGGGGAACCAACATGTTTTGAAGAAAAGAATACCAGAGTAAGTTAGCAAGAAATAAAATCAGAGTAAGAACTTCAATATATATGTCACAAAAGGAGAAGATTCTGGTTAACGTGGATACCTCCAAAGACTGAGGCAGGAGAAATTATGCTGGAGATAAAGGCAGGGATTTAAACAATCATTTTGCTGTCTTCTTGGAAGATTGAGTAAACCTTCAGGAAATAGTGACGCACAACATATCTAGAATGGAAGAAGAGCTCAATGGAATTAGCATTAAGTGGGAAAAAAAAGTATTGGAGAAATTAATGGGACCAATAAATCTTCTTGCAACTTGTATTTATAATATGCATTCCTAGGTTTTGATGGTTGGGGTGATGAAGATAAGAAATGTCTACCAAAATGTTAGAATAGTTTCCACAGGTTGGGAGAGCAAATGGAACACCATCACTTACAAAATTAGGAAAAGCAGCAACAACTAAAAAATAATTAGGAAAGAGGGGATGAATTGGAACAAATAGACAGCTACCACAGATGCTGCATGGCTTGCTGAATTCTTCCAACAGTTCAGTTATTTGCTCCAAATCCCAGCATCTGCAATCTTTTGTGTCTCCAGATAGCAAAGTCCAAATAGCCAAGGGGCTAAATAAAGAAAATGTTGGAATCTATTATTAAGGAAGTAGTACAGGCATCTAGAAAATGAAGGTACACACAAAATGCTGGAGTAACTCAGGACAGGCAGCATCTCTGAAGAGAAGGAATGAGTGACGTTTCGAGTCGAGGCCCTTCTTCAGATGTGACCCGAAACGTTACCCCTTCCTTCTCTCCAGAGATGCTGCCTGTCCCGCTGGGTTACTCCAGAATTTTGTGTCTTCATTCAATTTAAACCAGCATCTGCAGTTATTTCCTTCACATCTAGAAATAATAAGAGGAGTAGGAAGAATCAACATGAAAAGTCACATTTGATAAAACTGTTGAAGGTTGCAATAAGATGCTGGTACACCAATTGATGTGTTTAGATCATCAAAAGACATTCAATAAGATGCCACAGAATAGATTTTTAAACAAACTTAGAGTGCACAATTCTGGAGGCAATGTGTTGCTGAATATGAGAATTTGTTAACAAACAGATAATCGAGTAGCAATAAACTGGTCATGTGCATCGTGAAAGCCTGTGAGTAGTGCGGTGCTGCAGGGAAAGGTGTTGGGGCCTTAACTGATAACAACCTACACCCTCATCCAGGGAATGAGGATCCAGGTATGTCTTCATCCAGAGCATAGCGAAGTATTCAAATACATTACCAGGACAGTAGAGACGCAGTTATTCAGGCTATTCAAGGTGGAGACATTTTTTGTTGTTAGTTAAAGGAATCCAGGAATATAGTTAACATAATTCCCTTAATTTAATGTCCCAGAAAGCATGGATTTAATGGGTGCTTTCGTGAAAACAATGACAATCAGTAACTTAGATGTTGTGCTAGTCCCTTTCATCAATGAGGTGCAGCGTTCTATTTTTATTGGAAGTCATCAAGGAAGTCACCAACTTCAAGGAAATGCACATTTGTCCTTCATAGCCTTAGATTGAAAAATCCTTTCCATCATTTGGAGTGGCTCATTGTTAATACTTTCAGCCTGGCCCTAATTAAATCAGAAGTGAACATTGACTGCATGGACATCAACAAATTAATTCCCAGCTGACCTCAACTACTATACGGCAATGTTTACATCTTCTTAGAAATGTCTTGAAGATTGCACCCAAACCTTTGAGCTTTCCGGCTTTAAAACTCTCAATATTCTTGGATCATCCTCTGCTCTATTAACAACAGGTGTCAATGCTTATTTGGTGCCTTTGTGTCACTTTTACAAAGCTTGTGTCATTTAAATACTTGTGATGTGTGGGTAGAGCAAATGGCCTTCAAGTTAAAAAAAAATGCTCCTGGCTAAAAATAAAATCAACATTTCAATGACCACATTCCTAAAAGATTTGAAAGTCCTACCTTTCATCTTCATTTTGTATACCACTACATTTCCAGTTTCCCCTCTCTCCTCCATCCATTGCCACAAAGAACGATGATCTGAATTTATTGCGTCAATATCTTTGATTTTTAAGTTAAGAAATTAAAAGAAAAACTTGCTCCATATAAGTGAAATATTGAAGTTCCTTTACCAACAATGTGGGTCCAGATAAAATCATGTTTTCATGGCACATTGCATTAAATGGCAAGATATTCCATTATGGATATAATAGACAAACTTTCACATGTGTGGATATATCAAAATCTAATAATTTCATGCCAGGGTCAATGCTTTTTTTAAACATGTCTGTATATCAAAAGTAAAGATGCCATTTAATACATCCCCTGTTTCCTGTGTGACCCTGTCAAATAAAATAATTCAAGTACAATGTCAAAGGCATACTTCCTTTTTTCCAGTCAACCATTTACCCTTTTGCCACTGGTGAAAGGCAACAAGATCCCTTTACAATGCCTCGTCTTTTTCAATAAATTTTGCATGAAAACACGTTACTCAAGCACAAAGTTGCCTGCTGTCACACTGGAAGTGTAATAAATGTTTAATGAAAACAACACCATACAGCTTGGTGTCAGACAACACCAATCACATAAGCTTGCTTTCATCTGAGTAGACACTTTAAAGAGGTCCTGTGCATGATTCATGCAGCAGAACTCTGTAACCTGTATGCTAATAATGTTAAATTAACATAAGGACTTCCTGCAGCATTGGTAGGTGGGGGAGGGGTGGGTGGCGAAAGAGTATTTAAAGGAATGACAGGTTGGTTGAGTTAAGGATGTTGTCAAACTGAAAACTGCATAATTTTTTGTTCACATGGAACACAACTGTCAAACAAGTGAAAAACATTAAAAAGTACCAAAGTGACATAACGACAGCATCACTCTGTACACTACAAGACATATTTGAAAAACATTAATTATTAACAACGCAGACGTGTTTGATCTAAATATTGTGCCTTCTTCACAAATAGGAAGACAGAATTTGATGTTGAATTCGTAAGAACTTCTTATGTTGAAAGTTAATACAATAGCCTGTCATCTACCATAGGAAATAGTGACAGGGAACATCAGTCCAATGAAGATTATCGAGCCGAGAACAAAAAAAAACATGCATTAAGCAATACAACCATACAAATGTTCTTCCTCACACTTCCATGCATTTTATTTGAAGGATTTTCAAATATTTAAACGTTCTAAAGGAAACATTTTGCACAATTATTGTAAATCGAGGGATCACACATTTTCTGGCTGTGTGACTGCAGCATGTTCCAGATACAGACTTAAATACATGCTTGAGAAATTAATCTTCTATCCTGAATTTAACAGCTTATGTCATATTCCTTTGTCTGTACTTTAACGTACACTCAATCTGAAATCAACTTTTGACAAAAATATCCACAAACAATTGTTAATACAATGTGTACTGCAAGGAACTGTGGTCATAAACTTCAATGAAGAAGTGACATATTTGACGAATGAAGCAAAATGTCAAATAGAAATCACTGCATAAAGTGATGAAGCAATTAGTCTTCCCTCCCTGCACTTTTCCTCATACCCAGCAAATGTTCTTTTTAAGTATATTTCCAATTCTCCTTAGAAAGTTTTAATAGGATATGCTTCCATCACCCTCAGGTGGTACATTTTAGATCACAATAGTTCATCAAATCCAACATTCTCATTAGTTCACTGGATTTTTGACTAATTATTTTACATTTGTTATCCAGATACCAACACTCCGTCCAGTGGAAGCCTCCTTTATCTGATGGATATCATTCATAATTGAGAACACCTATACCAAACCTTCCATTGTATGATCTATGCCAGCTTCAGTTTCTCTACATAGTAAAATCTCTCATCCCCAATAAAATTTCCATAAATCTCCAACAAACCCTGCGAGGCTTTTCATTCTTCTTGAAGTATTGCGTCTGCAATTCAACATAGTACTCTCTAACCGAGGCATAATCAGTCAATAATGAAGGCTTACTATAACTTAATTGCATTCATATTCCAGGGAATCACCTGTTGGATCCTGCACCAGGCCTGACTTGGTGCAGCACTGAAGACCCCAATGATTTTAAAGGAGAGCATTGGACAAAGAGTTTGAAGGCAAAGGTAAAGATAAGCTAAATCCATTTAAATTATTACAGTTCTGGTAAACTCCCCATTGAAGAGATGTTGTAAATGAGCAGTTCCCCAGTGGAAGCTATGATGCAGTCTTCTGCTCAGTAAAGCACTTGCCATGAAATATCTGCAGTATATTCCTCATCGGCTTCAGAGCAAGCTTCAGGCTAGGAAACCTAGTTGTTAAACCTACATCAGCTTACCCGAGCATAAAATAAGGTACACTCCTGGAAATGACTGGGAGAAATCAGTTACCGAGAGAAATCGACTGCCTGGAGAAAGGTTTTTTATTTGATTTATTTAAGTTAAATGTCTTCGATTCTTGCACGTGTACATGTATGTGTCAGTGCGCACATTTTTCTTTAGGCAAATTTAATATATTTTAAATGTTATTTTCAATTTCGTTGAAACCGCTCAGCTCAAACATTTAATTTATAAGTATGTTAGACAGTCATTAAGCATCTGGTGAGACCTCACAACTAACCACTTGTGTTGAGAAAAAGTTGTGCCTCCAAGTGACGGGAATCTGTCCCCAGCAGAAGATTGCATTCTGGGAAATGCAGGAAGCAACAATAAAGTCCAGGGCGCCTATGACCAGTAATTTTGGGATCCAAGAAGATTGTTCTGAATTTTTTCACTTATTTTGAAGTGCTTTTTGATACAGGTAGTTCTGCTATAACTTATGTTTCCATTACGCAAAGTGGATAGAACACATATGTAGAATTAGAGAGCACTATTTGCATTACGCAGGCCACATTGGTTCTATCGCCATTTTGATAGTAAAGTAAAGAACCTCTTAAAAGGCACTTTGAAGTTGATAGGCAGAAAAAAGCTGTCTTGAATTTAAAAGTTATAGGGGGGGAAAAAACCCGTTTCCATGGAACCTCCCTGCAGTAATCAGAGACCATCAACTGTTAAGAACACAGAATTGATTATTTTTGGAACAATGGAAGTTGGCTCTGAGCTGACTTCGTTCCAAAAGAGTTTCCTTAATTATGGCTTAATAATGGCAAAAAAACTCATACTTAAATTCTGGGAAAACGCTCCCACACCAACGGTAAAAATGTGGATTTCAAATATGTCCGAAATGCTACACCTCGAAGATATGAGATTCGTCCGAGCAGGCAAATCAGACCAATTCCAAAAGATTTGGTCTCCATTTATCGACTTATTACAAGCAATAGGGTGCAACATAACTTTGAAAATAAACGGTTTCAGGACCTGGTGAGGGGTGTGTAAAGATATGAAATAGGTACATCCCTTTTATCTCATCTTATATTCTTATATTTTATTTTTTCTATTTTTCTCTTTCCCTTTTTAAAAAGAAATGTTTATTCTTTCTCACATTCTACGTCTTTACGGGCTCCTCCTTTTCACTTTTTCATGCACTTACTATCTTATCTAACTTTCTCTATTTTTCTTCTGCTTCTTTCGGTTACTTTCCTATTATTAAAGTTTAAAACAAGAAGTGGTACATGAAATGCATTATGTTATTTTTGGCTTATACTACTGTACTGTACATTACTTCTAATAAAAAGAAATTTAAAAAAATTAAAAAAGAACACAGCTGCTACTTTAACCGCGGGTGATTGTGGACATTGACAAGCAGTTGTTACTATAGACACCAAACCACCAGGTGGTGCCAGTAATCGCTGCCTCGCCAACAGTCTGTCTCGTCCCTTTCCTTCTTTGTTGTTTTATAGTATGTGTTAAATGTATGTTTTAGTGCTCTTTAGTTTGTTTTATGTGGGGGGGTGGGGGAAATGTTGTTTAATTTCTTCCATATCATATCTCCGTCCGCACTGCGGCCTAACATCGTGGAGCTGGCGGCCTCTGCTGGAGACCGATTTCAGGAGCTCCAACCGCGGGTGCCTGCAGGACTTAACATCGAGGAGCTCGCGGTCCCTGTCGGGGCTCGACCTCCGAAGCTCCAAATGCGGGAGCCTGCGAATTTAACATCTTGGAACTCGCGGTTCCTATTTAGGGACCGACTTCGGGAGCTCCAGGCCGCAGGAGTTTCGATCGCCCCGATCACGGGGGCTTCGATCGCCGACTGTGGATGTTTCGACTGCCCCAACCGCAGTAGAATAAAGATTAGATTTTATTGCCTTCCATCACAACGAGGAATGTGGGGAATCCCCTGGGGTGGATGTTTATGTTAACTTTTTTAGTTGTGTGCCTTGTTGCTTTTTTTAATGTGGCTGAACGGTAAATCGAATATTACTATACCTTAATTGGTACACGTGAATTGTCACGCGTACCAATTAAGGTATAGTTATATTCGGTTCTTTAGTTCAATATCGAAATGGCGTTATAACCAATGTGGCCTGGGTAATGTAAATAGTGTTCTCTAATTCGTCATATGTGTTATATCCAATTTGTGTAATGGAAACATAGGTTATAGCAGAACTACCTGTATCAAAAAGACCTTTGAACTTTTGTGCAATGATACTCTATTAAACAATGTCATATATCTTTTTTAGCTTAATCACACAAACAATTTTTTTGTCCTTTAATATACCTTAATTTTTTTTAATCCTTTGGGAAAAATAACTTTGTCAATGCACGTCTGAAACTCTCTAGCTCCTAACCAACCCCCTTTTCCTCCATTGTTACAATTGTCCTTATAATGCGATTTTTTTATAATACGGGGTTTCTTAGGAATGCAACTATCAATTTGTGGCAAAACTACCTGAAACACGGTACTTATTTTACAGAGAAAGATTTGAATTTGAGTTCCAAAGAGTTTGTACTCGTGGTTTGCATTGAAGTACATTACATATTTATAAATTCCATTAATCTATAGATATGTATCAATCGCTAAGGTTGGTGAACAGTTTATTTTATAGCAAGGATGGCATCCTTGAGATGGAAGCTTATTTATATAACAAAGACTATTTAACATTACCCTATTATTCTTTTTTTCCAGATAAATTTTGTTTTAATATCAAATAATGCCATCATTATGATAATGGCTTGGCTAAGATTCTATTTAAAGGTTCAAGTTCTAAGAAAATACAATTGCTCTGTTTATTGACATAAGATTACTTTCGTATATCTTTTGAACTATTGCCATGCATTTAGATTAATATGGCCCACAATCAAACAGTAAACAGGCATATGAACAAAACATATTTCAGTCTGATAAAAAAAATCTGGTGGGAAGATTGTCCACAGGTGTTTTCTGTTACGCGAATTTTAAATCAAAGCCTCGATGTTCCACAATTCATATCTTACCCTTTCTTATCACTTCGCGATTCCCTTTCTTTTCCTTTCTCCCGGACCTTCTCCCGCCCTTTGTCTCTTCCTTTGCGTCTCTCCCTTTCGCGAGACCTGCTTCGACTGTAACTTCGGCGGCGGGTTGAGTGCTCACTGCTGTGACTGTGAGAGCGATGTCGATGGTGAGATCTTGAACTATGCAAAAGTTTTGAATAAAGTCAGTCAAAATCAGGTTTCTCAATACCATGCATCCAATTTGAGTTCTAATTATTTATCCAAAGTATTCTCAGACATGGTACCCAGAGTGTCATGTCAGTATAAAATAGACACCTTGTTGACAATTTTCCACAAAGTCCTCAACATCGCCTGTGCCATCAGACGTATGCCATTAAAATGACTTAAGAATTGATGATGGATAAATGTTCTGAAATAAAATGGTAGAGCTTCCATCTTGGGCTTAAACTATATGCACAAACACATCCAAGAAAATATCTGAAGCAATGTTTTAGCACAAATCTAGGAACAAGACAATTGCCTACTTTTTATGGATATATCTGCACCTCTGGAACAATGTGCTGAGATTCCAAAGAAATGCTTAAATGATGACAGCTGTTTGTGAAAATCAATTGAAGATGTTTCTACCATTGATAGTTGATTGATTGATTGATTACTTTATTGTATCAATAAAACAACTATCAATCAATCAAGCTGTTTATGAAAATCTAGTGAAGATTCTTCTGGTATTAATAGTATACTTCAAATCTGGTTATGAGAAGCAATACACTGAGAATATAAAAAAAGCATTCTTCTCCAAAATGTTGAAGATATTCTATAAGCAAGAATGCATTTATGGTGACACTCACACATTCTCTACATTTGTAGCTACTGTCAACCCAAATAAAAGCTCTGAAAATATTTGCAACGTAGTATAGACAGCAGCTACATTGGATAGAATCTTGGAATTCCATCAGCCAGTGTGCTGAAGATACATTTCTTGATCTGCAAATCTCAGGATATATTCTTTAATCTCTCTACAAAGGCTGTCATATAAAGTAACATTTCAGGGGGGTATTTTGAATACATGTTGAGCTTGTTATATATTGATTCACCTTTACAGTCTAACTCATTGAGGAATTTACATCAACATTTCAGTAGATTTACCAAGATACTTCATCACCATGGGTCAAAATACAAATAAAGGGAGACGATATCGTGACTGAAGTCTCCCAAGTTACTAGATCCCCAGCCAAACTGACACTGATCTGGCTACTTTCTGTAAGTAACCTCAGTATTACATAATATTTGTTCAAGTTTGCAAAATACAGTAAAATCTAATTTATCTCGTATTTATGCATCCAGAATTCTCATCTCACCAGCCAACCTGGTCAGCATGGACGTGTTGGACGAGCCTATTTCCATGCAGCATAGCTATGACTCTATAACTCTTATTCCTCATCTATGAAACTTATTTGATCTCCTCTACAAATAACAGTGCCAAAAAAAAAAACTGTGCTCTCAGTTATCACTGAGATGTTCACAACACCATCCCAGGCTTATATGGGAACTGAAGAACTTTAGTCGGTAAGAATCAGTTTTCACTTCCGCATTTCAATTCTGTAAGACTTGGTATTTGGTTGCCTTTAAAATGTGCCTGGTGGCAATATTTCTCATGTAAAACTGATGAAATGTGGACCTTTTCCACAACTGTTGTACATATTGCATATTCCTAATGGTCAGGAAGCCCGTGTGGGCTAGATTTTCAAGCCTTTGATTTTGTTTATAAATATTAATTTTATTTTGGACCACACTTGTCAACACTCAGCACTAAAACATATTTGAGGAACATGCATCATGCATATCAATGCTATCCTCAATTTGTTTCTCCATTTGGGACAAGTCATGGCATTCCTCGCTGTCTGAGGAATCCAAGCTATGTTATGTTAGCGGTATTTACACAGAATTACAATATATTAAAGAGTTGCTCATTGCTGTAAGATTATGGAACATCTGCCCAGAACCTTCCTCAGAGAAGCCCAAAGGAGTAATGCATGAACAGCATTGACTAAACTTGCAGGATAAAAGCTGTTATGAAGTTTGATGGCTCATAAATAGATTGGCTGGAGGACTTTTAAGATTCAGAATGTTTTTCTTCTTCATTTTGATAGTTAAATGTATTTGATACACAAACATTTAAACATACATGTTGTCACCATCTGGAAAGAATAAGAATTTGACTGATCCATCAATTGCAGTCCCTTGCTTTATTGTATGCAGCAGAATTTCACGTTATTCAATCTCCTTTTGAAGCCATCAGCAATCATAAAGAAATGCAATATTTTAAAAACATCTAGAATCAAATCAAACCTTTCACCACTTTTGGATTTTTTTCTCCTTGCCGAATTAAAGAATGTCAAAATTAACACCATGCAGCTGTGTACTGATGAAGGCATAAAAAGCATTGGCAGCACTTGTTGATGTACATTTCAACGATTGCTTCAGATTCTGAACCTAAGGCTTGGCATTTATTCAGGAATATGATTGATAAAGTGACAAAATGAATATCAAAATTCACTGAGGGATTAAAATTCCTCACGATGCAAAAATCCCAGTTTGTCTCTTACAAAATAAGCGAGCACAACCAACATTCAACTATGACATTACTGCCTCAGAGGGTAAGAAATTTTAAGCATCTATGGAAGAATAATTTAATTGCAGGTTTAAAATTGAAAATATTTACATTAAAAAATTAAACTTGGATTACTTTTTCTGGAACGGCGTGGTTGAGTGAGACCCAATGGAAGTATGTAAAGTTATGAGAGGCTTAGAATGGGTAGACTTTCAGAACCTATTTCCTAGGTGAGAAATATCACATTTTGCAGAGCATAGGTTTCAAGTGAAAGGTGCAAAGTTTAAAAGAGATGTTGTTAAGGTGGGGCATGTTTGTTTTACACAGAAGGTGGTGGGTGCCTGGAACCTGCTGCCAGTGGTGGTGGTGGAAGCAGATACGGTAGTGGCATTTAAGAGGCTTTCAGAGAGCCACATGGAAATAGAGTATGGAGGGATGTGGATGATGCTCAGGTTGATGAGATTAGTTTGGCTTGGCATGATGTTCTGCAAAGACATTGTGAGCCGAAGGGCCTATTCCTGTGCTGCATGTTTTGTCTGCTCTAAAATATAGACAACAAGGAGAACTGATGCACAACATGCATCAGATTGGTATCAGGTTAGTGGGCTGTGGTAGTGGTGTGCTTAATTTATGAGGATGCTCAACTTTTGCACTATTCAAATAAAATAAGGAATTTGGTTAATTGGAAGATTCTTGTAGTATGTGGTACAGGAAAATCTGAAGTCAATGATAATGAAAGTCAGTTATAGAATCGGAACTGGGAGGCATGTAAAATCTTGGCAAGTGCACATGGTATGTCATAAAGTCACACAGCAGGCAAACAGACCCTTCAGACTACCATATCCAGACCGGCCATTAGTACCCACTCGCTCCAAAGCTATCTACGCCATAACATGTTAAGTGATTGTCTGAAATCAGTGGGCACCCAGACCTGGAACCAGAACAAATATCCCAGTGCAAGTGCTGATGTTCTTGGTTCTAGGTTACTTGGTCCTCCAAAATATTCCAACTGGAATTTAAACTGGAGGTGGTGAAGGGAAAGGTTTAGCCAGAGAGGGTTATTGGGAAGAAAGTGCCACTTTAAATTTAGTTGCATCTGGCTGGGCAACCGTGGCTTGGTGGAGATTATTCCATGCTTTAATAGTGCATGGAAAGAACAAATTGATGTACACATCTGTCTTTGAGGCTGGGACTACAAATTAGATCGAATGCCCTTGTCTGCTCCTAATTGGTTTGGGGTTCGTGTAGGTCTTGTGATCTATGTCTAGCTGACCATTTAACATTTTGTAAAAACAGGTCAAACGGTGAGCTTCACATCTGTCTTGGAGAGGGTTCCACCCCAGATAATTCAGAAGTTTGGTGACACTCGCTTCTCTCTCGTAGGTGTTAGTAACAAATCGAGCGGCCTGTCTTTGGACACATTCGATGGATGAAATGTTTTTATCTGTGTATGGGTCCCAAGCTGCCACTGCGTAGTGCAGATGAGGTCTAACGAGGGTGAAATACAGCTTCTCCTTGACAGAAGCTGAACAATGATGGAAGTTGCGCCTCAGGAAGTTTAGGACACCTGTTGCTTTCACTGTTACATGATGAGTCTTACCATTCCAACGTAGAACATTCTGCAATTTGATGCCAAGATACTTGGTTTGTTTGGATACTTCAAGGGTGACACCATGTATGTTGTAAGATGTGACGCCTGGATTCCTCTTTCTGGTGACACGCATGGTTTCACATTTGGAAGGGTTGAACTGCATGCCCCATTGTTGTGACCACTCGACCATAGTATTGAGATCCTTTTGGAGAGCATCTTCATCATCAGCTGACTTAATTGGAAGGTACAGCAAACAATCATCAGCGAATAGTCTGGTCGTACTTGCGACTTTTTCATGGATGTCATTGATGTAAAGCAAAAATAGGTGTGGGCCACGTACTGTGGCCTGGGGTGTACCACTCAACACTGGGTGCCAATTGGATGTCTTCAGCAAACTGCAGCAGCATGCATTGAAAAGTTCATCAACCACGAGTGCTTATGTTGAGGATTTGCACGCCATGACATGCAGGCATCCCTAATTCAACAGCATTTAACTGCAGAGTCAAAGCCAAAAGTATAATCCATCCACTCAAAATCTGTTTTTACTACAATTGGTAGTTGTTGAACATCTTCTCAAGTAGTTTTCAATTAATCAGAATGCGAAAAATAATATTTGTTGAAAATGAGTTTAAAAGCAAATTAAAATATTTTTTTCATGCTTTCTATTCAACTATCTGTGCAGCAAATATTTTCACAAGCTGAATCGCATTTTCATGACTCTTCCAACTAGCTTTCTGCCAAACAATGCAATCTTTTTAATGTACTGTCATCTTCCCACCCATACTATTGATAAAGCAATCACTGTCATATAAATGTAGAAACCAGTTTATTTCTAATGACGCTACTACACGTTATTCCCTTTATCATGTAACTGTACACTGTGGATGGCTCGATTGTAATCATATAATGTCTTTCCACTGACTGGTTAGCACGCAACAAAAGCTTTTCACTGGACCTCGGATATAAACCAGAACTAGAATCCTCATGACTGTGGTCATGGAACACATTTTCTACAAAGACCACCACCAATGCAACCACTTAGGATATGGTATTGTTTTATTATCTGAAATTATTCTGGAAATTTAATGTATATAATTAAATGTGTGTTTCCTTCATCTAAAATATCAACCTTTCAATCAACATCTGCAGGTCAATCCTTCCACTAAAAAATCTGTGACTCCTTTTTCACCCTGCTTCTAATGAACATTGAACAAAATAAAAATATATAACCATTACACAATGGATTTCTAACACATAACTCAAGTCTCAAATAATGCAGTCTAATTTGACCCTTTATGACAAAATGTTAGCAATTAAATAAAAAAACAAGAACAAATTTTGATTCAAAATAAAAGTTCTGCGCCATTAAGAGAGTCATAGTCATAGAGTGATACAGTGTGGAAACAGGCCCTTCGGCCCAACCTGCTCACACCGGCCAACAATGTCCCAGCTACACGAGTCCCACTTGCCTGCGCTTGGTCCATATCCCTCCAAACCTATCCTATCCATGTACCTGTCTAACTGGTTCTTAAACAATGGGATAGTCCCAGCCTCAACTACCTCCTTTGGCAGCTTGTTCCATACAACCACCACCCTTTGTGTGAAAAAGTTACCCCTCTGATTCGTATTAAATTTGTTCCCCTTCACTTTAACCTATGTCTTCCGGTCCTCGATTCTCTTACTCTGGGCAAGAGACTCTGTGCATCTACCCGATCTATTCCTCTCAAGATTTTGTACATCTCTATAAGATCTTCCCCTCATTCTTCTGCCCTCCATGGAATAGAGACCCAGACTACTCAACCTCTCCCTATGGCTCACACCCTCTAGTTCTGGCAACATCCTCGTAAATCTTTTCTGAATCCTTTCAAGCTTGACAATATCTTTCCAATAACATGGTGCCCAGAACTGAACACAATATTCTAAATGCGATCTTACCAACCTCTTATACAACTGCAACATGACCTCCCAACTTCTATACTCAATATGTTAAAGATTTCCTTTTCCTTTATCATCAGCTTACAATGGCCTGGTTAATTTATCATCGATACTTTTTTGCATATCTTTCATTCATTGTTCTTTATCTCTCCACATCACCGTCTATATCTCTCATTTCCCTGATCCCTAACCAGTCTGAAGAAGGGTCTCGACCTGAAACGTCGCCATCTCCTTCGCTCCTTAGATGCTGCTGCACCCGCTGAGTTTCTCCAGCTTTTTGTGTACCTTCAATACTCAATACTCTGACTGATGAAGGCCAAAGTGCCAAAAGCCTTTTTGACCACCTTATCTACCTGCGACTCGACCTCAAGGAACCATGCACCTGAGCAGCCTACCGTGCAGAACCTTGTCGAATGGCTTACTGAAATCTATGTACACGTCTACAGCTCGGCCCTCATTAACGTTTTTGGACATGTCTTCAAAAAAAATCTATCAAATTTGGGAGACACAACCTCCCACGTACAAAACGATGCTGACTATCCCTAATCAGCCCTTGCCTATCCAAATGCCTGTATAACCTATGCCTCAGAATACTCTCGAGTAACTTTCCAACTACAGATATTAAGCTCACCGGCTTATAGTTCCCAGCATTTCCCCTGCAGCCCTTCTTGAAACGAGGCACAACATTTGCCACCCGCCAGTCTTCCGGCACCTCTCCTGTATTTAAGGGCAACTCATAAATTTCAACCAGGGCTCCAGCAATTTTTCTCTAGTTTCCCGCAATGTCCTTGGATATATCTGATCAGGCCCTGGAGATTTGTGTACCTTCATACACGACAGTACCTTCAGTACTTCTTCGACGGTAACATCTGACTGTTCTCAAGACACTTCTAGTGACTGCTCAAATTTCTTCCATCCTACTGTCCTTCTCCTTGGTAAATACAGAGGAGATATACTCATTGAGGACCTTGCCCATCTCCTGTGGCCCATCTCTTTGATTCCTGAGGTCCCACTCTCTCTCCAATTACCCTTTTCCCCCTTACATATTTATAAAATCTTTCGGGATGGTCCTCAATGCTACCCACCAGAACATTAAGGGCAATCCCAAAAGATGTTATAAATACATAAGGGAACAGGGTAACTAGAGAGAGTTGCAACCAACTAATGGTTGTAGCTTCATGTCCATTGCAAACTGGCAGTGAGGAACATGAATAGTGTCAAATACAATGATGATTCAAAAGGCTCTTTAGGGAGCAATATTTGAACCATTAACAGTGAACCCTGAATCAATGAACAATCAAACATATTTTGTAGGCAAGAAAGGAAAGTATGAAGTAATTACATGCAATGTACACAAACTCCCTAGTTCGTTTTTATTGCATCAACAAGAAATTATGCAAAATGAATCTTGTTGCGATTAACACTTGCTTACAAACAATGAGATAGTTTAATATTTGTAATATCGACACATATTTTCATTACCTATTAGAACATCATATTTCGCTTTGGTAGCTTACATCCCAGCGGTATGAGCATTGACATTTCTAACTTCAAGTAGCCCTTGCTTTCCCTCTCTCTTCATCCCCCCTCCATTCCCAGTTCTCCCACCAGTCTTGCTGTCTCCAACTGCATTCTATCTCTGTCCCGCCCATCCCCTGAAGAAGGGTCTCGACCAGAAACGTCACGCATTCCTTCTCTCCAGAGATGCTGCCTCTCCCACTGAGTTACTCCAGCATTTTGTGTCGACCTTCATTGGCCTTAGTCACAATGCAAAGCATCAAAGCAGAGCGACTTTCAAACTGTGCCAGTCTTTCCTTCACAAAGACTTTGATGACGAAAATGACACGGTTATTGCGAATGATAAACACGCTTCATCCATTCAATTTTATCTTCACAGTATATCAAATCTTCCTAATTTTTCATTATAGCTTCAAACTACACCTTAAATAAGTCCAACGTCTGAGCTTCAAGTACTTCTTGCTATAACTCGCTGATCATGTAATATTTCACCTCTCAGGCTTTCACAGATCAGGTTTTTTTTAATGCTTTGATAAATGCTTCCTCTAGTTACCTTGGAGAAGCAGATCAAAACTAAATGTTTTAAATGAGACACCATTTATTTATTCTTTTGATTGCTAAAGCGAGATCCCTTTTGTAAAATGTGGGCACAAAAGATTGCACACCTGTATTTAATGAGCAGAGAGCTCAAGATGTCCAACCCAACATTCCCTCTTTAACAATGATTTTATGATGTTCTTCTTCATCGATGCAAGTGAGACCTGGTTGCCATATCTATATACATTACAAAAGTAACCAAATTTGAAAAGTAATGCTACTATAGTAACATAACTTATTTTTCCTAATTGTTTTACCCCTTTGGATATGCTTAAACCTGCACAAGGCTCCTTTTAAATATCAGAGAATCATGAAATGGCATTGAAATTAAACAATCATTTTCTATCTGTCGACACAGAAAATAGAAATAAAAACATAAATAGTGGAGAAAAACAGATCTGCAGTGAATGAGCTGAAAGAAATTTTCAATCTTTAAAAGAAAATAATGCTGAAGGACTAATTCTTAAACAAAAAAATTGAAGATATTTGCACTAATAATGTATAAATATTGTATGGTATCCTCCAAAAAATTCACAAATTACATATCTGTTTATAATGTTCACATTTATATTAACTGCATGTTCAACAAATGGTAAAATAAATGGTTAAATTCATAATATAAATGGTTAAATTCAAGTTAGACCATTAGCATAGCTGTGTTATGCCGTTAATCTGTACACTAGCATGTGAAGATTATCAAAAAGGGAGACCAATTAAGTCCATTTGAGTTGTATAACACTTTGGCAGGGCCAGATTTTGAGGAAGAGAGGCCCTAGGCTATTCCACATGTGAGGCCCCTCCCAATCCCCCACCACTAGAGGAAGATGGAAGAGTCCACCAGATTGATACCTATGTGCAGCCGAGCATGGCCAATGAGATAAGGGGCTGGAAAGCTGCATTTTGTAATTTATTTATTTATTGCCATTGCTAGTGACGAGTTATCGGCTTAAAACACTATTATTCTGAAATGGAGGGCAAGGAAAATCACTGAAGGGTTGTTTAGAGACTACAGTGTGTTGTGATAGCATATGTAAGAAAGGCCTATGACAATGTCAAAAATATTATACCCCTTGCAGGGCTCTCACTTATTTTTTTTTCTCTGTTGTCAACCGGGCAACCTTGGCAGCTTGTTAAGTTGCCAAATGACAGTTTAGGTGGTCATTTAAGACGGCTTGCATGACGCGTGCAATAATGTGCTCGGACGAAGTAGGTAGTTACCAGTCGGAATTATGCTTAATGAAGCATTCACATATTATTTCTGCTTCAAATAAAGTCACTAACTAAACCAATCAAGACATGATATATACCACAATGAAATGCAGCAAAATTATAATACAGTATCTCAACTCTTTTTACACATTGCAATGAATGCAATTTCTAATATTTCTTTCCAGTTCCAAACAAAAATGTGGTTGGATTATTCAGCATATGATCAACCTCGGTGAGACCAAGCGCAGGCTTGGCGATCGTTTCGTCCAACACCACCTCTCTGTTCGCAATAACCAACCTGATATATTTATTTATATATTTATATATATATAGTTATATATTCATATATAAATATACATCGTTTTGTTTTCTTGTTTGTAACATTGTTTACAGAGTACTATGTTTACATATTATGTTGTGCTGCTGCAAGTATGGATTTCATTTTTCTAACTGGGACGTGAGAATAAAACACTCTTGACTTGCGTCACGAGAGGGAGAGGGAGAGGGAGAGGGAGAGGGAGAGGGAGAGGGAGAGGGAGAGGGAGAGGGAGAGGGAGAGGGAGAGGGAGAGGGAGAGGGAGAGGGAGAGGGAGAGGGAGAGGGAGAGGGAGAGGGAGAGGGAGAGGGAGAGGGAGAGGGAGAGGGAGAGGGAGAGGGAGAGGGAGAGGGAGAGGGAGAGGGAGAGGGAGAGGGAGAGGGAGAGGGAGAGGGAGAGGGAGAGGGAGAGGGAGAGGGAGAGGGAGAGGGAGAGGGAGAGGGAGAGGGAGAGGGAGAGGGAGAGGGAGAGGGAGAGGGAGAGGGAGAGGGAGAGGGAGAGGGAGAGGGAGAGGGAGAGGGAGAGGGAGAGGGAGAGGGAGAGGGAGAGGGAGAGGGAGAGGGAGAGGGAGAGGGAGAGGGAGAGGGAGAGGGAGAGGGAGAGGGAGAGGTCATTGGTATTCTCAAGATTCAAGAGAGTTTATTGTCATGTGTCCCAGATAGGACAATGAAATTCTTGATTTGTTTCAGCACAACAGAATATAGTACGTACATACATATATATATATATATATATATATATATATATATATATATATATATATATATATATATATATATAGATGTATATATATATAGACACACACACACAAATAAGCAGATAAAGTGCAATGGGTTATTAATGTTCAGAGTTTTGTTTTGAGTTGAGTTTAATAGCCTGACGGCTGTGGGGAAGCAGCTATTCCTGAACCTGGATGTTGCAGATTTCAGGCTCCTGTACCTTCTACCTGAAGGCAGTGGGGGAAATGAGTGAGTGGCCAGGATGGTGTGGATCCTTGATGATGTTGTCAGCCTTTTTGAGGCAGCGACTGCGATAGATCCCCTCGATAGTAGAGAGGTCAGAGATGAGGATGGGCTGGGCAGTGTTTACAACTTTTTGCAGTCTTCTCTGCTCCTGGGTACTCAAGTTGCCGAACCAAGCCACGATGCAACCGCTCAGCATGCTCTCTACTGTGCACCTGTAGAAGTTCGAGAGAGTCCTCCTTGACATACCGACTCTCCGTAATCTTCTCTGGAAGTAAAGGCGCCGATGTGCTTTCTTTATAATTGTGTGTTCTGTGTTATTTCTAATATTCTGTGTTATTTACCCATTGTATTACAACTTGTTACAATTTTGATATTCCGAAAGTTGATATTGAATATTAACATACGCATTACAACAATGATAGCATGCAGCGAATTTTACCAATTGTCTTCTTATTGGAGTAAAGCAGTGAAGAGCTAAGGCCAACGGTGAAGAAGATTGTCAAAGTTAAATGGGGGTTACACAAAAAGCTGGAGAAACTCAGCGGGTGCAGCAGCATCTAAGGAGCGAAGGAGATAGACGACGTTTCGGGTCGAGACCCTTCTTCAGACTGGTCAGGGATCAGGGAAACGAGAGATATAAACAGTGATGTGGAGAGATAAAGAACAATGAATGAAAGATATGCAAAAAAGTATTGGTAAAAGTAATTAAACAGAATTGAGAAAATTCAATGTTTAAGCCCAGAGGATGCAGACTCCCCAAGCGGAATACGAGGTGCTGTTCCTCCAACTTGCGGTGTTGCTCACTCTGGCCGTGGAGGAGGCCCAGGACCGAGAGGTTGGATACGGAGTGGGAGGGGGAGTTGAAGTGCTGAGCCACCGGGAGGTCGGGTTGGTTATTGCGGACCGAGCGGAGGTGTTCGGCGAAACGATCGCCCAGCCTCCGCTTGGTCTCACCGATGTAGATCAGCTGGCATCTGGAGCAACGGATGTAGTAGATGAGGTCGGAGGAGGTGCAGGTGAACCTCTGTCGGACTTGGAATGACTGCTTGGGTCCCTGAAAGGAGTGGATGGGGGAGGTGAAGGGACAAGTGTAGCATCTCTTGTGGTTGCAAGGGAAAGTGCCCGGTGTCACTCCACTGTCAAAGTTAAATAATGTGGAGGAATAACATGAATGGAGATATATTCACTATAGGTAGGCACAAAATGCTGGAGCAACTCAGCAGGATAGGCAGCATCTCTGCAGAGAGGGAATGAGTGAAGTTTCGGGCCGAGACCCTTCCTCAGTCTGAAACGTCACCCATTCCTTTGCTCCAGAGATGCTGCCTGAAACGGCACCCATTCCTTCTCTCCAGACAGCCTGCCTGTCCCACTGAGTTGCTCCAGCATTTTGTGTTTACCTTTGATTTAAACCAGCATCTGCTGTTCTTTCCGACACCTATTCACTGTAGGAGTGCCTTTCAATCATCAACAGGTTTGTCACAAGATGAAACAGAATACACACCCCTTGTAGATCTTGAAGACAATGCAACAGTGCAGTTTGACTTGAAAATAGTCCAGATAAGAATCAGGAAGAGTATTTACAAAATATCTAGTAGTCAGAAATTGAAGAAAGTCAAAGGATATTAGCAGTATTCATTTTAAAAAATCGTCACAGCATGGCAGAGAGATTAGATGCTGGAAATGGTAGAGGGGGGTCACATGAAAGCTCTCTTTTGCATGCAATCTAACACTGCTATACAAATATTACATGTCCTCCTCAGGTTGTCCCTCGTACATCAGAGACAAAATTCCCCTTTTTTTTTAAATTTAAAAAAAATGCAATCAGCCACTTCTAAAGAAAGCTTTAACTAGAGAAGATGGTTATCTGAAAAATTAGATGCAATGAAGATAACTGGCAAAAATATATAAATAAATGCAACAATGAGCAGTTATTGAATCATATGCAATTTTAACATTCGTTAGAAATGAAAATGGCATTAAGAAATTGTAGATGGAAGACAAATTATTTTCACTGACCCAGCAGCATTGAAACTGAACTCTGAAGGTGGTTTCTGAAGATTGCTGGAGGGGATGTGCAAAAACATTCACAGAAGAATAATTTAGCTTCAAATAGTTTAATAGAAATGTCCAACAAAAACAGTGTCCTATTTGAAGCCAAATAGTTATTTTGTGAATGTTTTGTACATCCCCTGCAGCAATATAAAAATAAACCACCTTCGAAGTTCAGATTCTGTACTGCTGGAGGAACAACTACCTCCTCATTTGAAATGCGGCACTGCCACAAGGATCTAACCCACCTTCAGCAGCAGCACTACATTAAAAGAACAGAATTAATAAACCTGATTATTATTAAGATTTTTAAAAACCTGCAGCACTGCAGCCAATTTGAGCAAACAAAGTTCTGAAAACCTACTATTTTACCCATTTTTGTCATCACATTTAGCAGCAAAGTCTGGGTTTATGATTTTTTAGTCCAGAATTTTTACATGAAAATTTTACCAAACCAGAGTTACCAGTTATAGAAATATTAATTTGAAAATATTTAATAAAAGTCATGTCAACGGATCAATTTGTGATTAAATATTGCAAAAATACATTCACTGTCATTAGTTAAATGTGAATTTATTTTTGTGTCAGTTAGAAAGTGTGTCAATTCAGATCTGTAGTTAATATTAAATTATATTAAAATTAACAATGAGTATGTAAATGAAGCCACTGTTCAAAAATCTTGAAATGTTTCTTAGATCTACATAGGTCCATATGGCACCATGGGACTTTGAAAATCCAGTCCTTCCCTCTCTAAGTTTCAAATTCACCTGCTTTCCTTAATAAGGCAAAAACCAAATGCAACTTAGAACAGTTTGTAAATCACATATAATCAGGTATGTTTAAGACCATGCAGAAATTCCCTTATTCCTTATGTGTTTACGCTAATCATTAAATTCTAAATAGTCTAGTCAATTTACAGTAACTGCCTAAACAAGTGATAATTTGCTAATTCTTCACAGGTAATCAGCTGAAAATTGGAATACAAGAACAAAATTAGTTGTATTAAATTTAACAGCTGTTCAGTTCACATAATTAGTTTCACTAGAACCATCTGTATTTTGACATCACAGAAATGTACTCTCGTTAAAACAAACCAGAACAAAACTTTAATATGCACTGGTATTATAAAATTTGTATTTAACTAGCAAATGTGTTTTAAAGTACATACAGTACTGATTTGTAGATTTATATTTATTAAGTGTCTGAAAATCCAAAGACTTCTATAAACTAAATTTATAGCTTACATGTGAACGGTTTTCCCTAACACTTTGATAATTCAGGTCATTTAGAATTCAGCAGTTAGGAAGGAAGAAGAAAAAAGAGAAAGCAGAAACACCAAAAGAAAAAACACATGGACAATTATATTTAGAACAGACTCATGACAGAAAACAGATACAAATACCAACGCCAAAAGGAAACTACACTTAATTAAATGTATACTTGCACCTGGAATCCTGCCTTAATAAAATTTAACTGTTAATTTCTAATGTTTTAAAGGAAATGAGATCATCATTTTTGGCATTGTACTTTGCATTCCAAATACCATCATGCTAAATCATTTTTGCAAAATTAGAAGCCCAAAGAAACAACAAAAATTGCACCTAACAATAAAAATCAGTAAATGAATGAAGATTTTTTTTAATATTTGAATTTAAATTAGCACTTTAAAATTAGTTTTGGGTGTCACAGTCTAGTATGTAAACACAGCAACACTGATACAGGGATTTTGAGAAAAATGTAATAAAAATTGATATTGCATATTTAAACACAGGCACGGGAGGTAAGAATTCTCATGCTTTGTGTCGTGATTTTGTTGGTTATCTATATTTTACACAAATAATCTTATCCTCAACACATTCTAATTTCCTTTTATAAATAACTGACTCAGCCTGATATCCAATCCTCATGCAAACAATTCTTACCTTTTAAAAAAGTTAAGCTATCGGAAGCAGCTTCATTCAATTAATGCAATAGGTTTCTTATTCAATTGTTTTGTTTTTCTCAGGTCAGAAGGAAATTCTATCAAATCACAAAACTCTTAACTCAAGATTATTTCAAGACGAGCAGATTTATCAAACAGATTTACATCAGCAGTAGTTCAATGTAAAACATCGACGGAAGCAAAGCACCATACAACAGTCCAGCTTTTAAACTAATAACCAGAATTCTTATTCTCAATCCACAATTGCCAGTTGTTCAATATCGGTTAAAGATTGATACTAAGCTGGAGTATCAAACTAGATGTTTGCACTGTGTCCAAACATCCTCTCCCATTCACAAAGATGACTATGTGAAATATACACAAGGAATGAAGGAACATTTATCAATTAGATGTAATTTATGATTTGATGCCTTCGCTTATTCAAACATGGGGTGATCCATTGAAATTAGAATTTTATTCTGAGGTAGTGCCACTACTCTCCATCATGCTGAAAACCAGAGGAAACAGAACATTAAATAGACTTGGCATAGTATCTTGAGATTTAACAATTTATGTGGTAATTCAGAATAACTAATAGTACTAACTAACTAAAAGCAGAGAAAGAAAATTACAACTTTTTGCAACAGTTGGGTAAAAATTAGTTTAAGAATGAATCATTACATTTCTATATGTGATGTTGAATTCCCTTCCATTATACAAACGATTGACAAAAAAAAACTTCAAAATTCCCAGTATCAATAAATTTATATAAATATTGCAGTAAAATAACAGAATCATAATATGTTTCCCACAGAACATTAAGATCTGGCTGTAATTTAACAAGAACCCCAAAGAAAGCATAGGTGGAAGTAATTCATGGACATTATTCCTTACGTGGACAAATGTTCAGAAAGGAATCCATAAAATAGTGTGTTAGCTACATCATATGAGGCATGTGATTCACATGGCCAAAATAGCAGTGTTTTGTTAGGCTGTACATTAACTTTACATTCTATGCATACTTCCAAGCATGAATGGGCAGGAATTACATATGATGATTTTCAATTTAACAACAAAATATTTGCACCTAACAGCATCATTAAAAATAGAGGGAAGCTTCCGTTTATGTGGTTGAATAGATAGAGCTTGGATCCTCAAGTGATCAAGATAGAAAATTACTTGTAAATGAGGGAAGTCACACGTTGCACTTCCATTTTGGATTAAACATTATAGGTCCAAATCCCATGTCAATAATTGAACATTCGAGGTTTCAAATTCTGAAAGGATAAGGTCAACTGCTCAAGGATCATCTTCGACCAGATTTACTGGTCGTAAACTGGTCATAATGATGTGATAAAAATGAACTGCAGATGCTGGTTTATGTCTAGTGATGTTACTTCTTTTTTAAATTCACTCATTCAGATAAGCAGCACCAAAAAGATTTTATGACCCTCTGCTGTGGGCCAATGCTAAGAATTCAAATTCCATCCCATCTACGTCTTTATCAGCTTACTTTCCTTGCTAAACTTAGACCTAGAAAATAGGTGCAGAGGTAGGTCATTCGCCCTTCGAGCCAGCAGCACCATTCAATATGATCATGGCTGATCATCCACAATCAGTACCCTGTTCCAGCTTTCTCCTTCTATCCCTTGATTCCGTTAGCCCTAAGAGCTATACATCTAACTGTCTTGAATACATCCAGTGAATTGGCCTCCGTTGACTTCTGTGGAATAGCATTCCACAGATTCACAACTCTCTGGATGAAAAAGTGTTTTCTCATCACAGTCCTAAATGGCCTACTCCTTATTCTTAAACTGTGACGCCTGGTTCTGGACTCCCCCAACATCAGGAACATTTTTCCTGAGTTTAGAAGTAAAGTTGTCCTTTATAATTTTACTGGGGCTTGGTGAAAAATCATCTGAATTATGTGCAGTTTTGGTCTTTTTATTGAAAAAAGGATTTACCACAGAGAGACTGCAACAAAGATTCACTGAACCAATTGGCAAATAAAGGAGCTATCTGGCATGTAAGAAACAGAGGAGGAGGAGGAGATAATTTAACCCTCAAAGCCTGCTCTGCCATTCATCATGGAGATCTTCCCCATGAATATGCCGCAGAGAACAAAGGAGGCCCCCGTGTGGGGAAACCGGCATGAGGGAGTGGGAAAAAGGACAAAGGAGGACCCGGTGTAGGGAAACCGCCACGAGGTGGGGTGGGAGAACAAACAAGCACCCAGCGAGGCGGAACCGCCTTGGGGGATGAACAATGGAGGACCCAGCATGGAGGTATTGCCGGGGTGGGGGGGGGGGGGGGGGGAGAGAGGGGGTGGTGATTGTGGAGGCCTGGGGTACTTTGTTGGTGCCCTTTAGGTGGCGACTTTTTGCATACCTTGCCTGCGTATGCAAAACAAAGAATATAACTGCGGCTTGTGGCAATAAAGTATCAATCCATTCTCCATTCTTTCTTTTGATTCCCTTAAAATAAAAAAAAACAGCAATCATTATTTTGAATGAACAATAATTGAGGCTTCTTATTCTTTCCTCAAAAGGCAAACCGAACATTCCTCAAACTGATCAGGTCAATCTTGACAGAGAAAATTCAGCCTATGTTATTTCCTTTTGAAGGATGAGAGGCTTAACAGACAAATTTCAGTGGATATTTCTTCCTTTCATGAAATGCAAAACCAGGTGTCATACACAAAATAACAGGTTGCCCATTTATGAAGGAATTCCTATGGAGTTCTCAATAGTCGACTGCTGAGGGGGCTCAATCATTGAGTTAATTCAAAATGGAGATTCATACATTTCTGGATATTGAGGTAATCAAGGGACAAAAGGGGCAATGCATAAAAATAGCCAAAGGTAGAAAATCAGCCTTGATCTTGTTTGATAGTGGAGCAGGCTCAACAGAGTTGAATGGTCGCCCAATCCTGCTCCTACCTATATTCTAATCTTACTCCAACCTCACTTCGTCTCATTTGAATTATCTATTGACCCAAACATGGCTGGTAACTTCTGACACAGAAGTCACCTTACAATTTCCCGGTATTATTGACCATATTGAAATATGGTTCGGGTGAGATTGGAAAATGTGTTCATCTACCAATTATCTGCAGTACAAGTTAAGGCAGCAACCATTTAATGCAAGGAGCAATGCCAGTACATATTTAGACTTTAAATTTGATTAAACCAAAGTGATTCTTCAGTGATTAAGATTTACAAAACATACCCTTGACATCTAGTGGTTATAGATCAGTATTGCATACATCGATAAATCAATTATTTTACAGCATAGAATAAAGTCCACTTGACCAACTAAGACATGTCAGTGTTTTCCCACCAACGAGCCATCTAGCCTTATCCTATTTTTCTTACTTGTTCCTCAAAAGCTGCAATATTCGTCCTTTCAAGCAACTATATCTTTTGAAACTGTTCCAACAGCTTGTGGAAAATAATCCTGTGTTCTAATTATCCTTCATGGAATTTTTTTAAACCTTTAATTTACATTTCTGTCTTAATTTTGCACCAAATTGCAACAGTATCATAAATCCAAGGAGACGATTTATCATTATTTTCTTAATGTTGTTGATGACATGCATTTATATGGTGCCTTTCATTGTGCTTAGCAAGCAAAGAAATAATACAAGGTAGACAAAAATGCTGGAGAAACTCAGCTGGTGAGGCAATAGGCGATGCTTCGCGTCGAGATCCTTCTTCAGACTGATATGGGGGGTGGGGGGGGGGTGGGAAGAAGAAAGGAAGAGGCGGAGACAGTGGGCTGTGGGAGAGCTGAAAAGGGGAGGGGAAGAGGGAGAAAGCAGGGACTACCTGAAATTGGAGACGTCAATGTGCATACTGCTGGGGTGTAAACTACCCAAGCAAAATATGAGGTGCTGCTCCTCCAATTTACAGCGGGCCTCACTCTGGCCATGGAGGAGGCCCAGGGCAGAAAGGTCAGATTCGGAATGGGAAGGGGAGTTGAAGTACTGAGCCACCGCGAGATCAAGTTGGTTATTGTGAACCGAGCGAAGGTGTTGGGCGAAGCGATCGCCAAGCCAAGCCTCACCGATGTAGTGCAGCTGACAGCTGGATCAGCGGATGCAATAGATGATGTTGGAGGAGGTGCAAGTGAACCTCTACCGCACCTGGAAAGACTGCTTGGGTCCTTGGATGGAGTCAAGGGAGAAGGTAAAGGGACAAGTGTAGTATTTCCTGTGGTTGCAAGGGAAGGTGCCAGTAGTTACGGAGGGAGCGGTCTCTTCGGAAAGCCGAAAGGGGAGATGTGAAAATGTGGCCAGTGGTGGGATTCCGTTGGAGCTGGCAAAAATGTCGGAGGATTATCTGTTGTATGTGACGGCTGGTAAGGTGGAAGGTGAGGACAAAGGGGACTCTGCCTTTGTTACGAATGGAGGGGATGGGGAGTGAGAGCAGAGTTACGGGGTATAGAAGACCCTGGTGAGAACCTCATCTATAGTAGAACATCGTTCCCTAAAGAATGAGGACATCTCCAATGCTCTGGTGTGGAAAACCTCATCCCCGGGTGCAGATGTGGCATAGACGGAGGAATTGGGAGTAGGGGATGGAGTCCTTACAGGAAGCAGGGTGGGAAGAAGTGTAGTCCAGATAGCCATGGGAATCAGTGGGTTTATAGTGGATGTCGGTCAACCGTCTGTCACTTGCAATGGAGATAGTGAGGTCTAGAAACGGAGGGAGATGTCGGAAGTGGTCCAGGTGTATTTGAGTGATGTCTTATTTGTATGCTTCAGAACTGGATGGAGCTTAACCATAACATCTCATCTGAATGAGAGCACCTTCAAGGACAGACGGCTAATATGTGGATGTAGATTTTTATGATCAAGTATTAGAAGTTGTGTGTAAGTTCAAAACCATCTGTCATAGAGCTGAGAGTTCTACAAACTAAGAGAATAATGTTTAAGACAGTTATCAATTTATCATCAATTTTGGAGTCAGGTAAAATAATGTCTTTCTTTTGATATGTAATTTCTTCACCTTGTTTACATCCAGGTTGCACTGCTCCTCACTGTTTTTATACCCCTGTGAAGAATGCCAAATACCTTGTTCTCATCTTTGGGTTCAAAACCAACATAGGAAAATGGGATCAAATTCTCCCTGGATTGCTGCAAACATCACATGTAAAATGAATTCAGACAGCTTAAAAACCCATTTCCAATTAATAACCTAAAACCATTCATAAATACCAGGTGTGTCTACTGAGAGCAAAAGGATAACTGGAATATGTGATCCCATTCCAAGGTTAGGTTTCAAAATTCTGCTGGATCATAAAATACATTAAACCCCAAAGGTGCATTATTTGATCACTTATTCAAGATGCACTGTGAAGCAAAACGGTAAAATTCTTAAATACTTTGAAGAACAATAAGAAATACAGGTGTGTACCAATATATCAGAAAAATATTAATTAGAATATTGTGCAATAATCTGCTGGCTAACTGATTTGCATGGATACATTTTGATATTGTTTAATACATATATTATGTAAAGAATTAAAATCTGCGAATACCAAAAATGCAGAAGTTTGGGCAATGTACTGTCACTTAATTGTTCTCTTAACTAAGTTTTATCTTCTAGTTGAGGATTTCATTGAGGTCACGCCAAAACTTGCACAATCCAAATATTTATTGGCTATTCGAAGACTACATCTTGTCCTGCCATATACATACAACAATATCCATAGAATATATGGATCCATAGAACTTAAGACAGAATTATTCAATATCGCCAATATTACTTCAGGAAATAGTTGTATTATTGCCAACAGGAATTGTAACAAAATTCCATTCCTTCACATTGTTATTAATACACTCAGAACTCTAGCTACCAATAGGAAACCAAAATGCAGATTTGAAAACATATTTGTCAGCTAGATAGAAATAAATAATGCTGGAAAATATGAACAAAATCAGAGGAGGTACAAGATTATCTTTGCTGTAATGATAAACACGAAGAACAAGTAACTCAGACTAAACTATAAAATCACCAAGGACATTTTGGACTAAACATTTTGTTTCGAAGTGACAAAGGATTCAAATTTCATCTGGAAACAAAAAAAAAATATCAGATTGAGCCAGCATGCAAATTTCCCTTTTAGTGCCAATAAAACGACAACCTCAAAACCACCTTGACCAATTAATCTGTAAATCTGTTCATACTCATTTGAAACATTTCTTCCACACCATGGCGCAATCACCTTACCTCCTTAAAGTGAATCTGTCCCATCTCCTTTTATTCAACTTCCATTTTGTTTCTCCTCGTCTTCATTTAATTTATATATTTCAAGCACTTTAATTACCAAGTAAATACCAACACAGTTGGAAAAGTCTAGGGATCTGAGTCACCACAACTGAATTTCACATCATACATAATTATTAAAATGGAAACTACCATTCTTCATCCTAAGAAAGCCAAGCCAAATCTACATTTTGTGCTAGAGCTGGGCAGTTAAGCCATAAGAATGACATTTCTACACTAACAACATTATTCAGATGGTTTTGATTATGTACAAGTGGGCAGCAAACACAATGATTTTTTTTCTCACACCCATACGTGATGGAATGTGAATTCACATGTAACTTGGGTTAATGTGAATAAGGGAATAAAACTGAATTTATGACATAGTTGACAGACAATTATAAACTGTCTTACAACTTTCATTTGCTTTATTAACTGTCAAAATTACAGGTAAATGCAATGTAATACATCCACCAAGGCACTGGGTAAAAGGCAGAGGCGGATACTCTGTCCCGCTTTACTTCTAGTTAAGTGCTGGCCTTGAGAACATATACAGCCGTCAACAGCTGGAGTGTAGATGTCACTAACCCACAACAAAACTCTTCTGGAAAATGTCAGTGTTGGATGGGATACTTTTTACTTGCATTTTAAAATGCAATAACCAACTCCACGGGGACTTGGTTAAAAGCCTTTAAAAAAAAATTATCCTTGGGAAAGAAATTTCACTCAACAGTCAATCTCAGGTATTACCTGACAGTGTTGAAAAGATAATCAGTACTTAACCTTAAAACGATACAGTAGACTTGAACACAAGGTATAAATCACAGTGCCAAATTCACTGCATGCCTAGACTGAGAGGACTTTTGGCTTCCATCAATACTAATGTGTCACTAAAAAGGACAGTGATGAAAGAAGACTCTACTGTTGTGAAAGCTAAACAAAGTGACACCCACAATTATTGCACTAATTGAAAATGAATATACAGTCAAGTAGCCTTAGAAAAGAAAACTTCACAGGCTACTTTAGACTTTGACCTCTGCGCAAGTAAAGCATTTTTAACTGTGGTCCACCAAAAGTGATTAGCGGCGCCAGCCGAGGCCAGCAAATATCTCAAACTTTTTCTCTATCACATGGCCCCGAGGACAGTTAAATGAACATTAAAATGGCTACAAACAGCTCAATAACTACATAGTCCTGCCAATTAGATATAATTAGGCAATCATTTTGGTGGCAAGTCTTTTTAAGTGCATACATAATGATGCAATGATGCTTATTAGCCAACTCACATAAGCATGCTCAAACAGCCTGAAATAATTATGTGTATTACTAAAGCCCTGAACATCTCTGTACTTCACCTTAATGCATTTAAAAATCCACTTCATTACCTACTGTAATTAATCCTTCATTAATTGCAGGAAAAACCCAGTTTACTGTGCTTCGTTTCTAATTATCATCTTATAAATAGTTATCGTCCTAATTAATGTGTTCATTATGATGAATATCTTTCTCAAAGCCATGCTTGGAGCAAAGGTTCATTTTTCCTCTCAGAAGTCTAACTAGCCATAAGGCGAGGCCATTTTGGTTTTATTTGCTTTTATTTTACTACATTCAACCTTCTAATTGGCATTTAAAATCCAATTTGGGAAAACTTCAAGCAGCTTAAATTGAAGCAAAAATCTAACAGAAAAAAATCATTTTAGAATTATATCCTGGTATGGATAACTTGTTCAAATAAAAAAAAAAGACTTTCAACTGACAAATTTTTGACAATATGTGAGTGGGACCATTTTCTAAATAGCCCATCACCCACACCCTCTCCATCCTAAATAAATATATTTCTTTAAAAATTGTACAACCTTAATGTTGGCATTCGTCAGTTCTATTTATACTCAAAAACTTTTGAACATATTGATATATCACTTACTGTGAACTAAGTGACATACCAGGGAAAGATCGCATTACGGCAATTCTTGCAAAGATTTTTCCTGAAAAATAATCAATAGATAGGCAATCCAAGGTATTCAATCAAAGTTGTTTTGAGCATATTAAAATAAAAATGATATGGAATATCTAATAAGAGAATATTAAAAAGTCTATTTATATAGGATTCCATAACTGCAATGCTTAATATCATGCTACCGGCTGAACGAGTGCCACTGCTACTTTTAAGTCCATTGTTCATTAATTAAAAACTGCATTAAATAGGGTCAGATGAATGATTATGTAAAATAGTTTTCATAACAATCTCCCATACAAATCTGACATATGGTGCAGATATCATTCAAAATGCTACACTCAAAATGTGAAAGCAAAATGCAATACATAAATATTTTAAATATATTACTGTTCCGAATTCTGAAGCACCTAAATGTTTCGAATTATTACTTAGGGTATTTACAATACATTCTACAAGACAAAGGGGGAGACATTCTTCGAGTGTCAGATTTGTTGAATTCACAACAAAGCAGCAGCTGCACATTATACTCAAATTTGGTTGAATTGACTTGGAACAGCTGCAACTATATTGCAGTTTATAGCACAAGTAATTGAAGGAAGATTTCGATCTTATAGGTAGTATTTAAATACATTCTTGTTTCGAATTACAAACAGTGAAATATCGTAAGGAAGTGTGTCATTCAAAACATGACAATACTGCAGCTCATGCATTTGTTTATCCATTAAAAGGAGCTAACATTCACACAATGCTGAAGAACCAATGAAACCTTATGCAGCTCCTGATTGGGGGGGGGGGGGTGGGTGGTGATGGCAAGGTGGTGGGGTGGGGGGGGGGGTCTATAAAGACATCTGAAAAATGAATGCTGACAGCAGCTAACTCTTTCTCCACACCACTTTTAAAATATTTGATATGCAACTTGCCTAATCAATCAAATAAAAAGACTAAAGATTTTGGCTTTGGTCACACAACTCATTCTGACTGATAGCCACTAATACAATTCTTCCCCGAGCCACTATCTCAGGCTGAAAACCAGATTGAGTTCACAAAGAATTTCTGATCTGCTAATTTCTCAATGAGAAAAATAATTTATATTGACCTCAAAATCAGCACCAGTGTCACATATTCCTCAGGACAACCCATCCTTTGTATTTCTCAACAACACCAGTCCCAAGCTCTGGCCAGTCTGCAACTTTGAATCTTCAGTATACTTGAGTTCATCCAAATATTCTGTTATCCCATTCTATTTCACACTCAATCCAATCCAACCATCAGCCATCAACTTACTGACATACACTGGCAGCTAATTCACCAAAATCTCAGTTTTAAAATGTTCATGTCACTGTTCAAATTGATTTCTTACCTACTCTCCATTTTTATGAACTTCTGATCCAAACACTAACATCAAATCTACAAATGCTTGCGCGACTTTCAACTTTAAACTTTGCTGTTTCAATTATATCCATATTGCTTATATGGCTCATTTTTCCTTAATACACCATTTACACTTGTCCAAGGTACATTTTATCTTTAGACACAAAGATCTAGAGTAACTCAATGGATCAGGCACCATCACTGGAGAACAAGGGTCAGTGACATTTTGGGTGGGGACCCTTCTTCAGACTGATTGCAGGGAGTAAGGAAAATAGGAAGAGAGGAGGGGCGTCAAAGCCTGGGCGGTAATAGGTAGATACAAATGAGGTGGTGGGAGGGTGGTAGGCAGATGGTGGACAAAGGCCATAGATAAAAAGTCAGAAGGTGTGAGACATTGTGAGATAGAAGGTTCGAGACAGTGGTGTCTCAGATAGATAAAGTGATGGAGGAGGCTTTTGGTACACTGGCCTTTAGCAGTCAGGAAATGGAGTATAGAAGTTGATATATTATACTAGTTGTACGAGACATTGGCGAGGCCACACTTCGAGTATTGTGTTTTGTTTTAATCACCCTCCTAAGAAAGATCCCATTAAGCTGGAAAGAGTGCAAGAGTTTATTTATGAGAATGTTGCCATGACTCATGGGATTGTGTGATAGGGAAAGGTGGGGCAGGCTAGGAGAGTATTCCTTGGTGCGCAACAGGTTGGGGGTGTGATCTTAGAGGTGTGTGAAATCATGAGGAAATAGATGGAGTGAATGCACAGAGTTTTGTGCAGCGGAATCAAGATCCAGATGGCATAGGTTTGTGAGAGGAGATCAATTTAATGGGAACCTGAGGGGCAACGTTTTCCATACAGAGGGTAATGGGTAAGTGTGTCAAGCTGCCAGATGAAGTAGTTGGGACAGCTACAATGACACCATTTAAAAGACATTTGGATAGGTACATGGAAAAGAAAGCTTTAGAGGGATATGGATTACACACAGGCTCAGGGGACTAGATTGGATGGGTCATCTTGGGTGGCATGAGTTAATTGGACCGAATCACCTGTTTCTGTGCTGATGATCTCTCTGAGACAAAACCATTTCTCCCAAAGATTTTAATTTTATATTATGCTCATCGCTGGCTTGAATCACATTAAACAACTTTTATTGTGCACATCTTTGGTTCTGTCATGTTTGGAATCTGTAACAATGCTTTTCTCATAGACTATCATTCAGCCCTCTCATCATCATTTCACCCACATCATTCTGGCCATTATCTTCAGATAATGCCCCTATCAAATTCTGTAATGCAAATTGTTCTTCAAAAATATCTCTACTTTCATCTGCTCTATTGTTCCTGCATTAAGTTTGTTTTCACTCAGCTTTTTGTTCAATAATGTGAGTGGATACAAAAATGTCTCCTCATTCTGTGATGAATTCAGTGTATTTGCTTTCAGGCAAATAATTTACAAAATATCTATTTGAGGCAAGTGAAAATATTCATTTATAATTGATACTTTTCTCCACCAAAATTGTTTATTTTAAATGCAAAGCTTGTGTGCCATTAATTATGTGCACTGTTATTCCTGTGTACATTGAAATACTATTATTTTATAACTATTTGTACCTTAAAACCAATAAAATGGAAATGTCTCTTACAGACTGGAGCAAGAAACAATAGCAAATTCCTCTCTCCTCCCTCCAATCCCACCCCACCCCCCTCCACCTGCTTTCAGTGTGAAGAAGGGTTCCAATCTGAAATCTCACCTATTCTTTTTCTCCAGTGATGTTGCTTGACCCGCCGAGTTACTCCAGCATTTTGTGACTTATCTTTGGTATAAAACAACATCTGCAGTTCCTTCCTACACATGCAAATGAACTTGTCTGGCTTACAAGATCTAACGAACTGTTGCAATATGTTGCAACTATGAAGAATAAGGCTCAATAATCAGGGCAACAAAACCAGGATTCAAAAAACAGATACCTTTCAAGCATCTTAAATTATTTCCCCAAATGTTTCACCTGACATCAAAGACAAAGAAGATATTTTTGAAAATGAACACAAAACTAATTCTTGAGTATTTTCTGTTACGTAGAAGGTTTTGAGCAAGATGTTGTGTGTTATTATTTGTATAAATATATAAAATGCACATTACTTTAAAAAATGTAATAAATACAGATCTAAAACATCCCAAAACTCTTCCTATTTTTAAAGATGATTACCCACGATAAAATATTATTTTTCTCCTTTAAAAAAAAATTATTTATCTTCAGTATTATGGTGGTCTAATAATTTCAAATTGCATTAAATTAAAACTCTTCTTCAGTTACTAGACTGGACAAACTTGTGAAAAATCAGGTTGAATTTTTTTTTAAAACAAGTTTCCTGTCAGTTGTGAATGTGTCAGTTGAAAATATGCAAAATACAGGCAAGATTTATATAGCATTACATTCAATACTTTTTGAATAAAAATACTGAGTGATTTATTTATTCAAAAAATATTTGTCATAGAAAGCATTTCAAACAATTTTTATTATACCTCTATATGTAATATTTCAATAATTACTATCCAAATTTTCTCCCAGCAATATTTTCATGCCACTTTTAGTCTCATTTTGTTGAATAATATCCATACTCCAGAGCCATTTTCCGCTCATTTTCAATATCATGTATTCTTATATCAAGATTCTTTTCTTCATATCCTGTCAGAGTATCAATCACTGTCTCCTGTCCACTCAATCCAGTTTTGATTTATCAGCAGACGCCTTTTTGGACTCCATAACTCGACCCAAACCATTTTAATACGACAGTGACAAATAACACCCCATATCACATCAACCTGTTCCACTTAGTAAACTAAGAAACAGTAACTATGACATCCCTGCATAAGTATTACATTCTATTCCCTAGACTGATGTATATTAATGAGGAGCTGCTATTTGAAACGCTTCTTCCACATCAGCATCTAATATGATCAAATTAGGAAATGGGATGATTTATTAAATTTTGTCATGCCGAAAGATTTCTCTATGTTCTCATATAGGCAGTTTGAGAAACTATCTGCTGTCACTGACCCTTACAGATTTTTTTGATTTTTTTTCATATCAAAGATTACTTATAAAATTTAAAGTACCATATGGGTTCAATATGAAAAATCAAGTCATTTTTAATTTGTATATTTTTCCAAATCAACTCAGTTTTTCCATGGTTACCATACACTTCCTGACAATTAAATCACTTAAGAAAATGCATTTCAGTAATATATGTATTTATTTCACATCAAAAATGATTTATATATTTTTGTTAAACTAAATGTTTTGAATTTATTTAAATACTTTTACAAAAAGTATGAGAAAATTATTTGGTTAAACAAACCAAACATTAGAAAAGACAAAACGGGTTACATGCAGATTATATTCTGTGATATTTACACAAACTAAATACAACTTCTATCTTAATGATTTTATACTTGCAATCTATATTTTAGAAATGTACAAAACATTCAATACAAGAGTGTCACCACGACATTTAAACCCCATAAAACTTTCAACTTTGTCCATTAGCACACATATTGATAATCTTCTAATTCATTATTATTGTGGCTATGTATTTTAATCATAATAGTGGATAGGAACACAGACTTATGCATATGCATATGACATATGCATACGACATATGCACGACTTAATCAAGTGCTAACATTGTTACCATGACATAGCACAGAGGCTACAAATCTCAGGAGAATACCAAAAATATTCCTAGAACAATTACATTAACATTTCTTAATTGAATACTGAATAGCCTTTTGATGACTCTTATTGACCAAAGCAAATGTTGACAATGCAAGTGGAAAAAGTATGTTAACAGAATACTAGTAAAATTTAGTAAAGCAAGGTCACTTTCCATTGAATGCTTGTCATGGATGCCTAATATTAGTAGACTTTTTATTGCACAAATTTAAAAGTCAGCTATTTTTGCAACTTGCCGTCATGTGCACAATTAACTAATTTCCTGATTTCATATCGTGAGCAACATTGATGTTGACACGTCAAAATATTTAATTTGTTGAATTCAAAAAACATTATTGTGCAAGGGCAAGAAGTGTTAGCTAGTTTGGGTTAAAATTGCATTGCAGCATTGAGGTTATTAATATTTTATCTTGCAGGGAACTTAAATAGCTTTGAACAAGAATTACATTTACTGTTCCATTGTTCTGAGGGGTCTCAGTTTCTGAACATTTATGTAACCAAATCTGAACATTTATGTAACCGAAAAGCACAAATGTTATTGTTACAATGTCATAACAATAATGTTCTCCAATAATTCCCCAGTCAATCACCTGAGCTTCTTTTCAAAATTTGTCACTTTTTTGGGGGTTTTTTGCGTAAATCTCATGTATTATTTTAATTGTGTGTGTACATAATAACTGATGATCATTATGAGCAGCATGCAACCACATTACATAAACATATTTTAAAATTTATTTTCTTTGAACTATTTACATCCTAATTAACACTAAAGATAGACACAAAAAGCTGGAGTAACTCAGACAGCATCTCTGGAGAGAAGGAATGGGTGACGTTTCGGGTCAAGACCCTTCTTCAGACATTGCGTCTATCTTCGGTTTAAACCAGCATCTGTAGTTACTTCTTACTCATTACTAATTAACACAAAGATCCATTCCACCATTTTTAAGTGCATGGTCACTGACCTACAATGCCTCATTGTTCACCAACAGCTCTGTTTTAAACTTCATAATTTTGTGCTCAGATTCTTACAAATCCCTGTAATATTCTCCAGATCAACTTGAACACTTCTGTGTTATTACCACCTTCAGCGGGTTATCACTGCATGCAATGCGAACATGCATGGCGCCTCCAGGCACGGAACATTCTCATTTGGAAATAATGTCGAACCAGCATCACGAATGAAATTCTGAAGGCCTGAGAAATTGCAGCAGCTTTGCACCACGTGGATGAGACCTGTTCAATGAGCCAAAAGACCCATCTCAGCCTGGGCAAGGGCTGGGGATTTTGAGATGATGCTTCTCATTTAAAAATAGACTTCAATTTTATCTTTGTAACTAAAGACTCTCACTACAATTATCTGTCAGTATCCTCTTGGCCCCACTTCTTTCTTCACTCACCCTTCAATAACCGACACAATTTTCTTAAATTCTACTGTAAAATCTCATTAACTTTCTTGCATATTTTGCCTTTATTCCTTTCACTTCATTCCGTTTTCTTGCCTTGTGTTTATAGTTTTGTTTTGCCAGGACCATAGTCAACTATTTTCATTCCCAACATGAGAGGCAATGGAAAATAGTTGTTTTTGTTTTTGTTTTTTTAATTTCTCATTCACCAGATTATAATCTGTTAATAACTTTTGCTGTTAACAAATATGGACACTAAACCTCAAGTTCAGTTTGTTGCCCTCTAATAAATTCACTCCATACTGAAGCAGAAATGGTCTCTACAGCCACTTTGGTCAGGATGAAGAATCGATGTCCAAAATATAACTGCTTTCAAAGATGTTCTCTGTTATGCACATAAACCATTTTGATACCTTTTTAAAAAACATTTCAAGCAAATGCAGATTCCACCACTTACCACCATACCAACCCTTGCATCAAACAACCAGCTAGCTGAGAGAACGCAAAGCTATAGAATACTAATTCATACCAATGACTCAGAAGCTCTTTGGTATGGAATTCCTCAGCTCAAAATAAGACCAGAACATAACTTTTTCTCGCTGTGCCCCACTGAAGCATAAAATATGTAATCAATCTCTTCAAATGTGTGGATTATGAGAATGTAACTGTTTGTCCATGTTAATTCTTTGGATTTAATTTCCAACTGTCATTTCAGGACTGGATTCTGTAAAACTGCAAAAATCTAGAGCTGCATTTACTTTAAATACTCAATGTCACTCTCAAGATCCTCCAATAAGACGAGTTATTTTATATTCCTGTCTCTGCAAGCTGCCTTACTCAGTCCGTTTCCAATTCCATGGCTTGTTCTGACCTCTTCAGTTCCTCTAACCATGATTTACCTCCAATTCCCTCTTCTCTCATGCCAAATCCCTTCAAACCATGTCTTCACTTCAAATTGCTAAATATCCTATCTTGACTCAAATTGACAGTTGAGCTTATTGGACTTGATATTACAATTCCTACTATAATTGGCACCTTCTTAATATCTTGAGTGGGGGTAGGGGAAAGACTTCATTGGGGTCATCAGGTAGGCACCCTCCTTCCTTGGCGTTTCGTGAATAGGCCAACGAGACCTCCAGAGGGCTCAACAGCAACACCTGGCGTCCCAGGTGTGCTCCCCTCCGTTTTACCTCTTGCTGGTCATTTTGCTGCCCAGTTGGAGTCCTTCCTCTTCAGCCACAGCCAGTTGCTGCTTCACTCGGCAGCCTCTGACAATGACCTGACGGCTTGCCGGAAGGCCTGTCCTCGAACTCCCATTCGCTTCAGGAGTCTGGTTGTTGACATGGCTACAAACCCTCTAAAACCAACCTCACCTGGGTACGCCAGCCGCTTTGTTCTGCCTCAGCTGCTAAGTCTGAATACTTCAGACATTTGCGTTCATGACAGCATTCCTTGGTGATCGCTACCGAATTTATGGCAGCACCGGTCAGTGTCTTAATGGAATAGCACTTCTAATGCCTAATCCTGCATTATTGGTGACTTTTGTACTCTTTTTACTCATGGTGGATAAACTCCTTTCTCCTTATCCTAAAATGCCTTTCTCAACCATGACTGTCATTGTTCCATTCTTTAGTTTAGTTTAGTTTACTTTCGAGATACAGCACGGAAACAGGCCCTTCGGCCCACTGAGTCCACGCTGACCAGCAATCCCCGCACATTAACACTACCCTACACACATTAGGGACTATTTTTTTGACATTCATACCAAGCCAATGATTCTACAAACCTGTACATCTTTGGAATGTGCGAGGAAATCGAAGATCTCGGAGAAAGTCCAGGTAGGTCACAGGAAGAACATACAAACTCCGTAAATACATGCACTCGTAGTCAGGATCGAACCTGAATCTCTACCGCAGTAAGGCAGTAGCTCTACCACTAAACCACCGTGCCACCCAACTTTACTGACAGACAGTCTCTCGTTTAACACAAACACTTTCCCACCTGCAAAATACTTTATAGTTGGATGATAATGAAAAACGTTGGCATTCAGCCATGAGGCCTTGCATTCCCCCTTCCCTTGCCACTCTTTAATCAACAGAACAGCTTAGAAACTATAGGAAGGATTAACTTAAGCTTATGGTTACTTGCACTCCAGAAATGATAACACATCTGCACCTTCTATTTTTGCTTCTTGATCTGGATCGTCGTGATCTGTAGGATTTCCCTCGTTCCCGTGATCTGCTGCTTCGTTTCTTTCGCTTTTCATACGATGAGCTACTGCTTGAACGTCGCTTATGTCTGAAATATTAAGGATGAAAAGTAGGTTGAAGGCTTCCACAATTTAGGTTTAATGAATAAGGGTAAGAGTCAGAAATCATTGTGAAACCCGTTTGTGCTTCATATACAGTAACCTTATGGAGACCTTATGGCAGATTAGGTAAGGGGGAGATGCAACGAGACCTGGGTGTCATGGTACACCAGTCATTGAAAGTAGGCATGCAGGTGCAGCAGGCAGTGAAGAAAGCAAATGGTATGTTAGCATTCATAGCGAAAGGATTTGAGTATAGGAGCAGGGAGGTTCTACTGCAGTTGTACAGGGTTTTGGTGAGGCCACACCTGGAGTACTGCGTACAGTTTTGGTCTCCAAATCTGAGGAAAGACATCCTTGCCATAGAGGGGGTACAGAGAAGATTCACCAGACTGATTCCTGGGATGTCAGGACTTTCATATGAGGAAAGATTGGATAGACTCGGTTTGTACTCGATGGAATTTAGAAGATTGAGGGGGGATCTTATAGAAACCTACAAAATTCTTAAGGGGTTGGACAAGCTAGATGCTGGAAGATTGTTCCCGATGTTGGGGGAGTCCAGAACAAGGGGTCACAGTCTAAGGATAAGGGGGAATTCCTTTAGGACCGAAATGAGGAAAACATTCTTTACACAGAGAGTGGTGAGTCTCTGGAATTCTCTGCCACAGAAGGTAGTTGAGGCCAGTTCATTGGCTATATTTAAGAGGGCGTTAGATGTGGCACTTGTGGCTAAAGGGATCAGGGGGTATGGAGAGAAGGCAGGTACGGGATACTGAGTTGGATGATCAGCCATGATCACATTGAATGGCGGTGCAGGCTCGAAGGGCCGAATGGCCTACTCCTGCACCTATTTTCTATGTTTCTATGTTTCTATGTTTCTATGAGACCTTGGATTATATTTAATCGGACTTTACTGGTTTTTATCTTGTACTAAACATTATTCCCTTTATCATGTATCTGTACACTGTAGATGGCTCGACTGTAACCACTGACTGGTTAGCACAACACATAATCTTTTCACTGTACCTCAGTACATGTGACAGTAAACTAAACTAAACCTAATGTGTCAAGAACCAGAGGCAATGAAGACGTTTCATTTCTTGCACATTTTGGATGAGATATTATGTAATAAGCATTGCACTTCATTTCAGACATTAGCTCAAATTCATCGGAAATGTTTCTGTCCTTTTCATTACTCAAGACCAACTGACATAAACAATGAATGCAAATAGTAAATAAAGTAATTTCTCCGACTTCAACTATAGACCTGACAGATCAAAATATTAGTAGTTGGTATATTTTCATCATTTAATTATGGCAGATTCAATAATGGCGTTCAAAAGGTTTTTAGATATGCAAGGAAAGTAGAGATATGGATTATGTGAGGCAGAAGGGGTTTATTTAATTTGGCATCATGTTCGACACAAACATTGTGGGTCAAGGGCCTTCTCCTGCGCTTTAGTGTTTTATGTTCTATATTTATAGTTCAAATATTTATGCACATGCTAAAAGTTAAGTTAATTAATCATGTTCCTGCCAATCAAATCAATGCACTAAGCCCCAAGATCGTTGTTTTCTTTTGCAGCAAAGATAAACATTGTGTGCATTATACAATTATCATTTAGTTTAGTTTAGATTTCAGAAACAGCGCGGAAACAGGCCATTCAGCCCACTGAGTCTGTGCTGACCAACGATCCCCGCACACTAAAAACACTAGGGACAATTTACAATTGTACCAAGCCAATTAACCTACAAACCTGTACGTCTTTGGAGTGTGGGAGGAAACCAGAGATCCTGGAGAAAACCCATACAGGTCACGGGGAACATGTGCAAACTCCATGCAGACAAGCACCCATAGTCGCGATCAAACCCAGGTATCTGGCGCTGTAAGGCAGCAACTCTACCACTGTGGTGCCCATTTTCTGATATATGCTTTTTTGTTAAATACCAATTTGCATAAATTGTTTAATTTTTTTTCCATATTAGTGGTTACTCTAAATAACATTATTGTACTGTTACAAGACAGAACATTTTATGCACAATATATCATATGACCCTAAATCTATTTATGATCTGCTGTATCCCATTGAACTTGCTATATTTTGTCCAAGAACACAATTCTTTCCAATAGATCATTCACATTTTTAATCTGATAGTGTCGTTTTGTTGTCAATTTCCAACTTTTATCAATTTTAAACACCAAGTGTTCATGCGCATCTACACTTTATCATCATTTTATTCTCATTCCAGTCAGATTCAAGTGTTTGCAGCCACCTTTAAAATGAACAATGTTATCACAATTTCCTCAAAATTGCACCAGCAGTCACTCCAAAAAGTGACAACTTCATTTTATAGAGTTTTATTGCAAGATGGCTCAACTTGAATGTTTCTCTGAGGAAAACAACACCATATTGGTACAAAACCCTTATTATTGTCACTGACATTTTTTTTCCTCATAAAGCTGTTGATCAACCAAACATGACATTAAGAGCTATCTGGTATATTGCTTTATAGTTGAATCCTCTCTTCCCAACAGAATTTCATTCTTGCATCAGAATTAAATATTGCTAGTTTCATCCTGAAAACAAACAAATTACAATAAATTGTCAGCTCTAATTCCAAAAACTACTTCAAATGAAAGTGTTTACCTTTCCTTCTAATGGACACAAAATAAATTGAAACAGACCTGAAGCTAACAAATGCCTTTATGGAGCCAACTGATTCGCTCAAATCCTTTACTGCAGCATTAAAATTGCAGGTGTGGCCATCCAAATTCAGAGTAAACCTCCTTTTGAAGTTGTCTTTGGAATTAAATAAATTACTTTCAATTTGCATGTGTTGAAGATTTCAAAGATGAAACCAGTAATATTTAACTTCAATACAAAAAAAAAGAAACTCTATGGGTAATAAAAGATTCAGTTGAAGAGTAATACAGCAGATAGCTCTCAATGCCACACTTGGTTTGTCAACTGCTTTATGACACAATCTGCCAGGTGCCTTCATAACCTCTCACATCAGTAGATGGATTTATATAACTAATAATAGGTAGATATAATTTCACTTCAAACTGTTATTCCAAATCTACTGAATTTATTGGAAATGTGCCAAGCTGTTATTTTCAATTCCATCAACAAATATGGGATTAGTAACAAATTGACATTTATATCTGAACCAAAACGTACTCGATTAAAAACTGCCACGGTTAAATATTTGTAAAATATAAATCTTAAAAAATATTTGCAAAAATCAGGCAATACAAATTAATAAATTTAAAACAGGTGATGTTTGAGTTTATTCGTCTATATTCATTGCCAGATGTTAATAATAATTGTAGTGCATAAACAAGGTACTGGTTTACAAAGAAAGACACAAAGTGCTGGAGTAATTCAGCAGGTCAGGCAACAACTGTTGAGAACTTGGATTGGTAATGTTTTCGGTCTGGACCCGTCTTCAGAAAGATTTGTCATGGGGGGGGGGGGAGGGTAGGAAGAAAGGGGCAGGATAAAACCTGGCAAGTAATAGGTGGATACAGGTGAGGTGGGCGGGTAGGTTTGATGGACAGATGTTTGGACAAAGGCCAGAGATGAAAAAAACAAATAGGTGTGAGACAAAAGGATTGAAAATTGCGATGAGTTGCAAATTGTGAAGCTAGAGGAAGGAATGTCATGTAGGTGGAAGGGGAGGGGGAGAAGAGAAATAGGTGCGAGTTCAGGTGGGGCACAGGGGAAGGTGGGTGGGGGTATGAAGGGGGGGGGGATGGGCACCTGTTTGCATCTATTACCTGGCCCACCCCTCCTCTCTTCCAGCTTTCTTGCCCTACACCAGCCTGAAGAAGGGTCCCAACCCACCTATTCTAGAGATACTTTCTGACCCACTGAATTACTCCAGCAATTGTGTCTTTGGAAATGAATACCTCTTTTTGTTTCCAGGTGGAAACTATGGGAACACCCATAGATTTTTTTTAATTTTTTTTTTTTAAACAGATACATTGCAGTTGCTTATTTCACTGCACTTACCTTCTATCTTTGGAGCGGGAATGGGAGCGACGAGCACGCGAATGCGATCTTGTCGTTCGACTAGATTTTTTCCGGCTGAATGTTCTGCTCTCTGAAGAACTGCTGGAAGTGGACTTTCTCCGGTGTTTCTTTTTACGACGGCTTCTTATGTCTTCATCACTGTCTGAAGTGTGATGCCCCATTTTAAAACTTCTTCCAAAGTTTCCCCAAGAACTATGATAAATAAATTTAGAAATTCAATGCAAGCGCTGCCTTTTTGAGTTTAAGGCACATCAATTCTTTCATGTTAACCTGTTAAATTCACGTCAATTCTACTTTCAATTAAATCAAAATAATACAAATGCAAGCTGAAAATATGAAACTATTCGAACAATAGCAAAAGTGATAAGTAAATTAAATCATGACAAAAATTGCTTAAATGATTCATTTGAAATAGCAAAACAATAGGATAGAGTGACATATTGCCCAAGGAGAGACATATTATACCTTCATTCTACAGCGAATATCACAGGCATCATAGCAAACCCAGCAATGCTGGCTCAGCAGAGTGCAACACTCACATCATTACTGTCAGAAATCTTGACTGAGATCTACAATAAGAAAGCATTCACAAGACGTTTGGTGTGGATGATTATTAAGATAAATGGCGCAATGTCACCAACAATGCCGGTTTCTGAGTTGCTGTTTTGCTTTGTCAGATGTAACAAGTGTGGTTTTACTTTTTTTTAAATAAGTTATTGCATTTAATCACACTTAGTAAAGTTCTGGCGGCACTTTATAAAATGGATATTGCAGTTATCAATCCAGTGAAGAGGTATAAAAGTAAGCAATCAAGATGACAGAAGTTAGAAGAATCATATGGACAGGTGTATAACCAAGTTCATAAAATATATAACATAGAACAGTATAGCACAGGATCAGGCCCTTCAACTCCGTGCCGAACATGATGCCAGGTTGAACTAAAAACTTAAATTGCGAAAACTTAATATATTAAAACCATAGAAGGGTAGCCTGTTGTTACACATGCATATTACTTTTACTATTTAACTAAATAAGAGTTAAATTGGTCATAACAATAGATTTAGAGGATCAAGTCTTTGACTGAAGAAGCAATAAACACTGTGAAAACATTATTCTAATGAACGAGTAGTCAATCTGTGGAAAAAACACACTGTCAAAGGGAACTGAAAGGAGATAGTATTAATTGATCCATGTGTAAATTATCCAGATTTTTTTGAGAAAGGACATTATGAGATGTAGCAAATGGGTAATTTGAGACGTGGCATAATAAGTATTGCATGTTTGAAAGGAACAGGTGAATTTGCACTTTTACATTAACATTTTCCATCACTGGGTCCTTCCTCGCTTTATGTCTGGATCTATTGCACAGAAACTGGCAAGAGATTGATTGCCACAATCAGCCAAAAACTCCATTAATGTCATATCATGTGATTTCCAGGATGGCAGAATGAGTACAAGATAGACCTTGGCTTGTTTCATTGAGTAGTTCTTATTTCCCAAATCAGTTTCTTCTAAAATGCAAGGTCAGCTTATGTATTCCCCAAGCTGTGCTTCCCATTAAGCATGCCATAATCTGTGTAGGCGCCAAAGATTTTAACTGATCAAATATATTATCATATCTTGTGTGAAATTCCAGGATCTGATAAAGGTAATGCCATGTTCATTTACATTTAACTCAGCAACATAATAAATATTGCCAAGTCAGCAAGCCAGGTATGGATAGAAGGAATTGTGTGTAGCTAGCTACTTTCCTCATTGACCTAAATTTTGCACACACGGAGTTATTTTCCTTGGAGCTAACAAGATTGAGAGGGGATTTGATGAAGGAATACAAGATCATGACAGATTTGAACAAAGCAAAGTTATTCCCATTGGCTGGATACTGATTTAAAGCTTTCCACGAGAAATACAGAGGGCAGCCTGAACTGCTTTCTACCTCACTGGGGATCCTCAGACTATCTTTGATCGGATTTTACTGGCTTTATCTTGCACAAAACGTCATTTCCTTTATCATGTATCTATACACTGAGAATGGCTGGATTGTGATCATGTACTGTCTTTCCGCTGGGTGGTTAGCACGCAACAAAAGCATTCCTCTGTGCACATGACAATAAACTAAAACCAACTAGCTAATACACAAAAAGGATCTCGGCAATCAAAAATAGTTGAGAACAGTACACTTTGGGAATAATAATGCACAAAACGAGATGGAGATTTAGTAGCAATTTATTTATTTTAAAGGAAATCTCCATCTTGCTTTGTGCATTATTATTCTTAAATTGTACTGTTCTCAACTATTTTTGATTGCCAAGATTCTTTTTGTGGATTAGTTAGTTGGTTTTAGTTTCCTATCACACAGGGAAAAAAAATCAAGCAAGGAATTGGTGAATGTTAGATAATGTCTGTTCTTTCTCCACATATGCTAGCTGATCTGCAGAATATTCCCAGAATTTAATTTTAGATTTCCAGAATTTGCAATTAAAAAAAAAAATTACATTGCTTTGCTAACTACAATTATGGATGTTTCTGTATCTAACGAGTAATGAATGGTGCATTTTTACAAACTTGTTTTTCCAACACAAATTGTGTGAATTATCTGCAGATTTACAACATTCTGTAGAATTAGCCAACATTGGCACATTTTCAACTCTTAAATGGAATTTACTTTAAAACAGTTCAATTAACGACAATAATTAAATTCTCTGATTGCTACTCCTAATAGGAGCCAAAGTGCACACAGATACTTTGGGATATTATACAAAACTACTCAAGTTTACATCAATAATTTTGCTAAATGTCAACAAGAACCTAATATCAGAACCTAATTAAATATTAGTTGATATTTACATTCCAAAATTACTATAACTTGATTTGCCTACCTGATTTACAACATCATTTAATCTGAGCACTAACTGGAAGGCATTTAGAAACATAGAAACATAAAAAATAGGTGCAGGAGGAGGCCATTCGGCCTTTCGAGCCAGCACCACATTTCAATATGACTATGGCTGATTGTCCACTATCAATAACCCATGCCTGCCTTCTCCCCATATCCTTTGACACCACTAGCCCCGAGAGCTCTATCCAACTCTCTCTTAAATCCATCCAGTGATTTGGCCTCCACTGCCCTCTGTGGCAGGGAATTCTATAAATTCACAACTCTCTGGATAAAACAGTTTTTTTCTCAGCTCAGTCTTAAATGACCTACCCTTTATTCTAAGACTGTGGGCCCTGGTTCTGGACTCACCCAACATTGGGAACATTTGTCCTGCATCTAGCTTGTCCAGTCCTTTTATAATTTTATATGTTTCTATAAGATTCCCCCTCCCCCATCCTTCTAAATTCCAGTGAATACAAGCCTAGTCTTTTCAATCTTTCCTCATATGACAGTCCCGCATTCCCAGGGATCAATCTCGTGAACCTACGCTGCACTGCCTCAATCACAAGGATGTCCTTCCTCAAATTAGGAGACCAAAACTGTACACAATACTCCAGATGTGGTCACACCAGAGCCCTATACAACTGCAGAAGAACCTTTTTACTCCTGTACTGAAATCCTCTTGTTATGAAGGCCAACATTCCATTAGCTTTCTTCACTGCCTACTGTACCTGCACGCCAACTTTCAGTGACTGGTGTACAAGGACACCCAGGTCTCGCTGTACCTCCCCCTTACCTAACCTAACCCCACCCCATTGAGATATTAATCTGCCCCCCTTGTTTTTGCCGACAAAATGGATAACCTTACATTTATCTATATTATACTGCATCTGCCACGCATCTGCCCACTCACTCAACCTGTCCAGATCCCCCTGCAACCTTCTAACATCCTCTTCACAGTTCACACTGCCACCCAGCTTTGTGTCATCCGCAAACTTGCTAGTGTTGCTCCTAATTCCCTCTTCCAAATCATTAATATATATGGTAAACAATTGCGGCCCCAGCACCGAGCCTTGCGGCACTCCACTCACCACTGCCTGCCATTCTGAAAAGGACCCGTTCACTCCTACTCTTTGCTTCCGGTATGCCAACCAATTTTCTATCCATGTCAACACCCTACCCCCAATACCATGTGCTCTAATTTTAGTCACCAGTCTCCCGTGCGGGACCTTATTTGACTGAATTATGATCTGAAAAGTGTCACACATCTCCCTTGTTTTAGTATCAGTATCTATTTACAAAAAGCAATTTCAATTTCAACACAAACAGTTACTTTATCTTTGATCTTTTACCATTATTATAACTTTAGGTGAGCCCAAATATTCTATCAAAGAAAATAGTTGCAACCTCCAATATATACATAGTTTGCCATTTTCAGATCATCTCAACTTGAAATTTTAATCTTTTACTTCTAGAAGGTGACACAATTCCATTACTGTGATTCCATATTTTTTATTTTAATTGCCAAACAGATATGATAAACAGCAAAAAAACAGATAAAATGAGAACAGCGGTGGTGATATGCATTTTTACAACAAAAAAACAAGCTAATTCCCTGTTTCAATCAAACTAGAAAAATGTGGCCTACAGTGGGTAAGAAATAACCTGAGGTGGCTTAACAGAATGTTTCAAAATAATTTATGGCTAGGATAGAGTTAAAAGGATAAACAATAGTAATTCTGAAAAGGGGCGATAAATACTTGAAGAGGGAAACCTGTTGATCTCTCTGCTAAGTAACGCAGTACCTAATTTCCATGCATAAAAATCTAATCAATGTGTCACCTAACTTTGGGGGTCAAGACAAATCAGTCAGTCATTAGAGAAGGCTGACTGATAAGCAATTTCAAAACTATCATCTAAACTATGGCATTTTAAACAACTGTCCATTAAATTCAAAATGGGACCCAAATCAAACTTATTGGGGGAAAAATCCATAGAATAGTCAATCAACCGAATGATAGGTCACTCCCAGAGGCAGGATTGTCAGACTAACCTACTATAGGGCCTGTCCCACTTGGGCGACATTTGCATGTAATTTACGCCACATCATTTACGCGTCACGACACATGCGTCGTGCCTCGCACGTGATTCCCGCATGGTGCGCATTACTCGCGCACAGTGCGTGGTGATGCGTGGTCGCACATGGCGATCCAGGATTTTGGGATGTACAAAATCTTTACGCGCCATCTGCATGACGCACAAATGACGCCCGAGTGGGACAGGTTCTTAACTGTTGCACCAATATAAACAAAAATGAGCAGTAACTGCGGGCAATGCTGGCGTTTAACTCCTTATAAACAGTGTCGAAATTTATGGGTTAAATTATTCAAAAATGATTCTACTTTGTTACACAATTTAAATTGTGCTCTCCAAATTAAATCTGCCTAGCTGGAGACAGACACAAAAAGCTCAAGTGACTTAGCAGGTGAGAGAGCATTTCTGGAGAAAAGGAATAGGTGATGTTTCGGGACGAGAGTCTTCTTCAGGGTACCTGGATCTGGTGCCATAGGCTTGAATAAAATGTCAATCACAGAACTTGATGACGTTTTTAAAGAGAACTGGAGCAGTCCCATAGTATTCACGCCTCTGCGATTTGTTGGATTGATCAATATATTTTCTCCGGCTTTTTTTAATACCCTAGCACGTACATTTTACATATGACATGAAGCTGCTCTTGTCCTTATGTAAAAGATTATTGCACAACAGCTGAACTCAGCAGGATGCGAGCTATGTCAGTGGACACCACAATGAAATCCGCCCAGCATCCCACAAAAGGGATTTCTTTCCTGTTGAACACATAATTACCTGCTTTCTCAGCCAGTGGTGATGATGCTTTGGTGTCGCTGCAAAAAGAATGGTGATACAAACGCAAGGACATTACCAAAATACAGTCTTTTGATTGAAACAATGCAATTATAGCCAATAGGAAGATTAGTGGCAGTCGAATGGATCCAGTAACAACTTTTTTTTTTAAAGATCAGGCAGGCTTAGTTTAATTTACGATAGATTGTGGGACATGGTGGCTGAAGAGGGATTTGAGTTCCATGAGTGTTTATTTGTCGTGTGCACCGGATATTAACCAGAACAATGAAAGTCTTACTTACTCAAGCTTTATAGACACATTAGCTGTACTTGTTAGGACTTCATTTGAAAGGTATCTAATTCTAGGTACAACACTTCAGGAACAATTTCATAGACCTGGAGAAGGTGCAGAGGAAAATGAGAGACTTCACTTACATAGAAACTGGAGAAACTTAGCCAGTTCTGCAGTGAGTAACAGAAGCTTCCAATATCATTTATGGTTAGAGTAGAGTTAAAGAGATAAACTTATTCAAAGTAATTCGCAAAAAGGGATGTGATAAATATTTGAAGATGAGAAAATTACAAGGGTTTGGAGAAAGGATGGGGAGGGACGGAAGAGGAACAATTTGGAAACTACTGACCAAGTCTTAAATTTTTTACCCAGAAAGTTGTGGAGACGAGGAACTAGAGGTATTAAATGACATGGTAAAAAAAATATTTTGAAGATCAGAGAATTGAGGGCTTTTTGGAATTGCAGCAGAAGAGGAATAGAAAACTCATTGTCCGGTGGTTCATTCTACAGCAAGTCACAACTTTAGCCATCATCATATCGCAATGCGGGACAGTTTTGTTCAGGTGACAGAACTCAATGAGCTTTTTTACATAGAACAATATAACCATTCTACATTTCCTTGATCAACATCTGTCATTTTCACACCTTGCCCTTCGATATCTCTAATTTCCCTCTCCTCTGACTCCGAGTTACTCCAGCATTTTGTGTATATTTTTGGTGTAAACCAGCATCTGCAGTTACTCCTTACACATAAAACAGTATACCACAAGAACAGGCCCATCAGCCCAAAATATCTATGCTGATGCCATGACCAACTCTTATCACCCTGGATATAATCTACAGTGCCCTCCATAATGTATGGGACAAAGACTCATCATTTATTTATTTGCCTCTGTACTACACAATTTGACATCTGTAATAGAAGAAATCATCTGTGGTTAAAGTGCACATTGTCAGATTTTATTAAAGGCCATTTTTATACATTTTGGCTTCATCATGTAGAAATTACAGCTGTGTTTATACATAGTCTTCCCCCCCATGTCAGGGCACCATAATGTTTGGGACACATGGCTTCACAGGCGTCAGGTGTGCTTAATTGCCTCCTTAATGCAGGTGGAAGAGAGCTCTCAGCACCTAGTCCTTCCTCCAGTATGTCCATCACCTTTGGAAACTTTTATTGCTGTTTATCAACATGAGGCCCAAATTTGTGCCAATGAAAGTCAAAAAAGCCATTATGAGACTTAGAAACAAGAATAAAACTGTTAGAGACATCAGCCAAACCTTAGGCTTACCAAAATTAAGAAGAAAGAGAGCACTGCTGAGCTTACTAATCGCAAAGGAACTGGCAGGCCAAGGAACACCTCCACAGCTGATGATAGAAGAATTCTCTCTATAATAAAGAAAAATCCCCAAACACCTGTCCGACAGACCAGAAACACTCTTCACGAGTCAGGTGTGGATTTATCAATGACCACTGTTCATAGAAGATTTCATGTACAGAAATACAGAGGCTACACTGCAAGAAGCAAACCACTGGTTAGCCACAAAAATAGGATGGCCTGGTTACAGTTTGCCGAGAAGTACTTATTAGAGCAACCACAGTTCTGGGAAAAGGTCTTGTGGACAGATGAGACAAAGATTAACTTATATCAGAGTGATGGCAAGAGGAAAGTATGGAGGAGAGAAGGAATGCCCAAGATCCAAAGCAGAGCACCTCATCTGTGAAACACGATGGTGGGGGTGTTATGGCCTAGGGATGTTTGGCTACTGAAGGTACTGGTTCACTCATCTTCATTGATGATACAACTGCTGATGGTAGTAGCATAATGAATTTGGAAGTGTATAGACACATCCCATCTGCTCAAGTTCAAACAAATGCTTCAAAACTCATTGTCCGCTGGTTCATTCTACAGCAAGACGATGATCCCAAAGATATTGTTTTTCAAACTTCGGGTTTTTCAAAGCTAAAAAATGGTCAATTCTTGAGTGGCCAAGTCAACCACCCGATCTGAACCCAATTGAGCATGCCTTTTATATGCTGAAGTGAAAACTGAAGGGGCCTAGCCTCCAAAACAAGCATAAGCTAAAGATGGCTGCAAAACAGGCCTGGCAGAGCATCACCAAAGAAGACACCAAGCAACTGGTGATGTCTATGAATCACAGCAAGTAGTCATTGCATGCAAAGTATATGCAACAAAATACTAAACATGACTACTTTCATTTACATTAAATTGCTGTGTCCCAAATATTATGTTGCCCTGAAATGGGAGGGGGGGGGGGGCAAATAAGTAAATGATGGGTCTTTGTCCCTAACATTATGGAGGGTGCTGTATATCACTCCATTCCCTGCATATCCATATGCCAATCCAAAAGACTCTTAAGTGTCACTATCATATCTGCCTCATCTATCATCTCCAGCAGTGCTTCTTTTGTTTATTTCCAAGTCATATATATATATATATATATCACAAATAGCAGAGATTCCAGTACAGATCCCTGCAGAACTCCATTTGCCACAAACCTCCAGCCTGAATATTGTCCTTTCACCACAAGCCTCAGTCTTCTATCAGTAGGCTACGGCTAAGCTGTAATCCACATGATCAAGTCACTGTTAACCCTGCGTATTTTAATGTTCGCAGAACTTCATGAAATGACTTCATAAAATCCATGTAGACAGTATCCACCGCTCCACCCTCATCGATCACCTTCATCATTGTAGTGGCAGATTATTATATTGTTCAAGGAATATTTCCCTCTTGCTATTATGTTGAAGACAAGGGGGTAAGGAGATAGCGTCATTATGCAATGGAGCTCTCCACGAGACATTCAAAGCTGTCCAAAGATAAAATTTCAAAACACAGTCTCTTGATAAATAGTTTCTTTATTGTGGAAGTAAAACAGTGAAATATTCATCCAAACTTCTTCTTGTTTAAGTCCATTTTAATCTTACTCACAGTCAAACTCCAGCATGTTGCTCCAAAATGGTACAAAGCCCTGACATGGTCCAAAGTTCCGACATGGTCCAAAGCTATGCTATCCCTCCATGCTTCTTCCAAACTAAACTAAAAAACTACAATTTCTGCGCAAGAATCCCAGCGGCAAACACACCTCCGACTAAGTAATAAATCCCACCCACATAATTACAGGCAGAAAAAATTTAAAGGCAAATCCCATAATTTATAACATACTATATTAAGTCAAATGGCCATTACAATCACCTCCTCAAAGTACTCGATCAAGTTAGTAAGTCTCTCAATTGGGTTAGTTACACGTTCCATGATTTCACTAGTATTCATTTAATTAAAAAAGTATTTTTCCGAATATTGATGCACAATTCATAATTGTTGTGCAAAGAAAATCATGTTTTTTTTATTATGAGAGATTTTCCATCATAAGTGCATAGCAAGCTAGTTCAGAAGAATAATTGTATGTGTTTGGGTTATGTTGATAACAGTCCTACTAGTTCAATAATAACTTGCCATCCTTACCCCCTTGCCTTATGTACGTCTTCAACCACACTGTCATAACTCTTTATTGTTATTTGAAGTAATCTGCAAGCCAGTAAATTGCAGAGCTAACTTCCTGGAGTATTTAGAGAGAAATTATCCTGTGAATGATTATTCCAAGTGTCCCAATTGCAGCTTCACGATTACTTGCCATGAGCAAAGATGCAGATTGTTTACAGGTGATCTGAATTCAAACTTTATGATAGAAAGACAGGAAAGAAAATAACTCAAAACAATGGAGCAATATTTCCATCTTTTTCTTTTACAGATCCTTTTGTAAGTAGGAAATATCCATATAAATGCAGGACTCATTCATACAGGAAATAAGTTTACTTGCATTGAACCAAGAGCAAACATTTGCACCAATTATCAGCAGAAGCAGGTTTTAGTTAACGTGTGAAAAAAAGGCAAGTCTCTAACAAGGGAAAGAAATAAAAAGAATACCAATCGCAATTCAATCCTTCTGAAATAATGTGAATATAAAAATAATTTGTATTTTCCCCCATATCTTTTGGAATTATGATTCCATTTGAACACATTTTCAGTTTCACTGACCTGAAATGAATCCAAGTGTAAAAATAACTTGCTTCCAAGTCTCCTATAAAAGACAAAATGTACCTATTAATAGTGGAAACTTTTCCAACCTGTCTTTGCAATGTTAGTAAATGAACACAATACCCCTGTTGCATCACTGTAGTTACGATTTCCCAAAACAGTAGTGATCCATTTACCATTTTTCTGTTAACCTTATGAGCTACCACCTGCTTTCTCAAAATCCAAATATGTTACATCTATAGGTTCCCCATTGCTCAACCTGCTCATTAAATTCTCAAACTAAACTTTTGAATCATAATTTCCCCTTTGATTGAACATATTTCAGTTTTCTAGGTGTCATCTTACGACTTTCATCTTTACAGTTTTCAGCAAATTCTCAACAACAAATGAAAGCATTTGCCACAGCCTCTGAGCATCCTAATTTTCTTGCTTCCAGTTGCCCTGCACCCACCACCTTCAATCAGACTGAAGGGTCGCGACCCTTTATCTCCAGAGACACTGCCAAATGTTGCACTAAACGTGATTTGGTGGGCACTTTTTCAGAGATTATGTTTGATTTTCAAATGTTAGATCTCACCAATGAATGAAAAGCAGTCAATTTCAGGATCCGCCTGCTCACAATACCCGCAAAAAGTGTTTTTAGTCCCAATTCGGATGTTTTTTTGCCCATCACATGTTAGGAACACACCCCGCAAAAAGACAGGTTGCTCCACGACTCTACTTCTAGTTGAGGCAGGTACATAGAGAGAAAAAGGCCATTGTACTGTTATGGACTGCGTCAGATCCTTACCTTGAGGGACTCTGCTGGGGGATCAGACTCAAGACTAGCAAATTGAGGAGCCAAGAATGCACGATTCAGAGGAGGAGACTGTGCGATACCAGAATCAAGATGATGAACTGGTGAAGAAGGACATTTAGTGGTTGCGGGAACTAAACCAAATATCCATACAAATGTATGGTGGCCAGAGGTGGAAAAAGATGTGGATCGACATGAGTGGTCATGCCGTAGATGCAAGATGGTAAGCAAACCCAATCCACCCGAGCCAATACGAAGCATATTGTTACCCACATGACCATGGGAAGATGTTGTGGTAGATTTTCTAGGCCCAGTTCCATCAGGAGAGTCAATCCAGGAGTCAACACTGGTTGTGATTGACTACTACAGCGCTTTCTGTGTTCAGTGTCCTTGGAGTGTGTCTATCATATTCAGATCAAGGCAAAGATCTGACAGACCACTGCCTCTGCTAAAGGTGCAGATTAATTTACTTTAAGTTTAGTAAAACATAGACAACATTTTCAGTGCAAATGAAAAAACGACATCAACTTATGTTCAGCAACATATTTAACAAGGCCAAATGCACCCTCCCACATTACACTATCACCCTTTAGTTATGATCGCCTCAACCCCAGCAGAAGATCTCCCCTCCCCCTTCATCCTACCACAGAAAACAACTCCCCAAAACAAACACACACCATCCTCCACACAAGACCCACCCCCACATCCCACCCTGCTTTACCCATCACCCAGCCCCATGCCGGCACTCCAAGGGGTGATTCCTAGCCAATTCCCGGCCACCAGGTCCTTTACTTTCTCGGCCGAGCCAACAGAGAAGACCCCTCGGAATTTCATAAAAACATAGAAAATAGGTGCAGGAGTCGGCCATTCGAGCCTCACCGCCATTCAATGTGATCATGGCTGATCATCCAACTCAGTATCCCGTACCTGCCTTCTCTCCATACCCCCTGATCCCTTTAGCCACAAGGGCCACATCTAACTCCCTCTTAAATATAGCCAACGAACTGGCCTCAACTACCCTCCGTGGCAGAGAATTCCACAGATTCACCACTCTCTGTGTGAAAAATGTTTTTCTCATCTCGGTCCTAAAGGATTTCCCCCTTATCCTTAAACAGTGACCCCTTGTTCTGGACCTCCCCAACACCGGGAACAATCTTCCTGCATCTAGCCTGTCCCCGGGTGCATGGACAGATCTCCGCGGGCGCCCTGGGGCCCTCCTGAGAGGGGCCAATCTCCACGCGACCCGCGGGGACAACAGGGTCTCCACGCGACCCCCGGCCACGAGAGCGTCTCCACGGCGACGAGAAAGTCTCCACGCGACCCCCGGCCACGAGAGCGTCTCCACGGCAACGAGAAAGTCTCCACGCGACCCCCGGCCACGAGAGCGTCTCCCCGGCAACGAGAAAGTCTCCACGCGACCCCCCGGCCACGAGAGCGTCTCCATGGCAACGAGAAAGTCTCCACGTGACCCCCGGGGACAACAGGGTCTCCACGCGACCCCCGGCCACGAGAGCGTCTCCCCGGGGCCCGGGCGCCAGCTCTAGGCCTCAGTGTTTACTCATCTCCGGCGCTGGGCTGGACTGGACTGGACTGGACCAAACCCCGCGCGAGAACGAGCGACGGGCATCGCTGTTTAATCGTTGCTGCCCACCCGCCCGCCTGGATATTCCCCGTGAGGTGGAGCGACCGGTACCTTGGCGTTTGCGGCTACTGGCCTTCAATAACGATAACTTCCCCGCCGAGAGGACGACGCCATGTCTGTCAGACCCGCTCTGCCGAGCGCCGAGCGCCGCGAGCCCCGAACCAAAAAAACACAAGGACACACAATCGGCCCCGAGACATCGATCGATTCCAGGGCCGGCGCCGTCCTGACCGAATGAACTCCATGCACCTACCGGCCCTGGAGAAGTTTGCAACTACAGTAATTAGCGGTGCTGGCTGCCGGACTAAATTACACTGAGAGTTTCATTCCAATCATTTCCGAAGAAGGATTCACACCGATGCATGTATTTGGGGAGTCAAACTAACTTTGTTTCCTCCAAAAGGGATGGATAAACTCTCCAGAAAGATCTGGAGCACTCGAAAGCTATAACCACAAAAGCAGGCAAATAAGTTTTAACTTTTAAGTATCTATAATGTGGATTACTTGGTGGCATCTATTAGTTAAGCGGCACGTTTTGGAAATACAGTGGTGGCGATTCCATGCTTCGTGAATAAATAATTATTTTCTCGTTTGTTTATCTCTGAAAATTGGACAATGTATCTTTCTGAGATTAACATTGACTTTTAGGAAGGACGAAATATCGAGCTTTGCATTAGCAATTAAAATCAACTTAACTAATAGCTGACTGTTGACATGTTTTCTCTCTATCATCCTTGATAATTATGGGGAAATGATTATGTTTAAGTATGACAGCAGATACATTTTTTAATATTGTGAACTATTGCGAAGAGGTTGGTGCAGATAATTTGGTTTTACACGGTTGTTAGCAACATGTTTGTGTAAATATATATATTTGTCCGGCAACTTACCAACCACTTGAAATAACTTATACCATAAAATACCCTGTGTTTATGTATATTTAAAGCAATAAAATGAAACAATAATAAAACTTCGAGTCCAATTTCCGTTAAATTAGAAAAGCGATTTCAGTTTACATATAAAAATGTAGCAAATGGATTTTCAAGAGAGACCTCCTCACTAAGCGTCCCCTCCCCACCCCCACTCGCACATAGGAAGTGATAAATGCCAATAGATCAGAAATAGGTCTGTTCGGTGGACCAATTTATTTCCGAATCTGCGTGAATTTATGTAAAAGGAATGCTATATTAAGATTCATTTATTTTTCAATAACTGCATATTTAATACACACCAGATTCTATGCACATATAAACATGTTCTTGCTGCAACTTTTTAGCAAATTACGTTACATTTTTCGACAATCAATATTATTATGTTTTCAACAACTTTGAGAAATGTTCTTATCTTCGGTGTGGTAAGCAAGGCGTTATTATGCTAGTTTTTTGTTACAAACGCCTGCAGATTGTTGCCAATCGATGTAAGTAATGAACATTTGTAATAAACATAATACTGAAAGAATACGCTATATTGTTATAATTGTAATAAACTATTTCTTTGAAAACTTTATAACATCGTTGAAATGTGTATGTTGATTATTTGGAGGTTAAATCAATAGCAAACTTTACGCATTTGTTCCAAAGTGGGTAATGCTGAATATTATATTAGTGTTTACGGATAAAGTGTAACATTTTGTTTCTTATGGTCAATCACAATTGTGATTATGGATTTGTTTTCCAGTATCATGTATTCAAAACATAATCTAATTCCACCTTAATTCCCAAGAAGTTGTGATAAATTTCGCATGTAAATCTAATACATTTTGAAGTGTGGACAGTGAATATGATATGTGCTGCAAAGTGCAATATATATCTCTTCGAATCGTGCAGATGAAGAGAGATCGCATATTTAGGTCTAGTTTCAGCTTTGTGACAATTCGATGTATTTACTGTTAAGGGTCCAGCCTTATTAATAATGTTACGTTGGTGAACAGTATATGCCAAATTACAAATTATCGGTCTAAACTATGAGGATTGTCAATAATAGTTATCTGGCCGAATAAATAATGCAACGTGTAATCTGGAAATGATCATCTATTTGTGGATTGACGGCTCTGCTAAAAGGTGCAGATTAAATTAGTTGAAGTTTAGTAAAACGTGGACAACATTCTCGGTGCTTAACTGAAAATGCGACATCTGCACACGTTAAACAACTTATGTAACGTATTTTAAATGCTATTTCAATGTTTTGCATTTATGAATATATTTAGTTTCGTTCAACGTCTAATTAACATGCCGTCGGATTACTTGCATTTTACCATGGAGTATGAAGTACCAAGTTCCTCGTATAAATTGTAAGAAGTATGAATTTAGGGTAAATATAAACATATGAAGCCACTTGCTGCTGGAAGTATGCATTAGTTGACAGGAGAACTAAACTGTGCGTGCATGGTTCTCTCAAAAAAATCTCCATCAGAGATGATTATCAATTATCTTTGTCCACGCCGCACTAAGTACCATATCGGCCGTAAATGTTTAAAACAGCCACGAGGAAAACCACGGAGGTGACTAAAGTGACGAATTACTTTTCTTTTTTGCATTGACCTTTTTGGAGAAACAATATAATTTCAGCCGTCATTTAAATGAATTGCAACGTAAATGTACATTTTAAAGCAAATTAACAACCAAAAATGCTTTGAGAATCATTTGACCCAATCAGGATACCATTCATATAGAGAACAGATGAACAAATATTTCATAATGAACCATCAGGCAGAAATATGTAAATATATATATGTATGCATATATAATATATATGTGGATTATATTTATATAATATTACATGGAAACACATGCATTGTGCAAAAAGAGCTGTTGAAATATTAAATATCATGCAAGCTGCCAATATAATTTTGATTTACCTCGAGCAAATCAAAAGTTTACCTGATTTTTAGCGTGCTTTGGTGTTTAAAGCCGCTGGTTTTGGGGACGATCCAGTCACCGCGCCGCACGATGTGTCATTCTATTTGGCCACGCCCCTGTGCCATCCCAGCTCCCCCGTGTTTAGCTAAGTAATAACAATAGCAGTAATACTCGCTAATTAAATTAATTACGAATGCTTGTCAGTGGTGGATTAATGGCCAATAGCAGCCGCTAGGTATGAGTTACAGCCCAGAGGCTGATGATAACTGTGTTCCAGGAGTGGGGACACATCAAGTGGACAAGAGGAGGTAATTGCTGAGTACAAGAGGCGCAGCTGGGCAAGTATTGCTAAGTATAAATAGTCTGACTTCAATAGCGCATCAGTATTAGATCTACATCTCCGAGCAAGCCGAATTCTGGAAGATCAGGTTTGCATTTCAACTCCAAGGCGACATACCACAGAGAAATATTGTACGTTTAATGTATTGGAGAGAATAACACACAGAGGGAGAGAAAAAAAAACAGACAGGTCATATTCCTCAGAGCAGCAATGGAAGAACTTACAGCTTTTGTTTCGAAGTCTTTTGATCAAAAAGTGAAAGAGAGGAAGGATGGGATCACGTACAGAGAAGTTCTTGAGAGCGGGCCTGTGCGAGCTCGGGAGCCGGGTCTGACTGAAGGAAGCCGCGATGAAGTAATCGGCGCACAGCGCGGGGCGTCTCGATCGCCAAGTAGCGAGCCAGAGATCGGGCCAGATAGACCGCGGGACAGCGGCACTCCGAAATTAACCGATCCGGGTAAACAAACCTTCTCATTTCACAGACAGCAAAGAGGCTTCATGTGGTCGGCGTGGTACCGTGTCAATGTTAGATTGGTTTATTTGTGATTATTTCAATAATGTCATCCCAGTTACGAAAAATCAAAGGATATAAGCACATTATGAGCAGACTGCCGAATTATTTTAATTGTTGTATTAAGTTGTCAGCTTCACATATCTCGGGAGCAGTAAATTATAGACACTTTATAAAACGGGCGATTAATTACTACATAATCAATGATTTTTTTTTCAAAAAAGTGAAAGTTGCCTATCGATAAAGGACACGGAATGTGTGTCGGATCATACCGCGAGAATGTTTACAGGGGATTCGGTGACGCAAGAAGTTCAATCAATTTTAATTGCGGTGTAAAACTTAATAGCTTCTTCTGGTTTCTATTTTTCTAAAGAATGTGCCCTTCCGCTTGGCATCGGTTTTAAACAGGCCGGATTTGCTGATATTCAGTATAACGTAAAGAAAGTGGGTTTTTTTTAAAGACGTATTCAAAGGCAGTTGCTGTAGTTTGCCATTTCTAGACGTTTAGCCGTAGGTAAATGACAATGACGGAACTAATCTTAATGATATATTTACATCGATACTGTGCAACTAAGTTTTGTCTCATTTACCGAGATTCACACACGATTCTGCAGCATCGTTAGGGTATGGTTTCATAAATAAATGCTATTACTTTATCTATGACGCCATTTACAAGGCCACATCATCGGAAATCACACAACTATTCGCAATACTTTCCAATCTATATTTCATAGAATATTGCACTTTTATCTCCTAAAAACGATTAAATGGATGCCGAACGTGGATTCAGCATTGCCGATTCAGAACCAGTCGACTCGCTAAGTATAATCGTTTCATTAATCATTTCGCAACATTTTCTTTGATAAATGTATTTACGACAGTAGATGGGATTCTCGTTGTTATCCCTCTTTCATATAGTTAATGTTAGGTGCAGATAACGTCTTCAATCAGTATTTAGGCTGAAGCAAAATAATTTTATTTTCTCCTTTCATCTTTATTCGCAGTAAATTGCAACAAAAAGCAAACCGTTCTTTCTCTCCCATGTAGTGTAAGATGCTTTCACGCTTTAACCTTGTCGGTGATGTGTGACACGGTGACTTTTAATGTACATATGTATATGACAGATGATTCTCTTTATGAAAAGAAATCATGTAAAAACGTATTGCTGATTCGCATGCCGATTAAAATAAGAAGACGTGTCTAAGTTTCCAGAGCTATGAGCAACAAAGTATATCAGTGCTCGCTGTCACATAGTACTTTGTAATCAGTAAGCGTTAATTGATTTATTTTTAAATTTCGTTACAAATAAATCAAGCCGCTAAAACACGAACAGTTTGGGAATCCTAACAAAGGTCTTTCTGACCCAGTATTGTGGTTGAAAATGTATTGTCCTAAATATAAAAGACGACGAGCATTGCTTCTGGGTCTAATTTGGTTAGAGCGCCCGTCCTGTCAGTAACCCAGTAGCAGAGCCCGCTGGATGTTGCAGCTTGTGTACCTAAAGAAAAAGATACTCCGATCCTAAACGCGAAACATTTGGAGCTCCACTGTGAAGTGCTTATTAATTACACAGAGCGGAACCTAATAGTTCAGCTACTCCAACAACTTGGTCCTTTGTTATCTAACGCCTGTGATAGCACCTGAGTCTTCCTGATAGATAATGGAATGAGGGAGCAGAATTTAAAAAATACCAAATACGCTGTGAGTTTGTATTAATAGTCATATTTAAAGTATTCAAAATATTTAAAACGTCCGTTCTTTCTGTGCAGCAACAAATTTACTAAATCAAATTATTTGAATGCGATGCACATGGTTAACACTCAAAGGTGTTGTCTATTGTTATGTTCTTACACTACCAGACCGAAGCTACTGTATATCATCATGCTAGTCATTGAGTAAGACAATTATGAAAATAAGATTAATTGAGAGAGGTGGAAATTATGTTGAATAAACCAAAATAACAATTTCCGTGAACGCACAGCTTTCTTCCTGCTTCTAAATGCTGCTCCTGTGTCATGGTACTAGCGTGGGCACTCCAGTGGCTATTCGGTGGCGAGGGCAGGAGTTAGATTGTGTTTATCGTTAATTGTACCTTGTGCGGCTGAAATGCTTGTGATTCCGACCGGATTTGATTTTATAGAACTGTTAACTTTTTAAAGATCTCAATTTCAAATATTCCTGCCAATGATTCTATCTGTCGATATAACTAGCAAGACATGCTGATAATTATCGCCGTGCAATGCTCGTTTGTAGGAAGTGGCGACATTAAAGAGAAAAAGGAAGACACCAAACCAGTGGAAGAGGAAGCTCAGACCAAAATTAAGCAACGGCGAAGTCGGACTAACTTCACACTGGAACAGCTAAACGAGCTGGAGAGGTTGTTCGATGAGACTCATTATCCGGATGCATTTATGAGGGAAGAGCTGAGCCAGAGACTGGGGCTCTCTGAGGCCAGGGTACAAGTAAGGCAAACATTCCCTATTACACACACCCATCTGGTATTTTGAAAACACCAGTTTTAATTTCGTAACACGAAGTTTTTAATATACCGGATGATTTCATTATTTATATTTAAACGCGGATTGTGGTTTGCACTTCTGCGAGAAATGAATACTGTACCAATACACTTGGGTTTACGTGCAAAGGAAACAAATTAGGGCAACTGCACAACATCGGGCTCAGGACATAAAGGGGATGATTTATGTTTACATAAGTAGTCCTTCAGATGTCGACGCTGCATGCGGCTATGATGAATTAAATAGGTTTGCATCGTAAGAACTGATATTTAATTTACTAGAAGTTTCAGAGAAGTTGCGGTTGATAGGCTAGAGGCAGCTGCAGCTGCTGTTGGGAAATTACTTGCAACATGCGCCCTCTGTAACTGTACCATCTGCATCAAGCTATATGGTATTCTTATGGGGGTTCCCAGCTTGTAATACGATAACGAGGTAAACTTAGCAGCAACTTGACCCGAACAAATCGACCAGTGTCCAAAACCATCAAACAGACCTGCAAAAGGGAGGAAAAAAATATTTGTTGCGCAAAGGACCTTCGAAGAAAAAAAAACACATTGTTCACACGATCCTTTGCGTATTCCTCTGTGTATGACCAGTAAGACCCCCCCCCCCCCCCCGCCCCCCATTATATTTCTCAATATCGCGCCACAAGAGATGATGAAACATAATTAACGTTGTTGGTGATGATACCCATAGCAAGTCGCCCGAGCTCTGAATATCTGAATTTAAGTTATTTATTAGCAGTTGTACTGAGCGCCGTATTGGTCAACTTCTCAATTCAGGTGTCCATGTCAATCATTATGTACACTGTTATGCATCCTACAAACGATACATTTAAAACACAAACCTTGCCCTGTGACATATGTAGGCTTGCACCATGTGGGTATGTCCCGTCATCTATTCCCATTCTCTTGAACAGCTCTTCCCATCACTGTAAAATTATTGGTTACATTGTAATGGCAAACTGAATCTACATTATATCTGAAATCCTCATCAATATCATCGACTGGGTAATCATCCTTTGTTCTCAATGGCAATTAAATGGCAATTCCACTTCCTAGGCATGTACAAAATGAGAACTCAAGAAATAATGTACATTTCATTTTCAATCAGTCATTTTTGAAGAGCCACAGAACTATATTTAGCTGCCAAGCAAGGGCAGCATTTGGTCTCAATTGTATCAATTCGGATGCTGTTATATCATGGGCCGTAGGATGCCGTATTGATTACAAGTCATTGAACTAAGTATAGTGAAAGGTTTCCAGAAGATTGAATATTTATTCAACGCATCAAACTATTTGATTTAATTTCCGTTACTAAATCCGTATGTTCAACTAATAATCTGCTTTAACAATACTTATCATTTTAAAACAATGCGACGTCCCCGTGCCATTTGATCGAAAGTAAACGTGGCTTCACAATTCCAAAATGCGCTTAAGTTTTTTTTTTCTGCCCATGTATGCTTCTGGGAAACTTGTTCATGTGGTGCTACTTGCAAATAAAATGATTTCGATATAGTACATGCATTATTTAACACCAGACTTTCATCTGAGAATTGAAAACCAGCTTAACATATTAATGCGGTATTTATTGTATGGGTTTTAATCTGTGTCCTTTGTGAGCGTATGTTGCCTTGCTATAATAAACAAAAGAATAAACATCGGATTATATCACATATATAAATCTGGAATAATACTAATTACAAGGCATTGGTATTATTATCAGGGAAACGGTTTTTTTCTCCTTTCTGGTCGTTATTTTAGTCTATTAATGAGCAAAGTCTGATTGGAGGCAGACCATTGCTCAAACGTCCAGGCCATTATCGTTGTGGTATTAGATGTCATGGAGTTGTCTCTGGTTCGTATGGTACCATAACCTTTAACTATAAATGTAATGAGGCATAAAATATTCTCTCACGTACCAATAAACATTAAGAAACGGACATCTGAATGTGTTTTCGATTGTTTGCAGCATACCCCTCCAAATATAGTGCCATGCGTCGTATATGTAAGATTCAGATAATTAAAATAAACGAGGTCAATCACATTAATAATTAATAAGTCCGACGGGATATTGCATCGCATAGTTGTCAGTTTGAACAATATAACTCGTGCATTCTGAGGTGCAGCTGCCAATCATTGTCATTATTTTTTTGTTTTGCCCCATAGGTATGGTTTCAGAATAGGAGAGCAAAATGTCGAAAACAAGAAAATCAACTTCATAAAGGTACGTATGTTAGATTGCAGATGTTTAATCATTGCTAATATCCGGACATGCACGGTTTTAATGGATTGCTATAAACTTTATGTGCCCACTGGCTTCAACCATGTTTACATGGGGATGCAATTCAGGGCCGATCGACTGTGGGACAGCGGCGCAGTGCCAGGGACCCGGGGTCGATCCCGACCTCTGGTACTGTCTGTGTGGAGTTTGCGCGTTCGCCCTGCGACTTCGTGGGTTTTCCCCGCCTGCTCCAGATTCCTCCCACATCCCAAAGACGTGCGGGGTTGCAGGTTAATTTCCCCGTCTGTAAACTGCCTGCAATGTGTAGGGAGTGGATGCGAATATGGGATAACAGAGAACTCGTGTGAACATTGATCGATGGTCGGTGTGAATTCAGTGGGCCGAAGGGCCTGTTTGAAACAAAATGCAATTCTGTATCCAGGGTAGGTGAGTGGGTGGGATCTGGAAAACAAAACAGATCGAAAGTTTCAACTATGCTATGAACCATACTTTAAAGTAAAATTATAATGCTAATTTCAATATGACAATGTGATCATTGTCCAAGGATTCGCACATACTAATTAAAGTAACAAAATAACTATGAGACGAAAAGGTGCATTTATTTCAATGTCCTTATTTACCTGGTGTAGGCGTACTTATTGGAACCGCTAGTCAGTTTGAAGCGTGTCGAGTCGCACCGTACGTTAACGTGGGGGCCTTGAGGATGCCATTTCAACAGGCAAGTACTAACATTCACATCCAACTACATGATGTTACCGGGTTGTATGCAAAACAAAGCATTTTACTGTAATTGAAATGAATCACTGATGTCCCTGAGATACAAGTTGCTTGATCCCTTACACGTGGTGGGTCTCGACCCGAAACGTCACATACTCTTTTTCTCCAGAGATGCTGCCTGACTCGCTGAGTTACTCCAGCTTGCTGTGTCTATCTTCGTCCATAAAGCTTGTTTTGAAAGTGAAATCCTAATGAGTCATTTGAAATCAATGATCTTCGTGATTTTTCACAGCAATTCTTCATGTCATTGCTAAGATTACATTGGTAATGAACAGGTGACCCCATTAATTTCCATGGGCGTGATCTTAGGGGCGAATAATTAGCGAGGAGAGAGAAAACTGGATTTATTTTTGGAGCTACTTGGGGTATGTTTCCAGTTGAATTAGTTATGGTTGATGATTGCTGAACAACCCGTATCATGTTCTGCCATTTTATCAGTAAGTGCTGTTGATAATGAGACACGGGCAGCGTCCTAAGAAGATCGGTATTCCTCCGAGAGCTTTCATTAACAACGTGTAATTCCATTCTTCATTTGCCCGACTTGGCGAAAGGATTCCGACTTGTTTTTTGCCATTTATCTCATCCATTTACTAGTATGTGGATGGCTACACATTTCGCGATGTCTCGATTTTCAAGATGCCTGAATAATTCAATCGGAGTTTTATTTCTTTGCAAATATTTACTGCCACATTTTAAACATGCAGGCTTATTTAGATTTTAGATTCCATTGGCCAGGTGCCGATATTACTTCCAAGTAGCAATTAATTTGTTTCAATGTGTACAATGTTCTCACCACCTGCAAATAGACGAGTCTTGGCACACGCTGGCAATACTGGCGGCCCTCGCCCAATGTGACATATTCCGTACCAAACTTGGCCACATATTCGCAGATTGCATTAACTGTTTGGACACAAGTTCAAGTCGGCATCCAAACATCTGCAATTAGAATTTACTTAATAAGAATTGGAAATTAATCATTGTTATCCCAACTCCATATCACCTAAGGTTGATTCATGTTGGTCTATTTCTTTGCCATAAGGTTATGTAGTGCGCTTTCCCACTTCGCCTTGCAGTTATTGATTTTAGACGTGTTTACATTTTCACACGATTCTCTGTACACTTGCCCTACATATCTAACTATTCTAAGTATATTCCTTAATCATGTTTGACAGACTGTATTCAAATATTTCACTACACTTATCTAGCAATTTTAAAATTTATGTCCGCATGATAATTTGGGGGGAAACGTTGAATTAAATCTATTTCGATACAATTTACTCGAGTTTTCTCTGGAATGGAACATATTCGTGTATCCTTCCTTGAGGTCGTGAGACACACTGGACAGATGAACAGGCTTGAATTTCCTCAATTTGAATTAAACTACAGTCTTCGAGCATTTCTGGTGGCAGTTACTACCCACTACCACCAAAAAGCATTGGTTGTTTCAAATGAAGCAAAAAAAAACAATCTTTTCTCCTCTTTAAAATCGATTATTTAAATTTGTTTTTCGAAAATATCCTTCATTTGTTCTATGTATGTCTATATCACCGTCCACATCTCTCGTTTACCTGTCCCCTGACTCTTAGACTGAAGAAGGGTCTCGATCCGAAACGTCAGCGATTCCCTTTCTCCAGATATGCTGCCTGTCCCACTGAGTTACTCCAGCTTTTTGTGTCTATCTTCGGGTTAAACCAGCATCGGCAGATCCTTCCTTACACCATCCTTCACCATCAATGGATTTGCACATCGGTGCTTCTTAAACGTGGGTGTGGGTGTGGAGAAGGTTGCGTCGTATTTTCCTGAAACGATAAGAACAAAATAATTCGTTAAATCACTAAAACTCTCCACATATGGTCGACCAGAGGAACTGCTGTTTACAGCAAAATGCCTCGTTTTCTATTCAGTTTGATCGGAAGTGTGAAATTCGCGTTACCTTCATCCTGTCTCTTGTCATTCCTGTCTCTTGCCTTCAGACGATTAAGCCGCAACGCAAGAATTCACTCGTTATACAGTGGAATAATCTGATAGTTTTGACGTTGAATTTGAGTGTATCCACTCATTGGGGTTGCGAGACCCCATTCAAAAGCTCCAGGCTACTGACCAATGGTATAAAACCACTCGTTTCCTTTCTGAGCTATTGATTACTGTCAGACACTTCTGGGAATGTAATTGTAGCGAACTACAGGTGCTGAAATCTTGAACAGAACACCAAGTGCTGGAGGAACTCCGCGGATCAGACAGCATCTGTGCATTCAAGAAGGGGCTGAAGCAGGGTCCCGACTCGAGAAGTCGCCAGAAGTCTCCAGAGATGTCGTTTAGTTTAGAGATACAACAAGGATACAAGCCCCTCGGCCCACTGAGGCTATCCGTCACCCGTCCACACTAGTTCGATGTTGTCCTACTTTCCCGTCCATTCCCGAAAGACTGAGGGGGGGATTTTGCAGAGGCACATTAACCTACAAACTCGCACTGGATGGGATTTTTTTTTTAAACGTTGTGATGTGGGAGAAAAGAGACGGAGTAAACCCACACAGCCACCCAGCTTTGTGTCATCCGCAAACTTGGAGATGTCACATTTCATTGCCTCGTCTAACTGGTTAATATATATTGTAAATAGCTGGGGTCCCAGCACCGAGCCTTGTGGCACCACACTTGTCACTACCTGCCATTCTGAAAATTACCCGTTAATTCCTACTCTTTGCTTCCTGACTGCCAACCAGTTCTCTAACCATGTCAATACCCTACCCCCAACACCATGTGCTCTAATTTGGCACATTAATCTCTTGTGTGGGACCTTATCAAAGGCTTTTTGAAAATCCAGATACACCACATCCATTTGCTCTCCCTTATACATTCTACTTGTTACATCTTCAAAAAATTCCAGAAGATTAGTCAAGCATGATTCATAAATGCATGCTGACTTTGACCGATCCTGTCACTACTTTCCAACTGCGTTGCTATAACTTATTTAACAATTGACCCCACTACCGATGTAAGATTAACTGGTCTATAATTCCCTGTTTTCTCTCTCTCCCCTTTCTTAAAAAGTGGAGTTACATTGGCTACCCTCCAGTCCACAGGAACTGATCCAGAGTCGAGTGAACATTGGGAAATGATCACCAATGCTTCCACGATTTCTAAGGCACCTTCTTGGGTACTCGGGAATGCAGAGCATCAGACCCTGGGGATTTATCTGCCTTCATTCCCAACAGTTTACCAAACACAATTTCCTGATTGATGTAGATTCCCTTGACTGATGTGGATTCAGACAGACAGCACTTGAGGTCGGGATCCAACCCGGGTCTCTGGTGCTGTGTGGCAGCAACTGTACCACATGCACCACTGTCCCGCTGAAATACAGCTCCTGAATTACATTCTCGTAAACTTAGTTGAAGACAATGAACACTTAAAGTTTATCCCAATGCATTAAAACCGTGCGTGCCCAGTTGTTAGCAATGATTAAAAACCTGTGTTAAAGAAGGAACTGCAGATGCTGGAAAATCGAGGGTACACAAAAAACTGGAGAAACTCAGCGGGTGCAGCAGCATATAAGGAGCGAAAGAGATAGGCAACGTTTCGGGCCGAAAACGTCTTCAGACCCTGTTATTTCTTATTTCAAGAGTGTTTTATTATCATATGTCCCAGATAGAACAATGACATTCTTGCAGCAGCATACCAGAATAAGTAAATACAACACACTGTAAATTACATAATAAACGCGGAAAAATGATGGGTGTATGGATATATACATAATAAATACACACACACACACACACACACACACACACACACACACACACACACACAAATATATATATATATACACATACATACACACACGCATATATATATATATATATATACACACACACACACACACACACATATATACTGTATACACACACGCACTCGCACATACACATATATTTTATATATATAACACACACACACACACACAAACCGAAGATAGACACAAAAAGCTGGAGTAACTGAGCGGTCAGACAGCATCTGTGGAGGAAATGAATTCAGACTGTAAGGTCTCGACCCGAAACGTCACCTACTCCTTTTCTCCAGAGATGCTGTCTGACCCGCTGAGTTACTCTAGCTTTTTAGGTGTATCATATATATATGTGTGTGTGTATATGTGTGTGTGTATCAAGAGTCAAGTCAAGAGTGTTTGATTGCCATATGTCCCAGATAGAACAATGATATTCTTACTTGCTGCAGCGCACATGTGTGCGTGTGTGTGTGTGTGTGTGTTTTTAATGTGTGCGTAATACACACGCGCACATTTAAAAAAAACCCCAATAATAGTGCAATCATTTCTTAACAAGTGTTGGCGACTGTAAGTTCTGTGTGATAGCTGTGTGTGTCTGTTTCAGGAGAACCACTGCAACATGACCCCGCTGTCCTTCCAGGTCCAAGCGCAGCTGCAGCTGGATAGCGTGGCGCACGCGCACCACCACCTCCACCCGCACCTGGCGGCGCACGCGCCCTACATGATGTTCCCCCCACCGCCCTTCGGCCTCCCCCTGGCCACATTGGCAGAGTCGGCCACTGTCGTGGCAGCCGCGGCTGCAGCCAAGACCACCAGCAAAAACTCCAGCATCGCAGACTTGAGACTCAAAGCCAAAAAACACGCCGCGGCGCTGGGCCTGTGATCTCAAAAACAGCAACTTTCCAAGGTTGAAGACAACGACACAAACAAAAACAAAAACACGCCTCCAAAGGAGGAAGGACCCGCAGCTGGAAAATAAAGTTCAGGGTTGAGCTTTCTGCGAAATCATTTTAGCACAAAATTTACTTGATACCCACGGATGGGGGCTGGCCTCCTCCTGTAGAATGTAAATCCCGACGCTTGCTTTTGCTTCCCATAAAATATTGGAACATGGCACAGAGGTGGAAAATTGGATTTCTTACCTGTCTGAGTGAACTATTTATGAGAGTCAAGAGTGAACAATCAAATGAAGTGCAAAGGATTACACTTGCATGTATATTTATACTATTTTCAACGATGCTCATGTCCTTTCAATCAGAATTGCACTTGGTCTATGTTGGGCGGGACACAGAATTGCTGATGCAAGTGTGGAGACAAAATAATCTCAAAAGATTTTCATTTTTGGAATTTTCCAATGTACTATTTTCTTGTCGTTACAATAACTGGAACGATGGACAATAATAACTATTCGACCTAGATGTCAATTTGTTTAGATCAAAAGCTATAAATTATGTATCCAAATTTTTGCCGTAAACTCTTGTAGTTTAAGCCCTACGATTAAGGTACGGTCCTTTGTGTAAAACAGTTGTCAATACACGAACAAAGTTTTATTTTGGTTAAATTGTGTATGACTGATAGACTATCAGTATTTAATTTTTATTTCATATGTGGTTTTATTCCTAAATATTTCTCTTGTGCTATTATGAGAATTTATTTCACATAGATGTTTATGAAATATGTTTATATGAGGCGTTGGTTTCATTGAAACCTTGATTCACTCAAAGGACAGCAGAAGTTGAAGAGCTCATTGCAAAGGAGTGTTACTCAGAGTAATCATGTCCTTTCCCGTCGTCACGCTAGAGATCGGAGGTAAAAATGTATTGCAGTTCATAGATGCTGCGCCATTCTTGGTTTATTTATAATAAAGTTAACTGACTATTTGTACAAGTGTTCAACGATGACTAAACATGAAGCAAAATCTCTATTGTACAGTTCTACGGTTTAATGTCAATGCAATTAATCAGAATGAATTAGATTAACGAAAATCAGCCGATATCGATCAGATTTTGCAATTATTGCAACGAGTGCCAAGTCAGAATGAAATGATTTTATATATTTAATTAAAATATGTTGAAGTCGTCATTGTTTTTTTTCTTTTACGTCTTTTCTCAATTCTGTTTTCAAATTTTGGTTTGCGTGTCGTTGGATTTTGCAATTTGTATTTTTTTGTTTTCGAGAACGAAGGTACCTTCGAATTATGTTGCATGAAGGATAAGAAGATTTGTTTTTTTTTTCAAACGCGATGCTGTGGCAGACATTAGAAGTTTACATTGAAACACAAGATACTTTTTTAAAAACTTACAATTGTCAAACTTTGCTACATTCGGACATAATGGTCAGGTAAATACAACGAAGTGAAACTATGGTCATTGATGCGGTCACAGAGATGCAAATCAAAACTGTCCCTTTAAGTGTTTTTACGGTGGTAAGTCAGAACATTCTAAACAATATATTGTGATGGTGTAATGTTTACATTTTTTTTGGCTAACTTTTTCGAAATTAATGAGCAGCGAAAAACTCTTTAGGGTGAGCACGTGGAAAAAAAAACAAAATCAGCTATCCAAGTCGTCTCGAACGAACCAAAATGAGAATTTATTTAATCAACCTCTAAAGACTTGCGAAAGGGAGTCCCGACAAAATGCGCAAGACCAGCACACTTGGACATTTGGGGTGCCTGGGAGAATTTTAACGACAATGTGACTAAACTTTTATACTAATTACTTTGTAAGAACGAGGTCTTTATTTGTTTTTTCTCATCCAAAATGATGTGTAAATAACTAAATTTACTATTGGGTTAATTTGTTGGATATAATGCATAAACGTTTCTAAAACAAAGTGAACGTAAGTGATTGGAACAGAATTAGTCCTTTCGGCCTATCAAGCCTACTCCGCCATTCAATTATGGCTCATCGACCTTTCCCTCTCAATCCCATTCTCCCGCCTTCTCCTCACAACTCTTGACACCCGTAATAGTCACAGGGAGTCTAACAAACAATCCAAAAACGTTACTGAAATCTAATTTTGGAAATATGAGCTATGCCCAAAACTGTATACATTTTCAACATCAGTTATGTTAAGTGTAGGAAGGAACTGCAGATGCTGGTTTAACCCGAAGATAGGCACAAACAGCTGGAGTAACTCAGCGGGTCAGATAACATAGAAAATAGGTGCAGGAGTAGGCCATTCGGCCCTTCGAGCCTGCACCGCCATTCAATGTGATCATGGCTGATCATCCAACTCAGTATCCCGTACCTGCCTTCTCTCCATACCCCCTGATCCCTTTAGCCACAAGTGCCACATCTAACGCCCTCTTAAATATAACCAATGAACTGGCCTCAACTACCTTCTGTGGCATAGAATTCCAGAGACTCACCACTCTCTGTGTAAAGAATGTTTTCCTCATTTCGGTCCTAAAAGAATTCCCCCTTATCCTTAGACTGTGACCCCTTGTTCTGGACTCCCCCAACATCGGGAACAATCTTCCAACATCTCTGGCAAAAAGGAACAGGTGATGTTTCGAGTCGAGACCCTTCTATAGTTATGTTAACATCTGCTCGTGGGTGTAAAAATATTCCAATGCTGGAAAATGTGCATGCATTCAGTAAAAAGATAATGAGTTCCATGAGCAAACTTAGTTTTAAGCTGTCTTGGATGGTGTTTCAGAGGGCACAGGTATTGGGCACACCTGTACGTTGAAAGGAAATGCCTATAATTTGATCCCGTATTGTTGCGTCCCCTCAGGTGGCCCTACCTGCGGGCAGGTGTGTGGTTGGTGTTCCGCAGCACTGTTAAAAAATAAATAATGTCACAAAGACTTTGGTTTATCCAAAGTAAAATTTCAGCGCCCCAAAATAGATTGTTGTCTGAATGGAGCGATCTCGGTGGCTGAGATCAGGAGCAGGAGCGGTGCCAGCAGCGAAGCGCTCACCTGGGCAACGAGGGCTCCCGAGTCCAGCGGCCTCGGCGGGAGGAGGGGGCGGCAGCTGGAGGGGCAGAGGCAGTGGACGGCCATGGAGTTGGTCAGAGCAGCTGGCGCGTCTGGTAGGAAACTCTCCAGGCACTTGGTGCTCGCACCGAGAGGCCACCCCCCTTACAACCGACCCTCTGTGAATTGGGAGGGCGCGCAATTGATTCAACTCCAACTTGGCGCGATCCCTCAAACAAGTTTATTGTTGCATCTTGTTTGAAGTTGCCATGGCGCTGAGTTTGCCTGTCAGACCCCGGAGCTGTCTGGCTGTCATGTAACTTGCAGAAGCGGGCGATAATGGTCTCGTTTATGGGGTCGAAACATTTAGTTCTTCCCACATCCCAAAGACGTGCGGGTTTGTAGCTTCTGCAAATCGCCCCTCCTGTGTGTGTGGAGTGTGTGAGTGAGTGGGATAACAGAGAAACGAGGGTAAGTCATGGGTGTATTTATGTATAGAATTGTAGTCAATGCCTTCTATGTTCTGTTGTGCTATGCAAAGAAAGATTTTCATTGTCCTGTCAGGGACACATGACAATAAACACTTTTGACTTTGACTTTGAACGGGCGCTCGATGGTCGGCGTGGACGCGTTGGGACGAAGGGCCTGGATCCATGCTGTATCTCTGAAATAAACTAAAGTACCTCATCTACGTCCATGGGCTGCTCCGGGTCCGGCAGGCGGTGGACAGTCACTAACACGAAATTATCCTTCATGACATGACAGAAATGTGGAACTTCTGTCGTTTAGTTTTACATAAATCATGGCGGTAAGGCCAGAGTTTGCGCGCATTGCTGAAAAATGACTGCTCCTCCAGAGCAGTTTGTGAAGTGAAGGGTTTTTTGTGCGTTGCTGGGCGCCCAGTGGCTGGACTATGATGAGGAAAACGCTATGAGAGATGTTCCGTGTGGCCGGAGTGGGAGGATGGTTCTTGCATTCACTCTTTGGCCTTGCCAACAGGTTAGTGGAAGATATAGATGTAAGGTTATAATTGTCACGTGTACAGTGAAGAGCTTTTCTTCATTGAAAGTGCTGCCGAACATACCTTAGTGGATTGTGAACACTTCCCACTGACAATTTGTGGGTTTTGTTTTTGCAGACATGAGGCGCTGCATCCTTGATATGACAGTGGAAGAGGCAATAGGCGTTTAGTTTAGAGCACAGAATGCCAATCAGATGGACCGCCTAGTATTAGGTGCTTTGCAACCATTCATGGTATTTGTAGCATTAGAGACCTTTGAATTATCTTTAATTGCACATTATCGTGCTTCGGTGTTATATGTTGCACTAAATGTTGTGCTCAGTTTCTCCTTTATGTGTGCACTGCGAACGGCTGGTATGGTGCGAGTATGCGGTGTAGATGGAGTGGGTGGGGTGGGGTTGCTGGTGTGTGTGTAATAGACCGGGCTACATCTACATCCCTCTGCTATTTCTTGCAGCATCATGCATAGGTGTTCTCAAACCACGCTGTGAATCAATCTGATAATAGACTTTTTATGGTGCATCTGTAGAAGTTGGTTAGAGTCATTGGCATCATACTGGACTTCCTTAATTACCTGAGGAAGTCGAGATGTTGGTGTGCTTTTCTGGCATAGGCTTTTGGTCCGATGAACAGCCTCCTTTATTTGAAAAGATCTTGGCCGACATTTCACCTTGGTGCCTCTATTCAACAGAATCCCGATCCTCTTTGATACATGTATTCAATGATCTCTATATATGAGTCCGTAATATATTCAGTAAACAACTCTGCACAATCCTCCTGGGTAGAGACTTCCAAAGATTCACTATTATCTGGGTGAGAACATTTCTGCTCCTTTCTGTCCTGAATGGACAACCTTTATTCTCAGACTGATTATTGACACCTCAGCCAAGGGACAACATTATCATTATCATACTCTGTGAAGTGCCTTAAGAATTTTGCTTCAATTAGATCATTTTAATAAATCCATTCAGCATAGGCTCAGTCCGATTAATCATTGCACCCATTTTAGAAATTAAACTGATGAACCTTTTGTGATACTCCCTTTATCACAAATATATCCTCCCTGGGGTAGAGAGATCGACCAAATGATAGGAGTAGATTGTAAATACCTGCGGCCCTAGTATCATTGCTGTGGCTCTTGACCATTCATAATCTCCCAACCCAATAATAACCTGGTTATTGTTGAGCTTCTGCTTTTGTTATCCAATCCTTGATCCACAACAGAGTGTTACCCCCAAACCTATACATTCTAAATGTAGTAAGGAACTGCCGATGCTGGTTTACACCGAAAATGGACACAACATGCTGGAGTAACTCAGATGGGACAGGCAGCATCTCCAGAGAGAAGGAATGGGTGATGTTTCAAGTCAAGACCCTTCTTCAGACAGGTCTGAAGTCTGCAATAAAGTCTGAAGAAGGATCTTGACCCGAAACGTCATCTAATCCTTTTCTCCAGAGATGCTCCATAACCCCGCGAGTTACTCCAGCATTTTGTGTCCTATACATGTTCTTACGATACATTTATTTATTAATTATCTCCCTAATCTTGTTTAATTTCCTCCATTGCGGCATCAAGTCATATGATTTTTGGAAGTTAAAAGCACCACAGCAACTGGTTTCCTTTTATTTATTCTGCTAGCTACAAGCTGAAAAAAACCTCTTAAATCAATTATCAATCATGATTGCTCTTTCATAAATCTATGTTAACTCAGTCCAGTCCTATTATTATTTTCTGATGATACTAGCTGAGGGGGTCAAACTGTTATTAAATCAGCATCCTGCTGTCATTTCCTTAATAATAGGTTCTAATACTTTGCCAACCATTCATGTCGTGTTGCTGCTGCTCTGCATTTCCCAAATTTCCCTCCTCTCCCCTTTCTTAAATGTGAGGTCACATTTGCTAGCTTTTCATCGATGGGAACTGTTGTGGAACGCCAAGCCATTTCTTGCAAAACTATTGGATGCTGTTGGGGATTTATTGGTTCTCAATCTTGTTAATTTTTCAAGTACATTTTTTGTATGTTTCCTTTCTTTGGATTTATGTCATGACCTGTTGATAATCACTGTTTAATTTCTCTACCATTTCCCTTTTTCTTGGTTTATTTTCTCTTGTCTCAATCTGCAATGAATCCACATTGACGTTTGCCTATCTTTTTTTTTGCATTTATACATCCAATCTCTTAAAATCTGTTTATTTAAAATAATTTTCACTAGTTTACACACACTTTTTACTTTCCTTATCAATTTCATAGTGTTTCTTTGCTGAAATCTGAAAGATTCCCACGTCATGGATTTGTTGCTCTTATTGGCAACAATATAAGCCTATTCTTCTGATCTAATATTGTCTTTAACTCCACTCTTATGGTGTAGCATAATATTTCCTAATGGAACATTCAGCCATTTGCAAAACACCCCATCTAGTGGACTAGTGAAGGCAAGTGGTACTCCTTTTTGGGGTATATTCCTCTGAACCTTACTTGATTTTTCACTTTTTATTACATTTCTTACCAAAACACAGAAATAATTGAAGCAACCTGATCAATGATTTGCAAGCAATGATCATCAAACAATGAGGAATCTTTGGAACATTTCTATTATTGGAAATTCTTCCTGATGCCATCTGGCACACCACCAGCTGATGAAGGTTAACTTACTTTTCTTTATCAATTGTTGAAAAATCAGTACATTAAGGATCCTTTGAGGTAAGTGTTTCTATGGAAAAATGTGGATGCAATGTATTATCCAAATTTCTTTTGATAACTCTTCAAGATGCTGATTTAATGACAATTTGATCCCATATCTCCAGGTCCTGTCCTTACTCTTTGTCCCTCCTCTCTGCCTTATTTCCTCCAAGCTATGTTGCAATGTTAGCTATGTTTCTATGTGCATTTAGTTTTGCAGATTCTTATCAACTGGGTATTATCCGTTGCAATACCTGTTTGGTTGGAGGATTATTGGAAGAATAAAACAATATAATGGGGAATGTACTCGTATCTTATTGTCTACCAGTTCAAAAGAAGAATGTAATCATTACACACATATTTTGGGGTACCTTTTTTATATAGTATCTATAGTTTCTTACATTTCCTCTCCCAAACACATTTGAATAGATTTTTTTGACGAGATATCAAAGTACATTATTCTTGTGTTTTTACCTAAATGATGGTAATGGCATACATGGAGATGCAAGTAACTGCAGATACAGTTTTGCTGCATACTGGTTTGTCAGTGGCACCAGTTAATCATATTGTATTTAATCATATTGCCATTTTGCCTTACTACTCAAGCATTTTTTGGGGTGTTACTTAGTTTAGGTGCCTCAAGCTATTTTAATTTGTTGAGCATAAAGACATTTAAGCTTCAAAAATGTGTGCTAAAACATTTTTTTAAGACTGGCAAGAATAGAAGACTGGACCTTCGAATGAGAAGTAACTTAAATTTTATCACAGTAGTTTCCTTGGTTTCTTTACTTTGCCCAATTCTTTCCACAGAAGATGCCGCATTTCACACCAATTTCATGGAAACATAGAAAATAGGTGCAGGAGGAGGCCATTCAGCCCTTCGAGCCACCACCACCATTCATTGTGATCATGGCTGATCGTCCCCAATCAATGACCCGTGCTTGCCTTCTCCCCATATCCCTTGACTCCACTAGCCCCTAGAGCTCTATCTAACTCTCCCTTAAATCCATCCAGTGATTTGGCCTCCACTGCCCTCTGTGGCAGAGAATTACACAAATTCACAACTCTCTGGGTGAAAATGTTTTTTCTCACCTCAGTCTTAAATGGCCTCCCCTTTATTTATAAGACTGTGGTCCCTGGTTCTGGACTCGCCCAACATTGGGAACATTTTTCCTGCATCTAGCTTGACCAGTCCTTTTATAATTTTATATGTTTCTATAAGATGCCCCCTCATCCTTCTAAATTCCAGTGAATACAAGCCTAGTCTTTTCAATGGTTCACACTAGTATGTAGGAAAGTTTACTTTCAAAAAATAGTTGAGGTCATCTACATTTATAAAGTGTTTAAATAAGTTCGGTCAAGATATTAGAGGTATATTTCTTGTACGTTGCTATACACTTTGCTACGAAATTTTAACTAAAAAAAATTGCCATTGCATAATTAATAGCAATATTTCATTTCCAGCCACATGTTAAATAATCAAATAAGTGTATAATAAGGAAATTGATTTTTGTGGCCCACCTCATCCAAGATGCCTACGCATGCTAATCCCATTTGTCATTAGGCCAGTATCTTTCTACTCCTTTCCCATCCAAATCCCCATCCAAATGTCTTTTAAACAATACAATATTGTCTGGTTCCAGTACCCTTCTTCGACAAGATGTTCCAAATATTCACCTTCCTTTGTGTCGAAAACCCTCACAGTGGCGTAGCGGTAGAGTTGATGCCTTACAGTGCCAGATACCAAGGTTCAATCCTGACTATGGGTGCTGTCTGTGTGGAGTTTGCACATTCTCCAAATGACCGCATGGGTTTTCTCTGGGTGCTCCAGTTTCCTCCCATACTCCAAAGATGTACAAGTATATAGGTTAATTGTCTTCGGTAAAATTGTAAATTGTCCCTAGTGTGTAGGATAGTGCTAGTGTATGGGATGATGGCTAGTCGGTGCAGATTAGGTGGACTGAAGGGCATCATCTCTAAAGTCTAAAGTATTCCTCAGATCTCCTTTCGAGTCTCTCCCCTCTCACTTTAAATCTATGCCCTCTAGTACTAGACCTTACTGCTCTGCAAAAAGAGCCTGATTATCCTAGTGATCTTATCTTGTCAATGGCCCATATCATTTTGCACACCTCCAAAATGTTGAGTGCTTCTTCCTCTTATAGTGATAGAGGCTTGTATGAGAGTGGATAGTAGACCATTATCCACGGTAAGTTTTTCACACGATTAATGCCCTTTCCTCTTTGTGAAACAATGAAGAAAAATCCTGTCTGGCAGGACAGACATTCAGTGAAGGTGGTAGCTCATAACTCTGAAGCAGCAATTGGTTTCTTTTACCAGCACATGAAATAGGTAAGAAAGATTTCAGACTGTCGTAGCAGCAAAATGGTTTTAAATCCTGTCATCTTTTTCCCATTTGCCTCTGTTCTCGAGCTCCGACTTGCAGATGGAAAGCAATTTAAATTAATATGCCTCCACAAATTTGTCAGTGTCAATACTGACCTGATATCCAACCTTGCCGTACTTTAGCCAATGAGGGAATTATGAATATATATATATGTGTATGTATGCGCACACACACACACACACACGTACACACACAGATATATCTACATACATATATATACACACACACACACACACACACACACACACACACACACACACACACACACACACACACACACACACACACACATATATATACACACACATATATGTACACACACACATGTTGCTGCACAGAAAAAAGATTCCAGAGCATTAACTTGTCTAATTTCTTTCTTATGAATGCCATAAACGTTTTCCTGCATGGAATGACATATTTCCCTGGATTTGTGTTGCAGGCACTATTGATAGTATTTTCCATCTCAGTTACATTTGGTGATAACTCAGAGATTGCTTTATTTATGTCTGGCATAATTTTCCTCCTGCAAAAATATCCTTGCTGCTATAATGAGAATTTGTGCAGCAGAGGGTGAGACCATTTGGCCCATTAAAACTGCTCCCCTGTCAAAGAGAAATCCTGTTGTTTGCTTCCTGGATAAGGAGCATCTCACCTGCTCCTTATCCAATGTATATGGTTGTCGTGGATTGTTATGCAATTTTTAATGGTTTGAATACTATTTGTATTTAACTTTGTAGTTGGTAGGGACGTGGGGGAATCGGCGAGAGGGAGAACAAAGGAGGACCTGGCGTAGGGGAACTGCCGAGAACTAGGGGGGACCACGAATGGAAATGTGTTAAATATAAATTGAACGTGTTAAAAATGGTTTGTGCAAAATGGAATACTTTGTAAATACTTTGGAATATTTGTAAATGTGTCACTGCCCTTCATGTGGCGACTCTTTGCATACCTTGGGTATGCAAAAAAAAAAGAATATCACTGTGACCAGTCACCTATGACAATAAAGTATTCATTCATTCATTAATGCAGAGAATTGCTGGTGATGCCTTTCTCTCATCTGATCTCTTGGGATGCTGCTGGATTCAGGGAACAAAGTCCGTACGTAGCGATCTGAGGGATTGGATGCAGTTTATGTTCCTGTTTTTGTTATGTGGCCCTTTATTTGAATGGGGTTTCTGACCTGAATTGAAAATGAAAGAATATTCTTTATTTCATTAAAGGTGCTTTTAGGAAACTATGTTATTTTAATGATTATTTTTCATGATGTGAATTATGTTTAAATGTTGGTGATCATCAGAGATGTTTAGGAAAAATTCAAAGGCTTTTGGCAGCAGGTTGGGATGGACAGGACATTGTGATTCTCCAGCAGAGGCCTGGTCACCACTTGCGAACCACTCTATCTGTGGGACTGCCACGGCAACGAGGCCTGGAGATTGATATGTTCTCAGGGCCACAAAATGCCCTGTTGCTGGAAAGTTGAGGGGGTGAACACAGGTGTTTTTTGGATTAAGCTTAAATTCTTAATTGAATCATCAACCGTTACCCTCTTGGGCAGTGTACGTAGTAACCACTTGATCTTTTATAAAATAGATTTCCCTCATGTCTCCGGTTCTTCTTTAACTTTGTGTCCACTAATTATCAAGCATCCACCAATGCAAACAGTTATCTCTTTACTTACTCAGTCTTAATTCTTTATGACTTAAAACAATTTTATCAAACCTGATAGCTCTACAAATTGACTTAAGGGCCTGTCCCACTTGGCCGTCATTTGCGCGTAATTTACAGTACATCATTTACGCGTCGTGACACGCACGTGTTGTGCGCATTACGTGCGCATGGTGCGGGATGACATAGGCAGTGACGCGTTGTCGAGCGTGGCGTCCCAGACCTACAGGTTTGTAGGTTAATTGGCATCGATAACAATTGTAAATTGTCCCTCGTGTGTGGGATAGTGCGAGTGCATGGGGTGATAGGTGGCCAACATGGATGCGGTGGTCCGAAGGGCCTGTATCTGTGCTGTATCTCTAAAGTCTAAAGTATAAAGTAAATGAGGAGTCAATGAAATGCAGTTCTCTGCTAGCCCAAAGAGACCCAGTACTGCTGGAACCTGGGAGACATTCATTGACTTTCCAGATCCTATTTTCTCAGTCCAACCAAGCCTTATGTCTTATGATTTTATGATCATGGATCATTTACTGTTTTGCAAGACAATCCCAGGATTCTTTGGATCCTTAACCTCTCCAGAGTTCAATACGTTGATCTGTCCACTTTTGGATTGCAATTTATGGGAGGTCATCCAGAGCTTCTCGAAGTTGAACTGATATTCGAACCCTTCTGACCACTCAGTAAATGTTGCTATGCAAAGAAGCAAAATGAGAGGCACATTTAATTAAAAAATCAAGTTGGAGAGGTTATTGTGAAACCTCTCTGTTTGTTTGCCACTGGAGATTCAGATGAAGAGTGAGAATAGTGTAGTAAGAATTTTGCTTGTGCGAACAGTCTGCAGCCGGTCGTGCTTTGCATCCAAATTGGGGGGGGGGGGGTGGCTCGCTAGGACATAGGCCACTGCCATTGGTTGCAATTTGATGTTAGAAGCGGCGCTATTGGCCAGGACATAGTGGCGGTTTATTCAACGGCTGATTTCTGCCTGTATAAAGCCGTCAGGTAGTATTTACGGGAGGGTTTCACCGACGGGCTGGATCACGATCAGTGCCACGGATGGAGGATGAGAGAGAGGGAAAGGTGCGCTGTTGTAGATGGGCCCCACACATACCGACATAAGTATTGTTTTTGTTCTCTCTCTTGCCAATAAATCTGATATGTAACTGAAGGGACTGGTGAGCTTTTTTTATGTTCTATCAGCCAGATCCTTGAACCTGTTCCTTTGCCGACCATAGAGAGGAGGATCCTAAAATATCATGTTAATCAGATGTAGGGCATTGTGAATAAAAATGATTGGCTCAGTGAATATCAGTCTGGCTGGCAAATGTAGCTCTTGTGCATGTTTTGAAAAATAGCTAAATGAATGCAGTTTTTTTATTTTTCCTTAGATCTCATGGCTATTCACACATCTCCCATCATACACTCACTAATCTCTTCCATATTGCTGCATCCTTCATTAGCCCCCAATATTCAGAGAATCCACACCATATTTCTGAGCCGATGACAGAAAAATTCTCTTCAAATTTGAAAGTCTTTGAAACCCAAGGTTAATTGCAATGGAGACGCAGGAGAATTAAGTAAGAAGCAAACAGACTCTACAGCCCCCTTTTCCTATTGTAAAAGGGCTGAGATCTGTCCTTTTCTATTTGAAGAGCAAGTTGCTGTACAACATCAGAAGGAAGAATAAAAGTAGGGAAGCACAAGATGAGCTATGATACACTTGTACATGGAGCAATGTGCTGACAATTTGTGGCTTCTCCAGCGTAGTCTGGCTAGGAGCATACATAATGCGTGGCTTATGAGAACATCAAGAACCTCTTTTAAAAAAAACACACAATCATTCCATAATCTACTATATTATTGTTTGTTGCATGCTCGTGTCAAATCTCTCATTACCGTCCCAGCTCTTATTCTTTCTTCCTATCCTCTTGTTACTTTTCCAAAGGTGCAATCCAAAGAAAATGGCACATTGAAATGGACAGTTCCTCTGAGGGATCACTCTCATGTTCTATGTCACTTCCAAGAATCAATGTGGAAATAACCACCCACACTGAGTTAGGGATGGATGTAACAGCCAGCACTAGAGTAGGTGGCACATCCGGTTGCAGGAGTGATGCATTAGAAAGATCACTGGAGGGCAAGATCCACTTCCAACTCTGGTGTGGAAAACGGTTATTCAAGGTTAAAAACAGAAAATACTGGAAATACGCAGCAGGTCAGGCAGCACCTGCGAGAAGCGAAACTCTGAAGCCAAATTCAGGTTGATATCGTTCATCGGAATTGGGAAGGAGGCAAAAGAAGGTTGTTAAACCACGGGAACGTTATGGTCAAACCACTGTGATCATGCAAATAAGCTCTAACAAGGTTATCTAGTCAATAATTGAATGGAAGCAGTTGGAGAGTGAGAACATTGACAAAAGAACATAGAAAAAATAATGTAGGCGAAGAATGTGCCCAACAGGTCAGGAGAGAAAAAAGGGAAAGAAGGAAAAAAAAGGAAGAAACTTAGTCAATGTCGCAGATAGACAGAAATCAGGTTGCCTGAAGTTGTTGAATTCAATATTAAGTCCAGAAGGCAGGAAAGTGCCCAGATGGAAGACGGAAATGCTGTTCCTTAAGTTTGTATTTGGTTTTATTGTGGGAAACCTTAGACTGTCAGGCTTTAAAAAAACGATTTTAAACTTCATACAACAAGCCTTAACCTTTGGTTGTTTTTGCAATGGGATGAAGGTAGAGAGGTGATGAGGAATTATTGACCACTCTCATGGAAATGCTGTAACTTATTTTTTACAAAGTAATAACAAGGAATTTAGAGAATAATAATATTGGACAGAATTAACACCGATCAGTTAAAAAACAAAATCTGTTGGAACATTTTGAGGATGCAGCTGGCAAATTAGATAAGAGAAAACCACTGAACATGGTACATTTAGACTTCATAAATGGCCTTGAATAAGGTGTTACACAAGAGGTTTAGACCAAGTTACCATGCATGGTATTGGGTATTATACATTGACATGGATTGATGATCAAATGCAGAAGGCAGGAATAAGCTATGCACTTTTCTCATGAAAGTCTGTGAAGGTGTGATGCTGCAGTGATCACCTGGTGGCCAGCTGCTCATGGTCAGTACCAATGACCTGGAGAGGAAGGGATCAAGAGTAATATGCTCACGTTGTTGACGATATAATGACAGGTTACAGTGTGGATTGTGAGGTGGATGTGAGGAGGATGCCACAGAAGACAAGTCAATGGATATTTCTAAGGCAGAGGTAGATAGATTCTTGATTAGTATGGGTGACAGGGGTTTTAGGGAGAAGGCAAGAGAATGGGGTTCGGAGGTAGAGGTCGATCATCCATGATTGAATGGCACAGTAGACTAGATGGGCCAAATAGCCTGATTCTGCTCCTATTACATGACCTTGTGAGAATGACTTCATGGAGTATAGACAAACTGAATAAATGGGCAAGGACATGGCAGGTGTAATCTAATGCAGAAACGAGTGATATTGTTCAACACGGCACAAATACAATGGCTGGGATTATTTTGTGAAATGTGAATGAACTGTGAAGCAGAGGGTCCTTGCACAGGAATCATTGGTATGCAGGCTTGGCAAGTGACCAAGAAGGTTAATGAAGGTAGACAAAAACGCTGGAAAAACTCAATGGATGAGGCAGCATCTATGGAGCGAAGAAAATAGGCGACGTTTCGAGTCGTGATCCTTCTTCTGACTGATGTGGGGGGGGGGGGGTGCAGGAAGAAGAAACGAAGGCGGAGACAGTGGGCTGTGGGAGAGCTTGGAAGGGGAGGAGATAGAAGGAGAAAGCAGGGACTACCTGAAATTGGAGGTCAATGTTCATACCGCTGGGTGTAAACTATCCAAGCGAAATATGAGGTGCTGATCCTCCAATTTACGGTGGGCCTCACTCTGGTCATGGAGGAGGCCCAGGACAGAAAGGTTGGATTCGGAATGGGAGGGGGAGTTGAAGTGCTGAGCCACCGGGAGATCAGGTTGGTTATTGCGAACCGAGCAGAGGTGTTGGGCAAAGCGATCGCCAAGCCTACTCTTGGTCTCACCGATGTAGAGCAGCTGACACCTAGAGCAGGGGATGCAATAGGTGAGGTTGGATGAGGTGCAGGTGAACCTCTGCTGCACCTGGAAAGATTAATGATATGTTGAGCAAAAAACAAACTGTTGGAGGAGCTCATCAGGTCAGGCAGAATCTGCGGAGGGAATGGACAGATGATGTTTTGGGTCGGGATCCTTCCTTAGGCTGATGGGGGTTGGGAATTCAAGTCAAGTTCAAGTGAGTTTATTGTCATGTGTCCCTGATAGGACAATGAAATTCTTGCTTTGCTTCGGCACACAGAACATGGTACACATTTACTACAAAACAGATCAGTGTGTCCATATATCATTTTATAAATACATACACATGTAAATAAATAAACTGATAAAGTGCAAATAACAGGAAAATAATGGGAATTGCTGGAAAAAGGAGGTTGGGGTGGGTTAAACTTGGCAAGTGATAGATGAATAGCTATTGGGGGGACGGGGGGTGTTTGGCAGATGGGTGGGGTAAGTGATTAAGGCTGGAGATGAAACGGAAACAAAATGGTGTAAAATAAGTAAAGAGGAGGAGCTGGATATAGGTGGAAGGGGGTGTACAATGAGGAGAGGTGGGATGGAGATGGGACCTGGGCATACCGGGACGGGGGGGGGGGGGAGAAGGGTGATGAAAGTGGTGGGAGATGACGAGAGAACTTTCTGCACACTGGGGTGGGCTGTGGGGGCTGTGGAATAGAAGGGTGGGGGGTGGTGGATATTATTTGAAACTGGAGTATCCAATGTTCATGCCGTTGGGTTGCAGGCTGCCCAAGCAAAATATGAGGTGGACACAAAGAACTCTAGATGTTGGTTTACAAAACAAAACACACAAAGTTCTGGAGTACCTCAGCGGGTCATGCAGAATCCCTGGAGAACATGGATAGGCAATGCTGATCCGCTGAGTTACTCCAGCACTTTGTGCCTTTTTTTGTTAACTAGCATCTGCAATTCCTTGTATTCACATTCCAATCTACCTTGTTGCACCCCTTACACTTTTTAAAATCTAACCTTTTTCTATAGCTGTAACATTATATTCTGTATTTCTTTTCTCATTTTGTACCACCTGACGTACTCATGTATGGTTTGACTATAGTCGTGTGTGGTATGATTTATCTGGATACCAAACAGAACTAAGTTTTTCACTGCGTCTCAGTACACATGACAATAATGCGTGATAAACACAAAAAGCTGGAGTAACTCAGCGGGTCAGGGCAACATCTCTGGAGAAAAGGAACAGTTGACGTTTCAGGTCGAGTTCCTTTCACTGCCCAGTCGAAGCAGCTCTTATTATCTCTGTCATACGGGCAGACTTTGCAGCAGTACTTCTCTCAAGACACTTTGAAAGGTACTCAAATGCAGATGAAGCTGTGGTCAGATGTGCCAGCTGTTGTTTTTTGACTGTCTCCGGGCGATCAGGGGAATTGGCCAAAGCTAGATCTAAGTCAGCATGATGAGAGCACGGCAGATGGTGAATGGCAAATTCTTGCAGAAAGGATTTCCTCTCCTTGAGGAGTGTTATTGTTTGGACTTTGAAGGTATAATGCAAATCTGCAGGAAGAGCGTGCCAGGGTTGTCGAAAGTTACGTCATCAATACAGGATGATGTGTCGAGTCAAAAGTCACATTGTTATGTGAGTTTACCAAACATGCATAAAAATACCTCTCTGTAAGGAACAAGCACAGTGACTGATATGCAAGGCTGAAAACCATATCAGACAGCACAGAGGATTTGTAACTATCCCTTCAAGACCAATGAGACGGTATGTCAAACCACGGCCAAGAAAAGAGTGGAAGTATTACAGTAATAAATCAGGTCACTCTGCAGAAATGGCTTTTTAAGAACAGCTAAATGACAAAAAACAGTGGTTTGCAATGAAAGTATAAATTCTACTCGCAATGGCAACTGTAGTTGTTTTTCCCCTATTACGTCTCCACTTTCTTCATTATTTCCAGTCTTCATGAGTCCAACTCAGTCTGTGTATTTTTTGTTTTGCACAATAGAACATTTTCCGTCATTTTCTTCCCCAGCTTTTCTTTACGTATAGTTTAGTCGGATAGAGGGACAACTTACATTTTTTTTTTCTTAAAGCCTAAGTGTCACAGCCTTTCACAGTTTCATCACAGATTAATCATATAGTCATGATAATCATCTGCTGGATGTTTAATACATATTATCTAGAGAGGGAGAAGCTGGGTAATTATTGCTGATACATTTCGGTAATTACCATTTAATTTTTCAACTGTTGCCTCTAGTTTGGTTAACGCAGTTAATACATAAATGCTCTCTAAAAATGCACACAATATGCTAAATACCCATATGTTTCCCGTACATAAGGGGTTTTAATCTTTTTGGAGTCTGTACTCCTGCCTTCAGTATATTTATTTATTTCACTGGATTGCTTTTCTTAGCAGTTTAGATTCATGTAAGCATTGCACAAGTAAAATAAGTCAGTGATTAAATCTAATGATCTGAAGTTTGTTTCTTAAATTACAAACAAATACTGAAAATAAAGTATATAACACATTCTGATTGGTTTCAGTTAGATGTTTCCTTCCATTATTTAATTTGGGCAAAGTCTTAAGCCCTTGTCCCACGTAAGCGATTTTTTTTGGCGACTACAGGCGACTAGGCTGTCACCACATGGTCGCGGGGTGACGTCTATATGGTCGTGAGTTGTCTTCTCAAGTCGCCCAAAGAGCCATAATGTTTTTCTGATCCCTGCTGGATTTTGACATTTTCAAAACTTTTCGGCGACTACGGGCTTGACGTAGCTTGACATAGATTGTCTTCTCCTGTCGTAGGTGCTGCCGTAGGTTGTCGCCAGGATGACGCAGGTCACATTGGTTGTGGCCGGGTGCTGATTTTGGTGAATTCCATTGGCGACTACCTACGTCAACCGGCGACGGGTACCGGCGACTGAACTGTCTTCAGTTGTCGCCGATAGGATCGTTGCTTGTCGTAGCTTGTCGCAGGTGGACGTAGGTTGTCGTAGGTGTGGTCATAGGTGGACGTCCTAATGGGTCGCCAGTTGTCGGTAGCTTGCCGTAGCTTGACGTCGACTAGGTGGTCGGTTGCCGTAGCTTGTCGCGGACATTGTCGCGGGGGGGGGGGGGGGGGGGGTCCAGTCGCCGCTTTTTCGACTGAAACAGCCGCCGGCAGTCGCTGAAAAAATCACCTAAGTGGGACAGGCCCTTTAGAAAGGATGGAGTGAAATGTTTAAAAGTTTGCAGAATGTAATTGGCAAAATATCACAAAGGTAACCAAGCCATCGGAAGGATGATTATTACCAGTTGTGCACACTATTACATTCAGCAAATAAATCAATGCAAATTCCAGAAGACTAAATACTGTAAAGTGAGTGTGAAATGTGGACTCTGGCAGTCTGTTCCAAATTCTAGAAAATGTGGGAAGCCAGAGTTACATGTTTTAAGTGATTAAAACATGGTTCTATTTGGATAGAATCATGAAGTCATATAGTCTTGCAGCATGGAACCAGGCTCTTCAGCCTAACTTGCCCTCACTGACTGACATGCCCCATCTACACTAGTCTCACCTGCTCATATCCCTCCAAATGCTATCCATTTTATCCATCCCTCCAGATCTATTATCAAATCAGATTCTCTGCAGAAGACAGTAAAATTGTCCACTGTGAAATTGTGCCAGGGTGGTTTAAACCTAGAAACAAGTGCTGCAAGCAAACCAGCAGATTCCTGACAGGATTTGGGAGAAAAACGGGGCACCGGGAAAATCCACAGGGAGAACGTACAAACTGCACAGAGACAGCACCCGAGGTCGGGACCGAAGCCGGGCCTCTGGCAGTGGCTGTACCAGCTGAGTCATTGTGCCACCCCGGGATGATTTGTGGGCCGTTTGTGGAGAAAGTCACTATTGCCATGAAAGAGCATGTTGTTTTAGAGGGTGTTTGTTTGCTGGAAGGTCGTTTGGGTTTGCCTTTTGTTTTCATTCAGCGGTGGAAGATACATCAGCCCCAAATCCATTTGCTGTCCTATCATTTTACATTATGAAGATAAGTCATCCATATGTGTGATCAGATGCAAACCAAAAATTCAACTATCAATGTACAAAATTGAGATATTTTTTCTCACCTTCCCCATATCAGCATCATTGATGTATCTTATCTCAGTGCATCGTTTTATTTTCAAAAGTGTGAGTGGCATTCTTACACTAACAATTAAGCTACTTGGTGCACCAAACAGCTTGAAGCCAATAACAAAACTGTAAATTCCAATACGGCCAACATTTTTATTCAGCCTGATGCCTGCATTTAGCAGGGCCAGAGGGCGCAATAAGTTCACCTGTGGCATGGTGGTGCAGTGCAGGGGCCGCGGGGGCCTGAGCGATCACTGATCACCGGCCTCAGGGGATACCCGGTGAGGGAGCGGAGCGTCCGCGTGGGGGGGCGGGTGGCACTATTATTACTTTCTGCTGTCGCTCGATCTCCAAAATAAGGGGGGTAATACAGGCCATCGCCATCGCAAAACTTAGGGGGATATATCCCCCATCCCCTCACTCTCTGCCCCTCCTTCTCAGGGCCGACCCTCTATCTCTCTCTCTCACACACTCCCTCTCGGGGCCGGCCCTCTCCCTCTCGCTCTCCCTCTCTCTCTCTCTCTCTCTGGGCCCACCCTCCCTCCCTGTAAATTGTAAATTGTCCATGTATGTAGGATAGTGAGCCAGGGATAGTGAACATCAAGGTTCTGCAACAGCTTCTTCCCACGAGCCATCAGACTCCTGAATGCCATGTAATGGGCCGCCACCATTGTCTATTTATCCTTTTATCCTTTTTATCCATTTTATCCATGTCTATCCTGCTGTTAATTATCGTGTTGCACAGGGAGCCAAATGCAACGTAATTTCGTTTGGAACTGCATATATCTATGTATTTCTAAATGACAATAAAATTTGTTTGATTTTGACTAGACTTGACTAGTGTTACTAGTGCGGGGATCGCTGATCGGTGTGGATCTCTAAATTAAACTCGCTGTATCTCTAAACTAAACTAATTGGGAGGCATCTGGCGAGGGGCAGCGTGGGCTCGGCGGCTGGTAAGCCTCAGGAGTATCCCTGGCTCACCTGACATATTTTGTCAGGCAGCAAGGATGGGGGCGTAATCTCTCAAAGGCGCCAAAGTTTTTACGTTTTTCTGATATTCAGGGGCATTTGTACACAATTAAAATTATTGCAACATAACATAACTAAGTTAGATAATTTACCTTTTTTCCTTCTATTTCAAATGAAAGAGGATGCCGAACCTCTCCTCGCGAGACTGAACTCTGCTAGTGGACTCCACACAGGCATCTGCTACTCAGCATCAAAGATTATAGAGGGGCAATCTTTGCTCAGCATGACCTACACATTCAGTGGGTAAGTGAAAGTGTGGCATGTACTTACCATGGAACAGCGGAAAGCTGGCTGTTTGCTGTGAAAGCCTAACTGCATCTTGCATGATTTGTCCCACTGTTTATACCTGGAGGCTTTGGCCTTTTTCATATTTTCTGATAGGTATGTAAAGAAAATAAAGTGTGACATTGACTGCTCACCCACCCATTGTTCATTTGGAGAAGAAAATCCTTTTGTTAAATACCTTGGAAGACCCAGAGATTTGAATTTAAAAAATGGCCCAATCCTTAATATATTTTTTTGGCAATGATTCTCAACACCATGATTAGGAAGACAATAGACAATAGGTGCAGGAGTAGGTCATTCGGCCCTTTGGGCCAGCACCGTCATTTAATGTGATCATGGCTGATCATCCCCAATCAGTACCCCATTCCTGCCTTCTCCCCATATCCCCTGACTCCGCTATTTTTAAGAGCCCTATCTAGCTCTCTCTTGAAAGCATCCAGAGAATCTGCCTCCACTGCCCTCTGAGGCAGAGCATCAAACGTTATAGGGAGAAGACAAGAGAATGGGGTTGAGAGGGAAAGATAGATCAGCCATGATTGTATCGCGGAGTAGACCCGATGAGCCGAATGGCCTAATCCTGCTCCTATGATTTATGGTCTTATGGAATGTTATAAAACTGTCTTTGATTTATTCCTAATGGAGCCCAAATCTAACGCATAGATAAGGAGCTAAAATAGAATAAATAGAATGATTTATTTGGAGGACTTTATTGATTTCTCAAGTTGAATCTTTTGTTCTCTTTTAACAAGAACTTGCTATCTAATCTACTAACTTGGGCTCTTCTCAGTTGCCAGTCTAAAGCATCATCCATTTCCAGAGCAGATTTGTTTATGTGTCTTTGCATGAGTGTAATATTCAACATCTTGACATTCTCTTCTGATTTCTAATCTCTCTTATTTAGATCACACTGCTTTTCTTGTTCTAATTTAGTTTTTTAACTTTTAACTTTATTCTTCAGACTTTAAGTTTAGATTATTTTTTAAAATTTAGTTTAGTTCATTGCCACGTGTACCGAGGTACTGTGAAAATCTTTTTGTTGCGTGCTATCCAGTCAGCAAAAGGATTACACATGATTACAATCGAGCCATCCACAGTGTACAGATGCAGGGTAAAGTAGACAGATACAAAGTACAAGATTAACTCAGCAGGCCAGGCAGCATCTGTGGAGAAAAGGAATAAATTATATTTCAGGTTGAAACCCTTCTTCAGATCCGACCACAAACGTCACCTATTCCTTTTCTCCAGAGATGCTGCCTGACCTGATGCAGCTCATTCCTATGCATGCAGGATAAAGTAGTTGGGAAGGCAGGTCGGGCAGTGGTATTCTCCTCCTGCATGAGTGGTATGCTCCTCCTGCTCCTCCTGCATGATGTGGGAGATCACGGAATCTTAATGCATCCTTGGTGACTCCATCTGTGGGAAGTGTGTCCAGCTGCAGCTCCTGACTCACCGTGTCAAGTTATGGAGTTGGAGTTGGTCGCACTCAAGATAATTCAGGATGCTGAAGCGTAATAAATAGGAGTATTACGAGGTGGTCCACCTACCATGCAAGTGGCAGGTACTTGGGTGGCCATAGGGAAGGTAAAGTTAGTAAGCAGCCAGGGTTCCCATCAGGCCATTCTCCTCAGTAGCAGGGGTAGCTCTTTAAAAGCTGTTAGGGGAGGGGGAGATAGGCCTTTCAGAGGGCAACAGCAGCAGCTTGGCCTGTGGCACTGTGACTGTGGCACAACAGGGAAAGGTGGAGCCACATTTGTGAAAAATACAGCGGTTTCTTGATCAGCTAGGTAAATAGGTTTACCAGGGGAATCAAAAAAACTAGAAGGCATATGTTTAAGGTGAGAGGCGAAAGATTTAAATGGGACTAAAGTGGCAACTTGTTCACACAGAAGGTGGTGCGTATGTGGAATGAGCTGCCAGGGAGCGTGGTCGAGACGGGCACAATAACAACATTTATATGACATTTGGACATGTACATGGATAGGAAGGACTGGGAGGAATATTGGGCTAAAGCAGGAAAATAGGCATGAATGAGTTTGGCCAAAGGACCTGTTCCATGCTGTATTATTTTATAACTTCAAATTTGGGGGAATTTATATCCTTTGGAAATAAAAAAAGTTTAATTGCAAGAATGCACTTTGTATATGTTTGCATGTAACATTTGCCCATCATTAATGTTTTTGAAAGTTCACATTTCATTTCCTGCATTTTCTGCTTCATGGTCACAATTGACAAACGAGACCAACTTGCAAGAACGTTATCTGGCTGGAAATGGGCAGAAAGAGGCATGTCACCATTTTTGCTTTAACTGCCACCACGTGAAAATTTTCAATCATTATATTGAGTTATACTTAAAAGGACTCCAGAACAAAAATTGAATTTTGAAGTTTTAATTTTTCTGAAGTTGGTTCTGTTTATTGTCCAATAGAATATATGACCAAACAGAAATGTCTTTACAACATTTGCAAAGTTTTGTATCCTTTTTAAAAAGCTGATTGAACACCATGCAATTAAACGGTTATATTTACAACCTGTTGTTTATGTCATTTATGTTTATTTTGACTTTTTAAAAACTTCTGATGAAATTGCAAAAGTGTGTTAGTTTACTTGGTTTACTTGGCCATAGCTTGAGATCAAGTATCTAGATTCCATCAAAAGGGATGACTGTCTCTTTAAAAGTTTATCCCTGTGGCACCATTATGTAAGCATACATATGGGACAGTAAAAATGGAAGACGACACATTAAATGACATTATTATAAAATGCAATACTCTTGGAACGATTCCTTATTAAATTAGGCTCTAAGATCTGAGATGAATTTCTCCAATCTCTAATCCATCACTGAAGAAATATTAAAAGATAGGCCTCAACTGGTATTAGATTGGTGCTCAGTCTTTTCTTTCATTATTTTGAATTAGGGTGCTACTGGGGGAAAGCCTCTTAATGAGAATTACAGTGATTCACTGTCCTCGTTTCAGTTTCTGACAAGTAAAATATTAACTCTTCAGTCACAGCTGTCTGAATTAAAATACTTTGCAACCACAGATGCACAAATTAAATTGTGCTTTATGTTTCCACGTTTCTGTTTTCCTTTGAGTCAAAAGCAAAAAGGCAGCAATGTCACAAGATGCCAGCTCCAAACTGAAGCTGTGGTCTTTTGTAACTCCTGCAGTAAAATTCAGTCTTTGTTGCAAATGCGTGGACTCTGTTGTGAATGATTTGCAGTTTTCAGGAATAGAACATCATGTGATCCTTTAATTGAATTGTAAACTCAGTAACACAGATCTGCTCTTTGCTATCTTTAAATAATCAATCAATCTCTGCTTAGCCAGTTAAATGCAAATTGAAGTGTTATCAAAGGGTTTTTAAATAGTTAACAATATCATCAATCAGATCTACGTTTAACATTGAGGCTCATTGTCAATAAAATTTAGTTGTTGATGCATTTAAAGAAAAAGAATAAATAGTTCAAATATGAAATCGAGAAAATGATTTTTCTCTAAAGTACTGTTGTCAATAAAAATGAACCAGAAACAACAAATCTTCACTTTTCCCATCCTCCCTGGAGTTTAACTCAGATATTAGTCCTGTCCTTGTGTTATAAAAATCTGCCAGCTCTTACAATTCGCAGCAAAATTCTGGTTATAAAAAAATGAAGTCCATCATTACTTATTGATTAGTTATTCTTTATGTCCCAATGTGCACCTCATAAATTCTTCTTTTTCCTAATGATTGACTATTGATCAATTCACTTGATTGGTTGAGCGGTAACCCGAGATGGACATTGACAGATGATCTCATGCTGTTTCCTTCTCTGTACTTGTCTTTGTGATGATGTCATAATAATTTTGATGTGACTGGCACAGGTTAGTTTGACAAGTGCCCCTGACCTGTTTATCAAAATCTGGCGTATTGTGATGCTAACTTGTGAATCTTCTGAAAGATTTACAGGTTTCAAAATTATGACCCATAGGCACGTGTCAATTCTTCAGTGTTGAAAAATAATTATTTCATTGGAACAAATTAGCATGACACATCATCAATACGGAAAAATTGAATTTCTTAGAAGTGACCCTGCACTCTAATATTTCACGCAAACTCAGGTTAAGGTACCTCAGCCTTGTCCTGTGAATTAATCCTTCATCGGTGCATGTAAAGCATCTTTTTGGAATTGTGTGTGGACCAATGTCATAGGGCAAGCTATGAGGTGGTTTAATTTATTTTTTTGGTAGACATTAGAAGAACTCGATAAAGGGTCAAGTAATTTCATCCAGGTTGCCACTAGTTAGTTTAGAAAAAATGACAATAGTTGGGATTGACAGTGTTACATTTCTACAGATATATTTTATCGAGCAGCGATTTAAAATTTCACTTTTTTAACCTCACAAAGAATGATCGTCTGTAGTATTCTTCTTAGTGTTGGAAGAGAATCACATTCCTGATCTCTAAATACGGCATTTTGATTAATATTTTTTATTTTGTGAGTGGTCTGAAAGCTGAAATGAGATGGTTACTTTTAGACAGGAGTGACTTTGGTTCCAAGGCTTACATTGTTTCCAGGGAGGGTGCAGTGGGAGTAATTTCAGCGAATTGTAAGTGGACAGTAACTCCACAGGGAGCTCTGGCAATCATGGCGGAAACAATGTTTACATCGATCAGCTGTCATGGTGATTTATGGCTTCATTTTGCCGTAATGGAGAATTAGTGGGAAGATTATCAGGGACTCAACACTTTGGCTTGTTACCCATGTTCAGACGACCAATTTGTCTCACTGAAGTAGTGAAATACTTGTGACAGCACCAACACTTGCCCTAATTCAATCAACAGAAAATGTTGGAATTAATTTGTTACAAGAAAATTTAAATATGTTCAGCAACAGTAACCGCAGAGAAGAAGGCTGATTTATTGTACTCGGCAAGATATCGATCCACTTCGATCTGGCCCATGTTGAGGTTCTAATGTGTAATAATTTCCAATTTAAAGTCCTTTTCAAGATCACGGGTTTAAGGAGAGGGCAGGTGGAGACCTGAGACTAGATTAGGTGCCGATTGCTCTGCTCTTGTCAAAAACCCAGTTTGAATGCAAATTGTGCAGTTTTTTTATTACATTATCCTGAATATGCCTGACATGATTTGTATTGGATGTCAAACTGGCGGCCTCTGGGATGTCAAAAACATCACAGTGACATTATTTATAGGAAAACTTTCGGCAAAAAAAGCAAAGCAGATACAACTTTTTAAAGGATTTGTGAATCGTCAGGTTTCAACAGTGTTGCAAACCTCCATTGTTGTCACCTGCTTTTTTAAACAAAATTTGTACATAACATTCATTTTATATTTAAATAGAGGAAAGGAAAACAAGAGTAGGTCAGGTTGTCTTATCCCCAGAATCTTTCTGCATGCGTATGATGTAAAAGATTCTCTATGTCTACAAAACACTTCATTCATACAAAGCATCTTATCAGGCTCCTGGGGCCAAATAATCTGGTAGATTTAATGAAAACATTCCAGGGACAATTTAATCATGCCAAATCAGTCAATCAAACAACGTACTGGCTCATTGTTGCGAGTATAGTTTAACCAATTACTGAATCTACTTCCCATGTGGCGACGGAATAGAATGTTGTGGCGATAGAATAGAATGTGTCACGGTGCAGATTACTTTTGCAGATATGTTTGAGAAATAAATATATTTTTAGAGTAATGAACGATAAAATTAAGCACAAAATGATAATGCCTGTAGAGTTCTTGCCCGCAGCATTCGGGTTTTATATCTTACTGTCTTCCTTTAGAAAATTGTTAACATTTAATTCTTTCATCACAACAGGAATATATTTTCTTCCAGTTTGGCTCAGAATGTGTCAATGTAAATAAATGTATATGTGCACGCTCTCCCTCTTTATGCGACTGCCCTGTTTACAGTTTGCTGTGTTAAAGAAGGATGGGGAAGTGGAGTTGTGATGAGGGGTGGGCTTAAGGCACCATTATTGTGGCAAGCTCAAATAATGTAAATGATTGGAAAGAGAAAAAACGCAGGTGTGAAGGAAATTATTTGGCATTGAAATAAATATTAAATAAACATTCTGGTTCTTAGACATGAGTGTGAAGAAGGGTCCTGACCTGAAACGTCACCAGTCCATGTTCTCCAGACATGTTGCCTGACCCGCTGAGTTACTCCAGCACATGTGTCCTTTCTTTTGTAAACCAGCATCTGCAGTTCAAGTAACTTCAAGTAACCCTTGCTTTCCCTCACTCTCTGTCCCTCCACACCCTAGTTTCACTGTCCTCCTGATTAATTTTACAGTTTGCATGCCTCGTTGTCACCTACCCCTCAGCCAACAATGAACAGTCCAACATTTCCCTGATCATCGTCTGCTTTGATCTGTTGTTTTCACACATTACCCTTCCATTTTACATTCGTTCCCTCTCCTGACTCGCAGTCTGATAAAGGGTCTCGACCCAAAATGTCACCCATTCCTTCTCTTCAGAGATGCTGCCTGTTCCGCTGAGTTACTCAAGCATTTTGTGCCTATCTGCGGTTCTTTGTTTCTCCAGAATAAACATTTGCTTGATAGACAGAAAGCCCTCCTGACTTCAGGGGAAAACAAACGTGATCCGAGTACCTGAGATGCATCACCCAGGATATTTTTCCCATTATCACTAAAATTCTGATGCACAGATGCAAAAGTTCCACAAGCAAAGCGTAAATGCGGACATTTTCTTGATGCGTGAAATGCTATTTTAAGTGGGGGAGATAATGCCAGGAGCTACAATACATTGGTGCTTGTGCTGAGGCGTACATTAAAAATAGAACTCAGCTCATCGGTTCTAAAAGTATCTGTTACTGTAATTGTGTATGCTGTCAGCTGCATTAAGCCTCCCTTACCTCCACTCGCTTCTGGGACCATAAACATGCACCAGCCGTGGCCTTATAACAATCTAACATTGAGTTCCTAAATTAAAAACCAGTATGAAATTAAAATGTGTTCTAGCAGTGAGGGCACTTGGAGGTAAAATAGAAGATTCAGAATCAGATTTTATTTGCCAAGTATGTTTTGCAACATACGAGGAATTTCACTGGCCAGGTCAGTCATACAATTAAAAGCAGCAGATTCAAAAACATATTTAACATGAACAAATAGGATTAGCATTTAAAAATTATGTTCCATTTTGTTTCAAAATCTGTATAATTAATGATTGGATATTATTACTTGCTGAGTTAACTTCAGCAGTAGAAATGTGTGAATCCCATACTCTCATGTCTCCCATCTTATAAGGTCCGAGAACTGTATTTATGTTTCCGTTTTGTATCTCCACTTTTGTGAAATCTAATTATATTTTCAGTTAGATTGTTCTGAACAGCAGTGCAATGAAACAGAGACAATATTTCCACTCATGAATTTGCCGTCACTTCCTTGAAACTATAGTTGAAAACCCTGTCTCACTTATATTAGCCCAATACAACAAAGTGGAGAAAATTGCAGGTATCAATTTAACACAGTTTTTTCATTTGTTGTCATTTATGGTTTTATTGTGACTTTTAAAATCTCTGTGCCAATAAAGGCCATGATATTGCCTGAAATTTTGCTTCATTAGCTCCTTCACTGTCAGAAAACAATACACAAAGAGAGCATTTATTTTTATATATTGACAAATAAAACATGACCTAATTATGAAGAGAATTGTTTGGAAGTTCAAAACACTATCTCTGACAAAACATTTTTATGAAACCATGGTATTTCAGTTTTTACTTCTTGGCTGATTTTTTTGAACCAGTTATTGATCAAATGGTAAAAGGATTCAAGTAATCTTGTCGAATCTTATGCAGAATAGTAAACTCCACATACATTTTGAATTTAGAAGCATTAGTAGAGATGTAAGAGCCATTCATGTGTATTGCAAAGCATTTAAAATGCTACATGCAATTATTCCTTTGTCATCATATTTTAACTGATGCATATTAAACTTTCCCAGACAGGATACAGGACAGTATTACAGAAAGGTTTATGATATGCATATCCATGAAATAAGCTTTAAAAAACCCTGAAATAATGCAATGACCTTGCTGAAATATTTTAGATTCACTCTGAATCTAGTCTGAAGAATTGTCCAAAGCCAGAACATCACCTATCCATGCTCTCCTAACCCGGGTGAGTTACTCCAGCACATTGTGTCTTTTTTTGTAACCCAGTGTCTGCAGTTTCTTGTTTTTACTTGTAGATCCACTATTTGTTTTGCATTTCAGGGACATATTCTGAACATCTATTTGTGGTTAAATCAAAGGCACTTTATGAAAGGCATATAATTTTTAATGCCCGTATGATCAAATTGCTAATTCAAGGTGACTAGTTATATTTTCATAATTACTGAAGCTTGTAACATCTGCAATTTGCTTACAGTTATTATTTTTTAAAAAAGGTGTGAAATACTGCAAAAAGCTCATGCACATTTGTTCCTCTTAATTCAGAAAACATTAACCAAACATTTTTGAAAGGAATAATATTTTTCTTCTGAAAAAAGATCAAGGAGTTTTTTTGTTTCAAGTTAATACGTACAAAATACTCCTTTTGGAAAATTAAGAATGCTTTTTAAAACAAAATCACATTTACCTTTTTGCAAGATTAAATATGTATTATTTTCAACTGATAAAAAAAATATGGACTTAGAGCTGTAAGTATTTTATAATAATCAGTATTATACCTAAACAACAATTTATGAACAATGTATGCAACACCTAGATTTTTGCAATCGTAATTGTAAAAGTTAGAAAACCCCATACTAGATACGTTAATGCTTAAAAGTATGGAAATATTTGATTAAGTTAGGGTATAATATCATTATTTTACAAATATTTCTTATCTTCCTCACATGACATTTTGTACCGAGGTACTTACTAATGAGCAGTCAGGAGCAAAAGCCACAGATGATGTCCATCCACCCCACTACACTATGGATAATGATGCAGTTGGAGTTCAAACGCCAGCCTGCTGACAGGGCTAGAATAATGTAGAAAGGAATAGAATGGAAATTCTTTGCTATGATGAGGACGTGTTTAAGCCATAACCTACATCTTGTCCATTGAAGATGTGCATGAACCCAGATTTATCTAGGAAAGAGAAACTGTGGCTTGGTGGAATTCTTGACAGTAAATCCATTTCTCAAAAGATATTGTGTACAAGCCTTCTCAAGATTATCATCAAATTTACAAATATTTTGTGATTTAAAAAAAAGAAAAAAAAAAAGATTTTTAGTGTTTAGATTTAGATTCACTTCGCCTTTCAATTAATTTTCCTCTTCCAACATTCACTTCTTGTCAGATGTATTTTCCCCTAAGCGGTGTGCACAATATAATCTTAGCCCTTTGGTAAAGTGTCTGCTGCTGCCTGTTGGGAAGTAGGCAAGAGGGTGCGATATTCCTTCCACTCACTATGAGCTTCTGTAACTCTGATCCCTGGCCACGATAACATATGAATCTTCTTCCTTTCCCTGTGGGGGATCTGAGTGGCCGCCAGAAGTCACTCACAATCATTATTTGGTTAAAATGGATCCAGCTGAATGGAAAAGCAAAGATGTCAAATTATTTGCTGCAGTGGTACAATATATTACTTTACAAAATAATCTACAATTATTAATCATTTGAAAGCTAATTTTCTATCCCCCACCCTCCACTGCTTGCATTTTGCCAAAATACCTCCATATCTGCTGCTAACATAAATTATATTGCCTTATTAATTTAGGTTGCTCTGGTTTTAGACCTTGAATCAAAATCAATATTTTCCTACTCCCAAAACAAATCTCTTTGTAAATCCCAGCAATACAAGCATGTCAACTATATGCAAATGGTGTATTGGTTTAGTTTAGAGATTAGAGATACAATGCAGGAACGGGTCTTTCGGACAACCGAGTCTGCGCTGACCAGCGATCCCACACACTAACACTATCCTACACACACTAGGGAAAATTTACTGAAGCCAATTAACCTGTATATCTTTGGAGTGTGGGAGGAAACCGGAGCACCCGGAGAAACCCACGCAGTCACAGGGAGAATGTACAAACTCCATACAGACAGCACCCATGGTCAGGATCGAACCTGGGACTCTCTAAGGCAGCAACTCCACTGCGGCCCCTTTAATTTTTAACATTTTTCATGTATATCTCCAATAATCCGGCACCCTTTGGACTTTGATAGTGCTGCAGTATCAGATTTTGCAGATTATTGAATGTTTCCTGTTAATATCCAAATTGTTTTTCACTTTTTTTTAACATGTTATACAGTGGTATAATAAATGTTCCTGTGAACTCTGTGATTTTGAAAGGAATAAGAATGTTGTGCAGTGGACCCCAGTTTAGCTGCAAACCTGGTGTTCCCCCTGTCTTCCAGATTCCAACTCCAGCTCCAGGGGTACTCCAGATCATGATCCTGGCCCATTCTACACTAACAAGTGAGGCAGATGCAAAACAGCGGGTGGCACAGTGACTGCAGCGGCTGAGCTCCTGCTTTACAGTGCCAGGGACCTGAGTTCAGTCCTGACTACGGTTGGTGACTGTATGGAATTTATACGTTCTCCATGTGTCTGCATGGGTTTTCTCTGGCTGCTCCGGTTTTCTCCCTCATCCAAAGACATACAGGTTTGTAGGTTATTTGGCTTTGGTAAGATTGTAAATTGTCCTTGGTGTGTAGGATAAGTAGGGGTTTGATCACTGGTTGGCGCGGGCTCTGTGGACGGAAGGGCCTGTTTCTGACCTGTATCTTTAGACTCTAAAGCCTAAAGTCTAAACAATCAGAGTTTCCAAACAATGCTGGATTTGTAGAATATGCTCTAAAATATGGAAAGACAACGAAAATGATCAGAATTAGCACCTTTCAGGACAGCTTAAAGGGAAAGTTTGCACTTTGTACAAAGTAATTGGTAAAGTGAAAAAAAGTACAAAGAAAAACAGGAATTAAAAAAATTAATGCAACTTACCTTTTCAAAAAGACTAGGATGACCAGGATAAAAAAGTTAAAAGCATTTGGATATAGACGAAAGAGAAGGATACTACGTATGTCAATGGCTAAAATAATTTGGAAAATTTGTATTGGAGGCCCTTAAGCCAACGTGAAATATGATTAGCTAGTGCAGGCATAGTGGTTTAATCTAGTAAAGAATATGAAATAAGGCCAAGTATCCTATCTGTACTGTAGATTTGCTGCTGATGGAAGTTTGATCACAGAGATGACCTTTCTTTTATAACATCTGAAAATGTTATGTTGGAGAAAGCTGTATTGGGTAGACAGAGTGAAACTATATGATTAGATTGTGCTCATGATGGTTGGGATAAGAAGAGGAACTCAACAGATCAGGCAGCATCTGTGGAGGAAAATGATCAGACGGTATTTTGCATTGGGATCTGCGTCTGACAGCTAAATGCAAAAGATTAAATATTTAATCCAAAGTAGACACAAAATGTCGGAGTAACTCAGAGGGACAGGCAGCATCGCTGGAGAGAAGGAATGGGCGACATTTTGGGTCGAGACCCTTCTTCAGACCAGACCTGACTCAAAATGTCACCCATTCCTTCTCTCCAGAGATGCTGCCTGTCCCGATGAGTTACTCCAGCATTTTGTGTCTACCTTCGATTTAAACCAACATCTGCAGTTCTTTCCTAAATATTTAATCCAGTTCAGTGCATGTCTTTTTGCCCCTTTTGAGGCTTTAATAGTATGTTATTTCTCCCATATTGTTTGTAAGATTCTCTTTATACATCTTTCTGGACTTAAATCCACATGCAGGCTGCATGGCATCGACGTAACGCGTGGTAATTAAATCCTGTCCAGTGCTCAAATTTCCTGTCATGACTTTCTGTGTGTTGCAGTTAACATAACTGAAAGGCAGAGTTGTATTATTGTTGTGGTGCTACAATATGAACAGAGCTCAGACGGGTTAGGTCCCCATATGTAGCTTGATGCCTCTGGGTGATGATCGGTAATTGAAATCATCATCATTAAATCGTGACCTGTTTTTGTCTTGCATCATCGTTAGACATCTTTATCATCTTAGAAACATAGAAAATAGGTGCAGGAGTAGGCTATTCGTTCCACTGCCATTCAATATGATCACGGCTGATCATCCAATATCAGTAGCCCGTTTCTGCTTTCTCCCCATTATTCCAATGTCTTTGGAATAATCCGCTGTGATAATAGTTCTAGGATGAGATTGACGTGCAGGATTTAGTTTTCTGGATATTTTTTCTAAAGCATTAGGTAGGAGCGCTTCCTGAACGTTAAACCTCGAGAAATGTATCTAGATAATACCGTAGACTTATTGATTTGTGTATACAAATAACTCGGGCTGTAATTGTATCTCTCGTGCTTTGAAAGATTTGTGGATGATTATGGGAGCTATATAGACTGTTTTATAACTATGACACCATTTCATTCTACTCACTCTTATGGGCCTGTCCCACTTAGGCGCCATTTTAGGTGACTGCAGGAGACCATGCAGTCGCCACGTGGTCGCCACATGTTCGCAGGTGGTTGCCGGGGAGTCGCCTTCATGGTCGTGAGGAGCTTCCGCATTCTGGGAACTAGTTGCGGCCTCATTATGGTCACCGCCAATTTTTCAACAAGTTAAAAAATTAGCGGCGACTAGAATGAAGCCACCACGGAGAGTAGCGAGAATTCTCGTGTGCGTAGTTGGGTCGCCAGGAGGTCCTAGTGGCTTGCCAGGAGGTCGAAGGTTCTCGTAGGTTGTAGCTGTTGCTGACCGGTGAATTTCATTGGCTCATTGGGCAAAAAATAAACATAAGCAGTAGTTTTCAGAACCAAGGATAACCGACCGGTAATGTTAAATGTCCACCGAGCTTCACAGCCGTATATCTCTGGCTTCTTAAAAGTTGTCCCCACTCCTTCTCCCTCCTTCTCCCCCCCCCCCCCCCCCTCTTCCCCACCCTCCTCCCCCCCCCCCCTCTTTTAAAGGATTTACCATACACTGTACTTTAGCCGTCTTAATTACAGCGGCAACCTTCCTGTCTGTATCACTTTGGCTTTGCACCGTGTGAATTTCACTCAGACAGCACTCCTCTCGCTTGCCCTGTCCCCTGCCTACATAAAGGACTAGTGAAGGAAGTGAGAACTGTCTGAGAGTGGGCTCAACTGGGGAGGTCTCGAAAGAACTGCCAACAACCGAGTGAGGTGGAGGACATTTGTCAATGGCCTATGCTCCCTCGAGGAGCAAGAAGAAGGAAGTGATGTGTGTGTGTGTGTGTGTGTGTGTGTGTGTTCCCTCTGACAGTCGCCATTCCAGTTGCCGGTTTTTCAGGCGACTGCCGGCAACTTGATAGGCAATTTTTCAGGTAACTGCCGGCGACTATGTGGGACAGGCTTATTAAACACCATTTGTAATAAACCTGGAGCGCAAGATTGAATGGAAGACTTACACCAGTGAAATACCATAAATGTTATAGATGCACAAAATGCCAGGATAAACAAATCTGAGGATGCTCTCTTCTAAAGAAAAACAGTGGGCACCAGGCGCTTTAGTGAGGGGAACCCAATGGGCAATGCAGAATATTGCAACATGATAAGTATACTAATGATTGTGAAAATGTGCAGGTATCAAGGTTATCTTGTGTCCATGAATGGAGGAAAAGTGTTTATAGAAATCTAGAGAGTCTATCAAAAAGAGCAATGTTGAAAACTGATCATTTTGGAATTTGATTGTGTCTGACAAGTCTATTTTCATTACACAGCTGTGGATAAGGTTCACCCAGCGTCAGGGAATGTTAATTGAATTTAGAAAATCCATGTAGTGACTAATTCTCATTTTCTTCTTGTTTTATTTATGTTCTTATTTACACATACATGTACACAGTTATCTTAAAATTATCTTCTCTATGTTATCAGTTAGTCATCTCAGCTTCTATCTTAATTAATTTTACAAGAAATAAGTACTTTGGGCTTGGTTTGCGTTTTAGGCCAATCAATTATTAAACCATTTTCTTTACCCACAGAGAAGAACATCTTAATTACCCTTTTCGTACCATACCTCCCATCAAGTGCCCAAACAAGCTAGTGTTCTTCACTCCCGGCAGTTTTCTTAGATGCTAAAACCTTTTGATTCTGTTGATGGCAAGAAGGTTCACTAACACTGAAGTTGAAATTTGGAAACCTGTCTTTAAATAGGAAGTGATAGATTTCATCATCACATTTTCCATTAATCACATTTTCCGTAAGTAACCTCAGGCTTTACTACAAAATGGAGTGGACGATTAGAGTGGGACAAAATCAAGTGGGAGGTTGATTCAACTTTGGTGTCCACTGCATTGTTAAATTGCAAACTTAGTGAAAGTGATGAAAAACTATTTTATCGCAATTCCTGATCTAAAATTGTAACATTTGTTTCTTGGTTGGTATAACATTTCTTATTCTACTCTGCTTCAACAGTTGAAAATGTATTTACTTCATTAATTTAGTCTTTTTCAAAACAAACTGAACATTGTTAGAAATAACATAATTAATTAGGGTTCACACCATATTGATGAAAATTGTAGTTGTTTTACCAGTAGTCCTACTGTTCTATTGCTGTGAATTGAATAGCCAAGTTCTCAAAGCAACACTAAAGATATGGTATCCTACGGTCTTTGCTTTCATTATGGCCTGCTTGTTTCATGTCATGATCTGACCCATGTTGACCCTGTGACAGATGCCTTGCTGTGAGTTGCCCCATAAGTAACGGAATTGAATTCATGAAACATGATGCAACGATTACATAAATTCTCCTCTATACTCATACTTCATATTTATTTTGAGTATCTATTTTATCTTAACTTGAGAATTTAAATTTAAAATATACAACAAGAACACTGAGGCCAAACAAAATTGTTAATTCATGGATCTAAATCACTATGAAAAGTTAATCCATACACTCCAGAGAAATTGTGCAATGATCGTGATGGTTAACCTGATGAACACATTTCTTCGGCGATAGCAAATGAGCAAGTTATTTTACAGTCTGTAGTACATTGAGTTGTACCATGAAACAGTCAATAATTTACTTCAGATAGATACAAAAAGATGGAGTAAATCAATGGGTCAGACAGCATCTCTGGAGAAAAGGAATAGGTGACGTTTTGGGTCGAGACCTTTCTTCAGACACAGAATATCACCTATTCCTTTTCTCCAGAGATGCTGTCTGACCCGCTGAGTTACACCAGCTTTTTGTGTCTATCTTCGGGTTAAACCAGCATCTGCAGTTCACTCCTACACTATCCTTCACCATCAATGGATTTCCACATCGGTGCTTCTTAATCGTGGTTGTGGTTGTGGAGAAGGTTGCTTCGTACTTCCCTGAAATGATAAGAACAAAATAAATCATGAAAACATTTTTTTTCCATTAAAACTCTCCGCATATGGTTGACTAGATGAATGGTTGTTTACTACAAAATGCCTCATTTTCGGAAGTGTGAAACACACGTTACCTTCCTCTTGTCTCTTGCCTTCAAAGGTTTAAGCCGAGATGTAAAGCTCAAGAATTCACTCGTGGTAGAGTGGAAGATTGTGATAGTCTTAGTGTTGAATTTTAGGGGGGGGGGGGGGGGGGGGGCGGTAACATCTGCAGTTCCTCTCTACACAAATATTTTACTTCGTCTAGGGGCATCCGGGAAAAGACATCTGATTATTGTGGAAGTTCAATAAACCTTGACTATGGCATCAATAAGATTGCAGACGTTAACTATGTGACACATTTCTCTCACGTGAAGTAATTCCACCAACATTAAAGTGAGTTTCATTTCAGACCAATATAGATGCCCTACATTGCTTTTCTTTGAAGATACGAACAACACTGAAAGTAGGTGAACATATTTACATACACATATCCACAATCATGGATTTATGCAGGGCACGATTTTTCTGATCAGTGGTTTTTACTTGAGTTTTGATTCAGGATCTTACTTTGATTGCCTTTCTGTTCTTCAACGACTGCCTCTTTGGAATGAAAATGCAATTTATAAATCTGAGTTATCATGAATAAAGGAGGTACTATTTCTTAATTAGTTTTTGTGTACAGTTTGTTAAAATTTGAACAATTTCTAAGATGAACTCAGTATTCTACAGCAGTCCTCTAGTTGTTCCTTCAGTTGACTCATCTCTACCTCAAATATATGTATTTGCATTTGACCCACTTCCCTTGATGTGTCTGGCAAACATATAATTATTTTGGAAAGATTGAGTTGACTCCTCATTCTTTTGGTATTCGCAGGTGGGTAATGAGGATAGGGAAGATAATGATAATTAAATTTCAGATCCTCTCTACGATCTGTAGATATTCGGTGTGGCGGCGCCTTGTGGCAGCGGCTTGACTGCAGTCCGTCTGTCTTTTCTTTCTTTGGTCCTGTTAGGTATATGTTTTTGGTTTTATTTTTATTTTATTTTTAGCTGTGTATATGTGGCGGGGGGGGGGGGGGGGAATGCGACCTTTTCCCTGTCGAGTCTCCGTTGTCGTTGTGGCCCAACATCGTAGAGCTGGCGGCCTCCAAACGGAATCGACCTGGGGCTCCAGTCGCAGAGCCTGCGGACTCACCATCGCGGAGCTGGCTGACTTCGGAGCACAGAGCGCTGTGGTGGCGCCTGGCTGCGATCCGACTTCGGAGCTTAGGAGGTTTTGGCTGCAGGCCCTGTGGACGGTAACACCGGGAGCTCGCGGGTCCCTGGTGGGAGACCACTTTTCCGAGTTCCCGCAACGCCAACTTCGTCCGCCCGAATCGAGAGGCTTAAATCAACCCGGAACAGGGCCTTACATCGCCCAGCGCGGCTTAAACGGCGGCGGGACTTACCATCGCCCGACGGGGGCTCTAACATCAAGGACCTCGATCAGCTCGATGCAGCAGTTTGACTGCTTGACTGCAGGAGAAGAATAAAGAACAGAGAACAGAGAACAAGGAAGAGATAAGACTTTTGTCTTCCATCACAGTCAGGAGGTGCTTGGAGAATCACTGTGATGGATGTTTGTGTGGAATTGTGTTAATTGTGTGTTTTGTTTTTTTGCTGTTATGGCTGCAGGAACGAAATTTTGTTTGAACCTTGTATGATTGAATGAGAATAAATGGCATTCTATTCTATTCTATTCTATCTACATGGAAAAAAATGCTCCTTGATTTTGCACCTAAATGGCATTGATCTCATGTTAATTATTATCCCATGCTTTGCATTCTCCCAATAAAGGATGTTGTTTCTGCGTGGCCACCACAATAAATAATTTTATATTTAAGAGGCCATGAAGAAATTGTCCTTTAACTTAATAAAAATGAAATACATAACAAATTTATGCAACCTTGCTTCATAGTTTAACCCGTAAAGCCTTTGTGTCTGTGATGAAGACTCAATGAACTGCAGATGTTGGCATCTTAAGCAAAATGCAAAGTGCTGGATGAATTCAGTGGGTCAGGCGACATCTGTGGGGGAAATGGTCAGATGATGTTTTAGGTCGGGACCCTCTTCAGACGGACCCTTCTGAATTTGATTTTGTGATCTTTGAAATTCTGATGATTTGGCTTTGTAACGCTGTCCAAGGACTGTACAACTTTGCTGTAGCTTGTTGTACAAGACCGTTTGAAGCGCCTCTGATGAGTTTTGAAAATTATACACAGGAATCAAAAAAGTTGCATAAATAAAAAATCCCAGCTGGAAATACTGCTTTATGAGAAAGGACAAAAATGCAGAATGAAAATGTTGGATTAAATAAATCTAGATCTGAATTATTCCATTCTCATGATTGTACTCCAGTGCCACTCCGCAACTTTCCATTCAGCTTTTCAATTCAGGTTCTACTTGCTTTTAATGATCTAAACATTTGGACATGGCTTCTATACACTAACTAAAAAAGCGGCATGGTGGCGCAGCGGTAGTGGTTGCTCCCTTACAGCCCTTGTAGCGCCAGAGACCCGGGTTCGATCCAGACTACAGGGGCTGGCTGTACGGAGTTTGTACGTTCTCCCCGTGACCTGCGTGGGTTTTCTCCAAGATATTCAGTTTCCTTCCACAGTCCAAATTCATACAGGCGCGTAGGTTAATTAGCTAGGTATAAATGTAAATTGTCCCTCACGTGTATAGGATCGTGTTAATGTGCAGGTATCGCTGGTCGGTGCAGACTCAGTGGGCCAAAGAGCCTGTTTCCGTACTGTATCTCTAAACTAAACTACTAAGAATATATTCTAATTGGCTTTGCTCCAATCCAAAGATATCACACTTTCCCACACTCACCCCGTCAGACATAATCTTTGCCCATCCACCTCTCTGAAAATTGCGTTTGCTTCTCTTCCTGATTCCTATATTTTCTCTGCCATTGTCCAATTTTCAGGTTGATTGTAAAGCAAAACCTCCCGTTGAATTAGCTCATAGAAAATCTTGAAAAAAGAAATATGAAACTAATATTTGGTTAAAAAAAATTATACAAATTTCTTTAATTTCAAGAAAATGAACATGGACAAACCTTTCAATGTCCAATCTAACAAAACATTATTTCCAGCTACTTAGTACAATATTTTCCATTTTATGATTCTATTTGCACAATTATAAGGGGTCACCTGATGTTAACTTACTGTATTCTGCTGTAATTTTAATCTCCCAGCACTGAAGGTGAAATGCCACAATTTTCTATGTTAGCTTCTATCTTGAGGTCTTGCATTACCAAGAAACTCTTGCTTTCCCAACCAGTTTTTTTTCTCTTTCCTGTAAAATTGATGTACGTTTTTTATCCTTAATTACAATTAAAGTAAGCCATTAAAGTAAGCCATGTATGCATTTAAAATGCGAACTGAGTGTGCTTACACTCATTGCATAAATATTTACTGACAAATATACTTGCCGTGCTTCATTACATGTGATACATTTGGAGCTGTGTCAGTATAGCCTAATCATTTTAAAAGGATGGATCAATTTCACTTTTTCTTCAAAACGTTAAAATGTTGTATCTTTTATATCAGCAATTAACAACTGAAACTTGAGTGTGTTCATGTTTATAATGGATTTCATAGGATATTATTTATAATGTATCTATCCTATCTAAATCTGTCATCATTTCGCCATCTCAATCATCTTCCCAATCACTAAATCTCTAATTATCAGGAAAATCCATCATTGTTGTCATTTTGAAAACGGGTTGTATACATTATAATTAGTTTCCAATTGTTTTGGCAAGTGATATTTATGCAGCAATGCCATAATTTCCATGAGCAGGGCACCATGGTGCAGTTAATCTACTATAATAGAAAACTATAGGATATTGCTAATGGAGGGGAAAAAACAAAGAAAGCAGAAGAGTACGACTGAGAAAGTACAATTGGTGACAGAAACAGATGAGACCTTAATCAAAAATAAAGTTTGGGGATGAGCTTGTTTGGTATGATGGTGGTGAAGGCTGAGTTAAGTCAATGAATGTTGAAAGGCACAAAGTCATGGAGTGTCTCAGTGGGTCTCTGGAGAAAGAGGATGTGACGTGTCAGGTTGGGACCCGCTTTCAGACTGAAACTAGAGGGGGAGGTGAAGAGCTGGGGGCAAGGAGAGACCAGGACCATTCAGGGCCTGCCAAAAATGACCTCGAGCAGGGTGATGCTTGGTTGGTCCATTGTTGGCTCGGGAAGGTGTGATCTCAAGAGAAACAAAGTATGGAACTGTGGAACCAGTAAAACAATGAGGGTAGAGAAAGGGGGCACGGAGGGAGGGGGTGGGTGGAGAAGGGGAGGGGAGTGTAAGATAAAGTTACTTAGAATTAGAGAATTCAATGTTCATACCACTGTGTTGTAAGTTACCCAGGCGAAATATGAGGTGCTGTTCCTCCAAATTACGTGTTACCTCACACTGACAAAGGAGGAGGCTCAAGACAGAAAAGTCCATATGGGAAGGGGAGTTAAATTGTATTTACCGTTTTGGTTAAGTATCCAAGCTGATCGATCAATTCATGATTCGTATCCTTGAAATTTAACTGAGAAACGTAAAATCAGACGCATTGGACTGGTGTTGAGTTTTTCTTGATGGCTGATGGCTTGTCAATGGAAGTATTGGTTGCAGCCTGGTAGCAGATGAATCATTAATTAATTAATTAATTAATATACCTTTATAAGATCACCCCTCCTGCGCTCCCAGAAATAGAGACCCGACGAGAGATGGGGGTGGGGTGCAAGTTTTGGTATTTTGCACTTTATCAGTTTATTTATTCATGGGTGTATGTATTTATATAATGATATATGGACACACTGATCTGTTTTGTAGTAAATGCCTACTATGTTCTGTGTGCCGAAGCAAAGCAAGAATTTCATTGTCCTATCGGGGACACATGACAATAAACTCACTTGAACTTGAACTTGAACTTGTATCTAACCTTTCGACGGATGAGGAAGTTCTTCGGCATTGAGCCAGATCCTGGAGAAGAACTAATGAAACCCATTTTATATGGTATGTTTATGATTTCCTTCTGGTAAAATATTGACAGTGGATCAGTGAGGCTTCAAGGATTGTTTTATTATTTAATGTTTAATTATGTTTTATTATTATAATGTTTTATTATATGTAATGATAATGTTTTATTATTAATGTTTAATGTTTTATGTGTCATTCCTACCTGTTACTGTAAGTCATGTTGTCACTTGCGGGCGGAGCACCAAGGCAAAAACCTTGTATGTGAATACTTTGCCAATAAACGTATTCATTCATTCATTTGGTTTGATAAGTCATGAGAAGCATAAGACCTGAGAGAAGTTTAACAAAAAAATACTGTAGTGGGGAGATTAGATAAAAGTAATCACGTTTGTCATACTTGGGGGCGCCGTCGAGTATGGCTGCCCTGCCAGCAGCTGTTAGTCCTTTCACTTTTTTTATTTTTAGTGAGTTAAAAGTGTTTGTTTTGGAGGTCTTCTAGTCTTTTTATGTGGGGGGTGGGGGAAACTATTTTTCTCAGTCCCTACCTGGTCGGAGATGCGGCTTTTCTCCGAGCCATAATTTTGCCCCTTCCTTGTGGCCTACCAACAGACTGGAGCAGCGTTTCCTGCCAGGACTGGCCAGAGCAGCAGCTTTGGCAGCGGCGCAGCACTGAGGCACCATCACGGAGTGGGCGATGCCTTACCCGGGTCGCCTGGCGTTGGGCTCTGGAGTGCTGTGACCGCCGACTCCAACATTTGCGGAGCTGAGGCCTGAGGAGCTTCCAGGCACGGGTGGCGCTGAACTTTGAACACCGCAGAGCCTGGGATCCCTCGCCAAGATCGCCAGTGTTGGAACCCCGACCAGTACGGCCCGTGGACTTCGGGAGCCGCGGTCTCCGGGCAGGAAGAGGCTGCTCCAGACACTCCGAGCCACTGAGTGTTCTTCTGACGCCGGAGCTCCATCATCCGACGAGAGGGCCTGAAGCATCTGGCTGCCATAGCGGCGACTGCGGAGGCCTCAATAGGCCCGTCTTTGAGTGAACTGGGGATGGGACTGGACTTTGCTGCCTTCCCTCACAGTGGGAACCATTGTGGGGGGATGTTTTTATGTTTATTGTTAAATTCTTTAATATTGTGTCTGATCTTTATTCATGTGCTGCAATAGCAAGTCAGATTTCACTGCACCAATTGGTGTATGTGATAATAAATGTCCTTTGTATTGTTTGAAAACTACAGATTGTGGTTCCCCGCATTTCAGAAGGTATGCGGATCATTATTACAGTCAGGAATTTTTTGGTTTTGTTGTTTTGTAGAGAAAGACGTGGAAGGGAAAAATAATATATAATTAAAATAGTGCTTTTTTTTTATCACATATGCATTTTCTTATATACCCCCACTCCTTTTCAATATTTTTCCCAGGGTGGAAATGTCAAAGAATAGCAGGCATAACTAAGAGATAAGAGGGGCAAGGTTAAAAGGAGGTGCAGGACCAGTTTTTTGCACAGAGGATAGTGGGTATCTGGAACATGCTGCCAGTGATGGTGGTGGAGGCAGTTATGATAGTTAAGAGACTTTTAGATAGGCACATGCATATGTTGGAAAAGGAGGGATATGGATCACATGGATCTTGGCATCATGTTTTGCAGAGGCATTGTGAATAAAAGGACCTTTTTCTGTGATGCACTTTTCTATGTTCTATGTACATTTTGTTCTGTTGAAGCCATTTTGTTAAATAGGCATTCTAATTTATCAAAGTATTTTAGTTTAACGGAGATACAGCGCGGAAACAGGCCCTTTGGCCCACTGAGTCCGCACCGATTAGCGATCCCTGCACATTAACACTATCTACACACACTAAGGATAATTGACATTGATACAAAGCCAATTAACCTACATACCTGCACGCCTTTGGAGTGTGGGAGGAAACCGAAGATCTTGGAGAAAACCCACGCAGGCCACGGGGAGAACGTACAAACTACGTACAGTCAAACACCCATAGTCAGGATCAAATCTGGGACTCGGGGCGTTGGCGTTGTAAGACAGCAACTCTATTGCTGCACCCTCATGCAGTCTTTGAATATCGCTTTACAACGTACCTCACATCAGGTTAAAATAACTAAAGCTGAAAATACTGGGGATGCCCAGCATCCCAAGGTAATATCTATGTTAAACTTGTGATAGAAAATTGAGCTGCAATGTTAACTTCTCATCGCCCTCTGTGAGTGCTGACTGGCTCACTAAATGCTTCCAACAACCATGCTATTATGTTTCCAAGCCAAGCTATTCCCTAAGCCGTACAATAATGAGAGTTAATGGTCAGTGTTTCAATAATGAGTTGCATGCGTTATATTGTATATTATTTACAGTTTATGACAAATAGATCAAATAATACATTGGAAATGACCTGGAAATAAATTGCTGCTTAGTGAATTTAGAAGCCATTTAGTTTTGCAGCCACCATTCCATTAAGAAGTTTCATGAAAATATTTGATTACTTCAGGTCTTCACGGTGGAGGATAACTTAATTATAATGACACAAATAAAGTGAATCTAATTAGTGGTCCCAGGGCAACTGCTCGTTAGCACTGTTGTTTAGTAAATGAAATTTCAACACTAATAAATTAGAGTATTTATCTTAGATGTATGGGAATTACAAAAATATCTGCACTTTGCCTGTGAGGAGTTTTATTGACTTACATGCAAAATGATTGGTTATTAATAAACGGCACAAGGAAATAGACACGGAGGTGATGCTTAACTCCAAATATAAATGTAAAACAATTCTGCAGTTGTGCAATGTTGAAGAACTTCAGTAAACAAAAAGTATAACCAATTTTTTAAATTGCATTTTTAAAAGCCTTTTGTTTCAGCCAAGTCTTTGGTACACTCACTAAAGTTGTTATTTTTCTTAAATTTGAAGCAGATATATTATGTCTACATGGCTACAAATGGGTTTCTCAAATTACATTTTGGCAGTGGGAAAATGTGTAGGTTTATGTCTACAAGGAACAAAATTATTTGTACGTCAGGCACGATTTGTTTCACTGAAGATTTCAAAAATTAATATCTACGCACACTCGAGTTATAAAAATTGATCCACTAGACTAATATACTGTTTTGACGTATCTTGTCCATCTAAAGATAAAGGCATGTGAATAAATGATGGGTAATAAGTCACTGACCATATAGCATGCCAGTGATGTGGGAGTATTTCAGTGATATAGAGTTGCTTTGGAACCACTGAATTACTTTTTGAAATGTGCTATTCCATTCCTTTGACATTAGTATTGGAATAATTTTATTGAGATTGACAGATCCATTAATTTTTTCCTACGTACCATAACCAACCTCCTATTAGACTGTTTTACAGTGTTTTCAGAATTTCCACACTTAACAGTTATGTATGATTAGATTGGTGATTTTGTTAAGTTTATAGTTTCTGAACCATCCAGTTCAGAAATACTGATTTATTTAACAATATGTACAGTACTGAATTTCTGTAACAGATATATTAGATTTTTTAATGTGTACATTTTTACATTTCAGAACTCTGGATGCATTTGTCAGTGTTATTTGTAGTCAACAACTTGTGAGAGACTGTTTTAATATATTTTTCAACTAATATATATTAAATATTGTCTTCCTAGATCCATGAGGTTTTCTTCAGCTGTAATGCGTGTTTATTGGATTGTGATATTTTTTGTAGCTGCAGTTTGTGAAAGTCATTAAACATTTACTACTAATTATTTTGGCCATCTCGCCTCTTCTAAAAAGAGACACAAGTGTTGGAATAACTCAGCGGGTTTGGCAGCATATCTGGAGACCACGGACAGGTGATGTTTCAAGTCTGAAGTCTGGAATGTGAAGAAGGGTCCTGACCTGTAAAGTCCCATATCTATGTTCTCCAATGATGTTTCTTGACCTACCGAGTCAATCCAGCACTTTGTGTCTTTTTGTGTAAATCACCATCTGCAGTTCCTTGATTCTCCTCTTCTCTTCTAAAGTTGATTGACTTCATGGTAGGGGCGTAATACATCAGACTCATCTTCAAAGTTCCTTCATGCACCAGCCTTGCTAAGATCAATTGTATGGTTGGAAGGTTAATAAGTATTTTGAATCCACAACCAGCATTAGCAACAAATTGAAATTAATTTTTTGACTTGCAGAATGTCCTGGAAATTGTGACAGTCCAAAAAATTGCTGTGGTAAAGGTAATCAATGCAGAGCTTCTAAGAGTGACGTTGCCTCACGATGAGTTCCTGTTGTTTTGCAATGTTTTGTCCTTTGAACAGAGCTTCTGTCAATGAACTGGGAATAGCAAGGCTATCCATCAGCACCTGTTAGCTTGTGCACAGCATATGGTTTGTAGGGAATGGAGGGATATGGATCACGTGCAGGCAGATGAGATTAATTTATCTTGTCATTATATATTAGGCTAGACATCAGGGCGGAAGGGTCTGTTCCTGTGTTGTACTTTTCTATGTTCTATGTTCTATCACCATTGGGTTATATGGAGTGGGCTCAGATGCTGTTGCCAGTGAAGGTTGGCGAACTGCAACGTTGCCAGGACAACGGGCCTTCATGGTCATGCCAAGAACTGTGCACTTACAACAAATAGGACTTGAAAATGGCACCAAACTGGCGACTATGTATACTCTTGGTGTACTACTGCTATACACTTGTACTGTATCTGAGATGCTTATCTAATATGTATCTAAGTGATTATATAGTATTTTGAATGGAGCTGAGTAACAAAAGTAACAAAAGTTGCTGAGTAAAGAAAGCAAATGGCATGTTGGCCTTCATAGCGAGAGGATTTGAGTATAGGAATAAGGTCCTACTGTAGTTGTACAGTGCCCTGTCTAGACTGCAGCAGGAGTATTGTGTGCAGTTTTGGCCTCCTAGTTTGAGGAAGGACCTTCTTGCTATTGAGGGAGTGCAGCTTAGGTTCACCAGGTTAATTCCCGGGATAGCGGGACTGACATGTGATGAAAGAATGGGTTGACTGGTCTTATATTCACTAGAATTTAGAAGAATGAGAGGGGATGTTATAGAAACATATACAATTCTTAAGAGATTAGACAGGCTAGACGCAGGGAAAAAATTCCCGATGTTGGGGGAGTCCAGAACCAGGGGTTACAGTTTAAGAATAAGGGGTAGGCCAATTAGGACTGAGATGAGGGAGTGAATGTGTCGACAAAGAGTTGTGAATGTGTCGAATTGTCTGCCACAGAAGTCAGTGGAGGCCATATCATTGGATGTTTTCAAAAGAGAGCTAATGGAATCAATGGATCTGGGGAAAAAGCATGAACGTCGTACTTTTTGTTGATCGGCCATGATCATATTGAATGGCTATGCTGGCTCAAAGGGTCGAATGGCCTTCTCCTGCACCTATTTTCTATGTTTCTATGTTTGACAGTATTAGAAATGATCTTAACTCAGCTTCCAGTGTGCTGGGAGGATATCAGTTTTCAAAGCAGGCTCTCCAAATGCATGACACTCTTCAAGAAAACCTCACGATGTTTCTAAATACACGGATGTAATGTGGTGGATGGGAAAATGAAACAGGGATGTGGTGGTGGGGAAGTGTGTAAATGTTTATTATGTGGAAGAGTATGGGGAGGATGGAGATGAAATGCATCTTTGAAAAATTAGCAGAGGGGGCTTTGAAGCATTTTTGTGCATAACATTGCAGTGCAATGGCTGCCTGAAAAAACGAGTGGCACAGTGGTAGAGTTGCTGCCTTATAGCGTCAGATCCTGACTACGGGTGCTTGTCTGTGTGGAGTTTGTATGTTCTCGCTGTGACCTGAGTGGGTTTTCTCCAGGAATGCCAGTTTCTTCCCACACTCCAAATACGTACAGGTGTTCTTGGTTAATTGGCTTGGTATGATTGTAATTGGTCCCTAGTGTGTAGGATAGTGCAAGTGTGCGGGGATTGTGGTCGGCGCTGACTCAGGGTCTGTTTCCGCACGGTATCTCTAAACTAAACTTTTTTTTGGTTTAACACTGCAAATCTATTAAATAGGCAGGAACCCAAAAGTGTGGGCAGAATACTTAACATTGGACGGATCAGAATTATATCTGATTCTGAACACATGCACTCCCTGCAGGGTTTGTTTGCTTGATTCCAATCAAATGTGAGAATGCTGGTTAGTTTTCCCCTTCACTTGAAACAAGATTGATGAGTCAATATGTAACACTCCCACTGCTATTCACGCTCATGTCAGTTCACCAAGAAACATGACTCCAGCAGATGCCTGCGCATTATACTTACTGCACTTTTCCCTTTTATTTGTCTTTATAATCATTAAGTTCAAACTCTATGTAATATCTTTCATGCACAAAATAAGTATTCCGACCGGCTCATTATAATCACCATGCTTGCTTTCAAAGTATGTATCATCAATGTTATTCTGTGATCATTAGTTTCCACTGCAGGAGAATGGGATCAGGAGGGAGAGATAGGTCAGCCATAATTGAATGGCAGAGTAGACTTGATGGGCCGAATGGCCTAATCCTACTCTTATCCTTATGACCTTATGACCACAGAAAGGCAGAGCTCACAATGGTCCCCCTGATTCTCAGTCTGAAGAAGGGTCTCGACTTGAAACATCACCTATTCCTTTTCTACAAATATGTTGACAGACCCGCTGAGTTAAGCCCCTGTCTCACTTTCACGACCTAATTGGCGACCTCTGCCGAATTTGCCCTTGACTCATCCTCGCAGCATGGTCGCCACGAGGTCGTAGGAGGCCTTCGTAACTCTTCCTCATGCTCGTGAATGGTCTCCGCCTACTCGTGGCCTCAAGTAGGTTGCGGTGTTTTTTCCAGCCTGATAAAAAATGTCCACGAGTTTAAAAAAAAAGGTTGGCATGGAAAAAATCAATACTTTTTACTCGTAGGTAGGTCGTAGGTAGGTCGTAGTAGGTCGTGATGGTAGTCGTAGATAGTCGTAGGTAGTCATAGGTCAGTAACTGGTCCGAGAACAAAAATGCAAACATGACATCATTTTATCATGTGATAATTTTCCACTCGTAGCTAGTCGTAGTTGGTCTTAGGTGGGGAAGACTGAGGTAAAGGGGGGACGTAGGAGTTCGTAGACACAGTTATAGGAGGTCGTAGACATAGTCGTAGGAGGTCTTTCACTTCGGCGAGTCAACACGACCTTGACATTTTTTTCAACTCGCCTAGGGTCTTCTAAACTCGTGGATTAGGTCCTCCAAGTGGGACAGGCCCTTTACTCCAGCATTTTGTGACTATGTTGATTTCTATAGTGAATAGATTTAGGTTTTGTTTGAAATTTTGTGTACTGTGCATTCCTGACTTCCAAATAGTTCAAATAAGTAATTTGCTTTTGTAGTAGCTGAAGTAGGCAAAGGATAGGGAACTAAGTGCTTAACTCTTCAATCATTTTTTTCTCTACATGGTCCATTGTTTGTGCTGCAAAAACTTGCAGCACTAATGTATTGATCTTTAGATTAGCTGAGATCGCACAGAAACCCACAAAAGAGCCATCACTTGAAAAGGTTGCAATTTGAATCAAGTACATCACACTCCAGTTACTACTTCAATGTAATTCTTCCTGCCATTTATATTGGAGATACAGCTGAATATAGGCTGAATAAATAATAATTATGAAATTATAAATCATAGAAAACTCATAATTTCTCCGAAGATCGTATATTTGAATCAGTCATTCAATATTTTTGAACCTACCACTTCAAGTCAAAGGTCTCTTGGTATTTCTAAGGCCTGAGCCTAGCTTTTGTTTTGTAACTCAAATTGTATTTGCTCCTTTGATCCTTATTTTCTACTTCTTTACTTTATAGTCTTGCTTTGATATGCAAACCATGATGGGATAATCAGGTCTGAACATAAACTTGCTGAGTTCAAATTATCTGTTATATAACAACAATGACTACACTTCAAAAGTAAAGAATTTTAGGGTGTCCCTAAGGCATCATATAAAAGTCCTTTCTTTTCTCTCTTTCAGCACCTCCTGTGCTTCATTATTTTATTACTTTAATAATGCAAAAAATACATTTTAATTTGCTTCTTCTCATGCCTTTTCCTTTGGTGCTATTTCTCTGTACTAAAGAAACGTGACCTGATTTTGTTACTTCCCGAGGGGGTTCTTTTAACCAGTGTCAGATAAGGTAGGTTAGTAATATAACATTGCAAAATTGATGCCTTTGTTCGAAGTGACACCATTTAAGCTTCATTTCACACAGGGACTATTATCCCAAAAATTCAATTTTGTCATAATCTATTAGTTTGCTCTAATCATAAAAAAAAAATGCCCCTTATGCATGCCACATATTTGTTGCACACCAATTGTTTGCTGGTGCCTTAACACTTTTATGATGAGCACCTAGCAAAACAGCCTTCTGGACTCAATATCGAATATCGAATAGAACAAGCCAGTGGGCGGCACAGTGGCGCAGTGGTAGAGTTGCCGCATTACGGCGCCAAAGATTTGTGTTTGATCCTGACTCTGGGTGCTCCGGTTTCCTCCCGCATTCCAATGATGTGCAGGTTCATAGGTTAAGGCACCAGCTCCTGTAAATAGTCCCTGGTATGTAGGAAATGCCTGCTTCCACTCTGTATCTCTAAAGTAAACTAAACTACGCCAGTTCTGTTGCCGTTTATCCATTTATAACTTAAACTTAGTTTCTATCTTTCCACTAATGCTGCCCGATCTGCTAAATATTTCTCAGACTTTACTTGCTTCTTTGTTTGTGTTTTCTTTGTAATAACCTTCATTAGTTTATCATGTAGTTTATTTCATCAAATGTTCATACCATGACAAATCTGATCAGAGATCTTCCCCCACCATCTCTGCAACTTAAGAATAACTCTTCTCTCTCTTTTGCAGTTCTGATGGAGGTATTCAACCTGAAATTTTAACTGGCTTGAAATGTTAACTCCGATTCTCTTCCCACTGAAGCTGCCTGACCTATCAGGCATATGTGGTATTTTATTTCTGATCTGCAGTATCTTTAGCCATTTGATCTTTATTTACGACCACCACATCTTGTGTAGCTTGAGTGAAAAATATTCAGTGCTAAAGACAGATTGTATCTGTATAAAGGCTTTTAAGTATCTGTGCTTTTGAAAATGATCTAAATGTAATTGAATTAATAATGTTAAAATATAAAAGGTATCTTGTCAAGCCAAAGTGAACAAAATCTGCTTACACCTCGGAAACTGGTTGCAATGAATCACTGAGATCTTAGCAATAGAGCGTAATGGTTAATACATTTTACGTTTGACTTCCCTTTTCAAGACTGTTGTATAAATGAGTGATATTGTGCCTTTAAGAGGTGAATTTATACTCAATTCTTAAAGATACACTCATGTGCACTTTGTGGTGTGATCCTGTTGTATTTTATCAGACACCGCTGTTTAGTTTGAGAATTGAGGCTTTCCATGCTCTGAATTTAGATAGTTGTATCTCTGCCAAGTAAACCCACAGATGTTGCTTTGGTAACACAAGGAATTGCAGATGCAGTACTCCTGTGGAGAACATAAAGTGCTGGATTAACTCAGCAGGTCTCACAGCATCGCTGGAGGACATGGATAGGTGATGTTTCGCATTGAGATCCTTCTTTAGTCTGAAGAAAGATCCTGACTTGAAATGTCACCTGTCCATGTCCTCGGGTGATGCTGTCTGACCCTCTGAGTTGCTCCATGCTACTTCGGTTGTTGCCGTTTATTACATTAAGAGAAATCACAAATCAGGCGGTGGAACAATAACTTGAAAATCTAAAACTGTATTGGCTAAAACCGTAAAAATGTATTTGCTGGAAAGTTGAAATAAAAGCAGAACATGCTGAAAATATTCTGCAAATCTGTCAGGATCAGGTAGAAATTGCTCAAGACTTAGCAGAGACGACCCAGGGAGTACATCCAGAAGTTGTTTTTGTTACAAATCTTATACAGAAAATTATAATGGCTGACCTCAAGAAAATCTTTGAGGATCTCATGGATATTGAAAATTCTGGCTCTTAAAGTGGCCTCAAATCTTGAAACATTGCATTGATTGCACTCGAAAATGATGTGCAACTGGAATCGGCAATGGAACAGAACCCAAGATATAAATGTTATGAATCAGGGTAGACACAAATACAGGAGTAACTCAGCAGGACAGACGGCATCTCTGGAGAGAAGGAATGGGTGATGTTTCGGGTCGAGACCCTTAATCATGTTGTGAACTGCATGTTCAAAATGAATCACACACACACGCACATATTAGGATTTGATGATTGCACATGTGGTTGCAATGAAGCATTATTAATTGAGTTAACAGAATAGATAATTAAAAAATGGTGAACATGCCGACATAGCAATACAAAAACAAAATCTTGAGCGGCACTGTCTAAAACCCAATGAAAGACAACAAGGCACACTGCTAATCTTGAGTGAAAGCAGTGCCATGGATACCCTTGAATGACAGAAATGGTGCAGACACAAAAGTGAGCGTGATTGAAGACTTGGACACAAACTCGCAAATTGCCACCGGGGAAAGAAACAGGAACGTTTGCAGGTAAGAGTGGTCTGAAGCCTAGCAAGGCTCTGAGAGTGGAAAACAATTATAGCAGACACAGGACTGCTGGGTAATAAGTCTGTTATCTGAGGCAGGGTACAGATAATGTTGATGACAAACACCATTGCAAACTTGAAAGTCAACAATAGAATGAGTAAATAGAGATTGGGGACCGCACCTTGTACCATACAAATTACTAGGCACACCTGTGCAGGCAGTGTGATATAGAGTATCTCAGATTGACAAAACCTGAAGGAGGGTCACTACTTAAAAAGTTACCTATCCTGTTTCTCCAGAGATGCTGCCTGATCCACTGGATTACTTCAGCATTTTGTATCTATTTTCAGATTGACAAGACTTGGTCCACTATAAGCAACAGATGACATTAAGATAGAGCTGTTTCATTCCTAGTGTGGACATTTAAGGAAACTAGTGGCTTCTCCCAGTGTGGTGTAGTTCAGCTCAGCACAGCAAGACAATGGGTTAAGTTTTCCAACAGAGGCAGATTCCAAGGTGTGTCGCTCAAAAGCAAATCAGGGGATAGATCCACTGCAGAGCCTCAATTGGAAAAGAAGAGAGAGGAGTACTCAAGGGCAACCACAGTAGAAATTGCCATTGATGTTTTGTATCGTCACAGGGTTACTTGTTCTGATGTATGAACTTAAAAAAATTGCAAGCTAGAACTGTCCCAAGAACCTTGCCTATGTGTCCAAAACTATTTTTGCAGGTACTATTGAAACAATTAAGAAACATTTAGACAGGTAAATGCACAGGACAGGTTTAGAGGGATATGGGTCTGAAGAAGGGTCTCAACCCGAAACATCACCCATTCCTTCTCTCCAGAGATGCTGCCTGTCCCGCTGAGTTACTCCAGTATTTAACATCTATCTGGGTCAAATGCAGGTAGGTGGGACTAGTGTAGATAGGACATGTTGGCCGACGTGGGCAAGTTGGACAGAAGGGCCTGTTTCCACACTGTGTGACTCTATGACTCCAAGACTCTACGTGACTTATTCAACAAGGAAATTGAAGTTTTCATTTCTAATAGATACATATGTTACCTGCTATTCTGCTTAGCTGTTTTACTGTGCAAGGAAGTATATGTTGTATTTGCTTGTTAAAGTGAGGTCGGGCAGCTGTTTGTATGCAACAATTAATATTTTGCAGGTTTATGTAATTTATATGCCATTGACTAAAATGTGGAGTCCAGTCTGACAGATTGAAGTATTGGTGGATGCCAGCCGAGGATTCTAGTTTTGATCAGCATGAGACAAGGGAAACATCAAACCCTGATGTTTGTACAGAGAAAATCCATAACACTGATCCCCGGTGTCAGGAAATTGAGTTATAAGGAAAAACTGGATAGATCGAGCTCTCCTTGAAAGTAGGTGATTGAAAGTTGAATTTGCAGAGATATAAGGCTTTTCAGCAGTATATAAAAAAAGGTAAATTCAGAGCACTACTGAACGGTAATCTTTGTTAGTCGACCAGAGAAGTAGAGGGACAGCTTTACAAAATGTTAAGAACATCCTTCGTGTAGAAAATGATTAATATTTTAAATCTGTGCTAGGTAACGAAGTTGAAAACCACGACTTAGATCAAAGATGCCGAGGCAGAAGAAATATTGCTTGTTTTTAGATGGATTAACTAAAATGAACAGCTTGCATTTATTCAGCACTAGTGATATCATGCTAACCCATTGTGTGCATAAATGCATTCTAGGAGTAAAAGGAAACACTAGCTAAATTTGTTTCATACGTTATGAACCTATGAACCTGTGATCCACTGGCTGGTGCATTTAATTACCCAAGCAGTTAAAGAGAAGGTGACACCTGGTACATCACCTAGCCATTATTATAGTTCTCCATCCCCAAGATTAACTTGCAGCTCTTTTACAAGATATTTTAAAATCTTTGCAACTAAAATGTCTGCCTAATGAATGGCTTTAGGCAAAGGTAATCTTAGGGATGGAGGACATTTAGGAATAGGGAGATGATGTACCTTCTATACACTACCTTCACCTTCTATTTATGTGTCCAACTGCTGCTGAAATTCTAAGTGCACATCACGACTGCTCACTTGCTTTATACAATGCATTTCATGCTTTTGTAAAATCTTTATGAAAAACAATTGAATAATTGCCTTTCATACTTTCCTGGTTCCACATTTAATATTGCCCTTTAACAATTCACTGATGGATACATAACTTATGCGGAAGGAGAAACAGAGTTGGTGCTTCTGCTCTTTGACCAGCAATGTAAACGTTGTTTCATTTTCCACAGATGCGGCCTGACCTGTTGAGTGTTTCCATCTTTTTCTGTTTTTATTTCGGATTTGCAGCAGCTACATCTTGTGATTTCCGTCATTCCGTGTTTTATCATTAATGTTTTATTATTATTAACGCTTAGTGTTTTCTGAGCCATTCGTAACTGTCACTGTATGTCATGTTGTTACTAGTGGGCGGAGCACCAAGGCAAATTCCTTGTATGTGAATACTTGGCCAATAAACTTACTTGTTTTGTTCAGAGTATCTAGTTATCGAATGATTGCAGATCTCTGCAATGCCGTTTGCTTCTTATGAAATTCAAGTCTATTAACTGTCTTTATAAATGTAAAATTGATGATCGTTTGTGCATCATTATAGTTCCTGTTATTGGGTTAAAAGGGAAACAAATTGAGTGAATGTACTTCCAGGCTGCGGTTTAACCATAACACCTAAGATAGACACAAAAGCTGAAATAACTCAGCGGGTCAGGCAGCATCTCTGGAGAAAAGGAATAGGTGATGTTTCGTGTCAAGACCCTTCATCAGACTGAGAGTCAGGGGAAAGAGATAGGAGAAATATAGGTGGTGATATAGAGAGATATAGAACAAATGAACGTAAGATATGCAAAAAAATAACTATGGTAAAGGAATCATAATGTCTGACCTGGGGTACACAAAATGCTGGAGAAACTCAGTGGGTGCAGCAGCATCTATGGAGCGAAGGAGATAGGCAACGTTTCGGGCCGAAACCCTTCTTCAGACCCTTCTTCAGTTTGAAGAAGGGTTTCGGCCCAAAACGTCGCCTATCTCCTTTGCTCCATAGATGCTGCTGCACCCGCTGAGTTTCTCCAGCATTTTGTGTACCCGCGATTTTCCAGCATCTGCAGTTCCTTCTTTAACAAACATGATGTCTGACCTGCTGAGTTACTCCAGCTTTTTGTGTCTATCTTCGTTTTAAACCTGCATCTGCAATTCTTTCCTACACTTAATTATAACACCTTTTGTACAGGTAAGAATATGCTATTCGTGGCCGTTGCCAATGAGACATTGCAGTGAAACATTTGTTCAGATATCAAAGAAGTGCAAGATTTATGAGGATGCTGCCAGAACTTGAGGGGCTCAGCTACAGGGAAAGTTTGCAAGGCTCAGACTTTTGGGAGCACAGGAGGATGAGGGGTGATTTTTTATTTCTAAGATCAAGAATATCAGATAAACAGTCTTATACCAACAGTGGAAGAATCAAAAGCGCAAGGATATCGGCTTAAGGTGAGAGGGGAACATTTTGAAAGGAACCTGCGGGGCATGGTGGGTATATGGAATAAGCTGCCAGAGGAGGTAGTTGAGGCACGTACTATAACAACCTTATAGTTTGTTATAGTAAACAAACTCTAAGGCTGTTATAGTTAAAGTTGGGGGGAGGGGTGGCGGGTGTGGGGTGTTATGGGCCAAATCCAGGTTAAGCGGACTAGTATAAATGGGGTATTGTGGTTGGCATGGCAAGTTGGGCCAAAGGGCCTGTTTCCATGCTGTGTGACTCTGTGACTATTATTACTACTGAATTGTTTTTGTGATATTAATTGCACAGGAACTTTGCTGTTAAGGCCCAAATTCAAAAATGAAACGATTTTACGACAGAGAAAAAAAATTATTGTTCATACACTTTCTTTTCTCGGCCGACATTTCTGCTGGTAATGCACTGAACACCAGCTGATGTATTTTGTATGAGCCTGCTTTTCTAAATCCTCTTTAAATTCCCATCGCAGGTCTTAATACATTTACGTATTAAATCCAAATCTCTAAAAAACAAATCTGTCAAATCAAGCACTAAGGCACGAAGATTTATATGTATAAATAGAAGGATGATATGCTTGGCTAATTTGAGCAGGCTGACAATCCTGAGCACAGAGGAATGAAGAACATTTAAAAAATTGTCTTTTATTAAGCTGAAAACTTTCTAAAACATGCAGCCACGTGGATGATGATTTGAATGTTTTAGTCAGCAGTGGACCATAGATCTTACTGTAAACCTTGAAGAAAAAAAAGACAGATCTAACATGAAATGTTGTCAGGGATATGTGTTGGACGTCTGTGTGGTTCAACAACAGTGATGTTATCAAGCATGCCGAGCAAGCAATCAGACTGAACAATTCTCAGACATCACACTAAGTTCTAAACTTCAACATTGTTTAAACAGACTGAAAATACGGCAAAAAAAAATAGATGTACATGTGTTACTCATGGATGTGGTAATATCATTAATATAATTATAATCTTTTTCTTTAGTTCAGTCAGAGATACAGCATGGAAACATGCCCTTCAGCCCACTAATGGCCCTGTCCCACGGTACGAGTTCATTCCAAGAGCTCTCCCTAGTTTAAAAAAAAAATCAAACTCGTGGTAAGCACGGAGAATGAACGTAGAGAGTAGGTCGGAGCTCGGGGAAGTCTCTTAGCGGCTCGTAACGCTAACGGCAGGTACTCGGAAAGACTCGTGAAGATTTTTCAACATGTTGAAAAATGTCCACGAGAGCCCAGAGTACCGACGAGTGGCCATTACCGTAAATCTCCGAGTTCGAATCAGGGCAAACTCGGTAGAGCTCTTGGAATGAACTCATACCGTGGGACAGAGCCATAAGTCCCACTTTCGTGTCCACACCCGACATTCATGGGGCAATTTACAGAGGCCAATTTAAGGGGATATCCCACTGCGGCGACCTAATTGGAGAGTTTAGAAGAGTTTGCCCTCTCAGCATGGTCGACACAAGGTCCTAGGAGGTCTTTGTAACTCTCCTTCATGCTCGAGAGTAGTTCCCGTGTACTGTAGGCCTCAGCTAGGTCGCGGCGGTTTTTTCAACGTGCTGAAAAATGTCCGCGAGTAAAAAAAGGTCGCCATGGAAAAAATCGATATTTTTTCTACTCGTAGGTTTAGTCGAAGTAGGTCGGCATGTTATTCGTAGGTAATTGAGGGTAGTCGAAGATAATCAAAGCTAGTCGAAGCTAGTCTCCAACATAGTCGAAGGAGGTCTTCAACATGACACTTTTTCAAACTCTACTTAACTCTTCTAAACCCGCCAATTAGGTCGCCGCAGTGGGACAGCCCCTTACCTACAAACCCGTACATCTTTGGGACGTGGGAGGAAACCGCAGCACCAACACGATGAAAACCCACACGATCATAGGGAGAACATGCAAACTCCAGCTACTGAGGTCAGGATTGAACCCGGGTCTCTGGCGCTGCGAGGCAGCAGCTCTACCAGCTGCGCCACTGTGCCGCCCTTTGTAAAGTCACATATATCCTCTCTTCTACCTGAGGGAATAACTGTCCATTACATAAAATTACAGGTTTTTCAGGTATAATTATGCTGTTGTACAGTGTAAACTCAGTTATGTTTCATGCATCAAAACATAAGATGTTCAGTGTTTCTACAATGCAATTACTTTGTAAGATTTGAATGACAAAATTACTTTGTAAAATGAATTCACCCTTTATCGCTGAATTTGCAAAAGCTTCAAATTGTAAAAACAGTTTGTGGAAGCGGACCATCTATGTTCATGTTAGTTCATCTGGATTTCAATATTTGTTGTACATATGAGATTAACAGAAGCTTCTTTCAAGTTTGTAAAATAATAAACGTAATCACTGGCAGTTTTGCGAATTTTACAAATTGCAAAATCTCTGTTGTTTGGTTCTATAGACAAAACATTTCCATAATTCTTGATGATATGAGCAATGCTCGCAGAGTTCAATGTGCCTTTCCAGGTGCAGGAAGGAACTACAGATGGTGGTTTATACCAGATAAACTCAAAATGCTGGAGTAACTCAGCTGCAGCATCTCCAGAGAAAAAGAATAGGTGATGTTTCGGGTCGGAACCCTTCTTCAAACTGAGAGTAGAGTTCGGGATGGGGAGGGGATAAACTGGAGGCGAGAAAAAGCCAGCACAGAGAGGGAGCAGTGAGAGGGGTAGCTAGGCTGCTATTTCAGTGTAGTACAGTGAGAGTATTGTCAGAGGTACTGACTTTTGGATAATACATTAAACTGAGGCTCTGATTGCTCATTCAGGTAGACATAAAAGATCCAGCGGCACTATGTGAAGACAAGCAGGGCTTTCTTCTCATGTTCTGACCAACATTTATCCCTCAAGCAACAACCCAAAACAGGTTAAGTGCTCGTGGATCTTATTACTGTTTGCACAAATTGGCTGTTGTGTGTGCCTGCAAAATAAGCGATTACACTTCATAAGTAATTCATTGACTGTAAAGTACTTTAGGATGTCTTGAGGACATGAAAAGTGCTATGTTAATGCAAGTTAATTTGTTCTTTATAAATGGGTTTACAATTTCATTACATATAGTTTATAGAGAAATTCTTCTCCCATAAATTGCAGTGCACAGCACATTCCCTATTAAAATGCTATATACAGCCTAAACCATTCACTTTATTTCCACACGCAATTTAGTCTGTTTTGCTTTATTTTATTGCTGTGTGAGAGAATATGAAAATTCACGTGAAAGTGAAAGATTAAACTTAAAACGCCCTGTTTCATTTTTAAACCTTGAATACGAGCATTTTGCATACCTTTCAAAAAGCAGAATGAAATTGACTTTGTAATGTCAAAAACTGTAGCTGTTGCCTCAAATGGTGACACATCATGTATGACAGTTTTGTATAATTTCCATTTCCTCTTCAGCATTTTCTACCACTAATGTCATTGTAGAATTTAGTGTCTTCCTCCTGTATATCACTGCCCTTAATCTGACAGTGTCAGAAGGATCTATCTTCATTTTCTCACTCTTTTCATAATCTAATCCTCAGGTCTAACATGCAATTAGTGCCCTTCTTGCCCCCTGAATACCAAGCAGGCTGATTGCTACAGCTATTCCTGTGCAATCCGTTTAGCTACCCAGGCAGTAATGAATATGTACATTTTAAGGACCTAAGCGAAGGGGGTCATAGGCAATCAACCTTGAATTCAATTACCTGAGTCAAGGTTAATGACTCTGCCCAGTGGTCAGAGGTGCTTGGAATGCTACAGATTAAATCAGGCTGTCAGAGCTGACAATGTTTTCGGACTGAATTACTTGCATGTGGAACAGGGAATCAGGCGTAGATAAAATGGTGTTGGTTTTCAGAGAAGATTACATGGAGTTTGCAGTGGCAAATCAGATTGTAAATCTCCCTGAGGTCTGAGATATGATTAGCACAAATAAAACCTTGCCTGGGTTGTGATGCACTGCTTGCTAATGACACCAACTTCACCATGTCTTCTGCAGAATTCAAGGGTGTTGTGTACGGTGTATGGAAAGATATTTTTGCAGCCTTAGTTCCCATGGTGCGAATTCCAGAAAACCCGAGTACATGTAAATTAAAACAAATTGATCATCAGAAGTGATGAATATGTGAAGCAGAAAATAGCAATCCTTTTTCCGAGGTTTTCCTGTGGAATGCCATGTAACAAAAGTCAAATATTTCATTGTGAGTGACAAATTGCCTCCAAAGTAATGTCATCGATGAATGATAACTTTGATAGCTGCGTGGTATAATACATGATATATCTAGGACACTGATGAGATTCTGAAGGCTTGCAGGAAAATATAAACACTTTGCAGGCTCTGGTCAATGAAATATGGGTATCAAGACGAAGTACAGGGGCTGTGATTTCTCTGGATTTCTGAAGTTGCAGTTGTTCAAATGGAGCTCCAGGTGTGGACTCTTATATATCGGTGAGACCAAGCGCAGACTCGGAGATCATTTTGCTGAACACCTTCGTTCAGTCCGCCTTGGCCTCCGTGATCTCCCGGTTGCCAAACACTTTAACTCCCCTTCCCGTTCCCACTCTCACACTGACCTTTCTGTCCTGGGCCTCCTCCATTGTCAGAGCGAGGCCAGGATGGCTGCAGGGAGAATGTGCAAACTCCACACAGACATCACTCAGGATCAGGATCGAACCTGGATCTTTGGTGCTGTTAGGTCGCAACACTACGAGCCTCTTCACTGTTTGAGTTATTCCTGTTCAGACGGAATGACTTGTAACATTTAGATTGGGAAAAATGCACCATATTGAGTCACCACATCAGTTGGATGCATTAGTGAGGTTTAAGATCTCATTATTCAATTTTGATTTATACAGTGGCACTGTCTTTGCTGCGAGGGCACTAACAAAACAGCCACACATCATTTTCATTCCAATTATGTATCGTTCAAACACTGAGATATTTTCAAAGTGCAGTGATGTGTTTCAATAAATGTTTTTTATCATGGCATGGTGGTATTTAGCAAAGACAGTTTTATAAAATAATTTGCCAATTACTAAACATATTTCTTAAAAGAAAGCAATTGCCAATTACTTTTTGCTGAAGGTGAATTTTGAAAGACTGAAATGTCCTCCATCATAATTTCAAAGTTGCCTCTCACTTTCATCTCCATCTGCTGAAAATTCTCACAAACATTTTAACCTTATCTATCTAATGTTCTGCATGAATTGTACAAAATGTGTATAATACTACTGTGTTACATTAATCTTGTCAAATCTGCATAATTCTCCAGCCATTTATTGTCTCCATATAAAAATGATAATTTAGGATTTTTGCCATCTTGAAACAAACCTTCTTAAAATGAACCTCAGAGATAATCTTAAGTGGCTTCACACAAGGACACTTTCTGTACGGGATGTTTTTCTGGTATCAGGGGAGAGGAGAGATTTGGCATTATATTCAAGTATTCCCTGAATTACCACTCATAGAGCCGTAGATAGGTATGTTGCAAAACTTACCTTGAGCAGCGCTGCAGTTCTGCCGCTCCCCGTGTGCGCGACTTTGGCGCCTTTCAGAGGGGGCGGCTTAAAGTGCCGTTTTTCCACAGGCAGGGAAATCGATCCATGTCGGGCGATTTCGTTGCGGAAGAAAAATCGCTCCGACATTTCATGAATGAAGGTATTTTTAAATTACTCTAAATTATTTATTAACTAGAGTAATTTAAAAATCACCTTCAAAAGCCGTGAGCACCGACAACCAGAAGGATTTTGCGTAGGGGCGAAGAAAAGGTAAATAGTTCATTTTTATATTAAAAGTTGGTTTTTCGGGAGGCTTTAATAATATCTTTATGTTGCGAAATGGGGTCCAAAAAAATGTATGAACAAACAGTATTTTTCCTCCGACTTCACCGCTAACCGCAACGTTCCAATCCACCGCATTCCACTAAAACCCACTCGCTAGTTGATTCAAATGACCATTAATTTACAGGAATCAAACGCTAAATTCCTTCCATTTGGCCCAGAAATTCATGAAAATTAGATTTAAAAATTATGTTATATTGTGGATTATTGTGTGAATGTTATTTGAACACAGGCAATTTAAAAAAAGTTTATCTTTTCTTAAGAAATGGATAGATGTTTAGATCTACTCATTGAATTTTGTAATTAGCTACAATTAGATAACTAACTAATTATATGCTTTAATTTCAGGTCATCCAAGTAAGATTGTTTCATATTTGTTTCAGAATGCTTCAATCTATAATAATTGAAAATTTCATTGAGTTCTCTTAATTTTTAAGAAAGTTATGGGCTTTTAACTTTTCCAGATCACAGCTTTTGAGTCAATTGAAGTCAATTGAAAGGCAATGGGGAACAAGATGCTAATTTCCGAGTATGAAAATGGCCATAACTTTCTTAATACTGAAGATATGAAAGTAAATTAGGTGTCAAATTAAAATTCTTATGCTTTATCTGATGGGATAAATTGCAGACTTGATTTTTTAAATCTCAAAATTTTGTAACATTGCTACCGTAGAGCTGGAAACAGGCTTTTTAGCCCAATTTTCCCATGGCGACCAACATACCCCAACTACACTAGTCCCACCTGCCTGGATTTGGCCCGTTTCCCTTTAAACCTTTCCTATCCATGTACTTGTCTAAATGTTTTTAAATGTTGTGATAGTACCTGACTCATCTGCTTTCTTTGGCAGTTTGTTCCTTGCATCTACCACCCTTTGTGTAGAATGCTTGCCCCTCAGTTTCCTATTAAATCTTTTCCGCTTCATCTTAAACCTATGTTTTCTGGTTCTTAATTCCACTCCTCTGGATAAAAGACTGTACTCTTTATTATCCTCATGATCTTATACGCTTCTATAAGATCACCTCTTAATCTCCTGCGCTCCAAGGAATAAAGTCCTAGCCTGTTCAATCCCTCTCTATTGTTCAGGCCCTCCAGTCTTGGCAACATCCTAGTAAATCCTCTCACAACCCTTTCCAGCTTATACCATGAATAGTAATAAAATTAAGTTTAAGTATATTTAAGTTACATTTATTGGACAAATGTATTTATCTATCTATTTATCTATTTATCTATCTATCTATTTATTTATTTAGTTCTTTGTTTCGAACAGAATGAAAGAATAAAAAGCAAGTGTGAAACAGCATACAAAAAACAAAAATGTTTGAGGAAACGTTGTATAGTTTGATAGCCACATGAATGTGGTAATGTCCTCACATTTCCTGCCATGATCCACACTGAACTATAAGGGTTTCGAATTGAAACGTCGCCCATTCCTTTTCTCCAGAGATGCTGCTTGTCTTGCTGGGGTTATTTGCGAGAATCCGCAGCTCGCCAAGGAACGCCGGAGAGTCGGGATAGCCGGGCTGAAGAGTAGGTGTTCAGACGCCATGCCACCAAAAAAAAATCCTGCATCTGCTGAGAAGGTTGACGATATTACAAAATCGCTCGACATGCTGACGGAGGAGGTTTCTGTTGTCAGGCAACGGCAGGAAACCATCATGAGATTGGTGGAGGAAGTTAAAGCCCTGAGGCTACAAAATTCCGAGAAGGACAAGCGGATTATGTTGCTGGAGAACCAGGTGGCTGATCTGGAGCAGTTCACCAGAATGAACGATATCATTGTCACTGGTCTGGAGATGAAACCCCGCTCAAATGCACGGGTGGTGACAACGCAGAACAAAGGGGAGACGAGCGAGCAGGACACTGCATCTGTGGAGCAACAGGTGACGGCGCTCCTCCACTCAAAAGGGATTGAGTTGGACCGGGACAACATCGAGCCTTGCCACCCGCTCACACGGAGAAGTAAGACAGATAAACCAGCCATAATAATTCGGTGTGCTAACAGGAAACACAAAACTGAACAGCTGAAACAGGGAAGACAGCTAAAGAGCGTGGATGTGTATTTGAATGAACACCTGACAAAGAAAAATGCTGAAATTGCCAGAAAGGCCCGACTCCTGAGAAAGCAGAAGAAAATTCAATCTACATGGACAGCAAACTGCAAAATATTCATCAAGCTGAACGGAACACCAGAACAAGCCAAAGTATTAGTCATTAGGGACCTGGATGAACTGGATAAATACCAAGGTGACAAACCACATCAAGATAATGGAATACATTTAGTAGAAAATAAAGAATATCTAAAATAAAAACCACAACCATGACAATTCCTGACATAAAAGATATATCTTTATCAGGATTAGAAACCTTTACATATACAGAGCATAACACACAGGACATAGAAAATGATATTGATCTGGAAAATAACTTACTTAACAATATCAACAACAACTGCAGTTATTACACAGATGAGCAATTCAATATAACTTTCCAATCAGAACTGAACTTATCAATTATCCACTTTAATAGCAGAAGTCTATATGCCAACTTCCGCAACATAAAAGAATATTTAAGACGGTTCAAGAACCCATTTAACTATATAGCAATATCAGAGACCTGGATCAGCACTGAGAAAGGTGTGGACCTTGACATGGATGGCTATGAACTGACCATTTTACTAATTTATTGATAGTTACGCCTTCCTGACTACATTGAGAGCCAGAAAATCCATATCTCTAGAGGCGGTGACATATGAATGGAGATGAAATGATCTCTTCAACAGACAAACCAAGGCTAGATAGTGAACCACCCCTTCAGGAAGTTGTTTCAAGTTGGATCCAGAGCCAACTTCAGAAAAGGAATGACTAAATCCAAGTTTGACAAAGACGAAGAACATTCTAAGAGTCAAGAACCAACTAGTCCAGAAGTGGGTACAACACAAAAACCTGTAGGGAAATAAGAAAGACTCCGAATAGACGACCTTGTTGTTCGTCAAGAGTGGTTTTATTGTCATGTCCCGAAACGGAACAATTACATTCTTACTTGCAGCTGGACAGTATTTGAACAGTATACATTGATTCTTGTACTTTTTTTTCAAAAAGAGAAATAAAGTGTATTGCATCTTTAAGCATAGAACATATTGTGTCCTCTGAATCCATTTGTGTCCTGTTCCTGTTGGATATAGAGTGAAAAGCTTTTGTTGCGTGCTATCCAGTCAGTGAAAAGACAATACATGATTACAATCGAGCCATCCACAGTGTACAGATACATGATAAATGGAATAACTTGAATAATGTTTAGTGCAGTAGATAAAGTCCAGTAAAGCCTGATTAAAGATAGTCCAAGAGTAAGGACCCGGGAGTAGGAATATCACTTTTTTCTTAGAATAAGTTAAAGTGAACGCACTGGATTGGGGTGGAAGATTGCAACCTTCACGTGGCCCGCCCTGTTTCGACTAATGCAATCAACTCGACGTGCACAAACGGAAGATCAAATAGAACAAGTTGTCCTACAACTTTAGGCTGTGCACGCCTCACGAAAGAAGAACTCACTGCATTGAATCAACTCCATTTAGGCTGAGCCTTTTGAGGGAAAAGTAAACTCTACTGATTTGAGCAAACTATAAAATGTCCCAATTTTAAAAGAGCTCAATCTGTAATAAGACCACTTTTTCTGCATGTAGATAAGCATTGATACAATATTAATCTAAGAAATTATGTTAACCCAGTGAGACCAGTCTTTCATATAAAAGGGCCTTGGAGCACAACCCTCTAAAAATCAAATACTAAATGAACAAAACATGTACAAAATATTTAAGAAACAATTCAGTTTTAAGAAACAATTAGACTAAGTGGGACCTGTTGGGTCCCTGTCGCATAGGAGGCTTGGTCCCCCACCGCAATATTCCACCACTCACGCACAGGCGCATCTCATTTCCCCTCATCCCTAGCACTCTCTCCCCATCCTCTTCACCTTCACTCTTCTTTCCCTTCTCCTCCTCCGTTCCCCAAATCCCTCCCTCACCTCTCTCTCCCTCTCCCTTCCCCCACCGTGCTGGAGATTTTGGCAAGAGAGGAGATCGATATGCGCATGTGCGGTTTTTACAATTTTTTTAACCTCGCTAACCTTTGCAACATACTACGGCTCAGATAGAAACTTGGTGCACCCACAGCATGGGAGAATGGCGAGTGAGCTGACAAAAAATCGTAGCACTATCGCGTACCGTTTTTGCGCAAATGGAAAGGCAACTCAAACCAGATGAGCACAAGATCAGAGGTTTAGCTGCATTGCCATCATATTTGAACGGCTTGTTGAGAGTTGTTCAGTAACTCTCATACATGTAGAAGGGAGACATGAATGTTGTACTGTAGGGTTGTCACAACTTCTGAAACGATGCTTTGACACAAGGCTCTTGCCTTAAGGAGAAGAGAGATAAGGGAAGAAAATTTGAGGATGTGTATTGGAATCAAAAGCAGGAAAACACAACAGGCAATTTTCCACATGTTTGATCTATGTAACTTAATCAAAGGTATTTTTAAAATCAATAACGTTTTTCTACAATGGGAATCTGAAATCAAAGTCATTTTTTGACAAGCAGGTGAAGTCAGAAAATTTTGCTGAGGCTGAAATACTGTTTCTAGACACTGCGTTGCTTTTTAAATAGCTTGCCAATGGCAGTTATTATTCCTAGAAAAATTGTTTAACTAAAGGCTTTACCAGGATTTGAAAAATATGATTCTCTGAATGTTTTGCTGAATGATTGATTGTCTTTTTGGTTGGATTCATTCATTACTCCAAACACAAAAATAGACCTTTAATGGGCAGCGGGCTGTACTCTCGATGTCACCTTTCAAAATAGTCTGTCCATCTCCCTCATCAGGGTCTTCCTTTTCACACATTTTACTTTGAGCATCAGCTAAGATGCCACGGTGCCTCAATCCCCTACCATTTACATGGTAAATGGTAGGGAATTGAGGAATGCTGTGGAACAGAGGGATCTAGGAATAACTGTGCATAGTTCCCTGAAGGTGGAATCGCATGTAGATGGGGTGGTAAAGAAAGCTTTTGGTGTGCTGGCCTTTATAAATCAGAGCATTGAATATAGGAGTAGGGAAGTAATGTTAAAATTGTACAAGGCATTGGTGAGACCAATTCTGGAGTATGGTGTACAATTTTGGTCGCCTAATTATAGGAAGGATGTCAACAAAATAGAGAGAGTACAGAGGAGATTTATTAGAATGTTGCCTGGGTTCCAGCAACTAAGTTACAGAGAAAGGTTGAACAAGTTAGGTCTTTATTCTTGGGAGCGCAGAAGGTTAAGGGGGGACTTGATTGAGGTCTTTAAAATGATGAAAGGGATAGACAGAGTTGACGTGGATAAGCTTTTCCCATTGAGGGTAGGGAAGATTCAAACAAGAGGGCATGACATGAGAATTAAGGGACAGAAGGTTAGGGGTAACATGAGGGGGAACTTCTTTACTCAGAGAGTGGTGGCTGTGTGGAATGAGCTTCCAGCAGAAGTGGTGGAGGCAGGATCGATTTTAACATTTAAAAGTAAAGTGGATAGGTATATGGGCGGGAAGGGAATGGAGGGGTATGATCTGAGTGCAGGTAGATGGGACTAGGGGAAAATAAATGGTCGGCACGGACTGGAAGGGCCGAGAAGGCCTGCTTCCGTGCTGTAATTGTTATATGGTTATATGGTTATAATTCTGGCCAACCTGCACCCTGCAATGTACACGGTATCAAGCAGTCCACAACCCTGACTGAAATATTGCAATGGCATTAAAGATGCAAAGCATTAGTTGGTCATAAAGATGCAAAGCATTAGTTTAGTTTAGAGATACAGCACAGAAACAGGCCCTCCGGCCCTCCGAGTCCCCAGCCGACCAACGAACCCCGTGCACTAACACTATCCTACACACACTAGGGACAATTTACAATGTTACTGAAGCCAATTAACCTACAAACCTGTACGTCTTTAGAGTGTGGGAGGAAACTGGAGATCCTGGAGGAAACCCACACAGGTCACGGGGAGAATGTGCAAACTCCGAACACACAGTACCCGTGGTTAGGATTGAACCGGGTCTCTGGCGCTGTAAGGCAGCAACTCTACCACTGCCCACTACTCATTAGGTGTAATGTACAAATTCTGGAGTGCAATCTATAGCAAGGTTTAATAAAAATGGTCAGGAAATGGTGTTGGGTGAGCTGATGGGACTGAAGGCTGATTAATTCCCAGGGCCTGATGAACTGCATCCCAGGGTACTCAAGGAGGTGGCTCTGCAAATCGTGGACACATTGGTGATCATTTTCCAATGTTATGTAGATTCTGGATCAGTCCCTGTTGATTGGAGGGTAGCTAATGTTATCCCTCTTTTCAAGAAAGGAGGGAGAAAGCATGCAGGGAATTATAGATCAGTTAGCCTGACATCAGTGGTGGAAAAGATGCTGGAGTCGATTATTAAAGAGGTAATAGTGGCGCATTTGGTTAGCTGTAACAGGATCGGTCCAAATAAGCATGGATTTACGAAGGAGAAATCATGCTTGACAAAAATCTTCTGGAATATTTTGAGGATGTAACAAGTAAAATGGACAAGAGAGCCAGTGGATGTAGTGCACCAGGACTTCAGAAACCCTTTGATTAGGTCCCACACAGGTGATTAGTGGACAAAATTAAAGCACATGGTATTGGAGGTAGGGTATTGACGGATAGAAAATTGATTGGCAGTCAGGAAACAAAGAGTAGGGATTAACGGGTCCCTTTCAAAATGGCAGGCAGTGACTAGTGAGGTGCCGCATTGCTCGGTGCTGGGACCGCAGCTATTGTATTTACAATATTCATTAATGATTTAGATGAAGGAATTAAAAGTAACATTAGCAAATTTACAGATGACACAAAGCTGGGTGGCAGTGTGAACTGTGAAGAGGATGCTATGAGGATGTAGGGTGACTTGGACAGGTTGGATGAATGGACATATGCATGGCAAATGCAGTATAATGTAGATAAATGTGAGGTTGTACACTTTGGTGGAAAGAACTGGAAGGCAGATTATTATCTGAATGGTCCCAGGTTAGGAAAAGGGGAAGTACAACGAGACCTGGGGGTCCTTGTACATCAGTCACTGAAAGTAAGCATGCCGGTACAGCAGGCAGTGAAGAAAGTTAATGGCATAGCGAGAGGAGTTGAGCATCGGACCAAAGAGGTCTTTCTGCAGTTGTACAGGACCCTGGTGGAACCACACCTGGAGTATTGTGTGCAGTTTTGGGCTCCTAATTTGAGGAAGGACATTCTTGCTATTGAGGGAGTGCAGTGCAGGTTCACGAGGATGGCGGGACTGTCATATGATGAAAGAATGGAGCGACTGGTTGTATTCACTGGAATTTAGAAGAATGAGAGGGGATCTTATATAAACATAAATTATTAAGGGATTGGACACACTAGATGCAGGAAACATGTTCCTGATGTTGGGGGAGTTCAGAACCAGGGGCCACAATTTAAGAATAAGGGGTCGGCCATTTAGAACTGAGATGAGGGAAAACTTTTTCACGCAGAGTTGTGAATTGTGGAATTCTATGCCACAGAAGGCAGTGGAGGCCAATTCACTGGATGCATTTAAAAGAGAGTTAGATATAGCTCTTGGGGTTAGTGGAATCAAGGGATATGGGGAGAAGGCAGGAACGGGGTACTGATTGTGGATGATCAGCCGTGATCGAATTGAATGGCAGTGCTGGCTCGAAGGGGCGAATGGCCTACTCCTGCACCTATTGTCTATGTATCTATGTAAATATTTATATAATCACTCATTTTGACTCAGTGTGGTTTTGTTGCTCAGATGTAACTGGAGGTGGATTTGAAAAAGAATAATTACAGGTCTGGGATCTGGATTAAAATCTCTGTGCTGAAAACATTGTTTAACAGATAGGTTTAAAAAAATCCCAACTATTTATTCAGTGATTTCCTTGTCCTGTGGCTTTATTAAATTGTGTGCTCTTAATGGACAAAGCCAAAGTTTGGCATGCATTACAAAACCCAGTATATTTGTTATAAGACAAGATGCTGATTATACTTGGTTCCAAGTATACATTCCAAGTATCCAAGATAGATACAGAGCCCAATTTATTACACACTAATGCAACAATTATGTTGCATAAAGCATTTAGTAAAAGAGAAAGATTTTAGGTGGAGAATTCTTAATGTCATATAATGTTAAAGCTGTCAATTTAAGTAAAAGTGGACACTGACTAGAGTATTTTACCTTAATGGGTGAGCCCATTCCAGATATTCATACATTTGAAATGAGCTGTTTGAGGTAGCTGCAGAAGTGGAGAACATTCCCTCTTTTAAAAGACAGTTAGACAGATATAGGAATAGGATAGGAATTGTTTTCTACAGGCCAAATGCAGGCAAATGGGACTAGCCCAGTAAGCCAACTTGGTCAGCAGGGACAAGGTGGGCCGAAGGGTCTGTTACCATGTTACATAGTTCTATGACTCAATGCAATACACGTTGTTTTCAGACTAAGTGTCACGGAATACCAAGCTCTGGACCATAACATTTAAATTAATTACTGCTGGAAGTGATTATGGCGGGTAGAAACAAGGAATTGCAAAGGCTGGTTTACACAAAAGGGCACAATGTGCTGGGGTAACTCACTCGGTCAGGCAGCATCTCTGGAGAACATGGATGGATAGGTGATGTTTCAGATCGGGACCTTTCTTCAGACCCACCCTGAAACATCATCTATTCATGTTCTGCAGAGATGAGTTACTCCAGCACTTTGTGTTCTGCATGGGATGACAGATTATCCTCTGTAATGCTATTGGAGTTCCTCACATACATACAAGGCTGCATGTTAACAGGATATAGATGAAGACACTTAAAAAAGTGCCAATCTACATTCATGTCACCCATATTGATGGGGATCATGACAGAAGCCTCCTCGTGGTGATCCCCGGAAACAACGACGCAATGTACTCCGTGACACGCCGGGCAGCCAATTCTGTCAACATGTTGGACGACGACAGAAGCCGACAGCGAGCTACACGTCGTCTGACACACGAGCGAATTAACCCATATTGATAATGAAAGAATGCAGAAATACTATTTTGGTTAAATATAAGCTGGATTGTTGATTTTGTTGAAACAGTTAACTCTTTATTGAGGTGAATGTAAGATATTAATCTGAATATCACTAGGAAATGACATGTGCACTTAAACAATGTATTTTTGATATGGGAATACATGCATTAAAAATCTGTACTCTCATCTTATTTTCATTACTACAGCGTCCTGATTTTCCACTGCAGTTTTGGAGTGCTTACTGAACAGGCGAAGGAAAAGAGAAATGCATACCAAAGAGGCACAGGAATCCTTACAGTTCCATAGTCATGACAATTAGAAAAGATTACACTCAAGGTCAATGGCAAAAGAGTGGGCCCAAGTTTGTGGGAATGGTGCCATGCATAGTTTAGACCTTTATTTTTGTTGCTCAGGTCAATAAAGATGCCATCAAATCACAGGTCAAAACATCGATCACACAGGGTAGAAGACTGACACAAAATGCTGGAGTAACTCAACGGGACAGGCATCATCTCTGGAGAGAAAGACTGAGTGAGGTTTTGGGTTGAGACCCTTCTTCTGTTCCACCATTAAATTGCAATGCTTATCTTTTTAACAGTCTTTATCAATGATGACATCGTCCATAATATTAATGTACTCCAGTATATATTTGCAAAGACCTTCACCGACATCTTCATCCTTCCATATATTCCCACCTGTTCCACAATGGTATGAATATTTTGCACACACCTTATCAGTAGACAGTTTGGCCCTAGTCTCTGTCTATCAACTCTCCACTGTGTCTCTGTCTATCAACTCTTCACTATTTATCTCTCTAGGCAGATCAGCATCAATTAACAAGCATTCACCCATCTGTCTCAGTTGACACTTTATGATTTTCACACAGTTTTCTCTTTATATTTTGCCTGAAAGGATGTTTTGTGAATTTTGAGATTGTTGGGTTTACTAAAGCTATGTTTAGGATTATCATGAAACCAAAGTACCAGCTGTCAGAGCAAGGGCAGTGAATTTTCTGCACAGTCTATAATTAGATGCATTATTATGGAATGACCAGTTTTGCTTCAGAATGATTGAAATGCTGATTCATTCTAAGTGATGAAACTAATTGCAGTCGAACATGCATGATTTTTGTTGCTATTTTATTTTTGCGATAATTTCCTTTCTACTTAATTGTGATCTCTGAAGATATTTTGTATCCTTAATAGTTGGAAATGCATCACCTCCATTTGCAAGATATTATTAGCTCCTGTCATGACAAAAAGTCTTGTTTTGTCTCCTACGTATGGAGTCATTCAGTGAAAACCACAAAGAGGAAATGTTAAATTGAAATATGGTTATTGTCTGAGAGGTAGTGCTGTCTATAAATTCAGAATAATATCCTGTAATAATTATTTTGTTTATTCTTTTCTGTATAAATTTCCTTGACGCTATGAGAAAAGTCTCGTGAAACCTAATGGGTGCTGTCACCGCGTGACAATATCAATGAAGAATGCAGGGAAGTGTGATAATTACTCCTAGTCTGAGAACTGACTGTGTATTTAATTGTATAAAAAAAGAATTATTGTTCTGTGGCATAGAAAGGAAATAAATGTCTTCCTTTCGATGGTAAATATTTATTTAATGTGTTAACTGAAATGGGCAGGCCGGACACCAGGAAACGTACTTGATGTCCTGCAATCTGATTAAGGGCCCAAAGACTATGTCGCACTGTTGACTGTTAATATCCTTTTTGTTACAATGCATGCTCTGTCGAATGCAACTGACAACAGGAAGAAATATTCTCTAAGAGCTTGATCAATTCTCAAACCTTAAAATAGCCCATCAGGAATAACTTCAGCCTGCACTTTTCATACCTTGTACAAAATCAGATATTTTCTCAAATTATTTGGGATGGATTGCTGAGATTTTTTTTAACTTGCTGATTTCTGTATTTAAAAAGTAATTTATCTGAATTTACATTGAAACAATGTATCAACAGCAATTAAATTCAAATTCATGGTTTATATTGTTACTGTAGTTTATTAATTCATATAATTAATGCTTGCTCTGTCGAATGCAACTGACAACAGGAAGAAATATTCTCTAAGAACTTGATCAATTCTCAAATCTTAAAATAGTCCATCAGGATTAACTTCAGCCTGTCACTTTACATACCTTGTACAAAATCGGATATTTTCTCAAATCCTTTGGTGAAATATTTTTTACTTGTTGACATATGTATCTAGTGCATTGAAAAAGTAATTTATCTGAATTAACATTGAAACAGTGTATCAGCAGCAAAGGAATTTAAATTCATGGTTTATATTGTTACTGTTGTTTATTAATTCATATAATTCACTTAAAGTCACACTAAAATGTTTGCCATAACAGAAAAAATGGCATTCCAAGAATATATTTTATATAACTCAAAATACTGTTGCACATATTAGCTTTTGACTAATTAGTGCAATTTTAAAGAACAGAATGTTAGACTAGCTGAACATTAAGCTGCAAATATCCACTGTAGCACATACATTAGTGCTCGTTCTACTGCCATAAACTACAAAAGCTAATGAATTACTTTATCGCCTGTGTTCTCTTCTGTGATATGAAAGTGCATCAGGCAAATTGGTCACTGCATGTTCCAGAAACAACAAGTAATAACTAACAAGATAATCAGATTTCATGATGTTGATTGAGGGATCCATATTGGTCACAGTCAGGAATAGCTCCACTGCTTTATTTTTCAAATTTGTGTCATAGGATCTTATACACTGACCTGAGAGAGTGGTGGAAGGAATGCAGATTTAATGTATCATCTGACCTGACCTAACCTAACTGTATTCTCTGACCTGAAAGAGTGGTGAAAAGAATACAGGTTTAACATAACATCTAAAAGATTGGACCTCTGGTATTGTAGCACCATTTCAGTTCAGTGCTGTCCAAGTTTATCAATTCTGCTTTCATTGTCCTGACATCTAAGCAATGAGACTTGGGCCCACAATCTCTGTTTCAGATGTGTGTGTGTTAATGTATGTGCTATAGTGGATATCTATAACTTAATGTTCAGCAGGTTTAATATCCTGTTCTTAAAAAATTACATACATTAGTCAAAAGCTACCAAACAAAATCGAAAATATAGTTGAAATAGTTGGTGATAGTTCAAACCGATGATGTTTGGTTTTCAATGTTGTTTTATTTCTTCATATTCATGGACTTGCACCCTCATAATTTCCCTGTTCCTCATTACAACAAGGTCTCGCTGATCTTTTTGTTGTTGGTAACAGACTCCAATTGCCTCAACTGGCATTTGGCGACAAAATAGCCCAAATATTTATTGGAGTAGACCATAATTTGTGACCTACACCCACAAAATTGTGAGGTGCATAACGTGTGTATGTTTTAATTCATAGGGTCGTATACAGTTGATGAGAAAACATTCTGCGGTTGAGTAGAGACCAGGACTTGATCCTGACTACAGTTGTTGTCCGTACGGGGTAAGCACATTCTCCAATGACTGCACGGGTGTTCTCCAGGTGTTCTGGTTTCCGCCCACATTCCGAAGACATGTGTGTTTGTAGGTTAATTGGTTCGTGTAAATTGTCCCTGGTGCGTATGGGTGATTGCTGGCCAACGCAGACTCGGTGGGTCGATGGGCCTGTTCCCATGCTGTATCTCTAAAACTAAAACTAAAACTAGTCGCCCATACTCTGGAATCTGGGAGGTTGCACCAAATTAGCAGACTTTTGTGAATGGAAAGGTTATTTGGTTGGAAAAGAGTCTGACTTCCCCGAATGATGGACTGAGATAACAATGGCTTCACATCTTTGCCACAGAAGTTTCAATTATTTTTCTGAGATCTAATGTGGTTTGCTTTTGCATGCCTTTCTTGGCTTTACGGCAAAGTAAAATGGATTTTCAATAAATAAAAACAGAATGTGGTTAATTTATACACAGTACAATAAACTGAAACTTATAAAGTCCATTTCAGAAATTGAAGAATCTGAAATTTTGATGGCATAAGGGTTGATTTATTTGGTATTGAATGGTTTATCACTGAGTAAAACAAACACTCAGTTCATTAAGCTTTATAGATTTTGTTGTCACTCTTATTTAGCAATTAAGAATTAAGCCCAAAACATTCTGAATTATAAAGAATGTTGAGGATTTCCTTTGTTACTCAGATTAAAACAACCATATCCACTCCCACTTCTGAAACGGCTCCAAGCTTTTATGCAGCTGAATTTCAAAATTACCTTCTTTGGTATGCTGAGCTATCTATTAGATCATCCAACTAGCAGCACTTACAGAAAATTAGAGTAATTAGATTATTGAACAATAGATCCAAATAAACCACTATTACAATTAATTAGCTATCTAAATTATGAGTGGCCAATCAACCCTGCTGGCTTTTAATTTGATTTACTGCTTTATTTATAATGGTGACACAAGACATGAACTTTGGTCAGGCATTTACATTTCCTTTGAATGTATGGTCTGTTGTTAAAAAAAAAGGACATCCAGTACATTTCCTTGTGGTTATTTGTTGATTGGATACGGTTGTTTTAATCATGCAGAATCAGTGATATTAGCCATCTCATAGAATGCGGAGAGAGTTGTTAAGTTCAAAACATCGAGGTGATTTACATCCTGTGCTGAAATTGCTGCCTGTGTTTATGCACTCCACTTAGAGTGGATGGAAATAATCGTGGGAAGGGGGTTGGGATGTGGAGATAGCTGGTGCCATGAGTTGCTGCATATTGGAAAGCACAAATAAATGGATGTACTTCCTGGCAAACGTGCAGACGTATGTCTTGCTCGCAGTGACAGGAAATGGACCACTCATTAGAAACAATGGGGGAAAAATTTAATGGAGGCATTTCAAGTTGAATATTTTCATTTGTCCTCAAATGGAAACAAAGCTATGCTCAGATTTCGTAGACTTGACAATGCTTTTCTACAGGATGCCAAATTAGAACTCATGTCGTGTAAATGACTAGTTCCTGTTTAATGGAAATTACCGTTTATAATAATAATACAAAATATAAGCAAGGAAATGAAATACGTACAGATTTTAAAAGTTCAGCAGCACTTTGTTCATTGTCTCATTAAAAAAAAAGCCTGCTTAGATTCTGGGAGTGGGGGTGGGGGGGGGAATTGACCAATGACCCCTTTACTCGAGCAATTTCAGTACTTATTTTTTAATTATTGAAGTATATCTAGAGACTGGGCTTAGTTGAGCGTAGCTCTTGCAAACTTGAAACAAGACCAAGAGCCAAAGCTCAGGGGTAAAGAAAAAGCACAACAGAGCAATGGCACTGAAGCAGAAGAAAGAGTGGATGTTAAAATCTTGAGACTGGACGGGTGAGGTTCGGGCAGTCATTTTCTTCCGTCTGAAGAAGGGTCCCCACGTAAAACATCGCCAGTCCATCCCCTCCCCAGGTGCTGCCTGACCTGCTGAGTTCCTCCAACACTTTGTGTTTTGCTGGAGGAATGTCATTGTTGGAATTACAATAAGGAACAGTTTAATAGCTTTAGAAATCATTCATGCTACTTGTTCATAAGTCCATACGTTCTCAGAGCAGAATTAGAGCATTCAGCCCATCAAGTCTACTTCAACATTCAATCTATCTTTCCCTCTCTTCCCTCTCTGCCTGCTCCCCATAACCCCGGACACAAAGTTTGTGATACTGTGAGAGAAAAGCAACTAATAAAAAGAGTCAGTAAATTGGGCAAAGCAAAGTTTGGCTGACATTATGCAATGCTTTGCAATATAATACTTTTTATAGGGTAGATCTGCTATCTCGGATTCCCCGTTGGTTATGGCCCAACATACTTTGAGAATTCTACCTGTTACACCCTTATAATGTGCTCGATGAACATTTGCCAGGCAGGAAGTGGTGACAGTTTTTTCTTAGGTTTCACAAGACTTGAAGAACCTGCATGCTCCACTGGCCTGACCCAGATTCTGATATGAAATGCATCATTTCAAGTGGAATGGTGATGACAGGATTTGAGATATGAAATGGATAGGATGGGTTTTGAGGAATATTGGGTCAATTGCAGTGTGACTCTGTGATACTATGAAATGCCAGGAAACCCTACGAGCGTTGAGTTTTATTGTTGGATCTTCATGGAGCTAGCAGCTGAGCACAGTGACTGATACAATACCATCTCACTTCAAGTATGCCTTGAATTTCTAAGTTTGGAAGTTGTATTGTGCAAACCCAGGATAACTGAAATTTAAATAGCTGAATTTGCTGGATTCCAATGTGGTTGACTTGCCATTGCAAACTGGGATTTTGCTTAAGCATCTTTGCTCAGTGGCATTTAGCATGTTCTGCACAACAGTAAAGAATTTGAGTGACACCTTCAGATATTCAAGGAGAGTGGCAGCAGCACTAACAGTTTATCTCCTTCTTTGTTTAAATTGGCTTAAAAAAAATATTTTGTAAAATGTGGCTTATTTATTGGTTTTATTTGAGAGTTTTATTTGTGCCAACCTGGTTTCCAAGCATGTGGTCGAGGCCGGCCACCTTGGGTAAATAAACCTGTGTTGGAACTCTCAGAACTGTGGCAAACTCACTGAATTGTGTTCATTTAAAGTGCCCAATGCCTATTCGAGAAATGGACATTCACAGCTAATATTTTAACTTTTAACATACGATGAACAAGAAATATGAGTAGTCCATGTGTAAGAGGTAACTGCAAATGCTGATTTACATTGAAGATCGTCACAAACTGCTGAAGTAACTCTGCGGGTCAGCCTTAATCTCTGGAGAAAAGGAATAGAGTAGTCCATCTCTTGTCTGCTGCATTGATAGTTTTGGAGGTGGTCAAGTGCTTAGTAAATGGATGCTTTGGAGCTGAATTTCCCAACTACAGTTTCCATAACATTATAATTACAAATCACATTTTATGTAAAAATGATGGAATAATTTTGTTTTACAAATTAATAGTGATATAAAAATAAAGTATAGACAATCCTGTCTATATATCTGAAACAGGAATTCCTATATCTCAGATTTAGCACTTTCAAACTAGAGTGTGGAGTGTTGAATTGTCATATCTATCAGAAACAGAGCAATTAAATTCTTACTTACAGCAGCATACCAGCTCTGTTAAATGCTGTACTCATAGATAACATAATAAACAAACGAAAAGTTCTATAAATTAAAACCAAAACCCAATATTAGTGCAAAAACCATTCTACTGCAACCAGAGAGCAGCCCTGAGTACTATCTCCCTCCCTGGGACCCTTGGACTATCTTTGATCGGACTTTACTGGCTTTACCTTGCACTAAACATTATTCCGTTTATCATGTACCTGTACACTGTGAATGGATCGATTGTAATCATGTATTGTCTTTCCACTGGTTGGCTAGCACGCAACAAAAGCTTTTCACTGTACCTCGATGCACATGACAAAAACTAAACTAAACTTAAAAAAAAGCACAAAGTCCTAAGTGCAACCAAGACAGTCCATAGTTCAGAGTTTAGTTAGTGTTTGTAACTTTTATTTGGCAGATGAAGGTGGCACAGCCTAAACGAGAGTACGATGCTTTTCTAGATTAGTTTTCCTGTGAGCTCCTTGGAGTTTGTGACCCTCGTGACTGAACAAAATAGCTTGAACAAATTGGTCTTGGGAAGAATGCTTGAGTTCTTGTCAGTTGTCCGCAAACACAGCTATTTTTCACCAAATGTATTTAACATGTTGCTCTCCACTCCTTGTGAATGAGAGCAGTACTTGTGAGGCTCATGTTCCTCGAGACCAAAATGCTAAAGCAAACCCAATAATATGGGAGGATTAAGCGGATTACTTGGACAAATAACAATGAGATTTAAATAGAGCACCGCAAAGATTTACTACCAAATGGTATGGATTTCCACCATAAAATTTATGTGACTGTTTGATTTCCAGTCACTATGGGTCACTTTGAATCATTGGATATTTAGAGATCTGTAACTTGCACTTCATCTTTCATTTTGGAGAGGGATTTTCAATAATATGACAGTGTGGCCTTATTGATCAACGAATCAATACCTTTTAATAATTTTATGTCTTATAAACAATTCATTTGTGGCTGAAAGAGATCGCTACAATTAAATTAAAATGCTACTTTTATAGAAACGATTTTCCAAAAACAAACCGACTGACACACTTGAGAATTTAATTTTCGGCTGTTTTAGAAATCGAGACAACTTATCTCTCAGCTTACAAAAGCAAAACCTGCATTTAATTTGACAGTCTTCATGAGTAAAATGATGCTTCAGAGCAGAAAAAAAAAAGAAATAGTTGTCAGCAAGATGGAAAGGGAAGGTAAAAGAAAGGGAATAATTGATAATTGAATGGAACATTGAAGACACTGGGTTTTGCAGAAGGTTATTTGTATTATGAGAGATGTGGAAAATGAAAAATTCCATAGTGTAACTATACGATGTTTGCAAAGCATCTGTCAGTCATGAAATTATATGGGTGTCAGGGGTTATGGGGGGAAGGCAGGAGAATAGGGTTGGGAGGGAGAGATAGATCAGCCATGATTAAATGGTGGAGTAGACTTGATGGGCCGAATGGCCAAATTCTACTATCACTTATGATCTTATTGATCTTATGAAATGTTTAGTGTTACTTTTGAGGAAAAGTAAGATGAGCGGTCAGCGGATGAAAAAAAGGTTTTTCACTGTACGTCAGTACTCGTGACAATAAACTAAACTAAACTAAATAATGCACAAAGGCAAGCGTGTGGGCAGAGGTCATTGGAATTTGGACATAGTGGGATGATGGAAATGTAGTATTTGTAGTAAATACTATCAAAACTGTTTGGGATAGTCCACCGTACTAATAATCAAAGTATCATTTTTAATATCAGCGTAGTGAGATGGTATTGGTTGAATACATAACTACAACTTGCTAATAAGAGTAAAAGAAAGGTAATGCACTTCTTAGTATTTTCCACAGATTGTTATAACATCGATAATTTAAATAAAGATCACCATTGCTGATGCCAAGCTAAAAGAAATGCAATAAGGTAGATATTCATTATGTTTAAAAATATAATTGTAATGCAGACTAAATTGATTATTTGATTTTAGAAAAGTTTTGGAAGTTGAATAAATTTGTTTAAATATGTATTTTGTGCTACACCTTTCAAAATGCAGATTTCACATGCTAATCTTCAATCCAAGTTTAAAATTCTCTTGTATTAAATCAAAGCAAACAAGAAAGGAGCTTCAAAAAGATCAGACTGAATAAAAGAACATAGTGTCTGTGGTTACGTGATATAAATAAAATCACGATTCCATTTAATCCCCAAAAAAGTAATTAAGCGTCACCTGTCTTGCCAAGTATCAGGTTTGCTGGTGTGATTGGAAATTCATTACTGTTGCTTATGATTTATTTTGTATTTCTCGCTGCCTAGATAACCTAATTATGAGTTTAAGGTGTGTTCATGCTACCTCTCATTATTCCCTGTTTTACAAAGTTTCAGTCTGAATAAGATACAAAGCAGTAGGGTGTCTCATTAAATGTAAATCCCTGGTCAATCTGCAGTATATAGCATGAGATTAGTTGCATCAATTTAAAACTCAACCATTTGGTCAAGAATCAAATTAGACGCTTGAAAAATACCAAGTCAGGCTAACAAATGTCTTAATCCAGTACACAGCTACCTTTACTAATTAAGTTAGTTAAGGCATTGGAACAGTGTACAACATGAATGGGGCTAATTTGCTTCCTGCTCAAGTAAATTGCATATTTTTTCATGACTCAATGGAGTCCAGTGACTGACTCATCCATTAAATAATCAAACATTTGACACCATTCAGATTTGTTTTAAAGGATTAGATAAATTGTCATAGCGTATGTGACTTGTTCAGTACATCAATCTCAGATAGGTGTACAAAACATATTTAACGATACAGGAATTTTAATTCACTTGCTTTTAATTCTTTGGAAATGATATATAAGAATGCAATACAGAAAGTAAATGAGCCGGTAAATATATAAGTTTAATTCAGTGGAATTAATCAAACAGGAATAATGTTTTAAAAATAATTTGAAGGAACATTGATTAGTTAGCAGAAGCTACTGTATTATGGTGTCACCAAGTGATACTTTGATTACACACTTGCACCCTAGAGACAGTGCAACTGCATTAGCTTCTATTTCATTGCAGTGCCATAGATCCAAAACAGCATAATTGTTAATCAGTTTTATCATCAGATCTAAGATAGACACAAAAAGCTGGAGTAACTCAGCGAGACAGGCAGCATCTCTGGAGAGAAGGAATGGGTGACGTTTCGGGTCGAGACCCTCCATTCCTTCTCTCCAGAGATGCTGCCTGTCCTGCTGAGTTACTCCAGCTTTTTGTGTCTATCTTTGGTTTAAGCAGCATCTGCAGTTCCTTCTTACACTTATCATCAGATCTCTCAGTTGACTACTAATTAACACACAAAGTGGCCAGGTGCAATCCCTGCTGTCTGTTGTAGGTGCTCCTTCAGAATGACTTGTAAATCAATTTAGTTTGAGAACTGTGCTTTTGGTAACATTATGTATTTGTTATGAAAACTATAATTAATACAAGAACCCGAGCTTCACTTTACTTATGTTATGCACTGTTAAGTAGGTGATTTTGATATTCAGTTGATATTGCATTTGTTTGCTCGCTGATCTGTTTCAGGTATTATATGTGCACATTGGAACCAACTTTTCTCCATGTTTGTTCAATCCTTCGGTGAAGTTTGAATATAGATCATCCTTTCGCTTTCCATTCTCAAAAGTGTATATTTGCACATTTGCACGATAAATATTACATTCAAGTGGACAACGTTTGGGCAACACGGTGGTACAGAGTTGCTGCCTTACAGTGCCAGATTCCTGGGTTCGACGCTGACCACAGGTGCTGTCTGTATGGAGGTTGTACGTTCTCCCCGTGACCTGTGTGGGTCTTCAGTTTCCTCCCACACTCCAAAGCCGTCCAGGTTTGTAGGTTAATTGGCTTGGTATATTTGTGAAAGTGTCCTTAGTGTACGTCGGATAGTGTTAATGTGATGGGATCGCTGACTGATATGAACTTGGTCGGGAGAAGGGCCTGTTTCCGCGCTGTATCTAAATTAACACTAAAACTAAAACCTGAATTCACTATCAACATTATATCAAGACAATCAACCATCAACATTCACTATCCTTTGGTGTTAACTGAGCTCAAAACTTGTTTGAACATCCCAGGAGTGTACTTATTGTGGTATCGTCTCCATTTGTGCATATATTCTGATGCTTATTTAGGACAAAGTAGGGACATTTATGGTTTTCATCTTGATATTAATTATTTCTCTTAAACTATTAAAAGCTTGAGGATTAACAGCAGGACCAGATCATACGGCTGTTAAGTTTGTTCACCATTCAAAAAGATTATGACTGGCCTCAATTTGATTTTCCTTGCCTGATTCCCTGTTATTTGATTTTACTGCATTACATGAAAGGAATAATGAATTGTAGAGCCACATTTACTCCATTTTTAGGTAAGTAAATTTTAGATTCTCACCAAGTTTATTTTTGCCCATGGTTTCCCCACCATTCATCAGTAAAACATTGCAGGGAGTTGGATTATGAGTGCCTTCGTAATGTGCATTATAAGTAACTCAGTGGGTCAAGTAGCATTGTCGAAGGCGATGTTTTGAGTCGGGATGCTCAAAGAGCTGGAGACTCTGGCTTATCTTCTAACCTTTGGAAAAGGTTTGATCATCCATAAGATTCTACTTCAGATTGTAATAAATTATTTGCTATTCATCCAAGTAAGAAAATACTCAAAGCCCGCTGCTATCCTTGACTAGCCTTGAGGAACCCCACCTCAGGATGCAATATTTATTCTTTACATTAATGTGTTGTGGACTTGTTTTATAATTCACGGGATACAATGCAACAACTTCTCAATTAACCTGTCAACCTTCACCATACAGAAATCAACCTAATGAATCGTGTCAGCATTGTCCCCAATGCAAGCACAGCCTTCCTTAAATATGGAGTCCCCATGACCATATTTAGCCCCTTGCCGGTGCTAAAAAAACATTTGGTCAGGTGCGTATATAGGATAGGTTTAGAAGGATATGGGTCAAATGCAGGCAGGTGGGACTTGTGTAGATGGGGCATGTTGGTCGGCATGGGCAAGTTGGGCTGAAGAGGCTTTTTCCATGCTGTATAACTCTATGACAAGGAGCCTGATTCCTTTTATACTATCTATCTGTAGATCAGTGTCACTCATATTATGTCATACTTTGTAGTTATACCCACTAGTTTAACAGAAACCTTCTCTGCCCTTTCTCCCTCACTTTTGTGAGTTGCGTACTAACTTGGTCATGGAGAGGCATTTGTTCTTTTCCCGAAGCCAGAGACAGGGTGAACCTGAGGAGATGTATGTCAGTGCGTTGAAGCACCTTGCCAATCGATGCGGTTTCAGGGATATGTGTGATAGCCTAGTCCTGGACCGTTTGGTCTTTGGTGTCCGCAATGATAAATTACGCGACGAGTTACTGCGGGTTGCTGAGCTTACTCTAGAGACTGCGGAAAACCGCTGTCGCATTGCTGAAATGGCTGACGCTCATACAAAAGTTTTAGGGCACTCTGCTGGTCATGCCGGCATGTTTTAACAAATCTCTCGCCATTCTCCTCATTTGCCCGGCTACTCTATCATGAGACTAATCGACAATTGTTTTAACTGTGGGGGTTCACATGCTGCTGCTCGTGGCCGTTGCGCTGCGTATGGAAAATGATGTCGATTTTGTAACAAATGGAATCACTTCTTCAGATGCTGCCATTCGCATAGTAACAGATTTCAAACAAGGCAATCTGTTAATTCACTTGGCCATGAGAACTTGGTCTCGGAATGCTCTCAACCAGCTCCCACGGATTTGCAGGCTGCTAGCAAAGGTTTTGACCGATTCCTGCATTCCTTGTCTGATTTAATGCACAAACAACTTGACCCCAAGGTCGCTTTGCTCGTTAATGGCAAGAACTCAACAGAATGGTGTCTCTAGGTGTGATTGCTCCCGTCGCTGACCCCTCGGATTGGGTTTCCACCATGGTTGTGGCAACGAAGAAGAATAAGGATGAAATACAAATTTGTATCAATCCTAAGGACTTAAACACAGCCATTAAACGACCTCACTTTCCCATGCGCACTGTGGATGAGATTGCAGCGCAGAACTGTATTTGCTGTTCTAGATGCCAAGAGTTCATTCTGGCAGATTTCGCTGGAACACTACTCCTCCAAGTTAACCATCTTCTGCACACCGTTAGGGCGTTACAGATTTCTTCGCATGCCTTTTGGCATAGGCTCTGCTGGTGAAGTATTTCAACAAGCTATGGAGCAGTTGTTTACAGGTTATTCGTGCTCCATTGTAGTGGATGACATCCTTGTTGCTGGACGAACTGTCGAAGAACACAATGCTAATCTGACAAAGGTCCTGGATCGCACCAAGGCCATTAACCTCAAGCTAAACCCTTAAAAATGGCATGTGTTCACTAAGGACAGCCTAAAAACTGAACCAATGAAAACCAGTGCCATCAACGAGCTCCCAGCACCCACTGCTCAGTCTACAAAGATTCCTTGGCATGGTGAACTACTTGAGCAAATTTATTCTGGACTTCAGTGAAATATCAGCCCTGCTACGCTAGCTTACACACAAAGACACTGCTTGGACCTGGCACGAGCAACAGCAGAGGGCATTCGACACCTACGCAGCAGATGTCTTGTGCTCCTACTCTCACTTATATCGATCCTAAATGACCGGTCACACTGACTTGTGACGCTTCACAACACGGACTAGGCGCAGCATGTCCTCAAAATGATGGTGGTGGCAATAAGCCTATTGCTTGTGCCTCGCGCACTGTGACTGACACAGAACAACGATATGCCAAAATTTAGAAAGAGCTGCTGGTGGATGTTTTTGCCTACAAGAAATTTAACAACTTAATCTTCGGACATATGGTAATGATTGAAACTGACCACTAACCTCTGATCAGCATCTTTAACAAACTGATTCATGCCTCTCCAGGGCACCTACAGTGGATGCTGCCGCAAAATATGACATTGTTCTGACCTACAAATGTGGTAAGGATATGCACCCGGCTTTCACTCTCTCGCGCGCACCCCGGAAGACCTGTGAGGGTCCATCCTCGCCAGATGATTACTTTATCGTAATGACTATGTCCTTTATTCCCTCGTCCTGTGTGGAGGATTGGTTGCCCCACACTGCTGCTGACAGTACCTTATGGTCGCCCGACTCTGTCATTAAGCGCGGCTGGCCAGACAAACACTACAACGTACCGCTGCCAGTTCAACCTTTCTTTGCCGTCCGCGATGAGCTAGTGCTGCAGGATGGCATTATTGTAAAAGGACACACGGCTGTGGTCCCTGCTTCGCTGCACAGCAAGTATTTTGACGCTGTCCATGCAGGGCACCCAGGCGTTGAAGCCACCGTCCTACAGGCAAGAAACATGTTTTACTGGCCTTGCAGAGCCAAATACATCACCGAAAATGTGGCATCCTGTCAACAAAAGCAACCACTTCTTTCACATCCGGCTCCTGCCCTCCCGTAGTCTACAGCGGCAACCGACATATTTGAATATCATGGCAAGCAGTACCTGGTACTTGTCGATTCATATTCTGGATGGTTTTACATTGATTTTCTTCACACCCCCACTTCTCGTGGAGTAGTTTCTAAGTTTGCTCGCCATTTTGCACACCACGGAGCTCCATGCAGACTGTTATCTGATAACGGCAGTCAATTTACCAGCCAACACTGCAAGGAGTTTGCTGCACGCTGGGGTTTTCGCCACATCACGAGCAGCCCTGAATATCCGCAGTTGAATGGGCCAGCTGAGTGGGCTGTCAAGAGTGCCAAACAGCTCATGCAGTTCGTGCAGAGCTAATTCCGACGTGTTCCTGGATCTACGCAACTTACGCTACATCTCCTGCGACCCAATTTGGGTTCACCTGCTCAACGTTTATTGTCGAGGCAGACCCGAGCCATGGTGCCTGTGGCGGATCAACACTATCTAAATAATAATTTGCTTTTTAATTTGAGAGAGAATAACCTCCCATTTTCTCATATTATACTGCTTATATTTTCCTCCCACCCACTTAATCAACCTATATATCCTTGTTGGTTCTTGCTCACCCTCACAACTTACTAATTCATCTGTCTTTGTATCAACAGCAAACTTGGCAACAGTACAGTTGGCCCTTTTATCTAACTCATTAATATCGACTGTAAATTGTTGAGGCATCAGCACAATTACCTATGCCACATAACTAGTTTCTGAACGGCAATTTGAAAATGCCCCATATATTCCAACTCTGTTTGGGTTTATACTCATTGAAGATTAGAGGGAAATTCTGAGAAGGATTGACTAGGTGGATATTTCCCCCACAAGGAGGGATTTAGAACGAGGCGGTATGGTTTCAGATGAAAAGGTTGTCCACTTAAAATAGAAATGAGGAGGAATGTTTTCTCTCAGAGAATGATGAATCGTTGGAACTCTCTACCAAAGATCCAGGGCAACGATTCACAGAAGTGAGATGCCTATTAGCCTGTTATTATTCTGATATTATTTTGACATCACCTTGATCACTTGTGATTGCGATCAGGAGGAAGAACACATGCTGTAATGTTATGGAACATTATTCCCTTTAAGATTCCCCACAAGACACATAGCATGCTGAGTCAATCTGTATCATTATTTTCACTGAGAAAAGTGAAAGCTTTTTAGGCAATTTCATGAAATTGTATCTTGACTGTAAATCATAATATATCTGCAAAATATTCCGTGTTCTCTTTCTATATAATTACAAATTTCTGAATGTTTTTCCTTTTATATTTGCTTTTTATGGACTTTAAAATTAACTGATTTTACATGTGCTTGGTGATCATTTTGTTCAAAAATTTGAAGGAAAGTATATGATAGAAAGTGAGAGCTGTGCTTTAAGATATGATATCTGTAACATTGATTGCCATGAAGAGCTGAACATATAAAGTGTAGAAATGCCAAAATAATTTGATTGAACAAGATTAGTTTTATTTTGTTTAAGAAGGAACTGCAGATGCTGGAAAATTGAAGGTAGACAAAAATGCTGGAGAAACTCAGCGGGTGAGGCAGCATCTATGGAGCGAAGGAAATAGGCAATGTTTTGGGTCAAAACTCTTCTTCAGACTGATGTGAGGATGGGGGGTGGGGGGGGGTGGGGGGTGGACAAGGAAGAAAGGAAGAGGTGGAGCCAGATGGCTGAGGGAGAGCTGAGAAGGGGAGGAGAAAGTAAGGACTACCTAAAATTAGATAAGTCAATGTTCATGCTGCTGGGGTGCAAACTGCCCAAGCGAAATATGAGATGCTGTTCCTCCAATTTACAGTGGTCCTGACTCTTGCCATGGAGGAGGCCCAGGACAGGAAGGTCTGATTCGGAATGGGAGGGGGAGTTGAAGTGCTGGGCCACCAGGAGATCAGGTTGGTTATTGCAGACCGAGAGGTGATGTTCGGCGAAGCGAGCGCCAAGCCTACGCTTGGTATCACTGATGTGGAGTTTTATTTTGCTTATTTCAGCAGAAGTATTTTGTTTGGACCATTTTCATAGCCAATAATCTTTGCATTTTAATTTGGAAAGCAACAGCGGACAAGACAGCAGCTTTTTAGTGTCAAGGATGCAGCGCAGAAATAGACCCTTCGGCCCATCAAGTCGGCACTGACCAGCGATTCCCGCACATTAACACTACCCTACACACGCTAGGGCCAATTCTACATTTACACCAAGCCAATTAACCTACAAACCTGTACATCTTTGGAGTGTGAGAGAAAATTGAAGATCTCGGAGAAAACCCACTCTGGTTATGGGGAGAATGTACAAACTCTGTACAGACAACACCCATAGTCAGGATTGAACCCAGGTCTCTGGCGCTGGAAGGCAGCAGCTCTATCGCTACGCCACCATGTCGCAGGTGCATAAACAGAACAGTTCCTTGTCATTAGCAGCATTGAATACTGCTAGAAACTATCTTATTACTGATATACATTTAGCGGCAAGAAACCAAATTGGTTGAACCAAATTTTGCAAAAATGACTTAAACGTAGGATGTCTATTTTATGTGGACAACAACTGAAATGCAGACTATCTAACACTTCCAATCAACCATTCCAAGTTCTAAATAACTGATCTGAAATTATTAAACACTGCTGTGAAAATGTGGAGGAAAACAGAAAGATTTTATATCGAAGATAGACCCAAAATGCTGAAGTAACTCAGTGGGACAGGCTGCATCTCTGGATAGAAGGGATGGGTGACATTTTGGGTTGAGGCCCTTCTTCAAAAACATCACCCATTCCTTCCATCCAGAGATGCTGCCTGTCCCCGCCATCTTTGTTGCAAACCAGCATCTGTAGTTCCTTCATACAGAATTTATAAAGAACTTGGCCTTCACCTTTTGCCATGGAGGACTGATCGCTGTGATTCCAGATTATTTCATCTGGGATCAGTGCTGATTATTCTCATCATGCATCTTCTCATCAATGGTTCTACTCAACCTGGGCAACCAGTGTGCAAGAACATTGTCAATAGTAAAATTGCACAAATGAGAGACGGGCAGCCTAAATGTGTCAAGGTTAATGTGTGCTGCTGGTTTAAATCGAAGTTAGACATAAAATGCTGGAGTAACTCAGCGGGACAGGCAGCATCTCTGGAGAGAAGGAATGGGTGATGTTACGGGTCGAGACCCTTCTTCAGACTGATTATCAATGTTAATGCTCTTTCAGTGGAACAGGAGCACAACGATTCAAAATGAGCAGTCACTAGGAAGTTCCAGAGAGAGCACAAGAGGCAAAACACTGAAAACAGTTAAATAATTGAACCACAATTGGAAGAAATTCGGATCTCGCTGGTTGGATGAATCAAAATAACCTCCTCGTAGGTAATTATTTCATGATCTTGTTCATGTACTTACTGCCAGATTACTACCTGTGTGCTATTTGTCACTACTGGATCCATTTATCTGGATTTGGTCTCTTGTTTCTCATTATTAGTTTAAGATCGATTGTTTTCTGTGCATAGTAATGAAAAGTCATGCCCAAGGAATGGAGAATGGAAGGAGTTGGTTCCTCTAAGAAAGCAGATCAATTAAAGGCATTAAACCTTAAAATATTCGGACAAATTGCCGAACACATGTTGTAAGAAGTGTCACGTATCATAGCACTTAATAAAAAAAAAATTCAAGGAGGTCTTTTTAGTCTATTTCAATTCTTGTTCGAATTTTATTTTAAAGAATAAATGTTGATGAGGATGACATCAGGAAATGATGTGACCGCTGGAGTATCCTGATTTAGTCCATGAATTTGTTGAGGTTAATTTGGTTTCTTAACGATGAGTCATGTCTTCTCTATTCAGCTTCTAATGTTATTGCAATTAGTGCCGACTACATAAAATCAAGAAAACTAAACTTGATATATAACCAGAATGATTACTTTGAACAGTTTTTAACTGTTTGATATTTAGAGAAAGCTTATTGTGAGAATCAAATATTAATTTGCTGTCAATTATTAAAAAAAAATCAAAATTAAAACAAATTTTGGTATTCATATTGGATATAGTGAAAAAGCTTATGTTGTGTGCCATCCAGTGAAGTCATACGTTCATGAATACAATCAAACCTTGCACAAGTATGAAAGGTCATGTAAAAAGAAGGATAAGGATATATAAGAGTATAAGAGAAGGATAAAAAGAGAAGGATATAGAATGTATTATGTTACAGCTACTGAGAAAGGGCGGATAAAAAGTAGAAGGTCTGCAAAGACTGGGACCTGTGATCCCTGATCAGCGACACCGGAGAAAACCCACGCGGTCACGGGGAGAGCGTATATACTCCGTACAGATAGCACCTGTAGTCAGGCTCGAACCCGAGTCTCTGGCGCTGTAAGGCAGCAACACTCCTGCTGCACCACCGTGCCACCGTCAGTAGTTTTTTTTCAATAATTACAGCAACTACTGTAAATGTTTTGACCAATTTTGGATGTAATGAATATACTGGCGGTCTGATTTTCTATTTTTTCTGGTCTCACTACTTAATGATCAATTTGTTTGATGGAATTAGCAGTAAAATAGACAAGGATGCCTGGAGAATGTGGATGGGGCAGCCATTTTATTTTGCATTGACGGATGAACATGCTGAATTATGCCAGTGCGTTGGCTGTAAAGTCTTGGTTTTGAAAGGCACAAAAAAAATGTGAGTCTTTGTCTTTTTCATTGCTCTGACTGGTCGTTCAACAAGGCAGTAACACCTTTTATTCATTAAAAAGACAAAGCAGGTGGGTGTTTCACAAGCATCGATTTGCACCTCATGCTTGATTTTGTGCCCAGTAGTTACTAATTGAAACCTGAGTCTTGTGATTCAGATTTGTGTTCTATACATTTTGTGTCTTTGACCTATGGCGTAGGGGTCACACAACATAATATTGTAACAAGGTAGAGTAAAAATTAAAAATAAACATTCTAAATTGTGCAGGAAGGAACTTCAGATACTGGTTTACACCAGTGCTGGACACAAAATGCTGGAGTAGCTCAGAGAGATAGGCAGCATCAATGGATAGAAGGAATGGGTGACGTTTTGGGTCGAGACCCTTCTTCAGACAATTATGTAACTGCTTGGTAGCTCTTTGAGAAAATTCACCACAATATCAATGTAGATTTATTTACTCTCCCACGTACAAAAGTTAGGGATGTCTCCTCATCTTATTCAGATTTGATTGAGTAATTGCTGTTCTTTCCTGGGTTGATTGAATTCCTTGGCTTTAATTTTTTGATCCGTGATAGGTTTTTTTTTAATATGGCTGTTTTGTTTGTCTTCTTTGCGAAGAATTTGACATATATGGCACACAGGATGTGTTCTATACAAGAAGATAGACACAAAATACTGGAGTAACTCAGAGGGTCAAATAGCATCTCGAAAAAAAACAGAATAGGTGACTTTTTGGGTCAAAACCCTTCCTCAAACATCCTTTGCCTATCTTTGGTGTAAACCAGCATCTGCAGTTCCTTCCTGAACATTATGTTCATACGCTTCAGAATGATATTGATGAATTAGTAAATTAGGTCGGGTAGTGAGTGACAGGTGGGATTTAATCCTGATAAATGCAAGGTGAAGCATGTGGGAGGATCTCCAAGGAATGGTCGAATCCTCAGCAACATAGAGAAACAGAGGGCTCTTACTGTAAACATCCAGGAATTCCTAAATGGGGCAGTACAGGGATACAAGGTTGTGAAGTAAGTGTGGGGTTGACGTAAGCATGATGAAGTCAGAATCTTTCCTTCATTAACTGAAGCACTGAACTCAAATGGAAGCTGGTTAGAGAGCATAGAATCATACAGTGTGGAAACAGACCCTATGGCCCAACTTGCCCATACCGACCAACATGTTCCATCTGCACTAGTCCCACTTACCTGCATTTGCCCATATCTCTCTAAACCAGTCCTATCTATGTACCTGTCTAATTGCCTTTTAAACATTGCAATAGTCCCTGCCTTTGGCAGCTCGTTCCAGACACCCACCACCCTTTGCGTGAAAAAGTTACCCCTCAGATTCCTTTAAAATCTTTCCCCCTTCTACTAAACCATGGTCCGCTGGTTATCAAATTTCCCCACTCTCGGCAAGAGACTCTGTGCTTCCATCCAATCTATTCCTCTCATGATTTTAAGGGCTGAACTTGTACAATGTTATCCTACAGCTAGACTACTGTTCTGCTCTCTACACAATAAATAAGATCCACCAGGATCTAGGATGGAACATTTCATTTACGAGGAGAGATTGGATAGAGTGGGTTCACATTGGATTAAGGAACTAAGGTCATAAGTGATAGGAGCAGAATTAGGCCATTCGACCCACCAAGTCTACTCCACCATTCGATCATGGCTGATCTATCTCTCACCCCCTAACTCCACCCCCCTTCTCCCTATAACCCCTGACACCCGTACTAATTAGGGATTGGATGAGACTAAAGAGTGACTTGCTAGAGGTATACAAAATTGAGGGTCCTGGACAGGGTAGGTAGCAACATACTTTACCTGATGGCAGAGATAAATAAAAGAGGGTAGAGTGTTAGTGCATGGGGTTAGTTGGGATCTGAAGATCTTTTTCACCCACAGTGGTTGGAATATGGAATACCTTGCCCAAATGACTGGTGGAGGCTCACACCATTTAAGAATGATCCTGTCCTGAATCAGCATGACATAGAAGGCTATGCACCAAGTGTTGTAAATTAGATGATTAGAGATAGGCACTAGATAGTTGGCACGGCATGTAAGGGCCTGCTTTCAAGAGATGTTTTCAAGAGAGAGTTAGCTCTTTGGGCTAAAGGAATCAAAGGATATGGGGAAAAAGCAGGAGTGGGGTTTTGATTTGAGATGATCAGCCATGATCATATTGAATGGTGGTGCTGGCTTGAAGGGCCGAATGGCCTACTCCTGCACCTGGTTTTCCATGTTTCTATGTTTCCGAGCTGTATGTTTCTGACTCCAATTGGCACAATTTCCACTGATTGCAGGGATGTGGTCAATGTGTTGGTAGGTGGGCATGACAGAGTTAGTGTCCATTGACGTTCTCAGTATGTGACTGCTTTGTGCCTGATACATGGTGATATACATTCAAAGCAATGGTAGCTTGGCCAATACTGTTACCTAAGGCAGGCACCATTAACATAATGTATCAGTATCAATTGTCAGTGAAAGGATACTTGATTCTTCTGCTGCCTTCTGATGTAGGTGCAGAATGGAAACCTGGAGTACTAAAGCTTTTTAAGAAGGAACTGCAGATGCTGGAAAAATCAAAAGTAGACAAAAAATGCTGGAGAAACTCAGCGGGTGAGGCAGCATCTATGGAGAAAAGGTGTAGGCGACGTTTTGTGTCGAGACCCTTCTTCACACTGATCACTGTTATTCCACTGTTATTGTATTCCACTGTTATTGTATGGGTTAATTCCTGGATGAGATTCAATTGCGATCTTATTTTTGGAACTACGCTTTTGAGATGCGTGTAAAAATTTAGTGAGCAATCTCAAGTTAAAACTAGATATTTTGGACTGTATTTCTTGCAGATATTTCCCTGTTGTTTGGCTTCTTGTTATTTCCATAGAAAACTGGTTTTGTTCTATAAATAATTTCTTATAACCATATAACCATATAACAATTACAGCACGGAAACAGGCCTTCTCGGCCCTTCCAGTCCGTGCCGACCATTTATTTTCCCCTAGTCCCATCTACCTGCTCTCAGACCATACCCCTCCATTCCCTTCCCGTCCATATACCTATCCACTTTACTTTTAAATGTTAAAATCGATCCCGCCTCCACCACTTCTGCAGGAAGATCATTCCACACAGCCACCACTCTCTGAGTAAAGAAGTTCCCCCTCATGTTACCCCTAAACGTCTGTCCCTTAATTCTCATGTCATGCCCTCTTGTTTGAATCTTTCCGACCCTCAATGGGAAAAGCTTATCCACGTCAACTCTGTCTATCCCTTTCATCATTTTAAAGACCTCAATCAAGTCCCCCCTTAACCTTCTGCGCTCGAAAGAATAAAGACCTAACTTGTTCAACCTTTCTCTGTAACTTAGTTGCTGGAACCCAGGCAACATTCTAGTAAATCTCCTCTGTACTCTCTCTATTTTGTTGACATCCTTCCTATAATTAGGCGACCAAAATTGTACACCATGCTCCAGAATTGGTCTTACCAATGCCTTGTACAATTTTAACATTACTTCCCTACTCCTATATTCAATGCTCTGATTTATAAAGGCCAGCACACCAAAAGCTTTCTTTACCACCCTATCTACATGCGATTCCACCTTCAGGGAACTATGCACAGTTATTCCTAGATCCCTCTGTTCCATAGCATTCCTCTATTCCCTACCATTTACCATGTACGTCCTATTATGATTTGTCCTGCAAGATGTAGCACCTCACACTTATCAGCATTAAACTCCATCTGCCATCTTTCAGCCCACTCTTCCAAATGGCCCAAATCTCTCTGTAGACTTTGAAAATCTACTTCATTATCCACAGCACCCCCTATCTTAGTATCATCTGCATACCTACTTATCCAATTTTCCACCCCATCATCTAGATCATTGATGTACATGACAAACAACAGTGGACCCAACACAGATCCCTGAGGCACCCCACTGGTCACCGGCTTCCAACCTGACAAACAGCCATCCACCATTACTCTCTGGCATCTCCCATTCAGCCACTGTTGAATCCATCTTGCTACTCCGCCATTAACACCCAAAGATTGAACCTTCTTAACCAACCTTCCATGGGGAACCTTGTCAAAGGCCTTACTGAAATCCATATAGACACCATCCACTGCTTTACCCTCATCAATTTCCCTAGTAACCTCTTCAAAAAATTCAAGAAGGTTTGTCAAACATGACCTTCCAGGCACAAATCCATGTTGACTGTTCTTGATCAGACCCTGTTTATCCAGATGCTTATATATATTATCTCTAAGTATCCTTTCCATTAATTTGCCCACCACTGACGTCAAACTAACAGGTCTATAATTGTGTTAAAGAAGGAACTGCTGATGCTGGAGAATCGAGGGTTACACAAAAAGCTGGAGAAACTCAGCGGGTGCAACAGCATCTAAGGAGCGAAGGAGATAGGCGACGTTTCGGAAGGGTCTCGACCCGAAACGTCGCCTATCTCCTTCGCTCCTTAGATGCTGCTGCACCCGCTGAGTTTCTCCAGGTCTATAATTGCTAGATTTATTCTTTGAACCCTTTTTAAACAATGGAACAACATGCACAGTACACCAATCCTCCAGCACTATTTCATTTCGGAGTCACGTGAGTGACTTCGTGAAGAGCCCGCCGGCGCGCATGCTCGACATATCGTCGTACCGCGTTGCTGCGACGGCTGGCGGTGGAGCGCGCTCCTCGCCAGCCCTTCAGAAGGGGCCACGGAGGTAAGTATCCTACCTTTCGTTGGTGGTCCTTGTTGTTGGTTTTGTCTTGCAGCAAGGACATGGATGGGAGTTCCAAGGGCCGGAGGACGTCAGGACGAGTTCGCCGGTCAACAGTTCCGGGGCCTTTACCATCGGCAGTACCTGCAACGCAGGCCGGGACTCAGGCGGAGATGTGGGTAAGCCCTGTGGTTACAGGTCCAGATCCGCCAGCACACCACAGCTCGGAGGAGTTCGACGAGGAGGAGTGTGGTGTGCCGCCAGAGCAGGAGGACCCTGCCATGGCAGTCAGGTCGTCAGCGGGCTCGCTGGCGACCTCGAGCAGGGTGCGTGCGGCTGCATGGCCTGTTCCACTCAGCCCTCCGAGTAGGGGGGGCAGGAGCCCAGAAGCCTAACCCTACCAGGGCTAAGGCTTTGCCTGACACGGAGGTGCGGTCAGGTTCCAGGGCTAGACCCGGGGCGGCTGTGAGGTCCAGCCGGCACACCCCGACTCTCGACGCCGGGACGGGTTGGTTGAGTCGGGTCTCGTCACGGTCGCCGAGCCCCCCATGGATGGGTGGGCGAGACCATGCGTCAGCAAGGTCCACGATGTGGGCAGCCGGCAAGCCTGCGCGGGCTTCAGGCAGCCATGCTTCGGCTGGTGCCGACACCACGCCGCAAGTGCCCTTAGTGGCAGCGGCTTCAGCTCCCGCTAAACGGAGGCGGTTGAACACGCCCGCGCGGGAATCGCGCAGTTTCGCCTCGGCGGCTGTTAGCGACAACTACCGGCACCGGCAGGGCCTCGATGAGGTGCGGGCCGATGATAGGAGCCCGGTTTTCTTTTCAGAGCCGGAGGACTCCGACCACCTGAGTGTTCAGGGTGAAGGGCGTATTGACCGTATGGAGCGGCTGCTGGAGCTCCTGCTTCAAAGTCAACAACAGCAGGGCAGCAACAGGCACAGGGCGTCGTCACCAGCCTCTACCATCAGCCTGGAGCAGCAGGAGGAGGAGGTTTTGGTGGATCCCATACCATCTCCGTTGGAGGTGCCAGCGGAGGATCTTCTGGATGTGGCGACCAAATTTGCGGCCCCACATTCATCTGGACTTCCTTTAAACGCAAAGCTGGTAGCCACTGTGGACTTTCTTAACAAACAACAACTACAGGAAGAAGTCCTCATTCAGGCAATGAGCCGTCACAAGGCTCCATCCAATTGCAACTCCCTCAACGTGCCTGTGGTCAATACGCCGATATGGGGCAACATCAGTGCGGCTATCCGTCAACAAGAGGTAAAATTGCAGCGGATCCTGAAGCTCCTCACGGCCGGTATTACCGCCTTTGCGCGGTCGGTGGACGGGGACGAACTGAATTTGGACCAGGAAGATGCTCTGGCCCTCCTGTGCGCGACCCAGCACGAAATCAACGGGTTTCGCAAAACCAGCATCCGCCCAGCGCTCAATCCGAAGTTTGCAGGATTGTGCAAACCACCGCCGCCGCCCCCGCCCCCGCCCCGTCAGCTCTTTGGGGAGGACCTCTCGAAGAGAGTCAAAGAGCTTGACGAACAAGCCAAAACGGTGGGGATCATGCGCTCTCAGAGTGCCCCCGCACCGTCAGGCTCAAAGTCTCCATACATTCGATCACGAGGGTCTGCTAGTACCTCGACGAGGACCCACCCTCAAGCTCCACAACGACAGCAACATCAGACCCAGCACCAGGGGTCTTTTTTAGGACAGGGTCGGCAGAGACCCTGGTGGAAAACGAAGACGCCGCGCCCTCAAGCCAACCCAGCACCTCCACGTCCACCCACGCGTGTCAAGGACCGCCGGTAACCATGGAGGTGAGGGGGTCTGGTTCTCTCTTTTCTCTTTGTTTAACTTCACATGTTGGTGGTCGCCTTCGGTTGTTTTTGGGTGCATGGGGTAATTTTACTGGTGACGAGTATGTGTTGCAGAATATTCAGGGGCATAAAATTGAGTTTATTAATGGCGACATTCCTCCATCCCAGCACATGCCCGCTCGAACGTTTCAATTATCTGCTGCAGAACAGGCAGCAGGCTACAAGGAACTTTTAAGTCTTGAGCAGAAGGGAGTGATTGAGAGAGCGGTGCATGAGCCAGTTGAATTTGTTTCGAATATATTCACCAGACCTAAGAAGGATGGAGGTTGTCGTGTCATTATTGATCTAACCCATTTGAATACTTTTGTAACATATACTCATTTTAAAATGGATACGTTTGAAACAGCCAAATCATTGATTTCTCATGGTTGCTTTATGGCATGCATCGATTTGAAAGACGCATATTATTCAGTATCCATCCAGAAATACGACAGAAGGTTTTTGAAATTCATCTGGATGGGGCAACTCTGGAGGCTTTGCCTAATGGGCTCACCACAGCCCCTAGATTGTTCACTAAATTAGTGAAACCAAGTATGGCTTATTTGAGACAACGACACCATATAGTTATGGCCTATTTAGATGATATCTTAATTGTGGGCCACACCCTGGAATTGACTGAACAGGGTGTTGCAGCTGCTGTCAATATATTTCAACAATTAGGGTTTATTGTCCATCCAGAGAAATCAAAGTTCTGCCCTGCCCAGGTGATTAATTACCTAGGGTTCACGGTGAACTCTATGAGCATGAGGGTTACCATTCCAATTAACAAGATTGAGGAGGTTACCCAGGTGTGTCAAGATTTAATCCGCACCAATATACCATCGATTCGGCATTCAGTTACAATAATTGGGAAGCTTGTAGCTTTGTTTCCGGCAGCGCGATACGGACCTTTGCATTATCAGAATTTGCAAAGAGCTAAAATTGCTGCGTTAAAACAGAACGCTGGTCATTATGATTGGTCCATGCAGCTGCCGCCCGAAGCGATAAATGAGTTGCAATGGTCGGTGTGTCACATTAGCAGCTCATTCAAGCCTATCAGGGAGGCTAATCCGGTGGTATATTTGCAGACTGATGCAAGCTCCAATGGCTGGGGAGCCACCGATAATTGCTCTAGTTGTGGGGGCAGATGGGACACCCTTGAATCAATGATGTTGTTGACTCAAGGGATTAACTATTTGGAGTTGCTGGCAGCATTCCACGGACTTCGTGCGTATTGTTCCAAGCTTGTTGGAGCACATGTCCGTCTCCAAATAGACAACACCACAGCAGTGGCATACTTAAACCATATGGGTGGTACCAGGTCAGTTTCGTGTGACAAATTGGCTAACTCAATTTGGCTCTGGTGTGTTCAAAGAGACATTTGGATTTCAGCTACCTATTTGCCAGGTGAGCTTAATACTGTGGCGGACACCAGGTCACGCAAATTTAATGACAATATTGAATGGATGTTGCATCCTGAGATTTTTTCTAAAGTCACAGCCAAATTTGGTAAACCGGACATTGACCTTTTTGCGTCACGGTTGAACCATCAGGTACCAACCTACGTTTCATGGGAACCAGATCCTGGGGCAATAGCGCTAGATGCATTCTCGCTGGACTGGGGGAATTGGTTTTTCTATGCCTTCCCCCCGTTTTGCCTCATCAGTCGGGAATTGCGAAAGATTCAGGCAGATGCTGCCAAGGGCATCCTTATTATAGCCGACTGGCCCACACAGCCTTGGTATCCGGTGGTCTTTGACATGCTCAACGAACCTTGGGTCCTTTTGAAGGGTTGCCCACAATTGGTTACTCACCCTGTCTCAGGGGAGCCACATCCCTGCCATGGCTATTTAAATTTGTTGGCTTGCAGGTTCTGAACAGGCCATTAGTCCAATACGGCCTCTCGGCTCGGACCATGGATACCATCGGGGCGTCGTGTCGAGAGTCCACAAGGCGAAGATACCGCTCGCATATTAAGAAGTGGGAAGCCTACTGCAGCCGCTCTCGCATCACGTACGATGACGTGACAATAACCGACGTCCTGGAATTCCTCGCGGGGTTGCACCATGATGAACACTTAAGTTACAGTGCCATCAACAGCGCCAGAAGTGCGCTATCATTCTACCTCAATATTGGGGTAGGATCCAACAGGCTAGTGTCCAGACTCATGCGGGGTACATTCAATATGAATCCGCCTACACCACGCTATAATATCACCTGGGATGTCAGGGACGTATTAACCCTGCTCAGGACGTGGTCTCCCATGGAAGGGCTCCAACTGGACCAACTCACCATGAAGCTGGTGATGTTACTAGCGCTGACTTCAGCTCAGAGGGTACAGACACTACACAAACTTCGTGTCGACAGAATGACTTCTACCCCTACAGAAGTAGTCTTTTTCATTGACGAGCTACTAAAGCAGCATAGACCTGGGTGCACAGGGCTGCAGCTGAAGTTCCCGGCATACCCCGCAGATGCTAGGCTATGTTTAGCCTCACATATCCGCCACTATGTCAAGGTGACGGCATGCATCAGAGGAATGGAGAGATACCTGCTTGTCACTCATAAGAGACCTCATCATCGAGTGACAGTCCAGACGATATCCAGGTGGCTTCGAGTCGTCTTGGGTAAGTCAGGTATCGACACTAATGTGTTCAAGTCTCATTCCACCAGGGCTGCATCGACGTCAGCGGCGAGGGTCATGGAGGTGCCCATGGACCAAATTCTCGCCACAGCAGGATGGGCTAATGAAGCTGTGTTCCAGCGTTTTTATAACAAGCCTGTTGCTGCTCCTCTACAGTTCGCAGAAGCCGTGCTGAATGCAGGTTCAGAACGTGGAGATGTCCCCGCATGAGGGGTTTTTGATTTGTTATTAATAAATATGCTCTTGTTTTGCAGTATGAACTATTGAGCAAGTTTGTTCCTCCCATCCATCCCTGATAGTGGTGTGTCAGCATGGACGTGGTCCAGGGCGTGTAATCACAGAAGCTTTGAAGTCTTCACGAAGTCACTCACGTGACTCCGAAATGAAATAGTAAGATTGAACGAGAACTTACCAGTTCGAAGGTTGATCTTTATTTTATGAGGAGTCGAAGTGAGGGATTTCGTGCCCTCCTCGCCCAACCCTCAATCACCTTCATCTGGTAATCTTAGTCACTTCAATCTTACTATGCGAAGTCATTTCTATTGTTGGTTTCTGTGATTCCACGCCGCTACTTTGAAGTATGTCGAGCATGCGCGCCGGCGGGCTCTTCACGAAATCCCTCACTTCGACTCCTCATAAAATAAAGATCAACCTTCGAACTGGTAAGTTCTCGTTCAATCTTACTATTCCTGTTTCTAATGACATCTGAAATATTTTTGTCATAGCCCCTGCTATTTCTACACTAACTTCCCTCAATGTCTTAGGGAATATCCTGTCTGGACCTGGAGACTTATCCACTTTTATATATTTCAAAAGTGTCAGTACTTCCTCCTCTTTGAATCTCATAGTTTCCATAGCTACTCTACTTTTTTCCCTTACCTCACAGAGTTCAATATCCTTCTCCTTGGTGAATACCGAAGTAAAGAAATTGTTCAATATCTCCCCCATCTCTTTTAGCTCTGCAGATAGCTGTCCATTCTGGCTCTCTAATGGTCCAATTCTATCCCTCGTTATCCTTTTGCTATTAATATAGCTGTAGAAACCCTTTGGATTTACTTTCACCTTTCTTGCCAAAGCAACCTCATATCTTCTTTTAGCTTTCCTTATTTCTTTCTTAAGATGCTTTTTACATTCCTTATACTCATCTAGCACCTCATTTACTCCATGCCTCCTATAATTATTGTATTCTTGAACTATTTACCAATGATATTCAGTTAGGATGCTCAAAGCATATCAGCTGCTGTTGGAGATGTAGCTGTGACACAGAGTGCAACTTCATCAGTGTAACTTCAGCAAGGCTTTGCTTGGGTTGATTCACATCCAGTGCCGTGTTCGTTCATTCCTTGTTTGTGGTCGGTATTTGTAATAGAAAATATAGAAACATAGAAAATAGGTGCAGGAGGAGGCCATTTCGGCCCTTTGAGCCAGCACCGCCAATCATTGTGATTATGGCTGATCGTCCCCAATCAATAACCCGTACCTGCCTTCTTCCCAAATCCCTTGATTCCACTAGCCCCTAGAGCTCTATCTAACTCTCTCTTAAATCCATCCAGTGACTTGACCTCCACTGCCCTCTGTGGCAGGGAATTCCACAAATTCACAAGTCTCTGGGTGAAAAAGTTTTTTCTCACCTCAGTCTTAAATGACCCCCCCTTTATTCTAAGACTGTGGCCCCTGGTTCTGGACTTGCCCAACATTGGGAACATTTTTCCTGCATCTAGCTTGTCCAGTCCTTTTATAATTTCATATGTTTCTATAAGATAATCCCTCATCCTTCTAAACTCCAGTGATTACAAGCCTAGTCTTTTCAATCTTTGCTCATATAACTGTCCCGCCATCCCAGGAATCAATCTCGTGAAGCTACGCTGCACTGCCTCAATCACAAGGGTGTCCTTCCCCAAACTCGGAGACCAAAACTGGACACAATACTCCAGATGTGGTCTCATCAGAGCCCTATACGACTGCAGAAGAACCTCTTTACCCCTGTACTGAAATCTTGTTATGAAGGTCAACATTCCATTAGCTTTCTTCACTGCCTGCTGTACCTGCACGCCAACTTTCAGTGACTGGTGTACAAGGACGCCCAGGTCTCGCTGCACCTCCCCCTTGCCTAACCTAACCCCATTGAGATAATAATCTGCCCCCTTGTTTTTGCCGCCAAAGTGGATAACCTCACATTTATCTATATTATACTGCATCTGCCACTCATCTGCCCACTCACTCAACGTGTCCAGGTCACCCTGCAACCACCCTGTACTTCCCCTTTTCCCAACTTGACGCCATTTAGATTGTAATCTGCCTTCCTGTTTTTGCTACCAGAGTGGATAACCTCACATTTATCCGCATTAACCTTCATCTGTCAAGCATCTGCCCACTCCCCCAACCTGTCCAAGTCACCCTGCATTCTCATAGCATCCTCTTCACATTTCGCACTGACACCCAGCTTTGTATCATCCGCAAACTTGCTAGTATTGCTCCCAATTCTCCCTTCCAAATCATTAATATATATGGTAAACAGTTGTGGCCCCAACACCAAGCCTTGCGGCACTCCACTCACCACTGCCTGCCACTGTGAAAAGGACCCGTTCACTCCTACTCTTAGCTTCCTGTCTGCCAACCAATTTTCTATCCATGTCAACACCCTACTCCCAATACCATAAAAAAGTTAGTTTCCCCCAAAAATGAACTTTAAACTAGCTAAAAATAAATGAAAATGATTGAAAGGACAAACAGGCTGTAGGCAGAGGCTGCTGTGTGAACATTCACACATTTGCAACAGAACTTATTGATACATTTTCATTAAACCAAAGGATATTCACCTAAATCCTCTGGCATATGGCTCTAAAAAGTATAACTTTTATACCTGTAATGTAATGTGGCAATAAAATGAATTGTTTAATTTAGAACACAATTTTGCTTTATGTAGAAGAACTGCAATTGACAAAGTTTAGTGTTATTTTTCATCCATGCTGCTCTATTGTGTTTCAGATGGATACTTGCATCAAAGGTGTCAACTTGCAGAAATTGTTCTGTCCAATTTAAAATAGAAATCTTGGAGCTTTATGAAGAAAATAAATTTAATAGCATAAAAACCGCTTTGAACTTAGTCCCATATAATTCATTATTTTAATCACCGGTCCAGTTTAAAAAGAAATAATGCAAAACTTGATATTTGTTTTAACCTTCAGACGTATTTCTGTAATACTAAGGGTTCACCAGGTAATAGAGAATAGAATGAAGGGTTACAGCAGATGCATCTGTTTGATCCTATTTAGAAGGAGGGTAACATTTGCTTGCTTCCAGTTGACACAAGGGAGCCTCGGCAATCTGGTCCTGTTGTATTCAATCCTGTGAGTATTTATCATAGGGTTCTTAGAGAAATGAAATCTTCCAGCAAATAAACCATTGACAATTAAGCTGGCTTTAAAATCCTTAACCACGGAAACCTTCAGAGCTCTCAATTTGTGTAGTTAATTGATATTTACTGTTGTATTCAGAATGTTATAATGTAATGTTCTTTATGTGCTCCATGAGTGATAGCATGATCACCCTCCCCATGGAGAAGGTATTTTAATATACATGGCCTGTGTGGCACTCTTGGGCATGCTGGAGATTATTCGTAAGATAAGTATAATGAGCAGGTGAAGGTATTGTCAAATTGGTTCAATAGCAATGAATGTAATTAAAAAACCTAAATCCATTATGATAGGATTGTTGTTTAATATCGGTCTAATTGAAATGGTTCAATCTGTAGATTCAGCAGGAAATGAACAGCGCAGAAAAACATTTACATGAAACTCAAAATCTAAATCTACTGGGCGATGTATGATTTATTTTGCTGATCTTAACACCACATCCACAAAACAAAATTTGGAGATATGAACTGGTGCAGATTTGTTGATGTAACCTACCAGGGAATTACTCTCCTTCATTTCTGTTTGACATGAGCATCAAATCTAACATCATAATTATCAAGAGAATCCTTCATTACCTTATAAACCAGACAACAGGAATGACTGCAGTTTAACTCAGAAAGACGACATTTCTTTATCAATTGGAATTACAGTTGGATCAGTCACTCAGGTGGGGACACAGCTTTCACATATTGGAAACTTGTGCATTCAAGTTATCTGATTGAATCAAGATGATGGTTATTTCAGCTGCTTCGCAGTTCCACTTAGATATGAAATTGAATTAGACAAATATAAGCAATACACAACAGAACGTTTACCTTGATGTGGTATTGATGTGGTATTTTGTTAAATTCTCCAGCTTGGCACTCTGAAACTCAAAGAAGTTTAGTTTGCAAAACGATTCATCAATGCGCCAAATGAAACTATAATGTCATATTATGAGGTCACTTTTGTTACATACTGAGTTATTACTGTTTGTTTTATTCATTACAGTTGACATATTAAGCTCCTGTATTTTGCATAAAGGACACAATATTGCAGCATATTGGCAAGCTGCTTTGCTTTTCACAGCGAATGTTATGTCCTAATATCAACCCCTAGGGATGAACACACGTATAAAGACTGGAAGCAAATGAGGCCCTGCAGCAGGTGGCCTTTTGCAGCCTAATGAATGTGGCAATCTGTTACTATCACTGCAGTGCTTTTTACCAGACAATTAGTCAACTAAGCGTGTAATTATTCCAGGCCAACAAGAGAGGCTCTTCTCTAATTTCATCTTTTCATTGCTGTTTACTCACCCACACTCCCCTCATTAATGAGAGATTTTCCAGTCCACATTAATTGATTTCAATAACATTCATTTTAGTTGAAAGGGAACGATTCTGTTAATTGGGAAGTGGAAGCATCTTTTCATTTCAAGTGTGTCCCACTGCAGCGCTTTGAGTGGACTCAACAGGTCTTGGCTAATGAAGTTAAGTAACATTGCAAATATAAAACTATATTAAAATTATCTGTATTGTTGCACGCTTTCTGAAAATGTGCAAAAACATTGTGCAAATGAAACACACCTAACTGGTTAAAGCTTACGAACGGCATAATTAACACCTGAGCATTCTTTCCAGTTAAATTCAATCAATAAGCTTTTAACTGCTAAATAAATTGATCTCGCTGTTACACTCTAGGTTAAATGTGTTTGGTTTCCATTGAAATCATTTATGTCAGAGCTTTAATCAAGCTTATTAGCGTTTTTAAGTCGTGATAGGCATGAATTAAGTCTTGTGGCATTTACTTTTGGGATGTGTGCATACTTGGCCTGAGAGAGTGCATTTAAGGCCCTCTCAAGTGACAGGCTACTAACTCACAAGTGAACAGCATCTCAGTCATTTTAAATTGGTTCCTTGTGGAAATAAATCTGCCAGACAGATATGACTTTGGATTTTGGAACTAATTGCCACTGATTTGGAAACATTACTTTGGGAAACAATAAAAATGTGTGAGAAATAGAACCTTCGTGTTGGCAGGAATTGCTATGAATGTTGGACTCCAGGGATTGTGACGTTCAAGTTCAGCTTGAAGTATGTGACTGTCAAATAATCGTATGGGGTCTGTGCTCGGTCTCTGCGATCCGTATCTTCTGGAATCTTTGATTCTTATCAGAGAATGAAGTGCGTAAATGTTCAGATCATCAGCATTCACATATCTCCCTTTGATTATTTGAAAAATATACATGATACATGAAAGTCTGAAGAAGGGTCTCAACCCGAAACATCACCGATTCCTTTCTCTAGAATATCTGTGTCACCCGCTGAGTTACTCCAGCATTTTTTGTCTACCTTCGATTTAAACCAGCATCTGCAGTTCTTTCTTACACACACATATATTTGGATGCAAAATGTGTGTATGTGTCTGTATATACACTCACACACACGCATGCGTGTGTATACGAGAATGTCTGTGGTAGACACAAAATGCTGGTGTAATTCAGCGGGACAGGCAGCATCTCTAAAGAGAAGGAATGAGTGACGTTGAGACTCTTCTTCCGACTGTGTGTATGCAAGTATGTTTATATGCAAGAGAAAATCAGAAATAGAATCAGCTTCATGAATCTGATATATAAGTTTATTTCTATTTTATTATTTTTAATTTGACAATTAAGACCAATAATCCGAGACCCCCCCTTCCCCCCCTGCACTGCTGCCCCACCACCTCCAAACATTGCATTGGGTTAGCTTCAATTTTCTTAAAAATAAATCCTGTTGCCTTTGGAGCCTAGCAATGCATTGTCTACATAGCTTTAGGTTTAAAAATCTAACTGACTGTCTCTCCCTTTATTTAACTCAATATAAATCTCCTTATAAACCAATATGTGAATCTACGGCAAATAATTAAGGTGCCCCTCAAAAGCTATGGGTTTAACTCGTTTTGCCAATTGTAATTGTGTCTAGATTAAATATCTGTTTTTGATGTGTGAAAAAACAGTTTCAAACATAGCTCGCTGATGTTTTAACCTTTGAGGAGATTACAGTTCTGTGACTGCGTGTACGCCTATATTGCATGGTTTTTATTTTTCCATATTGTTTTAAAGTTTTTTTTTAAAAGATAATATTTAGTTTCTTTATTCATGACATATGATTGCTGTCAGTTTCATTTGATGACACAAACCTCATCGGAATGTGGTTAACCAAGTGGGAGCCATTTTTCAGACCCTTGTCGAATTTACCGTTATTCAACTATGAACTGCATGTGCAGGTAGCTTCTCTTGGTGCTCACTGAAGCAATAAAAAACGGTAGCCAAAAATGCTGGAGAAACTCAGCGGGTGCAGCAGCATCTATGGAGCATTTGAAAAATGGTTTCGGCCCAAAACGTTGCCTATTTCCTTCACTCCATAGATGCTGCTGCACCTGCTGAGTTTCTCCAGCATCTTTGTCTACCCTGGTTTTATTTTTGTTGCTAACCCTACATTCCAGCTGGGATTATTGGTTAGTGAAAACACATGGAAATGCCAACTAATCTTTCCTTCCTTCATCAAGTGCGCGGGGGAGCTGATCTCCCCGATGTTGTATCACCTTAACACACTGGTTGGAATGCATCAAATTCACTAACTAAAAATCAACTCATTCTTCCTTTCCTAAATTGTCAAATTCTTGAAATCATTGTAAAAACTAAAACATTTGCAAAAATTCAACTGTTGATAAAAAATTTAGATTGTCAAATTTCCCCTTTAATTGAGTGGCCTAATGCACGGTTTTGTGTACCTTTTTTTAAATCTGCATTATTATAAGTTTAATTGTGTAAAATTATGTACATAATATGCAAAATATATAGCAGGTAAAATTATGTTACATCACCTGCATGTGAAACTGTATTTCATGATCTTTATTGTCTTCCCTATTTAAATATCTTAATTTTGTTTTCCAATCAGTGTTCATTTTCATTTTGAAGTTAGTTGGCAGTTTTTCTTTTGTTTTAGCAGATCTCTTTAAGAATTTAATATCAAAACTCTTGGGTGAAATGTAGCCACATCATTTCCAGTTTACACTGAATTGTGTTCTCATTTTGGATATTGTACAGTATCTGCTTTTCTTTGGAAATGTGGAAGGTAGCCCAATTATCTACAAAGCACCTATCAACTCTGCAACCTGTATCAGTGAGAAAGGCCGAAGGTGCATGAGGAGAATAAATAGGGTGAATCCAAGAGTCATTGACCCAGAGATGGGGAAATCAAGATCCAGAGACATAGGTTTAAGGTGACAGTGGAAGGATTTGATAGGAACCTGAAGCACCGCTCGATTGGCAACCCCGCCAACAGTCTATCTATTTTTTCATCTTTTAAAGACTCCCCTGCGCTGAGGGTCCGATCCCCAACGGAGGGCTGGAGGCCCCTGACTGCGGGAGAGCATAGAAGAGAAGATAATTTAATTTTTTTTCACCTTCCATCACAGCAAGGAATGTGGAGGAGTCACTGTGGTGGATGGTTATGTTAAAACGGTGTGTATCCGTTGCTTTTTATTTGTATGACTGACTCGGCAAATGAAATTCCTCATATGTTGCAAAACATACTTGGCTAATAAAGTATTATTGTGATTAGTGAGGGGCAACTTATTTGCATAGAGGGCGGTGGGTATATGGACCAACATGCCAGAGTTAAGGCAGGAACTACAGTATAACACTATTTAAAAGACTCTGAGGCAGGTACATGAATAAGAAAGGTGCAGAAGGATTTGAGTCCAACGTCGGCAGGTAGGACTGGCATAGAGGGAATGTTGTGGTGGGCATGGTGAAAGTCATGAGGAGATCAATTTAGTTTCTAAATAGAACAACTGACAAGTTAGTGGAAGGGAAACTTGACTTCACATAAGATACATTTGGTTCTATTGTTCATTAAGGTACAAAAAAGGGAAGGCACTGTAAAATAGTGGAAAATAAATTCTGATGGAAGATGAAAACCATTGTTGATGCTTGTTGAGTAAACTTCTCCTGTACTGTGAACTCTGTCAGGGTAGAAAGAAATAGTTATGGTGAGAAAATGGAAAATACGTATTCATTCTTGACACAGAGGAGTGAAAAGGATGATATCCTTGTCTATGTATTTAAAGTAATATTGCTTATCAAGCTTCTTCTTCTTCGAGTCCGTTGCATTCTCAGATGTCGTTCTGCCAGTATCTGGCGCAGGTCACAGCTGGTCGGGTCGGGTCGGCCAGGTCCTGGGGGCTGCACTGGGGCGCGTCGTCACACTCCAGTAGGTGGGACATTGTCTGTACTGCTCCACAGCTGCATGTGTCTTCTGCCTGGTAGTTCCATGCTTTCATAAGTGCTTTGCACCTCCCCTGCTCCAATGCTTCGTAATCTGTTGAGGGTCTTCCAGGTTGGCCATGGGAGGTCGTGCCCGCTGGCGAGGCATTCAGTCGGAGTGATTCCTCTCTCCATCCAGTCGTGGGCTCGTGTGTTGAGCTGGTTCCATTCATCTTTCCAGATGTTGGTCCTTGCTGTTTCTTTGGTTGTCTAGAGAGGTGGGACTGTCTGCAAGAAACTGGCTCTGGATATCCCTATTCCAGCTTATCAAGCTGGAAGAGGGATATTACATTTTTAATGCAACAAATATAATTGTGACTAAGTTGGGGTGGAAGGACAAGACAACCTCCCCAAGTCCCCTGATCTGATATAGATGAAAATTGCACAATTCATGTATGGTTTGATATTTAAACATCTAAATTGGACATAATAATTGATTTGTTCCACTCTGCAGCCGTGCCTCAAAATTTTTTCCTCCTATTTAAATAATAGTTTCCCTGATGTTCTTTGGGCCTGATCATTTTATCATCTTTCTTCCCACAACCACAAGGATGTTTTTGTGTTTTATCTGTGTTATATAGAATCTTGACAGATGGTTTGCAGTTGAGTATGTGCATCTGTGGTTGTCAAGGTTACTCAGTTTTATCCACCCACAGATTTCTTTGATTTGCATAATTCTATCATATCAGTTTATTACATTCCAGAATGAAGTTGATAAATGGCACGTTCTGAAACTGATATCTTCTCCGAGGATTTTATCAGCCAATGTATTGTATTTTTCTTAAGTAATGTCATTCAAAGATTGACCAAACTTTGTTGCAATGGCAGCAAAGGCAAAGAAAAAAAAGGGAAAAATCCATGACTTAAAAAAATAAAAGTTAAATAGTCCTGGAGGCACCTTGAGATGCATTTGATGTTGTAGCACTCCCATTTCTAACAAAAAGGTTTAAATCCCAATTATGGTGGAGCATAATCTAAACATCATCAACAAATCATTTTTCTATCTAAAAATGAAGTATATGCACTCATTTATGTAGCGCTCTTTCACAACTTGGTTCCTGGTTTGTAATATAAGACAAATGATAGACACAAAATGCTGGAGTAACTCAGCGGGACAGGCTGCACCTCTGAATAGAAGGAATGGGTGATGTTTCAGGTTGAAATAAGTTACTCCAGCATTTTGTGTCTATCTTCGGTGTAGTGTCTCTGGACTTTCATTTAAGAGGGAGTGCTATATTTAAGAGGGAGTTAGATGTGGCCCTTGTGGCTAAGGGGATCAGGGGGTATGGAGAGAAGGCAGGTATGGGATACTGAGTTGGATGATCAGCCGTGATCATATTGAATGGTGGTGCAGGCTCGAAGGGCCGAATGGCCTACTCCTGCACCTAATTTCTATGTTTCAGAAAGCCTTTGATAAGGTCCCACATAGGAGATTAGTGGGTAAAAATAGAGCACATGGTATTGGGGGTAGGGTACTGTCATGGATAGAAAATTGGTTGGCAGACAGGAAACAAAGAGTAGGGATTAACGGGCCCCTTTCAGAATGGCAGGCAGTGATTAATGGGGTACCGCAAGGCTCGGTGCTGGGACTGCAGCTACTTACAATATAATTTAATAATTTAGATAAAGGGATTCAAAGTAACATTAGCAAATTTGCAGATGACACAAAGCTGTGTGGCAGTGTGAACTGTGAGGAGGATGCTATGAGAATGCAGGGTGACTTGGACAGTTGGGTGAGTGGGCAGATGCATGGCAGATGCAGTTTAATGTGAATAAATGTGAGGTAATCCACTTTGGTAGCAAAAACAGGAAGGCAGATTATTATCTGAATGGTGTCAAGTTGGGAAAAGGGAAAGTACAACGAGATCTGGGGGTCCTTGTTCATCAGTCACTGAAAGTAAGCATGCAGGTACAGCAGGTAGTGAAGAAAGCTAATGGCATATTGGCCTTCATCGTCAGAAGAGTTGAGTATAGGAGCAAAGAGTTGTACAGGGCCCTAGTGAGACAACACCTGGAGTATTGTGTGCAGTTTTGGTCTCCAAATTCTTGCTATTGAGGGAGTGCAGCGTAGATTCATGAAGTTAATTTCCGGGATGGCGAATTGTCACATGTTGATAGAATAGAGCAATTGGGCTTGTATACTCTGGAATTTAGAAGGATGATAGGGGATCTTATTGAAACATAAAAGATTATTAAGGGATTGGACACGCTAGAGGCAGGAAACATGTTTCCAATGTTGGGGGAGTACCCCAGAACCAGTGTCCACAGTTTAAGAATAAGGGGTAGGCCATTTAGAACGGAGATGAGGGAAAACTTTTTTATCCAGAGAGTTGTGAATCTGTGGAATTCTCTGTCTCAGAAGGTAATCTCATTGTACATGTGTATAGTGACAATAAAAGGCATTCTGATTCTGATTCTGATTCTGTAATGGAGGACTATTCTTTGGATGCTTTCAAGAGAGAGTTAGATAGAGCTCTTAAAGATAGTGGAGTCAAGGGATATGAGGAGAAGGCAGGAACGGGGTACTGATTGTGGATGATCAGCCATGATCGCAGTGAATGGTGGTGCTGGCTCGAAGGACCGAATTGCCTACTCCTGCACCTATTGTCTATTGTCTATTGTCTAAACCAGCATCTGCAGTTCCTTCTCACATAATACAAATGATGATAAAACCTAACAAAGATGTTTAGCATTAATGTTGATACCTTTCGATTACCTTAGCTGCAGGTCGATTCCTTACTTTTGCATTTTTGCAATTTGTTGGTTCAATTCCCACTTCAGACACTTGAACACAAAAATCCAGGCTAGCATTTCAATGAAATAATGATAAACTTTTACAGTATCAGAGATTTGGATGTTTTGGATGAGATTTTAAAACCATGGCTCTTCTACACATAAGATTATTTAACATATTCCACATCTGTAAGGAGTTTACACGTTCTCCATGTGACTATTTGGGTTTTCTCTGGGTGCTTTAGTTTCCTGCAACATCCTAAAAATGGTTAGGTGTGCAGGTTAATATGCCTCTGTAAAATTGCCCCTAATGTGTAGGAAGTGGATGAGAAAGTGGGATAACATAGAACTGTTGAGAACGGGTGAATGATGGTTGTCGACTAGGTGGGCTGAAGAGCCTGTTTCCATGCTGTTGCTCTAAACTAAACTAGCGATGCTAGTTGAAGGTGGTTGCCGGAGGGTGCAGGTAATGGAAGGTAAGACCTCCCTGGTGGAATAAAACTGGATGAAAAAAAGGTCTTACCTTCCACTACCTGCAACCTCCGGCAACCACCTTCAACTAGCATCGCAACCGGCTTCGACTAAAAAATTACCGGTTTTTAAAACGTCAACCTATTTTTAGTCGCGGCCCGTTTTGAATTTTTTTAAATAATCGCCGGAACATAGAAGAAGCCGAAACCACTTTCAACCATTAGGGAGACTGACAAAAACCTCCGGGAACCGCACGGAAACCTTGGGTGGGGCGCAAAGTCTCCAGAGGTTTCCATTCAGGTTTCCTAAGTGGGACAGGGGCACAAGGAATGGAGTCCTACCCTGCTCAGTCTACCCCTGTCACTCAGGCCCTCAGGTCCTGGCAACATACTCGTAAAGGGTGATCACATGGTATTAGTTTTTAGAGCTGAAGCTTGGATGACAGGCCCTTTGGCTCACAGAGTCCATGCCGACCATCGATCACCCGTATGCCAGTTCTATGCTCTCCCACTTTCCGATGTCGCACACCAGTGGCAATTTTTACCGAAGCCGATTAGCCTACAAACCTGCATGTATTTGGAATGTTAAGACAAATGAAATGAAGTTAAATTAATTTAGTTAAATCCAAATTATACAATATTAAACTATCTTTAATTCTGACCTATTATATAGCATTTTGTTGCTTCCTGATAATTAAATATAAAAAGTAAGGCTAAAAATATTGTTAAAATAGAATAATTGCTCATAACAGTGGTACACTGTTAGAGTTGCTGCCTTACAGCACCTGAGACCTGGGTTCAATCCTGACTAAGGGTACTGTCTGTACCGAATTGTATCTTCTCCCCGTGACCTGCGTGGGTTTCCCCCAGGATCTGCAATTACCTCCCACACTCCAAAGACGTATACGTTAATTGGTTGGTACAATTGTAAATTGTCCCTAGTGTGTGCAGGATAGTGTTAATGTGCTGGATCGCTGGTTGGCGAGCCTCGGTGGGCCGAAGGGCCTGTTTACGCGTTACATCTCTAAACTAAACATAAATGCTCAGACTTATATTCTTCTGTTATCTTATTTTCCTTTCAGCTGTTAGCTACCAGTCAAGCAGTAACCTTAACCTCATACAACATGCACGGTTAAATGTATTTTTAAAGGCTCCTGAACTTATTTTGAAATGCTTCTAAATTTCAGGATTTTAGAAGAGTACCTCTGATTCCATCAATGTGATTAATTTTACTTCCTGCAACAAATATGCTTAAGGTCTCAGGGAAGATTACCGAATTGTACTGGATTATGAATAGTTTTGTGTGATAGGCTTCTGTCCACTGATAATTAGATTGATCCTTTGAAAAATTCATTTCACTTGCAGCGGAGTGAGGAGGCTTTCAAATATAATTTTGAAATGGGTTCACCACCCATCAAATCATTCATTCTCAATATCTTTTGGTTTGTCAAGATATCACCACTGTGTCTAGTTTGGTTTGATCAATATTCACTAATTGATATGAGCTTGCACACAAATATATTTATTTTTTCCGTATTTGTTTTGGTCATGGGGCTGAACACTTACTCTATGCACAGCAATGCTGGACTGATCTCATTGCACAGTGGTGCTGCACTCTACAAATTTGAAGTCTTTTCATTTATATTCATAGCCAGGCCAACCAAGAGATGCTGCCTGACCCACTAGGTTACTCCAACGCTTCGTGTCTATCTTTGGTATAAACCAGCATTTGCAGTGCCTTTCTATGCAACCTTTTTTTGGTTTATACACATCAAATCAATTTGTCCAGTCTGAAGAAGGGTCTCGACCCGAAATGTCACCCAATCCTTCCATTCAAAGATGCTGCCTGTCCCTCTGAGATACTCCAGCATTTTGTGCCTATCTTCAGTGTAAACCAGTATCTGCAGTTCTTTCCTACACTATTCCATTTGTACGCTGAGGAATTATGCACCCAAGACCTATAGAACAGTACTAATATATGCTATTTCTCAGAAGAGTTGGTAACTAGTGTATCTTGACATTTTGCCTTAGTTCCTTGGCCATGTAGCAGGTGGATTATTATCAAAAGACCAACCTGCAAAAGTCCACTAAGGGCGCTGCATTGAAAGCCTCTGCCTACAGCCTGTCCGTTATTTTCCCTTTTTCTTATTTTAGTTGTTTAAATTGTTTGTTTTGGGGTCACTTTTATATGTGGGGGAGGGGGGCAGGGTAAGGGGGAAACTGTTTCCCAGTCGCTTCCTGGTGGGGACGTGACTATTTCTCCAAGTTGCGTCCTTGCCCCCCACCTCGCGGCCTACCACCTGGATCGGAGTGGCCTTTCCTGCCTGGAACCGGACCAGAGCTGCAACAACGGCAGCGCACCGCTGAATTCACCGCGGAGCGGGCAATGCCTACCTGGGTCACCGTTGGAGCTCCGGAGCGTTGGGCCTGCAGCGTCGACATCATGGAGCTGTGGTTCGTGGTGCTCCCAACGCGGGCAGCGCCGACCGACATCTTGCCGAGGGCCGCCAGCGGGAGTCTCCGCCCGGCACAGCCTGGGGACGTCGAGAGCTGCGGACTCTGGTAGGAAGCGGAGGTCCAAGCCGCTGGGGTTTGGATCTCCGGTCCCGAGTTCGGACTTACATAATCCCGGCGAGCGGGCCTAAGCGGCGAGCTGCCCATAGCAGCAACTGCGGAGGGCTCCGGAGGCCCCGACCACGGGTGAACATCGAGGAAGAGACTGACTTTGGTGCCTTCCCTCACAGTGGGAAACGTTTGATTCTGCTGTGTGGGGATGTTTTATGTTTAAATCTATCGTGTGTTGTGTTCTTTATTTTAGTGTAGGGCTGTATGGTGATTTATTGCACTGTGCCTTTCACTGTCTGTACCCCACAGCTCCGCCCTTGCTTCTCCTCCCCCTAGTTGCAACAGAGAGAGAGTCCCCCTGGTCCTTACTTTTCACCCCCATCAGCCATCACATACAACACATAATCCTCTGACATTTTCGCCACTGCCAACGGGATCCCACCACGAGGCACATTTTCCCATCTCCACCCTTTTCCACCTACCACAGAGACCGTTCCCTCCGCAACTCCCTGGTTAACACATCTCTTCCCAGCCAAACCACCCCCTCCCCAGGTACCTTCCTACGCAACCACAGAGGATGCAACACCTGTCGCTATACCTCCTCCCTCAAGTCTGTCCAGGGACCCCGACTGTCCTTTCAGGTGAGGCAGAGGTTCACTTGCACCTCCTCCCTCATCTACTTTTTACGTTGTTCAAGATCTGGACTCTTATACATCGGCGAGACCAAACGCAGACTGGCCAATCGTTTTGCGGAACAACCTTCGCTCAGCGTGCGTGAACCAACCTGATCTCCCGGTTGTTGGGCACTTTAATTCTCCTTCCCATTCCTACACAGACCTTTCTGTCCTCGGTCTCCTCCATTGTCAGAGTGAGGCTAAATACAAATTGGAGGAACAGCATCTCATATTTGCGCCCCCATGACACGCAAATGACGCCCATGTGGGACAGGCCCTTTACTGCTTTGACAGGAACCAGGCTACCTCTGTACATTTGTAGATGTAAATCCACATTTGCAAAAGGGACCAGGAAAATAGTAACCTTAATGTCAAGGGAGACAGGAGAATTGAGGATGAAAAAGAAGAATATTTGTGATTTAGCAGCTGAAGGAAAAAATGAGGATGGAGAATGGAGAAACCTCACAGAGATGCATCTCCATGCCTGGTATTTCCTACAACCATAACTCTGCCTGTGATGGCCATCTTGAGAATGATCATGCAGACACAATTGGTATGGCCATTGCCTCCAACACAGGATGGATTATTTTCTTCCTCCAATGTAATATATTAATGACATACTTTTGATGTTCTTTTGTTGAGGAACGTGTCATGGTGGAATGGGTGTTGTGTTGGGCATGTCGGAGAAGCAAGGACAGCAATGGGATTGAGATAATATTAAACTGGAAGGGAATTGTCACCTAAGTCCTCTGAAAATACCTTTTTGATGGACACAAAATGCTGGAGTAAGTCAGTGGGTCAGGCAGCATCTCTGGAGAAAATGAATAGGTGACGCTTCAGATCAAGATCCTTCAACATACTATCTTTTTCAAGGTCCTTCTTCAGACCTTTTTGATTGCCAGTTATCAAGTTAATAGATGTTTTTCTGTGTAAATGCACAGAAACAGACAAGCACTTCAAATAAAAAATAGTCCACAGGGAGTTAAAATATCTTGAAATATATCCTAACAGGTTCAGATGTTGTGAAGGAAATAGACATTCCCGGGGATAGATTTTGAACTCATTGACTGGATGTGAATTGGCAGTGGTAGATCTACCAACTGCAAAATATTTTCACTTGCATGTCAAATGCCAGATTTACAGTTCTTAGTAAATTGAAATTGGTGACTCAGTGCTCTGCTATATTTTGGTGATCCAATTTGTAAATTAATTTCCATGTTCCTCTTCCCAAATGAGCTGAGCTGGTTCCAAGGGGCCTCTTGTGTTAAAAACGTGTTTCTTTTTGTGTTTGGGTGTTAATGTCATTGAGGTGATTTGTGATTGCTAATCTGCAGGATTAGCAGTTAGGTGCATTTTTCTCATATAGTAGAATTGAAAAATGAGTCTGTATTCGCTTCATTGAGTTGTGGAGTACTCAGGTTGGTTTTAGAAGCTCTGTTGTTGGATGCCCCTCAGATCAAGGCAATTATTCTCATATGTAGGGGATGCAGAGAAGGAACAGCGTATCTAAACCACATGGTGGTCAAGGGAAGGTTGATGTCAGAGTTAACATCTATATAATTAAAAGTCTCATCTTGATAACTTCCTGTCTGCGTTGTATATTGATTTTAGAAAAAATGCTACCCTGTATCGCTGTGATCTTTGGCCATGTTACTCACAGTCCTCCTCTGCTGAGCCAGCCCCGAGGATTTTTCCCATCGATGAAAAATAAAAAAGTTATGTTTAAAAAACCTTGAGATAAGCTGATTGAATCACCGCGATGAAGGTAACGCCCCTTCTGGGAGGGGGGGGGGGGGGGGCGGGACTATAAAACCCCCAATACCTGGACATGAGTCAGTCACTCTACAAGATCGCGATGGAGAGGCCACGACTGTCATTCCTTTTTCCAATTTAGCCTTTATTGGTTTTATGCATACGCAAATAAAACACAAATATAACAACGAAACATACAACAATGCAGTGAAACGTACAACAGTGCAGCGGGGGGGTTCGGTTTACAATTAATGATGCAGTATACAGAACTATTTTCTTATTAAAACATTTTCCAATAACTTACATTATTGTCAATAATGTTGTCAATAAAATTATAGTGTTGATTTCTTTATTTGTCTTTATTTCTATTCCTAATCTATTTTTCCCATTTTCTATTAAACTCGTCTTCTTTCACTCTTAAAGAATATGTCATTTTCTCCATGACAAATATTTCCTGTACTATGTCTAACCATTGTCTAAGTCTGGGTGTGTCCGCTGCAAGCCAGTTTCTTGTAATGGCCTTTCTACCAGCTGTGAGCAGGATTTTAACCAAGTAATGATCTTCCTTCAGCACCACTGTAGTTATATTACCCAGGTGTAAAATGGAACACTTCTTGGAGACTATATATCCTAATACCTCCTGTAATTCGGAATTCACTCTGTCCCAAAATGGTTCTATTTTTCGGCAACTCCAGAAGATATGTGCATGATTTGTGTCTGTTTGACCATATTGCCTCCAGCATGTTTGCTGCCTTAGAATTTGCTTGTTTTTTATGTTAATAAAGAAACAAATCAAATTTTTCCAATTAAATTCTCTCCAATGTTGTGAATTAGTGGATGTCTGTAGTGTTACACACATATGATGCCATTCTTCTTCTGAGATTGTGATGTTCAATTCCTTTTCCCACTTAAATTTTACATAAAATGTAGTTTTTGCTTGACAGTCCTTTAAACTATGATAAAGTTTAGAAATAATCTTTAATGTTTTTTGATGATACGCATTAACTATCACTTCTATCACTGGATTATTTTCTTCTAGTGCCTCCCTTTTTATTTTTTATTGTAATAATCTCTCAGTTGGAGGTATCTAAACAAGTCTTGGTTCTGAAGTGCAAATCTATCCTTCAAATCTTGAAAACTTCTTAGGTCTCCATTTTCAATAACAGTACAAAATGCAGTCATTCCTTTCTTCATCCACTCTTTAAATGTTGAGTCATACATCCCTGGTTTAAATTCATTATCCAAAGCTATCCATCTTAAAACTTTTTGTTGTTTATTCAGTTTAAGTTGTCTGGTAAGAGTGAACCAGGTTTGTAAAGTAAATATTGTTATTGGATCGATTATACTCCCGATATGTCCAGAAAGCGCTTTTTCTCCCAAGAGTGTTTGGATGTGGAAGTCAGGGATATATGTCTCAATCTCTTTCCACCTAGCTATATAGCTGTCCTCACACCGATTAATTAGTGGTCGAAGTTGGGCTGCATAGAAATATATCCTAAAATTTGGAAGTGCCATTTCACCTTTGTCCTTTGGCAACTGGAGTGTCGTGTATCAAATTCTGGCCTTCTTTCCTCCCCAAATAAATCTTGATATTAATTTATCCCATTCCGTGAATTGTTTTAATGGTACCTCTATTGGCAGAGATTGAACTGAACTGTGAGTCTGCAATGTAGTTGCAATCAATTATTTGTTAACCATTAATGATAATGCGATGAGTTGTTTGGCCTGCTGCTCTGCCTGTGCTTGAAACTGCAATGCTTTATTAGGTCCAACTGTGTTTAGAAGGAATAAATGCTTTATTAGGTCCGACTGTGTTTGGAAGAAATAAATGCTTTATTACGTCCGACTGTGTTTGGAAGGAATAAATGCTTTATTAGCTCCGACTGCGTTTAGTCCGAAAGTCCCGCTCATTTCGTGACTTCCGCTTAGTGGACAGGTCGCGCTGATTGTGTAATTTCTGGTGAGTGCAGAGGTCGCGCTGATTGTGTAATTTCTGGTAAGCGCAGAGGTTACGCTGACTGCGGAAGCCCCCATAGTGGAGAGGCCGCGCTCAGCCGTGTGAGTAGATTCAAGAAAGTTTACTGCCATATACAGTGGCTTGCAAACGTTTTCATACCCCTTGAACTTTTCCACATTTCGTCACGTTATAACCACAAACATAAATGTAATTTATTGGGATTTTATGTGATAGACCAACACAAAGTGGCGCATAATTGTGAAGTGGAAGGAAAATGATACATGGTTTCCAAAACTGAAAAGTGTGGCATGCAAAAGTATTCTGCCCCCCTGAGTCAATACTTTGTAGAACCACCTTTCGCTGCAATTACGGCTGCAAGTCTTTTGGGGTATGTCTCTACCAGCTTTGCACATCTAGAGACTGAAATTTTTGCCCATTCGTCTTTGCAAAATAGCTCAAGCTCAGTCGGATTGGATGGAGAGCATTTGTGAACAGCAATTTTCAAGTCTTGCCAGAGATTCCCAATTGGATTTAGGTCTGGACGTTGACTGGGCCATTCTAACACATGAATATGCTTTGATCTAAACCATTCCATTGTAGCTCTGGCTGTATTTTTAGGGCCGTTGTCCTGCTGGAAGGTGAACCTCCACCCCAGTCTCAAGTCTTTTGCAGACTCTAACAGGTTTTCTTCCAAGATTGCCCTGTATTTGGCTCCATCCATCTTCCCATCAACTCTGACCAGCTTCCCTGTCCCTGGTGAAGAAAAGCATCCCCACAGCATGATGCCGCCACCACCATGTTTCACAGTGGGGATGGTGTGTTCAGGGTGATGTGCAGTGTTAGTTTTCCGCCACACATAGCGTTTTGCATTTAGGCCAAAAACGTCAATTTTGGCCTCATCAGACCAGAGTACCTTCCTCCACATGTTTGCTGTGTCCCCCATATGGCTTGTAGCAAACTGCAAACGTGACTTTTTATGGCTTTGTTTCAACAATGGCTTTCTTCTTGCCACTCTTCCATAAAGGCCCGATTTGTGAAGTGCACGACTAATAGTTGTCCTGTGGACAGATTCTCCCACCTGAGCTGTGGATCTCTGCAGCTCCTCCAGAGTTACCATGGGCCTCTTGGCTGCTTCTCTGATCAATGCTCTCCTTGCCCGGCCTGTCAGTTTAGGTGGACGGCCATGTCTTGGTAGGTTTGCAGTTGTGCCATACTCTTTCCATTTTCGGATTGAACAGTGCTCCGTGAGATGTTCAAAGCTTGGGATATTTTTTTATAACCTAATCCTGTTTTAAACTTCTCCACAACTTTATCCCTGAACTGTCTGGTGTGTTCCTTGGGCTTCATGATGCTGTTTGTTCACTAATGTTCTCTAACAAACCTCTGAGGCCTTCACAGAACAGCTGTATTTATACTGATATTAGATTACACACAAGTAGACTCTATTTACTAATTAGGTGACTTCTGAAGGCAATTGGTTGCACTGGATTTTATTTAGGGGTATCAGAGTAAAGGGGGCTGAATACTTTTGCACGCCACACTTTTCAGTTTTTTATTTGTAAAAAAATTTGAAAACCATGTATCATTTTCCTTCCACCACAATTATGCGCCACTTTGTGTTGGTCTATCACATAAAATCCCAATAAAATACATTTACATTTGTGGTTGTAACGTGACAAAATATGGAAAAGTTCAAGAGGTATGAAAACGTTTGCAAGCCACTGTATATGGTGTGTGTGTTTGATCATGAGTGTGTGTATGTGTGAGTGAGTGTATACGTGTCTGTGTCTGTGTGTGTGTGTGTGTGAGCCTGTGTGTGTGAGTGTATGTGTGTGTGAGTGTGTACGTGTGTGTGTGTGTGTATGTGTGTGTGAGTATATGTGTGTGTGTGTGAGTATATGTGTGTGTGTGTGAGTGTATGTGTGTGTGTGAGTATGTGTGTGTGTGTATGTGTGTGTGAGTATATGTGTGTGTGTGAGTGTATGTGTGTGTGTGAGTGTATGCGTGTGTGAGTGTATGCGTGTGTGAGTGTATGCGTGTGTGAGTGTATGCGTGTGTGAGTGTATGTGTGTGTGAGTGTATGTGTGTGTGAGTGTATGTGTGTGTGAGCGTATGTGTGTGTGAGCGTATGTGTGTGTGAGCGTATGTGTGTGTGTGTGTGTGTGTGTGTGAGTGTATGTGTGTGTGAGTGTATGTGTGAGTGAGTGAGTGTGTGAGTGTGTTTGTGTGGTGGAGGGTGTGAGTGTGTGCGTGTGTATATGTGTGTGAGTGTGAGTCTGTGTGTGTGTGTATATTGGAATGGGTGGGGAGGTGGAATATTGCGTTGGGGGACCAGCCCTCCCGTGTGAAGCTGGGACCCAACGGGCCCCACTTAGTCTAGTTAAATTTTAAAGCACTTTACATAAGTGCACAATTACACAATCATAAAAATGTGAAGCCAGTAAGCTTTCATCAGTCAGAGCATTGAGTATAGAATTTGGGAGGTCATGTTGCAGTTGTATAAGACTATGATGAGGCCACACTTAGATTACTGTGTTCCGTTTTGTGCATCAAGTTATAGGAAAGATGTTGTCAAGCTGGAAAGGGTGCAGAGAAGATTTACGAGGATGCTGCTAGGACTCGAAGGCCTGAGCGATAGGGAGAGGTTGAGGGATGAGGGGTGATCTTATAGGTGTACAAAATCATGTAAGGAATAAATTGGGTGACGCACAGAGTATCTTGCCCAGAGTGGGGCAATCGAGAACCAGAGAGAACCAGGTGAGAAAGATTTAATAGAAACCTGAAGGGTAACTTTTTCATGCAAAGGCTGGTAGGAGTATAGAACAATCTGCTGGATGAGTTATTGGAGGCAGGTACTATTGCAATGTTTAAGAAATATTTAGACAGGTACGTGGATAGGACAGGTTTAGAGTGATATGCAGGCAGGTGGGACTGGTGTAGATGGGAAGTTGCCTGGTGTTGGCAAGTTGGGCCGAAGGAGCTGCGTGCATGCTGTAACACTCTATGACTCTATTCCACTGTACCTAGGCACATGTTACTGGAGGTTAGCAGCACGTAAAAAAAATTAATTCTTTTTGACAAATATAAGGAAAAGGGTTCTGTGAGGGAATCAGCAGGGCTTTGTGAGATAAATATGTTGGACTTATTTAAGGTGATAGTGAACCTGATGAAAGTTCAGTAATTGCTACTGAATGTTGTGGAATCTTTTCCCAAAGGAGACCATCCACAGTACAAATCACATTTTAAAAGAAAAAAAACAAGTCGATGGTAGCACACGAGGTGGTCCAGAGTGTTCCATTCCCAAGGTTGGTTTAGAGTTGTGCGGGTCAGTTCAGGAACCTGAGAGTTGATTTGCGTAAACCAAAGATAGACACAAAACGCTGGAGTAACTCATCGGGACAGGCAGCATCTCTGGAGAGAAGGAATGGATGATGTTTCGGGTTGAGACCTTTCTTCAGGTTAGTTAGGGATAAGGGAAACGAGAGATATAGACGATGATGTGGAGTATTAAAGAAGAATGAATGAAAGATATGCAAAAAAGTAACGATGATAAAGGAACCTGGCCATTGTTAGCTGTTTGTTGGGTGAAAACGAGAAGCTGGTGCGACCTTGTTGGGGGAGGGACAGAGAGAGGGGGAATGCCGTGGTTACTTGAAGTTAGAGAAGTCAATATTCTTACCACTGGGTTGTAAGCTGCCCAAGCGAAGTATGAGATGCTGGTCCTTCAATTAGCACCTCACTCTGACAATGGAGGAGACCTAGGACAGAAAGGTCAGTGTGGGAATGGGAAGGAGAATTAAAGTGTTTAGCAACCAGGAGATCAGGTAGGTTCAGGCAAACTGAATTAAGGTGCTCAGTGAAATGATCGCCAAGTCTACATTTGTACTTACTGATGTATGAGTCCACATATTCAAACAATGGATACAGTAGATGAGGTTGGACGAGGTGCAAGCGAACCTCTGCCTAACCTGAAAGGACTATCGGGCTCCCTGGACAGAGTTGAGGGAGGAGGTATAGGGACATGTGTTGCATTTTCTGAGGTTGCAGGGGAGACTACCTGGGGAGGGGATGTTTTGGGTGGGAAGTGATGAGTTAACCAGGGATTTGCGGAGGGAACTGTTTCTGCAGAAGGTGGAAAAGGGTGGAGGTGGGAGGATGCGATTAGCATTGGTATCCCATTGGATTTGTGTAGATTGGGCATTGGTTGACAAAAGGAGGTGCCAAATGTCATCAAATTTAAAATGATCAAGCTGAGCACGGTGAATAAACCATGAGATTGCGGACAAATGTGAGACCACAAGGCATAACCAGGTTGTAAGGAAAATGGTACCCCCTCCCGGGGCACTTTCCCTTGCAGCTGCAAGAAATGCTACACCTGTCACTTTACCTCCCCCCCCTTGACTCCATTCAAGGACCCAAGCAGTCATTCCAGGTGCGACAGAGGTTCTCCTGCACCTCCTCCAACCTAGGTCCGCAATAACCTACCTGATTTCCCGGTAACTCAGCACTTCAACTCCCCCTCCCATTCCGAATCCGACCTTTCTGTCCTGGGCCTCCTCCATGGCCAAAGTGAGCACCACCGGAAATTGGAGGAGTAGCACCTTATATTTTGCTTGGGCAGTTTGTACCCCAGCGGCATGAGCATTGACTTCTCCAATTTCCGGTAGACCTTATTGTCTCCTCCCCTTCTCAGCTCTCCCTCAGCCCTCTGGCTCCTCCCTTCCTTTCTTCTTCCCCCTCTTCCTTTCTTCTTCCCCGCCCCCCCCCCCCCCCCCCCCCCCCCCCCATCAGTCCGAAGAAGGGTTTCGGACCGAAAAATTGCCTATTTCCTTCGTTCCATAGTTGCTGCCGCACCCGCTAAGTTTCTCCAGCTCTTTTGTCTACCCCTGTTCCTGCTTTCCTCCCCATTTGCCTTGACCCCATTAGCCCTAAGAGCTACTGTATATCTGATGTTGGAATGTTGCAATATCTGTTGATGTTGGAACTCTACAGGTTAACTGTTCATGAATTGTGAAGATTATGACATTACATCTATCTTTTATAAATTGTATTATCTATTGTCAAAATTAAGATGGCAAGGCACTTAATTGATCGATTTGTGATTATCTTTCTCCTGACATATTTGATGTGTGCTTTTTGTTTTTAACGTGAGCTAGGTATTCATTGAAACTCCTTTTGATAAAGTTGATAATTGAAGGATACAAAAGAGTATTAATGTATTTTCAATCAAGCCAGGCAGATGAGCATGAATATCCGTGAGAGACCAGGGAAAGAACAGTGCATTCAGAAAGTATTCAGACCCCTTCTCTTTTTCCACATTCTGTTACATCACAGCCTTATTCTAAAATGGATGAAATTCATTTTTGTTTATCATCAATCAACACACAATACCCCATAATAAAAAAGCAAAGACAGGTGTTTAGAAATTTTTGCAAGGTAATTAAAAAGAAATAACTGAAATATCATATTTACATAAGTATTCAGACCCTTTACTCAGTACTTTGTTGAGGCACCTTTGGCAGCGATTACAGCTTCAGGTTTTCTTGGGTATGACGCCACAAACTTGGCACACTTGTATTTGGGTAACTTCTCCCATTCTTCTCTGTAGATCCTCTCAAGCTGTCAGGTTGGATGGGGAGCGTCGACGCACAGCTATTTTCAGTTCCCTCTAGAAATGTTCGATCGGGTTAAAGTCCGGGCTCTGACTGGTCCACCCAAGGACATTCACAGACTTGTCACAAAGCCACTCCTGCATTGTCTTGGCTGTGTGCTTCGGGTTATTGTCCTGTTGGAAAGTGAACTTCCACCCCAGTCTGTGGTCCAGAATGCTCTGGAGCATGTTTTCATCAGTGACCTCACTGTACTTTGCTCTGTTCATCTTTCCCTCGATCCTGAGTAGTCCCTCAGTTCCTGCCACTGAAAAACATCCCTACAGCATGGTATGCTGCCACCACCAAGCTTCACCGGAGGTATGGTATTGGGCAGATGATGAGCGGCGCTTGGTTTCCTCCAGACGTGACGCTTGGCATTCAGGCCAAAAAGTTCAATCTTGGTTTCATCAGACCAAAGAATCCTGTTTCTCATGCCTTTTGGCAAACTTCAAGCGGGCTATCATGTGCCTTTTACTGAGGAGTGGCTTCCGTCTTGCCACTCTATCATAAAGGCCTGAATGGTGGAGTGCTGCAGATTAGTTGTCCTTCTGGAAGGTTCTCCCATCTCCACAGAGGAACTGTCAGGGTGACCATCGGGTTCTTGGTCACCTCCCTGACCAAGGCCCTTCTCCCCAATTGTTCAGATGGCCGGGCAACCAGCACTATGAAGAGTCCTGGTGGTTCCAAATTTCTTCCATTTAAGAATGACGGAGGCCACTGTGCTCTTTGGGACCTGCAATGCTGAAGAAATTATTTTATGCCTTTCCCCAGATCTGTGTTTCGACATAATCCTGCCTTGGAGGTCAACAGACAATTCCTTCATCTCCGTGACTTGGTTTTTGCTGTGACATGCACTGTCATCTGTGGGACCTTATGTAGACAGGTGTGTGTCTTTCCAAATCATGTCCAATCAATTTAATTTACCACTGGTGGACTCCAATCAAGTTGTAGAAACATCTCGAGGATAATCAATGGAAACAGGATTAATTTAAGCTCAATTTTGAGTTTCGTAGCAAAGGGTCTGAATATTCATGTAAATGTGATATTTCAGTTATTTCTTTTTAATTACTTTGCAAAAATTACTTTAAAAATTTGCTTCTTCATTCTGGGATATTGTGTGTAGATTGATGATAAACAATTTTTTAAAATCTATTTTAAAATAAGGCTGTAATGTAACAAAATGTGGGAAAAGTGAAGGAGTCTGAATACTTTCTGAGTTCACTATATTAAATGGCAGGAAGCACGGTCTTTTTTTCAGATTTTACCTTCTTGGAATCGAATACTCAAAGCAAAACTCTTGATTGTGTGTTGCAATAAAAAATAGATCAGTATCAAGAAGCCCTTAAGGGAAAATACTGGCAGAAGCTCTAAAAATGGTATTACTACCTTATTATTTTCTTTTGACAGTGATCTGAGGTCAGCATACTGTTGATATCTTTGAACTGTTCAAGTAAGTTAGGCACACATTGTTGTAAAAATACAGAAAACTTTAACAGTTATGTTGAATGCATACTGCATGCTTATTAGATGCTATGCAAAATAGACCGCGTTGCAAGGCCATTACTATTGTATAACGAAAGCAGTTTGATCTAATGTTGTCATAGTGAAGTTCGAAGAATGTCTTGAACAAAACGCACCGAATCTAATAAAAACTGCATAAAGAGATGTGCTGTCCTAGTTGTTTATGTACTATTGTATGTTTTGGAAGTCTGAATAAAAGCAAGTCAGAACGAAAATGACTGAAAAGATATCTCAAATATATATTAAGGCTTCAGTTTCCAGTTCTAATGTACAGTGACTTCAGTTACCTGGCACACTTCCATTTTAAAAAGTAATTTTCATATTCCAGCTTCATTGAAGCAAGTTCGTGACATTCGGTGTTACAAATGAAAAGGGTAATTCAATGGTAATTAGTTATACCTGTATAAAAATAAAGTGAGCCAAAAATTATTTTGAAGCCATCCAATGTCATATCAAGTTAATCACAACAACATTTTATTACTTCTCCTGTAGCTTGGAAGCTTCATAATTTCCATCACATTTAAAACCTGCTTTAAGTCTGCATTATTTCATTTAGTTGTCAGTGTTAGTTACATTTTTTTTTTTCTTTCTTGATGGATATTACTCTTGGTTTCATGGTAATTTCCAAATTATAACTAAAATTTACTGTACATTTTTCAGTGGATAACTGTACATATATAAATGCATAATAATTACACCTGTTTATTTGAATTTTACAGTTGTATCCTGTAATGTATGACAATTTATTTCTTATTTCTTCAGTGTACTCAATCAACTCATAAAAGCATTATATTCCCACACACATTTCTGTTCGATTTTATAATTGAATTTAATGAAAACATTTCATTCAGTGAGTGATTACATTTAGTGCTAAATTAGATTGTGTTTGTTGTTATTAATGCCTGTAATAAGAAAGGAGTCAGGTATGGTTGGTAATAATTAATGAGCTTGTTTTAATCCATTATAACTGCTGCATCATTTGTATATGATACTAAAGAGCTATCAACATATTTTTCCTTTTATATGCTGACTTGTTTATTGCAACAGAGTAAAGAAACTATGACAGAATCAATAGTATTCTATTCAATTAACATTTTATGGAAAGGAAAGCATGCAATGATGGTCATTGTCAGGTTTATAGCTGGCTAATACTGTTTGGACTGAACAGTATTAGGTGGCATTTATGCGTATGTGTTCAATTGAAAATATACTGAGTATACAGTTGTATAGATTTTAGCATTATTGTGAACATTTCCAGATATTTAATTTTAAGAAATATAGATACGAAATGTAGGCAATACATTGTATTGCAGTTTATTTCTAGAGGATACAAAAAATAAACGGAAAAACATTCCCAGGTGAAACCTTTAAATGATTAGGCATCCAAAATCTGAATTGCTTGGAATTTGTAATTGACCATCAGTGCAAGAATTTAGGATGCCTTGTTCCGAGAGGATGAAGGAGGAAACAGGAACCAGACAGCACCCGATGTAACACTAATGGTAACTGACACAAACAATATCAGTTCTGCCACACACAAGATCAACTCTACTCCATTTGCTGCCACCACTGGGACACCATGTTCCCTGCTGATGCAGTTATGAAATATAAAATGTAATTTGACACTGGTTCTTTTGCTGGTACTGCTACTCTTGCTGCTCATGTGTAATTTGATATGGTTAAACATTCGGTCTCAAAACCAAGCTACGTTTGCACTGGTTAAACTAGTTCAGTGGATTGATTTAACTCTGTTTCCAAAATATTCCTTAATTACCTGTACTGTTTTTTAATTCGGGTTATCAGGATGTTGTTTCAAATAATTATATCCAGGAATACTAGTGGATATAGATGGATACAAAATGCAGGAGAAACTCAGCAGTGTAGACAGCATCTCTGAGAAAAGGAATAGATGACATTTCAGGTCGAGACCCTTCTTCAGGCAGGTGCTGAAACATCACCAAATCCTTTTTTCCAGAGATGCTGCCTGACCCGTTGAGTTACCCCAGTATTTTGAGTCTATCTTCGGTGTAAACCAGCATCTATAGTTCCTTCTTGCATAATACTAGTGCATATCATGGTAATTTATATTTTCCATAATTTCCAAGTAATATTTTACATTGTTCTTATCTTTTAACCTATTTGAATCTATTGCTTGGTGTAGAGTGACCTGTCTCAATGACTACCACCCTGGAGCTCTAACATCGACCAAACACCTATTGCACAATAATCTTGCACCCTTGTACTGTTTTGTACTCATCATTGTTGTATTTATCATTACTGTCTGTACACAGCTTACTCCGTGATCTTCATGCGAGCAAGGAATTTCTTTGCATCCTAGTTGTATATGATAGTAAACACCATAGCAATAAAAAGCAAAGTGCTGAAGGAACTCAATGGGTCAGGCAGCATCTATGGAGGAAAATGGACAGATGATGTTTTCAAGGATATTTGTTTTTTTTCTCCCTTTTTTTTTCTTTAGACGTAGAGGGCTTGCCCTGTCTCATCTGCAGGCAGGCCTTACTGTCTTTGCACTCTGCAATTCTCATCGTCTTTTGTCGAGTTTCTTTTGTCTTTGTTCTCACTCTATCTGCTCCCATTCCTCCTTTGTCCAGATAACCTTGTTAATAGCTAATCCCTCCAGTCACCATGCTTATAGCCTCTGCACACCAACACACAATTTCATGTCCACCCTTCTTTTAGAAAGTTGCTGCGAGTGTGTTTTTGTGTGTGCTCATTGTTTCACATCAGTGCTGGGTCTCCTTGACCAAGTGCCTGCTCAGTGTTGGGAATGTGACTTGGGTAAACTCCCTGATGTATTTGCTTATGTGCACACCTTCAGGACCTCTACCCTGCAACCTGCCACCCCCACGCTCAAAATTATTATACCCCATCCAATTCAATGCTCACTCAACCCCCCAAGGCTTGATCAACCCACACATCCACCAGCCTCATCCCCCCCCCCCCCCCCCCCATCGCTGGTCACTATGCTCCCAGTTGCTCACCCTCTCCACCTCCTTCCGCCCAGCTCACAGCTTGCTGGCTCTCGATTCACCATTCACACTGCCAATGATCAGACCCACCACCTCAGATTAGCGGTTTCACCCTTGCCTTGTATCCAATTTCACATCTCCCACCTTTGCCTGCATTTCCTGCAATTCCGTTCCTCATCCCCACCACTCCTGGGTTCCGTCTATGGACCCAGGTTATGCCAAACTTTGTATAACCTTATCAGTTGTCCTAAGAACCACCACTGGGGTCACTCAAAATGATGCCCAAGAATTCTTGTTGGCTCTGGAGATATTGGTATTTATATTTGCCTTTTACCTTTACACAAGACATGAAACAAGTGCCTTACCTTTGTGAAAGGTCAATTTGGAAAGACCTTGTGTCTTTGGACAATTATAATTGTCATGCCATGTGGGGATGGATTAATGCACCTCTATGCTCATTGCTTATCCAGCCCAATGTTTTTGTTGAGGAAGCTCTCTATTAATTGAGGTACAAAATGTGGTTTCCCTAAACTGCTGGAGGACTTGCGTACGGTCAGCAGAATCCCCTTTAGTGATGTGAGGTTGTTTGAAGACTGCACACAAATACCTGATTTCCTGCCTTGATAAGCGTTAGAACATTCCAAGCAATACTATGGCTACGCACTACAAGCATCCTTACGCTCACCAAACAATAGAGAAGAAACCAATCTTCACACTGCAGCCCGTCTGGGTAAATAGGAAAAGCACATTTTGACCCCACAAATATTGAGACGGATTGTAAGGGTTGCTTAGCAACACCAGATTTAACCAATTACTAAAACTGTGTGCTCCCTTTATTTCTTCAGATTAAGACACAAATCTCGGTACTTTCAGCCCGTGTCCAGCACTTGCAACTGTCATTCCCAGCCAATCAGAAACAGCACAATGGTTTAGAAATTCTCGTTGTTTTGCCATGCAATGATCGGTATGAAAACTACTTGGAGTTTCGGGATTTGAGGCTAATAATTTCAGCAAAATAGCTGTGAAACGGAGGCTTGCGGAATCAATCTGAAGGTTGAAGAGCGACTGAAATGTCATGGTTTAGTATTAGGAATAAACACGCTGATGAATGAATTATTTGAAATAATTAGACGACTTCATTGTTATTCAGAATGTTTATCCGTTGTCGAGGACGCTAACAGGGGTACATCAGTAACAGTTTATCTGGGACCTGCAGCATTGCTATGATGCCGGAAATTGTTTCAGAAACATTATCAAAAATAACTGATGCCAAATCACAGAAGGTAACATTACAGCAATGATCAATATCTAATGGGGGAGTCCAGGACCAAAGGTCATGGCCTTAGAATAAAAGGTTCATTTAGGAAGGAGATGAGGAGGAATTTCTTTAGTCAGAGGATGGTGAATCTGTGGTGTTGAATGCCACAGAAGGCTGTGGGAGCCGTCAATGGATATTCTTAAGGCAGAGATAGATAGATTCTTGATTGGTATGGGTGTCAGGAAGGCAGGAGAATGGGGGTTGAGAGGGAGAGAGAGATCAACCACGATTGAATGGCGGAGTAGACTTGATGGGCAGAATGGCCTAAATCTGCTCCTATCACATGAATTTGTGAGGTTGGTGGAAGAGATGGGTTTCAAGGAATGTCTTAAAGGAAGAACGAGTGGTTGAGAGAAAAATATGTGTAGGGATGTACTTCAAGAGCTTAAGGAAGCTTCAAGTATGTAAGTTGTCAAGTCTGCTTCTTTTGGCGCTCACATTAATTACTGGATTTTAGAATGCTACTTTATAATTTTTAAATTAAAATTGAATAAATTTATGTCTGCAACTTTAACTTTGTAGTTTTTTTCATCACATTTTGTGTGTGCATCATGATGCCACATAGACATAGAGCACAGGAACAATAGTGGGCCTTCAGTCTTTTGCGCCTGCTTTCTCAATAAACCTGATCCCGGCTAATCTTCCATTTCATTATTCCGTTCACTCCTTTTCCTCCATGTCACTTTTCCCTCTAGGAATAAGAAATATATCTACTCCCAATCTTGAGTATATTTGTAATTTGGTTGTTCCCTCCCTGCTGTGGTTGAGAATTTCAAAGGTTGGCCATCCTCTGACTGAAGAAGTTTCCCCTGATGTTGGATCACAATACCACATCTCATGTCCTGAGGCTGTGGTCTCTGATTCTGGACTCTCCACACATTGGGGACATTCTCCCTGTATTGAGTTAATCCTTGCTTTGCGACTTCTGTGAATATTAACGTTGGTATTTCTGGCCTTGTGTCTCTGGATCTGTATGAATTTGCAGTTGCCATTCTCCCTCTTGCATCATTAAGAAATGTTATCAATCTAATCACCATTGAGGAGGGGGTGGGAAACACATGCATTATGATAACAATGGGGTTTAGTGGAAATGTTTGTCTGGGGTTTAATGAATGAATGAATGAATTATTGAATCCGTCGGTCTCATGTTCGGGGGTGTGGTGGTTGATGAGGGCGCCGGTTGGGGTCAGTGGTCTTTGAGGGTGCCGGCGGACAAAGGAGGACCCGGCGCAGGGGGAACCACCATGAGGGGCAAGAACAAAGGAGGACCCGGCACGGGGGAATGGCCGGGAGTGAGTGGGAGGGGGAGGGGGGGAGAACAAAGGGGGACCAGGGGCGGGATAATTTGCAACGTTGTCAGCGCCCTTTATGTGGCGACTAATTGCATACCTTGGGTATGCAAGCAAAGAATTTCATGAATGAATGAATAAAGTAACAAATAATAAAAATAATGTTAATATTTACATGAAAATATACATTATACTGCATGATACACAAGTATCACAATGTTCAATTCAATTCAATTCAAGTTTAATGTCATTGCACAAATACGAGTATAGGTACAACGAAATGCAGTTTAGCGTCATTCTTAGTGATAGCGATATAAAAAAATAAATACAGAGTGCAGTGGTAGCAGTACGGAAATAAATAAATACAGGGTACAGACAAGTCTATCAGCTGGGCTCCAAGTTCAGCAGTCTGATGGTGTAGTTGAAGAAGCTGTTCTTCGTCCTACTGGTGCGGGACCTGAGGCTCCTGTACCGCCTCCCTGATGGGAGGAGGGCAAACAGTCCATGGTTAGGGTGTGAGGGGTCCTTGATGATCTTCCCGGCCCGCTTCAGGCACCGTTTTCGGTGGAGGGCATCCATGGCAGGGAGCGGGGCACCGATGATGTATTGGGCGGTTTTCACCACCCGTTGTAGTGCCTTCCTGTCTGCCACGGTGCAACTGCTGTACCATACCGTAAAGCAGGTGGTCAGGATGCTTTCAATGGTGCAGCGGTAGAAGTTCGTCAGGATCCGGGGGGACAGGTGGGCTTTTTTGAGCCTCCTCAGAAAGTAAAGGCGCTGCTGTGCCGTTTTGATCAGCTTTGAGGTGTTGAGGGACCAGGACAGATCCTCCGAGATGTGTCCCCAGAGGAATTTGTAGTTGGAGACCCTCTCCACCTCAGTCCCGTTTATATGGATGGGGGTGTGTCTGCCCCCTCTGTTCTTCCGAAAGTCAACAATTATTTCCTTCGTCTTCTGGGAGTTGAGGACGAGGTTATTGTTGGCACACCAGGTGGCCAGGAGCTGGACCTCCTCCCTGTAGGCTGATTCGTCATTATCACTAATCAGTCCTACCACCGTGGTGTCATCGGCAAATTTTATAATGGCGTTGGAGCCATACTTGGGGATGCAGTCATGCGTGAAGAGGGAGTAGAGGAGAGGGCTGAGCACACAGCCCTGTGGCACGCCGGTGTTCAGTGTTATAGTGGAGGAGGTGAGGTTGTTGACCCTAACAGACTGTGGTCTGTTAGTGAGGAAATCCAGTGTCCAATTGCAGAGGGAGGTGGAGATGCCAAGACCGCTAAGTTTGGTGATCAAGCTAGCGGGTATGACAGTGTTAAAGGCGGAGCTGAAGTCAATAAACAGCAGCCTGATGTAGGTGTTGTTGCTGTCCAGGTGGGTCAGGGCAGAGTGTAGGGCCGCCGATATGGCGTCCTCTGTAGACCTGTTTGTCCGGTAGGCGAATTGGTGGGAGTCCAATGTGGGGGGGAGGCTGGCTTTGAGGTGAGCCAGGATCAGCCGCTCAAAGCACTTAGCGATGACAGGGGTGAGTGCCACTGGCCGGTAGTCGTTGAGGCTCCCTGTCGCTGAGTGTTTGGGCACTGGCACAATGGTAGATGTCTTGAGGCAGGTGGGGACGACACCCTGGGCCAGTGACAGATTGAAAATGTCAGTGAAGACCAGGGATAGTTGTCCAGCACATGCCCTGAGCACCCGCCCGGGGATGCCATCGGGGCCGGCAGCTTTGTGCTCATTCACCTTGCTCAGTGCGTCTTGTACAGCAGAGGTGGAGAGACTGAGGGGTTGTTCATTCGGGGGTGGAGCAACTTTAATGGCTGGAGTTTTGTTGTCCCGGTCAAAGCGAGCATAGAAGTGGTTTAGCTCGTTAGGGAGGGAGACGTTGTCTGGGGGGGGGGTGTTGATTTTATGGTAGTCGGCCATGGACTTAATACCTTGCCACATGCGCCTAGGGTCGGAGTTGTCTCGGAAATGCTCCTCAATCCGCTGTTTGTGATTGAGTCTGGCAATCCTAATTCCCTTTTTCAGATTGGCCCTGGATGAGCTGTATCCCTCAGCGTCGCCAGATTTAAAAGCGGCGTCTCGCCGCTTTGTTATCAATGTTATCAATGTCTTGCATGTTACCAAACGCGAATGGATGAATAAAGTATTCAAGCAGTGGCAATTAATTTTCATGGGAATATAAACATTATTTGTATTATTTATTAATGGTTGCAGTACAAATAGCATGTCAGCCATTCTAAGCAATATAATTTTTAACATATTTTTGGGTAATAGCTGTAAGTGGTGATCTAAATTCTCTACTAACTGACCCAACCATTGGCTGGCCAGATGATTAATCTTCTTTGCTATGTTCACTTGCAAAAGAAAAGCTCATGGTCTATTAACATGTTAACAATCACAGTTTTCAATTCGGCTTCATTTGTTGTTATAAACATACATCAACTGATCGATCTAACAAATAATTTCGTCCACACCTTTGTAACAGATTTTTTTTTGTTTAAAGGGAACATCAGAAGTCTGCCTTCTTCAGCATGTTTGAAAAAGCACATGTCTCCTGTTCTGAACTAACGAGCCATGAGTATTACAATTCATCAATGTTAAGAGCTTTATTGCTTCTAATACAAACTGTGTAAAACTTGTGTAAATTGTGTAGAATGGATATCAAATATAAAAGAATGGTATTGCGGGTGCATATATATCAAATTTACAAAGTAATGAATTAAAACATGTTTATTGGAGAAGATTGTGATTGCTCTTCCATTTAATGTTAAATGATTTATGTTAAGTGTACTTCACATGTAAAGGCTCAGTTTACCTGAGGGCATCTGCCAGTGATGTGTGCTCCAGCATCACTGGAAATAACCATAATTTGGATGTAGACCTTGCTGCTTCTTTACTTTGGACTTTGGAGATATGGCGTGGAAACAAGCCATCGTCCCACTGAGTCCGTGCTTGCCAGCGATCACCACATACACTAACACTATCCTACACAATAGGGAAAATTTACTTTTTTTTTTAACCAAGTTTCAAGGTTCAAGGTTAGTTTATTTGTCACATACACCAATTGGTGTAGTGAAATGTTTCTTGCCATGCAGCACATAAAATAAAGAATACAGACACAACACAAATAAAGAGATTTAAACATAAAAACATCCCCCCACAATGGTTCCCATTATGAGGGAAGGCACAATGTCCAGTCCCCATCCCGTGTCCACCCATAGTCAGGCCTATTGAGGCCTCCGCAGTCGCCTTCACGGAGGCCCGATGTTCCAGGCCGTTCTCGTCGGGTGATGGTGCTTCGGCGTCGGGAGAGTCCTTTCAGCGGCTTGGGACTCCCGGAACGGCCGCTTCCTGCTGGAGTCCGCGGCTTCCAGAGCTGACAAGGCCGCGCTGAATGGAGTTCCTCCCTGGCTCCCGATGTTAAGGTTCAGCGCCGCCGCCCGCAGCCGGCCGCTCCACAGACCCGCGGCTCCGCGATGTTTGTCTCGGGCGGTCCCAGCTCACCGGAGTTCCAGCGCGGCGACCCAGGCAAGGCATCGCCCGCTCCGTCCCGCGATGGCGCTCCAGCACTCCGCCGCTGCCGAAGCCGTGGCTCTGGGCGTCCCCCCAGGAAATGCCGCTCCAGGCCTGCTGGTAGGCCACGAGGACAGGTCGGAGTTGCAGCCCGGAGAAAAGCTGCCTCTCCGACCAGGTAGGGACCAGGAAAAGCAGTTTCCCCCTTTCCCCCCCCCCCCCTCCCCCCACATAAAAAAGAATAAACTCCAAAACAAAACACTTTAACACACTAAAAAAAAAGAAAAGAAGGAAAGACATACAGCTGCAGGCTGGGCAGCCATACCATACAGGACGGCGCCCTCTAAAGTCAATTAACCTACAAACATGTATGTCTTTGGAGTGTCGGAGGAAACCGGAGCACCCGGAGTAAACCTACGTCGTCACAGGGAAAAAGCACAAACTCAACTGCAGACAGTACCTGGAGTTAGGATCAAACTTGGGTCTCTGGTGCTGTAGGGCAGCAATTCTACCACTATGCCACCATGCCGCCCTGACTCAATCACTGATGTATTATGCAATGCAACTGGGTCGCAAGAGCAGCGCAAAACAAACCTAAGCACAAAGTGTTGAGAAAACCTTCAACAGATGACAAGGTCATGACTAGTTTACTGCCGAAATTGAGAAGTGTAGGAAGGAACTGCAGTTGCTGGTTTAAACTGAAGATAGACACAAAAAGCTGGAGTAACTCAGCGGGACAGGAAGCATCTCTGGAGAGAAGGAATGGGTGACGTTACGGGTCGAGACCCTGCTTCAGACAAAGTTGTTAAGTTACCTTGCTATTCCTGGACATACCTGAACTTCAGAAGGGTTAGAAAAATATTAGAAATAAACAATAACACAATTTCATAAATTATTAAACATTTCGGAACACATTGTATAATTTGCAATGTATCTTTAAATATGGAGCATGGTGTTTTCTGAATATGTCTGTAATGTGATCCAATTAAACAGCAGAGTCACGTGGTGCACTTACCTCTCCACAGTGTCAAGGTTTTACGAACATTTGGTCACAAAGCTGTGGGACATAAGCATGTAAGTAGTTAGAGGCTTGTTTGCAGGACAGGTCACACATGCTGTATCTAAAAGCATGTTGAGGAATCTAGAAAGATGAATCTCTTAGTAATTAAACATTTCCTTGCAAATAAGTAAATCCGAGGGAAATACTGTAATTTTATGTAGGAAAGTACTGCAGATGCTGGTTTAAACACAAAATGCAGTAGTAGCTCAGCAGGACGGGCAGCATCTCTGGAGAGATGGAATGGGTGATGTTTCGGGTCTGAAGAAGGGTCTCAACTTGAAACGTCAACCATTCCTTCTCTCCAGAGATGCTGCCTGAACCGCTGAATTACACTAACATTTTGTGTCTCCCCTGAGATTTCGTGTTCTGCTTAAAGAGATATGTTAGACACAAAAAGCTGGAGTATCTCAGTGGGTTGGGCAGCATCTCTGGAGAAAAGGGACAGGTGATGTTTCAGACATCTGAAGACTGAGCAGTCCTGCAGGGTCTCCAGGTCAATGAATTACTCCAGCTTTTTGTGTCTATCTTTGGTTTAAACCAACATCGGCAGTTTCTTCATATACATAAAGAGATATGTTGGTAAGAATCTATCATGAATGTTTAGAATTCTGCGTTTGGATAAACTTGCATCAGAATATTGAGCGTTCGGATATTTATGTGGAACTGCTGGGAAAAATCATGAGCGTTTAGGCCAAACAAGTAGGCATACCACTTTGTCTTGAAAAGCTTGGAAAAACAGACCTTAGTTTGAACTATTTATTTGTAAAAGTGCAGCATACATATGGCAACTTTTATATTCAACAAAAAAGGGGAATGATAGCAGATGATGCCTTTAAGTTGACAAGATAAGAAGCAAAAATAAATTTAAAATGTTGGATTGTTGACCAAGTAAGTCAACAGTTTCTCTCTCCACAGATGTTGGCTGTGGTGCTCAGTATTCCCCGCATCTTCTGTTTTAGACTTAAGTCTTTAGAGATACAGGCGGAAACAGGCCCTTCCGCCCACCGAGTCCGCGCTGACCAGTGATCCCCGTACACTAGCACTGTCCTGCACAGATAACAATTTTATCAAAGCCAATTAACCTACAAACCTGTACCTCTTTGGAATATGGGTGGAAACCGGAGCACCCGGAGAAAACCCATGCGGTCACTGGGAGAATGTGGAAACTCCGTACAGACGGACTCATGGTCATGATCGAAACTGGGTCTCTGATGCTGTAAGGAAGTAACTCCACTGCCACACCACCATGCCACCCCGAGCCCACACTCCAAGCAGCTTCTGTTTGTATTTCAGATTTGAAACATCTGCAGTCTTTTTACTTTCATGAAAATAAACGCTACTTCCTGTTGCAAGTAGTTAATTGAATTTTTTTTTTAAACCTGACCTAAAAATAAGCACAAAAAAATACCACAGTTGATGGAAAATGGGTACCACATAGAAATCAAAATGGAAAGCCACGACTGGCAGTCACTCTTACCAAGATAAATGTCAGGAGCAGCCATTGGTCACTCAGTGAATGTCTGATCTCCTGTTCAAAAGTCCATAAGTTATAGGAGCAGAATTAGGCCATTCGGTCCATCAAGTCCACTCCGTCATTCAATCATGGCAGATCTATCTTTCCTTCTCAACCCCATTCTTCTGCCTTCTCCTCATAACGTTCGACACCCTTACTAATTGAGAATCCATCTCTCTGCTTTAAAGATATCCAATGACTTGTCCTCCACAGCTGGCTGCAGCAACAAATTTCACTGACTGAAGCTCAAGGCTGCATTCCTGTTGATGTGTGATAACCTTCCCCCCCCCCCCATCCCCCTCCATCCCCCCGATTCCCCTCCATCCCCCCTATCCCCCCCCCTCCCCTTGTTTATCAACTACCCTGTTCACCTCTGCATTACAATGTTCAACGTATCTGCTTCCACTGCCCTTTGAGGAAGTGTACTAAAGACTCGTGACATTATGAAAGAAAATGTACTGGCACTGTCTCTGTCTTAAGAAGTTGACCTGTTAGTTTTATTTACATCCCTAATTTTGGGTACTCTGAGAAGTGAATATCATCTCCACTTCCACACTGTCAAGACCTCTCAAGATACTGGTAAGTTACAATCAAGTTATCTCTCTTCTCACCCCCAGCATCTAGCAACCTGCAAATCCATTGCATTATTCCAATGAACCTTCTCTGAACTGCTTCTAGGACATTAACATTCTTCTTTAAATATGGAGACGAGTATTCTATACAATACTACAAAAGTATTCTCGCTAATGCCTTATATTACTGCAGCATAACCTCCCTAGTTTTATATTCAATTATTACTTTGTCGTAAACATTCTGTTGGCTTCTTTATTTACTTGCTTCATCTACAGGCTAACCATTTACAAACCATCCAGTAAGACACCTTGATTCTTCTGCATTAAAGAACCTTCAAATTTCTCACCATTTAAAAAAATATCCTGCCAAAAATGGACAATTTCACTTTGTTCCCACATTATTATCCGTTTGCCAGTTCTACTCTCAAATTTAACTGATCTATATTCCTGCATGAACACTAATTTTTTATACATAAAGTTTAAGGATTTGCTTCACTTTCATTGGAATATTTTTTTAGTTTTGCTTAATGAGAGTGTTAAATGGTATTCTTTCACAAGTAACTTCTTTGCCGAGTCTATTTGATAATTTATTTGATAAAATACTTGTGTCATCATTCCTTTGACTTGTTTTTATAGCCACATTGTAAGATAGTGTGCTCACAAGTTTTTAACATTTCCCAATGTGTTGCAGCAGGATAGTTGCTGCCTTCCAGCACCAGTGACGTGGGTTTGATTCTGACTACAGGTGCTGTCTGTTCGGAGTTTGTATGTTCTCCCTGTGGGTTTTCTCCGGTTTCCTCCGACATTCCAAAAGTGTGCACGTTGGTAGGTTAATTGGCTTCTGTGAATTGTCCCTAATGCGCAGGATATAACTAGTGTATGGGTGATCGTACGATAGAACTAGTCTATGGGTGATTGCTAGTTGGCAGAGACTCAGTGGGCTGAAGGGCCTGTTTCCATGCAGTATCTCTAAACTAAACTAAACTAAACTAAATTAGATGATGGGAAATCCGAATTATAATAGTTGAGATCTATTGTTCTGAATGAAATAAAAATCCTTTCAGAGGATGGAGTTTACAATATCTTTTGTTATGTCAGCCAGTCTCCCACAGTGCATTCACAAATAATTCCCAGGGTTTTATGATGAAATTGAGAGATATTTCTCAAATATTTGGAGAGTATGTTTCAGAGCTCTGTAAATGCAGTTGTAGTCAGAGCAATTTGTGAGAGATGGTAAGTGATGAGATAGCAATGAAATTCTCTTGCTGCCAGCTGGTGTCACACCAGTTTGTATTCAAGATCCCCTTCATCTGAAGCTAACAGGTGCTGCCTTGCTGCGCTGTCTGAAACTGATGAGAAGGTAGTAAGGTGAGAATAAGTAGGTTGCAAATTGACGCATTCTTGCAAAATGCTGATAGATCCCCAAATTTGCACTCACCTCAAAAAAATATTTAATTCAACAGCCCTTTTATGCCACTTTATACTGCCATGGCCATAAGATATTGTTTAAGTGAGTGAATGAAGGATGCTTCCACAAGTACTTTTTTTGTGGGGTTTAAAGGACAAAACATGTGGTCAGCTACAGGATGCAAATTGTCCAGAAGCTACTGAATATTACTTATGCACAAGCTCGCCATCAATTTCAGGCATCTCAAATGCAAAAATGTTCATATAACAGTGATTTATTTTTTAAAGTTTTATACAGACTATATTCTGCCATTTGGCTCCAATTTAAAATATGTTGATTGGCTTTATGTCCCTGCAAATAGGAAGTAAACTCAGTCAAGAGAGTTATGTTTTGACTATTTTAACCGAGTTATCCTTAGTTTAAAAAGTCTGTTTTCTTGCTCCCTATCTCGCTCACACAATCCATACTTTCTTTATTTTACTTCTTGGATTCAATTTTGCTTTGAATGAACTATTCTAGCTTACAACCCTTAGTTGAGACTTAGCCTGTTCTTTCTACATACTTCAGACAGATTGGTTAATGAAATGCACCACAGTTGGTCTTGCTCAGTTGATCTCTTGCGCTTTGGAAGGTGCTAACTTGCACAGCAAAGGTAAGGTGTAAATAATTCTATTCAATGTATATCATGTGATGCTAACTGCAATATCAATATTGGACTTCGTCTTGACCAAGAAGCCATTTTAGAACTTTATAATCGTTTTTCAACCTGAATTTGTGTTTATTAGCAGCAGATATCAAAATGGCCTTGGTTCAGTGCACTTAATCGTTGAGTGTTGTTATAATTTGTTATTGCTTATTAGGCCAAAGCCTGAGGAAGTTATAGCAAAATGGGTTACTGAGGTATGCAGGACGCAGACACACAACGGAGAATCGCCACAGTTCACTGAACGTCTGTTTCCACCCAACAAGGTAAAAGAAAAAACATCAGCGAAATACTTTTTATTATATTAATGTACGCAAAGCCATTTTGGAATCAGGGATGCGGAAGCAATTAGGAGCAAGGATAAAATCTGTGCACTAAAAGCTGAACTCTGCTCTGGTGAGGAGAATTGTTAAACCAGAATGTCATGATGCACTGAACAATTCACAGATGGAGCATAATTTAGCGGTATAAAAATACTTATTTCATTAAGTACAATCTTATTATCCTGGTCTTTGAAACTTTCTGAGTTCCAAGTTGCTCTTCTGTGACAGGACAATTTATTGGAATTGTAATAATTTCTTTCTGAAATAAAATTAGCATTATGTCTTATTTAAAGCATCATGGGGAATATATTTCGAGCCAGAGGATTGTTTCTCTGCATGGATCATACATGCTGGGACAGAAATAGAAAAAGAGAAACCTCTTTGCTTTTTCTCTGCTCAGTAAGAGTGACACATTACCTTCCAGCTGCACTTTTGAGACTGCCTAAAATATTCTCTCAGAAAATTTACAAAAGCATGATTTAATTATTAAAATGTATTTTAAAATTTGTAAACGGACCTTGAATGGATACAATTGGACTTTGCACTGGGCCAAGCCATCCGATGAAAAGGAAAGTTCTCTGTGTGATTTAATTTTGATTGGAAGTGATTGACGTGACATTTGCTATTGTTAAGGATTTACAATTTAAGATGGTAAGAAATCAATACGTTCTTGAACCTCAATGCAGCAAGAAAGTTACCCAAAAAAGCCACTGCTTGGCCCTTGGTTTCTAAATTTAATTCAATGTCAAATCAATACATGATGTTGAAATAAAGAGTGGGAACTGACAGTGGGATTTAGAGAGAAGTGTAACAGGCAGGCATTAAACGTTTTTTTGGTCTTTCCCTATAATTAAAATCTTAAGAATCAATTCAATACTTGTAACACTTAACTTTCAATGAGATTTAGGTTATTTGGTGTAATTTAAGATGAGTTGTTCTGTCAGATGTTTTGCATAGAATGCAGAAACCTTCACTGTTTCTTACAAGTAGAGAGTATATATCATGTAAATATGGCAATGTTTTGCAGTTTGTGCTTTTGAAGCTAATCAAGATAAAATAAAATAAAAAACTCCTTTTAGTTTATGTAGATTGGTTACTTCACGTACTAACCATTGGAGTGTTTTATTATTAGAAGCTCCGCCTACTACACTGTTCATATTATCGCAACCCAACTCCTGCTCAGTCTATGTTGCTACTCAGCTGAAGTGTGGTGTGTTATAAGTGCCTTTCAATAAATGCTGTTGTACCATGTTCGTGAGTATGACTGGGTCATTTGACATGGTGTCAAGAAGTGGTTGGTAACCCACTCAGTGTTTAAGTATGGGGGTACACAAAAGGCTGGAGAAACTCAGCGGGTGCAGCAGCATCTAAGGAGCGAAGGAGATAGGCGACGTTTCGGGCCGAAACCTTTCTTCATATCAGGTTTTATTTTATCCCCTGTATTTTGTTTTCACACATTCACTCGCGCTGCCATGGCCAGCTCACTTCGCCGGCCAGACCTCTGATCTTTGACTCGGACATCGCAGAACGTTGGTGCATTTTTGAGCGCGATTACTACCATTACATTCATGCTGCTCACCGCAATGCTAGACCAGAACAACGTGCCTCTATACTATTCAACGTCGCTGGCACTGAAGCAATGAAGCACGCAGAGCGTTTCAACTACGTGCCTGCAGTTCTGGATCACAACAACCAGATCGTCGTACCTGCTGAAACTATTGATGATCCTGTGGTCCTACTCACTAAGTTCCGACAGTTGTGTGACCTTCGTGCCAACTCCATACTTGAACGTACTAAGTTTTTTGCTCGTTACCAACAGCAAGGTGAGCCTGTAGAAAATTACAGTAGTGATCTGAGACACATTGCTGCACGCTGCCATGTTTGGAATCTGTGTGATGAGCTCATCCGCGACAGACTGGTGGGAGGCCTGCTTAGCGATAAGGTGCGAGGTGAATTACTCCGCGATACTGAACTGACATTGGCCAGAACTGAACATGCTTTTAAGATTGCTGAATGAACAGTTTCTCACACAAAGTCATTGGGCCCTAGGCCACATTCCTTGTACAGTGTCGATGCTACCGATACCTCCTATCGTAACCGGCGTTCACAGCCACACACGCCACCTCGACAGCCTCAGAGATTTATCTAATGGTGCTCGAACTGTGACGGCTCCCATCCTCCAGGTCGCGGTGACTGCGTTGCTTTCGGAAAAATTTGCCACTACTGCAAGAATATGAATCACTTCATGAAATGCTGCCATTCACACATGGCTCGCTCACTCCCAAGGCACCCTGTGCACCTGTTAAAACATGAAGCTACTGATAACGAGTACCAGTAGCTGGAAGTGCCTTCTCCTGTTCAGCTCCCAGAGCATGAAGTATCAGTCATAACATCAACTCGCTGATTGCTTCCACTAACAAGGAACTTGACCCCAAAGTTTTTCTGCTCGTCACCAAGAACGTTGCTGTTGCAAAGATCGACACTGGTGCCAAATGCAATGTCATGTCATTATCTGAATTTAAACAAATCTGTAATGCCGAACGTATTGTAAACATTTTGGCCCATGCTAGCCTACGGGGGAGGGGAGCTGCTCCCACTTGGAGAAACTGAACTGAATTGCCACCTGGAATCACAAGCTCACAAACTGAACTTTTTCATTGTCTGTGGGAAAGCTACAACTCTGCTTAGCATTAATGCATGCCAGGATCTAGGACTGGTTACATTTGGGTCTGCTGTCCATCAAATATCTCCCCCTGAGGGCTCCACCCAGCAGATACTTTCACAGTACAAAGAACTATTTGACGATAAGCTTGGAAAGCTGCCCATCAAATACAACCGCCATTGATCCAAATGTCTTACCTGTGGTTCGAGCACCACACCACACCACATTCCATATGCTATGCATGACAGAGTATACAATGAGCTCCAGCAAAGGGTGGCCCTGGGTGTCATTGCTACCCAACCCGTCCGACTGGGTTTCCACAATGGGGGTTGCAACAAAGAAGAACAAGGAAGAAATCCAAATCTGCATCAACCCCAGAGACCTGAACACAGCAATCAGACGCCCACACTACCCAATGCGTACAGTAGAGGAAGTTGCCACTCAGGTAGAAAGTGCATCCATGTTTTCTGTTCTGGATGCCAAACATTCATTTTGGCAGATCCCGCTGGATCCTGACTCGTCCAATCTCACCACATTCGGCACCCCCTTTGGCCGCTATAAATTTCTGCGGATGCCCTTTGACATCAACTCTGCTAGTGAGGTATTCCAATGCACAATGGAACATTTATTTGTGGGGTATCCGTGCGCCATCATTGTCAATGATATTCTCACTGCCAGTTGCAATACGGCTGAACATGATGCCAACTTGAGAAAAGTACTAGACCGTGCTAAAGACATCCATCTCAAGCTCAACCCTCTAAAATGCAGATTTTGTGTCGGGGAGGTCCACTATGTCAGACACGTATTCACCAATGATGGCCTCAGACCGGACCCCTTCAAGACCACTGCCATCAACGAGATGCCAGCTCCCACTGACATTACGAGTTTACAGAGATTCCTGGGAATGGTCAACTACTTGGGGAAATTCATTCCCAACCTCAGCGAAATATCTGCTCCCCTGCGACAACGGACTCACAAGGACACTGCCTGGTCCTGGTACCCACAACACCAGAAAGCTTTTGAAATTCTTAAATTGCAATTGTCCAATGTTCGCTGACTTTGCTTTGAAGTTACCGGTGACGCTGACCTGTGATGCATCCCAATATGGACTTGGTGCTGCTTGCCTGTAGACTTCCACCGAAGGAGACTGCAGACTTTGCTTACGCCTCCCACACCCTGTCTGAGACTGAACAACGTTATGTCCAGATTGAGAAAGAATTAATTGACGTGGTTTTTGCCTGCACAAAGTTCAAGGACTTTATTTTTGGCACGTCCGTGACCGTGGAAACAGACCACCAGCCGCTGCTCACCACTCTGTTTCAATTTCTCCATAGTCTACGAAAAGGGCAAGGACACGCACGCCATCAAGAGCCCCACGTAAAATCTGCGAACAACAGCCGTCAGAACAAGACCAGTTCACAGTAACGATGGTGTCGTACGTACCTACTGAATGCCTAAGCAGCCTGGCAGAGCACACGGCTGCAGATACAACTCTACAACCACTGTTCTTCATCATACGGCATGGCTGGCCGGATAAACAACATAGTGCCACACTTGCAATTCGTCCATATTACCTGGTTCACGACGAGCTGGTGCTACAAGATGGGGTCATAATCAAGGGTCACAAAGCAGTCATCCCAGCTGTTCTACAGGACAAGTGCTTTGATGCTGTCCGCAGAGCCACCCAGGTGTGGAAGCGACCTTACAACTAGCAAAGAGCATGTTTTACTGGCCCGGGATGACCGAGTATATACACGAAAAAGTTGAAGCCTGCATTGTCTGCAACAGCCTAACGCCACAGCAACAGAAGCAGCCCTTGCTCTCACACCCTGTTCCTCCTCTGCCATGGTCCAAGGTCACTACCGACATATTTGAGTAGCGTGGAAAACATTATCTGGTTCTCGTTGACTCGTATTCGTGCTGGTTCAAAATACTCCAAAACATCACATGCAACACAGTCATGAAAAACCTGTCACACCACTTCACCGTGCACGGCGCCCCTGCACGCCTCCTATCTGATAACGGCAGTCAGTTCACCAGCCAGTTTCAAAAACTTTGCTCAACAATGGGATTTTCGCCATGTCACCAGCAGTTCTGAATTTCTACAGTCCAACTGACTCGCAGAACGGGTGGTCCGTAGCACCAAACAATTAATGGAGCGCTCACACCTTGCTAAATGCGATGTGTTCTTGGACCTGCTTAACTTAAGGAACATCGCTCGTGACCCAATACTGGGGTCTCCAGCCCAACGCCTGATGTCTCGGCAGACCCGTGCTGCCCTGCCCATGCCCCCGCAGCTGCTGCAGCCACAGGTCCGTTCACCTCCTGTTGTCCAGAAACAACTCCAACTGAAACGTGATGCCCAGAAGTGATTTTTCGATAAGTCCAGCAAACCACTTAAACCTCTCTTCAGTGGGCAAGTTGTTCGCCTTCAGACCGACAAGGGTTCTGGCCATTTGGGTCACATTCACAGCCCTGCCAAGGAGACACGCTCGTACCTGGTGAGCACCGACGGAGGAATCTACAGACGCAACCATCAACATCTCCTGCATGTGAAGGAACCACGTCCTGCGGTCTCGTATCCAGAAGCCATGCGTCCGATGTACCCTTCTACTGTCAGACTGTCTCTTCCATCACGCTCTGCTGCTGCAGATCAGTCACTGGCTGTTCCCCCTACGCCCTCACCACAACGTTCGGTGTCCCGCTCGCCGGCTTCGCCGTGTTCACCCCCTGGGTCCCAGTGCACTCACCGCATGGGTCCCCGGTTATTTCCCCGGGGAAGGGAGGAGACGCGGATCTATACCGCACGGGCGCAGGACGGGTTTGTAGGCCGCCCCTTAGATACGGGGATTTTGTTTAAAGCATCTGTGCGTCCCTGGATGCACCATTAGTGTTTCGGGTACTGTATTATTCAGTCATCACATAGTAGTGTGTTTATTCTTATGTCACCTAGATTTAGATGTGCTTCCCTTTTATTTCTACAAGGAATGGTTACTTCACTTACTAACCAATGGAGTGCTTTATTATTAGAAGCTCCGCCTTCTACACTGTTCATATTATCGCAACTAACTCGTGCTGTCAGTCTTCGCTGCTTCTCAGCTGAAGCAACGTGCTGTAGTGTGTTTTACGTGCCTTTCAATAAATACTGTTGTACCATGTTCGTGAGTATGACTGGGTCATTTGATAGTTTAGTTTAGTTTGGAGATACTGCGTGGAAACAGCCCTTCGGCCCACCGAGTCCACACTGACCAGCGATCCCCACACATTAACATTACCCGTCACACATTATGGAACAATTTACACATACACCAAGCCAATTAACCTACATACCTGTCCATCTTTGGAGTGTGAGAGGAAACTGAAGATCTCAGAGAAAACCCACGTGGTCATGGGGAGAACGTACAAACTCCTTTCAGACAGCACCCATTGTCGGGATCGAACCCGGGTTTCCAGCACTGCAAGCGCTGTAAGGCAGCAACTCTACCACTGCGCCACCGTGCCGCTCCTTTGGAGGAGCCAAGTATGTCTGACAGGAGTCTCCTGATTTCTGTGTTTGTCTGCAGTTCAGGGATTGAAATTATCATCTGGTGTTTCGCTTTAATAATGGTCATTGCTATTACATTGTGTTTAAACTGAATAAATTAGAAATAATCAGCTAAACCATGTTATTTAAATATCCTAAACATTTATGAAAGTAACACTGTATATAAAAATGTGAATATTATTATGTGTGCCATTCTGTTAGCCGCATACATTTATATCTTAATATGATCTGTATGGTTTCCCTTTGAAAACTTACAAAATGCCATGACAAAAAAAATCTGAACAAAGAATTCCCAGGATAAAGTTAAATCCTTGAGGAGTTATTTGAAAATGCATCTGCCTATATTTTTGAAAATCTAATAGCAAATATTTAAAAATAATATCATTGGGTCACTTGCATTCCTGATTAAGAGTTTAACCAAATGTTTACAACTGGTGTAAAGGATCAAGGATCCAAAATCATGGGAAGAGACACGACCGTGGAGTTATGGTGAAGGGGTACAAGTTTAAGAGTTTGAGTTTTTTCAGAAAAATAGTGTGATTTTGCTCCTTGTATTTTCAATTGGTTATTGTTGCTGTTGAAATGGCTCTTGAAGAAATTGTCAGTGAAGTTTAATTTATGGCAATTGTATTTCAACATCTTGAAGGAACTTTAAAAATCTGAAGGAAGTTTGCCCTCTATTGGATGACTATTATGCTTGTAATGTCTTGTGTTTGGAACTTTGGAAAAAACTACAGAGCTTCTGCTTTCCAATACAATCTGTATGAAAACAGTATTCCCCGTAATCATGAAAAGTCAATTATGAATGGAAAATCAAAGTGTGCTTTTAAAGCTCACAAAGTAACAATTAACTGCATTCAAAACATGAGGAGGAATAAACCAAAGAATCTCTCGAGCCGAGAGTAACACAGCGGGACAGACAGTATCTCTGGAGAGGAATGGGTGACGTTTTGGGTCGAGACCTGAATAAGGGTATTGACCTGAAACGTCACCCATTCCTTCTCTCCAGAGATGCTGCCTGTCCCGCTGAGTTACTCTAGCATTTTGTGTCTTTCTTCGGTGTAAACTAGTATATGCGGTTCCTTCCTACACAAATCTCTTGAGCCTCCTCTGCCATTCAATAAATTGGGACTGAAATTTTACATTAACTGCATCCTACCACCCTAATCCTAAACTAGTAAAATGTTTATGAGTGGGACTATGAAAGAAAGTTATTTCACTTGGCAAATTGGACTGCGTGCTGTCCAGAAGCCTCCTGAAATTAGTGGAAGTCTTAAATCATAGTGACATTTTTTTAGCTGAAATCTTCAATCACTTGTGAACCATTCAATTCCAATTCATTCTTGCTTTACCCCTCTCCCATTGAGCTGAAGGTAGAAATGCTTGAAAGCAGATACAACCAGATTCATGAACAGCCTCTTCCCCACTTATATCAGATGTCTGAATGGACCTCTCAGAGGCTGTGGATGTGTTGCTGATCTTTCAATTGTTACGGGCCTTGCACTTTTTTTATCTGCATTTTCTCTGTAGCTGCAGCACACTATTGCACACTTTGTTCGTCTTCTCTTTTACACTACCTGATGTACTTGTGTACGGTATGATTTGCCTCGATAGCACACTAAAATGTTTTTTTTATGTATCTCGGTACACGTGACAATAATAAAATAATACCTGATTGAGGTTAAGGTTGAGGTATTATGTGGTGGTGGTGGTGGCAGGGAGAGGCATGGGAAAGAGGGAGTGGCAATGGTGTGATGGATGGAATTTGAGTGGAGATACATGGATAGATATCAGACACCAATGGCGAGGAATGTGCAAACTTACTGGGTCTGGTGGAAGGTGATGTGCCACAATGACTACCGACCAGTGCCGCTGGCATCCGTGGTGATGAAATACTTTGAGAGGTTGATTATGACGTATATCAACTCCTACCTCAACACGAACCTGGACCCATTACAATTTGCCTACCGCTACTATAGGTCAACAGAGGTGTGATCTTGCTGGCTCTCCACGCTGCACTGGACCACTTGTTCAATGAAAACCCACATATGTTCATAGACTACAGCTCGGCATTCAACACTTTACAAGAATGATCCCAGTAATGGGTAGGTTAACATATGATGAGCGTTTGATGTCACTGGGCCTATATTTGCTGGAGTATAGAAGAATGAGGGGAGGACCTCATTGAAACGTACAGCACATAGCAATGTTACAAAATTTTGAGATTTAAAAAATCAAGTCTGCAATTTATCCCATCAGATAAAGCATAAAAAGAAGTTTAATTTGACACCTAATTCACTTTCATATCTTCAGTATTAAGAAAGTTATGGCCATTTTCATACTCGGAAATTAGCATCTTGCGCCCCATTGCCTTTCAATTGACTTAACTCAAAAGCTGTGATCTGGAAAAGTTAAAAGCCCATAACTTTCTTAAAAATTAAGAGAACTCAATGAAATTTTCAGTTATTATAGATTGAAGCATTCTGAAACAAATATTAAACAATCTTACTTGGATAACCTGAAATTAAAGCATATAATTAGTTAGTTATCTAATTGTAGCTAATCACAAAATTCAATGAGTAGATCTAAACATCTATCCATTTCTTAAGAAAAGATAAACTTTTTAAAAATTGCCTAAGTGTCCAAATAACATTCACACAATAATCCACAATATAACATAATTTTTAAATCTCATTTTCATGAATTTCTGGGCCAAATGGAAGGAATTTAGTGTTTGATTCCTGTAAATTAATGGGCATTTAAATCAACTAGCGAGTGGGTTTTAGTGGAATGCGGTGGATTGGAACGTTGTGGTTAGCGGTGAAGTCGGGAGGAAAAATACTGTTGGTTCATACATTTTTTGGGACCCCATTTCGCAACATAAAAATATTATTAAAGCCTCCCGAAAAACCAACTTTTAATATAAATATAAACTATTTACCTTTTTTTCTCCCCTACGGAAAATCCTTCCGGTTGTCAGTTCTCATGGCTTTTGAAGGTGATTTTTAAATTACTCTAGTTAATAAATAATTTAGAGTAATTTAAAAATACCTTCATTGATGAAATGTCGGATCGATTTTTCTTCCGCAACGAAATCGCCCGACATTCATCGATTTTCCACGTCTGTTGAAAAACGGCACTTTAAGCCCGCCCCCCTCTGAAAGGCGCCAAAGTCACGCACACGGGGAGCGGCAGAACTGCAGCGCTGCTCAAGGTAAGTTTTGCAACATACCTACAGAATAGTGAAAGGCTTTGAGAGAGTAGATATGGAGAGGATGTTTCCACGAGTGGGAGAGTCTCGGACTAGTCATAGCCTCAGAATTAAAGGATGTTCTTTTAGGAAAGAGATGAGGAGGAATTTATTTTGTCAGAGGGTGGTGAATCTGTGGAATTCTTTGCCACAGAAGGTTGTGGAGGCAAAGTCAGTGGATATATTTAAGGCAGAGATAGATAGATTCTTGATAATAATATAATAACATAACAATTTCCCTCCAAACTGGTCACTAATCCCTAAGAAACCCATCGAATAGAAGATGAATAGTTTTTAAATATTACAAGTTATCATTAAAGATTTCATTGATCACATCCTCTTCAGAACAGACCACTTGCCTTCCTCATTGACTCTCTGTTAAAATGGGCAGCTGGGAGGTTAGACTTTAAAAATATATATATTGCAATTACAACAACCCTTCCTGTTATTAGAAAGTAAACTTGCACTTTAAGAATATAAATTATAATCTTGCGACTGTAATTCAAATTACAGGCATTAATGTAGATGCGTTGGTTATTAATTTTGTAGACTTACAGCAAAAATAGTGGAGTTATGGACAGTGAAGTCTGTTGCCAAAGGATAAAGCTAAATTATATCAGTTGCAGGCATGGGCAGAAAAATGGCAGATGGAATTTAATCCGAGCAAGTAGGAGATATTAAATGTAAGGGGACGGTATAAGGTTAATGAGAAGACACTTAACAGCATTGATCTACAGAGGAATTTTGCACTAATGCATTGAGTATGGGCCTCAGGAAGTCATGTTGCAACATTTAAAACTCAAGATAGGCTGCATTTGGAGTAGTGTGCAGTTCTGGCTGATCAATTACAGGAAAGATGTGAAGGCTTTGGAGATAGCACAGAAGAGATTTACCAGAATGCTGCCTGGATTTGAGGGCATTAGGTATAAGGAGAGGTTGGAAAAATGTGGACTTTTTTCTCTGGAGCCTTGGAGGCTGAGAGGGGAGTCCTGATAGAAATTTATAAAATTATGAGAGACATAGATCGGGTAGCTGTCAGAACTTTTGTTCCAGAGTTTTTACATCCAGAGAGTGGTGGGTACCTGGCTCAAGCTGCCAAAGGTGTTGTTGGATGCAGATACAATGGTGGCATTTAAGAAGCTTTTAGATGAGCACATGGGTATGCAGGACATTGAGGGATATGGGTCTATCCCAAGAAGAAGGGATTGGTTTAATTTGGCATCATCTGCTAGACAGACATTGTGGGCCAAAGAACCTTTTCTAATGCTCTATTGTTATATATTTTATATGTTAAACGTGAATAAAAATCCTAATCCAAAGTGTCCTGATAAACTGTACGATAGATTTTAAATGTTCAGACTTTGTAGAAATATCTGACATTTTATGAAAACGATCAAAGAATGTTAATTCCAACTGTTTATTTCTAAATTGGGGATTAAGCAGGTTGTATTAAGAACTTCAAACAACATTTTACACAATTAATGGTGAATTATGGACCAAATTTTATTTCTCATTAAAATAAAAATCAGATTTGATGCTTCATATGTCAACCATTTAAATGATGCCACTTTGTTCAAAAACCCCCCATAGATACTCAAGATGCATTGGTATTTTAGTCTGTACTTTAATTTCATTCTTAAACTATTATATTCAGTGCCTGTTTTTTTTTCTGGGTTTGCTGAAATCTTCGGGAAAAATATTCAGTAAAATCACAAATTTACTGTGCTTTCCCACATTATTTCCAAACTGATTTTCTTACTGAAAAAAAAAATCATTAGGTCGTACAATTAACAGCCCAGCGGACAACAATTTTATATCATGTAGATGTAGTGTTGTGCAGCAATCTCAGGCTATCATGCATTCACACCTCGCGGATTATTGAAGTATAACCCCAAATAATTTTGGTGCAGTGCGTGGACTACTCCAGGGGGACTGGGCATCACAGCTGTTATTCTGATGTAATCCATCAGTAGGCGGAGCAACCTGTTCCATCAATTAAAGAACAAGCAATTCAACTGATTTGCTATTGACAGATTAATAGAGATAATGGGCTTTACTGGCCAGGCTCGCTACAGCATGGGGAAATAGTGACATTAGATAATTTTAAAATAACAGTTCATTAAAATATCATTGCAAAGAATTGTCAGCATGCAGAAAATGAGGGAAAATGGCACCACTGTGTCTAGAAGCAATCATTATTATGATTTAGCTGTTTTGTCATTAATCTCATTCCAATGTTTGTGTTAATACTCTATTATGCATAATAACATCTAAATAAGTGCCAAACTATCATCAGACCTTGTTTCTGAAACTGGGATGTGATTTATTTTTGCTCTTTTTCCATTGTGTGTTAACATCTTTGAAAGGGTTTTGTCTTCTATAATGTCCGAGTGTAAGTCTCATTGATGTGAAAATAAAGGCTTAGGAGTTTAATTAAAGCTGCAATATTTTTTCAAATTGTAATTAATCAACATGTTTCTAAAGGTTGCTTCTGGAGTATAGTGTGCAGTTCTGGTCGCCCCATTACAGGAAGGATGTGGAAGATTTGAGAAGGTGCCAGAGAGGTTTACTTGGATGCTGCCTAGATTAGAGGGTATTCACTATAAGGAGAGGTTGGAAAAGTTGGATTGTTCTATCGGGAGCAACGGAGACTGAGAGGAGACCTGATAGAAATTGACTACATTTATTAAATTTTGAGAGGCATAGATAGAGTAGACGATCAGAATGATTTTCCCAGGGTGGAAATATCAGATTCCAGAATTCCGGATTCAGGGACAATTTCCTTCCAGCTGTTATCAGGCAACGGAACCATCCTAACACAACTATAAAGCAGCCCTGAACTATTATCTACCACATTGGAGATCCTCAGACTACCTTTGATCGGACTTTAATGGCTTTATCTTGCACTGAATAAGAGTTAGATAAGAGTTAGATATAGCTCTTCGGGCTAACGGATTCAAGGGATATGGGGATAAGGCAGGAACGGGGTACTGATGTTGGATAATCAGCCATGATCATATTGAATGGCGGTGCTGGCATGAAGAGCCGGATGGCCTACTTCAGCACCTATTTTCTATGTTTCCATGTATCTGTACATTGTGAATGGCTCGATTGCAATCATGTATTGTCTTTCCGCTGACTGGATAGCAGGCAACAAAAGCTTTTTACTGTGCCAATAAACATGACAATAAACTAAACTAAACAAATACTGGAGAGCATAGGTTTTAGATTAGAGGAGAAAGTGTAAAAGATGTGCACCGTAAGTTTTTTCACAGAGGCTGATTGGTGCCTTGAAGACTGTGCTAGGACTGGTGGTGGAAGCAGATACAGCAATGGCATTAGATGGGCAGATGAATGTGCAGGGAACGGAAGGATATGGCTAACACGCAGGTCAAAGGGATTAGTTTAACTTGGCATTATGGTCAGCACAGGTCTTGTTGGCTGTTGGGCCTGTTCTTATGCTGCAAGAATATTTTCCACATTGAAGCCATTTCATAGAAGTCTTTTGCATAAATTTGTAATTTGAAGTGGGGAAAGTAATCTGATGGAATATACCTCCGAGATTGTGTAGCCAGGTTGCAACTGAGTTAGAACTCAGAGTTTGTATCTTTCAATGGCAGGGTATTTGTCTTGGCATTGTGAGTAAATTTTCCATCAACAAGGTTGATTTACATCAACAACTCATTGTGTTGTAGCTGGAGATTTTCTGGCATATTTGCTAAAGCCAAGATTGCTATTGGCCTTGCAGAGTGCAAGCTGAACTCGGTATTATCAATTACATTAACCACTATGCGGCTGACCGAATGACTAAAACCTTTTTCAAAGTTTACAAATTGTGTGTGATTTATCCCCAGTTGTTTGCATATAATCTGTTCACAAATAAGCAATAATTGGACGCAGCAGTGACTTTTGCAGCCAAATGCAAACTGTTTCCATGTGCAAGAGTTGGTCCCCTCTCTCAGGCAATTAGATTTCTTGGAATTATTTTGTAGGAGAAAAGTGTAGTCTTCACCAATATTTACACCTAGCCCAACATCACCACAACAGTTTATCTGGTTGTTATCACAATTGTGGGCTCTTGAGGTGCACAAATGGTTTATGTTTTCAACATCACCAGGAATGATGATCCATCCACAATATTCCATTGGCTTCAGAAGTTTAGCACTGCTATATAAAGGCAAATTCTTTTTTAAATAAATTTCAAGCTGTGTCTTGATCATTTATTTTTCATTATGACCTCATTATTCATCGATAGCACAGAACATAATTAACTTTCGTGTGTTTTTTTTAACCAAAAAAATACTCCTACAAGAAGAAACCATAAGTGCAGCAGAAACACGAGGAGACACCCTAGAGTAATTTCAAAGTGGTGATCTTATCTTGGGGCCCAGATGATGTTTAGAGGCACTTGAGCCTTGTTCTCATGGCTAAGAAGTCATTTGATTCCTCAAGATTATATTTCTGCTGTGCAATCTCTCCCTGTTATCATTGATTTGCTACATAATTTAAGATCATGTATTTTCTGTCAAGTTGAGTAGGAAATTGACATTTATGTTCTTTGAAAAAAGCTTTTAATATTTTAATGATAAATATGTGGTTCATATTTATACTTTTGAAAGAGGACATATTTGCTTTAATAAAGAGAAGCTTCTCATTTTCAAAGCGGGCTATCCCTCGATATTGCTAATGAGAAATATTAGTGAATCATCTAGTTTATGTCATTTAAGAAATGAAACTAATAATTACTGAATTTCATGTGCAAATTCCTGCTTTTTTTTATCTCTCTTATCTATTTTAATGGGGAAGCTGTACGTCTTTTTCATTTTCTTGGGTCTCAATGCGCTTTGATTATCATCAGTTGAATAGACAAGCTGCTTTGAACCCTTTGCCATGCTGTGCTTACATTGACACCTGGGAGGATATTGAAATAGTCTGATATGAGTCAACCTGCTCTCAGATCAGAGCCTCTCCTCAGGTCATGGTTGTGGAGTATCAGCAGAATATACATGCCTTTAACCTCTACAGATGCTGGTTTACACCAAAGGTAGACACAAAATGATGGAGCAACTCAGAGGGACAGGCAGCATCTCTGGATAGAAGGAATGGGTGCCGTTGAAGGTCGAAACCCTTTTCCAGGATTCGACCCAAAATGTCACCCATTCCTTCTCTCCAGAGATGCTGCCTGTCCCGCTGTGTTACTCTCGTTTCAAGAGATTCTTTGGTCCTATAAAGGGTCTCGACCCTAATCGTCACCCATTCCTTCAATGCAGAGATGCAGCCGCTCCATTAGTAGTTTGGCTCCATTATATTGCCTTCTTAGCTCATTCCACATATCTACTGATAAATTGGTGTATGATAACATTTCAGTATTCATTTCACTTCAAGATATCTATATCACAGCGCCAGAGACACGGGTTCGACCCTGACTACGGGCATTGTCTGTACCGAGTTTGTACGTTCTCCCCGTGACCTGCATGGGTTTTCTCTGAGACCTTCAGTTTCTTCCCACACGCCAAAGATGTACACGTTTGTAGATTAATTGGCTTGGTATAAATGTAAAATTGTCCATAGTGTATGTAGGGTAGCGTTAGTGTGCGGGGATCGCTGGTCGATGCAGACTCGGTGGACCAAAAGGCCTGTTTCCACCCTGCATCTCTAAACTAAACTAAACTAAGGTGTTTATACTATTCAATAATATTAACAGATGTTTTGGCCTATTGGGATTTTGCGAATAATGATCTACTCCCTATCAATATAAACAGAAAGACATCATGTTTAGGGTGCAGCATTTGGCATCATATCTTTATTATGTGAGCACTATAGGTATTGATTAGTTCTAAACATGGCAATTGGTAAAGAATAATACAAGTTACACTGTTGACCAAAGATTCATGCTTTATTTAAGTTTTATCTACGTTTAATGGGGAACCCTTGCATCATTTTTTGTTTTCTTCAGTCTCAATGCAGTTGCCAAAATCTAAACTAACATTCTGGAAGTATTCAAGGAGTTAGGCCAGGATATCAATCGGTGTGCATTGATGCCAGTGTTGCTCAGTTGGAACCTACAGTAAAGCCCCAACTAATGCATTCTCTTGACCTCGCACAATTGAAAACACTTTCAACAACAGAAGAGACTGCCTCCACACCAACACCCCAGCAACTCCTCAACTGCGCTATTTAAAGAGACCAGCTACTACTGGAGGTTAAAGCTTCAAGTCAAGTATGTTGGCGTCAAGTATTTTTACCACTTTGCCTGCATTCCAAAGGTCTGCACCAAACAGTTGCTCACAGAAGATAGACACAAACGTGGGAATAACTCAACGGGTCAGGCAGCATCTCTGGAGAAAAGGAATAGGTGATGTTTCAGGTTAAGAGCCTTTTTCAGACTCAACCCAAAATGCCACCTATTCCTTATGCCACCTATGCCACCTATGCCACCTAAAATGCACTCCAGAGATGCTGCCTGTCCCGCAGAGTTACTTCAGCATTTTGTGTCCATCTTCGGTGTAAACCAGCATCTGTAGCTTCTTCCTGCACAGTTGCTCACAGATATGATTACAATAGAAATGTGTTTAGGAGAAGGAGGAGAAAGCACACTGGGTAGGAGCAGCTTGAAGAGGAAGGGGAGTGGGAGACAGCCTCCTGTCAGGCGGCCAAAGCTGCTCCAAACCTTCAGGGAACAACTTCAATCTTCTTCTTCTTTACGTGTCCATCTTGTTACAAATGTTGGCCTCGCTGTCATCGTCCATCCTGAAAAAGACGCAAGCTTCCGGCGACAATCAGTGGAAGCCATAGCAACTTCAATAATGAGCAGCGTTTAAGTTATATTTTCACTGGAAACCGCACTTTGTTCTCGTCTTAATTCCAATTACAGAGCAAGACAAAGGGATTATTTAGCAGGGATTGCTCAAGTCACTGTAGCCATAATCTGAAGTGTGTTGTCCTTCTCATAACCATTGTTTCTCTGTTGACCACAGTTGGTGAGGAATGTCACTGGCACACTCTGTTTAAAGAGACTTGGGTTAATTTCATTCTCTTTTGCCAGAGAACACCACAAAGACAGCACAAGCTCTTGCGAAAATAGAACCATTTCCCACAGTGTAAGTTGCCATTGACTGTGCACTTCACTTTACTGACACCCTGTATCAGCTTGAGGTATCTCAACCAGAAGGGTTTTTATTTAATTCATGATCAGCCTGTCCTTGACTTGTAAAGTGCATTATTTAGCTGCTGCAGAGTGCTGTGTTTAGCTGCTGCCGGGTGGTACGGTGGCGCAACGCTAGAGTTGCTGCCTTAAGGGCCTGTCCCACTTGCATGCGATTGCATGCGTTTGGCGCGACCAAACGGAAGCGGAGTTCGCACGAAGTACGCGCGTGAAGTCATTTGCGTCATGCTGACCAATCAGCTGGGCAGGAGGCGGGCCGACTGAATTTGTGACGTCATCACGCAACACCCCGCCGGGCGGTGACATCATCACGCAACGACACGCCGGGCGGTGACCTCATCTCGCAAAGCCACGCGCTAGGCATATGCCATCAAGACGCTGCGTACGACGTCAAGACGCTGCGTACGACCACAATGCGCCTGCGTGCAGACAGGCCGTCGGCGCGAAAACTTTTCAGACACTGCAGGAATTTCGGAGCCCCACGCGATGTCTCATGGTTCATCGTCATCTATTCCGTGGTGCAGAATTTCACCATCATGAGGACTCGTATATTATCATCCATTGCAAGTAGTAGGTAAACCACAGAGTGGGAGCAGGATGAAGAAAAGAAAAGGAGATTCCAACCTGTGGAGCCCTTTTCGGAATGAGATATTTGAATGCAATTCTTATAATCCCAATCCGACTTGTCCAATCGTTTAGACTCTTGCATCTTACTTTTCTTCAGCTGATGACCATCTGCTTGATCAATATGCAAACTAAAAACAGAGTAGACAGTCAGAATGTTTTTCCCAGGGTGAAAATGTCCAATACTGGAGAGCATAGCTATAAGGTGGGAGGGGGAAAATATGTGAGATGTGGAGGGTACATTTTTTATACAGAGGGTGGTGGAGGCCTGAAGCAAATTGCCAAGGGTGGTGGTGGAGGTAGACAAAAGAGCTGGATAAACTCAGCGGGTGCAGCAGCATCTATGAAGCGAAGGAAATAGGCAACGTTTTGGGCCAAAACCCTTCTTCAGAGGCTGATATGATAATGGTGTTTAAGATTGGCAGTGGTGTTTTAGATAGGTACATGGATTTTCAGGGAATGGAGGGATGAAGATCATTTGGAGGCAGATGAGATTAGTTCAGTTGGACATTATGTTTGGCACAAACACTGTGGGCCAAAGGACCCTTTCCTGGGCGGTACTACATTCTATGTTAAAAATAGATATCCAAAACCAAATTCATACATCGAAAGTTGCTTTCAAACTGGTAATAATCACAAGGGGAGTTCCGGAGTTGTTTGCCTGCTGTGTGCCTCTGGCTGTCTCTTGGCCCCCCTACAATGGCAGCAGCACAGTTGCTGAAAGTCAGCAAATTTGCAGCAAAGAAAGGCTATGGATTGCCTGGAGGATGACCTTGGGCATTTCAGAATCTGGAAGAACACACTTAGACTTGTGCCATCTCGTGATGTGCAGTGGTCTGAGCTGGATGGATACAGGCATCGGCAAGGGAAGAATGGCAGTATTGGGATCACAGTGGCTGTCACACCGAGAGAGGATAACTAGACTGCTGAGATACGCTTGAATCCCTTTTGAGCACTCGTATCCAAAGGCAAAATGGCAACGGTCTGCATTTGCACGTCAGAAACTGGAGCTCCCTTGGAATTTGTGGAAGCTGAGAAATCAGACATGAGACTCTACACAATGGTTGGATCTGCTTGAGTGTTAATGGAGTTGCCCACCGCTTTAAAGGAAAGCTTCACTGCCACATTAAAAAGCAGACCTTGCTTGATAGAATAGACTGCAAGGTCCGGCTAAGCTCTTGACACTGGCTTGCTGGACTGCTGGAAACATTCAGCAGCTCAGGTAGAATCTACCCAAAGGGAATTTCAATCAGAACTGGGAAAAGGAAATCCTACAGAAAAGAAGATGCGAGAGAAAGCTGAAGCTGGTATCTGGCATAGAAACAAACTGCAGGAGGAACTCAGTGGGTCCAGCAGCATCTGTGAAGGCAAAGCGGAGGTTGACATTTTGGGTCAAGAAAAGCAAGGACTATTGGGTTGTTTTTTTATAACCTGCGGAGAGAATGGGGGAAGGATTGGTTGAATACCTAATTTTCCATCTGGCCTTCCAGACGCGATGAGCAAATTCTCCAACTTTGTCACTTGCTTTTTCTTTGTCTGTATCAGAACTGCCCATTTTTCCAAATGGTCCGAGGTTTTGGCTGTTTTTCACTTCCTACTGATATAGGCAGGCCAGGTGGACATGCCCCACATCCTTCCAATCGCAATATTCAACACAGACACAAAAGCATAATCTTCCTCTAACCAGCACATTGACTCATTTGGTCTCACCCTCTCGGAGATATTCCCTTTGTTCTACTCATTCCTCCTTTACCTCTCTGCCACTGAATCTATTCTCCCTCTTTGGCCCCCTTCCTCCACCCTGATCACACCATCCCCTGCCAACAATGGACCTGCCAGGTACCGCCCTGCCGGAGGTAATTTATGGCTGGCTCAGATTAGTCCTGGTCTTTTCTCACTTCAAGCTCTTCACACCTCCCCCCCTCCCCACCCCCTACTTTCAGTCTGAAGAAGGGTCCTGACGAAGAAACATCACCCATCCCTTTTCTCCAGAGGTGCTGTCTGACCTGCTGAATTCCTCCAGCACTTCGTGTTTATCTAATCTGTTTTTCCCACTTTCTTAATAATGATGAGAGGTCTCAGACCTGATACATTAGCTCTCTGTCTCCTCCCGCAGATGCTGCCTGACAAAAAGCGTGTTTTCAGCATTTTCTGTTTTTATTTCACATTTTCAACCTCTACAGGTATTTTTGTTTCATGGTGCTGGACTGCTCCATGCTCCTTGACATTGTGCAAGATCTTTCTGCCAGGATTGCTAATGCATTGAGCTTCTGCTTTGGGAATACCACTTATTTTCTTCTGAGAGCCTCACTAATGAAGACTCTATCTGTGTCATCACTAGCAAAACCTGTAAATTACCGGTTTGATGAGGTCTGGCTATTTTTCTCCATCTTACACCCACTCCCCCCCCCCCCCCTTAAAAAAAAATCTTCAAGTGCTGGAAATCTGAATGAAAAAATGATAGCAATATTTTGCAAATCAGGCTGCATCTGTTGAAAGAGAAAGCAGTCCACATTTCATGTCAAAGTCTCATCGTCATAACTGGGAAGGAGACAAACGATTGTGAAGCCACCGGGTAGACTGGGGAGAAGAGTTAGACACAAAGTGCTGGAGCAACTCAGTGGGTCAGGCAGCATCTCTGGAGAAAAAGAACGGGTGACATTTCGTGTCAGGACTCCGCCTCAGACTTAAGACTTAAAACTGGAATGATTGTGAGGATTAGCTGTGAATGCCATTAGTTGATCAATGAGTGAATGAATGGCAGTAGTGAGAGAGAGGGAACGTGTCCAGCAGGTCAACCTGGGCATGTCCTTCACTCCCAGAGGAAAAGTTGAGGTAATCTGTTGAGCCACTATCACAGTCAGAAATACAGTTATGGGTGGCACAGAGGCGCAGTTGTAAAGTTGCTGCCTTACAGCGCCAGAGACGTGGGTTCGATCCTGACTACGGATGCTGTCATTATGGAGTTTGTACGTTTTCTCTGTGACTGTGTGTGTTCTCTTCGGGGTCTCAGATTTCTTCCCACAATCCAAAGACACACAGGTTTGTAGGTTAATTGGCTGTGGTAAAGTTGTAAATTGTCCCTGGTGTGTAGGATAGTGCTATTGTACGGGGTGTTCGCTGGTCGGCATGTACCCAGTGGGCTGAAGGACCTGTTTCTGCTCTTTTCCTCAAGTTTTAGAATTCAGTATCAAGTTCAGAAGGCTACCAATTGCCCAAACTGAAGATGTAGAGAGATCTGGGAGTACAGGTGTAAGGTTCACTGAAAGTGGGGAATCAGGTGGACAGGGTGGTGAAAAGGGCATTTGGCATGCTTACCTTCATTGGGAAGTGTGTCGAGTACAAAAGTTGGGACATCATAATGCAGCTGTGTCTTTGGTGAGGGCATTCTTGGAGTATTGTGTGCAGTTCTGGTCACCCAGCTATAAGAAGGATGTCGTTAAATTGGCACGGGAGTAGAAGAAATTCACCAGGACATTACCTGGACATGCAGGCTTGAGTTATTGGGAGAGGATAGATACTCTTCTGAATTTATGAATTGTGTTAATATCCACTTAAACTTTAGCCTATAGAGTTAATGTATACAATCTAGTTCCATTGCAGCACAATGCTAAAATATATAATAGGCAGTTTAGTTTTGAGATACAGCGGGGAAACAGGCCCTTTGGCCACTGAGTCCACATTGACCAACGATCCCAGCACATTAACACTATCCTACACACATGAGGGACAATTTACATTTATACTAAGCCAATTAACCTACAAACCTGTACATCTTTGGAGTGTGGGAGGAATCCCGAGTCTCGGAGAAAACCCACGAAGGTCATGGGGAGAACGTACAGACTCCGTATAGACAAGCATCCGTTGTCAGGATCAAACCCGGGTCTCTGGCGCTGTAAGGCAGTAGCTGTACCGCTACGCCACTGTGCCGTCCGTTGGGGCAGCGTGGTGGCGCAGCGGTGGAGGTGCTGCATTACAGTGCCAGAGACCTGGGTTTGATCCTGACTACCAGCAGTAAATACCAGCAATTGCCCTTTTAATTTTGTTATACCTACATTAATGAAGATCTTAATGAAAACCTTGGAACTGAGCCCAACTACTCATCTTTGGACTGATGCCAAATGGCAAGTGCTTTAAACATTACAGGAAATTAAATGTTAGGATTCCAATTTTGTATAAAGTTCGTAACATAATGAATATGTCACCTGTTTGATATGAACCCAACATAAATTTTTCTTTGAGGTTTTACAGAAAGCAATAACCATAAATGACACTCATGTATGTGCTTTCATTTTATCTGTGTATTTTATTACACAAAATTAAATGCAAAAGAAACTTTAAAACATGTTGTCTCGAAATAGACATTCATTAGCAAGCTATTTAACTTATGATTATATTTCTCACTTTAACGTTGCAATCTTTAGAACAGTGTACATTTAAAAATGTGTAAGATTTTATTGTATATTTTCTTTTGATTTTCCCAGGGTATTTTTATTTTACAAATTCTCCATTTGTAGAAGTTAGGTCACACACTTGGATGTAGCTGCAGATTTTGATTTCTTCTTGTCCTTCATTGTAAAAACACATGATTGCTCTTTCACCCCTCTCTCAGTGTCAACACTGAAACTAGGAATTTGTATGAGGAGTTGAATAGAAACCCACGTTAACATTTCCTACCAAAGTCTGTCAGAAAATGTATGTATGAGATGTATAAATACAGGTTTAGTACATGTATGACTAAAATATGTTTGAAAAACACAACAGAACCAGTGGTCATTTTTCTTTCAGTTTTTTTATGACTAGGATTAGTTTGCCTTACGTATGAAGTGTGTACATTTTTCAGAATTGTTGGTTGGTGCTGTTTTGTTGTTATTTATTTGGAGAGCTAGCAGCCACTGGGAAATGATGGTGTTTTCTAAATCTCTGGAGTGAAATATGGGGAGCAGTATATGTAAAAGAGAATGCCGCAATTTTTCTGTCCTGTGTGAGTTCTCTTTATTTTTATGAATTTATTTTTTTCCCCTAATTATTATATTTTTTAAGAAGAGATCGTTAATGATTGTAGTTTACTTTTTTCGAATTTAACTAGAATCCAATAAATCTTTTGCCATTGCAGATCTAGATTAATAAAGATATTGTCGAGCACAGGGTATGTAAATTTGCACGTTATCTGTCTAACAGCTTTAACCACATTGCACTTTTTGGAAAACTTGCAAATGGAAAAAGCTGCAATTGGTTCACCATTAATCCGGAAGCAAGCATGAAAGAGAACTTAACGGAAAGACAAGTTTGCAGAGACTAAAGATGGCCTATCATGATGCCATGAGAACACTGCTAAGGAAACCTAGATGGTGTAGTGCTAGTAACTTGTTTGTGGCTGCAGGAGTCAGTACTTTGGAAGCTGTCTTAAGAAATCATATGTATAAATTCATTTGCAGGATAAATTACTCTAAAAAGTAATTATCATATGGTGCAACATAATCCTGAAAATAAACTGTTTCAGAACCAGGTGAGGGGTGCGCAAAGATACGAAGTAAGAATATCCCTTCCATTGTATTTTCCTTTCATTATCTTTTTAAAAAAATATTTCTCCTCCTTTCTCTCTCTTTCTTGTACTTTTCACGAACTATCACTTTCACCACCTTACCTAACTTCCTTTTTCTCTCTTTTTGCTTATATTACTTTTTATTATTAAATTCAAATCCAGAAGTTGTATATGAAATGTATTATATTATTCTTAATGTACCCTATTGTATATGACTTGTAATAAAAATATTATTTTAAAAAAAAAGTAATTATCGTGGCCTTGTCAAACATAAGGTTTAGCACTAAATGCTACGAATCCCAGTTGAGGGGACACTGATATCGCTGTCTCGTTGTAGAACACTGATCTTTCTTTTTTTATTCTGGATTTTAAACAATGTATTGTGTTTTTTGTATATAATTTATGATGCTTTTATAAGTGATATACTAAGATTTTACATGTATTTTATGGTGTTTTTATGTCAATGTATTTTATGTAATGTTGTCCCTTGTCCGGACCTTGAGTCTGAAATAAAGTTTAATAATAATAATAATTAATAAAGCAGAAAATGTGGAAATTCTCAAAAGGCCAGGCAGCATCTGTGGAGAGAGAAATATTGGGTTAATGTTTTGGGTTGATGACCTTTTTGTGAGATGAAAAGGAAGTGTTTCTATGTGTCTGTGCATCTGGATTATTCTAATTCCACCACCCATCAGTGGATGATTTAGATGGCCTTGACCCCAGCCCGACTGCAGGGATTAATGTGGTATAATGATTGCTGAGGCTATCATTGCAGCAGGCATCATTAATTATCCTTATTGATTGCAGCTTTCAAAGATAAAGCATACTGCTGACTGGAAAATACCCTCTTTCTGCAAGGTCAACGCGGAAAAAAATGACATTAAATAACAACATTCAAACAAAGAAATGATGTAACCTTTCATGGAATTGACTAATTAAGATCCAATTACAACATTAATCCATGTTTATAAAATGACAGAGTTCTGCTTGTAAAGTCATTTTCTTAAAATTGCTTTGTACATGATAATTGCATTATAGCAGGTAACTTTAACAGCACATTAAAAGGGGATCAGTTTCCCTGAGTGTCTGCCTTTTGCTCTGTAGACTGACTTACTCACCTACAAAAGTGCAGTAGCCTGGTGGGACCTGTCTAAAAATACTAATGATATGATAAATGAAAAGGGTAGATGGAGGAAGTAATAATGAGACTCAAATCCGATTATATTTCCTGGGATGATATAATGGAGCTGTAAGGCATCCTGAAGATGTAATGGCTTATATATACACATCCTTGCATTAGTAACAGAATTATGTTGTCTGGTATCATGCCTCAATGATTTCAAGCCTGTTTAAGTTGTAAATTTCTGTGTGAAGATCTCTTTGAACATGCTTTTTCATTAGCTGGCATTGATAAATTAGGGAAACATGACACAGGTTGCTTTTTGACTTAGTAGTTTTAAATATGGTAATATCTTGTGTTACAACATGGCAACATAAATAAAAGAGGACTAAGTAATTAGGTCAGTTACCTTAGTTGCTAATAGAAAATTGTATTATTGACTTGCAAATCTATTTTAATTAGTATTTGACTGGAGAAAACTAAGGAGAGGGAATAAAAACACTTCAAGTATGATGAGACAAAATATTACTTCATTTTCTAATGTCCTGAGAGCATTAGTTCATACTTGTCGTCTGTGAATTTAATGCCTTATTCTGCAAATTTTTGAAGTTACTTCTAAACTGATTAATATAAAGTAAACCTGCAGGTAGGTAGATAACAATGGGTGGGGAGATCGATCAGACAATCCTGTTGCTTTTTCTAAAATTCTATTTTTTTCCATTGAGAAACTACTGATTTGGAATTGGGAAACAATAACACAATTTTATGCTTATGGTTTCCCATCATTGCTGAGAATAAATGAATAATGCTTCTCATATTATTCGTTTTCATCACATGCAACGGCTAACAAAAGGCTTTGAAACCTGATGCCATGACTTTCAGTGTTTTAAACACCAGATGTCCCTTGGAATGCACATGTCATTGAGGCTTAAACAACAGGCTGGTGAGAGAACACTGGTGTAGTTTTAATGAATCATTTCATTTCTAAAACTTAACGTTGATAGCTCCAAATAAACATGCGGCACTTAGAGTTGATATATATATATATCACGTTAATAGGAATGACCTTTCAGAAAATTCTGTAATTGAAGAGCCTAAGACTCAGTTTATCCAAATCTCTAGGAATGTTCTTAATACAAGGTTATAAATTAGAAATATGTTTTCAATGTAAAATTGCTAAAATGGAGTTTTAAATCCAACCAGATTCCAAATTCAAAAAACATTCATCCAGCCTGTGCTAATTCAATTTTAAATAGTCATAGAGTCATTGCATCATACAGCGTTGAAACAGACCCTTCGGCCCAACTTGCCCACACCAACCAACATGCCCCATCTACACTAATACACTGACCAATACCCCTAAATTGGTGGTTATTCTCCTGCATATTGGTGGTTGCTTCAAGGATGAAACCATACAGCAATCTGAGTGTGACCCAAAGCGTTATCTATCCATTTCCCCCAACAGGTGCTGCCTGGCCCGCTAAGCTGCACCACATGCTTGATTTTTGCTGGTAATCTTATGGACTCAAACTAATGGTCAGTTTGTGTAACTGGCGAATGCTTGCTTAGTATAGGTATGCATCCAATAAGTAGCTGTGCCGAGCCCACTGAATAACTGTGGCTTAAATTTGATTTCAAATTAATATAAAGCATTGACACTAATGAAAGTAAGGATCCTCATACAGTATAATTACAGCAATAACCATTAAGGTACAAGTGATCTCAGCTTTGGCCACAGGGGAATTGTGTATATATATTCTGCTTGATTGCTAGGAAATTGGATAAATACCCATCACCATCACTGTCAGGGAAGGGAAAGGGAATGTGTAAGGTGATGGATAATATTCTATTCAAATGTTAGGTGGCATGTAAAGCAGTATATTACCAGATCCAACTTCAATTTGAACAAATGTCATTGATATTGTGTTCAGCTAAATTCTGTCTGTTAATAAAATCTAATTGTAAGTGTTGCATCCTGTAACACTCCTGGTTCTCTCAGTGAGTTAAATCAGGGGAATATTTATGTTTATATGGGGAGCAATAAAGACCAAATGAACCGAATAGCACGGAGATATGATTAAACCCATGACCATTCATCATGTATATTAAAGAAGGGCAGCAGGTACATGGGAATACCACCACCTGCAGATTCCCCTCCAGCTGGTGAATCTGTGGAATTCATTGCCTCAGATGGCTGTGGAGGCCGTCTTTAGGTATTTTTAAAACGGAAGATTGATAGGTTTTTGATTAGTAAGGGTGTCAAAGGTTATTGGGAGAAGGCAGGAGATTTGGTGTTGAGAGGGAAAGATAAATCAGCCATGACTGAATGGTGGAGTAGACTCGAAGGGCCGAATGGCCTAATTCTGTTCCTACGACTTATGAATTTATTAGTTGCACATCATTCTGACTTCAAAATGTATTGCTAATTCTTCATCGTTGCGACCTGGCTTTATCTTGCACTACATGCTATTCCCTTCATTATGCATATGTACACTGTGAATGATTCGATTGTAATCATGCTTTGTCTTTCCGCTGACTGTTTTGCACGCAACAAAAGCTTTTCACTGTACCTTGCTACATGTGACAATAAACTAAACTAAACCAAACTAAACCTTTAATTTTGGAACTCCCTTTCCATTAAGCCAGTTGTTGTACCATTACCAGAAGCACTGCAGCGATTCAAGAAGGTGGCTCACCACTACATTCTCATGGGTGTTGTAGAGAGGAATCTTGAAATGCACGTTCACAGATCTCTGGATGTAGTGGATTTAGTAGAAATAATTAAGAACATAAGATACAGGAGCGGGCTGCTCAAGTCAATGGGACACATTCCTTTACTGGATGAGGCACAGAACATAAATGTAGGGCAATTTTGATAGAATTGTATTTTCATCAGTACATCTGCTGCTAAAATGCTGCATGCTTTTCTCATCACCAGGATGGATGTAATAAAACTGGTGGCGATACAGAGAGGATGTTTATGAGGATGTTCCAAGGACTGGACAATTTTAGGTATGAGGCAAGATTAGATATCTGGGATTTTGTTTTCTTTGAGTAGGAGGTTAAGGATTGATTTAATTGTGGTCTATAAAACATATGAAACTAGATGCAGTGGACAAGAAAGAACATTCTCTGTCAGCAGGGATGTCAGTAATTAGGGGAGAAGGATCAGAAATTCTTTGGTGAATTTGCGGTGGATATCGAGATCTCCTTTCCTGAAAGGGCGGTAGAGATAGAAGACTCATTGCATTCATGACCCAAAACATCACTCATCCATATTGTCCAGAGATGCTGCTTGGCCCGCTGAGCTATTCCAGCGCTTTGTATCCTTTTGTGCGTGTTTAAAACTGTGAACTGCATGCTTAAAGCCCTGTCCCACTGTACGAGTTCATTCGAGAGCTCTCCCGAGTTTAAAAAAAAATCAAACTCGTGGTCAGCACGTAGAATGTACGTAGCGGGTACGTCGGAGCTCGGGACGTCTCTTAGCGGCTCGTAACGCTAACAGCAGGTACTCGGGAAACGCAGTAAACTCAGGAAGACTTGTGAAGATTTTTCGACATGTTGAAAAATGTCCACGAGAGCCCCGAGTACCTACGAGTGGCCATTACCGTAATAGCCCTGTACCACTGTATGAGTTCATTCAAGAGTTCTCCCGAGTTTGCTCTGATTCAAACTTGGAGATTTATGGTAATGGCCACTCGTAGGTTGATGGAGGGGGAAGTTCTGATGTGAAGAGGGATGCTGTTCCATTGCTGTAACTGCAAAAGCGCAGTCGCCCCTGAGCTTATGCCTAGACCGCGGGATGGTCAGTAACCTCTAGTCGGCCGATCTGAGGGACCTGGAGGCGGTATGGTGGGAAAGCAGATTTTTGATGTAGGTGCGGGCGAGCCCGTTAAGGGCTTTGTAGACATAAAGAAGGATCTTGAAATTGATTCGGAACCGCACTGGGGGCAGTGGAGAGTGGCCAGAATCGGGGTGATTTTTCAGGTGCCTGTCAGGAGTCTCGCTGCGTCGCTTTGGACCAATTGCAGGTTGGACAAGGATGATTGGCTGATGCCAGTGTAAAGGGAGTTGCAGTAATCAAGACGGGAGGAGATAAATGAGTGGATGATCTTTTCGAGGTCGTCAAATCGGAGGAAAGGTTTTATTTTTGCTATCGTTCTAACATGGAAGAAGCTAGCATTTACCACGGCATTGACTTTTTTGTCAAATTTCAACGCAGAGTCAAATATCACGCCAAGGTTTTTGACGTGAGGTTTGAGTAATGGATTAGGCTTAATCATTCTTCTTTTAGCTGTTATAGATGTGCTGGGTTGAAGAAACCACCATTGTGTTATAAATTTCATTATGTTCTGTGATGCTGCTGTACATTCTTTCTCACAACACAATTCTTGTCCCAAGTTTTGGTTCATTTTTTGTTACTTTCACAGCCAGTGGCAGAAGAGATATTCACTTGATCTTACACTTTAGCCAACTGCGCAGAAGATGAAACTTCTTATTTGGTTTGAAGAAGGATCCCTACCTAAAAAAAGCATTCGTCCAGTCCCTCCTCTAATGCTGCCGGGCCCACTGAGTTTCTCCAGTACTTTTTTTTGCCTAAGGTTCAGCATTTGCACTCTCTTTGTGTCACCTTACTTGGTTGCTAGGAGAGAAGATGGATCAGTAACATGAGAAGAAATTAGATTTGTTGTGTGGAGGAAAGTTAACCAGAAGAGAGATGAAAAACTTTGATCAACCAGACTACAGAGAAAAGCTTTGAAGTGTACATAAACAACGCGGTGCACAGAATGCCCAATAAATAGCCTGTGTGCACTTGTCTCTAAGCATGGCAGAAGCATTTGTGCAGAGTTAAGCCCATTCGTTCTGGTATGGAAATGGGTGGTTACTTCCAAGAACATGAGGGTTGCTCTTGCCACTCTGCAGTGTACGTGCTGATGTCAGCTATATGATCCTCTCTGATCCTGACGCCAAATGATCCAAGTAAGCATTGTGAAAGAACATACTGGTACCTTGCAAATTAAACTGCTGCCAATGTTGAACTGGATACCACTGTTCAAAGTGTTCCAAGGCTATCACTTTTGTGTTCTGCTGCAGTTCAGACTGAAAAGTTTCTGCCTGAAATTTGGCACCCTATACCCAAAGCTATTTGGGGCCACTTACCAAACTATTTTCAATCTGCTGAATTTAAGGGTACCTTACATATTGCAGCAATTGAAGAAACATTTTGTGGGAGCGTTAGGATATGCAAAGGTAGTTAGAAAATACAAACTTAGAAAAGGCACTAAGAGTCACTCCTTCACCACCGGAGGTGTTATGGGATGATGTAATTCATAGAATTGGAAGAAAGTGCATTTTTTGAGCATTGGTCTTGTTTTGTTGGTAAATTATTCCTTCTCCCCATAGATGCTGCCTTACCCGCTGAGTTTCTCCAGCATTTTGAGTCTAACTTCGATTTTACTAGCATCTACTATTCTTTCTTGGCTTCTGGACATCTGAATTTCCCTGAGGGGATCAATAAAGTATTTATTATTATTATTATTATTATTATTATTTTTTAAAGTCTGTTGTGCGGGAGAGTTGGTGAGTGGAGAAAGCATGACTGAGGTTTATTCCTGTATAACTATTTCAGTATGCGTAGCCCATGTCAAAAGGGATTTGGCACGTTTCTACTCTTTGCAATTTTTCCTCATCCACATTCTTTTCCACCTCTTGTTCTTCGGTTTCTTAATTTCTTAAATGAAGTTCAGGGTCACTTTAAACAGCTCTGGTGCAGGTTCTGTCTTTAAATTTAAAGTTGAGTTGTGTGAGGTTAAGACAGGGTGAAGGCTGGATGGAGTGTTGAGTTCCAAAATGGGAACTTTGGCAAGGCAAGAAATGTGCACCCATCATGAATTAGCTTGTTCTACATGCGTGCCCACTCCTTTACCAACATGGTGTTCACAACAGAAATTGTGCACCTGTCTCAGATTCCACTGTTAAGTGTTGTTTGTCCCACTGTGCCCAGAAAAACAGGTGTTCCGCAACTCAAATTAGAGCTCAGCGTTTTATATGACTGCGCTGGTGACGGGCAGCTAAAGTTAACGACAGCTGAGGAGCTGTGGGACATATCAATGAGGTCTTCGGAAACTGTTGAATCAGAACGGAATTTTTGTTGGAGGCTGATTGATAAACAATTTCTACTGCTGTATGAAACACTCACAGGGTTCTTTTTATTAAACAGATTATTTTGTGTTACTTCCGGATTTGTTAAATTTGATCTTTTTTTTCAGTAGTTTTTAATCCTCACAGAGCACTCTTGTCTTTCTCGTGGTGAACTTGGAGTTCAAGTTTTTGAAATACAAGACAAAGTTATAAGCTATCAATGCAGATGACGGGACTACCTATGGAATTTAAATGCATTTAGTAAAAAACAATGCAAATATTTAAAATGTATATAAAACCCCCCCATCACAATTGCTTGACCAATTCCATTCATTGGAGGAAATCTACTGTCCATGCCCGGTCTGAGTGATGTGTGAGTCTAGACCCACAATAATGTAATTGATTCTTAATTTACCTCTTAATAGCCTCACCATAAAGTCAAACCATTTTTATATTGGCTGTGTAAAAACCTTTTGTGATTGAGGTTGGTGTCTAAATTAGGAAAAGTATCCTACATACCAGTCCGGCATAGTCCTTCTCTGAGAATCAATATCTTACAGATATTACACCGGATAAATGACTCACAATCGCTGATTTGTCTTAAGAAGGGTCCTGACCCGAAATGTCACTTATCCATTTTATCTGAAGACGCTGCCTGGCCTGCATTTTACACCAGCATGTTCTGTCTCTGCAGGAATTGGAATTGTAATTAATTTATTAGCCAAGTATGTAAACATGCAAGGAATGTCGCACTGAGGTAACATACCTGCCATAATCTTATTGAATGCTGAAACAAACACAAGGCACTGTATGACTTTCTCCAGCTTCTATTTCATATGGTCAGGTGAGAGACTTCAACCACTTTTATTTGGCATTTCATTGAGGCAGATACAATTGTGGCATTGAAGAGACTTTTGGATAAGCATATGGATATGCAAGAAATGGAGGGATTATGTGCAGGCAGATAAGGGATGGTCTTGGCATCATGTTTGGCACAGACATCGTGGGGTGAAGGGCCTGTTGTTGTGCTGTACTGTTCTATGTTCTATGTCTAGATTGGGGGAAAGAGAGAGAGCACAGTCTCGCTGGCTCCACGGCCATGAAGACTCCATGGCCAAGAAGAACAGAAGACTCCTAGTCATGGAGTCACACCGCATGTGTGAACACACCGCACTTGATTGTGGAGAAGCCGGGTGGTGAGGCCTGTCTGGGCTGAAGGAGCCTCAGCAGCGGCGGCGGTGAAGGGAGCCTCGGCAGTAGCGGGATCCTCGGCAGTGGCAGCAGGAGCCTCGGTGGCAGCAGGAACCTCGGCGGCATTGGTGAGGTCTCGGCGGCGGTGGGGCCTTGGCAGCAACGGGAGCCTCGGCGGCATTGGGAGCCTCGGGTGCAGTGGGGCCTCACGTTTGACCCACAATCAGCAGTCCATAGCAGTCGTGAGGGGGGGGGGGGGGGGGGGGGGATAGAGGAAGACAATGGGGACCCGGCATCGGTGGACCACCATGAGGGACGGTGGGAGAACAAAGGGGGACCTGATGTGAGGGAGGGGGGCACTTCAGTTTTAGAATCCTCTACCAAGGGTTTAGCCTGCATTCATTTGTTTGTTTGTTTGTTCGTTCCGGTTAAGGTGCTGTGCATACGGCAGCAAGCCAACAGTCGCCTGTCTTTTTCTTTTTTATTCCACTTTTAATTTAATTTTAATTTCAAGTTTTCGTGTACCCTGTGTGTTATCACTGTGGGCAGACCATTTTCCCTCCAGGGATGAATAAAGTTCTATCATATCGTATCGTTTATGCATTTCACTGGCATCACTGTTGCTAAACAGCAGGTCATCTTTGAGCCAAAACATAAATATCTGGTGCAAGATCAGATCAAAGACTTGGAATCCAATTGTGAGTGTGTGGAATCATCCTTCTGACCCCATAGGATTGAATATACAGTGCCCTCCATAATGTTTGGGACAAAGACCCATCATTTATTTGTCTCGGTATTCCATAATTTGAGATTTGTAAAAGAAAAAAAATCACATGTGGTTAAAGTGCACATTGTCAGATTTAATAAAGGCCATTTTTATACATTTTGGTTTCACCATGTAGAAATTAGGGCAGTGTTTATACATAGTCCCTCCATTTCAGGGCACCATAATGTTTGGAACACGGCAATGTAATGTAAATGAAAGTAATCATGTTTAGTATTTTGTTGCATATTCTTTGCATGCAATGACTACTTGAAGTCTGCGATTCATGGACATCACCAGTTCCTGGGTGTCTTCCCTGGTGATGCTCTGCCAGGCCTGTATCGCAGCCATCTTGAGCTTATGCTTGTTTTGGGGGCTAGTCCCCTTCAATTTTCTCTTCAGCATATAAAAGACATGCTCAATTGGGTTCAGATTGAGTGATTGACTTGGCCACTCAAGAATTGACAATTTTTTAGCTTTGAAAAACTCCTTTGTTGCTTTAGCAGTATGTTTGGAATCATTGTCTTGCTGTAGAATGAACTGCCAAGCAATGAGTTTTGAGGCATTTGTTTGAACTTGAGCAGATAGGATGTGTCTGTACACTTCAGAATTCTTTATGCCACTACCATCAGCAGTTGTATCATCAATGAAGATAAGTGAGCCAGTACCTTCAGCAGTCATACATGTCCAGGCTATAACACCCCCACCACCGTGTTTCACAGATGAGGTGCTCTGCTTTGGATCTTGGGCATTCCTTCTCTCCTCCATACTTTGCTCTTTCCATCACTCTGATATAAGTTAATTTTTGTCTCATCTGTCCACAAGACCTTTTTCCTGTGGTTGCTCTTATAAGTACATCTTGGCAAACTGTAACCTGGCCATCCTATTTTTGCGGCTAACCAGTGGTTTGCATCTTGCACTGTAGCCTCTGTATTTCTGTTCATTAAGTCTTCTGCGGACATTGGTCATTGATAAATCCACACCTGACTCCTGAAGATTGTTTCTGGTCTGTTGGACAGGTGTTTGGGATTTTTCTTTATTATAGAGATAATTCTTCTGTCATCAGCTGTGGAGGTCTTCCTTGGCCTGCCAGTCCCTTTGTGATTAGTAAGCTCACCAGTGCTCCCTTTCTTTTTAATGATGTTCCAAACAGTTGATTATGGTAAGCCTAAGGTTTGGCTGATGTCTCTAACAGTTTTATTCTTGTTTCTCAGTCTCATGATTACTTATTTGACTTTCATTGGCACAACTTTGGTCCTCATGTTGATAAACAGCAATAAAGGTTTCCAAAGGTGATGGAAAGACTGGGTGCTGAGAGCTCACTTATACTTGCATTAAGGAGGCAATTAAACACACCTGAGCAACTACAAACACCTGTGAAGCCATGTGTCCCAAACAGTATGGTGCCCTGAAATGGGGGGACTATGTATAAACACTGCTGTAATTTCTACATGGTGAAACCAAAATATATACAAATGGCTTTTAATAAAATCTGACAATGTACACTCTAACCACATGTGATTTTTTTCAAATCTCAAATTGTACAGTACAGAGGCAAATAAATAAATGATGGGTCTTTGTTCCAAACATTATGGAGGGCACTGTACAGAGGGAGAAAACAGTGAAAGTAGAAAGAGGAATGCAGGAGTGGAAAATCCACCAAGCCAGGTTGTTGGATTGTTCTGTCCCGTGTTTTGACGAATGAAGGAGACTTTATAATTCACAAACAAGCATTAGGGTCTGCAAAAATGTTGAAGCCCAGAAGGAAAACTTGCAAACCGGATGCCCATTTCTGCGAGTCAACTGCAAAAGAAATGAGACAAAAATGGTACTTCTGACCCCATAATATAAGATGATAGGAACTTCTTTCAGGTTCAGAAGGCAGTTAAAAACAACTTGAATTTGTTCTTGGTTCATAGACTTTTCTAATCTCATTTGTGAGAATGAACTGTAATTCTCACACCAATCAGATCTGATCATTCTCTTAAATTCAGTAATGGAAATATCATTGTACACTTAAAATATGAAACATGCAACATTGAACACACAATTCGAGATGGCCTGTTTCCGTGCTGTAATTGTTATATGGTTATATAGGCAGGTGGGACTAAGGGAAAAAAGCTGTTCGGCACGGACTTGAAGGGCCGAGATGGCCTGTTTCCGTGCTGTAATTGTTATATGGTTATATGGTTAATTGCATTCAGTATAGATTTAGGAAGGTATAAATAGCAACCATTTCAGATCAGGATCCCGACCTGAAACATCACCTATCCATGTTCTTCAGGATTGCTGCCTGATCCACTGAGTTACTCCAGCATGCCGTGTCTTTATTTGTAAACCAGCATCTGTAGTTCTTTGCTTAATCTTTAATTGCAGTGTCACTTGAAGATATGAATAGAACTTTTTCACAAGATGATGGCACTCAAAACTGGTTAGTTGCAAAATGTTCACAACTTGTACTAATAAGGAGGAAAAAGCAGCACATCCTCAAGCCACAACCTATATTTTTTAGCATATTGGAGAATTGGCTTCATAAAATTGAAAAATGGAACCTTCTTCAGGAATTTAATGTTGTTAAGTAACAGTATAACCTTTCAACATTAGGTGAGGAATAATACAAATTTAATCCCATTTCAGTATGTGGTAAGCTGTTCAGTTTAGACACAAAATGCTGGAGTAACTCAGCGGGACAGGCAGTATCTCTGGAGAGAAGGAATGGGTGGCGTTTCAGTTCAAGACCCTTGTTCACTCGACCCCAAACGTCACCCATTCCTTCTCTCTAGAGATGCTGCCTACCCGCTGAGTTACTCCAGCATTTTGTGTTTATCTTCAATTTCAACCAGCATCTGCAGTTCTTTCCTACACATTTTGTAAGCTACTCTGTTTGTTTGTCAAATGTCATTAGCTACGGAGATAGACTAGTTGGTACCATAAACCCCATTGTCTGCTATAATCAATTCAACATTTAAGTAAATTTCTTTTCTCCTGGAGAGGTGATCGACATTTTTCAACAATGGTAAAACGGTTAGGTAATGGGACTGGCATGAGATGCCTGGACTATTGATCCTGGGACAGAATTTGAATCATATTATGGCATTTGGGAAAGTTAAATTTACACCATTAAATAAATCTGAAATATAACTGCACTATCAGATATAGCGACCATGAAACTATTGGATTATTGTAAAACTGATGCCCTTCAGGGAAGGAAATGTGCCTTTTACCTGCATGGCTCCATATCAGACAACATACCACAGAAATATGATTGCTGTTTAACTGCCTGCTGAATTGGTCGAGAAAACGATTACATTTTGGGGGAAGTAGAGATGTTTATAAAAAAAGAGATGATCTGCAGCAAAAGCTGAGCCATAATGTTTCTCTCAGGAGGCATGCGCTAATATTTTCTCCATCCCACAATAAATTCCCCCACCATTGTGATCGGTACTAATCAAATGTTTGTTGCCTGTGGTCAAATTATAATGAACTGAGTCCCAGTATTTTTTTAACTGCTGGCTGACAATTGAGCTATTTGATTCATGCTGATTTTTTTTGTCAATGTTCCTTCATCTTCCTGGTAGGTTTGAACCAGTGTTGAACCAGAAGCCAATATCTGGCATTGCAGAGGTTAACGGGTGTCTAAGCCTTGCTGTTAGTGTGAGGATCATGTTCGGCAGATCTTGGAAACCAGGTTGGCTGTGGGTCTGTTCTTAATGTTGCGTCAATTTTGATTTCTAACCACACTGACCGAGAACATTTTTGGTTCATCAAGTTCAGAAAATTACTCCGAAATTCAACCCCTCCCAACCCCCATGCACCTACATATCTATAACATTTTCAAAATGGCAGATGGTGAGGGCACTGGGTCAGGGTTATTATTACATATCCCCGTGGCGTAGTGGGAGAGCTACTACCTGCAGCGCCAGAGGCCCGGGTTCGATCCTGACTATGGGTCTGTGTGGAGTTTGTACGTTCTCCCCGTGACCTGCATGGTTTTTCTCCGAGATCTTCTCCCAAATTCCAAAGATGTACAGGTTGGTAGGTTAATTGTCCCGAGTGTTTGTCGGACTAGTGTTAGTGTACAGGGGTCACACTGGTCGGTGCAGACTCGGTGGGCTGAAGGGCATGCTTCCATGCTATTTCTATGAACTAAACTAAAAAAAAAAGATTAAAATCAAGAAAGCACATAATGTTCTGTTCTTTGCATTGTTTGAACGCAATGGTTGAGAACAAGATTTGTGGTGGTGTCCGTAGAATTTGGGCTTGCAAAGTCCAAGGAAAACCACAGATATTATAAAAGATTGCAAATAGTTTTGAGAGCTCAAATTGTCAGTTAATGCTGAGGCAGAATGATTGACTCAAATAAGAATCACATGGTTATGATGGGTGGGAGTACAGTCCTCATGTATCTAATCACGGAACATACAGGGTTCAACCTGTAAGGCCACTGCAGTTAATCTTCCTTTAAAAAAATCTGTTCCCATTAATTTGTGTTAAATGGAAATGATCAGTTCATAAGTGATAGGAACAAAACTTGGCTATTCGGTCCATCAACTCCGCCATTCAATCATGGCTGATCTATCTCTTGCTCCTAACCCCATTCTCCTACCTTCTCCCCATAACCACTGACATCCATACTAAAGCCCCTTTCCCACTTTCACGACCTCTGCCGAGTTTTCCTTTGACTCATACCCGCAGTATGATTGCCACAAGGTCGTAGGTGGTCGTAGGAAGTCTTCGTAACTCTTCCTCATGCTCGTGAGTGGTCTCCGCGTACTCGTGGCGTCAAGTTTTTTCCAGCCTGATAAAAAATGTCCATGAGTTTAAAAAAAAGGTTGGCATGGAAAAATCGATGCTTTTTACTCGTAGGTCGGTAACTGGCCCGAGAAACAAAAAGCAAACATTACATTATTTTATCATGTGATCATTTCCACTTGTAGCTAGTTGTAGTTGGTCTTAGGTGTGGCAGACTGAAGTCGAGGGTGGTCGTAGGAGGTCGTAGACATAGTCATAGGAGGTCGTAGACCTAGTCATAGGAGGTCTCTTACTTCGGCGAGTCAACACGACCTTGACATTTTTTTCAACTCGTCTTGGGTCTTCAAAACTCGTGGATTAGATCGTCCAAGTGGGACAGGCCCTTAATCAAGAATTTATTTATCTACGCCTTAAAAATATCCATTGACCTGTCCTCCACAGCTTTCTGTGGCAATGAATTCCACAGATTTGCCACCTTCTGACTAAAGAAATTCCTTCTCATCTTCCTTAAGGAACGTCCTTTAATTCTGAGGTTAGGACGTCTAGTCCTGGGCTCTCCCACTACTGAAAACATCCTCTGCACATCCACACTATCCAGGCCTTTCACTATTCGATTTGGTTATTTTTAGATTTATTCACAGTTTTTGCAAATTTGGTCTGTGTACCAATTATTTTTCCACCATATTCTTCCTATTTATTACTAAAGACGATCAGTTTCATTAGCTGGGAATTCCTGAAAGACATTTTTCAGCACCGGAAAATAATTTAGGGCGGCATGGTGCTGCTTTGGCAGAGTTGCTGCCTCACAGCGGCAGAGACCCGGGTTTGATCCTGACTATGAGTGCTGTCTGTATGAAGTTTGTACGTTCTCCCCGTGATGGCTTGGGTTTTCCCCGAGTGCTCCGGTTTCCTCCTACAATGACGTACAGTTTTGTAGGTTAATTGGCTTTGGTAAAAATTGCAAATTGTCCCTAGGATAGTGCTAGTGTATGGGGTGATTGCTGGTCGACATGGACTTGGGTCGTGGGCCGAAGGGTCTGTTTCCACTTTCTCTAAACTAAACTAAACTAAATTTTATACCAGACATTGAAGGATTGTTTCTGGTCGAGAACACAAAACATTTTTGATGAAAACACATCTATTTGGCATATTTTTTAATTGTATTTCCATCAATAGCATGTAATATGGCTTTATATCAAAGGTGCTTAAATATCCTGAGAGAATTCAAATTTGTGAGTCCTTCCTGGTTCATGGAAAACCAGATTAAATTTACTGATATCCATTTGAGGTTATACAAATATATGCAGAAACATCATGGAAAAGGGTGAGATATTTTCCTATACTCATTTAAATTATGCAGTTTTTTCCTCAAGGAACTAATATTTCTGAGTCAAAATGGCAATAAAAGTATATGACTGATTTTTAAATTCCTCATTTTTAAATGTATATTTTATGGGGCACCAGAATCTTTGGATATTGTAATTTTAAATGAAATTAGTTCTGATTCCTATTAATTGAAGCACTGAACTCTTTGCTGACAAATACTGTGTGACAAATGGCAAAGGGCACAGTGTAATTGTGTGAGAAGAACTGGAGATTTGTCAGAAGATTACTCATTCTTTCTTGAGCAAATCAGATGAGCATAGGTCGTGGGGTGGAAGATTGCAACCTTCACGTGGTCCACCCTGTTTCGACGAATGCAATCATCCTGGCGTGTACAAATGGAATATCAAACAGAACAAGTTGTCTTACAACTTTAGGCTGTGCATGCCACATGCAAGAAGAAGAAGCACAGGTCATGTACAAGTGACTGCAGATGCTGGAACCTGCAACAACAAACAGTGTGGAGGAGATACTCAGTGAGTTGAGCAAGTCAAGAGACAAGACAAGACAAGAGACATTGATTGTCACATGTACCAATTGGTACAGTGAAATTTGTGGTCACCATACAGCCAGACGAATAAAAAAGAGCACAGAACACGATAGTCTTTTACATAAACATCCCCACACAGCGGAATCAAAGTTTCCCACTGTGAGGGAAGGCACCAAAGTTCTGTCATCCTAACTCTGTTGTCCTCAGCATCAATGGCAGGAAATGGGCAGTCGATGTTTTGGGTCAGGACTCATCAGATGAAAGATCCCAACCAAAAACGGTCCATTTTATGAATGCATTATCCATGTTTCCATGTGGTCTGAAAAAGTGTCTTGACCCAAAACGTCGCCTATCCATATTCTCCATAGACCTGCTGAGTTACCTGAGCACTTTGTACCCATTCATGTGGTCAGGCATTGCTCTATATTATAGAGGAAGGCACTTGAGAAAATCTTTTGTTGAATTGTGCAATTAAGAACTTTCAGACCTAATTTTCAAAGAGCTGTGCAGTTGAACCCAGTCATGAGCACATTAATATTTGTGTGTATGTAAATACATTTGAGTGGAACCTTGCATAGAACAATTTGAAAACGGTGCAAAATATCACTTACGTTTTTGTTTCACTTGGTTACGAATTGTACCCGAACAGAAACTTTACCCTGAAGAATTTAACTTCTGCACAGTCTGATGTGTTTGCGTGTAATTTTCTTATTTTTCCACTGTCATAATTTTTCTGTAGAATGATAATGACATTTAATCAAATTATGAAGTGATAAAACTTGGCAGATTTTTTATCTAAGTTATTTGATGCTTTCTGGTTATTTTAATCAATTTCATGCTTCTATCTATTATATCATTCAGTTTCCATTGCCTGCTACATTTACACTATCTCTTGCCAGACAGTTGCCTATTAACAGTATGTTAGCTGGAAAATCTGGGTAATTTGCAATGATGACAATGTCTGACATTTTTAGGATGCTACAATTTGGCAGATAGTTACAGTATAGAGCTGATAGCTCTATCTTGCTATTGGTGTGGCTAGATATTTTCCTTACTATGAGTCTCTTAGGAAAGCATTGAAACTATTATAATGGATTTAACCCTATAAATACTCTACTTAAGATATTTTTCGGTTTAGGTTATTGATATAAGAATTATTATCCCTGAATTACAAAAATATAAAAACCTTATTATCTGAGTATACTTTGAAAAGCAAACGAGAAATGCTTTTTTGATTTATTTGACAATAATGAACTAAACAAAATTTACAGGAGAAAATTACTTGCTGAATCTGACTCTAATTCTACACAAACGATGTCCGTGAATCTTGGGATTTAATAGAGAAAGAGATAACAAATATTAAATCTGCTTCTGCCGAATGCCAACAGGAGCCAGGCAAGAGTTTAAGCACCAGATTGCAGGGTGCATGTACAATAATGTAGAACAGTTAGAGCTTTTGTTGCACATAAGGTTATCTCAATATTGTTTTAGCCTTTGCATTCAAAGTGATAATTGTCACAATTAAGGGGCAGAAGGATACGCGATTCTATAATTATTCTTGCTACATAGCTGTGCTGAAGTAATTCATTATGAGCGTGTCCTTATCTTGTCACAGCTTTGTGTCATTAGCAACGTTTCAGTGCATTAGTGACCAGCGTCAGGTTGCTTGAACAATGATTAGAGCTGTGTCAGGGGCGGCAGAGTGAGTGATGTTTGAAATATCAAAATTGCTGTGCTAATTTCTTTCTGTATATGTGTCTGAGATGTCAAGAGAAGGGACTATTTTTGTTTCAAAGGATTCCATCTATGAACAATTTATCTCGGTGTTATACAAATAACCTTCACCACAGACATTGTTGCCAATTCCAAATGCCATAGAATAATTTTCCAGTGAATTTATGATAATAAATAACATATTTAGTTGAGTGCTTATTTCATTGCTTGCGGCATTGATTTTTTTTGTTTTGCTGATAATCAACCTACAATTAATATTTTTCATATAGAGATTCACATCATAATATTTGTCGTGATCTAATAAATGTGGATTAAGGAAGATCTGGGGCTTAATATTATATTTCTGCCTGCAGTGAAAGATCAATAGTAATTGAATATGAGACCACAAAAAAAAAGTTAGACTTTCCATTGTTACAGAGTGCATGATCCACAGGATCATAAATCCATTTTTATATTATGGTATCATCGCTGTCATTTTGTTGTGAAAACAAAATTATGTCTTCAGTTTGTATGTGAATATTAACCGACACCTGTGAAGAATTAAGGGGACCCCAATGACTATCACTTTGCTTTTCAATTACCTATTTTCAAATGGAACAAGCCTTGGACTTGAGTGAATGTTGAACTCTAAAGGTATCCAATGCCACCGAAGACTCTTGCCTTTGGATCCTTTTGGGCCTGTACTCGCTGCAGTTTAGAAGGATGAGGCGGGACCTCATTGAAACTTACCAAATAGTGAAAGGCCCTAACAGAGTGACTGCGGGGAGGATGTTTCCACGAGTGGGAAAGTCTAGGACCAGAGGCCATAGCCAAAGAGTAAAAAGACACACATTTTGAAAGGAGATAAGAAGGAACTTCTTTAGTCAGAGTGTGGTGAATCTGTGGAATTCATTGCTACAGACGGCTATGGAGACAAGTCAATGGATATTTTTAAGGCGGAAATTGACAAATTCTCGATTAGTAAGGGTGTCATGGGTTACGGGGCAAGGGGGAAGAGGATGAGGTTCAGAGGGAAAGGCGGATGAGCCATGATTGAATGGTGGAGTAAACTTGATGGGCCGAATGGCTTTATTCTGTTCCTAGAACTTATGAACGTATAAACTTTTGAGTGCAACGTTGAGGTCAGCTATAAGTAACTGCTAAAATCTGCTCACCAATGTTGATTTCAAGTTCTAGATATTAACTTTAATCCTTTTTATCCATACGCATGGAAGCAAGTGTGATGCGTCCAATGTTACTCTTCTGTTACATCAGTGGATCTCTACCTATTGGACTAGATGGTTTTCTTCTGGGTTCAAAAAATATTATGTGTTTCATAAATGACAGCAAGGCAATACAAATCTACATTCAGATGATCAGTTATTTCTGCACTGTAAAATGACCATCGAGCATGTCTTTTATGACAATAGACCCAAAAAGCTAGAGTGACTCAGCAGGTCAGCCAGCATCTGTGGAGAAATGGAATGGGTGACATTTCGGATCATGGCCCTTCTTCAGCCTGAAGAAGAATCTCGACCCGAAACGTGACCCATTCCTTTTCTCTGGAGTTGCTGCCTGACCCGTGGAGTTCTCCAGCTTTTTGTGTCTCTCTTCAGTTTAAACCAGCATCTGCAGTTCCTTCCTACACATATCTTTTATGAGTTTGCTTTCAGTACTGGCATTTAGGAAGGAACAGGAATATGAATACTTTATTGTCACATGTGACTAGGCACAGTGAAATTCTTTGCTTGTATACCCAATGTATACAAATAGCAGCCACCTACGATGCTGACAAAGTTACGAAACACGCCGGCTCCTCCATTGTTCTCCACCCCCCCTTCCACAGCAGTTCCCACATGGCGAGTTCCTATTGTCCATTGTTCTCCCCCGTCTCCCGTCATGGCGGTCCCCCCCACACCAGGTCCTCCATTGTTCTTCCCCTCCCCCCTCACGCTGGTCCTCTGTGCTCTCATTGACCATCGATCGTGGGTCGACCCACGAGGCATCGCCACCGCCGCGAGACTCCACCACAGCTGAGGTCCAATCATCGCGAGGCTTCACCGTTGCCGCCGCTTCACCACCGCCGAGGCCTCATCGCTGTCGACACCGCACTTCACGCCTCCGTGGTGCCGACAGCGGTGAAGTCGTCCGCTCTGCCGACCCAGACTCCAACCCACGTGGCCCTGGCTCCTCCGTTTGACCTGCGAGGCCCGGCCCCTCTGTCCCGACTCGGGCGTCTACACAACGATCCCGGAGGCATCGAGACCGAGACCTGCAACATTTGAGCCACCGTTTATATTTCTCTTTGGGAAGATGTATAGTTATGATTATCTTCTTTTTCAGCTGCAAAACGTGAAGATAAGAAATGATTTTGAGATATGGTGTAAATGAGCACTAATCAAAGAATAAATATCATTCTTCCAAATAAATTTATAACAATGAATAGTGGAACACCCCTGGATTGCCTTATCTGCTTGAATCATACCCCAGAGCATGATTATTTTCAAATTAATTTTCCCACACATTATTTCTGATGCTGAATAATAGGCTCATTTCCAGATCCTCTTTGGAATGAGAATAATCATCAACTTTCCACATTTTAATGTTGGCTGCAAGAGCAGTTTCCACTTGGAAAATAACCTTAGTTAATTTAGAATAACAGAGTGACATTGTAAAACAAAAAGCACAGTGACGTATTTGAAAGGGTTATAAATATTTTAGCAAGACCATAGAAAGCACATTTTAAAATGTTAATTCTTTAATGTTTAACATATGTCATTATATTAACCTGAACTATCTATCAAAATCTTGAAATGGCCAGACTATTTAGCACAAAATATTTAACCTCCATGGAATGATATTTGCGATTAAGTCTATTTCTCTAGTGGAATTAGATATATCGGAATTATTGTACAACATATTATTGAGAATAATTTAATTTAGAAATGCATGTGCTCCATTTAAGTGCAAGTTAACTACATATATTTTACATCACTAATGTTTCTGCTATTACTGAAATTTAGAATGTGTGCTGTTAGTGTTCAATTAGTTCCGGGTGAATGCAGTACTTCATCATTGTAAAATTACTCATATGCTGATGCACCAGGTAGTTCAGGACTTTTCTCTCCCATGCTCCAGTACTTTGCATGTGTCGACCAACTCCAAAGATGTACAGGCTTGTAAGTCAATTGGTTTGGTATCAATGTAAAATTGTCCCTAGTGTGTATACGGGTAGTGTTAATATGCAGGGTTTTCTGGCCGGTGCGGTCTCGGTGGGCCGAAGGGCCTGTTCCCGCGCTGTATCTCCAAACTAAACTGATCTAAAAAAACTAAACTAAACTGAAGAACAAAATAAATTAGCAACATGGTATTTCTGTTAGGACGAAATGTAACACCTCCCACAACAATATGTGTGATAAGAAGTGGGGAAAATTAACAATGGTGTCTGCTACGTAGAGTAATTCACTGACCATTACTGGATTGTATGCACCTGGAATTCTGGGTTCAGGCAGAAACCGTACTGTTTCTAGATTTATTTCTGTCAAATGAAAATTGACAGCTGACGAGGTTCCTTATGTTTCCTAGTATCCATACAACCATAACGTAGCAGGCAGTACTACCCTAGGGAGGTCATGAAATCTGAAAATGATTACTCCTGGCAAAAATATGGGCCCCATACGCACCATTATCAGCATGTTTTAGTTCCGTTTAGTTTATTGTCATGTGTGCCGAGGTACAATGAAAAGCCTTTGTTGCGTGCTATCCAGTCAGCGGAAAGACAATACCTGATTACAATCGAGCCATTTACCGTGCATAGATACACGATAAGGGAATCGTAGTTAAAGTAATAGCCCTGTCCCACTGTACGAGTTCATTCAAGAGTTCTCCCGAGTTTGCACTGATTCAAACTCGGAGATTTACGGTAATGGCCGCTCGCAGGTACTCGGGGCTCTCATGGACATTTTTCAACATTTTTCAACATGTTGAAAAATCTTCACGAGTCTTCCCGAACTTACCGCGTTTCCCGAGCACCTGCCGTTAGCGTTACAAGCCGCTAAGAGATGTCCCCAAGCTCCGACGTACCCACTACATTCAATCTACGTGCTTACCACGAGTTTTTTTTTTTTAAACTCAGGAGAGCTCTTCAATGAACTCGTAAAGTGGGACAGGGCTTTAAGAAATGTTGCTGTAGGAATAGAGCATTAATAAGTGATTGTAGATCTGCTTCTGTGGCTAGCACGCAAATAGTCACCTGGGTTGGGCACTATCTTGGCAGCCAAAACCTTCTCATGCAAAAATAAATTACTTGAAATAAAGAAAATTATACATATTAAAAGTTAGGTAAATTTTCATTCACAGTACAGTTTTCTGGAAAATTAATTGTATAAATTCTAAAAAGAATATCAGATGTTGTGTCAGACAACATTTCCTATTCAGCTCCTGACCCCATTCTGACGTAAACCTCCCAATTTAATTTTTCCAATATATATTTTAATGCCCGATCGGGATCTGGTTTTGCAAAGGTTATATTGTGCTTGGCTTAAAACTACCTGTATATCACTTGCCAAAGAAATATTTCCTGTAGCATGAAAGTAGACTGTGTGAAGCTAATTGCAGAATTGCCTGGCCAAAATAAAATGCTGCTTTAATCAAAGTTGTTTAAAAATGCTTACATTGCTTTTGAGTTATTTAGCACAGCTAATGAATGATTATAGCTGGTTATATTATTTCTAGCCTTGCCTTCATAAATTCTCAGCCTTTAAGCAAATTAGTGAAAGCCATAAAGGGACAGATGTGTGGGCAACCCTCATCAAAGGGAATCAGCTGAGTCAAGAGCTAATTTGAACTGCTAACTACGTACATAGTTTAATATACTTGTGCACGATAAATCCTATTGTTACAATCCACTTGCTGATGATGGGATGTCTCCATTGCTTTTCATTGTTTTGGTCTCTGGTCTCTCTATTAAGACAAGGCAAAAGGATATGATACAAGGTGCAGGAGTAACTCAGCGGGTCAGGTAGCTTCTCTGAAGAACATCGATAGGTGATGTTTCAGGTTAGGACCCGTCAGGGGATGAAACATCACTTATCCATGTACTTCAGAGATGCTGCCAGACCCGCTGAGTTACCCCAGCACTTTGTGTCTCTTTTCAGCAAAAACCAACATCTGCAGTTCCTCATTTCTACTCCAGCACGTTCAGTCTCTTTTTTGTAAACCATCATCTGCAGTTCCTTGTGTCTATAAGACTAATTCATTCTTACATTCTTGGTGTGATTTCACCTGGAAATGATAGCTGACAATTTATTCTAAGCAATCCATTTACTGGATGTTTTTGTTAATGTGGAAATGAATGAAAATTAATTCTGGCCCTTTTTCTGGTTTCACTGGAATGACGTTTTCAGAAACAGCTCTGAGGAGATCATAGTTCACTTTGACAAAATAACATGTTAACATCAGTCTCCACTTAAGCCTAGCCATATGTTATGCAAAAATAAAATGAACATCTTAGTAAAGGTTTTTGGTTGTTCTGCTACACTGTTTAGATTGCAGTGGATGTAAAATGTGTGTAAAATGTGATTTTGTGTAAAATGTGATTTTGTGTAAAATGTGATTTTCACTTTAAAAGCTATAATTTAATCCATTGTGTTTGATACAAAAGCTATCAAACATCCATCGACTGTGTTGCACATAAAGATATTGATCCTGAATCATTCAGATACAAGTTCTCCAATAGCATTTATTCATCTAAAATGTGAGTTTTATTTCAACCATCGTTTTGTGAAAGATATTTTATTTATAGTCGGTATTTGTTGGCTCGTGCTGAAATTGCTGGAAATTCAAAGACGTGGGGATGTGGCAAAGATTCCATAATAGGCAGATGAATTACAGCTACAGTTCGTACCTGGGCAATGGACTGAAGATCTGAGTTTAACAATCATTCACGCCAGGGGTATTGCAGTACTGTCGAAATGCCGTGTCCAAGCACATTGAATTCTGATTGACTCTGACTCCTTACACTGCAATGTCAGCAAGCAGAGACCATTTTGTTTGGATTGAAGGGCATGTGTTACTGATTAACCTGTCTGGCTGCTTGTTTAGACTGAGTCTACAGGTGCATAACCTTGAAAATCTTCCTCAGTTGTATATCCTAGCTTAGAACCTCCCGTTCTCAGTTGTCTGTTCTCGTTACTTTCATAAAATCTCTCTAAACACATATTTTACAATATGGCAACAGACCGGAAACCTGTCAATTTTCCCTTTAATCTAACCTAACCATGTGAATCTCAGAATTCCTTGGCCAAAGAATCTGTACATGAATGGATTTTACAAATGATGAGATTCGTGGCAAACTGTCATGTGTCAAGCCACCCATTCTACAATGATCCAGGTGGACTGATTATTCCTTCAGCAGACTGAAGATATTGCGGAGTGTAGTTCAGATGTTAGAGGCTCTGTTATGGCAAGAGCTTCAGTTTCAGTTTAGTTTATTGCCAGGTGTAACGAGGTACAGTAAAAAGCTTGTTGTTGCATGCTATCCAGACAGCAGAAAGACAATACATGATTACAATCGAGCCATTGACAGTGTATAGATACATGATAAGGGAATAACGTAAGAGACTAAGATCATTCTGCTGATATGCATGGAGCTCACACTAGAGTCGTGTGGAGGAGATGCCTCTTGTCCCATGACAGTCACTTGTTGGTCTAGCGTAATGAATGAAAAATAGAGGGCTTGACTGAGAAACACAACGTAAAGATAATGTATAGGCACTTTGGGTGGACGGCATTGATCCGCATATGAGCTGCACAGAGTTTGTATGTTCTCCCGCTGACCTGCTTGGGTTTTCTTCAGGTGCTCCAGTTTCCTCCCACACTCCAAAGACGTACAGGTTTATATGTTAATGGGTTTCGGTAAAAATTGTAAATTGTAAACCTAGTGTGTAAGATAGTGCAAGTATATGGGGATCGCTGGTCAGCGCGGACTCGGTGGGCCATAAGGCCTGATTCTGCGCTGTATCGCTAAACTAAACAAAACTAAACTAAATGACCAATTAAACAAACCTTGTATTACTAAATTTACAAAATAGTCCAATCTGCTTGGAATAAAGAGAGAGCCGAGAATAAATTGAATGTGTTTGATTCTGTTTCCAGAAATCAAAAACTGATGCTCTTTATTGAATCCATGGAGATTCATATTGATGCAATCTTTTGACTAATCACATGTTTAGACTTCACCTGAATTTCCTTGAGAAGCACAATGATTCTGTTTATTAAAGTTATCAAAATAACCCGGTTCAGTTCATTAATTGTATTTGGATTATTCAGTAACTCCTCCTCCGCCAGTCCCACATTCCTTTTTCTAACACTACTTCTACAACAGAGGGCATGTCCTTTGGAATTCTCCAGTCTTAAGAGGGATCGCAAACCAAAATGCCGTCTGTCCATTCCCTCAATGGGTGCTGCCTTGCCTGCTGTTACTCAAGCACTTTGTGGTTTACTGAAAATTCCAGTTTCTTGTGTCTCTCTTTGGAATAACAAATGCCTTGCTTTAAATATCTGCTTTTTTTGTGGAACAAACTAGCACTGTGTGCATCGGTAAAATTGCAAATGTTCTTCGTGTGTGTGTGGGATAGTGTTAGTGTGCGGGGATCGATGGTTGGCACGACTTGGTGGGCCGAAGGGCCTGCTTCTGAGCTGTATCTCTAAACTAAACTAAATAACTCAATTTTGGTTAGGTACAGTCAATCACCATGATGAAAGAGCACAACGGTGGCAGAACCCTGTGCACGCATTGTCTGCTGCTCTGTACCCAAGGAGAAGAGGAAGATTCACTTCTTCACGAGTATAGAATATCTATTGTCCCCCTAATGCTGCAGTGCATTGATAGGTTGCTGATGGCACCAGAACTAGGCTGGAATAGACCTGAGATAAAGTAATGGGAACATTGTTGTTTAAACTGACAGACAAAACAACAGGGATTGCTCAGGTGCAAGTGTGACAGATTTTTTCTTTGACACATTGTGGAATGGCTTAACTCTTCTATTTCTGTTTGCCCTCCTTCCCTGTTCTGACATGCGGCTTTTTGGCACGGACCCCTCTTCACCCTCATCCTGTTGGAGGGCCAGAGGAACAACCATTGATGCACCCATTCCTTATAGCAAAGAGATATGGAGAAAGGTGTAGGAAGGAACTGCAGATACTGGTTCATACCAAAGATAGACACAAATGCCGGAGTAACTCAATGGGCCAGGCAGCATCACTGGACAAAAGGAAAAAAGTGCCATTTCGGGTCGGAACACTTCTTCAAACTTCGAAGAAGAGTTCCGACCCAAAACATCACCTATTCTCCAGAGATACTGCCTGACCCGTTGAGTTACTCCAGCATTTGTGTCTGTCTTCTGGATAATGGTATAACTTAGAATAAAGAGATTCTCCCTTAGAATAGAGAGTAGAATAGAATAGCCTTTAATGTCATTCGGACCTTTCGGTCTGAACGACATTTCGTGCCTGCAGTCATACATATATAAAAATAACAAAACCACACAATAAACACAAAAAATTAACATCCACCACAGTGAGTTCACCAAACACCTCCTCACTGTGGTGGAAGGCAAAAGTCTTAGAGTCTCTGTCTTCTCCCTCATTCTCCCTCTGCGCTGAGGAGATCCAGGCCTCCGATGCTGCCGTCCACCAGGCCCGCGGCCGAGCCTCCGAAACCGGGCCGCCGCCACCGCTGTCGCCGGAACACTGCCACAGGGCCCGCCGCTGGAATGCTGGAGCACCGCATCCCCGAAGCCAGGTCGCCGCTGGAGCACCGCAGCCCCGATACCAGGTCGCCGCCGGAATGTCCCTAGAGCACCGCAGCCCCGAAAGCCAGGCTGTCGCTGGAGCACCGCAGCTCCGAAACCAGGTCACCGCCGGAACGTCGCTGGAGCACCGCATCCCCGGAAGCCAGATCGCCGCTGGAGCACTGCATCCCCGAAAGCCAGGCCGTCGCTGGAGCACCGCAGCCCCGAAAGCCAGGTTGCCGCCGGAACGCAGCTGGAGCACCGCAGCTCCGAAGCCAGGTCGCTGCTGAAGCTCTGAAAGCCATGCCGCCGCCGCTGGAAGCTGGAGGCCGCCAGCTCCGCCATTAGGGCCTCAGCACAGACGGAGACGGTGTCGGGGGACACGACAAGAAAAGACACATCCCCCGAAGGGAGAGACTAAAACCCCGTTTCTCCTAACCAAGGGAATCATACAGTGTAGAATCATAGATTGTCCTTCAGCCCAACTTATCCATGCCAACTAAGACATCCCATCTAAGCTAGTCCCATTTGCATTTGTTTTTTTCCAATTTATTCCTTCCAATGAATGGTTATTCTGCAGACCAGAAAGAACACACAAATACTTGCATGCTAGTGTCTATGGGACCTGTGTGTATGGCCTCACAGACAATCCTAGATTACGCAAACGAGCTGCAGAAACGCATCTGGGGAGACCAACCAGAGCCAGTCAGGACTAATTAATTATTAATTTAATTTAGAGATAGAGTGTGGAAACAGGCCCTTCGACCCACCGAGCCCACACCGACCAGCAATCCCCGCACACTAACATCCCTCTAAACCTTACCTGTCCAAGTGTCTTTTAAATGCTGTTTCTCGTACCTGCCGCAACTACCTCCTCTGACAGCTCATTCCGTTCACCCACCAACCTCTGAGTGAAACACTTGCCCCTCAGGTTCCTATTAAACCTTGTCCCATTTACCTTAAACCTCTTGTTCTTGCTTCTCCAACCATTGGTAAAAGACTACATTTACTCTATCTAATCCCCTTCATGATCTTGTACATATGCAATTGAGCAAAGATCTTGCCATCAAATTTGCTCCTCAAGCTAACCATATGCAGTTGTAATTGAAATGTGAAGCATGTTGGCTGTCTGCATTCCGAATGGAAAAGGTGGCCAGCAGTAATATTTCCCAGCCACAGCACTTTCCCACATCAGCCACCGACTCTCTGTTTTGAGAACAAGAAATGTCGGATGTCATTCACAAGAGTTGTATCGCATGCTTAGATTTAGGTCCTGACCATTTGTGAAATTGCTGGCTCCTCGAGACTGGATTATGTTAATTATTTGCAGCCTTTTTCATAATAGACAATAGGTGCAGCAGTAGGCCATTTGGCCCTTCGAGCCAGCACCACCATTCAATGCGATCATGGCTGATCATCCCCAATCAGTACCCCATTCCTGCCTTCTCCCCATATCCCCAGACTCCACTATTTTTAAGAGCCCTATCTAGCTCTCTCTTGAAAGCATCCAGAGAACCTGCCTCCACCGCCCTCCGAGGCAGAGAATTCCACAGACTCACCACTCTCTGTGAGAAAAAGTGTTTCCTCGTCTCCGTTCTAAATGGCTTACTCCTCATTCTTAAACTGTGGCCCCTGGTTCTGGACTCCCCCAACATCAGAAACATGTTTCCTGCCTCTAGTGTGTCCAATCCCTTAACAATCTTACATGTTTCAGATACCCTCTCATCCTTCTAATTTCCAGAGTGTACAAGCCCAGCTCCACACTGGGCTTCAACTGCAACTGCACACAATACTCCAGGTGTGGCCTCACTAGGGCTCTGTACAACTGCAGAAGGACCTCTTTGCTCCTATATTCAATTCCTCTTGTTATCATGGCCAACAGGCCATTCGCTTTCTTCACTGCCTGCTGTACTTGCAAGCTTACTTTCATAGACTGATGTACAAGGACCCCCAGATCCCATTATACTTCCCCTTTTCCCAACTTGACGCCATTTAGGCATAACATATTGGCATATGTTTTACAATTTAATTTGTAATTCTCGCAGGCCAAACAGCTATCGGATCTGCCTTTGTCTACAATATCAAGTTCAATAAGAGCATGAACAGTTATTCTGCAGACCAGAAAGAACACACAAATACTTGCATGCTAGTGTCTATGGGACCTGTGTGTATGGCCTCACAGACAATCCTAGATTACGCAAACAAGCTGCAGAAACGCATCTGGGGAGACCAACCAGAGCCAGGCAGGACTGTAAGTAATTATTAATTTAGTTTAGTTTAGAGATACAGTGCGGAAACATGCCCTTCGGCCCACCGAGTCCACACCGACCAGCAATCCCAGCACACTAACACTATCCTACACACACTGGAGACAATTTTCAATTTTACTGAGCTAATTAGCCTCCAAACCTGTACGTGTTTGGAGTGTGAGAGGAAACCAGAGCACTCGGAGAAAACCCACGCAGGTCTCATCCTTCTACATAGGATGAGACCTGCGTGGAGAAACTCCATACAGACAACACCTGTAGTCAGGATTGAACCCAGTTCTCTGGCGCTGTAAGGCAGCAACTCTACTGCTGCACCACTGTGCCATCGCAATATCATTTTGACTGAATGAATTCTAAGTAGTTCCAATTTATATCACTTGTTCAGTGATACGGAAAGATCATGACAAATTAAGAGGCCATTTGGCCCATTGAATTTGTTCTAGTCAAAAATATGTTATAGATTTGTGTTCTTCAAATGTACATTAGTTTAGTTTAGAGATACAGCACGGACACAGGTCCTTCAGCCCACCGAGCCCGTGCCGACCAGCGATCCCCGTCCATTCGGCACTGTGCCGCCCATACTGATTTTAATTGAGGAATAAGATCATACTCAACCATCCAAGTTACCCATGTCTTTGTCTTTGTCTTTACTTTGTGTTTATTGACAAATATGGTGTTGTCTTAAACTAATATCTTCTTACCTAGCATTTTGAGAGTCAAGTGTTGTTCTCTTTCAACATTCAGTGCCCAACCCTGCACGGTGAACCAACAAGTTAAGTTGTGTAATACTTTGTATTAAATTGTGTCCTAACATGAAACCCGTTGGATAAACATAATTTCATAGAACAAATCTTTGAATACATTCCAGCTGGAAATTGGTGACATCATATTTTGCCACTGAATCTGTTTTGCCAGGATTTTGGAAGGCAGACAGCATAGTATTCATGTGTAGGAAGGAATTGCAGATGCTGGTCTACACCCAAGATAGACACACAATGCTGGAGTAACTCATATTTTGGGTCTCGACCTGAAACGTCACCCATTCCTTCGCTCCAGAGATGTTATCTGTCCAGCATAGTATTCATCCTTATTACCTTCTGTAAAATAAAAATCAGTCAAACCACCAGTCTGAAGAAGGGTCTCGACCCGAAACGTTGCTTATCAACACCAGTCTGAAGAAGGGTCTCGACCCGAAACGTCGCCTATCTCCTTCGCTCCTTAGATGCTGCTGCACCCGCTGAGTTTCTCCAGCTTTTTGTGTAACCCTCAGTCAGACTTTTTCGTATTTTTTTCTCTGTTTAAACAAAAATAGGCATGAAGTGCAAATAAAAGTGCACAATAGTTTGCTGAATACCATACATTTAAATTCCAATAAAGTATTGCTTTATTCCTGATATAAATTTTCATATTTACACTAATGTCAGATTGGATTTAAGGTTGGCAGCAACATTTTAATCGGAGGCAATAAAATCGCATCTTGTATAATTTCTGCCAGATTGAAGATTTAATTAATACTAATGAGTGGTGATAATGATGGCAGGAAAATTGATTAAATACCACTTAACCTTGTAATTACGGGGTGGACGAGCTAGAAGAGCAATGATAAATTCCAGGGTTAAAGACTGGCTAGTTGAAGTTGCACTTCATACCAGCAAAACATATTAAACAAGCTCATGGAAACATAATGCATTTAAATTACTCATATGGCAGGTGCTGAGCTGCAGCAGTAATGTGGCAATGAACTCGCATGAAGGACCATTAATTTTCAATGTCTTCATGCCATTGTCATTCTTACTGAAAGTCAATGTGCTGTTGACTTCAGTCACTCAAGCTTTATCCCAGTTGCCAGCAGAATGCTGTTATTCATGAATACCTACTGGAAAACATTGCTGTAGTTTCGACATCACTGGGTCTAAATCCTGGAACCCTTGTTCCTATTAGCTCCTGGGAATACTGTGAATGAAAGACCGCAAATGGTTAGAGGACAATTAACCTGTCTAGTCAATGGATACCTGCCCTTTGATGAAGAGTTAGGTAGGAACCTCAGGCTGCCAATTGGATGTGTGCATTGCTGGCAAGTCCAACATCTATTGCATGTCCCTGGTTCCCCTGAAAAGTTGGTTGAGTTTGCACCTTGAATTAGTGAAGTTATTCTCAAAGTGCTTCTGGAATACAGTCCTAGGATTTGGAACGAGTGACACAGGTCATGACTGAGTGTTTGATAGGCTTTTGGCTCATGGGCCTTCATCAGTCACATCTCCAAGTAGAGAAATTGGGAGGTCATGTTGCAGTTGTATTAGTCGTTGGCGAGGCCACGTTTAGAGTATTGTGTACAGTTTTGGGCACAATGCCATAGGAAAGATGTTGGAAAAAAGATTTTCGGAAAGACCTCAAGATTCTGACCTCTGCCCGACTCGCTCCAACCTCGAGGTTCCGAACGCCTGGACGCCCTACTTCGAGGCACCAACCCCGGTCTGACCACTGGGACTTTGACCACGTTGCTCCGCGCCAACATCTCTGTAGGCCGCGACGCCCCGTGGGGTGACTCCTCCTCCGTACCGTAGCGGGCAAGTCAGGCCTGGTCACTGGAGTGTCCTGGCACACTGCTCACCGGGAGTGCCCCGGCCTGCTGCTCACTGGGAGATGGGTATATGGAACAAGTTGCCAGAGGAGGTAGTTAAGGCAGATACTATTTCAACGTTTAAATAACACTTGGACAGGTGAATGTATAGGAAATGTTTAGAGAGATATGGGGCAAATTTGGGCAAATGGGACTAGCTTAGATGAGGCATCTTGGTTGGCATGCTCGAGTTGGGCTGATGGATCTGTTTCTGTGCTGTATCGACTGCATCTATGTTACCATGCATGAAAAATCCCTTCTCATTCGATAAGCATTTCACCGCAATTTGCCAATGCATTATGTCCAGAATGGGAATTGATATCATGTAATCTTATAAGTAATCCAGCTTCAATTTTTTTTTAATGTAATGAAGCGGATTGTGCAAAATATGCTCTACTGTAGATTATTTCTTCAATTACAGTTCTTTTAATTAATCTTGACATGATCTTAATTCAATTGAATAAATGTTATAACAATACTCAAAAGGATTAATTTGCATGTTACTACCTAATGGTTGTGTAAAATTTAAATTACTGCAAGCATTAGCTAATACAATATTTCACTGTTTGTGAAATATTTTAAGATGATCATTGTATTTCCTTGGAACTGGATTTCGTAGGTGATTTCTCCACATTTGAAGTATTGATTCTACGTTTAACTGATTATTGGACTTCTAATCTTGTGTATTTGTATGTATGACATTAAAACATTCAGAATATTATTCTTCTGTCCCAGGTAATATTATTAACATGACCCATCTATAAAAATCCTATTAATTTAAATGTTTATGGAGCTGCAAAAGGATGTAGAAATCCATTCAATCAATATGTTCTCATTTTGTTTAAAATGTAATATAATTGAGTGATCTTATTAGTAGTATCAATTTGGGAGATTTGTAAAGGATATTCTGAAAGCTTCTGTATCATTGCTCAAACATGTATTTCAAGTACAACAACATCAGTATAAGTATTTAAAGTAGGAAAAAAATGGTCTTGATTAATTTATTGTCAGAGAATTTTCTTCCTTACATTTTGTCTTGAGTAATACATATATTCAATCTCTGCTGCTCAGATCACGAAAGACAGCTGGACAGATCTCACAGTCAAGTTAAAATAGTGTTTGGTACATGGGCAGCAAAAGTTCTTTATATCTTTCAAGCTTGTTTGAAGTTCATAAGTGATAGGAGCAGAATTTGGCCCATCAAGTCTACGCTGATAGACACAAAAAGTTGGAGTAACTCAGCGGGACAGACAGCATCTCTGGATAGAAGGAATGGGTGATGTTTCAGGTCGAGACCCTTGTTCAAACCCGAAATGTCACCGATTCCTTCTCTCCAGAGATGGTGCCTATCCCGCTGAGTTACTCCAGCAATTTGTGTCTATCTTCTGTGTAAACCAGCATCTGCAGTTCCATCCTGCACAAGTCTACTCCACCATTAAATCATGGCTGATTTATCTCTCCCTCTTAACCCCAAGTGGTTTTAGTCACACTTTGTACTGCCAGTAACAAGTTTGTTGTGGGAGATTGGAGTCACTTTATTATTCAAGGATGAAAATGTGCAAATTAAAATTGAACTATCCATCATGACAACTTTGTTTCAGTTTCGTCCATGAGTCAGCAGGTGATTCTTTGTATAGTGTATCCATTGAAATTGTCCGTGAAAACACAATTCTTGGCGTTGTGGTGTAAAACGATGTAATAATCTGCAATTGGCAACTGTGATTTTGAACGTATTGATTTCTTAGTTATGCTATCACGATAACAAAGTAAATGGAGACTGGACATGTCTCTATTGAGGAGGAAAGGCAATTGGCATCATCACAAAAATTACAGCAGTAATACTTTTCTTTAATAAAACTTACTTTATAACATGTGCTGTGGCCTGGAGGCAGTGGCAATATTAAAAAAAGAGTATTGCTGCTGCAATTGTCGTGATAATGCCAGTTTTGGGACATTCACATTATATTCATACTGAAGGTAGAGAGAAGCTATGTGATTTTACCATCTCCAGGCTCCAGGCAGAACCTGGCGTTTGTCCTTATTCCTTCTCCTTCCATGTTTCATTAACTTTATAGAAGTATGGGTACCTTCGCTCACTTTCTGACTCCATTTCACGTCTCGTAATGCCTAGGTATGCTTCTTGATGGCACCCTCTCGCCTTGGGTCTCCTTGTGGCTTTTGGCTTGAGGACTGCTGTCTACAAGTTAGTTTCTATTTTTGGTCATTGTTTGTATGTAAAGTTAGCATATAAGTATCTAAGATTAGGAAAGAGATAGATGGGGTAGACAGTCAGAAGTTTTATCCCAGGGGTAGAACTGTCATAGACTAGAGGGCATAGCTTTTTTTTAGATGGGTTAAATTTAATGGAGATGTGCAGGCAAGATTTTTACTTAGAGAATGGGTGGGTGGGTGCCTGGTACCTGCAACCATGGATGGCCTTCAGATACAGAGCTTTTTAGATGGGCACCTGATTAGGCAGTGAATTATGCATATGAATGTTTGGCACAATGCCTGTTGAAAATTAATGAGCATTCTTTGCCCATTCACTTTCTGATGCTGCTGCCCCTGTTTCTGCCTCCTTTCCCTGAAAGCAATTGGGCGGTGGCTGGTGGCAAAGAGACAGAAATAAACAAAGTCCATCGAGGCATGATAGGCTAAATGGCCACCCTCTGTGCTATGAGGCTTTCTGAAGTAACACATATCCCACTTCTTAGAAGAAGCAAGACTGAATGTTGCAGAGCAGCTGGAGAGGCTGTTTGGTCTCCTACTATTTCTTCTGCTCTTGTGTCCAGTTCTGTTCAAGTGGGAATTGACAGGAGATGGAGAGTAAGAGGGGTTATGAAAAGACGGAGGAAGGTCAGATTTGTTTTTATCTTTTCAGTCTGTCCTTTAGTTACATTTGTTTTGTTTCAGCTACAAATCTGTTTTACTTTTATAGTTGAGCGCTGGGTTTACCCTACTCATGAAATGTTAAATGCTTTTCCCTTCCTTTGTTTGTGCCATTTTTCTTGGTTCTTGGCTTAATTCTTCACTGCACCTCACTTGAATAAAACAGTTAATTCACTAATAATCTTGCCTTTTACTTGTCTATTGTTTTTTACATGTCTATTGTTTCCACCACTTTTAGGGTTCTTGTTTGCATCTCTATCTTTCTAATTTTCAGTTCTGATCAATAATCGCACCCAAATCCTCAACTATTTGTTTTCCCCAGGGAGACTAATTGATCTGACGCGTGTTTTCTGAAAATTCGGCCTTTGAGATTTCCACAGTCTGCATGTGCTTACCTGTCAGTCACATCTTCCGTTGTTGAAAGGGTATCTGCAAAATCTTTACTGAGCCTTATTGAGTACAGGATCTTCTGTCATAGCATCTTGCCACAAACATAAAACTAACTGAAATGATCTTTACAAATGCTTTGCATGTGGCTGCAAATTAAAAGAGGAACAAGAGTTATTAAGGCCTCCACTTCATTTTGAGTGTTCACGCTATGGCTTCAGCCACATTTAAGCCTCTGTCCTCTACGCTCTTCAAAATCTTCTTGTTTGTTCGGTTTAAAAGAAAATGCACATTGACTGCACTCAAGTAAAATGTTTCTAGTTCCCCCTATAGTGTATGTTGATCAGGAATATGCCTTTTCATTTATCCATTATTTTGTTTTGCAGAGCAGGACTGTTCAAAGCAGTCTTAAACAAAAGATGAAAAATTAATTGGCACTTTCAATTAAGAAAGCAGTACTCTTGGTATCTGTCTGCTTTTTCCCCCTGAAATTAGTAATCAGAGCGTCATTTGATCCACGAAGCAGTGTGTAATCTATGTACAATAATATGGCACTGTAGCCCCACCAGCTGGTCAGTGCGAAGATCAGAGGTCTAGCGGCTTGCATTTGTTCTCATTTGATGTTTAATTGTTATTTTGCATGCAGAGGGCTAAGTTTAAAATAATATTTATTTTGTTGTCCAAGCAACCATATCATGTTAGATACTTTGTCTGAACTATTTTTTCGCATTTATTTGGTTGCATTTGGTACTTAACCTATTAAAATGACAATGAGCAGTGTACATCCAATGATCTCAATTTGCTTGGAACAGCAGCATCTTGATTGTCGATAATTCCATTCATGCTAATCTGGGTAATGTATGAAAGACCTGAGATTTAGCTAGTCAGAGGGGAAACACCACAGATTTTCCTAAAACTATAAAACTTAACTGAAAGAATTGATCCAAGACAGACATAATTTACGTTTGATACCTCTGTGCGCTCATGTAGAAGCAGGATTGCACAAGGATGCTGCTAATTTCTGTTCATTTCAGGAAATCAGTGGTGCTTTAAACCAGTTGTTGTCTGCAGTTCATGCAAGCTCTGGAAATACCACCATTCGAATAACTTGTATTTTTGATAAGGGCTGTTGTCAAAGGTTCTAATAGGTGGAAAACAGAGTGAATTGTTACCCGTGGGAACTTGTGTCCTTATGAAATACATTTGCTCTGAGAATTTCTGGTTATTTCATTGGCTTTTGCTTGCTATTCTGTTGCCATGGTTGCAAATACACTAAGGAGCTTGAAACTAAGATCATTGCTAACAAAGAATGTTTCCTCATACGATTACATCAGATAGCATTGCCTTAATTAAAAGCACCCTGATGTGGCCAAAAGCATGGAGTAAAGTAAGCAGGTAATGTTTTGACAGGGAGCTGTGATAACGAGGCTGATACTGTCATCTGGTACAAAGTAAGTAAACACATCACAACATCTAGCAAACCAAAATTAATCAGGATGCTCAAATGTGTTTTACAGTATTATGCAACCCTCACATTTCTCTAGAAGATCCTCAATAACCTTCATTGTTTGTTTTTCTAAGGCATATGATTTAAATTTCCATAAATCACTTGTGGTCCTGAAGGATATCAGGTGCCATAATGTGACAATAATAATGTCCCAGGAGGTGTTAATTGATTTTGTACTATTAGAGCAATAATTTGGCGTCCAAATAAGCTTTTAGTTTATGTACTACTGATTTTCTGCCTAGGTAGTATTACTACTAATGAACAGACAACAAAGTGACCCAATGAAAAGAACAGAGGTTCTTCCCACATGAAGATTTCACAGTATTGGTGATGACTTAGTTTGAAAAGCACAATGGTTTCTAGGTGTAAAGAACACACAGTTTCAGAAATGATTATTGTTATTATAAGGACTCAGCAGTTTGAATGTATCTGAATTTTGGCTGCAATCAAACAGCTGAGTGTAAATATATTAATAATTAAAATAATCATCACAATAATGCTCATCTTTATTGGGCCTTCAGCAGGACATGTTTTCTCATGAGCAATATGTGATTCTGCAATTAGAAAAAAAATACTCTCCCTGGAGGACTCTACTTTGCAGCTTAAAATTGAACTATTTTTAGTTTTGAAGGTGACGAATCATGCAATTATATTGGAACAAGTTCAAGAACATACGAAATAGAAGCCAGTGGGCCATTCAATTAGATCATAGCCAATTCTCAATCTAAAAAACACTTATTTCCCACCCACTCAGCATATCTCCTTCAACTTCCAGAATCACTATGTCCCCTTTCGATCACCTGCCCCAATGGATAGGGAGGAACTGCAGATGCTGGTTTACAATTAACAATGGCCAGTTTCCTTTATCTTCGTTACTTTTTTGCATATCTTTCATTCATTTCTTCTATATCTCATTATATCACTGTCTTGTTTCCCCTTCCCCTGACTCTCAGTCCAAAGAAAGGGTCCCGAACCAAAAGTTCCCTTATTCCTTTTCCCACAAGATGCTGTCTGACCCGCTGAGTTACTTCAGCTTTTTGTGTCTACCTGCCCCAATGGACCGAAGTTCATTGAACTTAGTGTTGTACATTCTGAACAATTGCACACCCACATGTCTCATGCGAAGAGTTCCAAAAATAAAAATGATTGTGGATGATCAGCCATGATCACTTTGAATGGCGATGCTGACCCGAAGGGCCGAATGGCCTACTCCTGCACCTATTGTCTATTGTCTATTGTCTATTGTCTATTTATATTCAGTCTGAAATGACCGCACACTTATCCTGAGATTTAAATTCCCCATAATTCTTGTTTAAGGTAACACAAAATTTAAATCATTAGTCAAATTTGGCTCCCAGCATCTCGAGGCACTTAGGAGGGCCTCGTGTGTGAAGGCCCTCTGATATTCTACTTCACACATAGACCAAGGTATTGACTGCAGTAGAAGATCTACTTCACACATAGACCGAGGTATTGACTGCAGTGGAAGATGTCAATATTCTTTCCTTTTTTTCCCAATAACACATCCTAATGTCTAACCTTGAGCAACTGAGAATGTTTTGCTGTAACTTGTCTCCTGATGTTTGATACTCTAAGTGGAAAACTAATACTTCAACTCAATAAGTTCAATTTCATAAATTCTAGGAGCAGAAGTAGGCCATTTGGCCCATCAAGTCTACTCCACCATTCAATAATGGCTGGTTTATCTTTCCCACTCAACCCCATTCTCCTGCCTCCCCTCGATTACCCTGGACCCCTAGATACTAATCAAGTATCTATCAATCTCTGCCTTAGAAATCTATTGACTTGGCCTCCACAGCCATGTAAGCTCTGCTCTGTGTAAAATAACTTTAAATATCAATTCAAGGAAGTTCACAAAGCCGGTGTCTTTACTCACAGACAAATACTGAAAATATGTATTTAGTACTCACAGGCTGATCGATTATCCGTGATAAGAACCTTCAGAAGCAAAATACAAGAGAAAGTTTTCTTAATACAAGGCAGAGAATTCCTCGGATGGACATTTTTAGCTAAATTTATTTATTTATTGTAAAACAAACTTTCCCCAGTATGACAAGATCAACTTTCATAATCATAAGATCATAAATGATAGGAGCAGAATTAGGCCATTCAGCCCATCAAGTCTACTCTGCCATTCAATCATGGCTGATCTGGCTCCCTCCTAACCCAATTCTCCTGCCTTCTTCCCATAACCTCTGACATCCGTACTAATCACTTATTCATTTTAAATGATTCATATTTTTAAAATGTCTTAATGTGAGTCAGTAGGTGGTTTAAATTATTTATTCTACACATTGTATTAATGTTATATGACAGGATAAATTTACTACATAAATAATATTTAATAATTTCCATTGATGTTTAAAGCATTATTTTCTCTATTCTCTTAATATGATCAACTTTGCTTTAGAAGGTGTCAGTCTATATTAACCATTACATCGGTGTAAGATTGTTCTTAATAATACTTTCATGTTGTTTAAATCATGTAGTCATGCACCGCGATTTCTGAAGTTAACGATAATAAGTTCACATTTTATTTGGAGATCGCAGTATATGAACCTTTACATGCTACATGATAATGATATTGAAATTCCACTGCAGTGTAGTTAGTGTACTTTTTCTCACTCTAAATGGCTTTACCGCCTCATCTGTGCATAGTTTAAGCATACCTGATTTGCTAATGAGCCATCTATTTGGCATTCGGAATGAAATCTCATTCTCCCACTGGCCAGTAAAAACAAAAACGGTCAGCTCCCAACTTTTCTGGATTGTTTATGGAATGAATGCATGATTATTTGTTATTATGCCATTTTCCAAATTAATGGTGTTTTATAACTCTGGCATGTCCCTGTGAGACTAGGAAATTGGTGAGGTGATCACCAGGCCATCAACAGGGTGGTGGGAGTTTAGTTTACAGATTCAGGCTCGGCCAACCAACCAGTGATCCCCACACATTAACACTATCCTACACACACACCACGGGCAATTTTACATTTATACCAAGCCAATTAACCTCCAAACATGCACATCTTTGGAGTGTGGGAGGAAGCCGAAGATCTCGGAGAAAACCCACACGGTCACGGGGAGTACGTCCAAACTCCGTACAGACAGCACCCATAGTCAGGATTGAACCTGGATCTCTGGTGCTGCAAGGGCAGTAAGGCAGCAACTCTACCACTGCGCCACCGTGCAGCCCTAGTTAGTTTTGTAGTTTGGAAGCAGGGTTCCATGTGGACATACGTGAACTCCAAAAACATACATGTTTGTAGGTTAATTGGCTTCAGTAAAATTGTAAATTGTCCCTAGTATGTGTAGGATGGTGTTAGTGTGTGGGGATCGCTGATCGGCACAGACTCGGTGGGCCGAAGGGCCTGTTTCCGTGCTGTATCAAAACTAAACTAAACTAAACTAATATCAGGAAAACCAAAGCTGAGGAACAAATTACAAATAAAGAAAAACTACAAAGGCATGGAACAAAGTTGCACTGATTTGTCATAAAGTATCAGATGTTGCCCATGCTAATTGAATATCCTGCCAGAGGATAAACTTGTCTGAAGCGCAGTCCTTTAGGCAACACAAGTTGTAGTGTTAAGGAGTGACAGATAGAACTGTTGACAGCAAAGTCATATTCATTCTTCTTGTAGACAAAACCCATTAACATTGTCGGGCATTTTCTCTTTTTACGTCAATGATTTTCTGGTTGTTCAATGGTTCTTAGAGAAGACAGGGCTTCTATTATGGCAGAAATTCTATCGTGTGCTTAATGCTTGTTTAATAATATTTTACGAAATAAGAGAGTTAAGAACCCATGAGGAGGCACGGTGGCGCAGCAGTGGAGTTGCTGCCTTATAGCACCAGAGACCCGGGTTCGAGCCTGACAACGCATGCTGCCTGTATGGAGTCTGTACATTCCCCGCATCGCAACCGGAAGTGGCGGCGCTGCCTGGCAGCTGCGGCTCGCCTGCAGTCCGTCTGTTTTTTCTTTTTTTTTGTTTGTTTTTGTTTATGTCTGTTTAGTTTATGTTAGTTTAGTTAGTTTATTAGATTGTATGGGGGGGGTGGGGTGGGAGAAACAGGGCTTAGTCCCTTCCTTCGGGGGGATACAACCTTTTCTTGTTGTATCCCCCTGTCTCCGTCTGCGCTGAGGCCCTAATGGCGGAGCTGACGGCCTCGGGCGGCGTTCGCTGCAGCGGCGGTGGCCCGACTGACCTGGCCTGGCGGCGGCGGCCCGACTTGGAGCTGTGGCGGACCGGCCTGGAGCGGCGGACCGGCCTGGAGCGGCGGACCGGCCTGGAGCGGCGGCGGACCGGCCTGGAGCGGCGGCGGACCGGCCTGGAGCGGCGGCATTCCGGCGTTCCGGTGGTGGCGGCCCGATTTGGAGTGGCGTCCCGGCCTGGAGCGGCGGCGGCGTTCCGGTGGCGGCGTCCCGGCCTGGAGCGGCGGACCGGCCTGGAGCTGTGGCGGCATTCCGGTGGAGGCGGCGGCCCGATTTGGAGCGGCGGCGGCATTCCGGCGTTCCGGTGGCGGCAGCGGTACCAACACCCGGCAGGGACAATACACCAGAGGCCTGGATCGCCTCAGCGCAGAGGGAGTACAAGGAGGGAAGGAGACAAAGACTAAAGACTTTTGCCTTTCACCACAGTGAGGAGGTGTTTGCTGAACTCACTGTGGTGGATGTTAAATTTGTGTGTTTTTGTTATTTTTAAGTTATTTTGAATTTTTGTATGACTGCAGGCAACGAAATTTCGTTCAGACCGGAAGGTCTGAATGACAATAAAGGTAATCTAATCTAATCTAATCTAAAAATCGCTGCGAGGCTTTTCTCCGGGTGCTCCCATTTCCTCCTACACTCCAAAGACGTACAGGTTTGTATGTTAATTGGCTTTGGTAAAGATTGTAAATTGTCCTTAGTGTCTAAGGTAATGTTAGTATACGGGGATCGCTGATCAGCACAGACTGGATGGGCTGAAGGGCTGTTACCGCGCTGTATCTCTAAACTAAACTAAAGTCTGAAGAAGGGTCTCGACCCAAAACGTCACCTATTCCTTTTCTCCAGAGATACTGTGTGACCTGCTGAGTTACTCCAGGTTCTTGTGTCTATCTTCCGTTTAAACCAGCGTCTGCAGTTCCTTCTTTAACTCATGGAGACATGCATTGTTGATACAGCAAATGTAAGACATATAATAATTATATAAATAATGCAGAATATTTTTCAGTAAGTTTGATGATCATGCTTTTCTTGCCTTATGTTTGTGAAGGATTAAACTCTGGAATTCACACCTAAACATCTCCTTCTCTTACCCACTTTCCTTTTTTAAGCTATTTACAACTACCCTATTTTTTGGGTCACCTGCCCTATTTATTTTTCTTCTGTTGCTCAGTGTGTTTGTTGATAACGCTCTTGTAACACCAAAGGTATCACTGACATAGTTTGTTGTCAATGCACACACTTTGACCTGACACCTCTTCACTCTCAAAGAAGAGCAATGAGCTGCCAATTATGTTCCACGTTGCTCTCACTGGGAATGAAAAGCCATAGTGCATTCGAAAGGATACGAGTACCTGTTCCAAGTATGTTTCCCATGCTTAGGATGGCCTAAATGCGAGCACAGTATTGTTAATGGAGATTCCAGTTATTGCCTCTCTCAGCATTAGGTCAGAGCTTTGAGGATTTTAACACCAGACAAAAAATAATGTTCACACTTCCCTCTTCACTAACTGTTGTGAAAATAGGACTGGTACAAAAACCATTGTGGCTTCAGACTACTTTGTGGAGGTGATCCTGCATCTTTTAGTAAAAGTAATACAGATTTTCACAGTTAGTTTAGTTTCGTTTGGAGATACAGAGCGGAAACAGGCCTTCCGACCCACCCAGTCCACACTGACCAGCGATCCCCACAAACTAACACTGTCCTATACACACCAGGGACAATTTACGTTAATACCAAGTCAATTAACCTTTGTATGTCTTTGGAGTGTGGGAGGAAACCGGAGCTTCCCGGCGAAAACCCACGCAGGTCACAGGGGAGAAGATACAAACTCCATATAGACTGCACCCATAGGCAGGATCTTTGGCGCCGTAAGGCAGCAACTCTACCGCTGCAACACCCTGCCGCCCTTTTTACAGTTTGTCGAAATGTGATGAGGGTTATGAATATTTCTAAAAAAGAACAACTTAAAGTAACAAAGCGTAACATCTAATCAGGATGATGATGATTTCTGAACAATAACTATTGATGATTGAGTTGTAGGCCTTTTGTCGAGTTACTGGCAGAGGCAAGGAGTACGAGAGACTTTATTGGGTACCTCAAATGGGTGCCCCATCTACTGGCTCTTGCCCATATGTGAAGAATGCAGAACTAATGTGATACGGGCACTCTCTTTTCTCTACTCAGTGCCGCAACTAATTGCTTTCTGAAAGTTCACCCTCATGAAAGCAGATATGACTTTTGCCTCCAGATGAATGTGACAAGGGGGTACACACACACACACCCACCTTGGTGGAGCGTTCTTTGCAAAACAGGCAATAAGCTCATAAATTCATGCTCGAGAGCAGAATTAGGCCATTCAGCCCATCAAGTCTACTCTGCCATTCAATCATGACTGATCTATCTTCCCCTCTCAACCCCATTCTTATCCCATCTCCCCATAGCCCCTGACGCCCACACTCAAGAATCTGTTAATCTCCACCTTAAAAATATCCATTGACTTAGCCTCCACAGCCATCTGTAGCAATGAATTCCACAGGTTCACCACCCTCTGACTAAAGATGAGATCACCTCTCATTCTTCTCAGCTCAAGAGAATAAATGTCCATTCTACACAAAATGTCCTCATGTAACAAATCCTCCCATCACACAAATTGAACTGATGAACCTTCAAAACATTCCCTTTATTGCAATGATATCCTCTCTTGAGTCGGGAGACCAAATCTATACAAATTTTATGTTTGTTTTTTTGCCATTTCCTCATTACCCAATATAATATCTCCTATCTGAGTTCATAAGGAAGCTTTCACAGTTGATATTTCCTACTAGATTACTATTGTATCCTATTTTCCCTTTCCTTATCAATGTCTTTGTCCTCATTTGCTAACTTCTGGAGTTTTCTCAATCCTCAGTCTTATAGGCAATGTTATTGTATTTTTTCTTTGATTGAATGCTACCTTTAAATTCCTTAGTTATCCACAGTCAAATCACATTGAAATAGGCAGGTAGCACAAAGTTCACGAGCAGTCAACAAGGATGGATTCTTCAAACATTGCAATATTCCCACTGTGTTTTGTGAGTTTACCAGCTTTGTCTCTTGGTTAGCTCAAATTCTGGCCTGCTGTGGATTCATTGATCTCTATTCATCATGATCAACAGTAGTTTTTTTTTCCAATCACGCTGGTCCTAAACTCAAGAGCTCTGTTAGTTCACTCCCTAGCCTGAAAAAGTACAACCTTTTGATGAAGCCCTTCTTCGCCAATCCTAATATCTCCATGCTGTGATACTCCTGATTTTGAACATTATATGACCTGGTTTGTTTTCATTGAAAATAATACACAACAGAAAATGTAGTTTCAGAATACTAGAGTAAATCACGTTTGAAATTCAGGTTAGCCAAGAATTAAGCATAATTGGGACCATTCGCAGGTTACTTACAACCCAACAGTAAATTTAAACCCTTACTTTTACTTGGGATTTTTGTTAGAACTTGTAATTGGGTTCCATTGTGAACATTAGCAAAAATTCATAGCCTGTTTTTGGCCTCCAGCATTATTTGCAGCCCCTTTGATCTGAAACACAACAGTGATCGCTTACCTTCAATGTGCTTTCCCCTGAAGACTTACTGTTTAAACACCCAAATACATTCAAACTGCATTAGTTCAGTTCCTTAACAACAATTCTGCAACCACACAATTCCAACTACATTTACCCCACAGTTAATCTGAAGCCTTTTTGCGTCTCGATGCTGTGTTCAGATACCTAACACTCCTTTGTTCTCTTGATGAATGCCATGAGAGAGAGAGAGAGAGAGAGAGCGAAAATGAGAGAAGGACTGTCTGACTACCTATCCTTGATATTCAAGAACTGTACAGCCACGGTAGAAAGCATTTTATCAGAATGGTTTGGAACAGCGGCAACCAAGTCTGAAAGAAATTACGGAGAGTTGAAGACGTTGCCCAGACCATTGTGCAAAGCAACCTCCCTTCCATTGACACCATCTCGACTTCACGGCACATTCCATGCCACTGCCACTGCCACTGGTCTTTATCAGCTTTGGTTTCTTGTATATTGTGGAAGGGGCAGGTGAGGGTGTGAATGTCGATGGAGAAATGAGAATTAAGTACCATGTATCAGTATGTACTGTATGATTTAAGGATGAGTACGTTTGAAATAAAGGTAGTAGCAGATTGTGAATGGAGATGAATCAAAAGGGTCTGCACATGGTGATAATAAGGTCTAACAATCTGTTTGTGAAAATTATCTCCTGTCCTTATTGAAATATTGCTGGTAACATAGTCTTGCAGGGTCTATATGGCTCCTAGCACAAAGAATATTCCTTCTGGTCTGCACCAACTTGTCAAGTTAGTCTCTCTTTGAGAACATGGAAGCATCCGGACATTCTGCAGCATTTTCTCTGGTAATTGTTTTTGTTTGCATTTATGGCTGTATAACCATCAATTCATAGGACACGCTGATGCTGGAATTCAACCCTATGTACCAGCGAACATGGTATTATAACGGTCTGAAGAAGGGTCTCGACCCGACACGTTGCCTATCTCCTTCGCTCCTTAGATGCTGCTGCACCCGCTGAGTTTCTCCAGCTTTTTGTGTAACCCATGGTATTATAGAATGCTGTTTATTTAATAAGGATTGCAAAGCTAGATTGCAATTTCAATTGCACCTTTTCAAATAATGTTAATGTGTCACACACTGCTGTTCAGTGCATTTAATGTTTTATGTGACATTCCTAACTGTCACTATGTAATGTTGGCATTTGCCGGCAGAGCACCAAGGCAAATTCCTTGTATGTCAATACTTGGCCAATAAACTTATTCATTCATTAATTCATTTAAAATGTAGAGAAAGAATTGCTTGCATTGTGGACAGCTAGTTTAAGAACCGACGGCACGTCATATTAATATGGTAAGACAAATTCATTTATTTCTAACAGCAATTTTTATTTTTTGGTTGAAGGAATATTGGAATAAAAGAATAGGTTGGCAGTTTTAACTTAGTTCACAGAATCATACAGCATGGAAACAGGATTTTTGGCCCAACTTACCCATGTCGACCAAGATGCCCCATCGACACTAGTCCCACCTGCCCACGTTTGGCCCATATCCCTCTAAACCTTCCCATCTATGTAGCTGTCCAAATGTCCTTTAAGGCAGGTATTTCTGTCAAAATGGATATCATGGTATTTCTTGAAATGGTCAATAATTCATTCTCATTTTGAAAAGTAAACCTTTCTCTTTTTGCACTTTACATTAATGTTTGTAGAGCATTTAGAAAAACAATTACCAGTTAACATGATTGGTAAATTGTATGATGTAATCTCAGGTTACCGGTGTAGTTTTAAATTTAAAACACACCTCAATCCAAGTGATATTTCTTTGAATAGCAAAACTTTACATTAGATCACATTTTCTGTTTCTCTTAACAGCTTCCTATAATTGTATTAAATTTCACTCTTGAGTGCATGTATTTCCTGGGCAGTTCACTTTTGTGTCAGTTCCTTATTTGTTTTAAACCCTCTATTAATTAATGTTTTTTTTTCTTTCTGCTGAGTTATTGCTTAAGTTACGACACTTAATCTTAACAGTTTTTCTGGGATGAAGGTCAAGAATTTCTCTCTTAATTGAAGAAAAATAAACTAGCATTTTCCTTTAATAAACAGTGTTATTAGTGTGCAAGTTAAAATTTCATGATTCATTTAGAAGAGGAAATTCAATAAAGTGAGACAGATGCGGTAAGATATAAACAAAGAAATGGTATTTGTTATAAAACACTGCTCTCGGACCACATATTGCAATATGTGCACAGTGATTTCAAATGAAATTTGAGGTCAAGACTTTTTGCATTTTCTTTCATTTTTCAATTTCTGTATTAGAGTTTGGAAAGTATCAAATTCTGTGTAAGGTGGGATTTGTAGCATTTCTCTTTTTTAAGGGAAAGCAGTCATTTTAAATGCTGAATATTTTTAGGCACTTTAATTGGCAAGTATATATTACGCATTAATTGAATTAAATAGTTTTATAAAACAAGCTCAACGATAATTGTCAAATGTGTAAAACAAAATTATTTCAAAATATGCTGAAGTAACTCTTCTTTTTGCATGACCACGTGATTTCACTGCAATCAGATGCCACCAGCAAATGAAAGGGGTTGCTTTTTTTTATACCCATAGAGAATTTTCTGTTTGTATGTTTTTATTTCTGATGAACTCATTCTGTGTGACATTTGTCTCTGTCCTAATGATCACTAAGTGCCCAATACTTTCCTATGCAGGAAGCTTATGTCAAACTAATTAACTTTTAATGAGAGGAAATCAACTGATTAGAATGTTTTTCTTGGCACTCTCACCAATTAATTTTGTACACAGTCTCAAGTGACTGTGGTTGGTCTTCTATGCTTAGAGTGGTTCAGCGGTACAGAATGCAATGGTTTGTGCGTGTCTAGGAATGTTTACTTGAACCAGTGCCATTGCAGTTCTATTGTACTGAGTTTGCTAACATGATTGTAATGGCCAATTTGAGGAAGTTTGACATAAAACTGCTGACATATGTGCTTCGTTGTAATTTTGGAGTTTATTTTCAGTGTAAAATGGTAAGTGAAAGAGGATGCTGTAGTCTATTTAAGAATTAATGATTTTCAAAACACATTTTTGCATAAATCTGTGATCTTCCACGAGGATGGATTTGCACGGAAAGGTTTCAGAAAAATAGTTAATCTCCATGTTTCAAATCCACTTTGATGCTTTAGTTTTTTTACTTTAATAATGCATTATTAAAATAAAAACTGAAGAGGCAATGTCCCGTGTTTATAAACCGATGTTAATAAAATACTCTATGCCAGGTAGTTCTACTGCACAGCACCTAAAGATGCATTTGGTCTTCCAGTAACATACAATAGCATTGATATTTCTTCTAGATGGGAAGGCAGTCGACATGCTTTCTCTGCCACCAGTTTCCCAGTGTAATATGGTTCTGAATGGATATCATATGGTTCATGAGTCATAGATTCATAGAGTCAGAGAATAAGGAAAGATTCGGGAGTGGCACAATGGCGCAGTGGTAGAGTTGTTGCCTTACAGTGCCAGAGACCCGGGTTCGATCCTGACTACAGGTGTTATCTATACAGAGTTTGCACTTTCTGCCTATGAGCACGTAGGTTTTCTCCGGTTTCCTCCCACACTCCAAAGCCGTACAGGTTTGTAGCTTAACTGGTTTCGGTGACAAAAGTTGTAAATTGTCCCTTGTGTGCAGAATAGTGCTAATGTACGGGGTGATGGCTGGTCAGCGCGCACTCGGTGGGCCGAAGGGCCTGTTTCTGCACTGTATCTCTCAATTTAAAAGTCTAAAAAGGCAAGGGAAGAAGGAAACAAACTGTGTCAGAACACATTGATCCATCAATTGACCAATTCTAAATAAAGAAAGTACCGTCAGGAGAAATAAAGACAGGTGGAAATTCCATTTAAGGCAAATCATTCAATAAGATGTACAACTTCATTAAAATATTCCTGTGGAAGATTAACAAGGAGATAACAACTGAACCTAATTATACCAAATCAATATTTTCCTGCACATCTCTTAATTTACTCATTGTCAATTGGCCTGTGTCCATTATGTGCTCAGGGCTCTGGGCAGCTTAGCACTTCCTCTCTGGTTTTAGCTTTAGATTTTGTAAACATTTGACAAGTACTAAGGATTAAGTTGGATAATTTTCAAACCGTCCTCGATGAGTGAATAATTATTGTAGCCAAGCAAGTTCTGCTTTCAGACAAGTAGCTGATGGAAAGTCACAACTGACCCATGTTATATCAATCACACATACAGTCCAACATCCTGAACTTGGAAGTGTGTGAGTTTGAGCTGTGTGTGAGTTTGAGTTGGCCAGGAAAAGATATACGGACGAAGAAACTGCAGATTCTGGTTTAAATTGAAGATAGGCACAAAATGCTGAAGTAACAGGCTACATCTCTGCAGAGAAGGAATGGGTGACATTTCGGGTCAAGCCCCTTCTTCCGACCGAGAGTCAGGGGGGAGAGAGAGACATAGAAATATGGAGCAAGAGATATTTATCTATACAGTCACAAATCGTGGTGATCTCTTTTTCTCCCCTACAATTTTCCAATTCAGTCAATTTAGAATCATGGGGCCATACAGCACGGCAACAGGCCTAAATTGCCCATATTCAGAAACATAGAAAATAGGTGCAGGAGTAGGCCATTTGGCTCTTCAAGCCAGCACCGCCAATCAATATAATCATGGCTGATCATCCAAAATCAGTACCAGGTTCCGGCTTTTACCCTAACACCCTTGATTCCCTTAGCCCTAAGAGCTAAATCTAACTCTCTCTTGAAAACATCCAATGAATTGGCTTCCACTGCCTTCTGTGGCAGAGAATTCCACTGATTCACGTCTCTCTGGGTGAAAAAGCTTTCCCTCATCTCAGTCCTAAATGGCCTACCCCTTATTCTTAAACTGTGATCCCTGGTTCTGGACTCCCCCAACATCGGGATCATCCACCCTGTCCTATCCTCTGAGAATGTTATATGACGAGGATGCCCCATCTATGCTAGTCTCATCTATCCATATATGGCACAATGTCCCTCTAAACCTTTCTCAACCATGTACCTGTTGAAGTGTCTTGTAAATGTTGTTATTACACCTGCCTCAACTGCCTCCATACACCCATCACCCTCTGTGGAAAACGTTGCACCTCATAAAGTTGTACTCATTAAAAAAATTACTAGATACATTTTGGTACCATGAGCAGCCATTCAAAATGTCTGGCAGCAAACCTGCAGGCTCATGTATTGATATGAATTTTACAATTGAGGACTGAACATCTACATTTGACTGAAGACATTATTTCGCACAATGGTACATAGTCCATATTATTTTAGTTTGAATAATTTATGGAGAGTAATGGAATAAATCACTGTTCTATTTCTCTTCAGCACCCACCTAAAATGAGTGAAGGTCAACGGGCAAAGTAAGAGAGGCATTCAAGAAACAGATTATGTAGCGTTGATTGATTATTAAAGATCAGTCTGGAAGTCGACCTCAATCCACCGGATATACTGAACAGAAGATGCTGAGGATACCCAGCAGGTCAGGCAGCATCGGTGGAGAGAAAAACAGTGTTACATTTTTGCTGATGACCCTTCACCAGAACTGGAAAGCTGAGGAAAACTATGCGTTTGAACAGAGAAACTGAAACGAGAAGATTAGGAGCAGGAGTCGGCCATTTTCCCCTTGAGCCTGCCGCACCATTTAACATTGAACATATATACAGACCCTTTGGACCACAATGTCTGATGCCAAGATAAACTAATCTTCTCTGCCCACACGAGATCCATATCCCTCCGTTTCATGCATTTCCATGTGGCTATCAAAAAGCTTCTTAAATGCCACCATTGTATCTGCATCCGCCACCATCCCTGGCAGTACATTCTAGGCACCCACCGTTGTCTTTGCAAAATAAAACCTTTCTCAGCACGGCCACGGTAAGTCGAACAATCCATGTTCGAGATGTACCGTGGCCCTATCCCCGAACTCAACCTCCGCTACATCGACGACTGCATTGGTGCTACCTCCTGCACCCACACACAACTCACTGATTTCATCCATTTCACCACTAACTTCCAACTGGCACTCAAGTACACCTGGACCATTTCTGACATTTCCCTACCATTTCTTGACCTCACTATCTCTATCGCAGGTGATAGACTATTGACCGACATCCACTATAAACCAACTGACTCCCATGGCTATCCCATGACTCCCATACACTTCTTCCCATCCTGCTTCCTGTAAGGACTCCATCCCCTACTCCCAATTCCTCCGTTTATGCCGCACCTGCACCCAGGATGAAGTATTCCACAGCAGGGCATCAGAGAACGGGGGTTCTTCAGGGAATGGTGGTTCCCCTATTCTACCATAGATGAGGCTCTCATCAGGGTCTCTTCTATACCCTGTGACTTTGCTCTCACTCCCCATCCCCCCACCCGTAACAAGAGCAGAGTCCCCCTTGTCCTCACCTTCCACCCCACCAGCCGTCACATACAACAAATAATCCTCCGACATTTTCGCCACCTCCAACGTGATCCCACCACTTGCAACACCTACCCATCTCCTCCCTTGTCTGTTTTCTGCAGAGACCGCTCCCTCCGTAACTCCCTGGTCAATTCGTCCCTTCCCACCCGAATCACCGCCTCTCCTGGCACTTTCCCTTGCAACTGCAGGAAGTGCACCACTTGTCGCTTTACCCCCCCCCTTGACTCCATTCAAGGACCTAAGCAGTCTTTCCAGGTGCGGCAGAGGTTTACCTGCACCTCCTCCAACCTCATCTATTGCATCTGCTTGCCTAGATGTCAGCTGATCTACAGCAGTGAGACCAAGCGTAGGCTTGGCGATCACTTCGCTGAACACCTCTGATCGGTTCGCAATAACCAACCTGATCTCCCGGTGGTTCAGCATTTCAACTCCCTCTCCCATTCCGAATCCGATCTTTCTGTCATGGGCCTCCTCCATGGCCAGAGTGAGGACCACCGTAAATTGGAGGAGCAGCACCTCATATTTCGCTTGGGCAGTTTGCACACCAGCGGTATGAACATTGACTTCTCTAATTTCAGGTAGTCCTTACTTTCTCCTCTCCTTCACAGTTCTCTCTCAGTCCTCTGGCTCCACCTCTTCCTTTCTTCCTCCCACCCCCCCACCCCCCCACCCGCACATCACTGAAGAAGGGTTTCGACCCGAAACATCGCCTATTTCTTTCGCTCCATAGATGCTGCCTCACCCGCTGAGTTTCTCCAGCATTTTTGTCTGCCTTGTTCAGCACATCTCCTTGAAACATTGCCCTGTGATTGTATTAAATCTGTCTCCAGAAGTTTAACTATTTCTTTATTTAATATATTTAGCGACTTAGCCTTCACCTTCTGTGGTTGAGAATTCCACAGCTTCATTGTTCTCTGATCAAAGAAACTTCTCCACATTCCTCAATGATTTACTCCTTATCCGAAGATTGTGTGAACCCTGGGTTTAGACTGCAAGATTTGGTCATATAATCAATTGGTCTTAAGGGGCAGCACAGTGGTGCAGCGGTAGAGTTGCTGCCTTACAGCTCCCAAGACCCTGGTTCGATCCTGATGACGGATGCTGTCTGTATGGTGTTTGCACGTTCTCCCTGTGACTGTGCATGGTTTCTCCAGGCGCTCCAGTTTCCTTCCACATTCCAAAAACGCGCAGGTTTGTAGGTTAATTGGCTTCTGTAAATTGTCCTTCGTGTATAAGGTATAACTAGAGTACAGGTGATTGTTGGTCGGTGTGGACTCGATGGGCCAAAGGGATGTGTCTCTAAACTAAACCGAACTAAACTAAACTAAGACCCATTCACAAAGTAATAAGACCATCAGGCAGTGTGATCATGTCACTGTATCATGAGCTGTGATGACAGTACAAGTCTTGTCCATTGGTTTTGGTTACTGAAGCTGATGCATCCACATGGTGCTTCTGAATTCAATATATGCAGACAGAGAATATTGCTCATCCTTTATATTGAATGCTTGAGGTCTAAAGATTGATCGGTGAATTTTACTGATCAGTGGTCACTGATCAGTGGTTGATGAACAATTGACTAAAAAAATAGAAATGTTTTGTCAGCCTGTTTATGCTCAGGGGAGGGGGGGAGGAGGGGTGCAAAGAAATACCCCAGGCACAAGTAAAACCCATGATTTGCATCATACTGAAGTTATAATCTAGAGATTAACGCAAAGTGCTGGAGTAACTCAGCGGGTCAGGCGTCACTGGCGACGTTTTGGATCGTGACCCTTTTTCGGCCTCTATAATCTACATGGTATCAGATTGAATGGCACTTTCTTCCAAGATCAATTGAAGACCTACTGAGGAATTACGCCGTCAGCTCTCTGCACGTGGAAAATGCTCGACCTTGTTGTTAAGCAAACAAGCAGGTTGTTTCACAGAACCATCAAAATGGAAAAGTGGAAAAGTGTACCCTGTCCGATTCACCGCTCTTCCACCAAGATCTCCAAACCCACCAGTACCACTTGAGAGCTATCCATGAATATTTGTAAATCTATTACAGTAAATGAGTCAAGTGTAGCGAATATTTATTGCTGCCTTCAGTTGAACATCTGTTCACTGTTAGTTTTAAAAAGACTTTGAGATCTCAGTGGTGGACGCTATTACAAATTATTTAATAAATATTGAACAGCAATTCTGTTGCCAGACTTGACAGCATAAATGTCTCCATGCACAAACTGGTTTCTCACCTAATAGTTCACATTTTGTTTTCCAATTGGGAATAGGTTTCAATTTGCCAAAAAATGCATCTTGTGTTATGAATTGTTCAGAATTCCAGTCTGTGGACTGCTGCAAGAGATCAAAGGGTGAACCTTGGTGAAGACCAAAGACATTTTTGACAAACTGTGATTACTCCCGCTATGCTTTAAAGATTTAGCTGTTGAGTGTGTGTGAAGATTTAGAATTTCCAAGGGGAACTCATGGTTAACGCTCTAGTCTTTTACTTGGGATTGAATTTAACTTGGATTAACAACTCAAATAATTTTTCTATCTGACATCTGAAGAAAGCAAAGTGAATCATAAAATTAACTCTAGTTTAATACTTGTTAAATTTGAAATATAACCAAGAAATGCCATCAGGATAAATGGTATGCACAAGAAAAAATGTCATAATATTGTCAATGTAGTCGAAAGCTAGATTAGGTGCTGCCCCGAGGTGTGCGAAACGGATGCCGCCTGCAGTGGCGTGGAGCAGTGGCGCAGCGATAGTGAACAATGAAGCATCGTCAGGCCAGGCCGACCCCTGAAACTTTGACCCGGTGCAGCTGCCACGACAATGAGCATTTATTTCCAAAATAAGACATTAATACTTTTAGTGCAAGACTAGTACAAGATGGTGCCTAAAACATGGAGCCTCTTGTGCTTTGACTCAATATGGAAAACTATCTTACACTCTTATAGTATGATTACACCTAATTTATAGTAGGATACTCACTGAATTGTACGCAAAAAAAGAATTTCACTATACTTAGGTACATGTGACAATAAAGTTCCATTGAATTGAATTGAATTGAATTGAATTGAATTGTATTACCTTTATTGTCATTCAGACCTTTCGGTCTGAACAAAATTTTGTGCCTGCAGTCATACATATATTAAAAGTAACAAAAACCTCACAATAAACACAAATTTAACATCCACCACAGTGAGTTCACCAAACACCTCCTCACTGTGGTGGAAGGCAAAGTCTTAGAGTCTCTGTCTTCTTCCCTCCTTGTTCTCCCTCTGCGCTGAGGAGATCCAGGCCTCCGATGTTACCGTCCACCAGGCCCGCGGCCGAGCCTCCGAAACCGGGCCGCCGCCACCGCCGTTGCTGGAACGCCGGAACACCGCCACAGGGCCCGCCGTTGGAACGCTGGACCACCGCAGCTGTAAATCCAGGTCGCCACTGGAGCACCGCAGCCCCAAAAGCCAGGTCGCCGCCAGAACGTCGCTGGAGCACCGCAGCCCCGAAAGCCAGGTCACCGCTGGAGCACCGCAGCCAGGTCGTCGCTGAGCACCGCAGCCCCGAAAGCCAAGCCGCCGGAACGCCACTGGAGCACCGCTGCTCCGAAAGCCAGGTCGCCGCTGAAGTTCCGAAGCCGTGCCGCCGCTGCTGGAAGCTGGAAGGCCGCCAGCTCCGCCATTAGGGCCTCAGCACAGACGGAGACGGTGACGGGGGACACGACAAGAAAGTCGCATCCCCCCGAAGGGAGAGACTAAAACCCTGGTTCTCCCACCCCCGCAACACACATACACAGCCTATTAACCATTGAACCATTAAACCATTAAAAATGGGGCCTGAAGTTAGGAAACATTTCTACACATGATGGAAGATAGAAGTTTGAAACTTCTGCAAATGGTAATTGCTGAAAATTGGTTAATTTTAAATCTTAAATTGATAATCTGAAATGTTAATTTGTTTGGGACCATAGATCGTAATTTGAGTTAACAGATGGGACTCAGGGACCAACTGCCTGTGTTTCTTCTTATGTTCATAACTACTTTGAGACTTTTTAAGGTACGTTATTGAGTGGGTATGTTACAAAACTTACCTTGAGCAGCACTGCAGTTCTGCCGCTCCCCGTGTGCGTGACTTTGGCGCCTTTCAGAGGGGGGCGGGCTTAAAGTGCCGTTTATCTTCAGACTGGGCAAATCGATCCATGTCGGGCGATTTCGTTGCGGAAGAAAAATCGCACCGACATTTCATTCATAAAGGTATTTTTAAATTATGCTAGACTATTTAGTAACTAGAGTAATTTAAAAATCACCTTCATAAGCCGTGAGAGCCGACAACGGGAAGGATTTTGCGTAGGGGAGAAAAAAGGTACACAGTTTATTTTTATATTAAAAGTTGTTTTTTTATGGAGGCTTTAATCATATTTTCATGTTGCGAAAAGGGGTCCAAAAAAATGTATGAACCAACAGTATTTTTCCTCCTGACTTCACAGCAAACCACAACGTTCCAATCCACCACATTCCACTAAAACCCACTCGCTAGTTGATTTAAATGGCCATTAATTTACAGGCATTAAACACTAAATTCCTTCCATTTGGCCTAGAAATTCATGAAAATTAGATTTAAATATTATGTTATATTGTGGATTATTGTGTGAATGTTATTTGGACACTTAGGCAATTTTAAAAAAGTTTATCTTTTCCTAAGAAATAGATAGATGTTTAGATCTACTCATTGAATTTTGTAATTAGCTACAATTAGATAACTAACTAATTATATGCTTTAATTTCAGGTCATCCAAGTAAGATTGTTTCATATTTGTTTCAGAATGCTTCAATCTATAATAACTGAAAATTTCATTGAGTTCTCTTAATTTTTAAGAAAGATATGGGCTTTTAACTGTTCTAGATCACAGCTTTTGAGTTAAGTCAATTGAAAGGCAATGGGGAACAAGATGCTAATTTCCGAGTATGAAAATGGTCATAACTTTTTTTAATACTGAAGATATGAAAGTGAATTAGGTGTCAAATTAAACTTCTTTTTATGCTTTATCTGATGGGATAAATTGCAGACTTGATTTTTTAAATCTCAAAATTTTGTAACATTGCTATATTGAGCATCGAAAAAGTTTTGCTTTGCATTGAACCTTTGCGGTTCTCAATGTTCTTTATTGTGCTTTGCAAATACCATGAGCAATCACAAAGTTGACAGGAACTTCACTCATCCAAAGTCTCTTCCTACCAGACCACACAAAGTAAATCATGCTTTATTTTAAAGATGTAAATACAAGGAATAGCAGATGCTGGTTTACAAAAAAAGACACTAAGTGCTGGAGTAAATCAGGGGGTTCCGGCAGCATCTCTGGAGAACATAGATACGTGACGTTTTGGGTCGGGACATACCAGAAACGGCACCTATCCATGTTTTTCAGAGATGCTACCTGACCCGCTGAGATATTCCAGCACTTTGTATCTTGTCATGCTTTAATAATTAAAGTCTGTTAATTGTACTATAAACAATGCTCTTCCGGTAATTCAGCAAACGATACGATACGATAAAACTTTATTTATCCCAGGAGGTGAAATTGCTCTGCCAATAGTCATAAAAACACAAAATACACGAAACAAGAGATTAAAGTGACAAGTGGAAAGGATTGGGGATGTGCAAAGATTGGGGAGGGGGAGAGGGGAGTCAGTCTCAGTCTACCCTATGACAGATTGGGGAGGGGGAGAGGGGAGTCCGTCTCAGTCTACCCTATGACAGATTGGGGAGGGGGAGAGGGGAGTCCGTCTCAGTCTACCCTATGACAGATTGGGGAGGGGGAGAGGGGAGTCAGTCTCAGTCTACCCTATGACAGATTGGGGAGGAGTTATACAGTTTAACTATTATGTTATGTTTTGACAGGACGTCTGATTGCATCACATATACATTGACTGTATATTAAATAAATTAAACATTTCAGGTTGACCTAAAAGGACAGGCAATAAAAACGGTTTTAGTATGAGAGAATTAATCCATGATAATTTTAGTAGTAGCAAATTTAACAACAGCGTTCAGAATGATCTTATCAAATAACACAATATATTGCTGAATATTGCTTAATACGTATTTTAATCTATTTTTTAATTCTAATTTAAAATATGCTAGAATTTTGAGCCATACTATTCTAATGAACTGCAATACATGAATCTCTATAATACTAAAAGTCTTCCTATGGTTTGTGTTGGTGCCCACGATCTGCCCACGATGTGTCAATCTGCTTTTCCATTCTTCTTCCAAATGCTAGGCCACATCCTTCCCATTTTCACATATCCTACTCACATTTTTCCCGTCGTGGTGATAAATATCTTCCCGTCACATTCCCACCTATGTTTCCGAAGTTTTTAATCCTTTAAATTTTAACAGCCCAAAAAACTCACCCATTTCGGATAAAAAACCCAAGTGACGTCACAAGGCAGGACGGGATACTACGGGAGCTAGGGGGACTCCAGCGCTCGTGGTGAATGAGGAGTAGCGGCGCCCGATGCCTGGTGGGGAGGGTGGTGCTGCGGGCCCTGGCTGGAGCCGAGCCTGGTGCTGGAGCTGGAGTGAGGGTCGAGCCCGGGACTTGGGATGGGGCCGAGGAAGAAGCCGCTGTGGGGACCAAGGACGTGCCTGAGTCCAGGATCAGGGACGGGCTCGGAGATGAAGTCAGGGCCTGTACTGGAGCCCATGCGGTGGCCGAGCTGATGGCTGGAGTCCACAGCCAAGGCTGGGTCGAGTCCGAGAACCAGGCCAAGTTCCAGGCCCTGGCGCTGCTCTACGACGTGGGTAGGACCTGGGACAAGAAATGGGAGTGAGGAGAGGAGGATGAGGGAAATGAGGGAGATGGAGTGGGGTGGTAGAGGGAACTAGGTCGGGGGGCGTGGAGGAGGGAGATGGGGTGGGGAGTGGGGTGGAGAGGGGAAAGATCCTGGGGAGGTAAAGAGGGAGAATGGGGGATTGAGTGAGAGGAGGGGGTAGGGTGGGTAGTTGCCATATCTACACTTCCTCTCTACCCTCCCTCCTCCTCTCTCGCCCCCTCCCTCTCTACCCCCTTCCTGTCTACCCTCACTGCCACCCTCTCTGCCCCTCCCTCTCTGCCCCCTCCCTCTCTGCCCCCTCCCTCTCTGCCCCCTCCCTCTCTGCCCCTCCCTCTCTGCCCCCTCCCTCTCTGGCCCCCTCTCCCTCCCTCGCTCTCTCTCTCTCTCTCTCTCTCTATCCTCCCTCCCCACACTCTACCCCCTCCCTCTCCCTCTACCCCTCTCCCGCTCTCTCTCTACACCCCTCCCTCTCTGCCACTCTCCCTCTACCTCCCCTCGCTCTACCCTCCTTCTCTACTCCCCTCCCCTCCCTCCCCCTCTCCCTCTCTACCCTCCTCCCTCTCCCCCTCCCTCTCTAACCCATCACTCTCTGCCCCACTCCCTTTGTGCCCTCCCCTCCCTCTCTACCCTCCCTCCCTCTCTCAGGATTGACGAGGGAAGGTGAAGAGGAGGAGGAGGGAGTGCTGGGGGATGAGGAGAAATGAGCCGCGCCTGCGCAGTTGGGGGCTATGCGTGAGTGGTGCAATATTGCGTTGGGGACGCAGACAGATCTGCACTTGGTCTAGTATATTATTAAAACCATCTCTCCATTCAAAATAAATCCATCTTTTCTGTTTTCCACTATTTGCTTTGGGTCCAAGTATCACCCCATGACCTTGGCCAAAAAATTCCGTTGACTCTTTGACCACAGGAAGAGGTCAGGTTATCAATAACTTTCTGAAATGACATTAGAGTGGTTGAAGGGGCTTGCTGGCATGATCCTGTACCTACACGGCTGGGTAAACTAGGTTACAATGTACGTAAAACACAAGATCTATTGACTGGGTCTGTCATGAGCTTTGAACATATTGTGAATGAAACTTGTAGAACAGAACAGAGCTCCAGTAAAGTGGGTGATAAAATTATAGGTCAAAAAGTGGTTGAAGTTACCCTTCTGGCTTCACATTAATAATGTTGCTGCTGCCTCCCGCCTTGCCATCTCCACCTTCCCGGGGATGCTCCATAATCCATTCATTTGGCCTCTGGGCCTGAATCTGTATGGTTTTCCTCCAAAAGTATGTATCTGCATGGGTGATTCCTCATTTATTTCCATTTTTTAAAAGGCAGATTACCTACAGTGCAAGACAGGGTTAAAATTTAACAGAATAGCGTTTCTTTGTCACTTTTAATTATTAATTGTTCAACTGCACCTTTTATTATTGAGATGTCAGCTGCTTGCACGCATCAAGGATAAGCAATTTGCAGCAGACAATTTCCCCCACTCCAGAAATGCAGTTTGAACATCTCTTTAATTGCAACGTACAATTTTATTTTATTGGGAGCAAACATTGGTCTCATTAGGTTCACTTTCTATTATGTTGGTTGATCCTAGGATTTGTTTAATTTACTTTTTTGATTGATCGTTAAAATTTCATGGTGTGACTGTAGTTGTAAAGGACGTTTGTCTAATTTTTACAATATGGTACAATTTCTGCAGCAATATTTAAAAAACTCCAAAAAGCAGCTGCAGTTTCCAATGTTTCAAAGAATTCATTCTTTAAAGATGAAATCAATCCAGTTTCAAGTTTATTCCCTTGCTATATGATTAAGGCTCCAGGGGTGTATTTTGCACAAAAAAAATCTTTTTGATTTGTCAAAAATTCTTTCGATTAATATGCAGCTGTCATTGCACAAGAAAATCCAGATCTCAACTTTCTCTTTTATCTTTTCTCTTACCCCAGGCTGCAGCAAGTACCTAACTCTGCTGGAGAGAATGTCCGTTCTTTTTTGATTGGCGCTCGATACAACAGGTCAGTTAATGCCATTTGAAACGTCCATTTTGTTTTCCAAACTGTCCAAATGATAAGTATTTTCAACCTGCCATATTGTTAATGTTAGTGGATCTTTTCTGGCACTGTTCATGTTGGGTTGGAGAGTTTGTCCTGAACCAACAATGGCAAAGACTATTATAGTTGTACCGTAGGGTAAAAACTTCTAACAGCTTCTTGTGGCCGCACAGGCACAGTTACATGTGCAAATACAGATGACACACTCACTTAAGTCCTGCTCTTCGATAACATATACTGTTCTAGTCTTCACTGAAGGAACCTGTCATTAGGATGGCAAGGACTTCAATTAAACCACTAATCTCACCGAAGTGAACTGGCCAAATGTAAAACGTAAGCCTACATCAGTTAAGTGTAACTGAACTTTTATAGCATAAGAAATTATTGTTGTTGTTAATTAACAACCTCAGTCTTGAAAAACAACTTTATCAACCTGGAGTTCGAATCCTTCATAGGAAAATCAATCTCAAAATAATTAAATCTTTTTGAACAGCTTTGCATGTCTTCAATTCACAAATATGTCATGATTTTATTTTGTTTTGTGTAGAGTTGATAGTTTATGGGACAAATCTTATTGGGACAGGTTGGCCGTTTGAGTTGGTTAGTGCTCAAGGTCTTTCTGACCTTAACTGGCTGGGTTTGATCCTGGTCCGAGAACACTGATGCAATCATCAAGAAAGCACATCAGCGCCTCTACTTCCTCAGAAGATTACGGAGAGTCGGTTTGTCAAGCAGGACTCTCTCTAACTTCTACAGGTGCACAGTAGAGAGTATGCTGACCGGTTGCATCGTGGCTTGGTTCGGCAACTTGAGCGCCCTGCAGAGGAAAAGACTAGAAAAAAGGTAAACACTGCCCAGTCCATCATCGTCTCTGACCTTCCTTCCATCGAGGGGATTTATCGCAGTCGCTGCCTCAAAAAGGCTGGCAGTATCATCAAAGACCCACACCATCCTGGCCACACACGCATCTCCCTGCTACCTTCAGATAGAAGGTACAGGAGCCTGAAGACTGCAACAACCAGGTTCAGAAATAGCTACTTCCCCACAGCCATCAGGCTATTAAACCTGGCTCGGACAAAACTCTGATTATTAATAACGCATTATCTGTTATTTGCACTTTATCAGTTTATTTATTCATGTGTGCATATATTTATATAATGATATATGGACACACTGATCTGTTTTGTAGTGAATGCCTACTATATTCTGTGTGCTGAAGCAAAGCAAGAATTTTATTGTCCTATCAGGGACACATGACAATAAACTCACTTGAACTTAAACTTGAACTTGAACTTGAATTACAGTCAGTGAGATTCTAGTCCTGGCTCCAGGTATTAAAGCTATCAAGCACAAGGTACAGCCATTTTGGGTCTACTGGGAGTGGACTGCAATGAATGGTGACTTACTTAAGGGCCTGTCCTACCAGCATCCGACTCCATGCGATGAGCGCGATCAAACCAGAAGCGGGGGCCGCGCGGAGGTCGGGTGATCCCTGTACAGGGCCGTTCCCACCAGCATGCACCTGCATGTGGCAAGCGCGACCAAACCGGCAGCGGGGGCCGCGCGGAGGTCGGGTGAGTGGCGCAACGCGGCGCAAAGTGAGGCGAACTTGGAGCGAAGTCTTAAAGGTACGTTCGCCAGGACAGAGAGGGGCACACAGAGAGGGGCACAGAGGCACACACAGAGAGGGCCACGGAGCCACACACACAGAGGGTCACGGAGGGACCTACAGAGAGGGTCACGGAGGCACGACGTCGAGGCGGTGTGTAATGCGTCGAGGCGACTGCGAGCTGACAAGCCGTTGCCGCGCGGAATTTTTGAACATGGTCAGTTTTTCGGAGCCCCGCGCGATGTCGGGACGAACTCCACACAATTCCGCATGGCTCCGGCGATCGAAATGGGACCGGCCCCGCGACGCCGGACGGCTCAAGCGACCACGTTAGGTCACGCTCATTGCATAGAGTTGCATGCTGGTGGGACAGGCCCTTTACACTATTCACCTATTAATTGAGAGATTTTTACAACCCACATGATATAACCCTTGGCTTTTCCACCATATGTTATATGGAACATATAAACATATAATCATAGAAAATAGGTGCAGGAGTAGGTCATTCGGCCCTTCGAGTCAGCACTGCCATTCAATATGATCATGGCTGACCATCCAAAATCAATACCACTGCTTTCTCCCCATCTTCCTTGGTTCTGCTAGCACATCCAGTGAATTGGCTTCCACAGCCTTCTGTTGCAGAGAATTCCACAGATTCACAACTCTCTGGGTGAAAAAGTTTTTCATCATCTCAGTCCTAAATGGACTACCCCGTATTCTTAAACTGTGACTCCTGTTTCTGGACTCCCCCAACATCGGGAATATTTTTCTTGCATCTAGCCTGTCTAATTTTATATGTTTCTATAAGATCCCCTCTCATCCAAATTCCAGTGAATATAAGCCCAGTCGATCCATTCTTTCATCATATGTCAACAAAGTGCCCCGGTCAGTCTTTAAGCAATATTTTCCATTTCCTTTGTGTTTCACGTGTTTCAAGTTTGAAAGTTTGTTCAGGTGTCAGTCATCTTTAAGAACGTCTTGCATTTCAGTTGATTTCATATTTAATTAGGAAAGTGTTCCTTCCATTAATCACTATTTCTTGATCGCGTGTTGTAACCAGGTGCACTTTTATTTATGAAACAAGAAGTGGAATTATCAGCGGCAATCCCAGGAAGGCTTCGGCCGCTCCTCGATGTTTCCAGCTCCTCGCTGCCGCTGCTGAAGGTCTGGTCTGGTCCCGGCAGGAAAGGTCCTGCCAATCCAGCTGGTAGGCCGCAGTGGGGGGGGGGGGGGCGAGGACGCGACTCAGATAAAAGCTGCATCCTCGGCAGGAAGCGACTGAAGGACGGTTTCCCCCTTACCCTACCCTCTTCCCCCACATAAAATACCGAAAAAAACCTTTAAAAAACACACTCTAAACATAACAAAATTAAAAAAGACAACCAGACAACAGATGTGCTGCAATGCTGCAAACTATATTCTGCACAGTCTGAAGAAGGGTCTCGACCCGAAACGTCGCCTATCTCCTTCGCTCCTTAGATGCTGCTGCACCCGCTGAGTTTCTCCAGCCTTTTGTGTACCCCCATACTTAAACACTGAGTGGGTTTAACCCTATATTCTGCACTCCGTATCTTCCCCCTTTGCTCTATCTAATGTATTTGAGTTTGACCTGATCAATGTGATCTGATTAGATTGGATAACATACAGATCAAAGCTTTTCACTGTACCTCAGAACAGGTGACAATAATAAACCTAAAAAAAGGTGTTTTGCCTGTGACAAACCTGAAATTAATCCAAGAACCTGAAGCAAAACACGATAGACGGTGGAAATCCATAAACAGTAAATGCTGATAATACACATTGAGCAGTTATCAACCTGAAATGGAAACTTTATTTCTCCCTCCCAATTTGCTGATTACTTCCAAAGTTTTTTGTATTATAATGACATAGAATGCTGAAATATTTACTGAATTTATTCTTATCTGATATTTAGTTGTCTGTTAAATGAAATATTTTTGATATGATATCAAAAGCATTACAAGTATCCTTTTCGGAATATTAACACTCTTTGTAGAACCTTTCCTAACCAAACCAATTGGTGGAATCTTGGTATTTTACATGGAATTGGATAATGGGGCAGGGACTATTGGCTGTTTTTTTACATTTCTACACAATTCAGGACAGTTTAGTTTTGAGCCAGTGGGTTAGTTTGCGGCAAACTTTAATTCCATTCAGGACCATTCTCCTTTAAATTCTCTGATTCTGTGGACTGGTTTAAAGCATCTTTGAAACCGATTGTGGTGGAATCGGAGTGAAAGGTGAGGAAACAATCAAAAAGCACTGCTCTGCCCCTTCCCTGGCCCATTTGTGTTTAATTTCTCTAAGTGTACACATTCAGGGTCAATTTGTGTTTTGTAGTTGATGTGGAAACTTGCTGATTCAAGTCTGCACGCCAATTACTGGTTTTAGGTCAAAAGGATCCACCACAAAAAAACACAAAGTGCTAGCGTAGCTCAACGGGTCAGGCAGCATCTCTGGAGGACATGGATAAGTGATATCTGGGTCGGGACCCTTCTTCAGAATCCTTATCCAGTCATTTGTGTGGGGAAGAAACTGTCTGAAGAAGGGTCCCGACCTGAAACATCACCTATCCAAAGTGTCCTTCAAATTGTGAAGATAAAAAAATTATCAGACAGTATCTTTAAGGTAGTAATTCATTACAGTGATATTGGTAACAGCTTAAAATTCTATCGGATTTGCGTAATTACGTAATTATGAGTTGCTAAATCACAACTGGACATCTGTTATATGTGATGTTAGTTTGTTATTTCAATAACAGGATGGAATGATGCTTGTCGTGGATGTATAATCAATGGATATGTTTGTTGTAAAAACTTACCAGTCACTGGCTGGATATTACGAAGTTTATACCTCTTGAATTATCACATTTGTGAGAAGAGCAGAGTGCTCATAAGAGGGATCATCAAACTAAAGAAAATCTGCATCAGATAAAAGATCCACATACATAATTTATTCTATAAGCCAATTTAAAGGAAGTGAACCAGTTGATAAATATTATCATTAAATTTACAGAGAACCATCTGTTATCAGTCAAAGGAACAGCTCTGGGACATAAAAGGTGTAAGGTAGATGATGGTGAACTGAGTATTTTAGAAGAGCTGATTAATGAAGTCCACAGGAGAATATCTATACATGTTAGACACGGACACTGGAGTAACTGAGCGAGCCAGGCAGCATCTCTGGGGAAAAGGAATAGGTGATGTCTCACGTCGGAATCCATCTTCCGACTGAAAGAGTATTTCAATCTGAAGAAGGGTTCTGACCTGAAACGTTACCCATTCCTTTTCAACTAGAGATGCTGAGTTACTCCAGCACTTTGTGTCTATATCTTCGGTATAAATTAGCACCTGCAGTTCCTTCCTACACCACTATACATGTTACACAAAAAGCTGGAGAAACTCAGCGGGTGCAGCAGCATCTAAGGAGCGAAGGAGATAGGCGACGTTTCGGGTCGAGACCCTTCTTCCTTTTTGAAGAATGAAAGATATGCAAAAAAGTATTGATGATAAAGCAAACAGGCCATTGTAAGCTGTTTGTAGTGTGATAATGAGAAGCTAGTGCGACTTGGGTGGGGGGGTGTGGGGGGAGATGGAGAAGGAATGTCAGGGCCCGAGGGCTGAGGGAGAGGTGGGGAGGGGGAGGAGGCAGACTGGGTTAACAGAATTGAGAAAATTCAATGTTTAAGCCCAGAGGATGCAGACTCCCCAAGCGGAATATGAGGTGCTGTTCCTCCAACTTGCGGTGTTGCTCGCTCTGGCCGTGGAGGAGGCCCAGGACCGAGAGGTCAATACAGAATGGGAGGGGGAGTTGAAGTGCTGAGCCACCGGGAGGTCGGGTTGGTTACTGCGGACCGAGCGGAGGTGTTCGGCGAAACGATCGCCCAGCCTCCGCTTGGTCTCACCGATGTAGATCAGCTCGCTTCTGGAGCAACGGATGCAGTAGATGAGGTTGGAGGAGGTGCAGGTGAACCTCTGTCGGACTTGGAATGACTGCTTGGGTCCCTGAAAGGAGTGGATGGGGGAGGTGAAGGGACAAGTGTAGCACCTCTTGCGGTTGCAAGGGAAAGTACCCAGGGAAGGGGTGGAGCGGGAGCGAAGGGAAGAATTGACAAGGGAGTTGCGGAGGGAGCGGTCTTTGCGGAAGGCAGACAGGGGGGGAGATGGGAAGATGTGGCGAGTGGAGGGGTCACGCTGGAGGTGGCGAAACTGGCGGAGGACTATCTGTTGTATGCGCTGGCTGGTGGGGTGAAAGGTGAAGACCAGGGGGACTCGGCCCTTGTTGTGAGTGGGGGAATGGGGAGAGAGGGCAGTGTTGCGGGTATGGAGGAGACCCAGGTGCGAGCCTCATCTATAGTGGGGGAGGGGAAACCCCGTTCTCTGAAGAACGAGGACATTTGTGATGACCTGGTGTGGAACACCTCATCCTGGGAGCAGATGCGGCGTAGACGGAGGAATTGGGAATAGGGGATGGAGTCCTTACAGGAAGCAGGGTGGGAGGAAGAGTAGTCCAGGTAGCTGTGGGAGTCAGTTGGTTTGTAGTGGATGTCAGTCAGGAGTGTATCACCTGCAATAGAGATGGTGAGGTCAAGGAATGGTAGGGAAATGTCGGAAATGGTCGAAGTGTATTTGAGTGCGGGATGGAAGTTGGTGGTGAAATGGATGAAGTCAGTCAGTTGTGCGTGGGTGCAGGAGGTGACACCAAAGCAGTCGTCAATCTAACGGAGGTAAAGGTCGGGGATGGGGCCCTGGTACGCCGAGAACAAAGATTGTTCGACGTGCCCGACAAAGAGGCAGGCGTAGCGTAGGAAGAAGGGTCTCGACCCGAAACGTCGCCTATCTCCTTCGCTCCTTAGATGCTGCTGCACCCGCTGAGTTTCTCCAGCTTTTTGCGTAACCCTCGATTCTCCAGCATCTGCAGTTCCTTCTTTACCACTATACATGTTATTTAATTTGGTTTAGTTTATTATTGTCACGTGTACCAAGACTCGGTAAAAAGCTTTTGTTTATTTATATGACCATTTGATGAAGTCCCTTGCAAGGGATTACAGGTTGAAGATGAAGCTCATGAAATTGAAGGCAACGTATTGACCTGTTTAAGAAATTAAGAAATGTTTAAGAAATGGTCTGAGAATCAATAGACAGAATTGGTGGGGACTCTTAACTTGTATGATATGATGCCTGGTGTTCCATTTGTCTTGTGACCTAAATATTCATAAGGTCATACATGATAAGAGCAGAATTAGGCCATTCGGCCCATCAAGTCAGCTCAGCCATTCAATCATGGCTGATCTATCTCTCCCTCCTAATCCCATTCTCCTGCCTTCTCCCCATAACCCATAACACTCGTACTAATCGAGAATCTATCTATCTCTGCCTTAAAATATCTATTCACCCATTTTTCCCACTATTCCACCGCCTTATTATGCCCCACTATGTTCCTGCCCCTTTCCCTCTACTCAACAACTATAAGTCTGTAGCCTCCTTTTGCTCTGGTATTTTATTTAATTCTTCACATGTTTAAATTATAATGCTTTATTCTTAATTGTTTACTGTATATCATAGAAACATAGAAACATAGAAAATAGGTGCAGGAGTAGGCCATTCGGCCCTTCGAGCCTGCACCGCCATTCAATGTGATCATGGCTGATCATCCAACTCAGTATCCCGTACCTGCCTTCTCTCCATACCCCCTGATCCCTTTAGCCACAAGTGCCACATCTAACGCCCTCTTAAATATAGCCAATGAACTGGCCTCAACTACCTTCTGTGGCAGAGAATTCCAGAGACTCACCACTCTCTGTGTAAAGAATGTTTTCCTCATTTCGGTCCTAAAGGAATTCCCCCTTATCCTTAGACTGTGACCCCTTGTTCTGGACTCCCCCAACATCGGGAACAATCTTCCAGCATCTAGCTTGTCTAACCCCTTAAGAATTTTGTAAGTTTCTATAAGATCCCCCCTCAATCTTCTAAATTCCAGCGAGTACAAGCCGAGTCTATCCAATCTTTCTTCATATGAAAGTCCTGACATCCCAGGAATCAGTCTGGTATCGTGTTGTTACTTGCGAGCAAAGTACCAAGGCAAATTCCTTGTATGTGTACATACTTGGTTAATAAAATGTATTCAATTCAATTCCGTCTATCCAGAGATGCTGCCTGTCCCGCTGAGTTACTCCAGCATTTTGTGTCTATCTTCGGTTTAAACCAACATCGGCAGTTCTTTCCTACACATTTCTCCCACCTCTACCTGTTTTCCAGCTTCCTCCTCTCTACTCATCTGCACCCAAGATGAGGTGTTCCACACCAGGACATCTGAGATGCCCTCATTCTATAGGGAATGAAGGTTCCCCTCTTCTATTATAGATGAGGCCCTCACACATGTCTCTTCGTTACCCGGCAGCTCTGCTCTGGCTACCTCTCCCCCTTGGTCCAAGTTTTCTCCCAGCTGCCAAACACTTTAACTCCCCTTCCCATCCCCATACTGATCTCTCTGTCCTGGGCATCCTCCATTGTCAGAGTGTGGCCAAATGTAAATTGGAGGAACAGCATCACATATTTCGCTTGGGCAGCTTACAACCCAGTGGTAAGAATTTTGATTTCTCTAACTTCAAGTAATCCTTGAATCTCCTCTCTCAGTCTCTCCCAATGTTCCCAATGTTTGTGGAGTCCAGAACCAGGGGTCGCAGTGTAAGAATAAGGGTTAAGCTATTTAGGACTAAGATGAGGAAGAACTTTTTCACCCAGAGAGTCGTGAATCTGTGGAATTTTCTTCCACAGGAGGCAGTGGAGGCCAATTCACTGGATGTTTTCAAGAGAGAGTTGGATATAGGGAGATAGGAAGTGTAGATCTATCACGTATTTGAGGCTCAAAATAATATCTGCTTTTAACTACTGTGCATTTTTAAATCAACTTTACCTGATGACAGAGATGAAGAGAAATACTGTAATCAGTTCATGCAGTGCAGACGTATCTTGTATAAATAAATGTCATCCATAGTAAGCTTGGTCAGTGTCAAACTACTTAAATGTTCGCCAAATTCACCAAATGCCATCAAATAATGAGGAGCCATTGATTTGGTAGATTTATATATAGGTATTGACCTGTCCCTAAGAACATTTACTGAGGATTGATGAGAGCAATCTTTTAAAGTAAACAATTACTTAAGCTCAAATTCTCCCTCCTCACACGTCTTGCAGCTTTCAACTCCCAAGCACAGTAGACAAAAAGGTAATCTTGTGTTCTCACTTCATGACATCTTCTATGGTACCACATCTCTGTTGCAAGCAAAGGTCACTTTTTAATTGTCAGACAGATATACATATGAACATAATAGAAAGACAGATATTAATATGAACATTCCTGGACCCTCCATAGACCATTTTAAACAAAATGATGCGTTCAAAACTCTACATGATTCTTTTGAGTTATTCTTAATGAAAAATATAGATTCCAAATAGAGGTCCAATGTCTTTTTTTATATCTGTCACAGTTGGAGCTAACATGGCCTTTAGTAAATAACCCAGAATTATGAGCTTCTAAGGACCAGTTTATATTTTTTCAACACCATTTTATACAATGTATGTTTATCCAATACTTCTTATAGTGAAAGTGATACTTTACATTGATTTACAGTCGTGAAGTGTTTTACTGACCTTTGCTAATTTAGTAGTCTGGATACTCTGTCATTCAATATGCATTATCTGTTTACATTTGCAGTCTGGGGGATCTACAGTATACTGTGGTGAGTCTCTGTATCTCCAATACTCAAGAGTTCTTGCAGCCAGAGGTTTTTAAAAATTGGTCTATGTCTACAGAGCAGAAGAGGATATTTAAAATCCAAAGCATTCCTACATTGATGAAGGAATGTAAATCTTATCACATGCATTGATATTACAAATAAATGTTGGCTTCAAAAATTAAAAAAGGATTATAACTCATCCTTTGAAATAAATGATGAGTTCACATTAATGCACATCCTGGAACAGTGAGGTAATACCTGGGGAGCTTTCTAACAAATGAATCGGGATCTTTAAAGGAATTTCTTATTTAGCAATGTTAACACTATTTAAATATCAAAAAGCAGTTGCCTGCAGTAAAAGAGATGCATTAATGCTTTTGTCTCTGTAGTTATTTTTTTCTGTGATGTTGAAATTTCGGCAGACCTTAGATCATAGATATTATACAAAGTTCATCTGTCTTTTTCTTTACATGAGCCTATTGGAAAATATTGTTTCTCGAACACAAAAATAAATTAATCCTGTTTTGAATTATGTGCAGCTTATTGGCAAAGTGAATTTTAAAGTATTCCTGCTTAATAAATGCCACATAAGCAGGCTTCTCGACATGAAAAACATGAAGATTACAGGTGCTGGAATTCTGAAATGAAAACAGAAAATGCTGGAAACACTAAGGCGATTCAGCAGCATCTGTGTGAAGAGAGGGAGAGTCAATGTTTCAAATCGAAGATCCTTCATTAGAACAGGAGTATTTCCAGTGTTCTTTCAGGCCCTCTGCTCTGATGTAGAATTTTAATTCACGTCAACCTCATCATCTTTGGTGATGAATTTTGTGATCTATCCTCGTCATGGTTACTTACTAATATAGTATTACACAAAAAAATAAAGCCTTACTGACATATGAGCTTCCATTCAGTTTGTCAACCAGAATTAAAGTAAAACCTTCTGAAATAGTGATCCAGACATAAAATTCCACTTGTTCAGAAAAATATGTTTTCTTTCGCATTTTAACAAACAAAGATCAGAGTAAATGTCAGGTAACCTATCACAGTTTGATTAATACAGATAAAAATTGGTTTCACACAAATCAGAAAGCTTTTTAGACCATGTAAAATCTACCAACTTCTATGAGCGATCAGATTTCTTAAAATTGAAAATGATTGCCAAAAATATACTTTTAGTTTAGTGTATTTTATTCTTTATTTAGTATATTTTATTTTTGTCGAATTTTACTAGGTACAGTGAAGAGCTATTTAGTCAGAGAAAAGACTATGCGCGATTACAATCGGGCAGTCCACAGAGTACAGATACAGGATGAAGGGTATAACGTTAGTGCAAGATAAAGCCCAGTCAAGTCCGATTAAAGATAGTTTGAAGGTCTCCGATGAGGCAGATGGGAGATCAGAACTGCTCTCTAGTTGATAGTGAATCACTTCATGATTATATTGATGTACGTTTTTGAATTAAATTTAAATAAAAGCGTGTTAATACCTGAACTAAAACAATTTAATTTTCAGAGCCTTCTTAGTGGTCTTGAAATATGGAGAAAATTAACAGGAACTTGTTAATGGCGATGAATTCAATCTGGGACATGAGCAGGTTATGGAAGGGCAAGCTTTTACAACAGATTGTTAAGTTACTGCTCGAAATTGCAATAACATTTTGCACTGAAGAGATGTTAAAGAAGGAACTGCAGATGCTGGAGAATCGAGGGAACACAAAAGGCTGGAGAAACTCAGCAGGTGCAACAGCATCTAAGGAGCGAAGGAGGAAGAAGGGTCTCGACCCGAAACGCCGCCTATCTCCTTCGCTCCTTAGATGCTGCTGCACCCGCTGAGTTTCTCCAGCCTTTTGTGTACCCTTGCACTGAAGAGAGTTTGTTCTTAACATGCTTTGATCTTTTACATTGGATTCACAGTTTTGAGTTGACTAGTGGTGAAAAACGATACAGCAGAGGGGAAACTCCAGGCTCGTGTTAGTTATTTGCAGTAAGGATAAAGTAACACCAGTGACAATGTTGTGAGATTGCAAATATGCCAGTGTTTAGTTTAGAGATACAGCGTGGAAACAGGCACTTCGGCCCACTGAGTCCACACTAACCAGCGCATATTTAAGGGCCTGTCCCACTTTTACGAGGTAATTCGCAAATTCTCCCGAGTTTTCCCCTGATTCAAACTTGCAGAATGTTCGTAACGAGTCCTTAGGAGGTCGTAGGAATTTGTAGATAAATCATAGCGGCTCGTTATGCTAGCCGTAGGTACTCATGACATCAGATAAGTCGGGACATTTTTTCCAGCCCGATAAAAAATGTCAACGAGTAAAAAAAATGGTTGGGATGAAAGAATTAAGTCGTGAAAGTGGGACAGGCCCTTAACACTATCCTACACTCGAGACAATTTACATTTGTACCAATTCTACAAATCTGTACGTCTTTGAAACGTGGGAGAAAACCGAAGATCTCGGAGAAAACCCACGCAGGTCATGGGGAGAACATACAAACTTCGTACAGTCAAGCACCCACAGTTGGGATCTAACCTGGGTCTGTGGCGTTGTAAGGTAGTGAAAGGAACTGTCATGTAACTGGTTGTGTGAGACATAATGTGGTAGAATATATGGCAAAGTTTTGTGAAACAGTGTGAATGAATGTGCAGTGGAGAGATAGAGGACATGTGGGGAGAGGGATTTGGAGAATGCATGCTGCGATGAATTGCTCAGGAAATGGCTGGAACTCAAAGAAATGAATTCTGTAAGAAGTGGTGCCCTGAAGAAAGAATGAACAGTAGGGGAAGAGAGGGGGTTTGACTCTCCAGTCTCTCTGTGCAAAGCAGTGTTATTGTCGTATTTGCTTCCATTCAATCATTTACAACTTTGCGCAAGTTTCAGCCACTGCCCTCACCAGACTATTTATAATGAATTATTACCAATTTGCAGGTTTCATGTCAGGGATACATTTAGTGTGCCACTTGCCAAACATCTGGATTAGTATAAGTCGGAAAAAAATAATTGTACCAGTGCAACACTTTTTCAAAAACAGCTTCCGGTTATCGTATTCAATCTTATGAATTTCTCTCCGAAAATTAAATCTTTCGATTTCCCCCATCTCTGCATGATCACATGTTATATTAATTTTATATTATTCCAAAAGATTCTGGGTATTGTTTTTTCGACTTCTGCTGCCTCTGTTGGAAAATGCAAATCATTAATGCCAATGTGCGATTTATGCTGTAGCTGAGTCAAAAAAGGGGAGCAAAGTAGTTAGTGCAGATGCCTTGCAGCTCCATCAATTCCTGGTGAGGGGGGGAAGATTTAATAGGGATCTGATGGGCAACTTTTTCACTCAGCATGTGGTGGGTATATGAAATGAGTTGCCTAAGGAGTTAGATGAGGCAGATACTATGGCAGCATTTGAACAGGCACTTGAACAGGTACGTGGACTGGAAAGGTTTAGAGGGATATGGGTCAGACGTGGGCAAATGGGTAGGAAGGAACTGCAGACGCTGATTTACACCGAAGATGGATACAAAATGCTGGAGTAATTCAGCGGGACATCTGAATGAGGTCACTGTGATTGACAGAAAAGTGAAGGAAATTAATTTTAGGTAATTCTTTAAATTTCTACAAACCTTTATATTTTAATGAGTTCCCCAAAAGCATTTTTAATAAAGTAAATTTATTTTTTAATAATGTTTAAAAATTTACATTATTTATATTTTTCCCATATGTTACCAAATGTACATGTTAGACATAGAAATACAGGTAGTTGAAACTAAATTTTGACAGCAACAAGTAAATAAGATGTATTTACTTTGAGGGTGGCACTGTGGCGTAGCTGTAGATTTGCTGACTTACAGTGCCAGAGATCCAGGCTCGATCCTGACTACGGGTGCTGTCTGTGTGGATTTTGCACATTCTCCCTGTGACTGCGTGGGTTTTCACAGACGTGCAGGTTTATAGATGGTTTATTGGCTTTGGTAAAAATTTCTCATGTGTGTAGGATAGTGCTAGTGTATGGGGTGATCGCTGGTCGGTGTGTACTCGATGTGCCGAAGGGCCTGTTTCCATGCTGTATCTCTCAAGTCTAAAGCTTGACAACAGGACTTGGGGCCTCATCATCTGTCACCTAAAGCCTATTGTGGTCCATGGGTACTTTATCCCATGGGACAACCAGGTCAGTAAGGCAGGCATTGTTTGGACCTAAGTGGCAGGAAAAGTAAGAGCTGCTATTAATTATAGGGTGAATTGAGCACAATCTAGAACAAAGGCTCTTTGCCTGCTGCATTGAAGGATGTTGATCCCAAGGCCTTCCCAAGGTAGCCATAGTCCTTCATCCTCCTCTCTTTCAGCCCCTTTGCTTTTTGAAACTCTCCATTTGCTCTTGAAACAGGGGTCTCTGTAGGACCCCAACTAAGGGTCCATTTTTTGTTTAAAATAAAGGATACCTTCATCTCAGCCTTTCTTACCAATCCATCCTCTTTACTGCCTAATTGAATTAGTTTAGTTTAGTTTCGAGATACAGCGTGGAAACAGGCCCTTCGGCCCATCGAGTCCGCACCCCGTCCAGCGATCCCCGCAGATTAACACTATCTTACGTGTGCTAAGGACCATTTACATTTACACGAATTAACCTACAAACCTGCACGTCTTTGGAGTGTGGGAGGAAACCGATGATCTCGGAGAAAACCCACACGGTCACGGGGAGAACGTACAAACTACATACAGACAGTACCCATTATTGGGATCGAACCTGGGTCTCCGGTGCTGCACCACCATGCCACCCAAATGTAATGAGATCCTCTTCCTCAATTCTCAACAAACGTGAAATAATCGATCAATGGAGTTGAGCATCAAGAGTTCCCCCTGTGTTTTGCGCTTGGTTTACAAATGAATGATTAATATAAGAACCCAGTCTTCACTGCGTCATGGAATACACCTGTGATGCCTCAGGTAACCCTGTTGCCTCACAGCTTAAGTCCGCCATGAGTTCCTTCGGTCTGCCTTTTCATTTACGATAATAGACACAAAAACCTGGAGTAACTCAGCGGGACAGGCAGCATCTCGGGAGAGAAGGAATGGGTCAGGTTTCGGGTCGAGACCCTTTTCATTTACGATGTTGGGGATTTCAAAACCAAAGCATCGACCGATCTCCTTCTCCCAAGTAAACAACTTTCTTCAGCCTCGATGGTGTTCCTCCACGTTAGTCCCTCAATGAAATTGATGAGGTTGCAAATAATGTAGAAAAGTAAGTGGATTGAATATACTCAGACGGATGAAATGAAACAAAGCAATATATCAACTAGCCAGAGCTGTACACAGTTGTTTATCATCAATTCCCTGAAGATGGATAATTAGCCAGAATAGAAGCATCGCGATAGACTCCTGGGTAATGATATTGGCATCACAGACTATCTCCATGTTCACAAAATAATAGTTTTTCAATTACAGAATTGGATTTGAACAGTTCTTGTATGTTAACATGTAGGCAGTCATTAGTTGCCTGAACCACAAGGATGCTAAATACTCATTGACAATTTCTCCAAGTGAGAGATGAGGCTCTTCCTCAGTAAGATTGTGGGTGTGTGTCATTTTGACCCATTTTACATTCCCTCTGGGAGTTATTAAAAAACACCATTAGCAGCAATCATGTAGCTGGCAAGACCTCGAAGTCATAGATATATTTCATTCACGACAAAGAACTAATCCAAAAAGAAGAGGTATTATAAATATAGACTTTGTAATTGTAACTGTGATGAAATCAAGCCCTTGTTGCTTAGATTTGTATACAAAACACCCTGGAGAAAAGGAAAAGGTGACGTTTTTGGTCGCGGCCCTTCTTCAGACCCAAAACGTCTTTCAGTCTCCAACCTAAATGTCACCTATTCCTTTTCTCCAGAGATGCTGTCAAACCGGCTGAGTTACTCCAACTTTTTGTGCCTACCATCGGTTTAAACCAGCATCTGCAGTTCCTTCCTATACAAAACACACTTTACAGGCTGTCAACATGAACAGCATGAAGATAACAAGTATAACACCCCTCTGAATACACAGATACACAGACAATAGGTGCAGGAGTAGGCTATTCGACCATTTGAGCCAGCACCGCCATTCAAAGTGATTATGGCTGATTATCCACAATCTGTACCCCGTTCCTGCTTTCTCCCCATACCCCTTGATTCCATTATATTAATTTTAAATCATTATAAAGGATTATAAAGGATCATTCTAAAACTAGTAGCAACCATAGTAAATGTTTTTCATTAAGTAGTCCATCAAAATTATGGTCAACTGTGGTCTGATTTTTCCTTTTTTTCTTTTAATAGACGAGTATCTCTTGATGTTGACGATTTAATGGATCATGAAAATTCAAACGGGTCTGATAAATTACCACAGTGGCTCCTTTTCCTCAGTTTTTTGCTTGTTTTCTATTTGCTTTTCCTAATATTTTTTGGCTTTCAGACTTGACACAACAAAAAAAAACCTGTATGCTATAAGTGTCAAAAGTCAGTAGTATGATGGCCAACCTCTTTGACCAACTCTGTCACTAACTTTGACAGTCAGGAAGCTTGACACCATCGAGTACAGAGAAGTCCTTTTAATCAGCATCCATTTGCCACCTTAAACATCCACCTCCTTCAGCATCTACTTCCTCTACCAACAGCATACTGTGCTGTAGTGTGCATTATTGACAGACGGCAATATAACAAGTCGCCAAGGCTTCTTGGAGGGAACCTCCCAAAATCATGACTGCTCTCAGGAAGGTCAAATATAGCAAGTGCAAAGGAATGCCAACACTTTCAAGTTTTATTCAAGGTCATCCTGAACATATATTTATGTTAATGCTGAACATGCCCCTATAGCCCTGCTTATAGCAACACATTTTACAGACAAAGAAGCATATCTGTTTCTGTCGCATTTAGCCTTTGGGTCTTAATGTATCAGAGATCCCTTTGTTCTATTCATCCCTTCCTTACTGTCTTTTTAGTTTAGTTTAGAGATACAACATAGAAATGGCCCTACGGCCCACCTAGACTGCGCCGACCAGCGATCACCCAATACATTAGCACTATCACACGCACTGGGACAATTTGCAGAAGCCAATTAACCTACAAACCTGTACGTATTTGGAGTGTGGGAGGAAATCGGAGCACACGGAGGAAACCCAAGCATCCACAGGGCGAATGTACAAAGTCTGTTCAGGCAGCACCCATAGTCAGGATCGAACATGGGTCTCTGGCGCTGTAAGGCAGCAACTCTACCACTGTGCCACTGTGCCATTCCTCAGGTTTTCTCTCTTTGCCAGTTCTGAAAATGGGCCTAGACCTTCAATTATTATTTCTGTTTCTCATTCAAATATATTACCTGGCTCACAAAATGTTTCCAAGACTTTCAGATTTTATTTCAGATTTCCAGCATCTACAATCCTTTTTTATTTGTGTGCATTTCTGTTGACTGGTTTAATAGTCTGGATCTCAATATTCTACCTGAGGAACATTTTTACCATTACCACTTTCTCGAGATGTAGAAAATTAAAGCTTTGTAAGGGACCCTGATATCCCATGAATAAATTGAATAAAGTGAACTTAATAAAGTGCCTCATTAGTTTAGGAGATTTGACTTGGTGTGTTCTCTAACATTGGTTAAATTGTATAGGTCTGCCCTTTAAAAAATTGTATGAAAGCACCTTTATGGGATAAAATATTTGTCTGTGAATGTATCAATCAAAATCCGGTACGGTGGGAACAAACAGAAACTTTACATTAAGAACCAATTTTTACACACAAGATTGTGGTGCTGTTGAAATTTTTAATTTACAAGGACTTAAATAAATGTTGAAATCTAATGAGACCTATACTACGAAGAACACTTTTAAAGCAACTATTTATCTTGCAGCATAATACTAATATTTGATAACCCGGTGGTCATATACTTTAATAATAATATTAATATATAACCAATACTAGTTTGTTGGAGCTGAACAATTCTTTATTCAAATTCAGGCCTTTATGCGCCTACCATCAGTTATGCCATTATTATGATACATATCAAAAGGGATATTTAACATGAGGTTCTGGCACGACTAGTTTTTATTGCAATTACTTGCTTTTTGACTCCTAATCAGAACAAATTTCCTGGATTCTAAAGCTATGGAAAGATACAGTCTATTCGTCTGTCGTAGCAAGCCGCGTGTTCACTTTATGACTGATTGTGAAAGAGAACAAATTAAGAAGGTCCTTGCAGAGAAAGGTAGATGGTACTTCTGGGTATTTAAGTTGGAGATATGTCACATCTGCTTTGCAGGTAGCTGATTTATGAACAGTGTTATGACTAAGAAAAGCTCATTTGTTCCAAACAAGCTTGTTTGCATTTCAAAGAAACACATAACCTGTCTTCCCATCAGAATCATTCAATTCATTCTCTCCAGAATGTTGGCTAATTGTGAATTTAACCCATTCAGTCTGTTAAAATGGCTTACCATGATAACGCACTCCAGCTCCAGAGTGAATGTTTTCACCAGAGTTAATACCTAGTTCTAATTTTTGCGCTTATTGTTAATAATTTGAATCTTCACTGCTGTTTTAAAAAGTGACCGAGCTAATCTGATAATCATGTTTCTGACCTTTAATTTTTCTTAAAAAGATGCACAAGTTGGTTCCATCGTGATCATGATTTTTGATGCTTGAAATCTTCTTTAGTGATTTCTATTCTAGCTTTCAGGGAGGTGATTGACTTTGAAAACCAGAATAAGGTGCAATATTTTGTTTGGGACTTGCCCAATTCACCAGAGCAGTCTACCAGATGAATACTTCATAGTCATACAGTGTGGAAACAGGCCCTTTGTCCAACTTGCCCACACCAGCCAACATGCCCCATCTACACTAGTCCCACCGGCCTGCATTTGGCCCATATCCCTCTAAATCTAACCTATCCATGCGATAGTAGTCAAAGTCAAATTTATTCTTCACATGCACCAACCAAGGTACAGTGTAATTAATTTGCTATTCAGCGATACAGTTGAAAAAAAGAACACACAATACACAATAAAAATCCAACGCAAACATCCACCACAGATTCTTCACTGTGATGGAAGGCAACAAGGTTTAGTCAGTCCTCGTCCTTTATTCATCCGTTGTCGGGACCATAACCGCTCCATAGTCGCCGCTACGGACAGCCAGATGTACAGGCCCTCTCATCGGGATGATTGAAACCGACGTTGGGACGATCGAACACACTCTGCGGCTTGGAGTGCCTGAATCGGCCACTTTGGTACTGGAGACCGCGACTTCAGGATGTTGTAGGCCGGTGATCGGAACTCTTCTCTGGCGATCCCAGGTGAGGGATCCCAGACTCCGGATGGTAAGTCCATGCCACGCCCGCAGCTAGAAGCTCCGCAGACCACAGCCCCATGATGTCCAAGTCACCAGGCCAGCGATCGGAGCACTCCTTTCTGGCAACTCCCGGCAAGGGTTCGCCCGCTCTGTGATGGAAAAGTCCACGCTGTGCACGCTGCTGTGGCTCTAGTCCCGACTCTGGGAAAGGCCGCTCCAATCCAAGCTGTTTGGCCGCGAGAGGGGAGGCGGAGAAGCAAAAAAAGTCGCGTCTCCGTCGACTAAAAAACAGTTTCCCCCTCTCCCCCCCCCCCCCCCCACCACCCCCACACAAGACACACCGAGAGACACCCAAAACAAACACTCAGACATACCAAACCACACCCCCCCCCCAAAAGTCAAAATAACGAACACACTGCTGGCAGGGCAGCCGACTAGCAGCGCCCCCAACCGATAGTCAGGATCGAACGTGGGTCTCTGGCGCTGTAAGGCGCTGTAAGGTAGTACCTTCCTCAAATACCTCCTCTGGCAACTGGCCCCATACACCAACTAACCTTTGTGTAAAAAAGGTACCCCTCATGTTTTTATTAAATCTTTCCCCCCCTCACCTTAGAACTATATTCTCTGGGCCCCAATTCCCCTACTCTGGGCAAGAGACTCTGTGTGTTTATCCAATCTATTCCTCTCATGATTTTGCACACTTCCATAAGATCACCCCTCAGCCTCCTGCACTCCAAGGAATAAAGTCCCAACCTACCCAACCTCTCCTTATAGCTCAGGCTGTAGAGTTCAGGCAACATCCTTTCAAATCTTCTCAACACCCTTTCCAGCTTGACAACATCGTTCCGAAAACACAGACCAAAACTGAACACGACACTCTGACGTACACTAACTGAGGCCTCACCCACGTCATATTTAATTATAATATGGCCTCCCAACTTCTATACTTCATATTATATTACTTTTCTTAAATCCCAGTTTCAACGGTGACTAAAACAAGAAAAACTATTTTTCATTTACGAGTTATTAAAAGGAGAGCAGGATACTGAATAAAACCATTTGCTCCAACGTGCCTCTGGCCTTTGTTTGAAGGAGCAATCTATTTTTCCCCTTTCCCCTGTTTCGTTTTGAACATTATTGAATCTGCTTCAACTATCCTTTCAGAAAGATCTCCTTTTCCTGAATCAACTATTTTCTTCATGTCTTTTATTGACCAAACTGACATTCAGTCACTGACCCTTCCGCTATTGGACATAGCAAAATAGTTTATCCTTATCTACTCAACCAAAATACTTCATGATTTGCAAGTCTCTTGCTAAACCCAATTTCTTTAGTGAGAACCACCCCAGCTTCTCCAGTTGCTCCACATGTTGGAACTTCCTAAAATCGGACACCGTTCCAGTAAATCAGTTTGTAAGGTTTTGACATCTTTTCCAAAGTTAGGTAGTTAGAACTGAGCATATATTTAAGTAGAAACAACGAACTGCAGATGCTGGTTTATACAAAAGAACACAAAGTGCTGGAGTAACTCAGCATGTCAGGCAGCATCAGGATGGTGATTCAGGCCAGTCTCAAGAAGGGTCCCGACCCAAAACATCACCTGCCCATGTTAACCGGAGATGCTGTCTGACCCATTGAATTACTCCAGCACTTTGTGTCTTTATGTACATATATTTAAGTTTGATAAAGGATTATAACGGATTGGACGGCACAATGGCGCAGCGATAGAGTTGCTGCCTTACGGAGCCAGAGACATGGGTTCGACCCTGACCATGGGTGCTGTCTTTATGGATAATGTATGTTCGCCTTGTGACTGCATGGGTTTCCTCCGGGTGCTCTGGTTTCCTCCCGCACTCTAAAGACATATAGGTTTGTAGGTTAATTGCCTTCGATACAAATTCTAAATTGTGTGTGTAGGATAGCGCGAGTGGGGGGGGGGGGGGGGGGTGATTGCTGGTTGGTGTTGGGCTGAAGGGCTTGTTTGTGCTCTAAAGTAAAAGTCTAAAGATTAGCATGTTCGGCAATTAGTAGTAATGTCCAACAGGCCAGGCATCTGTGGAGAGTGCAACAATGTTTTAGATTGGTAATAGTTTATCAGAACATGAAGGTCCTAATGAAAGGTCATTGACTTGAAATATGCCTCCTCACACATGCTGTCTGACTTGTGACTATTCCCAGAATTTTCTTTTTTTCTTTTATTTTAGGCTGTTGCTAATTGTTCTATTATTTTTTTCTATTATCATTTCCATGTTTGTACTTGATGCCTTTGTTTACAGAATTTCCCAAGTTTTTGTAACAACCATTTCGACTCGGTTTACTGTCAAGTGCTTTGTGTATATATCCCCAGGTCTCTCACTTCCTGCTTTAAAACTCTATTTTATTGTTTATATTGCCGCTTCTCACACTAACATGCATCATTTCCTCCAACTAAGCCTATTTCATCAACCTGCCAATGCCACCCTGAAGCTATTGTTACTATTGGCAGCATTTCAAAATTATATAATCATTTGGAGACTTCATAATTCTGCCCTTTATAACCAGGTCTGAGCCATTAATATACTTCAAATGGTACAATAGTTCTAGTACTACCCCCTGAGGATATGACAGTGTGCATAGTCCAGACTGAAAAACAAATCCTCCTTGCTTCTCTGCTTCCACAGATAAATATATAACCACATTGGATCTGCCACTATAATTAAATGTGTTTCTATTTCACAAATAATATTAATTCCATGGCACTTAACAGACTGATGTCGCAGTTTAGTTTAGTTCAGGGCTTGGAGAAACAGCATGGAAACTGGCTCCCTGGCCCTCCGAGTTCACACCGACCATTGATCACCCATTCACCCTAGTTCTATGTTAACCCACTTTCTTATATACTCCTTACACTAGCAACGTTACAAAATTTTGAGATTTAAAAAAGCAAGTCTGCAATTTCTCCCATCAGTTAAAGCATAAAAAGAGGTTTAATCTGACACCTAATTCACTTTCATATCTTCAGTATTAAAAAAGTTATGGCCATTTTCATACTCGGAATTAGTATCTTGTTCCCTATTGCTTTTCCATTGATTTAACACAAAAGCTGTGATCAAGGACAGTCAAAAGCCCATAACTTTCTTATAAATTAGGATCTGAATGAAATTTTCAGTTATTATAGATTAAAGCATTCTGAAACAAATATAAAACAATCTTACTTGGATGACCTGAAATTAAAGCATATAATTAGTTACCTAATTGTAGCTAATTACAAAATTCAATTACTAGATCTAAACATCTATCCATTTCTTAAGAAGAGGTTAACATTTTTAAAAAGCCTAAGTGTCCAAATAACATTCACACAATAATTCACAATATAACGATTTTTAAATCTCATTGTCATTAATTTATAGGCCAAATGGAAGGAATTTAATGTTTAATTCCCATAAATTAATGGTCATTTTAATCATCTTGTGAGTGGGCTTTTGTGGAACGCGATCATTTGGAACGTTGCGGTTGCGGTGAATTTAAACCCCACATCGGCAGGAAAAATACTGCTGGTTCGTATGGGTCCTAAGTCACCTTTTCGCAATGTGAAATTTTGATTAAAGGCATCCTAAGAATCAAGTTTATATGAAAAAATAAACGGTGTACCTTGCCTTGTCACCTATGTGAGATCCATCCCGTTGTCGGCGTTGACGGCATTAGAAGATTATTTTAATTTTACTCCTGCTATTAAATTGTCCAGCGCTAATTTTAATAAACTTAATAAAACGGCAGTCCAAGCGATTTTTCTTCAGCAAATAAACAGAACAGGCTGAAGAAAAAATGCATTTTAAACCCGCCCCCCTCTCAAATGCGCCAAAGTCGCGCACACGGCCAATGACAGAACTGCAGCGCCGCTGAAGGTAAGTTTTGTAACATACCTACTTATACACTAGGGGAAAGTTCCACCACAAGAGTAACCTCATTGTTGCAATTGGACAATTGTGTTGAGATTCCCTATTGCCGCTACAAATTTTAAATCAACGTAGAGGAAAGCACAGTGGCGTAGCGGTAGAGTTGCAGCCTTACAGCGCCAGAGACCCGCGTTTGATCCTGACTACAGGTGGTATCTATATGGAGTTTGTATGTTCTCGTCATGACCTGCATAGGTTTTCTCCGAGAGCTCCGGTTTCCTCCCACACTCCAAAGAGGTACAGGTTTGTAGGCTAACTTGCTTGGTGTAATTGGAAATTGTTCCTAGTGTGTGGAGGATAGTGTTAGTATACGGGGATCACAGATCGGCACGGACTCAGTGGGCCGAAGGGCCTGTATCTCTAAACCAAACTCAACTAAACTGAACTAAAGTAAGATTGTTCCCTGAACGCTTGCTCATTGGAAGCTGTAGTGCCTGCAGTGGACCGGACACAACCTTGCAAGTTGACCCTGTGCTTTAAATAGTTTTCAAGGTGAACTACCACAGATGATTTTAGGAATTTAAGTGTTATCATTTTTTTGCTGAAGTAAGAATTGTATTGACGTGAAGAAAGAAGCCGATTAATAAAATATTATTAACAATTCCTAGGTCTCGTAAGTGCTTAAACTTTTGGAATTTTCCAAATGTTTATTATATGATTGGTCAGTCGTGAAACACAGCTCAATACAATAAAAAAATGGTTTGCGTTTTTATATTATAGTCTATGATTTTGGTTTGTCACATCATGAGCCGCAATCGCGTTGTAATATTTGTAAGGTGCATCAATATTGTGCGATACTTTCCACAGCATCCTGATTGTTCCAAGAACGCATTGTGTGTTTTAAGCAAACCAATTCAACAAAGTATGTAAGTGAAAGCGACATTCCTCCAGCTCCTGAGATTGACCGATTAAATAACAAAGTCATGATACCTTGGGGAATTTCAACCAAAAAGGGAAATGATGAAATCCATATGTCAAATGAGGTACTGAAGTTAAAATTAGAATGTTAGGTCACAGCTTTGTATTGTTTCCTATTCTTTAAGCATTTGCTTTTGATCTAGATTTCAAATTGCAGAGTTGCAATTTGTCTTTGTATTCATGGATTTATTATTTTTCTCTTTTAAACCTTGTGATGTTTTAATAATGGTAATTGCCTTTAGTTTCCTTTTTGCTGTGTTGAATTTTAAATCGTGCCTTAAAGATTCTGCTTGCTACGAAAATAGCAGCATTGCGAACATTTAAAAAATAATAATGCTGTTGTTAAAATGTATTATGCCATTAAACTGAAGCACCCACCAAGATTTTCTGTTGATTTCTGTCTTTTCTATTGCACAAATTACATGTCTGTCATGGCTTAGTTTATGCCAAATGTCCCACCTATGCTCTGTGGTTAGGCAGATCCAACATCACCTAAGCTGAAGAGCTCATTAATTGGGAGAGGTGTCGCTAATATCACTGCACAGACATTTTCTCCCTCAGTTTCCCAATGCTAATCTCCATGACATCTGAACTTAAATTTCGCAAAGTCTTATTATCGCCAGATTGCCTGAAAGCAGGTAACTCAACATTCATTACTGAAAATAGTTGCATGATTTTCATTTACAGATGGAAAACATGTTTTCATATATGGAGAGCACACTCAATTAATCTTCTCAAAGCTGGATTTAAAAAAAAGATTTATTGAGCTAATTTCATTATTGGGTTGTTTGCAAATTAGATTACATTTGCATTACTGATGTGATTATCAACTTCTTTTACCCCACCTGCAAGTGCGATGTTCTGAATGAACATTCTAAGCTATGCAAGTTTAACAACGGCTGCTATGACAGAATCATAATTTATTCTTCAGACGTTTTGATATGCTGCTTATGAGCCTGGGACAGTGCAGCCTGTTATATCCGGCCTCGGAGCTCAGCATTGATTCCAGGGATTGATTTGCAGACAGTTATCTGGCAATAGCCTGACAACTTGACATGACAAGTAACTGTAGCAAAACGAGGACAGGAGGTTGGAAGGTGAAGTAATGTCAGTATCCTGCCAGGGTGAAAGGAAAATCCACTCTTGCCTCTAAGCTGGGGCATTAACATCTGGAGGTGGCAACATTAAACCCACAGTGGAGTACTTCAGATATCTGATAGACTTTGAGATGTGCTTAATCATTTTCATGTCGGATGTTATGCAATGGGAGATTCTCACATCACTCCTTCACAATGCAAGGTACTGCCAAGGCTGCTCTGGTGGCTGTACAGGTTGTCATGTTCCAATATAAGAAAATACATCAAACAGGTGAATCCTCTGGGAAATTCCTGCGGTAATTTCATATTCAAATACTCGTCTTCTCTGTTCTTATTACACAAAACGTGACAGGTAATATTTATTGTGATCGAATGCAAGATAGTCAGTCCAAACTTTATAGATTTTTGTTAGGCAAGGGCATTTATTGTTATGGAGCCTGGGATGAAACTATAGTGCAGGTTGACCATGATCTAAGTGAATGGTGAAGAGGATTAAGGAGATCATTGAGTTTATTGCTGCACCAATATTCCTAAAGGACAGCCTTGAAGGTCGGCGCAGTGGCTCAGCGGTAGAATTCCTGCCTGACAGCACCAGACTCCTAGGTGTGATCCTGGCTATGAGTGCTCTATGTACAGAGTTTGTACATTCACCCCGTGACCACATGGGTTTTCTCCGGGTGCTCTGGTTTTCACCCACACTGCAAATTTCCACCCACACCCATGTACAGGCTTTTGTAAAATTGTTAATTGGCCCTGTGTAGGAAGGAACTGCAGATAGACACAAAATGCTGGAGTAACTCAACGGGACATGCAGCATCTCTGGCGAGAGATGGGCCGAGACCCATCTTCAGATAGGCCCCTATTGTGTAGGATTGTGTCAATGTACGGCGATCAGTGGTAGGCACAGATCCGGTGGGCCAGAAGGCCTGTTTCCATGCTGTATCTCTGAACTAAAACAAAATCAGGGGGGGTCTGGAGGTGAGAATCCCCCAATGTGCCAAAGCTTTCAAAGCCAAACTGTGTACCCACAAAATGGTGGTAGGCCACACATTTCTTGATAGGCCACACCATCTTGGTACAAGTTGTACCAAGGTACAAGTTTAGCTTTTTGAAAGCTTTGGCACAGTGGGGGATTCTCACCTCCAGTCAGAATGTTAGTTTAGGGATGCAACACGGAAACTGGGTCTGTGCCGAAGCAGTGTGGGAGGAAACCAGAGCACCCGGAGAAAACCCACGTAGATCATGGGGAGAATGTACATACACAATACACACAGCACCCATAGCCAGGATCGAATCCGGCACTCTGGCGCTGTAAGGCAGCAACTCTACCGCTGCGCCACAGTGCCGCCCTCAATGGTTTAAATTCTTAGCCTAGAGAGACAAGTACCTCACAGATAATGATTCAACATTGCAGTATTATCAGACGCTAACCCTAACCCTAATCCTTTTCTAATCCTAATCCTACATCTGTTGATAGTATCATGAGATGCTTAATCATGGTTCCGTCTGTTTCATGGTGGATTTAAAGATTTCCACAGCCCTGTTTTGGAAGAAGCACAAAGTTCTTTGTTATGGGTAGTTTTCAGGTAATTAGCGGGGTAGCTCTATGCTTCTGTTGTGACCATAGATTTTGGCTTTTACTTTCCATTGGAAATTTACAATGTACAAATTGACTGTCACGTTTCTTGCCTTACATTTGCGAATGTACTTTGAATGAAAAAAATTGATCGTAAACATCTTGGGATTCCAGAGATCCGGAGAGGTAGTGGATTATTGTGGATTATGTATGCCTTCTTCTATGGCCAACATCTGTTTTAGAGATACAGCGTGGGAACAGGCCTTTCGGCCCAATGCATCCACACCGACCAGGGATCACCTGTACACTAATTCTATCCTAGACACGAGGGACAATTTACAGAAGCCAATTAACCTACAAACCCGGAATGTGGGAGAAAACAGGAACACCCGGATAACACCAACGCAGTCACAGGGAGAACGTACCAACTCTGTACAGACAGCACCCCGAGTCAGGATCGAACCCAGGTCTGCCATGATCACTTTGAATGGCGGTGCTGGCTCGAAGGGCCGAATGGCCTACTCCTGCACCCATTGTCTATTGTCTCTGGTGCTGTAAAGGAGCAGCCCTACTGCTGTGCTACTGCGCCATTCTAGCAGGGAAGAAAACACAGGCCAGGCGGCACGGTGATACAGCGGTAGAGTTGCTGCCTTTCATCACCAGAGACTCGAGTTTGCTCCTGACTACGTGTGCTGTCTGTATGGTGTCTGTACGTTCTCCGGGTGATTCACATTAAGCAGGAAATGGTGCTGGGTAGACTGATGGGACTGAAGGTTGATAGATCCCCAGGGCCTGATGGTCTGCATCCCAGGGTACTTAAGGAAGGGCGGGACTATGTTGATAGAAAGGAGCGGCGGTGCTTGTATACTCTGGAATTTAGGAGGATGAGAGGTGATCTTATTGAAACATATAAGATTATTAAGGGTTTGGACACGCTAGAGGCAGGAAACATGTTCCTGATGTCAGGAGAGTCCAGAACCAAGGGCCACAGTTTAAGAATAAGGGGTAAGCCGTTTAGAATGAAGATGAGGAAATACTTTTTCACACAAAGAGTTGTGAGTCTGTGGAATTCTCTGCCTCAGAGGGCGGTGGAGGCCGGTTCTCTGGATGCTTTCAAGAGAGAGTTAGATAGAGCTCTTAAAGATAGCAGAGTCAAGGGATATGGGAAGAAGGCAGGAACGGGGTGCTAATTGTGGATGATTAGCCATGATCACATTGAATGGCGGTGAAGGCTTGATGGGCCAAATGGCCTACTCCTGCACCTATTGTCTATTGTCTATTGTGACCTACGTGGGTTTTTCTGGGATCTCTGGTTTCCTCTCACCGTCCAAAGATGTACTGATTTGTAGGCTAATTGGCTTGGTCGAAATTGTAAATTGTCCCTAATGTGCGTATGATAACGTTAATGTTCGAGGATCGCTAGTCGGACTCGGTGGGCTGAAAGACCTGTTTCCGTGCTGTATCTCAAAACTAAACTAAGCCAAACTAAAGGTTATTCTGCCCCAAATGAATGGTCCCTCGTGCCTGAGGCCCAAGCATCCACATACAAAAAGATCATCCTTACGTATTTTGTGTTTATACTGTCAACCACTGCATGGGATGGGTTTCAATGGTGGGGAGTAGATTCAGAGCTTCAGTCAGGAAGCGATTGGGAAGGTAATGTCCAATTTGGGACTTTGCGGGGTGCGAGTCTGTCAAAGTTGATTACAGATAGCTGGGAAGGGTTGAAATAATCCACACTTATTTTCTCTTCTGATTTTTATTCTTTGCTTTATTTCCCTCCACCATTAAGGAGTGAGGATGTGATTTGCTCCTGTGACAAGTCGCTTTACTCTTCCCTTTTCTCTCATTGCTTGTGTACATCAACTGAGATCAAGGCACAAGAGACTACAAAGGCTGGAGGAACTCAGTGCTTCAGACATCAGCATCTATGGAGGGTCCATTTCCATCAGATGCTGCCTGACCCACTGAGTTCCTTTAACTGAGATCAAGATTTTGATCAATGGGAATTATAGCAAGAATGACTGTGCGGTGTGACATGTGGCGTTCCACTGCATCTCATCAGGTCTTCCACAAATCTCATGCATAATTCCACTGTTTATTGCCAACCCTTTTTGTGATATTTTGGAATTGTAATTCCAATTTTGTGCCGCTCAGAACATTTGTCATTTTTATTCAGACAGCCAAAATAAATAAAGAATGGAACACAGGAAATGACGAGAAACCTGCCGAGATTCTCGTGGCTAAACCGTGCATATGGTCCAGGGCATCTGCTGCATCCTCGAAACAAACATGTGAAAAGATTTCCCTCACAGATGGGGTTCCAAACAAGCACAAAGCAAAGAAGAGGTGTCCCCGCTGCCACGGCAACATCTGAAGGGCACGATCTGAGCAGCACTCCCAGCTTGTTGGTAACGTGTATGAAACCCTTTGTCACCTGCCCAGCACCTACAGCCATTCCTTCTTCAAGGCAAAGTTCACAGCACGGCTCAATTACCAGTGAAATGTGTGATTAAGCTAGAACAGAGGGCCTGTTGTGCGCTGAGAAAAGAATCCTATTAACCTATCGGCGAACAATAGTGGCGGTGCAGCGGAGAATGCTATTGATGGCAGACGATCAAAGAATCATTGAAAAGGTTTCAAATGGTGTAGATTTATTAGAAATGATCTTCATCTACCTCAAGCTTCATATTTTGTTATTAACCGTGAGATCATCTAAATAAATATTCTGTTGAATACCCAGAATATTTAGTTTGATGAATAACATTATTGATGATCCCAGGGAAATTAAATGGAATTTGATAAAAACAAAATGCTTGAATTCTTTATTGGACAGCGAACATATGATATACTGACCTAAGATAGACACAAAGTACTGGAGCAACTCAGCGGGTCAGGCTGGATCTCTGGAGAAAGAGGATGGGTGACGTTTCGGGTCAGGACCTGGGTACCAACCACAAACACCGCACACCCTTTTTCTCCAGATATGCTGCCTGACTGGCTGAGTTACTCCAGCACCTTGTGCCTACCTTTGGCATAAACCAGCATCTGCAGTTATTTGATGACATTGATGACTATTTCTGACAAATTAAACACTTTCAGTTACAAGTATCCATATCTCTGCATCTCCCTCTCCCCTGACTCTCAGTCTGAAAAAGGGTCTCCACCCGAAACGTCACCCATGCCATCCATCCAGACCTACTGAGTTACTCCAGCATTTAGTGTCTATCTTCTATGTAAGCCAGCATCTGGAGTTCCTTCCTACACATATTAATAAAAACATGTTATCTTCAACTATTTTGCCATGTAATCATTCATGCTTGCAAGATACCTCAGACCCACTGTTTGAAGAGCCAGAAATGAGTTATTGAGAAAGATACTCCTGCGCATGTTGCTAGCATTGTACACTGGAGTGAGAGCCATCAGCAGCTAAGAGGAAGATTCACCTGCTGGGAAGCGGAGTGAGGTAGAGAGTGGGCACTGGTGGATTCAAGCTGGCATGCCTGAGATATTTATAGTTATTGGGAGCATGGGAGTTTAGTTTAGTTTATGGTCATGTTTACCGAGGTACAGTGAAAAGCTTTTGTTGCGTGCTATCCTGTCTGCAGAAAGACTATGCACGATTACAATCGAGCCATCCACAGTGTACATGGTGAGGGGAATAATGTGAAGTCCAATGATCGACTCGGGTTCGATCCTGACATGGGTGCTGCCTCTATGGAGTCTGTAGGTTCTCCCTCTGTCCACGTGGGTTCTCTCCGGGTGCTTCTGTTTACTTCCACGGTAGCTCAGGACCGCTCTCTAGTTGTTGATAGGATGGTTCAGTTGCCTAATAACAGCTGCTCTGTCTTATTAGTTACCCCGCAAGAATAAGTCAAATGGATATTTCAAAGGTCTCACAATCTTCATTGCCAATTAATCTAATCAGAACAAACAGGAATCCTCTAAGGAAGTGTTCAAGAAGGAACTGCAGATGCTGGAAAACTGAAGGTAGACAAAAATGCTGGAGAAACTCAGCGGGTGCGGCAGCATCTATGGAGCGAAGGAAATAGGCAATGTTTCGAGTCTGAAGAAGGGTTTCGGGCCGAAACGTTGCCTATTTCCTTCGCTCCATAGATGCTGCCGTACCCGCTGAGTTTCTCCAACATTTTTGTCTATCCTCTAAGGAAGTGAGAAGTGTCCTGAAACAGGAAGGTTCATCTGCACCTGCCAATGGGAGGAAGGAGCTCCCTGACTACCAGCAGTTGACTGTTAGAGATAGTCAGGACTAAAGTTACTCATACAATCTTCTAGCAATCGCCACCCAGCGAATGTTGGCATGGAAGTTGTAAAACTACTCATCCTTGACATAAAACTAGCATTGACAAATAGTTCTATTCAGCAGGTATAATTTTCGCCTTCTATAAAATGAATGCTTGCCTTTAATGATATTTTGTTCTCATTATTTATCACTATGTCAGTTGATTGTATCCCGGTTTTACTGAAACAGTAGAACAGAGAACAGTACAGCACAAGATCAAGCCCTTCGGCCCACAATGTCCGTGCCGAACATTTTGCCAAGTTGAACTTATCTCCACTGCCTGCAAGTGATCCATATCTCTCCATTCCCTGAATATCCAGTTGCATGTCTAAAAGCCTCTAAATTGTCACTTTCGTATCTGCCTCCACCATCAACAATTGCATTCCAAGCTTTCACCCCCACTCTGTAAAATAAAACTTGCCCCACACTTAAGGCCAAGAAATTACAATTTGAAAGTGCACGATAAAACATAAGTTTACCACCTGCAGGAGCAAATGCCTATTTGTGATTTGTGAGTTTTATAAGCTGCGGTGAGATTTGAACTCTCGTTTTCTATTACAGAGCTGTGGCTCCACCTACTGGCACCAGGTGGTCTGCACAAGATTGTTTCTTGTGATTGACGTGCAATAGTGCTTGCAGCAGGGGCCAATTCTTTCACAATAGCAATTTTCCAAAAGTTACATTTTCTTTGTAGAATTGCATTTGTGCGTTTGGCTATTTTACAGGACTATTAATTTCTGAAATTGTTACCTTCCATGTTTGTATCAAAACTTTCAGGGGGAAGCAGGAAATTTACCAAGCCCATAAATTCTTTGTGCCATTGTTTACACAAGGTAAATGCTGAAACAGGTGCCATTTTATTAATTCAAATATATATATTTTCCAGAAATGCTAGTTTTAAATGGGCCAGCTCGATTGCGCAGCAGTAGAATTGCTGCCTGACAGCGCCAGAGGCCCGGGTTCGATTCTGACATGGGTGCTGTCTCTATGGAGTTTGTAGGTTCTCCTTCTGTCCACGTGGGTTCTCTCCGGGTGCTCTAGTTTACTTCCATGATCCAAACACGTAACGGTTTGTAGGCTAATTGACTTTGGTAAAAATTATAAATTGTCCCTAGTGTGTGTAGGATAGTGTAAGTGTGCGGGGATCGCTTGTTAACACAGACTCTGTGGGCCAAAGTACCTTTTTTTCTGCACTGTATCTCTTAACTTCACCAAAATTACAAGTTTATAAGAGAAAGGATTTTAGGTTTTGAATGCGGCACTCACATTGACCAGTGGTAAACGGCATCGAAGAACTGAGCTACATTGAAGTTTGGAAACACCAGGGCTCATTGGTTTTCTTCTTATCGAGTCCACACACAAGATTAGAAGTTGTTCAGCCAGAGCTGAACACACTTCTCGGCATCTGCACACAATGGTGTCTGTCTTGTCGCTTCTTGTGCTTCTTGTGTGTGGTGGTGGAAAGATTGGTGGAAACAGGGCCGCAACGTGAACGCTCTTTCCTTGACCCCGGCTCGTTGGTCATAAGGTGAAGGAATATGCAGAGGTTAATTAAATAATAAACTGAGTAGACATGGTGAACCTTGGAGCTTCATGAAATTGTACTTTGGAAGGTAGGCTTTAACATTTCTGTACTGAAAATTGCTGAATAGAATCAACCAAAGAGATGTTAAATTACTGACAAGAGAATATTTTCAGGCATACTGTCCTCCCTGATATACTTGGGATAACTGGATAAAGACAGTGGATGAAAAGCATTCATAAATTTAACACTTAAGGGGTAACTCTTTTTCACAAAGAGGGGTGGATGTATGGAACAAACTGTTGGAGGAGGTAGTTGGGGCAGGTATTATCGCAACTTTTAAGAAACATTTAGACATGTACATGGATAGGACAGGTTAAGAGGGATATGGGCCAAACACGGACAGGTGGGACTAGTGTAGATGGGACATGTTGGCCGGGAACGTTGGGCCGAAAAGGGCCTGTTTCCACACTGCAAGTCTCTATGATTATGAATGTGTAATATAACCGCTAAATGGTGATTTCTATTTACATGAAAACAAACACAAACTATCAATTTTCTTCTCCAATTCTCAAATTTAAAAAAGAATGTCCATTAATAAAAATACAGAGACTGTTGCTTGGCTTTGTGGGATTCATCCAATTGTGCAGCGGACCTTGCAAAGATTTGTTTACAGAATCATTTCTAATAATGGCAAATTACATTGGTAAAGTTTAAGATGTTTTCAATAGTTTCCATTCAATAATTGAGACATTAGGATTAAGATCGTTATATTTATGCTAGATCACGTATCGTCCATTGTTAAATTATATTGGCAAATTACCTAACAGTTGTTGAGACAAAGCAATTCAATGCAAAATCGGTGGCATTTGGGAAGAAACTGAAAAGAGGCAAAACCGATGCAAATGTCTAAAGTGCATGAACAGCAGGGCAGAAATTACGCTGAATTATGGATTGAATGGTTATATCTGGCATCATTAAAATCTTTTACAAATCTCTGATAGTCCCCAGGTCAATAGGATGTTGCTAGGATTTTCTTATGGCCAGCATACATGAACAATTCAGCCTCCAGCTTAGCATTGGGCTTGCACCATGCCATGTAAATGAGCAACGAGTGCCCATTAGCCTGCAGACAGTGACAATCATATTTTCCTCCACAGCCTAACAACCATGTCTGCACATTTGTTAAGTAGAAACCCTTTCTGTTAATTTATACATTCCTAGCCTCGACGTTCTACTATGGAGCACAACTTTTATTTGCACAGCGGAATGGAAGACATGAAGATTTCAGTCGCACCCCGTAGTCAGAGTTACTTTAACACTAACATATTATTTTCAGATTCACCAACCGATTAGATTAATGAGGCTTGTTGAGGATTCTCTTGTCTAAATTTCAGGTTCACCATTGAAAGGAACATGCCAAAGTAAATCTCGAGGACTCTGGAGTTGGCAGCACAACACAAGGAAGTCAGCAAATGGACCATAGGTACACCGAGGAGGCGGCAAGATTCGGAAGATCTTTGCTGGTTGTCATTGTGAAGGCTGGAAGGGCTCACGTGTGCATATTACCTGTGGCTTGGAGGAACCACAATGACAATGCGGTTGGTGGTAAGACTGGTACCAAGAACGTGTGATCAGTTTCTGGATTCACCGCTGCAGACAGATTACTTTTAGTTTTAGTTTAGAGATACAGCGCAGTAACAGGTCATTTGGCCCAATGAGTCTGCTCCGACCAGCGATCCCCGCACAATAGCATTATTCTGCACACACTAGGGACAATTTACTCATACACCGAGTCAATTAACCTACATACCTGTATGTCTTTGGACTGAGTGTGGGAGGAAACTGAAGATATTGGCGTAAACCCACACGGCCACGGGGAGAACATACAAACTCCGTACAGACGGCACCCGTAGTTGGGATCGAACCCGGGTTTCCGGTGCTGCAAGCTCTGTAAGGCAGGAACTCTACCGCTGCGCCACCGTGCCGCCCAAAAATGAATGATATATTGGCTCACAAAAGGTGGGGACAGAACCCATACATCCATTCCTTCATGCATGTATTGCTCCAGCCCATGGATCTGCCATCCACCCCAATGCATCAAACCTAGATCAATTCATCTTGGAAATGCAGCTGTCCCTCTGCACACTTCAAATCACCAGTGTGCACCAGGTTACTGGTTTGGTCAATAAGGTGAGTGGTCCATGCCTTGGTTGGACTGCTACATGATGTGGTAGAACAGCGATCAAGCCAGCACCCTGAGATTTGACTGGTGACCTGCAGAAATAAATTGGGACCTCACCAGGGCAGGCATTATAAAGTCAAGTGTTGTAATTGGGCATGGAATAAATAAATTAGAGGCATATAAGATCATTAGATGAAATAGGGTGAATGCCCATATTTGGGGAATGAAGAAGCTGAGGACAGATTTAAGGTGAGAGGGGAAAGATTTAATAGGAACCTGAGGGGCAATTCTTTCACAAGAGGGTGAATGATCTGCCACGGGAGGTAGTTGAGGCAGCACTGTAACAACATTTCAAAGACATTTGGATGGGTACATGAAGATGAAAGGTTTAGAGGGATATGGGAAACATGCAGGCAGGTGGGACTAGTGTCGATGGAGCACCTTGATGGGTGTGAGCAAGTTGAGCTATAGGGCCTGTTTCCATACTCTATGACTCCAAATAACAGCAGTAATGAAAATTACTGGTTGCTGTAAATCCCCACCACTCACTAATATCCTTCAGGGGAGTACACTTTTTCGGAGAGAGGAGGAGAACTTGAAGGGTCTCGACCTGATACATCACCTATTGCTTCGCTCCATAGGTGCTGCCTCACCCGCTGAGTTTCTCCAGCATTTCTGTGTACCTTCAATATCCTTCAGGGAATGAGACGCCTTCATTACCTGGTCTGGGCTTTGTATGACTTTTAAGGTCATAAGGTCATAAATTTGGCCATTTGGCCCATCAAGTCTACCCCACCATTTAATCAAGGCTGATCTATCTCTCCCTCCTAATCCCATTCTCCTGCCTACTCCCCACAACCTCTGACACCTGTACTAATCAAAAATCGATCTATCTCTGCCTTAAAAATATCCACTGATTTGACATCCACAGCCTTCTGTGGCAATGAATTCCACAGATTCACCACCCTCTTACTCAAGAACCTTCTCCTCTTCTCCTTCCTAAAAGAACGTCCTTTAATTCTGAGGCCATGACCTCTAGACCTAGACTTTCCCACTAGTGGAAACATCCTCTCCACATCCACTCTATCCAAGCCTTTCACTATTCTGTATGTTTCAATGAGGTCCCCCAACATTATTTTAAACTCGCTCTGAAATGAATTTGTAAACCACTTGTTTAAGGAATAATTAACAACGCCACGTAAATGCTGATCGTGCCAATGGCATTTACATTACGTGCCTGAATAAAAAACATTGATAGGACATAGTGAAAATATGGATACAGTAAAAAGTGCAATTCCATTTCATTCAGTGAATATTTGTGTTGGAAACAATGTTTGTAGCTACTGGAGTCAAATAAATTAATGCCGGTTAATTAATAATAGATTTATTAATCAACCATTTTAACTGCATGACTGTGGAGAATTAGTGTGTAGGAAGAAACTGCAGATGCCGGTTTAAACCGAAGATAGACACAAAATGCTGGAGTAACTCGGCGGGACAGGCAGCATCTCTGGAGAGAAAGAATGGGTGATGTTTCGGGTCGAGAAGCTGAAGAAGGGTCTCGACCCGAAACCTCACGCATTCCTTCCCTCCAGAGATGCTGCCTGTCCCGATGTGTTACTCAAGCATTTTGTGTCTATATGGAGAATTAATGTTTATCTTTGCTTTGTCTTGAGTCTTTTGTTGTGAACACTAATATATAAAATTAATTTTGATACAAAAACCTTTGCAGGGTTTTTAAGAGGCTTTTACATAGGCACAGCCTTTTAGATATGCAGTCAGAGGAGATTAGTTTAATTTGGCATCATGTTCAGCATAGACATTGTGGGCTGAAGGGCCTGTTCCTGAGCTGTAATGTGCGGTAAATAGATAGACACAAAATGTTGGAGTAACTCAGCGGGATAGGCAGTATCTCTGGAGAGAAGGAATGGGTGACGTTTCGAGTTGAGACCCTTCGTCAGACTGACTGTCAGGGGAAAGGGACAGAGAGATATGGAAGGGTAAGGTGTTAAAACACAGATCAAAGGGGACTTTGATCAAGGAAATGTATAATGATACATTGTTAGCTGAGAGGAAGGTGACAACAAGGCAACATTCAATAATATTTAATCAGGAGGACAATGAAACTAGTCAGAGAACCAGGATGGGGGAGGGATGGAGAGAAAGGGAAAGCAAGGGTTACTTGAAGTTAGAGAAATCAATATTCATACCGCTGGGTTGTAAGCTGCCCATGCGAAATATGAGTTGTTGTTCCTCCAATTTGCATTGAGCCTGGCTGACAGTGGAGGAGGCCCAGGACGGAAAGTTCAGTGTGGGAATGGGAGTAGGAGTTAAAGTGTTTAGCAACGCGGAGATCGGGTAGGCCTAGGCGGACTGGGGCGGAGGTGTTCAGCAAAACGATCACCATGCCTGCACTTAGTCTCGCCGATATAGTAAGGGCCTGTCCCACTGTACGAGTTAATTCAAGAGTTCTCCCGAGTTTCCCCTGATTCGAACTCGGAGAATTATGGTAACATGTTGAAAAATCTTCACGAGTCTTCACGAGCTTACCACATTTCCCGAGTAGCTGCCGTTAGCGTTACGAGCCGCTAAGAGACGTCCCGAGCTCCGACATACCCGCTACGTACATTCTACGTGCTTACCATGAGTTTGATTTTTTTTTTAAACTCGGGAGACCTTTTGAATTACCTCGAACAGTGGGACAGGCCGATAAGAGTCCACACCTGGAACAGCGGATACAGTAGATGAGGTTGGAGGAGCTGATATAGGGGTAGAGGTATATAATGTGCCATGTTATGTGCTACAACTATTTAAATAAATGTCTTCTAAAATATTTTTTTATTCAGAACAGTTGTTAACTCAAGATGATTTGGAGACTGCAAGACTAGTTGAGGCTAGTTCATTGGCTATATTTAAGAGGGCGTTAGATGTGGCACTTGTGGCTAAAGGGATCAGGGGGTATGGAGAGAAGGCAGGTACGGGATACTGAGTTGGATGATCAGCCATGATCACATTGAATGGCGGTGCAGGCTCGAAGGGCCGAGTGGCCTACTCCTGCACCTATTTTCTATGTATGACTATTAGTTCTGCTTCCTAGGGTCTTCCAGTGCCTGAGATGTGGCAGCAACTTGAACATTTGTCACCAAAATTAATAAAGAATTTGGACAGAAGATAGACACAAATTGCTGGAGTAACTCGGCGGGTCAGGCAGCATCTCTGGAGAAAATGGAATAGGCACCTTTTTGTGTCAACTGAGAGACAGGAGAGAGGGAATGAGAGGTATGAAAAGCTACAGAACAAATCAGAGCTGGCATTAATGAACTTGGAAAGGTGAAGCCCACAATGGTTCATTGTTGGCTGTGGAAAAGGTGATACCAAAGAGATGCGAACAGTGAAACTAGCAGGACAACTAGGGTGGGGCAGGAACACATAGAGAGGGAATGCAAGGGTTACTTGAAATTGGAGAATTGAATTATCACACTGCTGGGTTGTAAGCTGTCCAAGATAAATATGAGCTACTGCTCCTACACTTCTCTTCTCCTTCCTCTAATCCTTGCTAACATGTGAGTGAAAATAGTGGATGAGTAAGATAAACCCATGGTCATCCCAGTGGAAATCAAGAGAGATAAAACAATAACAGTTTTTTGGGGTAAATAATTTACTTTCAACTTTCCAAATTTAGTCAGGAATGGAGAGAATAAGCCTGCCTTGGAACCAAATATTTCTGTGGCATGCCAGGATGTTATTGCTGGGAAGTTAATATTTTTTTATTCATGTATGTTTCTGAAATTTTTAATGTCCCTTCTCATTTGTTATCTATTTCTTTTTTTAAGGCCATTTTAATTCTCTATTCACAAAGATGTTGGAGGTATGCAAACATGACCTATTTTCCCATTCCCCCTTCCAAGGGAGCAAGCACATCATCTCTGCTTATCACCTTCCTAGGAGAGCCTTACAGAACGTCACAAAATTGCTGTGTGGAGGAATGTAGACATTAACTCATTCATTATTGATGTGCTATTAGGCATCTATGCCGAACCATTCCAGGGAGATTTGTATTGTTGCATTCACTACCGTTAGAATGCCTCGTGTTATGATTTCCCCGGCATTAATTCAATGACTATCAATATGTGTTTAAATTCTATTGAATTCATTGAACTACATGGATTTGGGGGCATTGGCTTTGTCTTTTTGCACTATTATTATTGTCTGGTTTTGTGCCTGCGTGTGTGTGCAGACACACACACACACACACATGCATATATATACACACACATACATACATACATACACATGTATGTATGTATGTATGTATGTATGCATGTGTGTATGTATATATATATATATATATACACATGCATGCATACGTACATACATACATACATACATACATACATACATACATATATATATAACTTTTTTGTTTTGTTTATTATATCGTTTACAAGGTACCACGATTACAAATTCTATTCAGCTGCTGCCACCAGCAAACATTTCTTTGTTCTGTCTGTGTCATAATAACAATAAAATACTCTTAACTCTTGATACCAAAAACTTCCGAAATTCCAAAAAATCTATTGTCACACAGATTGATTCATTACTTAACATCCATCTTAAAACAAAAACCACTAAAATTAGGATTTCATACTAAATAAAATGTAATGTTATTGGGCCAATTCAAAAATTCCCTCAGGTAGATACATAAGAACAAACATTTAAAAACATGTATTTTAAAATGTATTTTACTATTTTTATAGTCAAGGATGAAATAATTGTATATGTATTAATTATTTGCATATCTTAATTAATTTACACCATACATATTTCTTATAATGTAACGCTTTTATCATTTTGGTTCTTTGAAGTAGCAGACCAAAAGATATTCACCTGATTTAAAATCGCCTGTTTTGATTTTATTTATCACGTCATGTTTGGGTCAGTTCTATGAATGAAATATCTGTGAAGTCTCATTTCTTTCTATTTTACCCCTTAGCCCTGAAACCTTTTTAAGTTGATATCTACTGTTCTATTATGTTAATATTAAATTCTCTTCCAGTGCTTCCTGTATATTGCAAACCATACCAACTTGCTAAAATAAATTGATTTCTCCTGATTTCCCCCCTCCTGTTTTTGATTTGCCAATTGCCTTAAATCCATGCACTCTATTCACTAACCTTATCCAATGGAATGAGTTTCTCAACTTCTCTATCAAACCTCGATATTTTATTAGCCTTCATGTTTGTACTGAGATTTCTACCTTAGTCTGTGGACTTATCTGCCTCAGAGGGAGGTGGAGGCAGGTTCTCTGGATGCTTTCAAGAGAGAGCTAGATAGGGCTCTGAAAAATAGCGGAGTCAGGGGATATGGGGAGAAGGCAGGGACGGGTTACTGATTGGGGATGATCAGCCAGGATCACATTGAACGGCGGTGCTGGCTTGAAGGGCCAAATGGCCTACTCCTGCACCTATTGTCTATTGTCTATTGTCTATTGTCTTTGAGCACAACTTGTCCAAAGTGCCCCATTTAAGCTAGTCCCATTTGCCCCTTATTTGCCCATAGCCCTCTAAGCTTGTCCTATCAATGTTGGGGTTGAGAAGAGTTTCTGTAAGGCTGATAATCAAAAATACTAAAATGTTGAAAATATTAAATAAAAGCTATAGGTCAGGCTGCATCTTTGGAGAGAGAAACAATTAACGTCTCATGTCAAATGAATAGAATGAATTTTTAACTGTTTTTCTTTCCACATATGCTGCTTGACCTGTTAATTGTTTCCAGTATTGGCTGCTTTCTTAAAGTTGCAAAATGCTTGTAATCCTTAAACCTCTGAGGATATTGTTTTATTCTAGGCATAAGTGCCTCGAGAATGAAACGGTGCACTAAAATATGACTGGATTTTGTGCCAAGACCAACTTGTTTAATTTGCAAACAAATTTTGCAAACTTGGGCAAAAACAAGTCTACTATAGAATCTGGAACCTTTAGTATGGGATTCGATGGTGTCAAGAGCCATGACCTCCATTCTACATGTACTTCTAAAGAAGGGCTCCGTGACAATACTGTCTCATTGTGTCCATTGTGTCAGTGAAATATCATCTCTGCATCGACCTTGCCAATCCCTACAAGAATTTGTATGTTTCCGTGAAACCATTATTATGAATGAAAGTCTACAGGGCTTGTCTACTTAACTCTCTTGCCACTTCCCATCCCAGTAATCAATCTGCTGAACTTTAACTAGACTGCCTCTATTGAAAATATATTTTTTCTAATGTATGGAGCCAAATCTGTAAGCAGTATTCCAGAAGACACCCTATCTAGGCTGTACGTAATTAAGCTGCACATCTCTATCCTTGTACATATTTTCTTTTACGGAAATCATTCACCATTAGAAAATGTTAAAATTTAGTTTGTTCAAAATGCGTCAGTCAAGTTATTTTCCACTTCATTGGTACAAAAGAACATATACACAGTACAATATTTAAATACTGATGTATTTTAATGAAAGAAAATGCCTTTACCTTGCACTAAATGTTATTCCGTTATCATGTCACTGTGGCGCAGCGGTAGAGTTCCTGCCTTACAGCGAAAGCAGCGTCAGAGGCCCGTGTTCAATCCCGACTGAGGGTGCTGTCTGTACGGAGTTTGTACATTCTCCCCGTGATCTGCGTGGGTTTTCTCCAAGAACCTCCCACACTGCAAAGATGTACAGGCTTGTAGGTTAATTGGCTTGGTGTAAATGCAAAAATTCTCCCTAGTGGCTGTAGGATGGTGTTAAGCCCCTGTCCCACTGTACGAGGTAATTCAAGAGTTCACCCGAGTTTTCCCCTGAGCCAAACTCGTAGAATATCCGTAGCGGGTCCATAGGAGTTCGTGGATGTCTCGTAGCGGCTCGTAATGCTAACGGTAGGTACCCAGGACATCCGGTAAACTCGTGACGTTTTTTCATCCCTGCAAAAAATGTCCACGAGTAAAAAAATACTTGTGATGAAAAATATTGTTACTTTTTACTCGTACGAGCCGCTACGAGACATCTACGAACTCCTACGGACCCGCTACGGACATTCTCCGAGTTCAAATCAGGGGAACACTCGGGAGAACTCATGAATTACCTCGTACAGTGGGACAGGGGCTTTAATGTGCGGGGATCACTGGTCGGGCCGGACCCGGTGAACTGAAGGGCCTGGTTCCATGCTGTATCTCTAAAACTAAAACTATAAACTAAAACTCTGTAAATGGATCGAATGTCATCATGTATTGTCTTTCTGCAGACTGGTTAGCATGCAACAAAAGCTTTTCACTGTACCTCAGTACACGTGACAATAAACAAAACTAAATTAAATTACGATTTATAAAAACATAAGTAATGAGAGCACGTTCGGAAACGAAAGATTTTTGCTTCAGGTGTGCCACTAAAATGTGAAGTTTGGTCATGGTCCATTCTTAATTCCCCTTTGATTTATTTTGCGTTTTAACTGGTATGCCATCCCTAAAATGTCATTACACTTTGTGCACAGATTAAAAAAACGTTATGTGGCTGTGTACATTTCCTCTTTCAAATATGAGTTTGCGTTGAGTTTGCGATATCTTATCAGTGCCCCATTCATTCACTTTTGCACCCTGTATGCAATTGAGTGTGAATTATCTGGCAGATTCTAAATTGTGCCATGATTATTGTCATCCTCAATATGTGTGAACTTACTCATAAGAATACACACAAGGAAATGAAAATAACTACTGGATCTACGGATATCCAGCTTAATGTGCAAGACTGGGTAAAATAGAAGGCTTTGAGCCATTCAGAACACATCCTGCACTCTGAAGGAAATGATTTGAGCCTGAAGCTAACGCCATACTTAATAAAATCAACTATAGCAACGAGGCAAGCACTTCAGTGCCTGTGGTGGAATCTGAACAGGATCATTTGGAAACCATTTCTGCTAGGAAGAGCATTGAGACCAGCATCAAAGAAAACTCTGATGATAGTATGTTACATGCCTTCAAAGGAGCGTGCTGCAAATTCATCTATACAAAGGCTTGAAGAAATACAGCTGGGAGTTACTCTTTGGTTTCATGTTCATATAAGGCAGTGTTCAAACCAAATGGTTTGCCTGCAATCAGTTGAATTGACCTTGCCTGGATTAATTAGACTAGTAACAATACCAAGCAAACCCATCGTGAATATTGTCCATTCGATATGCTTCCTGACACCCTATGCAGATTTTGAAGGACAATCACGATGAAACTGAGAAAGGGTTCCTGATTAATAATGAAATATTAAAATCATTGGAGATATTTCAAACAGTTAGCAACTAATCCCTGAGTTGCTTTGATTGTTATGGCACAATTTCAGTAGATAAAAATGAATTGTCCTTATAATCCTTCAAAATAAAACAACATAACTAGAAAATTGATAGAGTGGAAATGCACTGTAACGGCAATGCATGAAGAGACAGTGGAAGATTAACCCAGTGGCATATTCTTATGAAATCCGTGCACAGGCCCCTGTATAATGATTGCAAGGTTCAAACTGTGTCAATCGACATAATTTGCACATTAGCACACATTAGCGAGAAGTAATCTCAGAAGTCATTAGCTGTAGCTAAATCTAGCTCCAACTGATTGAAGTCAGGTCTGCCCCCCCTTAAAGGGGAGGTGCTCCATGTACATAAATTCTGTTGGAAGTCATTCCAAGTTTAGCAAAACCATACTGAAGCAATGGAAAAATCAAACACTGGAGCAGGCACATTTAACATTTACATAGATACATAGACAAGAGGTGCTGGAGTAGGTCCTTCACCGGTAGCACCGTCATTCAATGTGATCATGGCTGATCATCCACAATCAGTACCCTGTTGCTGCCTTCTCCCCATATCCCTTGATTCCGCTAGCCCTAAGAGCTCCATCTAACTCTCTTTTGAATGGATCCAGTGAATTGGCCTCCAGTGCCTTCTGAGGCAGAGAATTCCACAAATTCACAACTCTCTGTGTGAAAAGGTTTTTCCCTCATCTCAGTTCTAAATGGCCAACTCCTTATTCTTAAATTGTGGCCTCTGGGTCTGGCCTCCCTCAACATCGGGAACATGTTTCCTGCATCTAGCGTGTCCAATCTCTTAATAATTTTATATGTTGATTCCTTGACATCGAAGTTGAAGTGGAAGAAAGGTCTCCTCCAAGTTTGCGGGTCCTGAAAACCTTTAGAGTCAAGTTATGAGTGTTTTTATGGTCATATATCACAAAACAGAACAGAGAATGAACATCTATTTCGTTTTTTATCCTTTTGTGTGTGTCTGGGTTTAATTTTTAATTTGATTTTTACAGCTGGTCAAAATTCAGTATATCCATCCTGACCAATTCCTTTTATGTTTTCATACACTGATATTTTGAAATCTTTGTTGAGGAATCTGTTTCATATTTTTGTGTATCTTTTAAAGCAAGTTTTGGTATCTTTGTGATCTTAGCATAATGTTAAAACGGTACGAGCTGACAAATCGATTTACCATTATTTTGTGCTGCAGGTAAAGTGCAAGCGGCTGAACTAACAACTCGAGGAATCAATATTACAAGGCTATTCTGATTTGTTCAAATTCCTTTTCCCAAATCGTCATGCTGCTGTTTGCCTGAAGTCCAAATATTGTGCTTTCTTCTTTTCTCCTGAGTCACACAGGAGAGAATAAACATTTGAATTTAAGTCAAGGCATTGTGAATTCATGAATAATGCATGGGCATTTTTTTCGTAACAAGATCGGTATCGTCTATGGACATAAACTCTGACCATTAAGGAACTAATTTGTTTGTAAACCGTTCATAAACATATAAGTGGCAAGCCAATATATATATATAATCGCTTAGCTTTCCCACCCCATCACACTTGGCTTTGCCCCATGTGGCAGGGTGGCACAGTGGCGCAGCGGTAGCATTACTGCCTTATAGCGCCAGAGACCCAGGTTCCATCCTGACTACTGGTGCTGTCTGTATGGAGTTTGCACGTTGTTCCTGTCATTGCATTGGTTTTCTCCGGGTGTTATGGTTTCTTTTCACATCCCAAAAACATGGAAGATTGTAGGTTGTCCCTAGTGTGTAGGAAAGAACTAGTGTACGGGTGATCATTGGTTGGCACGGACTCAGTCGGCTGAAGGGCCTGTTTTCACGCTGTATCTCTAAACTAAACTAAACTAATCTGCTCGCACCTATTTCTCCCCTCCTCTTCCACATAATTTCCTTCCTCTAGCTTCACAATGTGCAACTCTTCAATCCATTTATCTTACACCTCCTGTCTTTTAATTTCTGACCATTTGTCTACCCAAGACCACAATTAGTACGAAGAAGACCCACATCTCAAAACATCACTTATCCATGTTCTCCAGAGATGCTGCCTGGCCCGCTGATATGTCTTTTTTTAATCTCCTTCAATAAGACTTCTTTTAAAAAGCAAGGCAATAGTGAAACACTGGAAATCTTAACTGAAAGCTGAAAATACTGGTAAAACATTACACCTCTTTGTGGGAAATAGTGTATATGTTTACGATTGATGATCTTATATAAGAATCCTAATCATCTCAATTTTGAACTGACTTCAGAAACTAGAATTAAAATCTGTCCTTGTGATTTGTCATTGCACAAGTCACAAGAGCTGTCTGATTATTTTATAAGTTTTAATAAGATGGTCATTTTCAAACAAACTCTAGCATTGGCTCGCGGCCGGAACACCTCATGCGTCAGTGACTCTGTTGTGCATCGTGAATGAAAAATGGGGCAAGTGTTTGGGGGAATTCAGCACAGACATTGTTGGCTGAAGAGCCTGTTCCTGTGAAGCTCTGTTCTAAATGCAGCTGCGGTATGCTCGGCCCTTGCTTAGTCACAACGATAATCCTGATGAGATGGCAGGTGTTCTAGTCTGATTTAAATTCTTTATCATTTCAGTTTTGTTTAGAGACATAGCATCGAAACAGGCCCTTTAACCCACTGAGACCACACTAAACATCGATCACCCGTTCATACTGGTTCCATGTTATCCCACTTTCTTATCCACTCCCTGCACACCAGGGGCGATTTACAGAGATCATTAATCTGCAAATCCGCATGTCTTTAAGATGTGGGAGGAAACCGGAGCACCCGGAGGAAACCCACGTGGTCACAGGGAGAACATACAAACTTTGCACAGACAGCACCCGAGGTCAGGATCGAACCTGGGTCTCTGGCTCACAGCTCCACCAGCGACATCACTGTGCCATTTTACTTTTCAGTGCCATGTAATTTACAGTGTGCAGTGAAATACAGCACTTTGTGTCTATCTTTGGTATAAACCAGCATCTGCTGTTCTTTGTTTCAATATCATATGGTACTTTTGGATATTTGCTATGATGAGAATGTAAATTAAATACAACTTGGTGATATTGTTCTGACCATCCCATTAAGAAATATGATACGGCAGTTGCTTTTGTACAGTAATTTCCTTGCATGTGTAGTATGTCGAGGGGAGAAAGCAGAGCTGTGTGAAAATTAGCTCCAGAGTGTGATATTTGAATCATGTGTTTCCAATATTGTTTCTGTCCATCTGCAGAAGTACAGTGACAAACACATGCTAGCATCTACGACACATCTTTGCAAAGTTTGTATTTCTCAACATTTAGACATTCTTCAGATAAATCCAAGTTCCTAAAAGTTCTGCAGTGTAAACAAATCACCTCTGGGTAAAAGTATTTCAAAAACCATGTTATATTTTCAAAGAGATAATTTGTATTCGGCAGTTCAGATATTGTAACTATAATAATTTTTCCGCTGGGACTTGTTCAATTAGTTCATCGGTTTATCATCTTCTCTTTAACAATTGAAAAAGATTTTTCATGGGACTACATATACATGTGAAAGAGGAATTAATTAATCCAGTGAATGTTGATGTGAAAGATCTTTAAAACAAATCTTTCTGCCTTTTAAAACTCAGAAGTTTATGCCTCCAAGTGTCAAAACTGATCTTTATACAAAATCGGGATTCATATTCTAGTCTGAGCACATTGCTTCCTGTTGTGATGTGAAGTGTTCACTATCTGGTATCATAATTTGGCAAATATGGCTTTTAAATTCCTTTCACTGCTCTCACAAGATTTAATTTAATTACTTTTTCCTTTGATAGATGAATCGGAGTATACCCTGATGGGGTTCAGAATAATCAGTTGAAATAATGATAGTTTAATTATCAGTAATCATGACGGGATAATAAATGATGATTGAAAAATATTTCAGAATGGGCACCATTATTAATCAAGATTACTGGCCCCCGAACAGAACCTATGAAAACAGGAATCCAAAGAAAAGGTTGTCTGACCTGATTAGTGTGGAACTTGAGGGCTTGAACTGACTTGCAGCCTTATTCCATTCCTGGCAAGCAAGGATCGCTCCTTGGTTTTCTGAGAAAATACAACTCCCGAGGTTAAAAAAAAAATGTTAATCGGAAAATAATGGTTAGTTTCCTTGATTGCGGGGAGAAAAGTATTGAAGGAGATTTAAAACAGGATTTTGTTTTAGTCTTAGAAAGATTACAAGTCTTTAGGTAGAGTAAGAACAACTGGATAAGCAGAATTACATGATGAACATAATTGTGGCTTTCATATTAAACAGAAAATGTCTAAATAATTAAAAGTTTAACTAATTTAAAACAATGTTTAAAAAAATGATGACAAATGTAGAGTAACAAAAAGTAAGGGAAATTAACCTATGAAAAACATTGAGATAGAATAAAATAAGGAAAAAAAAACTCATGGGGTGGTGGATATATGGAACGAGCTGCCAGAGGATTTCGTTGAGGCAGGTATTATAACAGCAATTAAAGGACAATTGGATAGGTATAGGGATAGGAAACGGTTAGACGGATCCGGGCCAAACACAGTCAAATGTGATCCGTTTTGATGGGGCATCTTGGTCAGCATGGGCAAGTTCGGCTGAGAGCCCTGATTTTTTGCTGTGTGGCTGTGAGACTCTCCGACTTACCAGCACTTAGCTTTTCAACGCAGGTTAACAACTCCTTTCAAATGAATGGGCTCATGCCAGGTATGTCAGCCATGGCTAGGGTAAAGTTTGTGGGGTGGAGGTGAAATGCCCCTTGGCCACAGATGGTTGAGCTCAGCCCCTGGATTCAGCAATGGAGGAGAAGGTCAGATATGCTGTACTGATGGCAAAAGTGTAAGTATGCATTATGCCATACTTGCATCCTAGAATATTCAATAACTTTCGATGAATCAACACATTATAATATGGGATATTAGAGGCTTGTGCCTTTGTAAAATTTGCTTGTCCCTTATTGTTATTATGAATGTCTTTACTAAGTAACAAACCAAAAAATATTTTGATATCAATATATTGAACATTCATATGATGTTACAGCATAATTTCTAGAGTGTGATAGTTCAAAAGTATTTTTTTAGCTGGTGAAGATCCGTTATTATGCAACAACTCATTGTGGTCTACTCTAGAATATCAGCACAGTTGTAATTCTCCCAGAGATGTTACTCATTATAGAAAATGGACAACACCTATGCGTTACTCTTCTTACAAACGGATCCAAAATTGTCATGAAAGCATAAAAGATAGACACAAAATGCTGGAGTAACTCAGTGAGACAAGCTGCATCTCTGGAGAGATGGAATGGGTGACGTTTCGGGTCTAGACCCTTCTTCAGACTGAGGGTCAGGGGAGAGGAAAACTGGAGATATGGAAGGGTACAAAGAGAACGTACGGTGTGAAAACGACAGATCAAAATAAATGATAATCGAGAAAATGCAGAATGGTTCATTGTTGGATGAGTGGAAGGTGACAACAAGGTATACAAGCAGTAAAATTAATCAGGAGGACAGTGAAACTGGTTGGAATTTAGAGACACAAGGAACTGCAAACACTGGGATCTTGAACAAAACACCAAGTGCTGGGGCAACTCAGTGGGTGAGTGGGATCTTTGCACAAACGACGTTATCGGAAAGAGCATGTGGATATATTTCAGAGAGGTTCTATGAATATAAATAAGAATATACATGAATGGGCATCATGAATGCATGGAGAGGCTGAGGGAATTTTGGTTGTTCTTGGTTTGCACATAGAACTAAAACCCCTAAGAATGCAAACAAAGGTGATATAACAAAGTACACCTGGCATGTTAATTTTACACATTTTTTTTAAACTCCAATCTAACTTTTCCCACATTTAGGTAAGTCAGGGTGATGGTAAACATTAAAGATTAAAATTTCTGGAGGTTATTTGATAGTTTTAACAAGCTGCAAAATAAGTGTCTATCTCTGTGTTGAGATGAAAGGGACAAATCTCTTGCAACCCTTCTTGCCTGGAGACATGCTTGAATCGAGTAAGATTTCTGTTTCATTGCTTCCATCCCTGTAACCGAGGATGTTAAAGTTAGTTGCATTGACAAAGTGAGCCAAGCAATACTTGCTCACTGATAATAAATGTAGTACTCTTTATCAGTTTTGATGTGCTGTGCATTTAGCTTCTATATATTGATATAGTATGGGTGGTATTGTAGGTTTCATCAGAAGAAATCAATTATCCTGAAGAAATTAGTATAACAGGATACCCTCAGGTTTCTGACTTCAGGGTGAATAGGACGCAAAATTTGTGTTGCCTAAATATATTAATGAATTTTAGAACTCTATGCTAATATCTTCTGAATTTCCCTTTTGTATTGAGATTTGCAACCATTCTCATCTGCTCCAACCCATTGCTTAGTTACAAAATCACTTTCTGAACATTTTTCCTTGCTTTAACCCACATAGACAAGTCATTGGGCACTTTGTGATCGTAAGCCAACTATCCAGGGCCTGTGGACCTTTATACCAGCCTGGTGGTCTATTCAATCCCATGTGAATTCCTCGTTTATGACTCGAAGTATTATTCTCTTATTAAACCAATTGAAAGCAAACACATATAATTCTTAGCAATATATTTAAGACAGGGATATATTCATATTTCTTGGCAGTTTCTAAAAGCTTTTCACACTGCTCCAGTAATCAGTTTAAAAAATTGGCTACTTTCATACAGAATTTTTACAAGTGGCAAATCCATCCTCTAGGATTATTGAAATTTAGCCCGCTGTTTTACTGAGATTGCAGTTTCCAGTCGTTAGGTAAGCAAATAAGATTCTGAATTGCATATAATTCATTGAAAATATACTTCATTACGACAGGCGTATTGAGAATAATTCCCATCAAATAACGGCGTTTGCTTGTTCACAAATTACTAGCTGATCCACTAGCTCATATCTCTGTCCTCTGCCAATTGTACTGCACACAGAATGCTAAATAAGATATTATGCTCAGACAGTGTATGATTATAGTTACAACTTTCATTTGTATTCCAGTCACTGTCAATACATGCTCTTTTAACAATCTACAGAGCGTGTAATTCTAAATGAAATGTCTTCGAAGTTGCAGGTTAAACTCAAGTGGTATTACAGTACACAGATTTCCTGTTTCTTTGAGCTGATATAGTTGCTTATTTGAACCTTTGATTCATGTCCAATAAAATGAAAATCAATTGGAAGCTTGCATCAACTTGCATTCAAAGAGTTTCTAACATTATCATTCATTGAATGAATAAAATGCTGAGAAGTTAAGAACTACAGTATTTCTTATATTTCAGTATTCTTGGTCAAATAAGGGTTGTATATTATTAGAATTAATTAATATAAGCATAAATAAATGTTTTAGCTTCAGAATGTAATTTAACCTCAATGGGATCACAGTTGCCCAATAGACTATGAGTTATGTGCCATTTCTGCGGAATTCATCTTCAAATATGGTTGAAAGGTACAACTAGGAAACAGACCCTTCAGCCCATTGAGTATACACCAACCATCCATCACCCATTTACAATATTTCCATGTTATCCCACTTTCATTTCCATTTCCTACACATTAGGGGCGAGTTATAGAGAACAATTAACCTTAAAACTCTCATAGCTTTGGGATGTGGGAGGAAACCAGAGTCAGAATTGAACACGGGTCTCTTGCGCTGTAAGGGCCACGATGCTGCCCCACTGGTACCAGCTACTCGCGTTCGGCCCATATTCCTCTAAACCTTTCCCATCCATTTACCTGTCCAAGTGTCTTTTAAAGTTTGTTGGAGCTTTATTCACGTTATATACTATGCGTTACTGACATCAGTCGAAAATAGTTAAAATGTCAGAGTGTATTTGCAAAACTACCTATACGTTCCAGACTGTAAATATAGGAAAGTATAGGAAAGTACAAACAAAACACATGTCAAGACTGACACTGCTTGATTTCAGTAGTGCATTATTCATCTGTGTTGATTAAAACCTATTGATTCATAGTGCATGATATTCGGTTGGTGGGGGAGCTGCAAGTCTGCTGCCCTGCCAGCAGCGTGTTCGTTATTTTGACTTTTTTTGTTTTTTTTGGTGCGTCTAATGTTAGTTTAGGGTCTCTTGGTGTGTCTTGTGTAGGGGGTGTTGGTGGGGGGGAAAGGGGGGAATCGCTTTTGGTCGCCTCCTCAACGAAGAGGCGATTTTTTCCATGTTGCCTCCCTCGCGGCCTAACAGCTTGGATTGGAGCGGCCTTTCCCAGAGTCGGGCACCGAGCATCAGCAGCAGGCGCAGCGTGGATTTTTCCATCACGGAGCGGGCAAACCCTTGCCAGGGGTCGCCAGAGAGGAGTGCTCCAATCGCTGGGCTGGTGACTTTGGCATCATGGGGCTGTGGGCTGCGGAGCTTCTACCCGCAGGTGGGGCATGGACTTACCATCCGGAGCCTGGGATCCCTTGCCGGGGATCGCTGGAGAAGAGCTCCAACCGCCAGCCTGCGACCTATAACATCCTGAAGCCGCGGTCTCCAGTAGGAAAGTGCGGATTCATGAACTCCAAGCTGCGGAGTGTGTTTGACCGTCCCCATGTCAGAGTTTTGATCATCCCAACAAGAGAGCCTGTGCATCGGGGCCGTCCTTAGCAACGACTACAGAGGGTTCATGGCCCCGACCACGGGTTATATTTCAGAGATTATATTATATTTTACCAGGAAGAAGTTGGCACTGAGCTATTTTAGATATGTTTTATTATGTGGACGGGAATAAGTTTGATGGTTATAGGTACAGAATTAGGCCATTCAGCCCATCCAGTCTACTCTGCCATTTGATCGTGGCTGATCTATCTTTCCCTATCAACCCCATTCTCCTGCCTTCTCATGGAATGCTCTGTGCCTCGTTGGAGGGAAGAGTGGTTATTCCCTTGAGATGTACTTTGGCACCAGTTTCCATGGATTTGCACGCACCATGCGAGCGCTGGACGTGAATCAAGGGAGATAAAAAGAAACTGTCCCATTGACCAACAATCCCAACTCTTCACTGACTAGATCTCTCCACCACCCTATCGCTTATTTTGCTTGGAAATGAAAAATCGAGCGAATTACTTAATAGTTCTGATCTAATGGATATGAAGCCAATGGATGGATATGGATTGTGTGCAGGCAAGGGAGATCAGATTATCTTGACATCATGCTTGGCACATACATTGTGGGCCGAAGGGCCTGTTCATGTAGAGATAAAGAACGGCAGATGCTGGTTAAAACACAAAGGGACACAAAGTGCTGGAGCAACTCAGCAGGTCAGGCAGCATCTCTGAAGAACATGGATAGCTGATGTTCGGGTGAGGCCCTTCTTCAGGCAGGGCTGTTCACGTGCTCAGCCCATGTTCTATTTGCAAAGCATTGGCACCGTTTCCCTTACCAACCACAACAGGTTTTTTAAAATCTGATTACATTTATTTTACATTCTTTGCGGAATCACGAATGTCCACAACTCTATTTTAAGCCATATTTCGGAAGCCCATATTAACCCTATATTTCAGAAGCAGCAGAGATCGCGTCTTTAAAAATGACCCCACGAGAGTAAAATTTGTGGCGCATTGTCCCGATGAATAACACTCGCAGTAAATTAACAGGTGTTTTTTTGAATTGTGTCAAGAGAACTATCGCTAGGTGGCGCAAACTATTGAAAAAGTTGGATTTAAAGAATGACATGAAGTTGTGGGTCCCAGTCCCAGATTAGATGGGTGTTGCTACATTAGGTGTCAGTGCTAATAAATGCAGTATGACTTAAACCACATTTCATTGCTATATTTGGGAATTACCTTCGAAAGGCAAAATTCAAAGTTGAGATGCCTTGCAAACTTGCTTTACTCTAGCCAATTGTTGATTTAAAAAAAAAGAGTTGTACCGAAAAAAAGTGTGTGAAGGTATGACAAGGGGTCATGTCTTGGTGGAATCACACGGTGGCAGACGGGCAATGTGTTCACGGAGTTGATGTTATCTCCGATTGATGGCTGTTTATTGAACAGAGCACAGATGCCCTTGTCACTTGCGCTGGGTTTCCGCTTCCTGGCTGGTGTGAACTGCAAAGTGAGTGACTTGCCAGCTCCAGACTGCGTGTGACACCCCTTTCGCATGGTTTTAATCTGCCAGAGAGAGGAACGACAATGGCAGAGAGCAGTCGCCGCTTCGCCAGAGGTCGATTCAAACCCGGCACGGCCACTGAAATGAGACAGAGTGCTCCCGTCGCCTTCAAAAGAGCATCGCTGATAACGGTGAGTGATCTTTAGTGAATGGTGACATGTCTTTCGAGAAGGAAACGGTCACAAAATGCTTGTGTAACTCAGCGGGACAGGCAGCAAGGATCTCTGGATAGAAGGAATGGGTGACCCTTTCGGGTTCGGGTCGAGACCCTTCTTCAGAGGTTAAGAGTCAGGGGTGAGGGAGACACAGCGATAAGGAAGGAGGAGGTGTCAAAACGTGACATCAAAAGAGATGAGGTTCAAGGAAGGTGTAGAATCGACCATTGTTAGCTGGGAGAAGATGACAACAAAGCGAACAGAGATAAAATGTAATCAGGGAGACGGTCAGACTGGTCGGAGAATTGGGAAGGGGGGAGGATGGAGAGAGAGAGGGAAAGCAAGGGTTACTTGAAGTTGTAGAAGTCAAGAGAAGTTACAAAAGTTAGGAAAGTTTGATCACGCAGCATTGTGGATGCATTAACTGCCTCTCAAAACAAATGCATAATAAGGGAAAAAGGTCGACCTGCATAAACCTCGACTTTTGTGGTTTTTTGCTTAAAGGCTCTTAATTTGTGAAAAAAGTGCCATCACACCACTGTAGGCATGGGTACCAGGGGACGTTGGGCTTTTCGCTTCGACTCACTGCTCTCTCCAAATTACAGCGAGTGAATTCCACGGGAAACTCCTGCGTGAGGAGTGAACTTTGAATAGACAACCAGTTCCGCGTTAGAAAAAGCACAGCTCTTATATTTTTCTAGTTAAGTCTGTCGTTTTCTCGGAATAGTTTGTAGCTCAGATTTTGTTGTTGATGTCGCTTCCTAGAGCACTTTAATATCAAAGGTCAAGACCATTGTGGTAACTCACGTTGAAATACAATCCCAACCGAGGTGTTTCCCCCATGACATTTACGTATCTTTGGTATATTTACAGTAATTTACAAAATACATTATTTTGAAGAAAAAATACAAATATGCTTCCTTGGTGAGAGAACAGCAAATGTTTCCACTTAAAAAAAACACAGTATTTTCAATGGCTTCCATTAAAAGGTTTTTAATTTAACTAAATTTACTTTTTAACAAGACAAGCTTCAGATGAATTCATGAGCAATAATGAACCATTTGTACAATTTGGGGACTTGGATTTTTGTTGCGTGTTGTTTCGGAGAGTTTTAAAAAATGTTTTGATCTGTGAATAGTAGGAGATAAATAGTTTGATTGCTGCTTGGAATGTTATCCCACTTTCCGGTGCACTCCCCACAACGCCACACATCTGTGAGATGTGGAAGGAAACCAAAGTACCCAGAGGAAACCCATTCGGTCACAGGGAGAACGTGCAAACTCCACACAGACGGCACCTGAGGTCGGGATCAAACCCGGGTCTCTGGTGCTGTGAGGCAGCAGCTCTCCAAGCTGCGCCACCGTGCTGCCCTAATTGTGGTCAACTTGTTGCAAAATACCAGCAGCCCTGCTGTCACTGCGGCCTGATCTACTTCCGTTAGCTCGCTTGGGGTGAAATGTCATAATTTCCTTTTTTTTATTTTATTTTTTAAATTTTATTTATTAGAAGTAATGTTCATTACAATGATATAAGCCAAAAATAACATAATACATTCCCTGTACCACTTCTTATTTTAAACTTTAAGAAGAAGAAGAATAGAGAGAGTTAGATAAGGTAGATAAGTGCGTGAGAGAGTGATCAGGAAGAACCCGTAGAAACGTAAAACACAAGAAAGAATAAAAAAGAAAATCAAAGAAAAAGAACGAGAAAAATAGAAGACAGATAATATAAGAAAGTAAAATAAGATAAGATAAAAGGGATGTACCTACTTCGTATCTTTACACACCCCTCACCAGGTTGCACCCTATGCTTGTGATAAGTCGATAAATGGAGACCAAATCTTTTGGAAATGGTCTGATTTGCCTGCTAGGAGGAATCTTATATCTTAGAGGTGTCATAATTTCCTTTTAAGCAGATCTTGAACCAGCAGAAAAGGGAGTGACATGGTAAAACATTTTGGAATATGGTACCTGCCACTGGCAAAGAGACCACCGTGGTGATGTTCTCTTCTCGTTGTTATCATCAGGAATAAGATACAGGAGCCTAAGTGCTGTTCCTCCAGGTACCTCCAGGTTCAAGAACAGCTTCCTTACATCCTCCATCAGGTTCTTGAACCACCCTGCACAACCTTAACCCTAACTCAGCACTGAACCACTGTGGACTTGTCCTACTACGATCTTGGTCTACCTTGCTTCGAACAACTGATAATTTATTGCATATGTTGTTGTGTGTAATGTGCCAATTAAGCTGTTGAAGTAAGCATTTAATTGTTCCAGTTCACAATCAGTGCATATGATGAATAAGCACTCTTGAAGCTTAGTAACAGTGGAGTAAGCATATACAGATGAACATGTGCAGTCAGAACCATTTTTCCCAGGATGGAAACATCAAATACATTTTTTAAGGTGTTTTAAGGTGAGAGGTGCAAAGTTTAAAGGAAATGTGCAGGGCAAAGATTTTACACAGTGTGTCCTGAGTGCCTGAAACATGTTGCCGAGAGTAGTGACTGAGACAGATACAATATTGGCATTTATGAGACTTTTGGATAGTCATGTGGACATGGAGGGCTATGGATCGCATGCAGGCAGATATGAGTTGGTCTTGCATCAGACACTGTGGGCCGAAGGGCCTGTTCCAGTGCTGTACTGTTTTATGTTTTATCAGTGGACAATAGATCTCTGTCTCTGCTAGGAAATGATGAATAAGGAAGTATTGGCCTTGAATTGTCATTCAGAAAATGGACAGCACATTGGCGCAGCTGAAAGAGATGCTGCCTCACAGGTTCAATTCTGAACTCGGGTGCTGTCTGTGTGGTGTTTTCCCGTTCTCCCATGGATTTCCTCCAGGGTCTCCGGTTTCCTCCCACATCCCAAAGATTTGTGGATATGTCGGTTAATTGACCTCTGTAAATTATCCAAGTGTGTGGGGGGGGGGGGATATGAAAGTGGAATAACGCACAACTTGTGTGAATGATGACCGATGGCCGGCATGAACTTAGTAGGCTGAAGGGCCTGTATCCTTCAGCTCTTTTAATTTAATTCAAATATATTTGCAACCACTAGATAATGTCTTCCATCAGATGTTTAAATACTTCAAATAAATGATGTACATCTTTGCTGTGATCCACTAGGAAGAATGTTCCTAATAGATCTTGCTTGCATGCATCCACAACTTCACAGGATATCTGCAGTCACCCTTTGCCTATAGTTACCTGGTATGGATGTGAAGAGCACAAATAATTTCTCTATGGTGCTTTCTTCTTCGCAACCCAATTATCGCCTTTGAAATCAACATATTTCAAGATTCTGAACCAGGATTTAATCTGGTGCAGGACCCTATTTCCAACAGTGCATATTTAGGGCTTATCAAGAAGATGTCATTCTGTTGCTGGACCTCATCTGGATCCACCCATGAGATGAAATGATGCCACTGTTTGAATACCTAAAGGGGCTGCTCCTTGCCTTCTGGCTGCATTTTTCACCCACCATCCTCATCTTTGGACACCCTGTGCATAGGGGAGAGGGTAGGGCCGAAGATGTCCTGGTTGGGTTGATCTTGGGCCTGGCCAGGCTAGCCATCCGTGAGTCATGACGGCAGGCGGTGGAGGGCTTTACCCGAGCCAACTGCCTGCCCCTTTTCCGGGGTTACGTCAGGGTGGGGTTGGAAAGGGAATACGCCCTGTCCACGGGCTCCCTGGGGGAGTTCCGGGACCGCTGGGCTCCGCAGGGTGTTGAATGCATCCTTGATAAGGAGTGTAAGATAATTGTACAGTTGTTTATTAAGGATATTTGTTTGTATTGTATTATGACGGTGGGTTCTGGTTTGTTATATTGCAGTGTAAATATTATTTTTTTAAATAATTGAATACATTTTTTGAATACAAATTTTTGTTTTAAATGAGGTGAAATGATGTTTTGAATCAGTCAGTAAGTTTGGAGCTAGTGCATTTAATGATGCGTGCATGGCATTTCCAGACTTGCTTCCATTTTAACTGTTAAATGGTGGTGATTCTGCTCAAGATTTTTGGCATTTGCTAGCAAGATCTAGGCACCTGAGTGAGGCAAGGAGAAAACACCCCAACTGCCAGGTTATCAAATATGGGAGATAGACACAAAGTGCCAGAGTAACTCAGTGGGTTACTCAGACAGCATCTCTGGGGAAAAATGATGGGTGACGTTTTGGGTCGGGTATCCTTCTCGACACCCATCCTTTTTCTCCAGAGATGCGGCCTGTCCCACTGAGTTACTCCAGCACCTGCAGTTCCTTCTTAACGAATATGGGATTTGGATTAGGACATGCTCAAGAGTAAAAAACAACGGGCAGTGTAATTAAAGTTTGTTGCAATAAATTAATACAAGTTTAGAACAGTAAAATCATTGGAGTAATGGGTGCTAACACTCCTTTTTAAAGATGTCACACAATTCACAGAACTTTGTGCATAAAAAAAATCCATTGCATGCATTTCTGTATGGATTCTTCCTCTGCAAGTTTAAGTGTGTGTGATTGCAATTAAATTAACCCATCCAGGGGTCAGCATCCAGTCCTTTGGGTACCATAATGTGCTTTTACATTATGAAGATAGATTAGGTAGAATGATTTATTTGACTTGAATGAATGCAAAATGTAAGTGAAGGAACACTTGCACGAGAAGACTGATAGGAGGTCCGCTCTATATTTGACGTAGTACAAGAGAACTTTTGAAAGTTTTCAAAGACGATAGGAGGGGGAAATATTAAATGGATGATGCTTTGCAAGAGTCTGCCTTGCAAAGCAAGGATTGGAATAAAATGAAAAATGCATTACCTGGATATTAGAGCAAGGAATGAAAAATGGAAAGTTGAAGAGTTCCATACTTTAGTGCCAGAGACAAATACTTAAATAACTCACTGACTCCTGTTCCATTTTACAGAGATGTCTTCTGGCCTGCTCGCTCCAAAACAGGAATGCAAAAACTTTATTAAGCATTCAAATGGGGCAACGTGAGATTTATGTTGTTCCCTTACAGAACTGAGACACCTAATTAACTCCAGCGTGAAAGACCAGAGGATTTATTGTCTGCAATTTGTACTTTACTTTTTGTCATTCCTTTGCGAGAAATGGGCTTTGAAAACAAATCTCATGAGTATTACCGAATAGATTGTCAGTTTTATAACGCTGTCAGTATGGTGTTAGAAAATATCCCTTCCCAAATGGGAATAACATTCTTGTCTTTTAAAGTTTCTGCATGAAGATATCCTTTGAAAATGCTAGAATGATTCTCAGAGTCAGAATTGTCTCTTCCCTGCTGGCTAAAGCCATGTTGCTGCCAGTGTTGAGACAGCCATTATTTAGAGATACAGAGTAGAAACAGGCCCTTCGGCCCACCGAGCCCGCGCTGACCAGCAATCACCCCGTACACTAACACTATTCTACATGCCTGGGACAATTTACAATTATTCTGAAGCCAATTAACCTACAAACCTGTACATATTTGGAGTGTGGGAGGAAATCAGAGCACCCGGAGAAAAGCCACGCAGTCACAGGCAGAATGTACAAACTCCGTACAGACAGCCCGCATGGAACCCGGGTCTCTGGCGCTGTAAGGCAGCAACTCTACCACTGCGCTACTGTGCGGCCATCTATAGTTGTATGTAATTAAAAGCACAAGCCACCCCATTTAGCTGAGTCTTCATTGAAAATATTCTTGACATTTAAAAATTGATGGCATTGTGTCACAGCTGGCAGAGCTGCTACTCACAACGCCAGAGACTCAGGTTTGATCCTGTCCTCAGGTACTGTCTGTGTGGAGTTTGCATGTTCTTCCTGTGACCGTATGGGTTTCCGCCTGGTGCTCCGGTTTCCTCCCACTTCCCAAAGACATGAAGGTTTGTACGTTAATCAGCCTCTGTAAATTACTCCCTAGTATGTATTGAATGGATGAGGAAGCAGGATAAGATTGAGCTAGTGAGAATGGGTGATCTATGGTCAGCATGGATTCTGTGGGCCAAAGGTGTAGGAAGGAACTGCAGATGCAGATGCCATCTGAAGAAGGATCGTGACCCAAAATGTCACCTATTCCTTTTCTCCAGAGATGCTGTCTGATCCGCTGAGTTACTCCAGCTTTTTGTGTCTTTTCTCGGTGGGCCGAACAGCCTGTTTCCATGCTGTATCTCTAAACTAAACTAAACTAAACTAAACTGAACATCTTTGGCCTTCAGTCTGAAGAAGGGTTCCAACCCGAAACATCACCTCCTCCTCTTCACCAGTGATGCTGCCTGACCTGACGAGTTACTCCAGCATTTTGCGTCAATTTCCACGAACATCTTTGCCTGCTGCTTCAGTTTGAAATTCAAGATGATTTATCAGTTGTTTTTGGATGTGGAAATATTACTGCGATAATGAGAACCAGATCAGGATATAGACAGTGAATCAGAGCACATCTTTGCAGAAACATCTGCATTACAGGAAGAAATGGGATCAGCTGTTCAAGGAGGGGGCGCCACAGACTGGTTCCCTCTCAGTTTCCCTCTCCCCTGACACTCAGTCTGAAGAAGGGTCTTGACCCAAAACGTCACTTATTCCTTTTCTCCGGAGATGCTGCCTGTCCCACTGAGTTATTCCAGCATTTTATGTCTGTCTTCAGATGTAGCTAAGATGTCACTTACATCTAGTCTTCTTCTTCTTTCATGTGGCGTGCACAGCCTAAAGTTGTTGGACAACTTGTTCTATTTGATCTTCCGTTTGTGCACGTCGAGTTGATTGCATTAGTTGAAACACGGCGGACCACGTGAAGGTTGCAATCTTCCACCCCTCTTACATCTAGTGATGTACTAGCGTAGGATTTTGTGAACTGCTGCTGTCTACCATGCCACAGAGATCGGTGGTGGAACACCTTCACATGGAGACAGTAGCTTGCAAAAGTTTTCATACCCCTTGAACTTTTCCACATTTTGTCACCTTAGAACCACAAACGTAAATGTATTTTATTGGGATTTTATATGTTAGACGGAAACAAAGTGGCGCATAATTGTGAAGTGGAAGGAAAATGATACATGGTTTTCAAATTTTTTTACAAATAAAAAAATGAAAAGTGTGGCGTGCAAAAGTATTCAGCCCCCTTTACTCTGGTACCCCAAAATAAAATCCAGTGCAACCAATTGCCTTCAGAAGTCACCTAATTAGTAAATAGAGTCCACTTGTGTGTAATCTAGTCATGCACTCCACAAATCGGGCCTTTATGGAAGAGTGGCAAGAAGAAAGCCATTGTTGAAACAAAGCCATAAGAAGTCCCGTTTGCAGTTTGCCACAAGCCATGTGGGGGACACAGCAAACATGTGGAGGAAGGTGCTCTGGTCTGATGAGACCAAAATTGAAGTTTTTGGCCTAAATGCAAGATGCTATGTGTGGCGGAAAACTAACACTGCACATCACCCTGAACACACCATCCCCACTGTGAAACGTGGTGGTGGCAGCATCATGCTGTGGGGATGCTTTTCTTCAGCAGGGACAGGGAAGCTGGTCAGAGTTGATGGGAAGATGGATGGAGCCAAATACAGGGCAATCTTGGAAGAAAACCTGTTAGAGTCTGCAAAAGACTTGAGACTGGGGCGGAGGTTCACCTTCCAGCAGGACAATGACCCTAAACATACAGCCAGAGCTACAGTGGAATGGTTTATATCAAAGCATATTCATGTGTTAGAATAGCCCAGTCAAAGTCCAGACCTAAATCCAATTGAGAATCTCTGGCAAGACTTGAAAATTGCTGTTCACAGATGCTCTCCATCCAATCTGACTGAGCTTGAGCTATTTTGCAAAGACGAATGGGCAAAAATTTCAGTCTCTAGATGTGCAAAGCTAGTAGAGACATACCCCAAAAGTCTTGCAATGAAAGGTGGTTCTACAAAGTATTGACTCGGGGGCTGAATACTTTAGCACGCCACACTTTTCAGTTTTTTATTTGTAAAAAAATTTGAAAACCATGTATCATTTTCCTTCCACTTCACAATTATGCGCCACTTTGTGTTGGTCTATCACATAAAATCCCAATAAAATACATTTACGTTTGTGGTTGTAACGTGACAAAATGTGGAAAAGTTCAAGGGATATGAAAACTTTTGCAAGCCACTGTATGTGAAAATAAAAAGCAATCTTTTTTATGATACTAACGCGATAAGATTTGTAGTTCTAGGTTATAGTATGAATATACACCATCTTGTTTTGTACTTTTGTGTTTAATAACAAAAAGCGAAGGATGAAACTAAGAAGAGAGGAAAGAAAAGGGGAAGAATGTTTACTCTTTCCTTATCCAATCTTACCTTCCACTGGCTGTTCTCTGTCTACTCCACCACTTGCCCATTCCCTTCCCTAACAGGTTCCACCTGCCCGGCAGCCCTCTCCCCACCTGGTTCCACCTGTCACCTGCCAGCCCCTGTCGCACCCCATCTCCTTACCTCTACCTGCAGGCTGTCTCTCCTCCGAACTGTCTGCCCCGATGACCCTGTCAGGTCTCGACCCAAAAGGTCACCCATCCTTTATCCTCCACAGATGCTGGCAGTGAGTTACTCCAGCGATTTGTTTGCCAATTCTTAAGGTACTCTGGTGGAATTTAAATGGGATTTTTCTGGCTCTGTGGGTTACCAGCCTCATAGCGTAACCATTATGAGAATGCTCCATGTACACTTCGCTTTGAATGAACACACCTTCTGCCCTGGGTATTTGGAATAAAGAATTGTTGGGCAGCTTACTTTAGCAGTTCACTTCAGCCTTGTCCAAAGAAGGGTCCCGACCCCTAATGTCACCCCATTCTTTTTCCTCCAGGGATGCTGCCTGATCCGCCGTGTTACTTCAGCACTTTGTATCAATCTTGTACATCTGTTTCCAAAATATACGAGGTTCCTGGTGCAGACTGCTATTGCTAACTGTGGGCCCCTGGTGAGGCTCTGATGCATCCTGTGATTAAAATCCTGCTCTTCCATATTACAAATTGTGACAATTCAAGAGGCAATTAGGTCAAATTCTACTGAGGGGATAAGGAGAGGGTTAGAAATTTTTTGGTGGGGAAAAAATATGACATTCTAGATCATGTTGAGAGGAGAATGAAACTGGAATGGAAAATCTCCAAACCATATTCATGTTGACTAAAAATTAGCTTACCTATGATACGTTATGCTTAATGCCGCAGTATTGCATGCCTGTTCTGGCAGGAAGTGGAGAGTCTCAATCACACGTTCAATATGTTAACCTCTGTTAAATACAATGCACACTTGCACAAATATAGTGGCTGAAAGCAAGATTAGGAACACGAGATAACAGTAACATATCTGATTATTTATACACGCGACTGCATAAAATTATTTTATTGGATAAAAAATATTTTTAGAGTGTTGTAAAAGCAGTAAAGTAGCAAGTTGCATGTATTTAACTCCCTAAATGTCTAACTATAATAAATATAGACTCGCACCATTTAGTGACAAGGATTGCTACGATGGAATATACTTGGAGTCTAATGTTAACTTTTAAGTCAAGTACAGCCCCAGCACTGATTTTGCAGCAGCTGGTGGTTCGGCACCTCCTTTAATCTGTTACGAAAAATTATGAGAGTGCACTTGAAATCCCCCTCCCCCTGGAAGTCCCCCCACCCCTCCCTGAAGATGTGGCACTGAGGATGGGTGAGGTGGCTGATCTCAACCTCATCGGAGCTTCCACGGCCGATCGGCGGGTCGCATTTACAGCCTGCAGTTGGAGCTGGAAGATCCATTCTCATAGCTTCCATGGCCGACTTTACGGCCGAAATCTGGCCCCCTCCCCGAGGCCATGACCTCTGTTGGTCAGGCAAAACGGATCATAGGGCAAGGCTCTGGAACTAAGGGTGCCACCAATTAAATGTTGGACCCGTATCACATTTCTTCTTAACCAATCATATATTCCTTTTCAAATGTGCCTGATAAGTATAAATTGCTTATGTCTTTTGTTTAACACACAGTAACTGAGCAGTCATTGGTACAATCATGGCCTTTGATAGAGACATACTACTGGCCTGTGTGAAATTGCATGAAACAATTCTACGATAAGAAATTTTATTTTAGGGTAAATAAATACATTCTTGGCAAATTAATTGCAAACAGTTTTGTTGGGATTTATTTTCCATAACTGATTTCCAGCCCTTTTAAATTCTTAAGTTTGTTTACCATTTATTTTTTAAGCTCCCGGTGATTTTCTTGTTTGAATCAATATTCCAAGAGTTTGATCTTATGTCCCTGATGCCCGAAACTGGTCCAATTTGTGAGCAGTTCCAGGAATAATTCCACTTGTCTGACAGCATTACACTTCCAAAGAGCTAGAGCACCAATTCCAGCCAAACCAATAGGTCAGCTGGTTACTTGTGAAAAATAATTGAAATTACCATTTGTTTCTGGGGTTAATCTCTTGGGCAGAGGCACAGATCCAATATATATATTTTTTAATTCTTTCACATCACTGTATGTTAAAATGCAACAATTCCATCTTCGCTGAGTGAAGCTGGTATTAAGTTGTACTATTTTCAAAATATTTATTCTAATTCACATAGATTCATACAGCCTGGAAACAGGCCATTCAACTCAACTGGCCCACACCGACCAACATGTGCCATCTACACTAGTCCCACCTGCCTGTTTTTGTCCCAAATCCCTCTATACTTGTCCTATCCAAGTACCTGTCTAAATGCGTAGGAAGGAACTGCAGATGCTGGTTTAAACCGAAGATAGACACAAAATGCTGGAGTAACTCAGCGGGACAGGCAGCATCTCTGGAGGGAAGGAATTGGTGATGTTGCGGGTCAAGCAGGGTCTGAAGAAGGTCTCGACCTGAAATATCACTCATTCCTTCTCTCCAGAGATGCTGCTTATCCCACTGCGACCAGAATTCTAGGTCTATCTACCAGTCTAAATGTTTCTTAAACGTTAAGATAGTACCTGCCTCAACTACATCCTCCGGCAGCTCACTTTATGTTAAAAAAATGTTGCTAAATGTAAGTGTGAAGTGTCAATTCCATGTCCTCAGCATAATTAAATTGTTTTAATAATTCTGAAAGGAATGTAGATAATGTGAAAAGGCGTTTGAAACCCTCAAGTCGATTTTACTTTTCACTTTGTTTTATGGCTGAACAGAATCATAGCCCTGCTTCCTCACTTTATTTCCTCTAGCCTTTAATATTCATGCCAAACCAAAACCTAGCAATCTAAATTCTGGGGGACTAACCTGATAATTAATAAATTGAAATCCATCTGCACAATATTTTCCAACTCACATAATTCTTCGTTATGCTATCTTGCATCTTCACTACTTAGCATCCCAGCCATCTGTGTCATCAGCAAACATGGCTGCGTGGTTCTCTATTGGTTTATTTCAGTCATTAATAAAGGTCATTGAGCCCTAAGCACTGTTGCATTTGGGACACCACAAATGACTTCCTTCCAATTCAAATAGGTACCCATCAGTTCTATCTCTCTGACCACTTTGGCAATCTTCCAACCTGGTCCCCAGTCTGACCCAATGCCATGAATTTTAATTTTAGCCAACACTTTCTTACATGGAATCTTATTGAAAACAAGTTGCTGCATCCCACGTTACATGGGTTATTATGCTGGCAGTCACGATGCTTGCATCTATTCCCATGCAATCGTGCTTTATGACACTCCATGTAATTGAAATAAGATCTAATTTAAATCTATAATTATTCAGTGAATAATAATATTAGTGGTGATTATGTAGATTAATTGAGCATAGAGCATAGAACAAAACAGCACAGGAACAGGCCATTTGGCCCACAATATCTGTGCTACAGATGATGCCAAGACCAACTCTTATCTCTTGCACCTGACCCATATCCCTCCATTCTCTGATTAGCCATTTGCCCATACATAAGTCTCTCAAATGCCACTGTCGTATCTGCCTCCACCATCATCCCCAGCAGCATTTTACAGGTACTTATCACCTTCTTTTCTAAATAAAATATAAAGTAAATAAAAAAGTGCCATTAACATCTCGTTTAAACTTTGTCCCTCTCACCTTAAAGGTTTTCTGGGTGTGCACTGCCACCATTGCTGGCTTCTTTCCGATGTAAACTTGAACGATCGTACAGTGTTGTGGAAATTACAAACTGCCTTGAGTGCACCAGGGACTGAGTATAGATTTGTTTACATAAGTGTTAGTTATTGTAAGTCGCCTATTGCATAAGTTGGGCAGTGTTTATGTACTAAAATTACATTTAATATAATTCTCTTTAGGCGAGGGCAATGTGTAAATGTACTTGATTCAAGACAGACATTTTTCAGAATGTACCACAATTCTTCCTTTTGCATCTGGTGTAAAAATGTATGGATTATTTCATCTTCAACTCTGGAGCAATCGCCATTAGGCTGACCATGGTCAAAGCATTGAATTTTGAAATTAAGACCATCATCTTTTAGTGATTGGCCTTGCACCTTGTTAATGCTCATAGCATTAAGTTGAACAGGGAACTGAAGTCATTTGAATTGGAAAGGTAGATCAGATGGGATAATTGGTATCTGAGGGATGAGGACATTTCCCCAACAGCATTTCCAGTCATTATTACATGTCACAGTAATTTCTGAACTGATTACTCTGTGCTGCCGTGTAGTATCGGTGGGTACAAATTCCCGAGCAGCACAATTATAGCTACTTTTAGTTCAAGATTATGTAACCTCATACCAGGTGATGACAGAGAGTTTAAAAATTTGACAGCGAAATGCACCGCCTTATCAGCATTTGTCACACCATCAAAATATTTATATTACACCGGTTGCCTGAGAAGTTTTGGAAGGAAGGTCTTTATTCATGCCCTGCACTATGTCAGTATTTTTGTGTGAAAATCACTCTATCACACAACCATTAGTAATTCAAATAGCGTTGAGCGACACTGGACCACAGATCATGAAGAGATATATCAACTCACCCGAGCCTTTGAAATCATTCCAGCTGAGTCTCTGTGTTTTTGTTCCCGTTTCCTAGTCTGAGTACATTCTGAAGGTCTGAAGAAGGATTCCAACACGAAACATCACTCCTCACTGTTCTCCAAAGATGCTGCCTGACCCTCTAAGTTACTCCAGCATGTTGTATCTTTCTTTCTTATAAACCAGCATCTGCAGTTCCTTGTTATCAAAAATTCAGAACAAACTCTCTTATGGACGGATCGCCTGTCAAATACATCATAGATTGATTTTCTAGAGTAAACATTTAACAATTTCCCAGATATAAATACAACCCTTTAACCTGTCTGCTTCAGAGCTTGATGAAATTACTGATAGCCATTGACAAAAATCTCCAACCAGCATTAAAGTAAACCTCCCATTACTTTATGATTGCATCTAAGATCTTGCAACACTTCATCTCATACTTTATTAGTTGCTCTGTGAGCCATCGTACATCTATCCAGGCCTGTAAGTTTACAATCTTTTACAATTATATTTCATTTGCTGAACCCTGACCAATGTTACATGTTGAATCTCCGCATTTGTTAAATTTAAAGGGCAAAAGTACAGCACCTCCCCCCTCCCCCACCCCCCCCCCCCCCCCCCCCCCCCCATCATATCAATGTTTCCATCAAATTAAATTTGGTCTTTGAATTTTAACCAGAAGTAGATTAATAAAGAAAATCTTTCCTATTCTACTGGAGGCATCCAAAATAAAGATTCATTGGTCATGATAAATAGCTTTGTATTAGTATCTCATGCATATCTTTGGTTTGTCACAAAAACTTTTTTTTTCTCTCAGATCCATTAGTCTCACTGGATTAAACTGTAGCTGGTCTCTTGCAGAAACACAGTGAATACATTTTAAGTTTCCCTTTGTGGATCGGATGGACGAAAAAAACCTCATCAATTGTAAATATTCCCTTTTTTCCTGACCATTCAGAATGCATACTGAAAATATGTTGTCTATTGTCCAAATTCAGTAGATTATCCCTAGGGTTCCTGTGCGCGGCACAGTGGCGCAGTGGTACTGTGCCAGAGACCCACATTCGAGCCTGACTATGGGTGTTGTCTGTGTGGAGTTTGTACGTTATCCATGTGACCAAACGTGCAAGCTTGTAAGTTAATTGGCTTCTGTAATTGGCTAGTGTGTCGGATAGAGCTGGGTGTATTGGTGATTGCTGGTCTTTGCGAACTCGATGGGCCGAAGGGCCTGTTTCCACGCTGTACTAAACTAAACTAATGGTGCTAAGGATCTAATTTAAAATGGCAATCTATGCTGGGTTGATTATCAGTTTATTGTAGATAATTATTGCAATTATGCTTGAATGCAAAATAAAAAAAGAACACTTTCAATAATTAAAGTTCTACTGTTCATAAAATATTATGATATGGATAGTTACGGGATCAAAAAAATCATGTGCACTTGGAATAACAGAAATTCTGTACAATACTATTGCTGAATTCCTTTGGTCACAAATCAATAATACATTAAAATTTAAATTTTGACTGTGCAACAGTTCAGAATGTTGAATTAAAATTGCCAAGCATTTCACACACTTGAGGATTGCTGGTCAGTTGGTTTTGTTAGCCTGCATGTAATCCATGTTTCCTCATCTCTCTGCAGAGCTATTTCATACGGCCTTTTACCGAGGCCAAGTATTTTAGCTTGGGGTAAGAATGCAGACATCTTAAGAAACAAACTTGAAGGTCTCTATTTTCTCTGATGGGTTATGTGAAATACAAGGCGAATGAACAGAGTGAAGTTTTATTAGAGAGTGTTCATGGAGTGTTCAGCTGTGATTTATGCTGTTTGGAGAATTGTTCCTACTCAACAATGGCCCTGGGTTAATGAGCAAAGTAAAGGAAAACAAAACATGGCTTTTTAAGAGTCTTGCTAAAGGCAATATATAACTCTTTACATCTAAGAATTGTGTGAGTGAGGGATGTAGTGTATAATTATGTATCAAATCTGTTCCCAATTCTGGATCTGATCTGATAGAATTGAAGGTTAAGATTATTTTGAAGAGTTACCACAAATCCTATATACCTCGAAACCTTCCCTGTCCAAATGTCCTTTAAATGTTATTATTCTACCTGCCTCAACTATCTCCTCTGGCAGCTCGCTACATTTACCCACCATGGAAACATTTGAGAATATTGCCACTCAGATTCTTGTTAAATCTTTTTAAAGATTAACATGGCCTCATATGCAGGTTAAATTAAGCTATTTTTAAAATTTAAATAGCATCTTTAACATTGCAAAAATATTTTATGGCCTATCACAGGAGCATTATCAAGTGAACCAAAAATTGTTGGTGTGCCATCTAAGGAATCTAATGGGGCAGTTATTAAAGGTGGAGAGTTTAAGAATGGTCTAGAGTCCAATATTGCGTAGACGTAGATATCTCCGAGGGTTATGGAGTTGTATGTTTGGAGGTATGTGGTGATTTTAAAAACAACAATGTAAAATACAACAATTAAAAATGTAAAGACATAAAAACCAAGCCATCCATTTCTAGAATCTATCTCTCTCAATCTGAAGAAGGGTCTCGACTCGAAACATCACCTATTCCGTTTAGTTTATTTCCCCCCCCCCCCCCACCTTTCAAGGGACTTACCGTACACTTTAGCCGTCTTTTTACAGCGCCAACATTCCTGTTCATCGCTGTGTGTGTCTGTATCACCTTGGCTTTGCACCGTGTGAATTGTTTAGGCAAGGCAAGCGGGGGGAGCGCTGTATAAAAAATTCACACGGGCTGGTGAAGGAAGCGTTGTGTTTGTCTGTGTGTTCCACTCTGACAGTCGCCGTTCCAGTTCCCAACTTTTCAGGCGACTGAAAAATCTCCTAAGTGGGACAGGCCCATTACTTCTTGCCGATTCTTCCCCAGAGATGCTGCCTGACCCGCTAAGTTACTCCAGCATATTGTGTCCATGTCCAGTAAATTTGTTGTATGTTAAATGGAATGCTCACTGATACTCCAAATGATTAACTGAGGTGGCAGACTTGTGGTCCGCGTAATCACAGAAAAGCTACACCACAAAAGGAGACCATTTGGTCTTTTGCATCTTTTCCACTGATAAAGAACTTTTCAATATAAAGTCCTTTCCCACTTACTCTTGGGCCTTCATAAGTTTGAACACTGTGATTAAAGTCTCCCCTCAGCATCTTCTGTTTCAAAGCCAACAAATTGTCGGAGGAACTCAGCGGAACAGGCTGCATCTGTGGTAGGATATGTCACACAGCGACCTGCTATGCTGAGTTCCTCCAGCAGTCTGTTTTTTGTAACTGCAATCTTTTGCGTCTGCGTAGTTGACCCCATTTTTCGGCATGGGTGTTTTCAGCTAGATCCTTCCAAATCACCCCTGTACCCTCTACAATCCTTACTAAAATCAATGTTTGCATAATATTCTCATTGCAATCCTTGCTATCTTATTCAATTCAAATGAATCATTGCTTCAGACACGATCTTCCCTTTACAAATCCACGGTGACTGTCTGATTAATCTGTGCTGTTCTCAGTAAATGTTTATATTGACCTTTGCCATTGCATTCACCAAAGTTAAATTAACTGACAATTTAACATAGGTGCTAAATTAACAGTTCCACAATACTCTGGTATCACCCCTGCAGTCTGGAAGGATTGAAAATTTATTTTTAGTGCATCTTTTATCACCTCGAGATACTTCTTGTTCAGGTCTAGTGATTTCTCTTCTTTTACTAGGCTTATCATATCTAATATTTCACACTTCTAACCCATAACTTCAGCAGCCAAACCGTACCAACATCCACCTCCACACAGCGTATATATTTTTTGGTTTCTAATTGACTTGACTATTTCCATGCATATCCACTTGTTCTTTATGAGGTTATGAAACATATTTCAATTGATTTACCCAGTATTTGACAATATATTTTTCATACACTCTTCATTTCCTCAGTTTCCTTTGCAGTTTTACCTCTATCCTTTCAATGTACATCTCTTGGCTTTCCGCTGAATATCCACCCATTCATGTTCTCCAGAGGAGCTGCTTGACTCGCTGAATTACTCCGGCACTTTTTTTTTGTAATATAGTAAAAGCTCTGCTCAAAGGCTGTGCCTACAGATGGAAAACAAAACTTTTTATTTCAAATAGGATTTGCTACTTGTTGAACACAAATATTTAACAGTGAATGGCTTGTGGTTATAGTGTACGATGCAATGTATGATATAATTGTACACTTTTAACCTGCAATTCTCCTGTCCCGTTTTTGCATTGGTGGTGTCGGCTTTTAGATTGAATGAAATTGAAAACTGCCTGAATGTGGACCACTTGGCATCAGCTCTAGATTCCTGCAGCAGCTTCATTTCTTCCATTCATATGGGTGAGAGCATGAGGCAGCATGTGCATTCACTCACTGAACTAGAAGGGGCATCCAGCAATTGATTATAATAAATATACTGAAGGCTCTTCTAGTTTCCCGTGGTTAGTGTTACGTGAGTTAAATGCTTAGATGAACGGCTCAAAGCTAAGACGTGGGCGAGTAGCTGAATAAAAATGACCCTGCAACGGTTTAATTCATCCAATATATCAGATTTTGCTGTTGCTACTATTTTGCTGTGTATAAACTAATAATTAATTTCTGTAGTTATTGATTGTTCCATTAACATGTGGGTATTATTTGTCTGAATCAAATAGAACGATCTTTCCTGCATTGTTCCTGTTGGTTAAGTTGATACAGTTCAGGAAACTATAAGCAAATATTTGAGCAATGTTTGCAGCCGCAACCAATTTCATACTGGCTTCTCTTATTCAACACATGTGAAATGCTTTACATCCTCAATGCTGTGTCATTTCCTCTAGTGCCATTTGTAAAAGATAGCAGAGCAAAATCCTAACATCATCATCCTGATATTTAATCAGCAGAATGCAGGGAGATTTTGGAGCATTGTGATATTTTGACTTGTTGATACAGAAAATGAATTTGGCTTTGTCTGTAGTTAACATCATAGTTCGTGAAGCAATGAGAAAATATATCAGGGTTTCCTATCCGTTGGAAGCAAGGCTGCACTACTTTGATAATGTAATTCATTATGAAAATTTTCATTTCTCCCTCATTGTCAATTTGGTGTGTTGCTCATTTCTGATCTGAAGCATCGCTATCCATGTACTTCAGAGTTAGGATATTGCACCATATTGGCCTTTAATTAGTAAATGACTGTTTAATTACTTATTCTGTTGTTGTTATTGTTCTAGGCAACACATGGTGGTAAAGTGGTAAAGAAGTGGCACGGTATACTTGTCTTCATAGATCGGGACATTGAGTACAAGAGTGAAGAAGTCATGTTGCAGCTTAATAGGATTTTGGTTAAGCTGTATTTGGAGTTATGAAGAGGGCATGGAAGAGTTTACCAGAATGCTGCCTGGATTAGAGGGTATTAGCGATAAGAAGAGGTTGGACAAACTTGCATTATTTTCTCTGGAATGCTGGAGGTTGAGGGACACCTGATGGAGGAAGATAAAATTATGAGAGGCATAGATAAGGCAGATCGTCAGAAAGGTCAAATACTCAAGAGCATGGCTTTGAGGTAAAATGAGCAAAGTTTAAAGGAGATCTTTTTACACAAGCTTCTTACACAGTGAGTCGTGGGTATCTGGAACACGCTGACAAGAGTTTTGGTGGAGGCAGACACAAGAGTAGCATTTAAGAGGTTTTTAGATAGGCACATGAATATGCATATGAATGGAGGGGTATGGATCATGTGCAGGCATAGGAGATTATTTAACTTGGCATCATGTTTGGCACGGACATTGTGGGTCGAAGGGCCTGTTCCTGTGCTGTACTGGTCTATGTTGTAATAGCTGGAATAGTGAGGGATTTAAATGTTGAAAGCTGCAATATCAACATAAAATGATATTAACCTGAGGTTCCATTCAGATCAAAGGTGAAATTATGAAATTTAATTTCTTCGTTACGATGCAACCTTAGTTTGGTCTTAAAGTGGCGGCGCTGCCCAAGCAGCTACGGCTCGCCTGCAGTCCGTCTGTCTTTTTCTTTTTTTTGTTTCTTTTGTCTTGTTGGACGTATGTTTTAGTTTATTTTTAGTTGTGTATGTGTGGGGGGCGGGGGAAACCTGTTTTAGTCTCTTCCTTCGGGGGGATGCGACCTTTTCTTTGTCGTATCTCCGTCTCCGTCTGCCCTGAGGCCTAATCGTGGAGCTGGCGGCCTCCAACTGGAACCGACCTCGAGGCTCCTGCGGCAGAGCCAGGACTCTCCATCGCAAAGCTGGCCGACTTCGGGGCTGTGGTGGTGCTGCGGCGGCGGCCCGACTTTGGAGCCTCGGAGGCTTCGGCCGCGGGCCCAGTGGACGACAACTTCGGAAGCTCGCAGGTCCCAGGTTGGTGACCGATTCTCCGGAGCTCCCGCAACAACAGCTTCGTCCGCTGGACTGGAGGGTGGCCGCTTCGTCCGCCCCGGGCCGCGGAGTTTGAACCGGCCCGTTCGCGGAGCTCAGAATCGGCCGCGGGACTTACCATCACCTGGCAGGGGGCCCAACATTGAACGCATGGATCGCCTCAAAGCAGAGGGGGAACAAGGAAGGAAGAGACAAGGACTTTAAGACTTTTGCCTTCCATCACAGTGAGGAGGTGCCTGGTAGACTCACTGTGGTGGATGTTAAACTGTGTTTATTGTGTGTTCTGTTATTTTATTCTCTGTCATGACTGCAAGGCACATAATTTAGTTCAAACTAAAAGTTTGAATGACAATAAAGGATACTTTATACTTTATACTTTATAGGGATAACTCTTGTCAATGGCGTAAACCAGACAATATCAGATTGGTCAGACGGAGTTTCAGATGCTGGTTTAAAACGAAGAAGATACAAAAAGTTGTAGTCATGGACCGCGGAACCGGGGGGGCTGGGAGGGCTGCCGCCCCTCCACTTTTTTGACGAGACACGCTTCATAACCCGAAATAAGCTTCAGGTATTAGAATCTGTGAACCAGATAAGGACTAGCAATTACAGAGCATTTATGCTCGACAACTAATCCCACTGGGTTGAACTTCAACATAGGATGTGATAATTGTCATGTGCATGGTAGTGCTATGTCTTTTTTCCTTTGGTGTGTGATAGTTGAAACTCTTACAAACACAAGTGGCTGCCTTCTGTTTGTCTAATGTCTGAGTATTCAGCCCATTTATTAAGTCCTGTTCACATGGGATAACTGAATTTGCCTGCCCTGTTAAACATGCAGCAGCCAGCTTGCTTGTTACACTGAAGGGGACATTAGGTATGTACATTCGAGAGAAAGAAACGGAAGGATCTGCTGATAGTTTTCATAAGGAGTCGTTGATTTTTGTTTATTTTTAAAGTATAAACAATTCCCATGAATACCATGGCGGGAGGTGTGAGGGATTTAAATTTTGCAAGCCGCAAGGTCAACGCAACGATTTTGAACTGAGGTATCATTTCTATCAAAGGAGATATTATGAAATTTAGTTTTTTTGTTATAATATAGTATGATTCTGTGCTGTGATATTTTGTGGCCATGAAATTGGGTCGCACTGGAGTCTTTTTGTTCTCCAATAACACTGCTGCCAATTTATTTCCAATTGAGCATTCAAATCAGGACCACACATTTTCAGCCCGTCTTGCATTCCTGGATAATGTAAATAGATTGATAATTTATGTTGAAGGGCATTTATATATTAAAGTATAGAGTTACTTAATTGGTGATGTTTCTGTTTGCAATGCTCATTCGATGCCCAGTTCCCAAATCAGCTTACAACTTACAAATACTCTCAAAGTTTAAGTAACCTATTTATGGGCTTACCAGGCACTCCCCAACCTGAGATCATTTGTGGCTGCCCTGATGGGACCTAAACTTTTCTTGTCCACAGCACTCCAGCCCCCACCCCCCCCCCCCCCTTCTTTCTATACCAGAAGCGTCCCAACAGGAAATGTAACCCATCCATTTTCTCCAGTGATGCTGCCTGACCCGCTGAGTTACTCCAGCACTTTGTGCTTATCTTTGCCACATTAGTCTGCTGTGATACATAATATCGTGCATTCATAATGAATGCTCGCTGCAGGAAGAGTACCCCTATCATCCTTGCCCCCCACAATGAGTCGGAGCTATGCCTCTTCATGCAATCGTCCACAGTTCGCTGGTCTGTGGTACTTAATTCGCAGTCATTTTTTGCAGTGATACCAATCTGCCCGTTCTTGCAAGGGTTGAATGATTTCACTAACATCACCTTATGAGCTCCATAGCAGAACGTAGTGTTGTTGTATCAGAATCGGAAGGAATGTCAGTCACTAAGTGTACAAAATATGTATTGTTGCAGCCAGTAGACCCTTATGCTGGTCTTAAATACTACAGTCACCCTGGTGAGAGACAGCTATGAACTGTGTATCCAGGCTTGTGGCCTATACACCTGGCGCCCAGCATCTGTCAGAGATCCACACAGAAGCAGAAGATTCTTGTCGAACAGACATGTTGCCACCTGTACGATGACTGAGCACAACTTTGTTATGATTCCACTGCCACCATCTCTCGTTAGATGCAGTGTAAAGAGGGCATCTTCCTTTGGACTGTCTGGCTGCATTCTCAACGCCTCTCCATCACGACGATGCAATCTGTGTCCCAGGGGAGGCAAGGGAGAAGTGACAAGGTTCCCAGCCATTTTTACGAGAAACAATTGTTTCAGTTGTCAAGGCTCGGACAACTGGACAGCCTGTAGCAGCGTCAACGTTCACAAAAAAAAAGCAGTGTTTCTCTCACTGGAAATCCTCAAGTTTGTCAAGCAAGCATCAATGTACAGTTTGCCTGCCTTGCATACATCCATTTGCTAAACGCTTTAACACCATTTCCCATTCTCATACTGGCCTTTCTGTCCTGGGCCTCCTCCACTGTCAGAGTAAGGCCCAATGCAATTGGAAGAGCAGCACCTCATATTTTGCTTGGACAGCTAGCAACCCAGGGGTATGAATATTGATTTATCTAACTTCAAGTAACCCTTGCTTTCCCTCTCTCTCCATCCCTCCCCATCCTAGTTCTCTGACCCGTCTGACTGTCTACCTGATTAAATTTTACATTGTATGCCTCGTTGTCACCTTCACCTAGCTAACAATGATCTATTTTATATTTTCCTTGAGCTTCGTCCCCTTTGATCTCTCATTTCATTTCGGAGTCACGTGAGTGACTTCGTGAAGACCCCGCCAGCACGCATGCGCGACATATCGTCGCTCGCAGTTGCTGTCGACGGCTGGAGGAGGAGTGCACTCCACCACCAGACCTTCATAAGGACCGCTCAGGTAAGGGGAACTAACCTTGAGTTGGTTAGTTCCTGTGGGGAAAACATGTTTTGTTTCACAGGAACGATGGACAGGAGTAAGAGCATTTCTAGCCGCAGGACTTCCGATAGAAGTCAGCGGCTGCATACCCCGGAGCTGCCCGCTACAACGGCAGCACCCGCTTGTCGGGCCGGGAAAAGGGCGCGGAAGTTGGGAAGCCCTACACCAACGGGACCCGACTCTCCACCACAGCTGTCTTTAGAGCAGCAGAGTAGAAGGAGCACCGCGCAGGACCAGGGTAGGCAAGACCCTGACTCCTTGCCACTGTCCCCTACACATAGGGGCAGCATGGCTAAAATGCGTAGGCGTGTTACCCGCTCGACAGCACATTCTCTCTCCCCAGCCATTCAGGTCACCAGAGGGCGAACCAGGGGAAGAGCCACACACCAGTCGGTGAGCCCCGCTGAAGGAGCCGGGGTCGACTTTCCACCAGAGCAGGCCGCCAGACTGCGGACCGGTGAGGGATCGAGACCGGGGTCTACTAGCCCCGCAGGTGCGGCCGGCGTAGACTCACCACCGGGGACCCCACCAGATCACGGGCCGGTGAGGTCTCATCTCGGTCACCGCACCCCCCTTTAGCGGCAGGACGTGACCGAATGTCGCCTTCGTCCCTAAGGAGGACAGGCGGCAACCCCGCGCGGACGTCGGGGCACCACGCTTCGGCGGCCGGGACCGACCTATCACCGCTTACGTCCTTTCAGACCAGTGGGCCGCCTCCGTCCGGAAGACGGCGGACCAGTGGCAGGTTCGCGCGGGGGTATCCTAGCCCCGCAGCAGCGGCAGGCAGCGACATCTGGTCACGGCACCCGTGTTATCACCTCGACGAGGTGCGGGCTGATGACAGAAGCCTCAGGGATTCCCCAGAACCTGAGGAAGCCGACTTGTCGTCCGCAGATGTCGGTGGCGGTTGCATTGAACGCATGGAGCGCATGATGGAGCGTCTCCTGGAACACAATCTCCAGCAGCTGGACCCTATGTCCTCTAGTTCAAGGAGATATGTGGCTGGGCCCCCCAGCATATACCCATGGTATGCATCGATTTAAAAGATGCATACTATTCTGTATCCATACGGAAACATCACCGGAAGTTCTTCAAATTTGTATGGATGGATCAGCTGTGGCAATATAGAGCCCTGCATAATGGTCTTACTACAGCCTCTAGATTATTTACCAAATTATTGAAACCAGTATTGGCAACACTGAGGAGACAGAACCATATAGTTATGGCCTATTTGGATGACATCCTAATAGTAGGAGATACCATGGAATCAACAAATTTAGCAGTAACAGCTACTACATCATTGTTTTAAAAAAATGGGGTTTGTAATCCATCCAGCCAAATCTAAGTTCTACCCATCACAGGTTATGGACTATCTGGGATTCACGATTGACACCAATAAAATGATTGCTTCAATCCCAGCAAACAAACCTATGGATATCATTGGAGCATGTAATGAACTTGTTTGCGCCAGTGCACCGACAATCAGACATGCTGCTAAGGTAATTGGGAAATTGGTAGCTACATTTCCAGCTGCCCAATTTGGACCTTTACATTATCAAAATTTACAAAGAACAAAGATTTCAGCATTAAAAATGAATGTTGGACATTTTGACAAACCTATGCAGCTGTCAATCAAGGCAAAATTTGAGTTACAATGGTGGATTGATAATATTCGTAACTCATTCAAGCCCATCATTGTGCCTTACCCGTCAGTGGTTTTACAAACTGATGCAAGCGCCCAGGGTTGGGGAGCTACCGACACTACTTCCAGTTGTGGCGGCAGATGGGACTCACATGAATCTAACCTTCTATTATCACAAGGTATAAATTATTTGGAGATGCTAGGAGCATTTCACGGACTACGAGCTTATTGTACAAGCCTCTATGATACGCATGTCCGTCTCCAAAGGGATGAGGGAAATGAGGGATTTTGTGCCCTCCGCTCCCAACCTTCTACTATAAGGTCAACTGGTATATAGAGTCTCTTCAATCTTACTATACTAGTCATTTCTGGATAGTTCTGTGATTCCACACCGCTGCTTTGAAGAATGTCGCGCATGCGTGCTGGCGGGGTCTTCACGAAATCCCTCATCGCAACTCCTCATAAAATAAAGATCAAACTTCATACTGGTAAGTTATCATTTAATCTTACTATTTTCACACCTTACCCTTCCATACCTCTCGTTTCCCTCTCTCCTGACTCCCAGTCTGAAGAAGGCTCTCGATCCGAAACATCACCCATTCCTTCTATCCAGAGATGTTACCTGTTCCGCTGAGTTACTCCAGCTTTTTGTGTCTACTTCTGGTATGAATGCACATTGAGCATTCTGTAGCCCCTACCAATATACCAGACTACATTGGATGCACTATGAAAGTGTGTGCATATATTGCACAGACAGTTTGAAGCAAATAAGTGAGTATAATGTTGAAACAACAGTGCCAAAGCAGCTGAAATTTGCAGTTAATGTATTTTGTTGTGAAATGTGACCATCAGATGTCATCTTAAATTGTACAGCTTTGCTGAAATTACTGTTGAAATAAAAACCTGTGATTTAATTTCAAAACGCTAAGAATAATTACCACAAATCCACATTGGTAATTTCTCAGATTTTTCAGATGGTATTGGTACAGAGTTAAGGATTTGCTGTAGGTGTGGTAGGTTGTTGTGTCCGAATGAATTCTCAGTAGATGATGTATTGGCTGTGAGTGTTTGGAAGGCAAGGACATTATAGTCCACGCCAATGGGATGTGCTTTACTTAACTGTTTGCATTGTGTGCCCGAGAAGCCAGGACATAGAAGCATATTTTATACTGTGACAGTTTTGAACAGAGTGGAAATCTCTTCAGGTCTCGGGTACTACTTGGCTTTGAAAACTTCCACTTTACAGGCTGAGAATGTCCCATTCAACAGATGATTTGCCGGCATTGAAACTGGCAAGGCACCACTTTACGAAAGGAAGGTTTGCCTTTCATATCAAACAGGCATCCGAACGCAAGACTGCTACCATTCTGATTGAGTTCCCCTCCTTCATTTCTCTAAATCAGCTTATTCACAGAGCACAAGTGTGTGTGCAGAAAAAATAATCAAGCATCGTCTGGATGTTTTAGCTTTAAAACACTCGGTAAATGTAACCCAATTGAACAACGTTATAGCGTTTCATCTACCAAGTGGTAGAGTTGCTGCCTAACAGCGCCAGAGACCCGGGTTCGATCCTGACTACGAGCGCTGTCTGTACGGAGTTTGGACGTTCTCCCCGTGACCTCCATGGATTTTCACCCGGTGCTCCGGTTTCCTCCCACACTTCAAAGACATACAGGTTTGTAGGTTATTGGGCTTCGGTAAAAATTGTAAATTGTCCCTGGTGTGTAGGGTAGTGCAAGTATATAGTCAGTGCGGACTCGTCGGGCCGTAAGGCCTGTTTTCGTCAAATTACACATCAGCTATTTTTATATTTCTCCTATTTTCATAATTTTCTTACAGCAGCGAAGGTAAGCATTCGGACCCATCTAGTCTCTGCAAGAATGCCCCTGGAGCATTCTCACCAATCCCATTTCCCCCACTTGTTTTCCATGTGATCCATTCTCAGTTTGCCCATCAACTCACTCTCTGATTCCTCTGCCACCCACTAACAAAAGCTGTAATTTACAGCAGCCGATTCATTCATATTTCACTGGGCAGCTTACAACCCAGCGGTATGAATATTGGTATGAATAGTGGTACACGTACCTCCTCCAACCTCATCTACTGTATCCTTTGTTCAAGATGTAGAGTCTTATACATCGGCGAGACCAAACTTAGACTGGGAGATCGTTTCGCTGAACACCTTCGTTCAGTCCGCCAGAACCTACCTGATCACCCGGTTGCTAAACATTTTAATTCCCGTTCACATTCCCACAGGGCCTCCTCCATTGTCAGGAACAGCATCTCATATTTAGCTTGGGCAGCTTACAACCCAGGAGTACAACATTGATTTATCTAATGCAAGTAACCCCATGCATTCCTTCTCTCTCCATCCCTCCCCCACCCAAATTACACCAGCTTTTCGTTCTCATCTAGCTACAGTTAAAAATGACCTGTTTCCTTTATCATTGTTACCTTTTTGCATATCTTTCATTCATTTCTTCTCTATTTCTCTACGTCATCATCAATATCTCTCGTTTCCCTTTCTCATGACTTTCAGGAGGGTCTCGACCCGAAACGTCACCCATTCCTTCTCTCCAGAGATGCTGCATTTCCCGCTGAGTTACTCCAGCATTTTGTGTTTATCTTCGGTATGAATATTGTTTTCTCACATTTCAAGTAGCTCTTCCATCCCCAATTCTCTCTCCGTCTCTCCCCCGCCCTAGTTGTCATACTAGTTTCTCTGTCATCCTGTTGAGTTCAACAGTGTAACTCGTTACCACCTATTCCACAGCCAACAATGAACCATTGTGTGTTCCACCTTTCCTTGATTATCGGTGCTTTGTGCATTATTTTTGCCTGAGTAACAGTTCGATATCTCGTTCCCTTTTTCCCTGACCCTCAGCCTGAAGAAGGGTCTCGACCCAAAACGTCACCTATTCCATTTCTGCAGTGATGATGCCTGACCCACTGAGTTACGTCAGCTTTTTGTTACTTCGATGCCTTCGGTTTAAAGCAGGATCTGCAGTTCCTCCCTGCACAACCTCCAAACCAGCCTGTGTTTGGGATGCGAGAGGAAATCAAAGCAGCTGGGGGAAACCCACACAGTCACAGGCAGTGTTTGCTGCCAGACAGTACTCAAGGTCAGAATCAAACCCAGGCCAACAGAGCTTTGTAATAACTGCACTAACTGCTGAGCCCCAGTGCTGGAAGCTCCAGCAGAACGATGGTGTATATCTCTCATTGATCTCAAATTACTGGCAGCCTGGTCCTAGTCAATGTTGTTCATTCCAGCATGGCCCCGGGTGCAGGCTTCCACAAGAGGTACTGTGCAAGGGCTCTCTCAACACACTGTACGCAGAATGGATTTGACAGCCAGTGAGAGCCACACTCCAGACTCACCATCTGTTAAAGCTTTTACTCATAACATTCAAGAAACATTATTTTTTTACATAGAACATACTGAAAGCACACTTAAATGCCTATTAAAAGCATCGAAGATAAAATGAATATCTCCACTTACTTTTATCCTACCAGCTGTGTTTGTGCTGGGAACACAGCCTGAGAACTGGAAGCGAAAAAAGTGAAAATTGGATGATGCTGTCCTGGTAGAACAGCCACTGCTTTGATTATCAGCTGACTTTAATGTTTCAATGACGCTTTATTGTCACATGTGCACTGTACAGTGGAATTCATTTGGCATAGATCACATTTGCACGAGTCACCATAATTTGGCAGCATTTACAAAAAAGCTCAACGTCTAGTCGACGCGCTCGATGTACTGGAGTGGCTCCAAATCCAGGTAGGCCCCAGGCCACTGCAGGGCCTTCTCCGTCGCCCATGACCGGCTTGGCCCGCAAACCGATGTCCCTCTCCTCCCCTGACCACCTTTGTGTATCGGGGGGCACCTCTGCAGCCGACCTTGAGGCAATACCCTGGTACTTCTCCGACCGGCCCACTCCCCATGGCCATCGGCACCAGTGTTTGACACGGACAGTGTGGGCCAAATGGCCTGTTGCTATGCTGCACTGTTCTATGTTTATTCAAGATAGATGGTGTCTTTATTCAGAGGGTGGTGAATCTGTGGAATTCTTTGCCACAGAAGGCTGTGGAGGCCAAGTCAGTGGATATTTTTACGGCAGAGATAGATTAATTCTTGATTAGCATGGGTGTCAGAAGTTATGGGGAGAAGGCAGGAGAAAGGGGTTCGGAGGAAGAAAGATTTCAGCCATGTATGTCCATTGTAGTGGCTTTACTAACTTTGCACTGTGCCTCCCCTTAAAATAAGTTACATGCATCTTGATTAATAAAGGTGATAGGGAAATGGCAGGAGAATGGGTTTAGAGGGAAAGATAGATCAGCCATGATTGAATGGCGGAGTAGAGTTGATGGGCCGAATGGTCTAATTCCACTCCTACTCCTACTCCATATGACCTTAGGACCTTAGGACAGAGGTTAATAGATTTGTATATTAGAGCAACCAAGGGATCTGCGGAGAATGCCGGAAAGTAGTCATTTTTTTTCTTATATTCATTGCTCTAAGATTGGAAGCTAGCCTCGATACCTACATGTGTTTTTTAACAGCAAGGCTGTCCTGACGTTACAGAAATTGATTCCCTACCATGCATAGAAACATAGAAACATAGAAAACAGGTGCAGGAGTAGGCCATTCAGCCCATCAAGCCAGCACCGCCATTCACTGTGATCATGGCTGATCATCCAAAATCAGTACCCCGTTTCTGCTTTCTCCCCATATTCCTTGATTCCGTTAGATGAAGCGCAGCTGCATTTGATCAATTGCGAGAATCAGCATTTCGATGTGATTGTCGGGGCTACTTTAGAATTGATGGGATTAGTGTATTTTAAAGTAAAACATTAATTTTTGGACACAGAGACAAACTGCAACTTGTGAGCTCAAGGTTCCAATTGATAGCCCTGATTCCCACTGGTGCGAGATTGCTCGATACATCCTAATCACCCTATGTAGATAAGGAAACCTGTTTCTCAGCAATGTGTTGCGTGTGAGAGTTGTTAGTTGAATGTCCAGTGTGTTTTGTCTGTTAGTTATGTTCAGTCTTTAGTCTTATGGTTGTAATTCCATAGTTTTTTGTTTTGTTAGTTATGACATGTCCTGTTTTTAGTTAAGATCTGCAGACATTTTAACGCTTTGCTCAGATGCCATTTAACCGTTGTGCTATTATTGGACGCGGAAAATCATTGAGAATCCAGTGATCCTACAGTGATTACCTTTGTTACAACTTTTGTGACTAAAAAGGAGAAATCCACTGGAAATTTTAGGCCTTGTGAATGAGGAGCAATTTGAGTTTTTCGTGGCACATTAAAAACAAAATTACCACTGAACACTTCTCTTGCTCAGTAAAATAATTGTATTTGCATTAATCAGCATTTCCTCAGGGTAGTCTATTTAAATTCAATACCTTTTGAACAATTTCTTGAAGTTTAATACTCCAGTTTCTACTTTAATCCCATAGGCTTGACATGATATTTATTGGGCACTCTATAAAGTGTTAAAAAAATTAAGTAACATTAACAAGATGGGAATCAGAGAGCACTCTGAATACTTTTTCATTTTGCTTAGTATTCAACCAGTGGATGCCTAATTATACCCCCCAGTAACTTTTCTGGCAAACAATGGCTAACAGAAATGTAACCTGGGTCCATCTGTGTGGTTCAGTACTCACATTTTCACTGTTCATTACCTGGCGAGACTTTGCAAACACTACTTATTTTTCTAGGGATAAATAGTCTCAGAATATATTGAGTTCTATCATATGAAAGTTTATTTTGGAGATCCTTTCTAATATATATTTTTTACTTTTCTCCAGAGCAATGATTCCATGAACTGGATGACTTCAATAAAAAAACAGGTCAATATATTCTTGGAGCAATCTTATTTAGTGGCGCTTGAGATCTGATATCTTGCTCTGAACCAGCTATCCTTGTTTTCTTGAAACGGATGTCTGCAGGGTGCAAATTAGATCAGTCTTTGAAATTGGATTTTGAGAGTTATTAGCATTTATATTGGGTGTAGCTTGGAAAATTACTCAGTAAATTCATCACAAATCAAGATTTATACTTTCAAAATTTACCTTCGTGAATATTCGGTATGTTGCTTGTGGATACTGCTTGAATTTCAGTTTTGTTTTCTTCCTTGTCTCTGCTGATGCTTTCCTCAGTACGACTATCATAAGTATTCTTTCTCCTTCCTTCTTCTTCTTGCGTATGGCATGCGTAGTCTAAAGTTGTGAGACAACTTATTCTGTTTGATCTTCTGTTTGTGCACGCCAGGTTGATTGCATTCGTTGAAACAGGGTGGACCACGTGAAGGTTGCAATCTCCCACCCCTTTCTCCTTCCGAGTATAGATGACTTTAAGTTGACCTTTCATTACTTCAGACTTGTTGGCAGATTCCAAGGCTGTGGATGCTAACATCTGATGGCTATCCTCAAGTGTTTCCTGATTTAGTTTTCCCTTCTGGATGAATGTAACAAATGATCTTGAGCGCACTTGTATATTGCTCATTTGTTATCTACTATCTGGAGAGAGCAAGCTCTGAGCTTTGTTCTCACAGCCTACTGCAAATCACCCCCACCTTTATAACCCATTTGATTTTTTAAATCAGGCTACTGCTTAACTGGTAATGATTCAGTCAGCTGAGTCACCAGGTTTAGTTGACTGAAACAGAATCCTTTTAATTTGGCACGTATAGAGACACATTTTGTAGACCAAAATATAACCGGGTTATATAATATAAATATAAAGGTTGGAAGTGTTCAAACTATGGAATGCAATTTATGTGAGGATACTCACCTGGATCCCAAGGAAGTCAATCCAGAAGATAATAGAACTACTATATACGACACAATGACCTCAGCCTTTGGAATGTGATCTCCATATTATATTCACCCTTCACACATTTAATTGGATGCCAAATTCCACTGTGCTGCCAAACTCCATTTAATAATGTAGAAATCCAATTGCTTTAATGGACTTGCCATATGGGAGGTCTGCAAAACTGACAGTTCTGCGTAGGTGAGTCTGAAAGGGTGCGAGTGGGGCTTCATGGTGGGGCAGTGGTGGAGCTACTGCCTGACAACGCCAGAGACCCAGGTTCGATCCTGATTACGGGTGCTTGGCTATACCAAGCTTGTACATACCCCCTGTGGGTTTTCTCCGAGATCTTTGATTTCCTCCCACACTCCAAAGACATACATGTTTGTAGGTTAGTTGGCTTGGTATAAATGTAAAATTGTCCCGAGTGTGTGTAGGGTAGTGTTAATGTGCACGGATCGCTGGTCAGTGTGGGCTCGGTGGGCAATGCAGCCTGTTTCCACACTGTATCACTAAACTAAACTAAATTAGGCAGAAGATGGACACAAAAAGCTGGAGTAACTCAACGGGTCACGCAGCATCTCTGGAGAGAAGGGACGAGTGACGTTTTGGGTCGAGACAAAAACGTCACTCGTCAGACTGGACAGGATGGCCAGAATTCGGAATTCACCTCTACCCTGAAGAAGTTTAGTAAGTGACAATAACTCCCGCATGTCTTTTGAGCTCTCTAACAATGCAAAATGGAATCAGAATTACATCCGCTTATCTTGAAGATCATTCCTAATTAAGTATGTTAGTGCATATCTGCCCCTCTGAATTTAAATATCTTTAGGGCAAAGGATAAATTCCCTTCCTGAGAATTTGAATATACATAGGTGAAATGCATATAAAGTGTGAGAGACTGAGCTGGGGAACTTTGAAATAAATGTCTTTGAGGAACTGATATCAGTGAGGTGGCTGGAGAAATTCTTTGGATGTGAACATAAGACTGGAAATGAAATTAGTAGTGAGTTGGATTTAGTTTAGTTTAGTTTAGAGATACAGCTGGAAAACAGCCCCTTCGGCCCACCGGGTATGCGCTGACTAGCGATCCCCACATATTAACACTATCCTGCACGCACAGAGGACAATTTACATTTATACCAAGCCAACTAACCTGTGCACCATATCTGACGAAGGATGTGCTGGTTCTGAAGAGGGTCCAGAGGAGGTTTACATGAATGATCCCAGGATTGAGTGGGTTAACATACAGTATGATGAATGTTTGAAGCCACTGGGCCTGCACTTGCTGGAGTTTAGATTCATGAGGGGGGGCCTCATTGGAACATACAGAATAATGAAAGACTTGGATAGAGTGGACGTGGAGAGGATGTTTCCACTAGTGGGAGAGTCCAGGACTAGTGGTCATAGCCTCAGAATTAAAGAAGGTTCCATTAGGATGAGGTGGAATTTCTTTAGTCAGAGGTGGCGAATATGTGGAATTCTTTGCCACAGAATGCTGTGGAGGCCAAGTCGGAGGCCAAGTCAATGGATATTTTTAAGGCAGAGATATAGATTCTTGATTAGTACAGGTGTCAGAGTTTATGGGGAGAAGGCAGGAGAATGGGATTAGGAACAAATGAACCATGATTGAATGGCGGAGTAAAATTGATGGGCTGAATGGCCTAATTCTGCTCCTATCACATATGACCTTATCAGAATCAGAATCAGAATCACACTTTATTCGCCAAGTATGTTTTGCAACATATGAGGAATTTCATTGGCCAGGTCAGTCATACAATTAAAAGTAACAGATCATTTCAAAAACACATTTTAACATGAACATCCACCACAGTGACTCCTACACATTCCTCACTGTGATGGAAGGCGAAATAAAGTCCAAGTCCTTCCTTTAGTTCTTCCTCGGTCATGGGCCTCAAGCCCCCGTTGACGGGATGATCTTAACTCCCGTAGCCAGCGGCGTTCTGGCCCCCCCGCGTCGTGGCGATCTGCTCCTGAATCGGGGGATGCCAGCTCCGCCGCGCTGGACGATCGAACCTCGCGTTAGGGCTGGTGAAACTTCCGTGACGTTGGAGCTCCCGACTCGGCCTCACCTGAGACTGTGAGCCCTTGACGTTGATTCTGCAGTGGTCGCGGTGGGAGCGATCCCAGGCAAGGGATCAGCTCCAATGTTAAGTCCACGCCCCACGGTGGGGCTCACTACAGTCCGAGGAGGCTTCCAGCTCCATCGATGGTAGGCTGCAGAGCCCGGAGAGTGTGATCTGAAAATTGATTTCATCTCCGGGAAGGTAAGAACCTGAAAAAAAGTTTCCCCCGATACCCTACCCCCTCCCCCCACATAAAACAAACTGAAAAACATTAAAACAAAACCTTTTAACAAACTAAAAAATAACAAAAAGAGTGAAAAGACGAACAGACTGCCGGCAGGGCTGCCAACATTGGGTGAGAGTTGAGAGTGAGAAATTGCGGGTGAGGGTGGGAGGTGGGAGGTGTGTGCCGTGCCTCAGGGGGGAAGAGGGAGGGGGGTTGGTGCTGGGACCACCGTCGTGTCTCACCTATCACACCATCTGCATGGGAGAAACTAAGCTACTTTTTTTCCCCCCAAAATCATCCGGCGTGCCGGTAGTTTGACAGCCCTGCTTTAAACCAATTCTCTCTAGTGCTTAAAACACATATCCTGGGAAAAAGACTATGCATTCACCTTATATTCCCCTCATGGTTTTTACTCACCTCTAAAACGATTTTTGCTTTATTTTGAACTTCCAGCACCTGCAGATATTGGGGAGTGAGAAATGTTGTGATCGGCGTGAGAGCGTGAGAATTTTGTGAAATGCGTGAGTCTCACACTCAATGTGTGAGAGTTGGTAGCCCTGTCTTTATAACCTACAAACCTGAACATCTTTGGGATGTGGGAGGACAGCAAAGATCTCGGTGAAAGGCCATGCAGTCATGAGGAGAATGTCCAAACTCCGTACAGACAGCACCCGTGGTAAGGATAGAACCCGGGTCATGGCTTTGTAAGGCCTACTGCTGCGCCACTGTGCCACCCCTCTTGGACTGAACTTGGACTGAACATGCAAATGCAGCTTAGACTGTCAGGAAGGAATGGAATCAGAGATGGTAAATATAACTTATTCCACACTTAATATTTAAATTTTACACAGTGGAATACCAAAGCAAATTTTTCAATATTTCTGGTCCAACTGCAAACACGCTATAGGAAGGAGAAAAACATAAAGCATGGGGAATTAAGTGGGTTAAGCAACATTTGAGGGATGGATCAGGACCCTTCTTTGGAGTAGGGGGCTGAATACTATATAAGAGAGGTGGGATTATGACAATGTCTGGCAAGTGATAGGTGGATACAGGTGACTAAAGCTAAAGGTGAAAAGGAGTCAATGGAACTGCGCTTGTGGATTAACTTCAATCAATGAATAAATCTCGCACAGGTTTGGTCCCGGTATATGCCCCCTCCTCTCTAATTGTCATTGAGAGGTATGAAGCTCTTAATCCAAAAATGCATTTTCTATCCTGTTATCATATATACGCATAAGTCCGCACAATGCCAAATGAGAGGAGATTTACAATTTGGTTATTGATGCTGAGAGCTATTTGGGCACTGATATTATATATAAACAAAAGATTCAAAATGTCTTCATGATTTGTGTATCTGATTAGATTACATGTCAAATGTTTAAACTCATCTTGAGCACTAGGTGGCACAATGCACACAAATTTAGTGGATCTGGTTGATGTTTATTTTTGTTTTGAATTGTGTAACCCAAATTATGTTTTTTGATTTTTGTTACATTTTAGTAATATGACTCGTAAATCTTACTATAAAAAGTAATACTACTGAATAACTTTGTTAATAGAAAATATTTACAAATTGAGCTTTTTGGCATCTTGCAATCTGGCATTGTCAAGAATTTGCAAGAATCATGAATGACAAATGGCCCATCAATATTCTCCTCATTTTTGTTTCCTGCAAAGAACTGAACGCACTTTAGATCCAGTTTCCATGTAATTTCCTATTTGGTAGCTTTAGTTTCTGCTGCCTCTCTTCATAAAATTGCATTAGTATTTCATGTTTCCGAAAATGGAAGTATTTTTGAAGATGCAGTGGCTCGTGTTTAGTTCAGCTTATTTATAATTGGGGTATGTATGTCTAAATTTATCTCTGGAATATTTAATGATTTGCACTTAAATAAGGGAACGCAAAATGAGAGTTTGTAGATGCCAAAACTTGGTTCACAGTCGAGGAAATAATTCAGTTTGAGGAGTATGTGCATGGATTGATCAGTTGAGCAGATGAATGGCACATGGAATTCAGGTGAGAGAATGGTGAGGTGATACATTTGGGCATCTGCAACATAATAAAGGAATATACTATATGCAGAAAGATATTCAGATGTGGAGCGTCAGAGGGAACAGAATATATCTTCATTGATCTACCTTGCAGGAAAGGTAGATAAATTGGTTAAAAAGACATAGGGATGCTTTCTCTGATGAAATGAGGTATGAGGTGTATAGGACAGGTTTAGGGGGATATGGGCCAAATGCAGGCAGGTTGCACTAGTGTAGATGGGACATATTGGTTGGTGTGGGCAGGTTGGGCCGCAGGGCCTGTTTCCACACTCTAGAACTCTATACAATATATGGATTATGCTTAAATTGTTTACAATATTTATCAGGCACATCTTGAAGATTGTATACAGTTTGTGTCACCACATTACAAATTTTTTCACCTCGGAGGATGGTAAGTACAAGGAACAAGCTGCAGAGGAGGTAGCTAAGGCAGATACTATAATAGCATTTAAAAGTCATATGGGCAGGTACATGGATAGGATATGTTTGGAGGGATATGGGCCAAAAGAGGACAAATGGAACTAGCTTAGATAGGGCATCTTGGTCGGCATGGATGAGTTGGGCCGAAGAGCCTGTTTCTTTACGCTATTGTAGAATTGTGACTTTGAATGAGCCAATGTAAATCAGAGCTGTTGATGTAACAGTTTTCACTCAGTACAAAGGAAATTTGGTGGAAGAATCTTTATGAACTCAAAGTTTTTTATACTGTTTAAGCGTAGTGATAATATCAGGAGATTAACTCTAATTTGAATGGTTACCGTTGTTTAGTCTACTTCACCAATTTTGGTGCAGACAAATAACTCCATAGAATTCTATATTGACAATGGGAGCATACCTTAACCCACAAGAATATCCAAACACCTTCATTGGAACAAAGTAGTTCATATTGATAATCTAAAAACCTCTGAATAAAATTAAACCTCAGACACCCAAATATCCTTCTTTCACCACAACATTGTGAAGGGTGGCTCCCAGGATACACAGTTCAGTTCTTTTCAGTTTCAGCTTAGATTATTGTCACGTGTACCGAGGTACAGTGAAAAGCTTGCTAACCAATCAGCAGAAAGACAATACATAATCACAACCAATACATTTGCAGTGTAAATGCATTTACAGTAAAACAAACACTGCAAGTATTGATTGACGAATATGAACATGATCATGTATTAAGTGGTTAAATGGCCTGGCTGGAATCTATCCTGGCGGTTTCAATTAAGTTCAAGTAACACAGCCGTATTTATATATTGTGTTTCCAAATCTGTTGCAATGGCCTGCCCAGTGAGGCAGACTTAATTTAATAGGCAAATCAACATTTTCTTCTCTCCCAGGCTATCATTCCAAGCATTGAGGTCGTAGTAATGTTCAGGGACAAAAGATAGCACAAGTGAAATAAATAGGAAGTACATAGTTCTCAATGCTGATAGGTTTTGGACCTGATTGAAGTGGCAGGATTATGGGAGATGGTTAAACCCTTCCACCAGGTAGAGTGAATTCAGAAACTCCCTGATCGAAGGAAAGGAAGAGACAGAAAACCTCACCACATATAAACAGTACATGAATATGTGCATAAAAATAATGATCTGCAGTGCTTTGGAGGTTCCGACTTAGAATATAGAACATAGAAAGAAGTACAGCATAGGAACAGACCCTTCGGCCCACAATGTCTGCGCTGAACATGATGCCAAGATAAACTAATCCCATATGCCTGCACACAATCCATATCCCTCTGTTCCAAGCATATCCATGTGTCTGTCTAAAAGCCTCTTAAACTTACTTCTTACCTTTTGACTAGCAGGGACACGGAAGGCCAAATGGTCTTCTGTTTAAAAGATCTATATTCGGAAGGAGAGTAGTCTCGGAACACATGCTTTCTTCAATATTCAGTGCCGGTTATAGTGGAACATTTGAATTTTTAAAATATGACATGCATTAAAATATAACCCTCTAAAATATTAAACCCTCCTTCATCCTCCATTACTTTGGAAGGCACAATAAATATTTTGGTTTCGACTGCTGGCTAAAATATTATGATTTGCTATTCAAGAGTCTCACTCGGTGCTTCATTTAACTAGAAAAATCCTAATGTGACATAAAACATGCTCACTGTTCCCCTGTGGCTCAAAGAGGCTGGCTGATGTTCAATTGTCCCATCACAGTGGAAGCCACTGTAGGAATGCATGTTCTTGTCATGCTTGAGTACTCTTTTCACCAAGTCCAAAATAATGTGCCAGAAATGTATTTGAACATTATGTACTTTAGATGTATATTTGGTTTGTTGGAAAACAAGAATTGAAATCTTTGTGATGATTTTGCAATAGTTTTTTTTCAGATGATAATTATAAAATGCACTGCCATGTGAGTGACAATTCAAGTAAAGGCATTTCATCTCAGGAGCTTGGTCAGCAATTCATGCACTCTTCCATTCTATTGAGCATCATGTTCACTGAATCTATTTTGCTTGCATTATGTAGGGAATATATTCCGGGCACTTTCATGGCCAGTTTTACAAATATAATTGCTCATTTGTTTTTGTTGCCTTTTTGTGTAGATTAAAGTTCCAGTGAGGTCTCAATTATTTGTGGAATAAGGTTTGGGTTTCCCTCCTAAATGTCTTGCAAGTCTGTGGTGCTGTTAGTTGTCTGGTTATGTGGCGCTGTTACTTGTCTGGTTGATATCTAGTTAGATATTAACTTTAAGGGCGGCACGGTGACGTAGCAGTAGAGGTACTGTCTTACAGCACCGGAGACCCAGGTTTGATCCTGACTACGGGTGCTTGTCGTGCGGAGTTTGTACGTGCTCCCTCTGACCTGCATGGCTTTTCTCCGAGATCTTCGGTTTCCTCCCACACTCCAAAGGTGTACAGGTTTATAGGTTAAATGGCTTGGTGTAAATGTAAAAGTGTCCCTAGTGTGTATGGGGTAGTGTCAGTGTGAGGGGATTTCTGGTCAGTGTGGGCTTGTTGGGCCAAAGTGCCTGTTTCTGTGCTGTATCTCTAAACTAAACTAATTGGTTGTAAATGAATCTTAAATTGTTTAAAGAGTAACAAGGGTGATTATAAAATAAACGCATCAACTTAATGGCAATTATCTGCATGCTGGTGTATTGTTTTGCTATTGTAGTGAATGGTGAGATTTCATTTTGCATTTAATGGGAATAATGCGCTATGCACCAGCTTTGTATAAAACATAGAATAGTACAGCACAGGAACAGGCCCATAATGTCCATGCTAAATATGACACCGTTAAACTAATCTCCTCTGCCTGCACATGACCCTTTATCCCTCCATGTGCCTATCTAAAAGCCCCAATTGTATCTGCCTCCATCACCACCCCAGCCAGCGCGATCCAGGCATTCACTGCTGTGTAAGAGTGTTTTCCTGTATCTACTGTATGACTGAGATTGTGATACCATTGCATGTCTGAGATTGTAAGATCATCTCGTTCGCCAGTTTAGAGCAAAAATTCCTTTTGGCCTATTTGATGGCTTCACATTCTTCCAAACATGATGAATATTTGATGAACCTCAGCATTGTTTCCTCTATGGCACGCCAGCCATCCTGGGAGGCAGTCTGTGCATTTTGTTGTGTTCCCGTCTGTAACAAGTCTTTCCTTTCTCAGGAGAGGAAGCCACAATCTGTATGCCAAGTGTAGTGTCTGATCTCACCACTTGTGATGGTATGCATATATTATCATTGGAAAAACTTAAGTCAACTCTAAATGGTGAAAAATCTCCAAAATTAAGTGCAAAATGGAGTGATTATTGGATTCAGAAAGAGTTTGAGAATATATAGCAAATGTTATGTTTTGATCCCATCCCTGGAACAGTAGCAGACATGTTCTCTGTATCTGTGCATCTGTTGTATATCTTTCACGTTTCTATATCTTTACTTCATCTGTTTAGCTAATAATATCATGGCTAATAAAAAATCTCACTAGAAACAGTGTTGTGTGTTGCAGCCAAATCATGTGGCATTGGCAGAAGTACAACAGAAGGTTCTAATTAAATAAATTAGCACAAGTAGTACTCTGTGAAGTGTGTTCATTTCAACACATTTCTTTCCTGGCCCCTTTGACTCAAAAACAATGCTATGCCATAAAAGAAAAAAGATTTTACTTCGGAGTCACGTGAGTGACTTCGTGAAGACCCCGTCAGCACGCATGCGCGCCATTTTGTCGCTCGCATTTGCAGCCAACAGCTGGGGGGGAGTGCGTTCCTCTGCCGGCAGCTTCAAAAAGGCCCTCAGGTAAGTTTTTCACTAACGTTGAGCTGGTTAGTTTTTCTGTACTTGTTTACACCTACAGGAAAACGATGGATAGGAGGACGAAAAAGAAGGCTGCGTTGATGCATGCCTCTCGGGACCGCGGGAGCGAAGACTCCTCACCGCCGCAGTTGCAACAGACAGGCGGAAGATCCACTAAGAAGTTGTGTAGCTGGCACCAACTCTCCACCGCTTCAGTCCAGAAGACCGCGGACAAGCGGCAAATCCGCGCGGGAGTCGTGTAGCCCCGCAGGGACTACCTACCTCAGTCCCATAGACATCACCTCGACGAGGTGCGGACTGTCGCTAAAGGGCCCCTAGGTTCATCAGAATCTGGGGAAGACGACTTGCCATTCGCAGACAGCGATGGCGGTCGCATAGCTCGAATGGAGCGCATGGTCGAGCAGCTGCTCGAAAGGGACCTCCTCCAACAGGAGCGTGCGTCCCTAGGATTACGGAAATCCATGGCAGACCCCTTGATAAAGCTGCCCAACATCTCTCCCTCCTCAATAGGGAGTGCAAGAAGCCAGGGACTAGCTGACTTCGAAGAGGGGTTAGTGGAAGATCCACTGTTGCAAGAGATGCCAGAAGAGGAACTTCTGGAGATGGTATCGAAGCTCGCCCAACCATCCCAGAAAGGGCAACCTCTTCAGCCGAGGCTAGCGGCTAGCATAAATTACCTGACGACTCACCAGCTACAAGAACAGGTAATTTCGGAGACAACTAATAAATACATGGCTCCAGAAAATTGCGTGTCGCTGAATGTCCCTACCGTAAATATGGGTTAACATCAGCCCTGGAATTAGAGCTCAGGAATTAAAAATCTAAAGGGTCCCGAAATTACTGACCTCAGGCATCACGGCATTTGCCAGGTCAATAGACAGAAGAGCAGCAGGACGCATTAGCTCTGCTATGCAATACTCAGTACGAAATTAACTGTTTTCGGAAAAGCTCTATCCGTACTACATTAAACCCCAAGTTTGCGGGTTTGTGTAAGGCCAACGTTACGCCGCCACCAAGACAATTGTTTGGTGATGACCTGCCTAAACAGGTAAAAGATCTGGACGAGGAAGCTAAAGCGGTTGGGTTGATAAAACCGCCTTCCTCCAGCAAACCACCAGCGTACCAAAGGCAGCATCCATATGCAACAGCGAACAGGCCTCGGGTTCAACCCGACAGAAGGACAGGAACTAACCCTAAGGTTGCGCCTTATCAACAGAGGTCTTTTTTAGGCCAAGGTTCACAGCGACCAGCCTGGAAGATGCGCCAACCCCACATCCCAGCAACACAGCAACCCAAGAAAGGCCAGAAGAACAAGCCCCACCGGTAACAATGGAGGTAAGGGGGTCTGGTTCCCTTGGGAGTGCTGCATGCAAACCCTCACAAGTAGGAGGGAGATTGCATCTGTTTGGGGATGCATGGAGTTCTATAATTTCTGACACTTTCATATTACAAAGTATTCAAGGTTACAAAATTGAATTCATAAACGGACAACTTCTCCCAGCTCAGCAGGTACCTAGCCGGAAGGACATGCAGAGCTATTAAGATTATACACCAAGGAGGTTATAGAAAAAATGGTGCATGAACCTCTTGAGTTTGTATCCAACATCTTTACTAAAATGAAAAAAGATGGTGGGTGCAGTATCATAATTGATTTAACCTAATTGAATACTTTTGTACAATATACCCATTTCAAGATGGAAACATTTGAAACGGCTAAACAACTGTTTTCCAGATGGTACTTCATGGCCTGCATTGATCTAAAAGATGCATACTATTCAGTACATACACGTAAACATCACCGTAAATACTTAAACTTTGTCTGGATGGGGCAGCTATGGCAGTATAAAGCATTACCTAATGGACTTACAACAGCCCCCTGGTTATTTACCAAAATACTAAAACCAGTATTGGCGTCTCTATGAAGACAAAACCACATAGTCATGACATATCTGGATGACATTCTGATTGTGGGAAAAACTATGGAATTAGCTAAATCAGCTGTGACAGCTACCAAGTCACTGTTCGAAAAACTGGGGTTCGTCATCCATCCAGACAAATCAAAGTTTAACCCTTCTGTGATTATGGACTATCTAGGATTCACGGTTAACACCAATCATATGATTATCACTTTCCCAGAGAACAAAGTAACAGACATTATAGAGGCATGTAATAGCAGGGAAACCGACTATTAGACATGCTGCCAAGGTGATTGGAAAACTGGTAGCTACATTTTCAGCTGCACAATTTGCACCATTACATTACCAAAATTTGCAAAGAGCAAAGATCTCAGCATTAAAAACAAATGCTGGACATTTTGACAGACCAATGCAGCTACCAAATAAAGCAAAATGATGAGCAATGATGGTGGATTAACAACATTCGTGATTGTTTCAATCCCATCATAGTGTCAAACCCGTCACTCTTGTTATAAGCCGACGCAAGCGCCCAGGGCTGGGGAGCTACCGACACCACTTCCCGTTGTGGCGGCAGATGGGATTTGCACCAATCTACTATACTCCAATCACAAGGTATAAACTATTTGGAAATGCTAGGAGCATTTCACGGACTGCGGGCTTACTGCACGAACATGCATCATACAGATGTCCATCTACAAATAGATAATACCACAGTGGTGGCATATTTATACCATATGGGTGGTATCAAGTCGATATCTTGCGATGAATTGGCAAACATAATTTGGCACTGGTGTATTGAAAGAAATATTTGGATATCAGCTACACACCTTCCGGATAAGCTCAATACAGTGGCGGACACCAGGTCACGAGTATTCAATGACAACACCGAGTGGATGTTGAACCCTAAAATATTTGCTGATATTATAGCCAAATATGGAACACCAGATATCAACCTCTTTGCGTCCAGGTTCAACCATCAGATACCAACATATGTCTCTTGGGAACCAGATCCTGGGGCAGTAGCGATTTCTCGCTACATTGGGGGAAATTGTCCTTCTATGCATTTCCCCCTTTCTGCCTCATCAGTTGGGTATTACAGAAAATCCAGCTAGACTCTGCATCTGGTATTCTGATAATGCCCGACTGGCCCACTTAACCATGGTACCCGGTGGCCCTCGATATGGTGAAGGAACCATGGGTGCAGGTTCCTAAATGCCAGAATCTAGTGACCCATCCCATAACAGGGGAAAGTCATCCGTGCCGTGGTCATCTGAACCTGTTGGCTTGCAGGTTCTGAAGAGGCCATTACTGGAATTCGGGCTGTCAACAAGGACCATGGATATCATCATGGCATCGTGCAGAGAGTCCATGATGAAGCAGTACCTCACCCACATAAGGAAATGGGAGGCTTTCTGTTCCCGGACCAATACCACCTACAACTCTGCCACGATCACTGATGTGCTGGAATTCCACACGGGCCTTCACTTTGATGAGGGCCTTAGCTACAGTGCCATCAACAGTGCCAGAAGCGCATTTTCATCCTACCTCAATACCGGAGTAGGATCCCACCAGCTGGTATCGAAACTTATGAGGGGTATTTTTAATTCTAACCCTCCCCGACCCACGCTATAATATTTCCTGGGACATTGTGGTTGTGTTGTCCCTACTCAGGAGGTGGTCACCAGTTTCAGATCTACCACTGGATCACAGCTCAACGGGTCCAGACCCTCCACAACTAAAACTGGACAGGATGGTCTCAACCCCCACCAAAGTAACCTTCTTTATAGATGAGTTACTCAAACATCACAGACCTGGGACAACAGGTCTGAAATTGGAATTCCGAGCATACCCCGTTGATGTAAGACTCTGCATAACCATCTATCTCCGACATTACATTAATGTCACCCAAAACATCAGGAGAATGGAAACAGGTCTGTTCATCAGTTTCAAAAACCCACATCACAGGGTGACGGTGTAGACTATTTCCAGGTGGCTCAGGGTGGTATTGGGTGCAGCAGGTGTAGACACTGACATTTTAAAATCTCATTCTACTAGGGCTGCATCCACATCAACGGCGAGGACCATGGAGGTACCCATGGATCATGTCCTCGCAACAACGGGCTGGCACAGTGAAGGAACATTCCAACGTTCCTATAACAAACCTGTGGCCGCTCCCGCAACGTTTGCGGATTCAGTTTTAAGTGCTGTTCCCTAAACGTTTCCCCGAATTCAGGGGTTTTTGTTTGTATTAATAAATACCTTATTATTTTTCAGCTTTGTTCAAATCTGAAATACGTTAACAGTGAATATGGCAGTGTGTGAGCATGGACATGGTTCAGGGCATGAAATCACAGAGCTTTGAAATCTTCACAAAGTCACTCATGTGACTGAAGTAAAATAGTAAGATTAAACAAGAACTTCCAGTTTGAAGTTTGATCCTAGTTAATGAGTTATGATGAGGGATTTCGTGCTCTCTGCTCCCAACCCTCTATAATAAGGTCAACTGGTATATTAGTGTCTCTTAATCTTACTATCTCCAGTCAGTGCTGCTATCTGTGATTTCACACCGCTGCTTTGAAAAATGTCGCGCATGCGTGCTGGTGGGGTCTTCACAATGTAAGCAGCAGCTGCATCAATTGTTGTGATATTGGACAGTGCCAGGTCAGCCACCTTTTCCTTGTATCCGGAAGTAACGATAGCTGAACACACATCATCAGGAAAAACCGCTGCCGTCTCCAAACACCCACAAACCTGTTCGTCTTTAGAGTGTGGTAGGAAACCGGAGTACCCAGAGCAAACCTGCGCGGTCACGGGGAGAATGTACAAACTCTGTACAGACAGCACCCGTAGTCAGGATCAAACCCGAGTCTCTGGCACTGCAAGGCAGCAACTCTACCTCAGCGCCACTATGCTGCCCTTTCTTGTTCATGGGGTATATGTTTTAATTGCCATGAATAATAACTGTATCCAATTTTCCTAGTTGCATCTGGATGGTAAAAATAAATAATGTGTTTTCACAGTGTGCGTGCAAAACCTTCTGTATTTTCCCATTTGTCCCCTTGGATGTAACTTTGAGAATAAACATCTTGACATTTGGGCTTTTATCTTAAAACGATGTGTCTAAATTATTCAGGTGATTCCAGTTATGCAGCACGAATATTTTTCTCAAACCACGTGGACATGATAAATATGCAGACAAATTAAACCCCATCGAGGAACAAATTGAATTGCTGCAACATCCTGAACACTGAATATCCTCCATTGCCAGAGTAAGGCCCAGCACAAATTGGGGGAATAGCACATCATAATTCACTTGGGTAGCTTACACCCATTGACTTCTCTAACTTCGTAGCCCTTGCTTTTCCTGAGAGGTCCAGGACAAAGGGTCACAGCTTAAGGATAAGGAGGAAATCCTTTAGGACCGAGATGAGAAGGACTTTTTTCACACAGAGAGTGGTGGGTCTCTGGAACTCTCTGCCACAGAGGGTAGTTGAGGCCAGTTCATTGGCTATATTTAAGAGGGTGTTAGATGTGGCCCTTGTGGCTAAGGGGATCAGAGGGTATGGAGAGAAGGCAGGTACGGGATACTGAGTTGGATGATCAGCCATAATCATATTGAATGGCGGTGCAGGCTCGAAGGGCCGAATGGCCTACTCCTGCACCTAATTTCTATGTTTCTATGTTTTCCTCTCTTTCCATCCCCTACCCATTCCCAGTTCTCCTACCAGTCTTACTGTCTCTGTCTCTCTACCTGAAACGTCACCCATTCCCTTCCATCCAGAGATGCTGCCTATCCCGCTGAGTTACCCCAGTATTTTGTGTCCATCTACAAGACTAACGAGTATTTCCATACCAAATCATTGGATCAAAGTGTCATTAGTTTTTGATGTTCTGAAAGACAAATAAATAAGTGAAATGCTATATGATAGTTGTGCTGAAGAAGCAAAAAGAGCAAAACATTTATACAGTTATTTTGGCTAATCAGGCATATGGTTCTAAAGGGAGTTAATTGGCGCTTGTGGAGTGTTCTTTTGAAATGAATGTTCCTATTGACCAGATGCCCATTAATTGATGTGTGGTGCATTACTAACCATGATGTTTTCATTGTTACAGTTCCAGAAAAAAGCTCTGATTTCATTCTTGTGTTCAATTGGTTTTCTTTCATGAAACTACTTTCACATTCCAGGCTACAAGGGAGTTTGGAACTTGAAATATGCAAACAGAAGCTTTCTATAAACGCATTGTGTCATCGGGCACTGTGGCTCATAGTTTTTTTTCGCTGAATTATAATCATTTATCAGTATTTAGCCCCTGAACTTTGGAGATATTTGGACAATGGGGTCTAGGCTTATTTTAAATGGAAACTGGCTTCTGTGTCATGCTCAGGAAAAACGTTTGCCATTTTAAGACTGAACCTGATGCAGCTTATGTCCTGCACACTTTGGCCAGTGTCAATTGGCACGCAGCCAAAATCATTAAAAAAGTTTAGTAGTCTTTATATATATATGTATTGGCCAAACGGAATGGCACTTTAACCCTGTACATCACTTTAACCTGCTCCACTCCACAAGAACACATTGGCGCAGCGGTAGAGTTGCTGCCTTCCAACGCCAGAGACCAGGGTTCAATCCTGACCACGGGTGCTGTCTGTATGAAGTTTGCATGTTCTTCCTGTGTTCCTCATTACCCCTTTCTATCAGATGCTTTGAGTTGAGGAGCTTATTGTATTAGTCTGGTTCTTCATAATTTTGAAGTCTCATTCTTATGCCACCTACTGAGAAATCCGTAAACCTTGTTGTACCTCAAAATATATCCCTCAGTACATTGGGACAGGAAGTTAGATAGCTTCAAAGGTGGTAGAATTGTTATTGTAACTAGAGTAAGGTTTCACAACGTGTTCCAAACTTCAAAAAGCTTTTCTAATTTCCTGTTAAGCTTCGTAAACACAATTAATGCGATAGAGCTTGAGATTAAATTTAGTCAGTTTTACCTCAGTTCACACAGGCAATTTAGTGGTTGATTTTGTTTTTAATTGAAGTTTATGCTTCTGGATGTTGCTGGGAAGGCCAGTGTCTATTGTCCATCTCTGTGTGTGCTTGAGAACGATGCAATGATCCACTACCTTCAACTGTAATAGTTTCTGATGAGGGTACTTCCACAGCGCCATTGGATAAGGCACTCCAGAATCTAGATTTAGTACGGATAAAGGACTGGGTTATATTTACAAATAAAAATGCTGAATACTCAATGGGTCAAGCAGCATCTGTGGAGGCAAAATATATTTGCTGACATTTCAGTTTAAGACCCTGAGTTCAGTCTTGCAGGAAACCGGTTGAACTTGGCAAATTCTCCCTATACATTAACACTATACTACAGTAGGGCCAATTTTTACATTTATACCAAGCCAATAAACTTACAAACCAGTACGTCCTTGGAGTGTGTGAGGGAAACCAAAGTTCTCGGAGAAAACACGCGCAGGTCACGGGGAGAACATACAACCTCTGTACAGACAAGCACCCATAGCCAGGATTGAACACAGGTCTCTGGCGCTGTAAGCACTGTAAGGCAGTAACTCTACCACTGCACCACTGTGCCGTGGAGCTGGTGGAGGAGATTGGGATGTGGCAATGAGATTGTCACAGGGCCAAAGACAAGTTTAGTAAAGGAGATCAGGGAACTAGGGTATCTGGGAAAAGACCAAAGAGGGGGTGGGATGATGCAGACTGAGTTCTGATTGACCAGGTAGGACATCAGCAGGGAGCACGGGGTGAGAACATCGCTATAAGTTATATATGAGCAAATGTAGGCCATTCGGCCCATCAAGTCTACTCCGCCATTCAATCATGGCTGATCTATCTTTCCCTCTAAACCCATTCTCCTGCCATTTCCCTATAACCCCAGACACCCGGACTAATCAAGATGCATGTAACTTATTTTAAGGGGTGGCACAATGACAAAGTTGGTTATGCAGCAAACTCCATATAGACAGCACCCGATTGAACCCGGGCGAACGCTAGCGCTGTGAGCAGCAGCTCCACCAAACGTGTCATTGTGTTGCTCCCAAAATGCAGGCTTGAACACACCAAATAAAGCCAGTTTTGACAGCTGAAACCATGCAGTTCATGAGTGCACAAAATGCTGGAGAAACTCAGTGGGTGCAAAGAAGAAAGTCTGAAGAAGGGTTTCGGCCCAAAGCGTTGCCTATCTCCCTCACTCCATAGATGCTGCTGCACCCGCTGAGTTTCTCCAGCATTTTGTGTACCCTCGATTTTCCAGCATCTGCAGTTCCTTCTTTAACAGTTCATGAGTACCTTAAGTTGAATGAACACATTGCGGTAGAGTACAGTGGTAGAGTAGCTACCTTACAGCACCAGAGACCCCGGTTCAATCCTGACTATGGGTTCTGCTGTACGGAGTTTGAATGTTCTCCATGTGACTGTGTGGGTTTTCTCCAGTTGCTCCGGTTTCCTCCCACATTCCAAGGACATACAGGTTTGTAAGTTAATTGGCTTTGGTAAAATTGCAACCTGTCCCTTGTGTGTAGGATAGTGCTAGTGTACAGAGTGATCGCTGGTCAGTGCGGACCCGGTGGGCCGACGGGCCTGTTCCCACGCTGTATTTCTAAACTAAACCTCCATCTTTTAGGTCAAAATATTAATCCTTCTAAACCAGCATGAATCCAAATCCTGCAATCCTGTAATTTTAATGAAAGTGGCAGACAATCAGAAATTCATCCGTTTTTCCTTTCCTTATACATATAGGAGGCAAGCGAGTACAAATGAGACCATCTACAGTTGCTCCAACGTTGATCCCTATATTTAAAAATTCATTGGCCTCTCAAAAATGTAAATACAATATAGAACTGGTACAATGGTAGAGTTGCTGCCTTACAGCGCCAGTGACCTGGGTTCAATCGTGCCTGTGTGTGCTGTCTGCATGGAGTTTGTACATTCTCCCTGTGACCACGTGGGCTTTCTCCGGGTGCTCCGGTTTCCTCCCACATTCCAAAGACGTGCAGGTTTGTAGGTTGTAAATGTAAAAATATCTGATGCACTGAATGGTGCTCGACTTCACCACTAATCCACAACAGCCTCCATACACATGCACATATTATGCATGAAGATCTGAGTAAGAATTTACAGAACTGTGTTATGGAACAAAAAGATTAAATGTCTGATATAATTATATTATGCAGTGTCTAAAACCACTTATGCAGTGAAGTCTCTATCCCATCTGAACAACCATCTGCTATCGACCCAGGCACAGAACTTGGATCTGGATGACACTCTGGGAATAATTAATTTAGTTTAGTTTAGAGATACAGCACGGAAACCAGGGCCCTGGCGCTGTCAGGCAGCAACTCTACCACTGTAGCTACAAGAATACTATGGACAACAGCATTTCAAAACGATAGTTCACTTTTATCTTCGCACTGAAGCTAGGGGTGGGTGTTAAATGCTGGTCCAATAAAGAGTTTCCATTCTGGATCAATAGACAATAGACAATAGGTGTAGGAGTAGGCCATTCGGCCCTTCAAGCCAGCACCGCCATTCAATGTGATCATGGCTGATCATCCACAATCAGTACCCCGTTCCTGCCTTCTCCCCATATCCCCTGACTCTGCTATTTTTAAGAGCCCCATCTAGCTCTCTCTTGAAAGCATCCAGAGAACCTGACTCCACCGCCCTGTGAGGCAGAGAATTACACAGACTCGCCACTCTCTGTAAGAAAAAGTGTTTCCTCGTCTCCGTTCTAAATGGCTTACACCTTATTCTTAAACTGTGGCCCCTGGTTCTGGACTCCCCCAACATTGGGAACATGTTTCCTGCCTCTAGCGTGTCCAAACCCTTAACAATCTTCTATGTTTCAAAATCACATCTAGCGATTCCAATATTCCTGAGCAAAATGGAATTGATTGGATGATTTTGTCATCAATGATACTTGGAGATTGCACGTTGAGAGAGACGAGGATTAATTTTACAAAGATACTTTGCATCTAACCATCCTCGATTCACCACATTTTGGTGGAAAATCCACTGCCTTATTTCACAAAATGGTTGTAACGTTGATCATAACTAATTCATATCTTACAAATAGATGCTGATGGCTCCAATGTGTTATTCGAATGGTTTGGGGTGTTCTTTTTGCTGTAAAAATATGCTGCAATGAGTAAGTTAGTACGTTCTGTGTTAGTCAGTTCTGCCTTGCTTCCAACCCAAGAGCTGGCAATGTATAACTCGATGTCTTCATAGAAGCATCAATAAGAACGTGCTTAAAACTTTCCCCTGTCCAAACATGATCATTCCTGAATATATCCTTTGCTTTGGTATGTTTACGGTTTTGTGGATTTGAGAAGTATTAGATTAAAGATGTTGTATACCATAACACGTCACATAACATATCTTATAGAAACAGAAACATAGAAAATAGGTGCAGGAGTAGGCCACTTGGCCCTTCGAGCCTGCACTGCCATTCAATATCATCCAACTCAGTATCGTGTACCTGCCTTCTCTCCATACCACCTGATCCCTTTAGCCACAAGGGCCACATGTCACTCACTCTTAAATATAGCCAATGAACTGGCCTCAACTACCTTCTGTGGCAGATAATTCCAGAGACTCACCACTCTCTGTGTGAAAAATGTTTTTCTCATCTCGGTCCTAAAAGAATTCCCCCTTATCCTTAGACTGTGACCCCTTGTTCTGGACCTCCCCAACATCGGGAACAATCTTCCTGCATCTAGCCTATCCAACCCCTTAAGAATTTTGTAAGTTTCTATCAGAACCCCCTCAGTCTTCTAAATTCTAGCGAGTACAAGCCAATTTTAGCATAGATCTTTCCCATAAGGCCATAAGTAATAGGAGAAGAATTTGGCAATTCGGCCCATCAAGTCTACTCCGCCTTTCAATCATGGCTTATCTATCTTTTCAACCTAACCCCGTTCTCCTGCCTTCTCCCCATAACCCCTGACACCCGTGCTAATCAAGAATCTATCTGCTTTAAAACTATCCATTGACTTGGCCTCCACAGCCGTCCGTGGCAAATAGTTCCACAGAATCACCACCCTCTAATGAAATTCCTCCTCATCCCCCTCCTCGAATGGTAAAAGGGCTAAGGGCACTAGAATAGCTTCAGACAGAGTTTTGAACATTAGATACAGAGATGTGAGCTTGAATCCCACCGAGACAACTGAGAACGTTAAATTCAAGTGGTTAAATAACGTCTGTAATAATGGTGATAATAGTAAAGAGCAGTCAATAACGGTGATAAGAGTGTTCAATTAACTTTTTGTAACTTTGTCGGTGCCAGATACATGGCGATCCTTCGTGTACTGCCTAGGTGAAGTCTGCTGTGTGATTTTACCGAGTTGTATGCAAAGCAAATAATTTCATTGTACCTAGTGAATTTTTGTGGCAATAAAGTATCATCATCATCATTACCATCAAGACCGAGGTTTAAAAGTTAGTCCTAGTTATTGTATCCATTACATAACCAGATTCTCATAAAATTGCTTATCTGTTTTTTTCTTAGAATCACAATGCCGTGGAAACAGCAACTCTTGGTTCACTGAGTTTACTTATGTCCACAGGAAGGATATCTGCTATCCTTAATCAGTCTGGTCCACATGTGACTCCAGACTCATCAATTTGGTTGAAGCTTATAGGCCTTCTTAATTCGGGCAACTCAGGGTAGACAATAAATGCTGGCGCCAGTGATGTCTGTGTCCCGTGCATGATTCAATTAAAAAATGTGTTATTGCACATGTAATAATGTGCCTGAGACAAAGGCTCATTAATCTGGTGACCTCCCCGTTATATCTACTTGCATCTAATTTATGACTTTGGTTCTTAACTTCTTCACAGTCTTAAACTGTTAAGTGGCAGCAGCATCTTCCCATTATCATGCAGCTCTTGACATCAGTTATCAAAGTATTCCGCTCCTGCCTGTTCGTGAAAGAGAGAGCACAGTGGCGGTTTGCTGTGAAATTTAATTGACCCGTGCTTCATCGCAGAAAGCCTCCTGCGTTTATTTTAAATTGAGTAGTCTGCAAAGCATCTGCATGTGTGGGCCCAAAACAACTAAGGCATTGAAAGGAGATCTGCACAAGCAACACCAGAGCTGTTTGTTTAAGGAACATAGTTTTCTGGCATGGTATAAGAAATGTAAAATGAGAAAAACACTGCACTCAGTGCTTGAAGCACATCCAATCTGTAACGTGAGCAAAGCGCTTGATTTCTCGACAAGGAGAAAAATAAAAATGTGTGATTTATGTTTATGGTCTTGCAACAGATATAATTACACATCAGTTGTCATTATTTCAATTTCACTTGCTGTTTGTCACTTTGTGAATAATTCCCCAAACCAAGGTGCTGTTCACAACTTTCTTTTGAGAGAATTGCTGGCAGTTCCGGGATTGGAATACATTTCAATTCCAGCGCTTATTCCAGCTGTGGATTGGCAATACTTTCTCCTGCATCAGAGCAGCACAATTATTTGTCATCAGCTGACCTGAACGCAGATTCGGATTGGAAAGCTCTGTGCCTGCAGCTGCAATGTAGGCTGATTTCAGGGACAAGGTTCCACTGTCTCTCCAATATAGCATAAGCACAGAAGGAGTTATTCTGTAGGCTTCAGGATGCAGATATGGGTTGCTCTGCCAGCATTGTTCTGCTTGAAGCCATTCATTCCATGGTTCAGAGGAACTGTGCACATATCTGCACTCGGCACCAGAAACAGTTGTCACTTGAATTTTTGCCACTGGATGAATCTGATGAAATGAGCAGACCCAGACCTCTCCTAATAATGGTATAGTAATTTTTCTGTGTTAATAATTTACAGATCTGTATTTGTAAATTCCTTGTTTCTCCGATTCTTTTAAAGTTGAGTTGACACTTTGACTTTCATAATCGTGGTAAAATACATCCCGACCTTTATAAAACATGTTGGTGGAGGGATTGTTTTATTAAGGGCAGCAGATCAGTCGGGTTCCAATGCAAATTACATTAGTCGACACGAGGCAAATAGAAAGGTTAAGTCACTTGTTGTTTTTCCAGCAAACAGAATATCACTGTACTGTTACTCAGATGATTCCTTTTAAACTTTAATATGGTTGTAGGTTTAAATTCTAAAATCTAGCAAGCTGTGTAAGCCATGGAACGTTATAGTAAAACTAATTCATTTTTAATGTGGGTTGTGTTAAGGTTGCTGCTCTTTATTTATGCCAGTTTATATGTTTTAGAACATGTTAACAAAACAGTCAAATTTTCAAAGATTATTGGATTTTCAATAATGATGGGCCACTGCTAAAGATTTCACTTTTCTGCAATGCAATTGCATAACATGTTTATCAATCCTTTTAGTTAAGGCAGTACAATTGTCACTGAATGTGGCAGCAAGCTATCTTTTAATACTTTGATGTGACTCCCACAGTCTTTGGTTTTGTGATAGTGGCCAGATAGAAAATATCAATAGCTCATTTCAAAATTGTCAGTCACAGAATGTACTGAGAAAAGCACAAGAAGGGAGCAAACAGTAGCATAATGTTGTGATTGTTGTTTACCTAGTTATTTTACACAGCCATGCAACGTATGTTTGGAAAGGAGATGATGAGGAATTTATTTTGTCAGATGGAGGTGATTTTGTTGAATTCATTGCCACTGAAGGCTGTGGAGGTCATGTCAATGGATATTTTTAATGTGGATAGATTCATGAATAGAACGGCTGTCAAGTGTTATGGGGAGGGCAGGAGAACGGGGTTGAGAGGGAACGATAGATCAGCCATGATTGGGCTGAATGACCTAACTCTGCTGCAATAACTTGTGACTTTATAACCTTATAACTCCCATCCATATATGTGTGTTGGAATTGCCATATTGGACCATGGCGCAATGAGTCCAGAATTTTCTACAATACCTCTGCGAAGTTGGAATATTCGGTGACACGTCAGATCTCTTTTAATATCTAAGACAATAGAGTTAATAGCACACCTTCTTAATGCTTATATCTATGCTCTGGGGACAGGACAGGAGATCGATTTCCCTCCTGGCATTTGAAGCTGCTAACTCTCTCCACCATTGACCTACCAATGAACACAAACACGTGCTCTTCTGCCTTTCTCTTTCTGAAGACAACGATTAGTTCCTTGGCTTTGTAGATGTTGAGTGAGACATTGGTGTTATGACACCACCCAACCAGGTATTCCATCTCTCTCCTGTACGCTGACTCTTCACCACCACCTGCTATGTTTGACTGTATGTGCTTGATTCAACCCAAGGTAGCTCCTTCTGTATCACGATGCTGGCCACTTTGATGAAATTCCTCATCATCACCTTTCTAAACACACTTGCATTGTGTGTCTATGTTCTGGCATTTATAAAGTTCCTCAATGTAATTACTTCTCTCCACAATTATATTTGGTAAATTTTGCAGCAAGTTAGGTGTGCACTATATAACATGCTCCTTAGCCAACATAGAGGCCAATTAATCTACAAACGTGTACATCTTTGGAATCTGGGAGGAAACCATAGCACCCGGAGAAAACCCACGTGGTCAAGGGGAGAACATATAAACTTCATACAGGCAGGCAGCACCTGTAGTCAGGATCAAACCTGGGTCTCTGGTGCGCTGCCACCGTGCTGCCCAAGTTGGGTTGGTTTTTTTCACACGTGACCCATGCCTCGCCACAATGATTTGCAATTGTTTCTGGGAACAATTGCTGTCGATCCTGGGATTTTCAACACTTGGATCGAGTGGATCCTAGATTTGTTGTGCGCGGTTATGTATGGTATTTTGTGCCACATATAATTTCCATGAGAAGATAAGAATCTGCTCATTGCGTCCTCAACCTAACTCTACCTCTTACTTTCCTTCTTGGAGCAACAGGATGCCTCTGTGTTCTTTAATACCTCTGTGTTTCCTCTCTAGATGTGGACGCCTCCTCCCAGTACGGACAGAACCCAGTCTTTAGGATTTAGATTGGCCTCAAGGTCCAGATAGATATTCCAGTAGTTTTGCTCTGCCACAAGTCAAATATTTACCCCAGTTTCCAATTTTGTGAATGAGGCAGGTTAGGAAATTTGGCTGAGTGACAACACCTTAGAAAAAAACTTGATATTGGATGGATGTTACATAATTGACATATATGCTTGGTTTTGAGTTAAATACTATTTGTTTAAAAAGAGCATGTTAAATAGTGCACACCTAACTTGCGGCACAATTTATCAGAAATAATTGTGGAGAGAAGTAATTTCATTGAGGAACTTTATAAATGAAGAAAGCTGTGCCAGATAGCTATTCTGTAGTAGACATCTTTTGAGGCGAGATGAGGCTGCTATTTTACTATTCTACCAGCAGAGAAGGGTCAATGTAAAGTCCAGTGTGCAATCGATAAAAGCCGTTTTACATCCAGTGTGTGTGCCTTGTAAACTCTTTTGCCTCTCGAGAGAGAGCCATGACACTTGGCTTTATATGCACTGTAATTACACCATGGTCTGACTCTGATGTTGATTTCCTATAACTGTGAAGTCCTTTGCATGATAAAATAGCAGTGTATCTGGCACTTGACTGGTTTGGGCAGAGTTTTCAATAGAATGGATTGCATATAGTCTATAGAAGATGCAAGCTTGAATGGTTAAGTAGTTCTCAATGGTTCGATGGTTGTTTATTGTCACGTATGCAGAGCACAGTGTAATTCTTTTGCACAGCCCACAAATACACAGTCGCCATATTTTGGCAATGTTTACAAAGAAAAAGTCCAAAGTCCGGTATACATGCCAAAGTACTGTAGCACCCCCGATCCAGGTAAGCACAGGTAAGCCCCAGGCTGCTGCAAGCCCGTGACCCGACGTCCATCTCTTTGCCCGACTGCCTCTGTGGCCCGGGGACACTTCCTGCAGCCGACCTTGAAGGCGCTGGAGGCAATACCCTGGTCCACTCCAACCAGTGCACTCCTTGCATCAACAGTTGCCAGTGGCTCTCTCCTTAATTCTTCATTTCCATACCTTACATATATCATGCAAACTCAAATCAAGGATTAATGGATAAAACCTGATGCAGCATCTCAATCGGCCAGGGAAATACAATGGTAAATTTATATAACATTGGAAAGTTAGTCGGAAGTGGAGACATCAAATATTGTATCATTTTCTTTTGTTTTCCTGTTACCTTCTGATATTGGCGAGGTATTTTGCCCAACATTTTTTTAATCTTATAAACCCAAACCATCTGGCAGATTTTCGACTTAGTGGATAAATGTCACAATAATTGATTTGATTTTTTTTTTAAAAGCGCAGGTTCCGAAATCTAAAATATCAACACGAAATGCAGGAAGTAGTCAACAGGGCAGGCAACATCGGTGGATAAAGAAAGTGTTAACATTTCAGGACGTAGACTTTTCACTGTGTTTTTAATTCATTCGTCTAATACTGGTAATTGGGTCTGGGAAAAGTCCGTCAAAAGCCAGATGTACGTACTGCATGTTTTTGGTGTTTGTGATTCTGGCGAGAAACAACAATTCTGGGATTCATTTTAATCCAAACTTTATTGTTAGATTCTCAGAGCTAATTTTTGCACTTTGAATGATTTTACAAAGTTGTGGATCTTATTTACCTTGGAAGATGAGCACATTCTAAATCCTACCTCCGAACTAATAAAGTAAAGGAATTATGATTGCCGGTTTATTTATTTGAAAAGAACAAGTACTCCATGGAACCGAACTTGGTGGTGAAGTACATTCGGTATTTGAACAATTCACCATATTTAATAAAGAAGGCATCTATACTGCGTGTAGCGGACTTGTGCGAGAGACATCAAAGGCAGGACATGTTTCCTGCCAAAAGAGGCTTTTAATAGGGAACAAAGCAAAATATTGAAATATGTTAATCCTTCACGAGAGTGTAGGATTTAAGAATAAAAAAACTTTTATTTCATTGCACTTTTCACATCCTCGTGATGTCTGAGAGTGGATCGCAGCCAAGCAATTATTTTTGAAGTGTCATCACTCTTGGAATGTGCGCACTGCATCCAATTTCATTTCAAAGAATCAGCTCAGTAGAGATCAGCAAGGCTTGCTGGAGATCATAGTCGGGCAGCAGATACACTGACCCACATTTTCCTGCGTGTATGTTACAATCCACTCTGCTCTTGTATGGAGATAACAGCAGGGGGGGACCACCAATCAGGTTGGCACTGGCAAAAGCTACTTTGTCTGTGATCTCGTTAAATTTATACTGTTGAAACATTATGTTTGTGATAAATGTTGCAGTCTCGTCCTGAAACAGTTTTTTTTCAACCAGTTTATTTCAACTCTAGATAAATCTAAATGAATTACTTCATTAGCAGAATGGGGCAGCACAGTAGCGCAGCGGTAGAGTTCCTGCTTTACAGTGCCAGAGACCCGGTTCGATCCTGGCTTTGGGTGCTGTCTGTTCTGAGTTTGTATAGAAACATAGAAAATAGGTGCAGGAGTAGGCCATTCGGCCCTTCGAGCCTGCACCGCCATTCAATGTGATCATGGCTGATCATCCAACTCAGTATCCCGTACCTGCCTTCTCTCCATACCCCCTGATCCCTTTAGCCACAAGTGCCACATCTAACGCCCTCTTAAATATAGCCAATGAACTGGCCTCAACTACCTTCTGTGGCAGAGAATTCCAGAGACTCACCACTCTCTGTGTAAAGAATGTTTTCCTCATTTCGGTCCTAAAGGAATTCCCCCTTATCCTTAGACTGTGACCCCTTGTTCTGGACTCCCCCAACATCGGGAACAATCTTCCAGCATCTAGCTTGTCCAACCCCTTAAGAATTTTGTAGGTTTCTATAAGATCCCCCCTCAATCTTCTAAATTCCATCGAGTACAAACCGAGTCTATCCAATCTTTCCTCATATGAAAGTCCTGACATCCCAGGAATCAGTCTGGTGAATCTTCTCTGTACCCCCTCTATGGCAAGGATGTCTTTCCTCAGATTTGGAGACCAAAACTGTACGCAGTACTCCAGGTGTGGCCTCACCAAAACCCTGTACAACTGCAGTAGAACCTCCCTGCTCCTATACTCAAATCCTTTCGCTATGAATCAAATCCTTTCGCTATGTTCTCCCTGTGACCGCATGGGTTTTCTCCGGGTATTCCGATTTCCTCACACATTCTGAAGACGTGCAGGTTTGTCGATTAATTGGCTTCGGTATATTGTCCCCAGTGCATAGGACAGAATTAGCATATGATTGATCACTGGTCAGCATGGACTCGGAGGGCTGAAGGGCCAGTTTCCATGCTCTATCTTTAAAACTAAACTAAACGAACCTACTTACTGTTAGTAGTCAAAGCTGCGCATATCTGATTCCTACTAACTGTGAACCTGGCGAATGACCAGTTAATCTAGTTTCAGTAGACTTGAGCAAAGGACAAATCATTGTTGGGAATTAGAAAAATCTTCTGCTTTATTACAGGAGGTGACATTTAATCCTTTCTATCCTCGCAGGCGACGAGCTCTTGTGAGCATCTCATCAACGGGATGACAAATCAGTATTTCCCTGAAGTGCTAAGCTGCTGAAACCCTGGAGAAAGATTGAAACTAATCTTTAGCATCCTTCATAAGTGCCCTTACATTTGTGAGGGGGTGTGTGGGGGAGGGGGGGTGGGGAGGGGTGTTGGGGGGAGGGTGGGTGTGGGGGAGGGCGGGTAGGGTATGGGGGAGGGGGGTGTGGGGGAGGGAGCGGGGTGTGGGGGAGGGTGTGTGTGTGGGGGGGAGGGTGTGGAGGAGGGGGTGTGGGGGAGGGGGTGTGTGTGGGGGAGGTGGGGCATGGGGGAGGGGGATGGGGGAGGGTGTGTGTGGGGGAGGGGGGGACTGTGTGGGGAGGGGGGGTGTGGTGGAGGGGGTGTGGTGTGTGTGGGGGAGGGTGTGTGCGTGGGGGAGGGGTGTGTGGGGGGTTGTGGGGGTATGGGGGGTGTAGGGGAGGGGGTGTAGGGGAGGGGGTGTAGGGGAGGGGGTGTAGGGGAAGGTGGTGTGGGGGAGGGGGGTGTGGGGGGGGGGGGTATGGGCTCACCAATTCCCGGCCCTGGCTCTGACCGCACTCACCGGCTCCAGGACCTGGCTCCGGACTCACTCACGGCTCCCGTCACCAGCACCTGTCACGCTCACAGCCCCCGCCCGCGAACACAGCCCGCCCCAGCCCCCGCGAACACACCTAGTCCCCGCCCGCGGAACACAGTCCACACTTCACTCCTTCAGATTTATTCTCGGCGCCGGTGGATGGGCAGCTTCTGGACGGGTTCACAGACTCAGCCCAGCCTCCAGGGCTTTATTCTCCTCGCCCCGGTGATTGACAGTGGGTGCCGGAATGGGCGTCGTAATCATGGCGAATAACTGACCAATAACTTTTCGAATATTTCATTGATTGGAACAAAACTCGGTGCGCTTGGAGCAGAGGAGAACGGTGAGCAAGGTGGCGAAAAAATCCTAGCGATATAGGGTTCCATTTTTGCGCAAATTTAAAAACAACGCAAACCGGAAGAGGACAAGGTGAGAGTTTTAGTAATAGTAGAGATAGATTAACTGCAATGTTATATCTCCGTCTAGATTTCAATTGGAATCGGACGTTTTTTGATTTAGTTTAATTTATTGTCACGTTCACCGAGGCAGAGTAAAAAGCTTTTTTGTTGCGTGCTATCCGGTCAGTGCAAAGACTCTTTCAATGATGGTTGGTGGTTTGATTTAATGGAAGGGAACTATCAACCTTTCTTGTTTGTTATTCCTAATATCAGACTTCTTGGAATGTACCCGCTTCTGTGTAAACCTTGATAACGTTTGGGCATTTGACTATGCTGGTGTGTTGAGGCAGGTCCACAATTACAATGAGTGAAAGGGCATGAGACTTTGGTGTCCATAGAATGTATTTAGAACGGTGGGCGACCAGGTGGTGCAGTGGTAGAGTTGCTACCTTACAGTGCCAGAGACCCAGGTTTGATCCTGACTATGGGTGCTGTCTGGGTGGAGTTTGTACGTTCTCCCCGTGACCTGAATGGGTTTTTGCTGGGTGCTCCAGTTTCCTCCCACACCCCAAAGACGTGCAGGTTAACTGGCTTCAGTAAAATTGTAAATTGTCTCTCGTGTGTTAGTGTTAGTGTGTGGCAATCAGTGGGACTGTTTATGCACTGTATCTCCAAAACTAAAACTAAAACCTGATGGCTTCTGCTAGGATCCCCAATATTGGAACAGGTGTGGGATGCGTATCTTTTCTAGCTGAAGTATCGCTGCCTTAGATACATGGCCTGTGTGGATCACGACCTCCAACACTGCACTGAAGAATCTGAAGGAGCAATATCATTTTGTGTATTAGCCAGCATCTGCGGATCTTTGTTTCTACAAAAATATTGTAGCCTCGGTTTATACTTTATCCTGGTTCATCATTAATCTCTTAAGTAAGGCTTATAGCCAGTATATCTTTGCAATTGTAAAAGATAAATCATAGACTTACAGTAAATTCTGAAACAATCATGCAACATAGCCTGCAGTACTTTTAGACTGCAAGAGAGAGCCAAGGTTTTAAGTCCAGTCAAATATGTTGCTGATATTCATCACTTTGTTCAATCGCAGGAAAATAAATTGTACACATGGAAGTAAATAAATATTATGCCATCAGTACTCTTTAATGTCACAATAAACACCAAAGCAATTCATCATATAAATGCTTCCAGGACACTGGCAGCTGCCTATTCAGTACATGCCACAAGTTAGGCTGGGGACACAAAGGGCCATGGATGCTGGAATATGGCGCACCAAACAATCTGCTGGAAGAACTCAGTGGGTCAGGCAGCATCCGTGGAGAGATATAGATGGTCAATATTTTAGGACTCATCTGGACTGGCAGTCAATTGTCCATCTCCCCCCCCCCCCCCCCCCCCCCCCAACCCCACCCCATAAACAGTTTACACTTACTTTGAGTAAATACAGGGCTATGATAATCAATGAAGACCGAGACAGATAGAGACAGATTCATATAGCTCATATAGCCCTTTGGCCCGACTCATCCATCCTAACCAAGATGTCCACCCAACAATTGTGCTCAACGGAGCACACAATCTCTCACATAACCCAACCACCACATTATGAAGCACCATTCACTGAACCTGTGATTGAATTCGATGAAGAAACTGTAGATGCTGGTTTATTCCAAGGATAGACACAAAGTGCTGGTGTAACTCCGCTGGTCAGACAGCATTTCTGGCAACATAGATAGGTGACTTTTCAGGACGTGCCTAAGTTCAGGTTGGGACCCTGCTTCAGAATTCCCACCTGTGCTTTTTCTCCAGAGATGCTGCCTGACCCACTGAGTCATTTCAGCACTTTGTGTCTGTCAATGTATGAGATTATCTCACTATTCATGGAAATAGATTTAAATTAGATTAGATTCTTTATTTGTCATTCAGACCTTTCGGTCCGAACGAAACTCTGTTTCCCTGCAGTCATACATATAATTAAAAATAAATAAATAAAAAATGACAGAACACACAATAACACAAATTTAACATCCACCACAGTGAGTTCACCAAACACCTCCTCACTGTGGTGGAAGGCAAAGTCTTAAAGTCTGTGTCTCTTCCCTCTTTGTTTCCCTCTGCGCCGAGGTGATCCAGGCCTCAGATGCCGCGACCGACTGGGCGATGGTAAGTCAGTCCCGCGGTTCAACCAATCTCCCTGAATGGGCCGGTTCAACTCCGCGGCCTGGGGGGTCCACCGGGCCCGTGGTCGGGCCGCTGCAACCGCTCCGGGACCAAGTCGGGTCGCCGCCCCGGGACCGAGTCGGGTTTCCGCCGCCGCTGTCGCCGCCGCCGCTGCTGGGACCGCTCCGGTAGTCGGGCCGCTGCTGCCGCCGCCGCCGCTGCTGGAACCGCTCCGGTAGTCGGGCCGCTGCTGCCGCCGCCGCCGCTGCTGGAACCGCTCCGGTAGTCACTGGAACCGCTCCGGGAGTCGGGCCGCTGCTGCCACCGCCACCGCTGCTGGAACCGCTCCGGTAGTCACTGGAACCGCTCCGGGAGTTGGGCCGCTGCTGCCGCCGCCGCAGCTGCTGGAACCGCTCCGGGAGTCGGGCCGCCGCCGCCGCCGCCGGAACCGCTCCGGGAGTCGGGCCGCCGCCACCGCCAGAACCGCTCCGGGAGTCGGGCCGCCGCCGCTGCTGCCACCGCCGCTGCTGGAACCGCTCCGGGCCCGAGGCCGCCAGCTCCGCCATTAGGCCTCGGCGCAGACAGAGACGGGGAATACGACAGAAAGTCGCACCCCCCCCCCTCAGAAGGAAGAGACCCGGACATGTTACTCCCCCCCCCACCCACATACACACACAACCCAACAAAACGAACGAACCCAACCAAAAACAGGACATAAAAATAAAATAACAGACAGACTGCAGGTGGGCCGCAGCTGTTAACCCAGCGCCGCCATCTAGTTGATGCCATTTCAGTCTTTCTCCCCATTCTCCCTCTTTCCTACTTAAATATAATGGGTATAATAGATTTTCATATTTTCTATTTTTGATTTCAATGTCTTTTCAGTATTCTTATTCATAGTTATTCTCGGTTGGGCTCTAAGCATTGTTCCTTCTGTTTGAGTAATTGGTTTTAATCCATCAGGAAAATAGAGTTGGACAAGCAAAATAAGGCTCTCCCCATGAGGAATGCTAACCATAAAAAAGGAAATATTAATATTGAGGTCATAAGGTCATAAAGAATAGGAGTAGAATTAGACCATTCGGCACATCAAGTCTACACCGCCATTCAATCATGGCTAATCTATCTCTCCCTCCTGATCCCATTCTCCTGCCTTCTCCCCATAACCTCTGACACCCATACTAATCAATAATCTATTTATCTCTGCCTTAAAAATATCCATTGACTTGGGCTCCACAGCCTTCTGTGGCAAAGAATTCCACAGATTCACCACCCTCTGACTAAATAAAATGTTCCTCATCTCCTTCCTAAAAGAACGTCCTTTAATTCTAAGGCTATGACCTCCAGTCCTAGACTCTCCCACTCGTGGAAACATCCTCTTCACATCCACTCTATCCAAGCCTTTCACTATTCTGTATGTTTCATAGTACAGGACCTCTGTCGACAAACGCTCATCATAGGTTAAGCTACTCATTCCTGGGACCATTCTTGTAAACCTCCTCTGGACCCTCTCCAGAGCCAGCACATCATTACTCAGATATGATGCCCAAAATTGCTCACAATATTCCAAATGTGGCCTTACCAGCGCCTTATAGCGCCTCAACATTACATCCCTGTTTTGTTGTACACGAGAAATAAATGCTAGCATTGAGTTTGCTTTCTTTACCACCAATTCGACTTGCAGGTTAAATTTTTGGGAATCCTGCACCAGCACTCCCAAGTCCCTTTGCACCTTTGATTTCTGGATTCTCACCCCATTTAGAAAATAGCCTACTATTTACAAATTAAGATAAAGATATTTTTAATTATTGATGTTCATATGAAATATGACGTCAATATGCTTAGAGCTGCGGTGTTCCAGCGGCGGTGGCGGTCCGCTTAGAGCTGCGGTGCTCCAGCGGCGGCAGCCTGGTTCGGAGCTGCGGTGTTCCAGCGGCGGCGGTCCGCTTAAAGCTGCGGTGTTCCAGCGGCGGTGGCCTGGTTCGGAGCTGCAGTGCTCCAGCGGCGGCGGTCCGCTTAGAGCTGCGGTGCTCCAGCGGCGGCGGCCTGGTTCGGAGCTGCGGTGTTCCAGCGGCGCCGGTCCGCTTAGAGCTGCGGTGCTCCAGCGGCGGCGGTCCGCTTAGAGCTGCGGTGCTCCAGCGGCGGCGGCCTGGTTCGGAGCTGCGGTGCTCCAGCGGCAGCGGTCCACTTAGAGCTGCGGTGCTCCAGCGGCGGCGGCAGCCTGTAGAGCTGCGGTGCTCCAGCGGCGGCGGCCTGGTTTGGAGCTGAGGTGCTCCAGCGGCGGTGGCGGTCCGCTTACAGCTGCGGTGCTCCAGCGGCGGCGTCCTGGTTCGGAGCTGCGGTGCTCCAGCGGCGGCGGTCCGCTTAGGGCTGCAGTGCTCCAGCGGCGGCGGCGGCCCGCAGAGCTGCGGTGGTCCAGCGGTGGCGGCGGTACGCTTCGAGCTGCAGTGCTCCAGTGGCGGCGGTCTGGTTCGGAGCTGCGGTGCTCCAGCGGCGGCGGCGGCCCGTGAAGCTGTGGTGCTCCATCGGCGGCGGTGGCCTGGATCGCCTCAGCACAGAGGGAGAACTAGGAGGGAGGAAGACAGGGACTTAAGACTTTTGCCTTCCACCACAGTGAGGAGGTGCCTGGTGAACTCATTGTGGTGGATGTTGGATATGTGTTTATTGTATGTTTTGTTTTGTTTTTATTATATGTATGACTGTATGGTAACAATTTCGTTCAGACCATAAGGTCTGAATGACAATAAAGGAATCTAATCTAATCTAATCTAACTATTAATTGAAATCAATTATTTATAATGCAAACACAATATAAAATACAATCATATCACTTATCTAATGAATGCAAATAACTTAAATTTGAATAATTTTAAGAATCTTATCACCTTCTTAAAACATTTATTGACATGATTTGTGGAAACCCTCAGGAATTAAATCAACAAATAATATATTGGTGCATTTCTAATCTGATTTAGCCACCAAATGCTTCATTAATATGTGTATTTTTCATTAACATTGGACTCAAAGAAAGTGTAAAGGATCAAATTAAGAGGATTGATTTTCGATGGAAGTGATTATCAATCAAGGAGATCGCCAGTCCCAGGCTTTAGAGACAGAGAGGGTTTTTCTGATGGGTTTTTATTGGGTGGATGTGAACTCACCCACCCCTTTCATCTCCCTCTTCCCCTCTTCCCCTTAATTCTTTATTCTGGCTTCACAAATCGCATTATTCATTTTTTTAGTCTCTGGCCTTTGTCCAACCATCTACATATCAACCCCTCCCCTCACATGTGTCCACCTGTTACCTGCCCTTCCTCTCTTCCAGCTTTCTTTCCCACCCTCTCACCCCACAATAAGACTGAAGAAGGGTCCCGTATGAAAGGTAGACAAAAATGCTGGAGAAACTCAGCGGGTGAGGCAGCATTTATGGAGCGAAGAAATAGGTGACGTTTCGGGTCGAGACCCTTCATCAGGCTGATATGGAGGACCTCATATTTCGCTTGGGCAGTTTATATCCCAGCAGTATCAACATTGACTTCTCCAATTTCAGGTATTCCTTGCTTTCTCCCTCCTTTCCCTCCCCAGCTCTCCCACAGCCAACTGTCTCCGCTTCTTCCTTTCTTCTCCCCGCCCCCACCTCACCTCCACATCAGTCTGAAGAAGGGTCTCGACCCGAAACATCACCTATTCCTTCGCTTCATAGATGCTGCCTCACCCGCTGAGTTTCTCCAGCATTTTTGTCTACCTTCGATGTTTCCAGCATCTATAGTTCTTTCTTAAACAGGTCCTGTATGAAACATCACCTGTCCATGTTATCAAGAGATACCGAGCCGAGCCGCCGAGTTACTCCAGCACTATATGTCTTTTTCCCCCCATAAACCAGCACCTGCAGTTCCTTGTTTCAACATGAAGCTGTCGCAGTTTGTGTGTGAGAAGAAAGTAAAGGGCCTTTGTAATAAATATGTAATTAGTTGCATAGATTTGATTTACTTTACTTTGCACGACCTACCGTGGTTGCTTGAGCCGAACGGCCTGGTGTGGCCGGTCCAACTTCGATAACCGGAGCCGTATGGAGTTCTGCGGAACTAGTCCCGACATCGCGCGGGGCTCCGAAAAACTGACAGTGTTCAAAATCCCGCGCGGCAATGGTCGACAGGCCCGCAGCCGCATCGAGGCCGTATGCAATGTCTCGACGTCGTACGCATCGTCATGACGCCGTACGCAGTGTCTGGATGCCGTACACAGCGCGTGGCGTTGCGCGATGAACTCACCGCCCGCCGCCGTGCGCCGTCCAAATTCATTCGGCCCGCCTCCTGCCCAGCTGATTGGTGAGTATGATGTTGGGACCAGCCCCCGCACAACTCCGTATGCCTCCGCGGTTCGAAGTGGAACCGGCCCCGCAAATCCCCCATGTTTGGTCGCCTGCTGGTAGGACAGGCCCTTAAGGGGCATAATTGTCCTTGCCTGGGGTATTTGAAGCAGATAACAATGGAAGAGGTCAGACTGAACTTTCTGATGCCTTTCCCCACAGTGGAAAATGTTGATTCTGCTGAGGGGGGGCACGGGGACGTTCATGTTGAATTCTATAATGTGTTGTGTCATTTTTATTTTTTTTACGTTTTCTATGGATGTACGGAAACTTAATTATTTCTTCTATGTAAAGCACTTTGGTTTCAATGCGAGTTGATTTAAACGTGCTATATAAATAAAATTTACTTACTTACTTACTTATTAAAATTGAAGGTTACAGATGGTTTTTGAGGTGAGACAGGAAGAGCTAATTGGCAAGGGAGGAGAATTGAGTACAAAACCAAATCCTAAAATCGATCAATTAATCCAAATGACTTTCAATAAAATAAGTAGTCACATCAGTCATATCATTACAGAAATTCAATCACAGGCCTGTTTCTATTATGTTTACTAAGGTTAAGGATGTCACTGGGAACTTTCTGTGTCAAATATAATTTCCGGTTTAAGGGAAATTGATACTCAATAATAGTTGCGTGATCGTTTCATTCTTTGCATGATAAAAATTAGATGATTAATATAACAACTTTTATTTGCATATGCCTCAAACGAAACAAAGGTTAAAGTCATTAAGTTTCTTTCATTTGCGTTATGAAAATAAAGGTGGCACAGCTGGTAGTGCTGTTGCCTCACAACTCCAATGTCCTGGGTTCAATACTGGCACCCTTGCTGGCCACGTGGAGTTTGTACATCCTCCCTGTCATTGTGTAGGTTTCCTCAGGATGCTCTTGTTTCTACCCCCCCCCCCCAAAGGTTAATTAACCACCCTAAATTGTCCCAAGTGAGTAGGTGGGTGGTGGAATCTGCAGTAAGGTGAGATTGTGAGGAGAGTAGATGGGGTTATGGTAAAATTTTGTGAGTAGATAGATTCCTTTTAGTCAATAAGGACTTGTGTGGCCAAAGGGCCTATTTCTGTACTGTGTCATCGACTTTAGACTATTGACTTTAGAAATACATCGTGGAAACATGCCCTTCGGCCCACCTAATCCACGCTAACCAACGATCACCCGTACACTAGCACTATCCTACACGCTAGAGACAATTTATAATTTTGACCAAAGCCCATATGTTTTTAGAGTGCGGGAGGAAACCAGAGCACCCGGACAAAACCCACATGGTCACCGGGAGAACCTACAAACTCCGTACAGAGAGCATCCGTAGTCAGGATCGAACCCAGGTCTGTGAGCTCTACCATTGTGCCACTGTACCATGTGGCTCTAAGTACCTGAAACAATCAGAAATGCAAGAATTATCCCATCAGTCCAGCATAGATTCAGACTGAGATTCCCAAACTTTTTCTTTCTTATTTGAATAGCTTCAGATTTCATCAAATTTGGCTTTTTTTTTAAACCAGTGAGTTAATAGATGTTACAGAGTACCTTTATACTCTGTTCATTTTGCAAAGTAAAGTAAATCAAATCTATGCAACTAATTACATATTTTAACTGATTATTTGGAAACCGGATAGCTGAATTGCAAATATCAATAATAAAATAAAAAGCTGAAATACTGGATGGTCTGACAGTATGTTGAAAAGGGAAGAGAGGCACAAAAAGCTGGAGTAACAACGTTTCAAACAGCATCTCTGAAGGAAAGGAATAGGTGACGTTTCGGGTCGAGATTCTTCTTCAGACTGAGAGTCAGGGGAAAGGGAAAAGAGAGATATAGATGGTGATATGGTAAGATATTTCAGTTCAGTTCAGTTTAGTTCAGTTTATTGTCACGTGTACCGAGGTACAGTGACAATCCAGAACAAGGGGTCACAGTCTAAGGATAAGGGGGAATTCCTTTAGGACCGAAATTAGGAAAACATTCTTTACACAGAGAGTCGTGAGTCTCTGGAATTCTCTGCCACAGAAGGTAGTTAAGGCCAGTTCATTGGCTATATTTAAGAGGGCGTTAGATGTGGCACTTGTGGCTAAAGGGATCAGGGGGTATGGAGAGAAGGCAGGTACGGGATACTGAGTTGGATGATCAGCCATGATCACATTGAATGGCGGTGCAGGCTCGAAGGGCCGAATGGCCTACTCCTGCACCTATTTTCTATGTTTCTATGTTTCTACAGTGAAAGGTGTTTTGCTGCGTACTGTCCAGTCAGCAGAAAGACAATACATGATTACAATTGACCTATTTATACTGTATAGATACATGATAATAGAATAACGTTTAGTGCAAGATAAAGCCAGCAAGTCCAATCAAGGCGTGTCCTTTAAGAAGGAACTGCAGATGCTGGAAAATCGAAGCTAGACAAAAATGATGGAGAAACTCAGCGGGTGAGGGAACATCTATGGAGCGAAGGAAATAGGCAACGTTTCGGGTCTAGACCCTTCTTCATTGTCCGAAGGTCATCGAAGAGGTAGTTAGTAGTCCAGCATTGCTCTCTGGTTGTGGTAGGAAGAACAAATTAATGAAAGGTAGGTAAAAAAGTAATGATGATAAAGGAAATGGGCCATTGTTAGCTGTGGCAAGTGAAACTGAGAATGCTTCAGGTCAAAGACCCTTCTTGATAGAATCTTCTGATGAAGGCTGTTCCAACAGGAACATTAACGAAACAGTTTCTCTTTTCACAAATGCCTCGCAAACTGCTGAATACCTCCAGAATATTTTTAGCTTTCTCATTTTCAGCCGCTGCAATCTTTTTGATGTCCATTTACTGCAACTATAACTTGATAAAGTTCCGTTCACAGTTCTCATTTTTGATTACGTTGTATGGGGCTGCCATTCACGGCAGTCAACATGGTAGTGTCCATCCTGGACAGGGGCACAACGCTGACCTTGGTCCCCGTAACGACTAGAAATCTTCGGCCCGAACGGCGGTCCCTGGCGTACAGGCGGTAAATCCTGCCGACCGCCGCGGTGATTACTGGCGGCCAGCCCCAGCGTTTCACGGAAACGCACAGGGTGGGTGGCATTGGCAGGGCCGCCGAGCCCCAGCGCTGATGGTAGAAACTCCATTCTCATTTAACGTCTTCTTCGGCAGGCTCAGGATACTCCGCGGAGCCCCTGGTGGGCGTGGCTCTAGGCCGCCGTGCCTTCCTGGGCACCGTGGACACCCGATCCAGCGTGCCCACTTCCTGCCGCCTGGCCAGCCACAGCTCATCGGCACGCTCCGCTAGAGCCAGAGGGTCTTGGAAACTCACCCCTGCGAGGAGCGGACGAATGTCATCGGGAAGATGCTGTAAAAAGGTGTACTCAAATAACATGCAAGGCTGGTGGCCATCCGTGAACAAGATCATCTCTGTCATTAGGACCGATGGCTTCCGGTCGCCAAGCTGCCCATGTTGTAGATACAGGCCGCTCGCTCCATGCGACTGAGGCCGAAAGTATGGAGCAGCAGCGTCTTGAGACTGTTATATTTATTGGCCGCTGGTGGATTCTGCAGGTAAGGAATTACTCGACCGGCCGTTTCCTGGTTGAGCGCGCCGTCCACGTAATGGTAGCGTGTCTCGTCAGTCGTGACCCCGTGAATGCAAAAATGAGACTCGGCCTGCTGAAACCATACCTGCGGCTGGGCAGTCCAGAAGTTCAGCGGCTTTAGGGCGACTGCGTGGAGTTGGGCCTGGTTGGCGTCAGCGGCGGGTTGGGAGCTGTCACCGTGCATTTTGATCTCCAGAATATCTATTCTGGACGTCGGGGTCACCAGATGTAGCGGACACGGAGCTGTCCGTCAATGAACGAGGCAGGGCACGAAGTTTGTCCAAACACTAAATTCTTTATTGCTACTACAAGTCTCTTAACTCACACACCAATGCGCGGGCGATTATCACCTAAACTAACCAGCAGGGGCACCCGTGACCACCATGTGACCCGTACCTCACGTCGCCATGACACATGACGCCCGCCACCCCACACCCCCCCACCCGAGCCAAAGGTTATGTAGAGTGCGTGGCCCACCACTAGGGGCCGCCACAACGTACTGTTTTGGTCTTTGGGTATAGTTTCGAGATACAGAATGGAAACTAAGTCCTTGCCGAACAATGATTCCCCCATTCATAGTAGTTCTATCCTACGCACTAGGGACAATTTGCAGAAGCCAATTAATCTACAAACCTGCACTTTTTTGGAGTGTGGAAGGAAACCGGAGCGCCTGGAATAAAACCCATGTGGTCACAGGAAGAATGTACAAACACCGTAAAGACAGCACCTTGAGTCAGGATCGAACCCAGGTCTCTGGTGTGTTATGCAGTAACCCTACCGCAGCTTCACCGTGCCACCCGAGGTGCCGAGTGATGTAGAAATAATACACTGAACATTAAAATATGAGCATTACAATCAAGTAACCTGCTGATCTGAAATGCATCTAAGGCAATTAAAAGCCATCGAGTACCTACCAAGAGACACAATGCTGATATTTATTTCCATCTTCCATGCCAGATGACGTGCAGTCTAGCGCTTTGAGCAGGTATTATTGCTGTGGTACTTCATCATAGCTTGAGCGATAGCCAATGATCATGCATGGTCTCAGACCATTGATCATCATTGCCCAAGCCACGATGAGGTGTATTTTCTATAATTGGGGAATAATTATCTCCTAATTTGTAACCGGCAATAGAAACATTTTTGCTAAATATTTTCAATCGGAAAAAAAAATCAAGCATTCAAAATACGTCATCACACACCCCTTCCCTTTTTCTTGGTCACACGTTGGAAATAAACATAGCTGTTTACAAACATACATTTAGCCTCTTTTATTTTTAACCCAAGTCATGTATTCAAAGTATAACTTTGAAGAAGGGTCCCGACCTGAAACATCACCTTTCCATGTTCTCCAGAGATGTGTAGAAAGGAACTGCAGATGCTGGTATATACTGATGATAGACACAAAGTGCTGGAGTAACTCAGTGGGTCAGGCAACATCAATGGAGGAAAAGGATGGATGATGTTTCAGGTTGGGATCCTTCTTCAGACTCTCCAAGTTGCTTGAGCTGCTAAGTTACTCCAGCACTTTGTGTCTTCTTTTTAATAAATGTATTGTTAATAATGAACTATATATAAAATAAGTGGGTGGACTGGGCACCAAAACTAATTTTCTTCTCATTTCAATTCTCGTCCACTACTTAAAGAGATGCTTATGACTGATTTTTACTGGAAGAATGAATCAGAGTTAATATCTTTCAAGTAGTTGAAGGTAGAAAATGCTACTCATATTTGAAAAATGAAAAGACAGATGTATTTAGCTCCTTTATTGCAACGGTAGTGCATTAAGTGCTTTAAATTATTGTTTTGATGTTATTTATATTGCTAACCAGCCAACTCTTCTCTTTGTTTCCATGCCAAATGCAATCACAATTCCATTTGTCTGTCTGTAAATTAACTCCAAGAGATCCTTCAGAATTTCCACATATCTGTGCTTTGCTGATAATTCGATACGTGTGCCATTTGTTTTCTGTACTGTGGAATCAGTGCAGTGGCCAATTCATATCCACAATAAACAATGAGATAAATGTGTGCCAGTAATCTTTGCACAGTGTTCACCTCCTGTAACCTTGGGAAGAAATTGGCAGAAACCCCAGATAAATGATGCCTACCCTGCAGATGTTACCAGAAATCAGGTCCAAATCTGGCCTTAAGAAACAAGTTCCACTGTGCACGATTTTGTGTCTGTGTTCGGATTTGATCGATATAGAGTCTGATCACCTAAATTCCTAAAGCAGACTATGGACATCTAGTTGCTGCAAGCTAGTAGTGGAAGCTTGTTTTGCTGTGGTTGGTGAAAAGAGACACTGCTACTCTTGCAGTGTTATATTGTACTCATTTTTTGAAAGGCCGATGGATTTTAAATTTAGGGATCAACGTTGGGGCAACTGTAGATGGTCTCATTTGTACTCGCTTGCCTCCTCTGTGTATAAGATTCTCTGCCACTTTGATTCAAGTTACAGGATGGCAGCATCCATGCTGGTTATCAGAAGGATGAATGTTTTGACCTAAAAGATGGGGGTTTAGTTTAGAAATGCAGGGTGGGAACAGGCCTTTTGGCCCACCGGGTCCGCACTGACCAGCGATCACTCTACACTAGCACTATCCTACATGCAAGGAACATGTTGCAATTTTACCAAAGCCAATTAACTTACAAAAACCTCTACATCTTTGGAGTGTTGGTGGAAACCAGAGCACCTGGAGAAAACCCACGCAGTCACAGGGAGAACATTCAAACTCCGTACATACAGCACCCATAGTCAGGATCCAACCCGGGTCATAGAGTGATACCGTGTGGAAACAGGCCCTTCGGCCCAATTTTTTTTTTCCCACACCGGCCAACAGCTACACGAGTCCCACCTGCCTGTGCTTGGTCCATATCCCTCCAAACCTGTCCTAACCATGTACCCGTCTAACTGTTTCTTAACCTTGCACCTGCATTCATCGATCCCTCCGTTCCACTACACTCCCCAGAGGCCTACCATTTACGGTGTAGGTTCTGCCCTTGTTATCCATCCCAAAATGCAACACCTGAAGCGCCTCTGTATTAAATTCCAATACTGAGGGTCCCTAGCGCTGTAAGGCAGCAACTCTACCATTGTGCCACTGTGCTGCCCTCTGTGCCACTGTGCCACCCTACGTAGGCCCAACTTAATTATAAACCGAAAAACAGGTCAGTCTGAGATGATCCATACCAGAAAACACCTGATTCTTTCCTCATTCTTCCTCTGTCACATTTGTATATGCATTGCATAATAAAATATCTAATTATACTTCTACAAAAGACAATTTCTAACTCTATGGTAGACAAAAACGCTGGAGAAACTCAGCGGGTGAGGCAGCATCTACGGTGCGAAGGAAGATGCTGCAGCACCCGCTGAGTTACTCCCGTTTTTTTGTCTAGCTTCAATTTTTCCAACATCAGCAGTTCTTTCTTAAACATTTCTAACTCTATCTAACTTTGTGCAGTAACATTGCTGTTCTTCATGAACTGAGTAAAATTCCTGGCAGAATATAGAGAATGTTACTTCTTGTTATGGCTGTGGTTGATAGGCATGTGCAGTGCTTTAAATGGCAATGGCTCCATACTTAGCACAGTTGTTTCTCTCCTTGTGCCAAGGAAAACAATTGGAAAAAAATAGGATTGCCTCAGCAAAATTGCTCTTCAAAAGTTTCACCTTCATCTGAAATTCGGGCCTGGAGTTTGATTATTTTTTATTCGATTGTGCTATTTTCTGTTGGACTCCCCTTGTGGTTATTCTCATTCTCTATGTCTTTGACCACCTCTCCACCGCCCTCTTATTATATTTATTTCTTGTAGTTGTCGACAGCTGTTTGTAACGTTGTAATGTTGCAAATAGTAGGCAGCTAGCTATATGAGATTGCAAATTTCACTGAATTTATTTTGGAAAGATCCTTTCGCATTGGAAATTGAGTTAAAATATTTACCTCTATGGGATTGAGCTATGAAAATGTGGTAATTTTTTGCAGTCTTTCTCTCTATTTAATCATTCAAAGAGCAATTGTCAGCATTCATTTAAATCCATGCATCACATAATTAGGCAGCATCTCTGGAGAGAAGGAATGGGTGATGTTTTGGGTCGAGATCCTTCTTTACACTGAATAAGGGTCTCGACCCAAAACATCACCCATTCCTTCTCTCCAGAGATACTACCTGTCCTGTTGAGTTACTCCAGCATTTTGTGTATCTTCGGTGTGCAACCAGCATCTGCAGTTCCTTCCAACACTTTTGTGGCACATCTTTGTATCAGGCCTCAACATGTGCTTGATCTTTCATTAAATATTACAGGGAAGAACTGTGATTCAAATCTACTTCAGATATTTCAATAGGTGGCTGAATTAGGTTTACACAAGTCAACTGATTATGAGATGGAATTAAGCTGACATTTTAACATGCGGTGGTAGGAGCCACAATCCCAAGTGAGGCATGAGTCACTCTGATGCACTATTTGAGCTTTTCCTTTTACGAACCCTTGAAGCAAGCAAAGAAAATGACCTCAGTTCGAAAAGGAGTTGGAAGAGGAACTGAGTAATGAACCACAGTGAAGTTGGGAAGGACAGTTCACTTTTGCTTCATGCATGGATTAAGTACAAGGCCAAACCCCAAGCAGCCATCTGCCACATCTGGTTGGTTCAATCATGTTAATTTGGCAAATGCAACAAGGCAGTTCCACAACAAATCCAAAATGACTGCCTTTTATTTTAAAAGACCTACGAAGTAAAAACAGAAGTACATTACAATAAAGGTTTATCTTCAAACAGCATGCCATTTAGAACGACATTTGTCACGCCCTTGTTGAAGAACTAATTATAAATGACCATTTTTTCAGCAGGAGTAACCATTTTAAAGGTTTTCCCAGAGGAACATTAAACTGACTGGCCAGTAATCGCTCATGTTATCTTTCTCTTGTTTTTTTTAAGCCAACGTGTAATATTTGCAATCTTCCAGTCCTCTAGTGTTTTTCTGTGTTGAAGAATTAGTTGATTATGATCAGCTTCTCCAAAATTTCAAATTCCTTTTTTGTAGCAACATGAATTTTATCCCATTTATACCAATTGACTGGTCCACTCTAAATGGTGTCAAGAATCAAGTGTGTTTAATGGTCATATGTACCGGGACTGGAACAATGAAATTCTTACTTGCTGCGGCTTTAAAGGGACTTTAAACAGAACAACGCAACATATATAATATGTTATATTAAATAAATATATAATAAATTATCAGTTATTCTTGGTAAGCCAGACCATGATAGTCCAAGCCAAAGTATGTAGTGCGATCTTTGTAGTGTAAGTTCCATAGTCGTTCGGTTCTGAGGATGAGTTGTGGTTTGGGTTGTACGGGGTGGTTCAAGATAATTGATATGAAGAAGGCAGTCTTGAATCTGTGGACAACAGTCTTCAGGTTCCTGTACCTTCATCCTGATCGTAGAAGGGAGATGAGAGCACGGCCAGGGTAGAGTGGGTCCTTGATGATATGCCTACCTTGATGATATTTGTTGCCTTCCTGAGGCATCGCCTCCTGTAGATCCCTCCGATGGTGGGGAGGTCAATGCCCATGACCGACGGGGCAATGTCCACCACTATCTGCAGCCTTCTTCATTCCAGAGCATTTAAATTATCGACCAAGGCCATAATGTAGTCAGTCAATATACTCTCCACCATACATTTTTCGAGGTTCGCAAAGGTTTCGGTGAAGTGCTGAATCTCCTCAAACCTTTGAGCAAGTTGAGGGATTGGTGAACTTTCCAACTGCATCTATGTGCTGGATCCAGATCAGCCTTGCCAATACCTTCTCTTCATTTTGTTTCTTCTAGTAATGTCCCTGTTTACCAAGATACCAACAGCATCCTCTTCCATGCTGAACGCTGGTGCTAAGTGCTCCTCCTCTCCTCCTCTTCTCTTTGTTTCTCTGAAGGGAGTCCTGTGAGACCCTGTCTCACCGCTCTCCCTCTGTGATTTCTGCTGCTCTCCTGCTCTACGGCCAGGTTCTGACCCAGACTCGCCAGTCTGAAGAAGGATCCTAACCTGAAACGTTGCATGTCCATGTTCTCCAGGGATGCTGCCTGACCCGCTGCGTTACCCCAGCACTTGTATCCATTTGTGTGAAACCAGCACGTGTAGTTCATTGGTTCTACATAGTGCTAAGTACTTGGTAAGTCCCCAGCTTTGTCATTTGCCTGCACCATTTCCATTTTGGATCCTAGGTATTACTACCGTTCCTCTGAGAGCCTTTACAACATAAATGTGCATATTGGATGTATTTAGATTCCTTTTTATGTGAGAAAAGCTTGTTGCAGCCAAAGTAGTTTTATCCAGACAATCTACACTGCATTTCCGCATATTATCAAAATTACATTTGGTAGCTTCCAAATTTTATTTTACTAGTTCTTGCTGCATTCACTGAGTTTTATACACGAGTTGAGTCCCCACCAAATAAAAACATGAAGTTGGGATACAAAGATATTTGAAACAACATCTTCAGCCTAAAATTGTTCATAAAATGGAGCCTGTATGGTTCCTGACAAGAACACATCAGTTCAGCACAATCGCTCATATAATGGCAGTTCACAACAGTACACTCCCCATCACAGCAAGACAGCAGCAAGACATGCAGTGGGGAGAAAGGATGTGAATTGGATTGGAAGCTAAACCATCCATCCGCATGAGTAGTTCCTTATGTTTCCCATTGTAATGCAGCCGTTCTGTCACAGGGCCATAACCCAGTCTGTCTGCAGTCTGGTACCAAGCATACAGAGTCCATCACAGTGCTATGCTGGAGGTGTGGGGTGATGGGGGGGGGGGGGGTAATTTAGGTTTAGGTTTAGTATTGTCACATGTACCGAGGCAAGCTTTATTTTGCATGCTATTCAAACAGATCAGATATTCCATACATAGATACAATCAGTTCAAACTCGTACAATGAAAAGAGCAAAGAGTGCAGAATACAGTTCTCAGCATTGTAGTGCAACAGTTCCAGAGACAAAGTCCAGTGTTCTGAATGGGGCAGTTGTGAGTCGAACAGTATCCTAGCTTATCGATGAGCAGGGCGAAGAAAGAATAAATTATTTTTAAAAAACACCACCATTAATAATTTTGATTGTCTAACCAAGTGTAACTTAACTATTCTAACAACACATCAGAAGAGTGTAATACTGCCCTGATTTGGAAAATAATGCAGCAAAATAATGTATAGATTTGAAAATTTAATTTAGGATTTCGGCAAATTTTTCGTTGCTCGATGTTCTGTGGATAGAAACATAGAAAATAGGTGCGGGAGCAGGCAATTTGGCCCTTCAAGCCAGCACCGCCATTCAATATGATCATGGCTGACCATCCAAAATCAGTATCCCATTCTGACTTTTTCTCCATATCCCTTGATTCCATTACCCCAAAGAGCTAAATCTAACTTTCTCTTGAATTGGCCTCCACTGCCTTCTGTGGCAGAGAATTCCACAGACTGACAACTCTCTGGGTGAAAAAGATTTTCCTCATCTCAGTCCTAATTCTTCAACTGTGACCCCTGGTTCTGGACTCCCCCAACATCGGGAACATTTTTCCTGCAACTACCCTGTCCAATCCTCTTAAAAGTTTTATATGTTTCTATAAGATCCCCCCTCATCCTTCTAAATTCCAGTGAATACAAGCCCAGTTAACCCACTCTTTCATCATATGTCAGTCCCGCCTTCCCAGAAATTAACCGGATGAACCTACGCTGCACTCTCTCAATAGCAATAATGTCCTTCCTCAAAGGTAGACAAAAATGCTGGAGAAACTCAGCGGGTGCGGCAGCATCTATGGAGCGAAGGGAATAGGCAACGTATCGGGACTGAAGAAGGGTTTCAGCCTGAAACGTTGCCTATTTCCTTCGCTCCATACATGCTGCCGCACCCACTGAGTTTCTCCAGTGTTTTTGTCTACCTTCGATTTTCCAGCATCTGTGGTTCCTTCTTCAAACATGTCCTTCCTCAAATTGGGAGACCAAAATTGCACACAATACTCCAGGTGTGGTCTCACCAGGGCCCTGTATAACTGCAGTAGGACCTCCTTGCTCCTAAACTCAAATCCTCTCGCATGCCATTGGCTTTCTTCACTGCCTGCTGTATCTGTATGCTTACTTTCAGTGACTGCTGTACCTCACATTTATCCACATTATACTGCATCTGCCATTCTTCTGCCCACTCACCCAACCTATCCAAGTCACCCTGCAGCCTCATAGCATCCTCCTCACAGCTCACACTGCCACCCAGCTTTGTGTCATCTGCAAACTTAGAGATGTTACATTTAATTCCCTCGTCTAAATCCTTAATATATATTGTAAACAACTATTGGGGTCCCAGCACCGAGCCTTGTGGCACCCCACTAGTGACTGCCTGCCATTCTGAATAGGACCCGTTAATTCCTACTCTTTGCTTCCTATCGGCCAACCAGTTCTCTATCCATGTCAATACTCTACCCCCAATACAATGTGCTCTAATTTTGCACACTAATCTCTTGTGCGGAACCTTGTCAAAGGCTTTTTGAAAGTCCAGATACACCACATCCACTGGCTGTCCCTTATCCATTCTACTTGTTACATCCTCAAAAAAATCCAAAAGATTAGTCAAGCATGATTTCCCCTTCATAAATCCATGCTGACTTTGACCGATCCTTTCACTACTTTCCAAATGCGCTGCTACACCATCTTTAATAATCGACTCAAGCATCTTCCCCACTACCGATATAAGGCTAACTGGTCTATAATTCCTCATTTTCTCACTCCCTCCTTTCTTAAAAAGTGGAGTTACATTGGATACCCTCCAGTCCATAGGAACTGAGTCGAGAAAACATTGGAAAATGCTCACCAATGTATCCACGGTTTCTAGGGCCACCTCCTTGAGGACTCTGGGATGCAGACCATCAGGCCCTGGGGACTTACCTGTCTTCAGTCCCAACAATTTACCTGACACCATGTTCTGACTAATGTCGATTCCCTTTTTCTCCTCCCTCCCACTAGATCCTCAGTGCCCTAGTTTTTTCCGGGAGATTGTTTTTGTCTTCCTTAGTGAAGACGGAACCAAAGTACTCGTTTAACTGTTCTGCCATTTCCTTGTTTCCCATTATAAATACACCTGTCTATGCCTGTAAGGGACCTTCATTTGTCTTCACTAATCTTTTCATTTTTACATAGCTATAGAAACTTTTACAATCAGTTTTTATATTCAGCTTTTTTTCATGCTCTTTTTTTCCCCCTCTTAATTAACCCCTTTGTCGTCCGCTGATGAGTTCTAAATTTCTCCCAGCCCTCTGGTTTGCTGCTTCTTCTGGCTAAGTTAGGCCTCTTCCTTGACTTTAACACTATCCTTGACTTTCCTTTCAAAGTACAAACAACTGCCTATTTAAAGAACTATAATACTGATCAGCAGCATGAATTAGCCCTCAACGTAACAGAACAACTTCACGCAATACTGCAAAAGGAAAATATATATTAGTAATTCGCTTTGGATGAATCAACTGATACCACTGACTCACCGCTGGTTTTATACTTCATTCGGGCCATGACAGAAGATTTGGGCACTCTTATGGGGTGGATCACGAGGAATAGATTTCTTCAACAACTTTCAAGATAAATGTCGTGAAGTTGGACTGGATTTGGTTAATTTAGTGAGGGTGTGTACAAATGGTGCACCTTCCATGACAGGAAAACGCGAAGGGTTTATTGCACAGATAAAAAAGTTATTATCAGATCCAGATGCTCTCATTTCTTTTCATTGTATCTTACATCAGCAAAACCTCTGCTAAATCTACTGTTTTAAGTGACACTTTACAACAAGTTATAAGTATTGTTAACTATATTCATGCAAATGCAACAGAGTCAGTTTCTCAATATGCTAAAGTTGGACGATGAGGCATTCAGTGTGGATTTGCCGCATCATTGTAAAGTGCGTTGGCTATCGCAGGGACAGGTGTAGCAACATTTTTATCTTTGCGAGAACAGATAGTTAAATTTCATGAAGAACAGAATCAGCAATGTGAATTATTGAAAGAAGATTTCTATATATTGCATTTCTGTGTGATATCATGTCAAAGCAAAATGACTTGAATGTTTCTTTGCAAGGTAAAACTTATATATGATATGTAGCAAAAAATCCAAGCATTTCGAAAAAAGCTATCTTTTTTCAAAACTCCTTCTTCAAAATGAAATTTCGGATTAACATTTTCCCCAGTTAGCGAAGGTCATTGATGAGCAGGAGGATTCATGCAAATCATTTGAAGAATACGCAGCTGTTATAGACTTATTAATTAAAGAATACAATGAAAGGTTCACTGACTGAGAATCATGACATCACACTCAAATTAGCATTTCAACCTCACCTAGTTGATGTCTCCAAGGCTCCTAAAGAACTACAGATGGAATTGATTGAAATCTCAGAAGATGACATTTTAAAGTCCTTATTTGACGCGGAGAAATATCCGATTTAAATATGGAAAAATGCAATAGAATACCCACGTCTTCGGCAACATGCATGAAAAATGCTTTCTTGCTTTTCAACTACTTATTGCTGCGAATCTACATTCTCCTAGCTAACCCAAATCAAGACGCCCTTAAGGTCACAAATGACAGATACCCATCTAGAAGATCAGCTGTAACTGCATACCTCCATGTCACAACCAAATATTCAAATGCTTTCCCACAAAAAGCAGTCACAACAAAGTCATTAAAAGGTTAGTTAACTTTAGAATTAAGAACTTTTTTTTCATTTTCTTGAAGTTAGTACATAGTAGTTAGATTTTTACAAAATAATGTACATTTTGAAGTATATCCAATTGAAGTCTCTTGGATGCAGCCTTAGTAGATTACAGCTAACTTAATGCAGCATTCCAACGTGAAAAGGTTCCCCACCCCTGACTTAGATAAACCCCATGACTGAGATGTTTCTGTGATAAAAATGGTGACGCAGCAGCTGAGTTTTTACTTGCAGCACCAGAGACGGAGGTTCTTACAGCACCAGAGACCCAGGTTCGATCCTAACTGCGGCTGCACTCCGTACGGAGTTCGTACGTTCTCCCCATGACCGCATGGGTTATTTCTTGGTGCTCCGGCTTCCTCCCAAATTTCAAAGACCTTCAGGTTTGGAGGTTAATTGGTTTCGGTAAGAACTGTAAATTGTCCCTAGTGTGTAGGATAGTGCTAGTGTACGGGGATCGCTGATCGGCGCGGACTCGGTGGGCCGAAGAGCCCTGTTTCCACTCTTCATCTCAAAACTAAACTAAACTGAACTAAACAAACGGTGATGCCAGTGGAATGCAAGATGAATGGAGAGGGAGCAGTGCTGCCAGACTGAATGCAGGAGATGACAAGAGGCAAGGAATAATCCATCATCAAACTCTACAGTCTCGGCTCCACAGAATAGTCAAAGCAAAATGTGCACATATTCCGAATGCCCTTTAAGGGAAGTTGGTTAAACTGTTGAACACCTGGGAAACTCCATTGCAAGCACTTACACTTTTGATTTTGGTTCCTGACATTGGTGGTGAGACTGTTTGTCACTGTAATGTGGTTAATGTCTGTTTTGGCAGGGATCTTGAACATTAAAAATAACTCTCTCAGGACTTTCCAGGCGGTCAAATTCACTACTGAGCCTGGGGATGTGAATAATAACCCCAATCCCCCCTCCTCCCCTCTCTCCCTTTTTTTAACCAGTTCTGGCCTGAAATATTATTTCTATTTTGCTCTCCACATATGCTGGTTGGTTTATTGAATGTTTCCAGAAGAGGGGTGATCTTGTAGAGGTGCATAAAATCTTGAGGGGGAAAAGATAGGGTGAATGCAGATTCTTTTACCCAAGTGAATCAAGAACCAGAGGACATAGGTTTAAGTTGAGATGGGCCGGAGAGGCTACCTTTCATTGAGAGAGTGGTGGGTATGTGGAACGAGCTGCCGGTGGAGTTAGTTGGGGCAGGTACTATAATAGCATTTATTAATGGACAGGTGCACAGACGGAAAATCTTTGCAGGAAAATAGGATGAGCTTAGATGGGCCACTTTGGTCAGCATGAACGACTTGGGCCGAAGGGGTGTTTCCATACCACCATGCTGTAACTCTACTGAATTTAGCGTAGTTTAGTATAGAAATACAACACGGAATCAGGCCCTTCAACCCACCGACTCCGTGCCAACCAGCGATCCCCATACACTAGATATCCAACACACTAGGGACAATTTACATACCTGTACACCCGGAGAAACCCTATACAGGGAGAATGTACAAACTCTGACTTACAGAAAATATGATGCAGTTAAAAGAGAATTATACATCACTTTCTTCAGGCATGTGAGTTAGCATAAAAGCTTTTCCATTCCATTCCAGCTATTGATTTGACATAATGAAGGGTGTTTGTTGCTTAGATGAAAATGATGGTTGTAAATGGCACACATTAATAAATACTAACATTGTTAGGGGACAAATAAAGCACTTAGCAGTTCTACATTGATCTTCATTTGAAATGCCATTGCAGGAAGTAAGAATGTAAATACCAAGAATTAAGAGCAGGGATATACCATTTAGTCCCTCAAACTGGTTCTCCCCTTCACCAAGATTGTGGGTTATCATCTAGTTTAGGGATAGAGTGCAGAAACAGGCCCTTCGGCCCACCGAGTCCGCACTGACCTGCGATTTCCGCACATTAGCACTATCCTACACACATTTTACAATTATACCAAGCCAATTAATCAACAAACCTGTACAACTTTGGAGTGTGGGAGGAGACCGAAGATCTTGGAGAAAACGCACGCATGTTATGGGGAGAATGTACAAACTCCGCATGGACAAGCACTCGAAATCTGAACCCGGGTCTGTGGCGCTGTAAGGCAGTAGCTCTACCGCTGCACTACCATGCCACCCTTCTCCTTCCTTGGCATTTTCCTGCACTACCCCCATTCATTTGATTCCCTGAATATCCAGAAATCTACTGCACTCTGTTTTGTGTAGACTCTGTGCCTGAGCACCCCACTGTCTCCTGGTGCAGAGTATTCCAAAGATTCACCCCTTCTGCATGATGGCATTTCACTTTATGCAAGTCCCAAATTAGCAAACCATTGTTCCGGCGCCGTGACCCCTTGTTCTAAATTCCTCAGCCAACCCTCCACAACTCTAATGTAGGAAGGAACTGCAAATGTGGGTTTAAACTGAAGATAGACACAAAATGTTTAAGTAACTCAGCAGGACAGGCAGCATCTCTGGAGAGAAGAAATGGGTGACGTTTCTGTTCACGACCCTGTTTCTGAAGAAAGGTCTCGACCCAAATCGTCACCCATTCCTTTTCTCCAGAGATGCTGCCTGTCCTGCTGAGTAACTCGAGCATTTTGTGTCTATCCTCCACAACTCTTTCTCTACTATGAACATTACCCATCACGCACCCAACTCCCTCACCCATTCTGTTTCTACAGCCACCAGCCGACCTAGATTCTCTTGCCCTTTCTTCACTCCATCATCTCTCCCCTGCATCTTCCTGAAACTCATCACCTCCCCCTCCTGCTTCTCTCTGCCGATCACTCACATACCAATCTACTTAAGTTTCTTCTTTCTTCTCTCTCGTTCACCTTTTCTACCCTCTCCCACACCCGTTTGGGACACACAGTCCATCACCTCTCCTTTATTTTATGAAAGGGTATTTTACCCAGAGTAGTGGAACCAAGAACCAGAGGACATGTGTTGAAGGCGAGTGGGGGGAAAGATTTAATAGAAACCTGAGAGGCAACTTTTCACTATAGAACGAGCTGCCGGAGGGGGTAGTTGAGGCGGGTACTATCACAATGTTTTAAGAACAGCTACATGGATAGGACGGGTTTAGAGGCAAAAGGCAGGCAGGTGGGACGTAGTGTAGATGGGATATTTTGGTCAGTGTGGGCAAGTTGGGCCGAGGGGCCTGTTTCTACTCTGCATGACTCTGTGACTATTTTGTTCCAACTATTGGTTATCAGCCTTTAAATCAACCCTACCCCTCCCACAGTTCCACCTGCCTATTTTTTGTCTTTGTTATCTATTTCCATCTATCACCTGCTCCCTCTATCAGAACATGCCCACCGCCCCTTCCTCCCCAACCTGGCTCTATAAATCATTATTCATCTTTCTGTTCCACCGATCATCCCTCCCTCATTTCTCCACACTGGCTATCTTCCATCTATTCTCAGTCCAGTTGCAGGGGTTTGACCCAAAATATCAACCATCCCTTAGCCTCCCCAGATGCTGCTTGCCCGCTGAGTTATTTCAACAAAGATAGACACAAAATGCTGGAGTAACTCAGCAGGTCAGGCAGCATCTCTGGTGAAAACGAATAGGTGACATTTTGGGTCGACACCCTTCTTCAGACCCTTCTTCTTAATTTCTTTCAGCAGGTTGTTGTTGCTTCAGATTCCAGCAGCTGTGGTCTCTTGTTTCTCTGTTCAGGTGCTCTGACCTTGTTGAACAACCTTCTGTGTCGAACTTACTGAAACCCTTTTGAAGATTCAACTACAACACTCTTACTTCTTCTCCTTATCACATTCACACAAAAACAGATAGCATGATATTTCCTGTAGTACTTTTACAAACCCGAGGAAAATGTTATTTGTGGTTTCTCCATTATATTTCTGCATAATGTTTTGACATATATACACACACTTTCATTAGTGTGCTGCATAAGAAAGGTTGAATGAGCTGCAAATATTTCAACAAGCATCAAATTTATTAATCACTTGTGCTGGAATAGTACAGCAGATTGCTAAGTGTAATGCATTGCCTGTTGTCTAGTTTTAAAATCACTTGTGGTTGTTCCCATGCCTGAGACCGTGTGGGTTTTCTCTGGGTGATCCTGTTTCCTTCGACATCCCAAAGCTTGTGTGGGTTTTGTAGGCTAATTGGCTTCTGTAAATTGACCCTAGTGTGTAGGGAGTGGATGTGAAAGTGGGATAAGAAGCGAACGGGTCGGCATGGACTTGGTGGGCTGAAGGGCCTGTTTCTATACAGTTTCTTACAATCAATGAATCAATAATTAGTTGTGTCAGTAAACTAAATATTTTATTTACTTAAGTATATTTATCAGACTGACATTTTCTCAGAACGCCATGGTTCACCTTGCAAACTGCTTTTTTCATAGATATTCCGAATATTTGGAACAGGCTCTTCCCAAAGATATTTCGAGAGCTAGATTAATGAAACCTTCTTTAAAGAACCATTATATTGTTGGAGGTATTTGGAATATTATTTGAATCAAATGCTAACGAAACATACTGATTCTCGGACTTCTGTAACCTGTAGCGGGCTGATACTAATGATGGAGTACTGGAAGTTGCATGGTGAGATTTGAAAATGCTGATGTTTTCACTGGTTTGTAGGAGGAAATTGTCAATGTAAATTTGAGACACTTTGTCATGTGGTAGTCAATATTCGTGAATGCCAAGGACAGACACAAAAAGCTGGAGTAACTCAGCGGGTAAGGCTGCATCCCTGGAGAAAAGGAATAGGTGATGTTTCGGGTCAATCCCCATCTTTAGACCGAGAATCAGGGGAAATGGATAGGTGGGCTGAACTATTTTCATTGTACTTTATTTCCCTTCGACTCACATAATTGCACTGCTCGTGCTGATAAACCAACAGCCCGTCTATATATCTTCCTAATCTTGACAAACAGGTGTCAAGACCAACTTGCGTACATTGAGACAACAGTCCATGAAGTTTTGTTTTTTCTTTCCTTTGCTGCCGTGGTATAGTGACATGCGTTACACCAGCACACATACGTACTTCCTCTCCTACACCTCATGACTAAGTAAAAGCAGTCTCTGCACCCTTTTCAAACTTTGTTTCTACAGTCACTTCTCAGTTGAATTGCCATTTTGCGTCCCCGTGGATATTGACACAGATATGAGTTTCAGAGCTAAGGTTTTCAAAAGGGACCACAGCATTGATTTTCGTAGAAAACGACGAACCCGAAAGAGGAGAGGCCATGTTACGGAAAACAGATTAAGTACAGTAAGTATTCAGTACAGTATATATTTTTCTAAAGAGATGTTTATTTTATATTGAATTAGCATTGTGGCATTTTAGAAATAAGTGGTAATAGTCAGACTGGGACCATATACTTTTGATGCCTTCTGGATTCTTGGTTTCAATAAACTCTCTTGACTTGAAGTTGCAAGTATGCTTTTGTTTTCATAACAGAAAGTAGCCGTGACAATATCTAATGGTTGTTAGCCATAACTCAAACTTGAGGAGACAGTCTACATGGGTGCAAGTAGCACTAAATAATAACACATGCTGTAGAACATTATTATCATATATTTTGAAAGATAAACATAGATCACATGTACTCATAAAAACAAATTTATTACATATTCAGGCTTTAAAAACAATGTGTAAGACTGATTCCAATATATGCAGTTTTGATGCTGTAGCATTGTGGAAGCAGTTGAATATTCTTTGATCTAAGCTGAGAGCAACAGGGCTTAGAGACCAGGGAAGAATCAAGAGGAGAGGAGATCTCCTGATGATGGTGAAGAGGTAGACTGACTAGCCTGGATTTGCCTTAAGATGGCAAAGGCAGTGTCAGTTAATAATTATACCTGAAAAAAAAGGTCTGTGATTAGACCTAACAGGAATGTCACAGTGGCGCAGCGGTAGAATTGCTGCCTTCCAATTCCAGACACCCAGATTCGATCCTGACTACGGGTGCTGTCTGTACGGAGTTTGTACGTTCTCCCCGTGACCATGTGGGTTTTCTCCGGGTGCTCCGGTTTCCTCCCATACTCCAAGGACGTACAGGTTTGTCAGTTTAATTGCCTTTGGTAAATTGTCCCTAGTGTGTGGGACAATGCTATTGTATGGAGATCGCTGGTTGGCGAGGGCTCGGCCTGTTTCCACACTGTAGCTCGAGAGTCATAGAGTCGTACAGCGTTTAAACTTGCCCACGCCAACCAACATGCCCCATCTAAACTAACCCCACCTGCCTGCCTTTGGTCTATATCCCTCCAAACCTTCCCTATCAATGTGGTAAACCTACACTATCCATGTAAACTAAACTAAAGGAAGAAGAGCATGAAAACACAGTGCAAAGAGCTGTCCAAAAAACTAATATTACTGGGCTACATGCCGGGAGACAGTGTGAGGTGTGGTCCAGCTACAACGGTTCTGTGGGGAAGGCCCTCTGTGTAGATCCTGCCACCACTGGACACTGCCAGGGCAGGAAATGTGTGATATCCTCTCAAAATTATCATTGATTAAATATTGGGACAGTTTCCTTTTGACATAATGTAAATCTTACAAGCAAATGTAATTATATATTAGATGCAATAAATAGTGACATTTCCATTTCCTGCATTGTACACATTGGGGGAAATAGTAATCTGTACATCAGTGAAAAATAAGTTATGGGTGTAACTTGTTAGTCATTATTAGTCAGTGAGGCAGAAAATAGGGAGTTAAATAGTTAATAGTGTAAGACATCACAACAACTCATTTTGGGCTATAGGAAGCAACATAATCTGTATAATGTGCAAACAATTGCAAGTGTGTCTTTTTTTAATCCAATTTTACATTTATGTGATAATTTGGTACAGAAATATTAATAACAGTCCTTAAATGTTTATGCTGGAAGTAATACAATGAATCATATTGATGGATTAAGGTATCTGCGATCTTATAATTATAATAATGTAACAGTATTGTTTTCAACATGGCTTCCTGTGCAAGCCTATGTTTACACAGTTTAGCAGTTGTTTCCTTTTATGATCCTAGTTGAAAGTAGATGGACACTGAAAGTGTGAATTCCATGTAAAGAATCTAAAATTGTTTAGGCTTCTGGGTTAATTTTTAAAGGTATTGTAATTCTTGAGCAAATTTGACTTTTGTAATGAATGAAATATGTACTGTAGTTTGGACTTTAGAGATACAGCATGGAAACAGGCCCTTTGGCCCACTGAGTCCAAGCCGACCAGTGATCACCCCATACACCTACGCACCAGGGACAATTTACAATTAACAGAAGCCAAATAACCTACAAACCTGTACGTCTTTGGAATGTGGGAGGAAATTGGAGCACCCGGACAAAAGCCACCGGGTCACAGGGATAATGTACAAAGTCCGTGCAGACAGCACCCAATAGTCAGGATCGATCCTGGGATCCTGGCACTGTAAGGAAGCAACTCTACCAATGAGCCACTGTGCCACCCCAGTTGTTTTGGGGTTTGCTGAACAATCATTCAGCTGTTGTAATCGTGGACTTGTTTTGCTTCTATATGCTGCTGTATCAAAGAGCAGCACCTAATTTTATTTGAGAGCAGTTCACACAACAATGTGATCTTTTGACTTTGTTGGTATTATTATAGAAACTTGTGTAATCTCATGCCTTAGTTGACCCGAAGAATAACCATCTTAAATTCCACTGGAAAAAAAGAGTAATCAATGCCATTTTGATGGCTAAAAAGTTATGAGCTTTGTTGGTGGGGACGGAGAGGCATTATCTACAGACTGGGGTTCAGGAGGGATTGAAGATGACCTCATTTTGAGGCTAGGATTTGCGAGATGGGAATATGAAGCTAAAGAACTGACACCAGCGGCAAACTTTGGTACTCAGGGAAAGATAAAGGGTTGAGGAGCATGTACTATTAGCAAGGAGTGCCAGATATGTACCTTGCCCAGGCACCAGAGAAGACTGCTCCATCTCATGATATGGTTAGTGGTAAAATATACGTCAGCATACCATTATAGATTCCCATTTATTCTTGAGAGGCAGAAAAGGTCACTGTGCGGCAGGAAGGAGTAGAAATGCAACATGCATTTGAAGGTGACCAATAAGTAGCAAAATCATTCACATTAGCCAGTACGTATGCCAACAAACATTCTGCTGGAGGCACTCAGTGGGTCAAGCATCAACTTGAGAGCATAGGGGGAAGGAAAATCCTCATCCTTAGTCCATGTCTTGCTGAACCCCCGCTGCATAAATAAACCCCCTCCCCACCAACAAGGCTCATATCTTTTTGTGCTTTTCCATTTTTGACATTTGGTGGGCACTGATTATTATTTGTTTTCTTCTTATGGAATTCATGAGGGTTATTCTTCAGGTCAACCAAAGCATGAGTTTACACACGTTTCTGTGTCGACATTTTGGATCTAAACCCCACATCAGGACTGAGAGTGGTGGGGATGTGGTGAGACAGCAGCTTGTAGCTGATTGTTAGACTGAAGAGGCCTCACCTTGAGAGCAGAGAACCTGAGACAAAGCGACGGCATCATTATAAGACACAGGGTAGGACGAGGCATAGTCGAGGTAGCTGTGGGAGTCAGTTATCTCCTGAGGCATGGGTGGCACGGTGGCGCAGCAGTAGAGTTGCTGCCTTACAGCGCCAGAGTCCTGAGTTCGATCCTGACTATGGGTGCTGTCTGTATGGAGTTTGTATATTCTCTCAGTGACCGCGTTAGCTTTTCTCTGAGAGCTCCGGTTTCCTCCCTCATTCCAAAGACGTACAGGTTTGTAGGTGAATTGGCAATGATAAGTTGTAAAATTGGTCCTAGTGTGTAGGATAGTGTATGGGGTGATCACTGGTCAGCATGGGCTCGGTGGGCTGAAAGATCTGTTTCCGCACTGAATCTCAAAGTAAAGACGAGAGTGAAGTGAATATGGAGACAGAGACATTTAGAAAGGGGAAAGAAGTGTCAGAAATGATCCAATGATTTTGAGCTGGGTGGAAATTATTCGCGAAGTTAAAAAAAATATGAGGAGAAAAAGTTGGGGAGTGATACTGGAGAAATTTTGAGGAAAGAAGTTCCATGTAGCCAATGAAAAGACAGATGTAACTAAGGCTTATGCAAATATGAACAATAATACTTCATTCTATCTGTTTTATGCCAAACAATGGGTCGACTGGGCTTGTATTCGCTGGAATTCAGAAGGATGAGAGGCTATCTTATAGAGACATATATAATTCTTAAAGGATTGAACAGGCAAGATGGCCGAAAAAATGTTTCCGATGTTGGGGGAGTCCAGAGCCAAGGGTCATATTTTAAGAATAATGGGTAGTCCATTTAGGACTGAGATGAGGTAAAACGGTTTCATCCAGAGAGTTGTGAATCTGTGGAATTCTCTGCCACAGAAGGCAGGGGAGGCCAATTCACTGGATGTTTTCAAGAGAGAGTTAGATTTATCTCTTAGGGCTAATGGAATCAAGGGATTTGGGGGAAAAAGCAGGAACGTGGTACGGATTTTAGATGATCAGCCATGATCATATTGAATGGCAGTGCTGGCTCAAAGGGCCGAATGGCCTACACCTGCACCTATTTTTCTATGTTTCTATGTTCTATGTTTCTTCCTACATAAGTCGTCTCCCACTACCCACACCTCCTCGTGTCTGTTTTGTTCATTCACAAATGTAATGCATATGGTATTTCTCAGCAAACGTGTGGGTTAGTAAGTGTGATATTTTAGTGATTCTTTAGCCTTTTAACTCGACCTACGTGTCTGCTGGTGACGTCATAACAACTCTACGTATGGGGCTCCCTCTGATATTCATGATCAGAATGAGAAAGTGGCTAGGGAAGATTCAACTTCAATGACGTAAGTTGGGAGCAAGAATGATTCACAGTGCCAGAGAAATGCGGCTTAATAATAGCATCAACCAAGAAAGTGTGGCTTCCTTTAGCATTAAGGTTAGCTGTGAGCAAGGCCTCTTGTCTGTGATATTCTCTTCCGAGGCAGTAGGTATGAAAGCACAGGCTTTTCAGAATGACCCTTACACAAAGTGGTGGCGCAGTGGTTGAGTTGCTGCCTTAAAATGCCAGAGAAACCAGTTGGATCCTGACTATGGGTGATGTAGGCACGGCGTTTGTACATTCTCCCTGTCACTGCGTGGGTTTTCTCCGGGTGCTCAAGTTTCCTCCCATATTCCAAAGACATGCTGGTTCGTTGGTTAATTGGCTTTTGTAAATTGTCCCTTGTGTGTAGGATAGAAGTAGTGTACTTGTCATTGGTCGGCATGGACTCGATGGGCCGAAGGGCTTGTCCACTTTGTATCTCTTGGAAAAAAAGGCCCTTTTTTTTCACATTGTCTTACCATTGCGGAAATTGGAGAGTGCAGTGGAAATGAGTTCTGGAGCACATTGCATGCTGGTGGGTGAGGAAGGTACAGTTTGGAAACAGGCCCTTCAGCCCACTGAGTCCATGCTGACCACCAAGCACACATTCACACAAGTTCTTTGTTATCCCACTTTTGTATCCACCCCCTACACACTCGGGGTAATTTACAGAGGCCAATTAATCTACAAATCTGCATATCTTTAGCATGTGGAAGGAAACTGGAGCACATGGAGGAAATTCCTGCACACAGTGAGAATCTGCAAACTCCACACAGTCTTGGTTTACTTTGGTGATACTGCCACTGTGAAAACCACTGGGGCTCTCTGTTAACAGTCATGGTGAGATGGATGGACACTTTTTGTTCGATGTGTTCAGTCTTTTGTTCAACAAAATCCAAAAAGCTGTTCTCACTATTTAAGGATGGCCCATTCACGCTTTAGCTAACACATGATAAAGTCTGGATATGTTCTCTTCACTTCTCATTTCTCAAACCACTGGGCTAAATGAACCTATGTTGACTCATACAGTATCGGGGATTAGATTCTGCTTCTTGCAGCCCATTGCTCTGAATTATCCCTAGTTGGGTGGTGCTAGTGTATGGAAATTGCTGGTCGGCAATGACTCGATGGGCCGAAGGGCCTGTTTCCGAGCAGTATCTCTAAAGTTTCTAAGTAAAGTCTAAACCCACCTAATTTTTAACCACCATGTTGATGTAATTGGTTCCATCTTGTAGAAGGTACCAAAAAAGGATCATTTTTCTATTTATATATCCGGTGTATGACCTAGGCCGAAGCCTGTCCAGGTATAAGCAGCACCGAGTTGATGAATAGCATAAACTGTAATTGATTTGGTTTTGACTTCAATGGTGCTTAGAGTGAAAACTCTACAAGCTTTTGGCAGGTGTTACTAAGACTGGTAAATATGGTTGCTAAGAAGAATGTAGGTATTTTAATCAAGATCTTTTCTCTGACATCTTAGGTATGTGCTTGACTTGGTGGTTTTAATTGCACCATTTTACATTACTGAATTTAATTAGCTCTGATAGTAATATAATACAAGGTGCTTTGTTAGTTATCTCCAAGAGGTGATTTACAAAGATTAGCAAGCTGCTGTGCTTATAATGAGAAGATTTCTACAACAGAAATATTCAATTATGTGCACATAGTTTCTTATCCTAAACGTGCGCATTTGTATACAGGTCCTCGCTGTGGCCTGATTAATGGTGGGTTTACTTTAGATATAACCTCTCAAAGTGTGACACTTTGTCTTATATTTTTTAACAAATCATCTGAAACTCTTCGAAAACCATTCTGCAATTTTCGTTTCTTTCAACTGTTGCATTAATAAATTAACAAATTTATACACTATTACAATATCTAATAAAGAATGGACAGACTGCCATGAATATTTGTTTATTTGATGGAGGTTAATTGATGGTAAAAAATTAACCATTTATTTGATGGTAAAAAAGCATGAATGTCCGATGAGCTTCAGTAGTGTGTTGGAGATTTAAGGGCCTGTCCCACTTGGGCGTCAATCGCGCGTCACGCAGGTGGTGCGCAAAGATTTTGTAAATCGCAAAATCCTGGGGCGCCGCGTACGACTGCGTGTCACTGCCTATGCCACCACACCTCACCACACGCCATGCACTTGTAATGCACGCTATGCGCGTATCACGTGCACTTCATGATGCGCGCATTGTGCGTCGTAGTGCATAATGTATGTCGCGTAAATGATGTGCAAATGACACCCAAGTGGGACAGGCCCTTTAGTTAACTGGGCATTGTAGACTTGGGAGTCATCAACGGCCCCTGGGTCTGCGGCTGGGGTCTGGGTCGATGCCACAGAGGCATCTGGAGAGGACCCGGCAATGATCGTGGGGAGTCGGTCCGGGGGGGAAGGAATAAAGGAGGAGCCGGTGTGGGGGGGCCGCCATGATGGAGGGGGAGGGAGAGAGAACAAAGGGGGAGCTGGCGCGGTGGCGGGGGGAAAGAATTTGTAACTTTGTAGGAGCCATTTATGGGTGATTATTTGCATAACTTGGGTATACAAGCAAAGAATTGTACTGTGACTTGTCACATGTGACAATCAAATTTTCATTCATTCACTTTGATACCGAGGGATGAGTAAATTGCATAATTTTCAAAAGGAAAAGCAAAACAAAACTGCATTATGGGCAGCACAGTGGCGCAGCGGTAGAGTTGATGTCTTACAGCGCCAGAGACCCGGGTTTTATCCTTACTACAGTTGCTGTCTGTACAGAGTTTGTATGTCCTCCCTGTGACTGTGTGAGGTTTCTCCGAGTGCTCTGGTTTCCTCCCACACTCCAAAGATGTACATGTTTGTAGGTTAATTGGCTTCGGTAAAAATGTTGTCGCTAAGGTGTAGGATGGCGTTAGTGAACGCTGGTCGGTACAGACTCGGTGGGCCAGAAGGTTTGTTTCTTTAAAGTCATAAGTCTAAAGGTCTAAATGGAAATTTTGACATGGGGCCCTCAGACAATAGTGTTAATGATTGAAAGAGATAATAAAATGGATTATTTTATGAAAAATGTGAAAATATACCTTTTAGTTGTTTAGCACATTTATCTCCAAGATTCATTTATGGTCACGCATATTTAGACAGATTCACATTCCCTGTTGGAGTCAGATTAAGAATGATTGCAACTAGATGTTGTATAGAATGCATTTTCACCATACATGATCGGCATAGATATAAGGGGCTGTGCCTCTTGAAAATGAGGTATGGGTAGGTGTTAAAGAAATGCCCCAACTTGCAATACAATATTTTCATAGTAATATGCATAAAACTGAAGCAACAATAAACTTCACAGTCTGCAGACTGTTTGATTAATCAGACATCTTGACTTCCTAATGAGGACGCTGCTGCCATCCAAGCCTCTTGTTTAATTTTCTCTGTGGGAATCCCTATGAAGTATTTAAAAAATCGGGTCAGGGTAACTGATTCTAATCGCCAAATAATCTTGAAGGAACCAAAGGGCAAGTCAACACAAGTCAAGTGTTCCGGAATTGCAGAAATCCTTCCCACAGTCATTGGACTTAACAGCAGCGATAGAGTTGCTGCCTTACCAGAGACCCATGTTCAATCATATGGTTACTGCCTATGTGGAGTTTCCACGTTCTCCACGTGACCATGTGGATATTCCCTTGGTGCTCTGGCTTCCTTCCACACATAAAGAAGAACAGGTTAATGGGCTTCGGTAAAGATTGTAAATTGTCCCTAGTGTGTAGTATAGTGCTAGTGTAATGGGGATTTATGGTTGGCGCGAACTCGGTGGGCTGAAGGTCTTATTTCCGCGCTGTATCTCTAAAACAAAATTAAAAATTAAAATCCAACATAATTTAAGTGACCTGTGGTGTTCAGAGTGGTGATTTTGTTCGCCAGATATTCCCCTTGCTTTGAACATATATGAATGTTAATAGCCTCTGACTGGAAAGATAGGATTTTTTAGGGGGTTGTTCAACAGGAATAGGAGGAGAAGTCCAGAAAAATCTACCCTTATGGTAATTCCCCAAAAGAAATAAAAGGAAACTTGATCATCGTATAATTTAATTATGGGTTTGAAGGCTCATTCTTCAAAGCTGCATTATTGCTGCTGCAGAGTATGGAAGATTTCATGGCTCATTTTCAAATGGACTCATACAGGAATAAAGCCATTCGACCCAACTCATCAATGCCAACCAAGATGCTCCATCTAAGCTTGTTCTATTTTCCCACATTTAGTCCATATCCCTTTAAACCTTTCCTATCCATGTCCCTGCCTGAGCGTCTTTAAAATGTTGTTATTGTAGCTGCCTCAACTACATCCTCTGGCAGCTCATTCCATATCCCACCACTCTCTGAGTGGAAAAGTTGGCCATCATGTTCCTATTAAATCTTTACCCTCTCACCTTTCCCCTCACACCTTATATCCTCTGGTTGTTGTTTCCCCGACCCCGAATAAAAGACTCTGTGCATTCACCCTATCAATTCCCCTTTTGATTTTATACACCTCTATTAGGTCACCCCTTAGCCTCCAGTGCTCCAAGTCTTAGGTTGTCCAATCTCCCCCTATAGCACAGGCCCTTGAATCCTGGCAACATCTTCATAAATCTTCTCTGCACTTGTTCTAGCTCAGTGAGAAACTTAAATTCCAAATAATTTTGTATTGGCAGACCATTGATGGCTCAATGGACAAGTATAAGTGTAAGTAGATATCCTTCAGCCACCTTCCCCCCCTTTTCACCTTCCTCCTCAGCCTAATGGCTTCGGAAAACTATGCTTTAGAGTCATTATTCTCCTTTCTTCACTTTCACCTGGACAATCCGCAAATTTATAACAAATAAACTGGCCCTACTTACTCACTAAATTAATTTATTTTCAAGAAGGGTTTGAACATAAGATACAAGATACAAGATACATTTATTTGTCACATGCGCCAGATGGCAGAGTGAAATGTGATCACCATATAGCCATACAGTAAAATAAAGAACACAACACACGATAGAGTTCAACGTAAAACATCCCCACACAGCAGAATCAAAGTTTCCCACTGTGAGGGAAGGCACCAAAGTCAGTCATCTTCCTCTAATATTCCCCAATGTTCACCCGTGGTCGTGTTTTTTATTCTTGTGGTCCATGTTTTATTCTTAGTATATGCACAATGTTGTATTAAAAGGGGGTAAACATAGAACATGAAAAAGTTCAGCTTTTTGGCCCAGAATGTCTGTGTCAGACATAATGCCAAGATAAACTAATCTCATTAAACCAATACATAGAAACATAGAAACATAGAAATTAGGTGCAGGAGTAGGCCATTCGGCCTTTCGAGCCTGCACCGCCATTCAATATGATCATGGCTGATCATCCAACTCAGTATCCCGTACCTGCCTTCTCTCCATACCCTCTGATCCCCCTAGCCACAAGGGCCACATCTAACTCCCTCTTGATCCATGATCCATATCCTTCCATTCCCATAAAGGAAACACCACTTCAAAACCCTTCGAAAGTGTCACCATGGACAACTAAAGACATCTTTTGCGGCAGCTCTGGAAAAATGTTCTGCCTCCCTGTTTGAAGAAAGGGAGAATGTTGTGAGTGTAGCAGGGGAAGGAGAGAGGGGCTGATTTGGTTTCAGGTTTACAGGGAGATTGGGAGGTCGGGGAGGTGTTTACAGATACGGGTCTGGATGATCATTAAGATGGCTGGCAATAGTACGTGAAAGATGAACAGAAGGAGGAAATAATCAGCAAAATCATGTTATTCTTGCTCAAGCAAAATGCAGAGCAGTGGAGTAACTCAGCAAGTCAGGCAACATCTCTGGAAGGAATCAAAAATAGACACAAAGTGCTGGAGTAATTCAACGGGTCAGGCAGCATCTGTTAAGAAAAAGAATGGGTGACTTTTCGGGTCATGACCCTTCTTCAGGCTGACGGTAGAGGAGAGGGAACTGGAGGTAACAAAAGGTCAGAACAAAGCAGAATCGGCAACCAGGAATGGTGGAGCCCATAATGGTCCATTGTTGGCTGGGGAAGAGGTGATAACAAGGGCATACAAGGAAACAAACAGTGGAACTAGTAGGATGACTAGGGTGGAGGAGGGGGAGGGAGGGAATGCAGGGGTTACTTGAAATGAGATAAATCAACATTCATAGCGTTGAAAGTAGAGGAAAGGATGATAGGCAATGTTTTCTTCAGACTGAAAAAGAGTCCTGAACTGAAATGTCACCTATCAATCCCTCCGCAGATGCTGCCTGACTTGCTAAGTTACTCCAGCACTTTGTGTTTTCATAAGATCATAAGAGATAGGATTAGAATTTGGCCATTCGGCTCATCAAGACTACTCCACCGTTCAATCATAACTGATCTATCTCTCCCCCCTAACCCTATTCTCCTGCCTTCTCCCCGTAACCTCTGACACCCGTAATTATTACGTTTTGCTCAAGATTCCAACATTTGCTGTCTCTTGTGTTTAGTTCAGTTTAGTTTAGCGATGCAGCATGGAAACAGGCCCTTAGGCCCACCGGGTCCGCGCCGACCAGTGGTCTGCGCACATTAACAGCATCCTACACACACTAGGGACAATTTTTACATTTACCAAGCCAATTAACCTACAACCACACATCTTTGGAGTGTGGGAGGAAACTGAAGATCTCGGAGTAAACACATGCAGGTCACGGGGAGAACATACAAACTCCGTACAGACAGCACCCGTAGTCGGGATCGAACCCGGGGCTCCGGCGCTGCATTCGCTGTAAGGCAGCAACTCTATTGCTGCGCCAACATGACCACTCTTATGCCACCGTGACCGTTCTCTCTTGTCCAAATCATGTTTAAGCAAATATTATGTTTATTGGACATTTACAATATGTTTAGGAAGGAACTGCAGTTGCTGGTTTATTCCGAAGATAGACACAACATGCTGGAGTAACTCGGCAGCATCTCTGGAGCAAAGGTATGGGTGACTGGGTCTGAAGAAGGGTCTCGTCACCTGTTCCTTTTCACCAAAACATCACCTATTCCTTTTCTCCAGAGATGCTGCCTGACCAGCTGAGTTACTCCAGCTTTTTGTGTCCATCTTCCATTTACAATATTGTCTTGTGCTTCATAAAGACAATTTAATTATTTTTTTTAAAGTATTCTAGTTAAGTCCCTGGGAGAGAAAAGCATTTTGCTGTGGAAATTACTAGAGACAAAAGCTCTCTTGCTTATAACTCAGCCCTGTTATATATCTATAACAAAGCCCTGTTTTTGTTTTGGTGAGCCTTGTGGGGAATCTCCTGGGAATATTCGTTAAATAAAAATCTCCCCAGTGCAATTTCCCACTTCTTTGTCAGTGTTCTTAACATTTAGACAAATTGCAATCGTTACTTCGAGAGCAGAATTAAAAAATAGCCTTTCGAGGCATTTATTCGGAAAGAATGTCTCGTAATCAGGTATGTTCTGTTCCCAAAACTAAATACTGTAAAGCTTTAAATATTAGTTAACATTGTACTACCTTTCTTGTATTTCTATCCTGTTAGTCATCTGTGGAATTTTTGTTATTCCACTTCGAAGATACCATTGTTAATACATTGTTTTTAAAGCGACTGCATTAATATTAAAATTATATTAATATAATATTAATTTTAATGAGCTGTGCTTACAAATCAATATGAATATTAATTTTAAGTATGCTTTGGGGAAGCACACCACAGATAATTATGGGTGGCACGGTGGTGCAGTGGTAGAGTTGCTGCCCAACAGTGCCAGGGACCCAGGTTCATTCCTGACTCCAGGTGCTGTCTGTACAGAGTTTGTAGGCTCTCCCTGTGACCGCGTGGGCTTTCTCCGGGAGCTCCCGTTTCCTCCTACAATGCAAAGATGTATAGGTATGTAGGTAAATTGGCTTAGTATAAATGTAAAATTGTCCCTCGAGTGTGTAGTATAGCCTTAGTGTACGGGGATCGCTGATCGGCGGGGACTCCATTGGGCCAAAGGGCCTGTTTCCGCGCTGTATCTCTAAAACTGAAACTAAAGCTGAGCCATTTTATTTATAGTAAAGTCGCTACTTTCTGCCAATTGTACACCGCTCATTGCGACATGTAGTTGTTTGATTGCTTTTGTAGTTTCAAGGCATGATCTCTTCCATTCAGTTTCATATCTCTTCTCTCACCCGAAAGATCAGCTTGTGAGAATTCTGCATTTATAACACTGAATGCACTAAGGTATATAGAACCTGGGGTTATGTAACATAAACATTAGTTGGACAATGACCTGTACCAGAACTAAAGTGTTGTCAATTTCAACAACATGTTCAGTGGCTTTTGTACTTGTTGTGGTTTTTCTTGTTCTTTTGTTTCTTTTTGTTTAGAAGTAACCCATTCAATCATTTATCATACACAAGTGGCCTCCGGTCTTGCGTGCAGTGCTGGAGCTTAACTGTTCTTTATCAGGCAGCTACTAAAAGATTGAAACAGTGCACAGGGAGTTGAATTTAAAATGCTGGGGTCATGAATGGAGCAAATTTGAATCAGACGTTGGGAGTGTTGTAGAGCAGAGGGATCTAGGAGTGCAGGGACATACAGTGGCTTGCAAAAGTTTTCATACCCCTTGAACTTTCCCACATTTTGTCATGTTACAACCACAAACGTAAATTTATTTTATTGGGATTTTATGTGATGGACCAACACAAAGTGGCGCATAATTGTGAAGTGGAAGGAAAATGATACATGGTTTTCAAATTTTTTTACAAATAAAAAACTGAAAAGTGGGGCGTGCAAAAGTATTCAGCCCCCTTTACTCTGATACCCCTAAATAAAATCCAGAGCAACCTATTGCCTTCAGAAGTCACCTAATTAGTAAATAGAGTCCACTTGTGTGTAATCTAATTTCAGTATAAATACAGCTGTTCTGTGAAGGCCTCAGAGGTTTGTTAGAGAACATTAGTGAACAAACAGCATCGTGAAGCCCAAGGAACAAGGCCAAGGACAGATCAGGGATAAAGTTGTGGAGAAGTTTAAAGCAGGGTTAGGTTAGAAAAAAAATTAGGCTTGGGCTGAATACTTTTGCACGCCACACTTTTCAGTTTTTTATTTGTTATAAAATTTGGAAACCATGTATAATTTTCCTTCCACTTCACAATTATGCACCACTTTGTGTTGGTCTATCACATAAAATCCCAATAAAACACATTTACGTTTGTGGTTGTAACGTAACAAAATGTGGAAAATTTCAAGGGGTATGAAAACTTTTGCAAGCCACTGTAGCTCCCGGAAAGTGGCTTTAACATGTAGAAAGGGTGGCCAAGAAGGCTTTTGCTACATTGGCCATCAAGAGGGCAGGACACTGAGATAGAAGTTGGGGTGTTATGTTACAGCTGTCCAAGATGTTAGTGAGGCTGCATTTGGAGTATTGTGTTCAGTTTTGGTCGCCCTGGTACAGGAAGGATGTTGTCAACCTGGAAACAGCGCAGAGAAGATTTACAAGGTAGTTGAAGGACTCAAGAGCTGGAGATATAGGGAGAGATCGGGCAGGCTAGGACTTTATTCAGGCGGCTGAGGAGGAATCTTATAGAGGTGTGCAAAAAAATCATGAGAGGAATGGATAGGGTGAATGCACAGAGTCTTTAACCCAGTATATGGGTATCAAGAACCAGAGGGCATAGGTTTATGGTGATATGGGAAAGATTTCATAGGAACCCGAGGAGCAAATGTTTCACATAGGTGTATAGAATGAGCTGCCAGAGGAGGTAGTTGAAGCTGGTACTATAGCAGCATTTAAACAACATTTGGACAGCTATATGGATAGGAAAGGTTTAAAGGTTTATGGCCCAAACGTGGGCAGATGGGACGAGCGGAGATGGAGCACCTTGGTCAGCATGGGAAAGTTGGGCTGAATGGCCTGTTTCCGTGCTGTATGACTCCACGACTAAATATTTCTGTGCCGTCTTGCACCCAGAACTGGCCCCTTTCTTGAAAACAGCTCATTTTAAGTTTGGAGGAAATTGTACAGATGTTTATCGCGGTTATAATTGTTATGTGGTAGATGGAGCACGCCAGGTAGGTGTGTATTTATTTGATGGCTGATCTTCTGTGCTTTGACTGACATCGGAAGATCTGAGAGGATGTCCGCTGTTGCCGGGGGTGGGCGGATGGAATTGCGTGATAAGGAAGTCGAGCATTTGCACGCTCAACTCCAATAGCCTATTTAAAAATGAAACGAATGACAAACACAGATTTCCTGTAAATCACGTGGACACGATGTCAATGGTGTTTTATTTATTCTTATTATACGCTCATATCTATCGGGGAATAAATAACCATGGGGAGAGGACATTGGGGGTTGGAGGAGATTCTGAGAATGATGATATGGGGATGTCCCTCTTGGAGTAATAGAGTCATACAGTGTGGAAACAGGCCCTTCGACCCAACGAACAAAATCAAAACCGGTTGGGATTCTCCAAGGCAATAAATGATGTTGTTTGTGCTGAAATCCCCTTGAGGAAGTGACACCAATTCTGTGTGGTCAGGGGTTGATTGTCCAACAATGGTCCAGCACATGTTTTAGAGTCTTAAGGGCCTGTACCACTGTACGAGGTAATTCAAGAGTTCTCCCGAGTTTCCCCTGATTAGATCATGGAGAATTACGGTAATAGCCGCTCGTAGGTACTCGGGGCTCTCGTGGACATTTTTCAACATGTCACGAGCTTGCCAAGTTTCCCGAGTACCTGACATTAGCGTTACGAGCCGTTAAGAGACGTCCCGAGCTCCGACGTACCAGCTATGTATATTCTACGTACTTACCACGAGTTTGATTTTTTTTAAACTCGGGAGCGCTCTTGGGTAAACTCGTATAGTGGGACAGGCCCTTCAGAGTCAAAGAGCATGGAATCAGGTCCAACACGCCAATACAGGATCCCCAATCTAATAGCCCTGTCCCACGGTACGAGTTCATTCCAAGATCTCTCCTGAGTTTGCCCTGATTCGAACTCGGAGATTTACGGTAATGGCCACTCGTCGGTACTCGGGACATGTTGAAAAATCTTCACGAGTCTTCCCATGCTTACCTGCCGTTAATGAGTCTTCCCGAGTACCTGCCATTAGCGTTACGAGCCGCTAAGAGACGTCCCCGAGCTCCGACGTACCCGCTACGTTCATTCTCCGTGCTTACCACGAGTTTGAATTTTTTTAACTCGGGAGAGCTCTTGGAATGAACTCGTACTGTGGGACAGTCTAAGATGTCCCAGAAGCTAGTCCCATTTGCCTGCATTTGGCCCATATTCCTCTAAATTCCCCCCATCCACATGTACCAGTCCAAATATCTTTTAAATGGTGTTATACTTGATAACACTTGATATTGCTGAGAAGCAACTATGAACATTTAACTAAACTCAAGTATGTGAGATGACGGTATACTTAACCTTGAGCCTTGCACCTCTCCATTCAGCTAAATGGACATGAGGTTCCCATGCCAGGTCTAACTTGGCCCAGGGTCTTTGAGTGGAATCTCCGGAGCAAATATTGAGGCATTATCATGAAGATAATGAAGAAACAGGCCCTTCAGCCCACCAAGTCTGCACCGGCCAGAAATCCCCGCACATTAACGCTATCCTACACACAACACAGGACAATTTACAGTTATACCAAACTACAGTTAACCTACAGACCTATACGTCTATGGAGTGTGGGAGGAAACAGAAGATCTCGGAGAAAACCCACGCTGGTCATGGGGAGAACGTACAGACAGCACCTGTAGTCAGGATCGAACCTGGGGTCTCTGGTGCTGTGAGGCAGTAACTCTACCGCTGCGCCACCGTGCCGCCCTAGTGTACAAAAATGTGGGTATCCTGAACTACACGGTGAAAGGCTGACAGATCTGTACAGGAGCTCTGGCATTTCCTCCAAAAAATTGGGGCCATTGCTTTCAGCTTAATTTTCTTTTCACAACTGGCTTCTCTAAATCTCTGAATGCTTTCTTTTGTGGCGATGAATTGCATTGCCAAGCTTCCACTTCTGCTTCTGGGACATCAAATGACATTGCAGTGTCATGTGGCTCTGATCTATTACCACATCTTTCCTATTCCATCTCTATTTACCACCAACAGTGAAGGAAATGTTATAAATCCATTCCTCTTACATGTTGTTCTGAAGCAAGGTCGCTGGCCTGAAAGATTCATCCTTTTCCTCTATTGATCTTGTTTCACCTGCTGTGTATTTTGAGCCTGTATTGTTTTTCTTTTGGATTCTCAATGTCTGATGTATTTGCTGACGTATTTATAAAGCATTAAATCAGCTAGAACGTTGTGTTTTGTGGTATTATCATTTCTTGTTTGGTACGGGTGTCAGGGGTTATGGGGAGAAGGCAGGAGATCAGGTTTGAGAGGGAAAGTTAGATCAGTCTGGATTGAATGGTTGAGGAGACTTGATGGGCCAAAATAGGGCGGCACGGTGGCGTCAGGGACCAGGGTTCGATCTTGACTATGGGTGCTGTCTGTATGGAGTTTGTACATTAGAAACATAGATAGAAACATAGAAAATAGGTGCAGGAGGAGGCCATTCGGCCCTTTGAGCCAGCACCGCCATTCATTGCGATCATGGCTGATCGTCCCCAATCAATAACCCGTGCCTGCCTTCTCCCCATATCCCTTGACTCCACTGGACCCTAGAGCTCTATCTAACTCTCTTAAATCCATCCAGTGATTTGGCCTCCACTGCCCTCTGTGGCAGGGAATTCCACAAATTCACAATTCTCTGGGTGAAAATGTTTTTTCTCACCTCAGTCTTAAATGGCCTTCCCTTTATTCTAAGACTGTGGCCCCTGGTTCTGGACTCGCCCAACATTGGGAACATTTTTCCTGCATCTAGCTTGTCCAGTCCTTTTATAATGTTATATGTTTCTATAAGATCCCTCTTCATCCTTCTAAACTCCAGTGAATACAAGCCTAGTCTTTTCAATCTTTCCTCATTTGACAGTCCCGCCATCCCAGGGATCAATCTCGTGAACCTACGCAGCACTGCCTCAATCACAAGGATGTCCTTCCTCAAATTAGGTGACCAAAACTGTACGCAATACTCCAGATGGGGACTTACCAGAGCTCTATACAACTGCAGAAGATCCTCTCTAGTCCTTTTGACCGCGTGGGTTTTCTCCGGGTGCTCCAGTTTATCCCCGCACTCCAGAGACGTACAGGTTTGTAGGCTAATTGGCTTGGTAAAATTGTAAATTGTCCCTAGTGTGTGTAGGATAGTGTTAGCGTACGGGAATCGCTGATCGGCGCGGACACAATAGCACATTGAATATTGGGTGCTGCATGTCATCGCACGTTCCCTGAAGAGCTTGGCTTCATTCTAACGTGTCTATCTTATGTGCGCTGCTCTGGACCACAAGCACATAGAAAGTTACCTTCCATACCTTGTGTGTAGCAATCTGCATGCTACAGGAAGGCTATGTTTATGTTTTTTACCTATTAGACCTACAGTACATCTCTGGCAAGCATACATCTCGAAAAGAAGGTAGGAGAATAGGTCTGAGAAGAAATCGGGAAAAATAGATCAGCCATGATTGAATAGCGGAGTAGACTTGATGGGCAAAATGGCCAAATTCTGCATCTATGTCATAGTAAAAAAATCATAGTGTCATAAAGCGTGGTAACTGGTCCTTTGGCCCAACTTACCCATGACAACCAACATGCCGCATCAACACTACTGTCTGCGTTTGACCCATATCCCTCTATACCTATCCTATCCATGTACCTGTCCAAATGTTTATTAAACAATATGATAGTACCTGCCTAAACTACTGCCTCCGGCAGCTCGTTCCATATACCTACCAAGCTAAAACCACCTTACCGCTCAGGTTTCTATTAAATCTTTCCACCCTCATCTCAAACCTGTCACCTGGTTCCTGATTCTCCTACTCTGGGTAAATACAGTGCATTTACCTAATCTATTCCTCCAATGATCTTATACACTGCTATAAATTCACCTCTCATTCTTCTGCGCTCCAAGGTATAAATTCCTGGCTTGCTCAACCTCTCCCATAACTCAGGCCCTCAAGTCTTAACAATATCCTTGCAAATCTTCTCTGCACCCTTTCCAGTTCTCTGCACCATCCCCAGGACCTGACAATGTTTCCCCCTCTATTCTTAAGCTCTGTGCCAAACAGCTGGCACCGGTCTATACAGACATTTTTAACCAGTCCCTGCAAACATGTACTGTCCCTGCCTGCTTCAAAGTCTCCACTATTGTCCCTGTACCCAAAAAGGCAAGGATTACTTGTCTTACTGACTACAGGTCTGTCGCACTGACCTCTGTAGTCATGAAGACACTCGAAAGGCTTGTGCTGGCCAAGCTGAAAAATATCACAAACTCCCTGCTGGACCCTCTGCAGTTTGCATATCGAGCCAATAGCTCTGTGGATGATGCAGTCAACCTGGGCCTGCACATCATCCTACAGCACCTAGACCGCCAGGGGACCTATGCAAGGATCCTGTTTGTTGATTTTAGCTCTGCATTCAACACCATTGTGCCAGAGCTACTACACTCCAAACTTTCCGAGTTGACTGTGCCTGAACCCCTCTGTCAGTAGATCACCAACCTCCTGAAAGACAGGAAGCAGCATGTGAGGCTGGGAAAGTACATCTCAGACCCGCAAACCCTCAGCATAGGAGCACCGCAAGGCTGCGTACTCTCTCCTCTCCTCTACTCTCTCTACACCAACGACTGCACCTCCACAGACACCTCTGTCAAGCTTCTCAAGTTTGTGGACGACACAACCCTGATTGGACTGATCCAGGATCTGCCTACAGACAGGAAGTGTCACAGCTGGCGTCCTGGTGCCGTAGCAACAACCTAGAGCTCAGTGCGCTTAAGACAGTGGAATTGATTGTAGACTTTAGGATAGCTCCCCCTCCCCTCACCCCACTCACCATCAACAACACCACAGTCACATCTGTGGAGTATTTTAAGTTCCTGGGAACCATCATCTCCAAGGACCTTAAGTGGGGGGCTACCATCGACTCAACAGTCAAAAAGGCACAACAGAGGATGTACTTCCTGCAGCAGCTGAGGAAGCACAATCTGCCACAGGCAATGATGGTCCAATTCTACACAGCCATCGTAGAGTCTGTCCTCACCTTCTCCATCATGGTCTGGTTTGGCTCAGCCACCAAGCACGACACCTGGAGGCTGCAGCGAATCGTCCAATCAGCAGAGAAGATTATTGGCTGCAACCTTCCTTCCATTGATGAACTGTACACTGCAAGGGCCAGGAAGCGAGCGGGCAAGATCATCTCTGACCCCTCTCACCCTGGCCACAAATTCTTTGAATCACTTCCCTCTGGAAGGCGACTCCGGACTGTCAAAGCTGCCACAGCCAGACATAAAAACAGTTTTTATCCACGAGTAGTTGCTCTACTCAACAGCCAAACATCTGCAGCCTCCCTTTGATCTGGTATTTTGTTGGATCACATGCTTGATCAATGGTTTTATCATTAATGTTTTATTATATTCATGTTTAGGTTTTTCTGAGTCATTCGTAACTGTCATGTTGTTACTTGTGGGTGGGACACCAAGGCAAATTCCTTGTATGTGAATACTTGGCCAATAAACTTACGTACTTAACAGCTTTTCGGCTTAATAACAGGGTGACCAAATATCTTATGGTCTTGTGTAGGAAGGAACTGCAGATGCTGGTTTATGCCAAAGATAGACACAAAATGCCGGACAGGCGCATCTCTGGAGAAAAGGAATGGGTGATGTTTTGGGTCCCGCTGAATTACTCCAGCATTTTTTGTGTCTGTGCGTCTTATGCTCTTATCTGACATTAAATGTAAATGGGATAAAATAGTTCTGGACATACAAGTGATGAAACTATGCATTTTAGAGTCATAGAGTCATACAGTGTGGAAACAGGCCCTTCGGTCCAACTCACCCACACCGGCCAAAAATGTCCCAACTACCCTAGTCCCATTTGCCTGCGCTTGGCCCATAACCCTCCAAACCTGTCCTATCCATGTACTTGTCCAACTGGCTCTTAAACGATGGGATAGTCCCAGCCTCAACTACTTCCTCTGGCAGCTTGTTCCATACACCCACCACCCTTTGTGTGAAAACATTATTCCTATTAAATCTTTTCCCCTTCATCTTGAACCTATGTCCTGTCCTGCGTCCTCTGGTCCCCTGCTCTGGGGTAAAAGACTTTGGGCATTTAAGTTGAACAACAAATTACCTGTTAAAGCATTCTTAAATCATTGTTACTTTTGGAATAGTATTTTATAAATTCTGCATAAAACCACACACACCGCATCCTGTCTCTATCACAGTTCTCTGTCTGCTATTTGTGCTCTGACTGGTGGTTAAAGGTATACTTCCACATTTGGACTTGAATAAGCTGTATTTACTTGCTCACTTATCTTTGACAACTATTTTTCACGATTCAGTTTCAAGTCAACAAGTAAAGTTATTGGAGAATTTCATTTACATGGTCTCGTGTGTGAAAAATCTCAGATGCATGTATATCGTTAACTTGAAACAAAGAAAGAGATTTTGGAATGTTTTCTTTGCAAGGCCTAACCTTTTCAGCATAGGTAGAACATAGGATATAGAAATGTACAGCACATGAACAGGCTCTTTGGCTGACAATATCTGTGTCAAACTTGTTGCCATGACAATCTCTTATCCCGTGGGGTCATAGAATCATACTGCATGAAACAGATTATTTGGCCCAACATGCTCACACCAACCAACATCCTCCATCTACACCTGTCCCACCAGCCCACGTTTGGCCCATATCTTTATAAACCTATCCTATCCATGTACCTATCCAAATGTATTTTAAATGTTGGGATGGTACCTGATTCAACTATCTCCTCTGGCAGTTCATTCCATATACCTACCATCGTTTGTGCTAAAAATAAATTGCCCCTCGGTTTCCAATTAAATCTTTCCTACCTCACCTTAAATCTGTATCCTCTGGTTTTTGATTCCTCTATTCTGGATAAAATACCTCCAGGTCATTTATATACAATCACAATCAGCAGAGTTTTCAGCACAGCTCCCAACGGAACATCACTGGTTCTGGACCTCCAGGCTGAATATTGTCCTTCCACCACAACCTTCCGTCTTCTATCAGTGAGCCAGTTCTGAATCCATACGACCAAGGTCACTGTGGTAGACCATGGGTTTTGTCACAGGACTGAGGCATTGGCCTTCGAATTCCATTGCCCTCAATTGACCACAGGCTCCGCTGATGCATTGAAAGTGGTGGTGAATTTCAACTCTGAGATATAACTCAGAAGAAGAAGGGAAGAGACAAAGACTTAAGATTTTTGCCTTCCATCACAATGATGAGGTGTCTGCTGAACTGACTATGGTGGATGTTAAATATGTGTTTATTGTGTGTTTTGTTCTTTACTATGTGTATGACTGCAGGCAACGAAATTTCGTTCAGACCAAAAGGTCTGAATGACAATAAAAGTTTTCCTATTTCCTATTTCCTATAACTCCAAAGCTATGGGATGTGATTCATGTTTCTCAGGGTTATGCTTTGTGTCTTTATTACCAGACTGCAGTGCGGTGCAGTGGAGGAAGATTGGTAGAGGTCCTTTAACTTGTGGATGTTGAATATAAGGCCATCCTCTTGCATGCTTTAATAAAAGTCAACGACGACTTGGGTAGAAGTAAACCATTCTTCAGCCAATGTTACCATTCACGTTGTGTTTAGAAGACACGAACCTTTGAAATATTTGTGGCCGATTTGTTTGTTGTTGTGGAGGATGGATATGTTTGAATTGCTGAAATAAGAGTGTTTGACACCTTCCTTACATGTGTCTGTCCAATGTGGTTGTGAGGTTGAGTTTCAAACTTAACAACTGGCCCATTTCCTGTTTCCTGTCTCATTACTTTCAAACATCATTCTACTCCAACTACACGTTTCCCACCTATAACCTTCACTGGCAGGAAGCACTGCGGTAGTTGGTATTTGGGAACAGACACCCTTTAAAGATTCCCCTCCAAACTGCAGGCCGCAATGAACTCGAAAAATATTGCTCTTCCTCCATTTCTGGGTCAAAGCCTTGCATCACCTTACCTGTCCTCATGAGGAGTGTGGCAATTCAAGAAGGTAGCTCTTCACCACCTTCTCAAGGCAATTAGGGATGGGTAATCAATGCTGTCCTTCGTCGAGTTGCTCTCATGTTGAAAAGTAGTTTTTAAAAAAAGTTATTCTCTCTCCCTTTCCCATTCATTACCCGCGCACTAAATGCAATTGGTAAGAGAACTACCCAGCATTTGAACTTTAAAAACTGAAGTTGTCAAGGACTAAACCTATTTTAAATGTAATAATTCTTCTTCCATTGTTACATGGATTCCTACTGTGTGCCTAATGAACAGTAATGACCAGTGTTGGATTAATGCAATAAATATTTGCTTTGGCTCATTTGAAGGAAGTTTGCAACCAAACCATCCCAGAAAAGGAATCCCCACATTAAGCAGCTTCCACTTTCATTTGTTTTTAGTAGTCTACTGATTGTTTTGAACTATTTGCTCTAAATGTGGAAATTGGTCTGGATTTTATCTGTGTTGATCCAGGGGACGCCAGTGTTGATGACAAGGCGATCGATATTTGCTCATCCCAAATTTTTCTTGAGAAGTTGGTGACCTGCCCAGCCGAACCACAGATGTGGTCCATGTTAAAGACAGTATTTCAGAGCCTGTTAGGTTGGTGGCATCAGGGATTGAGGAACAGCAATGATGAGGGATCAAGACTAGGATAGTCTGTAACTTTTAAATGTTCAAATCGATCCTGCCTCCACCACTTCTGCTGGAAGATCATTCCACACAGCCATCACTCTCTGAGTAAAGAAGTTCCCCCTCATGTTACCCCTAAACTTCTGTCCCTTAATTCTCATGTCATGCCCTCTTGTTTGAATCTTCCCTACTCTCAATGGGAAAAGCTTATCCACGTCAACTCTGTCTATCCCTTTCATCATTTTAAAGACGTCAATCAAGTCCCCCCTTAACCTTCTGCGCTCCAAAGAATAAAGACCTAACGTTCAACCTCAACTTGGAGTGTAACTTGCAGATGTTGTTCTAGTTCATCTGGGTGCTGGATTAAGAAGTGTTTGACAAATATGTGTATGGTACCCTGGAGCTATGGTATGTCCGTGATAGGAACAGTAAACATTTTAGCTGGTGGATGGAGTAGCTGTTATGTGGATTGCAATTTTCTAGATGTCATCACCTTCTTGAGAGTCGTGGCTTCAATCACCTGATCAAATGGAGGGGAGTCCATCTTACTCTGCGTTATAGATGCGAAAAATGCTTTGGAGAAACTGGAGATGAACCACCTATCACAGACCAGTCAACTTTCTACCTGCTGGCCTGGCCTGTGAATGGCCCAGTTGATTTTCTGATCAAATGTCAGCTCCAGGGTGTGGGGGAATTAGTCTAAAGCAATGCATTTGAATGTCAAGATATGGTAGTCGGATTCTATATTTTTGGAAGTGGCCATTTAGAGCAGTGAGTGACTTACGTGAGGCAGAATGAATAAAGGTTATCTTCACTGATATTTAATATTTGAAGACCCAAAAGTATTGCCAAATCTTTTCCGTTCTTCCTGTCACCACAGCAATACGACATCGTAATTACAGATGCCATACATGCTGTACTCCAAACCCACAAAATATATCCTCATTTCTACAATACAGAATTTAGTTACATCTGAATATACAGTACTTTAAAACCATGCAAAACATTTCTAATGAAAGACTCCTATAAAGTCGATGTTTGTTACAGTGTTCAGCTTTAGGTGATGTGATACAGGCAAACAATCACTAGAAAATGTTCAATAGGAACAGTTTTACATAGAAAATAGGTGCAGGAGGAGGCCAATCGGCCCTTCGAGCCAGTACCGCTTTGTCTTTATGGCCAATGGACGTCAATGTTATGTTGGTTTGTCTATAATTTTAATTCTTCTGGGTGCCAATTTATTTTATTAATGGACATGAACAAGTATGTGCTCATTGGAGACTTATTCAGATTTTACGTTTATAGATATTATTTTAAGAATAGTATAAAAATAGTTACAAACATTTATAATTTGAGTAATCATGATCACATACATTATTCCTCAAAAAAAAATCTTATCGCCATTGAAATGTTGGCCAGCTAATTCCATGTCCTATTTAAATTCCTAACACATAACCTCTTTAAATTTTAATCTCGAGTTATTGAAGGTCACTTTACAAAATTAAAGATTTAAGGTGCAGCAAAATTTCAAACAGCAGCAGATGGATAATAAATTGATTTATCTTTCACAGCAGTTAAATCTGTAAAATGTGTGAAAGGACATGAAACTATAAAAGAAGGCAGGTTGCAAAATGATGTCGTTTTTATTGGAAAATGTTAAAAAAGCATCTTTTCATCCCTAATTGACAGATGCTTTTGAAAAAAATTATATTCTTACAAATATGTCAGTTTATTTGATCCTCGGGCGGAATGGTATAAAACGGAGCACTAACTATAAGTACTTGGTCGAATAGATACACAGTAATATTCCAAAGATGATGTGTTCATAGATGCACAGAATAGTTGATAGTCAGTCAGCCAATGTTTTTGACTTCACAGGAAGTATAGCTGGCAGCATCTCTCTTTTGTTAGATCTAATAGTTCACTGATCACTGGAGCATGCTAAGTAGGCACAAAGCCTGGCGAGTTATATCCCTGCTTTGGTTTTGAACAATGAGTTAAAGTCAAATGCAGCCTGAGGAAGATTTGCAATTCAGTTATCATCTACGCCATAATGCCTTTAATGGAAAATAATATCCAGGTTGAGCACTAAGCTGATGTCAAGTTGTTCTTGTTACAGTGGAATCAAGGAACTGCAGATGCTGGTTTACAAAGGAAAGGCACTGAATGCTGGAGTAACTCAGCAGGTTAGGCAGCAACCACGGAGAACATGGATAGGGTGACTTTTCAGGATGGACCGAAGGGTCCCTACCCATAAAAATCTCAAAGAGATCTCTAGCAATCATTGCCACAGGCAATGATGGTCCAATTCTACACGGCCATCGTAGAGTCTGTTCTCATCTTCTCCATCATTGTCTGGTTTGGCTCAGCCACCAAGCACGACACCTGGAGGCTGCAGTGAATCGTCCAATCGCCAGAGAAGATTATTGGCTGCTACCTTCCCTCCATTCATGAACTGTACACTGCAGGGGCCAGGAAGCGAGTGGGCAAGATCATCTCTGACCCCTCTCACCCTGGCCACAAACTCTTTGAATCACTTCCCTCTGGAAGGCGACTCCGGATTGTCAAAGCTACCACAGTCAGATATAAAAACAGTTTTTATCCACGAGTAGTTGCTCTACTCAACAGCCAAAAATCTGTAGCCTCCCTTTGATCTGGTATTTTGTTGGTTCACATGCTTGATCAATGGTGTTTTATCATTAATGTCTTATTATTATTAATGTTTAGTGTTTTCTGAGTCATTCGTAACTGTCACTGTATGTCATGTTGTTACTTGTGGGAGGAACACCAAGGCAAATTCCTTGTATGTGAATACTTGGCCAATAAACTTACTTACTTACTTACTTAGCAGCTTCAGCACATCACTTATCCATGTTCTCCAGGGATGTTGCTTGACCCGCTGAGTTACTCCAGGATTTTGTGTCTTTCCTTGTTCATGTAGCCCACTGTCAATGATGCCAAATAAATCCTTCATGCACTTCCGTGAATAACCTGGCAAAGGCAGAAAATAATTATTGCTATGTTCTTTGAACTTCAGGCAGAACAGTGGTGTAGCTGATAGACCTGATGCCTCACAGAGCCACAGGCCCAGGCTCAATTCCGACATTGCATGCTGTCTGTGTGGAATTTGTACATTCTTGCGTGGGTTTCCTCCGGGTGCTCTGGTTTCCCCCCACATTCCAAAGACACACCAATGTGACAGTCTCTGCTAAACTGCCTTTACTGTGTCAGGAGTGGATGAGAAAGCGGGTTAGCACAGAACTAGTTTGGACGAGTGATCGATAGTCAGTGTGGACTCGGTGGGCTGAAGGGTCTGTTTCCATGCTGTATCTTACAGTCATTCTATCAAAGGTAGACACAAAATGCTAGAGAAACTCAGCGGGTGAGGCAGCATCTTTCTTAAACATCTTCGTCATCCTATCAAACTGTTTTATGAAACAAAGGCCTTTATTGATAGTTAAGAAGCAGGAATTGGAAACTGTGTCCCGGTCTGAAGTACATGGCATGTAAGTATGTAATCAAGTCACATGTGTGTGTGTGTGTGAAGTAATTATATCATAACCTGTATGATGTATGCACACATGGTGATGTTGTTTGATTGCAGTAAAGTATACCCACATGTTCTAAAGCTGCTGCCATCTCCTTGAAATTTTTATGGGTAAAACAATAGAAAGATAATTCTATTGTTTTAATTCAAGCAGAAAGCCCTCTACCATTCTCCCAAGTAGATTAATGAATGGCCGATAAATCCTGGCCTTACTAGTGGAGTTCATGTCCTGAAAACTAAATAGTTTAAAAAATCACCTCCAAATACACCTCCGTTTCCAAATGGCATGATAAAATTGTACTGAGGGAAGACCTTTGTATCAGATCACAGCAATGGATGCACAGAGAGGGCAGCTCATTTGATAAAACCTTCAATTTTAAGTTCAGTCATTGCTGGCAATACAAATTGGTAGACGTCGATCTGAAGATGTTATTACATGAATTGATGTGGTGCTGATGCCAATTATCGGTACGTTAGCAGCGTAGGGTTTTGGGAGTAAATACAAGCAACATAATCTTTTGAAACGTTGTGTTCAGTTTTGGAAGTGAGAAGAGTTAAAGTCTTAAAGAAGGAACTGCAGATGCTAGAGAAACGAGGGTTACACAAAAGCTGGAGAAACTCAGCGGGTGCAGCAGCATCTAAGGAGCGAAGGAGATAGGCGACGTTTCGGGTCGAGACCCTTCTTCAGAGTTAAAGTCTGTTAGCTGGTATTGATAATTTGTGTGATGTTGTCCATAAAGTCAGATAATAAGTACATTTAAAATACACTTGAGTTAATGTGAAGCAAAAATTAGTGAGATTCGTATTAGAGAGGTGCATTCAGATTCAATGCACAAACAGGTGTTCACACATTTTCCAGTCGTGTGTGAGTTTTCAGTATTTAAATGCAGATGGATTAACACTTTTTATATCTTTCTTTCTCTAAGCAAGAAAAGCCTAAAATCGTTGAACCGCTGGACTATGAGGCAGTGATTGAAGAACTTGAGGGCCAAATTCAGGATCACCCTCTCAAAGACATCTTGCTCTTTCCAGACAACGATTTCTCTGTAAGTTGAGGTTTTACACTTGAAAAGATTTTGTTCAAGCCTAGCTTTTTAGTCACTGTAAATAAGCGGGGTTTTTTTAACTTTAGGTTTTGTGGTACGAGCAATGTAAAACAGTACTCATTTCCTGCAAAAATTGATTCATTGTAGTATTAATGCAAGGTTCTTGACTTTGCATCAATAACGTATTTTTAACTTTTAGAATACCATAGACAATAGACAATAGGTGCAGGAGTAGGCCATTCGGCCCTTCGAGCGAGCACCGCCATTTAATGTGATCATAGCTGATCATCCCCAATCAGTACCCTGTTCCTGCCTTCCCCCCATATCCCCTGACTCCACTATCTTTAAGAGCCCTATCTAGCTCTCTCTTGAAATTAACCAGAGAACCGGCTTCTACTGCCCTCTGAGGCAGAGAATTCCACAGACTCACAACTCTCTGTGTGAAAAAGATTTATATTGACATCCTTGCCATAGAGGGGGTACAGAGAAGATTCACCGGACTGATTCCTGGGATGTCAGGACTTTCATATGAGGAAAGATTGTATAGACTCGGCTTGTACTCGCTGGAATTTAGAAGATTGAGGGGGGATCTTATAGAAATTTACAAAATTCTTAAGGGGTTGGACAAGCTAGATGCTGGAAGATTGTTCCCGATGTTGGGGGAGTCCAGAACAAGGGGTCACAGTCTAAGGATAAGGGGGAATTCCTTTAGGACCGAAATGAGGAAAACATTCTTTACACAGAGAGTCGTGAGTCTCTGGAATTCTCTGCCACAGAAGGTAGTTGAGGCCAGTTCATTGGCTATATTTAAGAGGGCGTTAGATGTGGCACTTGTGGGTAAAGGGATCAGGGGGTATGGAGAGAAGGCAGGTACGGGATACTGAGTTGGATGATCAGCCATGATCACATTGAATGGCGGTGCAGGCTCGAAGGGCCGAATGGCCTACTCCTGCACCTATTTTCTATGTTTCTATGTTTCTATTGTCTTTAGCCATATTCTTACTAATAATGCATTGACCCGTAGACTTTTTTTGTCTTTTCTGTACCACAATAACAACTTATAAGGACCACTATTTTTTCGAATATGATGATTAGATGTGGTGGGCTGAAGTGAATGTACATTCTGAGTACTAAAGACTGACCTGTGTATATGAAGCTGTATTACTGCAGGTGTGCAATAACACTCTGAAACACTAGCTAACTGCCACATTAAACAAACGACTTGACTTGTATTTTTTAACGTGGCCATTGTAGATGCAGTAGCTGTGCTGTTATCGCTCCCGAAGATAGGCACAGAGAGCTGTAGTAACTCAGCTGGTCAGGCAACATCTCTAGAGAAAAGGAATGGGTAATATATTGGGTCTGAACCCTTCTTCAGACTGAAAGTAAGGGGGGGGGGGGCAACTACAGGTAGGAGAAGACCCGAACCTGAGAAAAGAATGGGTGACATTTTGGGTCAGAACTCTTTAAGGTAGGAGAAGGTTCTGGCCTTCTCCTATCTCCAGTTCCTCCCCTCCCCCCCCATCAGTCTGAAGAAGGGTTCTGACATGAAATGTCGCCTTTTTATTTTCTCCGGAGATGCTGCCTGTGTTACACCAGGACTGTGTCTATCTTCTGTATAAACCAGCATTTGCAGTTCATTCCCACGCCAGTTTTCTTTCCCCTTCCCATCATCCAGGGATACAAACAGTCCATCCCAATGAAGCAGCAATATACTTTTCACCAATTTACTGTTTTGCCATTCAGTGCTTACAATCTGCCATCTCTACATTGGACAAAGCAAACACAGGCTGAGTAACAGCAGAATACCTTTTGTCAATCTGCCACAGTGACTCTGAGCTTCCAATCGCCTAAACCAAAAGCAATTGTATCATCTAAACTAACACCATAAACTAAATTAAACTCAACATCTGAACAATCTTGGTCTCTACCCGATTATAGTGATTCCCTTTGCTCTTTCCATCTTTCCATCAGCACACTGGCCCACTTCCCCAACCCCCATATCTCCAACTTAAAACATGCTGTTTTCTTCCTTTTTCATTTCTGATGACGGATCATGGAATCAAAACATTAACTCTGTTTCATCCCTGCACACTGTTATATTCTGAACGGCAGAATGAATAACAACTTACACACAGGATGCCTGGATCACGAGAGAGCTTTTTATTACCCAACATTCCCTGCTTGTATATAACACTAACTCATTAACATTTACATGAATATGACTGAATACATTACACTGCTCTCCTTTTTTTAAGTATTAAATCTACGTACACTGTTACAATTTTGTTGTTGTGATACTTGATTTAAACCAGTATTTATGAAATCTTAAATGATGAACATAATATATTTATTTTACATATTTACACATTTTCATTTTACTTAGACAGTGAGTTACTTAATTTTCAAACTTAATTTGACTACTGGTTTGCAGATCCTGCCTGATCGCCTAACAGTAACAGGTGTAACAGGTTTAGGTGTTGACTCAACTGTAGGCTTGTTTGGCTCTGTTTTAGTACCCTGACTTTGACCAGAGGAATCTGTTTCTTTGTCTGTACTAACTGAACTTCTGTTTCAATCACAGTTGGCTCTCCCAACTCACTTTCAGATAAAGTCTCAGGGATTAGGACTTCATGCTCAGTTTTTGGTTCATCTTTGGCTGGGATCATTTGATCAACATGAACACTTTTGATTCGATCTCCAAATTCAACTAAGTATCTTTTTGTTCCACACAATTCCACTATTTTCCCAACATTCCATTTGTCTCGACTGGACTTGTTGGGAGGACTGAGAACACAAACCTGCTCATCTGGCTTGAAGTACCTCTCCTTTTTGTGGGAGTCAAAATGGCGTTTTTGACTTAACTGTTTTTGCTCAACTCTCAAGGCCAAATTGGGTTGAACTAGACTTAAGGGCCTGTCCTACAAGCATGCAACTCCATGCGATGAGCGCGACCTAACGTGGTCGCTTGAGCCGTCCGGCGTCACGGGGCCGGTCCCACTTCGATCGCCGAAGCCGTGCGGAATTGTACGGAGTTCGTCCCGACATCGCGCGGGGCTCCGAAAAACTGACTATGTTCAAAAATTCCGCGCGGCAACGGCTTGTCGGCTCGCAGTCGCCTCGACGCATTACACACCGCCTCGACATCGTGCCTCCGTGACCCTCTATGTGTGTGGCTCCGTGGCCCTCTGTGTGTGTGCCTCTGTGCCCCTCTCTGTGTGCCCCTCTCTGTCCTGGCGAACTTACCTTAAGACTTCGCTCCAAGTTCGCCTCACTTTGCGCCGCGTTGCGCCACTCACCCGACCTCCGCGCGGCCCTCGCTGCCGGTTTGGTTGCGCTTGCTACATGCAGGCGCATGCTGGTGGGAACGGCCCTGTACAGGGGATCACCCGACCTCCGTGCGGCCCCCGCTTCTAGTTTGATCGCGCTCATCGCATTGAGTCGGATGGTGGTAGGACAGGCCCTTAAGGCGTACTCTTAGCCTTCTCTTCATCAACATTTCTGCAGGTGATTAACCCGTTGTTGTGTGTTGTGTGGTTCTGTGCTTCAGCAAGAAACTAGCCAAATGATGTTTCATGCTGAGCTTTGACCCTGCAAAACCTGTTTCTTGAGAGCTTCTTTGACAATTCTAATAGACCTTTCCACCGCCCCATTGGAGGCTGGATGGTATGGGGGAACAAGTGTTTTACGCCATTCCGCTGCATGAACTCTTTGAACCGTTCTGAACAGAACTGAGGCCCGTTATCAGAAACAAGTTCTTCCGGTAAACCATGGCATGCAAAAATGGATCTCAACTCATCTATGGTACGCTCAGTAGTAGTGCTCGACCCCATATGCTTAACCTCAATCCATTTGGAATGACTATCTACTAGCATCAGAAAATGATCATTACCCTTTTCACCAAAATCTACCTGAACTCTCTGAAAAGGTCTATTTGGCCATGACCAGGGTTGCAGTGGTGTTTTTGGTGGTTTACTCCAGCAATTTTGGCAGATGCTACATTTGCTCACCAGTGACTGGATGTCACTGTCAATACCAGACCAATACACAAAACGTCAGGCAATTGACTTCATGCTTACTATGCCAGGATGTTCGGCATGAAGTTCGTTCATAATTTTGTTTCTCAAAGACTCTGGTACAACCACTCTGTAACCCCACTTAAAGCTCCCTGCTCACATGATAATTCATGGTGTCGATTATGGAAAGGCTTCAGCTCTTAGTTCAGAACTGAGCTCAATCCATTATTGATTTTAGTCCGTCCATTCAATGTCTGTTCATAGACCCACTTCAGCACGGTGTCTTTCTCTGATTCTGCGGCAATTTCTGTTGCAGTCACTGGAAAGTCTTCATCTACCACTTGCATTGTGTAGATTGAGTTCTCACTTCCCACGTCAGAGTTCTCACGGGGAAGTGAGAACTCAATCTGCAACTGCGTTGCACTTGGAGCTTCTGTACTTAACCTTGGAGTCATTCTGGGACAGCAAAATTGCCCAGCGCTGCATCCTTGATGCCGCCATAGAAGGTATAGCTGACTTGGGACCAAGTATCACTAGTAGAGGCTCATGATCAGTCACTAGGGTGGATGGTCTGCCGAGAAGAAACTGATGGAATTTCTTGACTCCGAACACAATGCTGAGTGCTTCCATTTCTATCTGCGCATAGTTGCATTCACTCGGTGATAGGGTGCGGGATGCAAAAGCAATAGGCTTTTCCTGTCCGTCATTCATTATGTGGGAGATCACTGCAGCTACACCATAACTTGAAGCATCACAAGCAAGTTTCATCTTGCGTGTCGTATCGTAGTGAACAAGAAGTTTGTCACTTGTTAAGTGTTCCTTGCAGATGTCATATGCACGATGCTGTTCCTTTCCCCACGTCCATTTCACATCTTTTTCTTGCAGATGATGTAGTGGCTTTAGCACAGTTGCTTAATCTGGAAGGAATCGTGCATAGAACTGCACCATCCCAAGGAATGATCGTAGCTCTGACACATTGTTTGGTTTTGGAGCATTCACTATTGCTTCCACTTTCGACTTCACAGGGCGAAGTCAGTTGGCGTCTACTTTGAGTCCAAGGTAGACCACCTCTGACTGCGCAAATGCACATTTACTTTGTCGCAGTTTGACATTGTGGCTGTTCAGTCGTGTGAGAACTTGCTCGAGGATTTCCAGATGTTCTACCATGTCCTCTGTGAGTATATGAAGGTCATCCTGGTTGCACACACAGTGCGGAATGCCTTGTAATATTTGGTCCATGACAGACTGAAACATTTTCGGGGGGGATTTCACACCATAGCGCAGCTTTGTATATGAATACAAGCCCTTATGTGTGTTGATAGTCAAGTACTGCTGACTTTCCTTTTTTGCTCTCTCCGTATAGGAGCTGAACGGCTCTCTACTATTGTCAAAAATGCCAAGGTTTCCGATGTAGCCCGTGGACGCTGCCATCGTGTTGTTCTCTTTTTTTTTAAAGTCCGTTCAAAAGACCCCGAATTCCTGTCTGTTCTGGTGTAACAATTCACCTAAACCTTGGCTGTACAAAGGCTATTCAGCTTGAGGAATTCGACAAAAAACTCAGTCTAAAATGGTATACAATCCCAAGGATGACATCTTGCCACATAGACACAACATAGAGATAGCCTGTCAAACTCTTGCCGATTTGTACAGCTGCTGTTTTAAACTACAGTCCCCTGCATAGAAAGATCTGCGGCCTATCGAGTCCAGCTCGCAAACAACAGCGACACAACTCCATATTTACTGTTCAAAATATTAAACAATACTGCATGTTGCAAAACAGTCCTGCACTGTATTTAAAGGATGAGTTCACAAACTCTATCCCATCCTCGTCGCCAATTTTGTTATATTCCGGATGGCAGAATGAATACCAACTTACACGCAGGATGCCTGGATTACGAGAGAGTTTTATTACCCAACATTCCCTGCTTATGTACACCAACTCATTAACATATAAATGAATATGCATGAATACATTACACACACGTACTACTTGACTGAATGAGTATCTCAAGAATTTTCTATTTTTAGTTCAGTTTTGAATATTTGCAGTTTTTTGTTTTTTTCAATTAGTTTAATTCTACATTACCAACATCAACATTGTAATACTATGCAAGTACAGTGCTTTTCAGAAAGTATTCAGACCCCTTCACTTTTTCCACATTTTGGTACGTTACAGCCTTGTTTTAAAATTGATTAAATTCTTTTTTTTTATCATCAATTGACACACAATATCCCAGAATGAAGAAGTGAAAACAGGTGTTTACAAATTTTTGCAAAGTTATTAAAAAGAAATAACTGAAATATCACATTTACATAAGTATTCAGACCCTTTGCCACCACTCAAAATTGAGCTTAGTTCACCCTGTTTCCATTGATTATCATTTAGATGTTTCTACAACTTGATTGGAGTCCACCATTGGTAAATTAAATTGATTGGACATGATTTGGAAAGGCATACACTCGTCTATATAAGGTCCCACAGTTGACAGTGCATGTCAGAGCAAAAAACCAAGCCATGAAGACAAATGAATTGTCCGTAGACCTCCGAGACAGGATTGTGTTGAGACACAGATCTGGGTAAGGGTATAAAACAATTTCTGCAGCATTGCAGGTCCCGAAGACCACAGTGGCCTCCGTCATTCTTAAATGGAAGAATTTTGGAACCACCAGGACTCCTCAAGAGCTGGCTGCTCAGACAAACTGAGCAATCAGGGGAGAAGGGCCTTGGTCAGGGAGGTGAGCAAGAACCCGATGGTCACTCTGACAGAGCTCCAGACTTCCTCTGTGGAGATGGGAGAACCTTCTGAAAGAACAACAATATCTGCGGCACTCCACCAATCAGGCCTTTATGGTAGAGTGGCCGGACGGAAGCCACTCCTCAGTAAAAGGCACATGGCAGCCCGCTTGGAGTTTGCCAAAAGGGTTGTTTTCTCTGGTGCGCCGGCCTGCTGAAACCAAGATTGAACTCTTTGGCCTGAATGCCAAGCGTCACGTCTAGAGGAAACCAGGCACTGCTCATCACTTGGCCAATACCATACCTACAGTGAGGCTTGGTGGTGGCAGCATCATGCTGTGGGGATGTTTATCAGCGGCAGGAACTGGGAGACTAGTCAGAATCGAAGGAAAGATGAACGGAGCAAAGTACAGAGAGACCCTTGATGAAAACCTGCTCCACAAAGTTCTGGACCTCAGATTGTGGCTGAGGTTCAATCTTCCAACAGGTCAACGACCCTAAGCACACAGCCAAGACAACACTGGAGTGGCTTTGTGACAAGTCTGTGAATTTCCATGAGTGGCCCATTCAGAGCCCGGTCTTGAACCTGATCGAACATCTCTGGAGGGACCTGAAAACAGCTGTGCATCGACGATCCCCATCCAACCAGACAGAGCTTGAGAGGATCTGCAGAGAGGAATGGGAGAAATTACCCAAACACAGGTGTGCTAAGCTTGTAGCGTCATACCCAAGAAGACTTGAGGCTGTAATCGCCGCCAAAGTACTGAGTAAAGGGTCTGAATAGTTATTTCAGTTATTTCTTTTGAATTACTTTGCAAAATTTCTAAACACCTGTTTTTGCTTTTTTATTATGGAGTATTGTGTGTAGATTGATGATTTAAAAAAAAAGAATTTAATCCATTTTAGAATAAGACTGTAACGTAACAAAATGTGGAAAAAGTGAAGAGGTCTGAATACTTTCTGAATGCACTGTATACTTATTTCCCATTACAATAAATCCTAGAGATTTCTAACTTACTTTTTATTGGTGTTAAAGCAAAGTCAGATATTATGATATTGGTTTAAACAACCCATAAAGACTATGATGAACAACATTATTAAGTACTTCCTTTTAATGCAGCACCATGTCAGTTTCAGTATGACCTATTGTTTTGATCTATCTCACCCTAGGTGAAGTTTAAAATTAGAGTGAATTAATATTTGGGTTGCTCAAATTTACAGTAGATGTGATTTGGGCAGCAGTAATGCCGGGTTCACCAGACTGATTTCTGAGAAGGCAGGACTGGTATGAGGAGAGATTAGGTCTACTGGACTTGCATTCACAAACGTTTGGAAGAATTTGAAGAGATTTTAAGCCTCTGGAAGGGTTTGATGCTTAGCAAGCAAGCAAGATATTTCCTTTGACTTGGGGTGTCCAGAACTGGATTCACAATCTCAAGATATTAAAAGCCACTTAGAACTGTTGTGAAGAGAATTTTATTCTCCAGGAGAATGGTGAACCCATGCAACGTTCCACCAGTGAGGTTGTGGAGGCCAGGTCACTGAATATATTTGAGCAAATGATGATAGATTTGTATGTATAGGAAGGAACTTCAGATGCTGGTTTAAACCGAAGATAGACGTAAACAGCTGGAGTAACTCAGTGGAACAGGCAGCGTCTATGGAGAGAAGGAATGGGAGACGTTTCGGGTCTGAAGAAGGGTCTTGACCCGAACCGTCACCCATTCCTTCTCTCCATAGATGCTGCCTGTCCCACTGAGTTACTCCAGCTTTTTGTGTCTATGATAGATTTCTAGCCATGGATGGCTTCAAGGAATTTGAGGAGTGAATGGGAATGAGGTATTGCGACAGTGGACCAGTCATGATTGTATTGAATGGTAGAGCAAGCTTGAAGGGTTGAATGGCCTCATCTTGCCTCATCCTCATCCTATTTTTTTTTTTCTGTTTTTACATTTCTAAAGATATTATTAAGACCAACAAAATTCAGGTTCACATTTCCCTCAGTTGCTAAGAAGTCCGTGGATAGATGGAGTTTTTTATTCCTAATTTAAGCCTATTTTCAATTGCATGGTATTGTTTTTTTTTAAAGTTTTTAGACTGGGGGTGTTGAATCCCTGTCTACAGTACCTTATCCTTTGGAGAAAGACAACATGTGGCCAAAACGCAACAAGAAATTAATGTCTAGATTTGGAGATCCATGTAGACTTCTTATAATCCAGTGACTGCATGTGATGGCTTGAATCGCAAGTGATGAGCGCACATCTGAATGAGCTACAAATTAACTCATAAATTTGGACATACAATATAGCCAGACATTCAGATTTAATTTACTCTGGGTCCCAGTCCCCAAAGCCATAAATCTGCAAATAAAAGATCAGCAAATATCCGGAATACATGCCACTGGCATCCACAGAGGGACAGAGCTGTCTAAAATGTACACAAATCCTTTGCACATTTACCTCCTTGTCTGGAAGAAAAGAAAAGCAAATGTTAAAAATAATAGTGAAGATATGGCTCAAGTTTTTAAAAACCAATATCAACATATTATCCTTTGTCCTACTTACTCTTTAAATATATGCAGTGCAAAACGCGCCTGCATTATTTCCAAACACCTGTATTAGTTACGGAGACTAAAATGTAGTAATTATAATAACATTTGTGATTCATGATTTAACCATTGATGGACCCCAGGAGTGTGATGAAACTGGGCATTGGTTGGAGGAACTCAGAAACAACAGTGAGCATTTGTTTCTTGGAAATAAGTCTTATGATAGCAAGCTCAATGTTTGAATCCATCACTTTGCTGATGTTTGTGCGTAGGCTGATAGGATAATAACTGGCCGGATTGGATTAATCCGGCTTTTTGTGACATGCCATACTTAAGCATTTTCTCTCATTGCTGGGTATGTGCCAGTGTTTCTCCGTCGCTGTGGAGAAACAGATTGACTGGACCTGCAGCAAGGTCCAAGAGAATGCATTTCCAATACAATAGTTGGGATGCTCTCGGGTTTCTCTCAGCTACAGGTGGAAATTAATTGCACTGATAGTGGCTTCCCTTCTCATGTATCTATACACTGCGAAAGGATCGATTGTAATCACATATTGTCTTTCTGCTGACTGGTTAGCATGCAACAAAAGCTTTTCACTGTACCTCATGACAATAAACTACACTGAAACTGCTGGGGGGTTGAGATGGATGAGTCATTTGCCAGTTCTGCTCAGGCTGCTAACAAACACAAATCTCCTGGTATTTGCGCTTATATGCTCGACTCGGCCAGCATTTGGGAAGGAGGGGAATGTTCACGAAGACTCCTCCTCATTCTTTTTGCTGTTTAACCGCCCACTGTCACAAGTAGTCAGATGTGTTGGATCTGCAGAGGGTTTGAGCTGATTTGTAGGTTGTGGAATTGTTTGGTTTGGTCTCTGCCTTCACCATTCAGCACGTAGGTAGTCTAGCGTTAATTTCCACAAGCTGGCACCTTGTCCCTTCTGGCATACGGCTTTGCATTCTTCATTGAACTGTGGTTTCGCTCTTGGCTTAATGACGATGAAAGCATGAGGGGTGTGCCAAGACCTATGTTACTGACCATGGTAGAATGCAGTTCTGTTGCTCCTGATAGCCTGTGCCATTTCCTGAATACCCAGCAACACGCTGCTGGATCAGTTATGAGTCTGTCCCATCTACAGTGATGGTAGTTCCACAACAAGAAAGAAACTTGTCCTCACATAGGCAATATGCTGGTTACTTCTACCACTGCTACCAAAAACATAAGGATCGATGCCACTCAGATTACCGAGGACAGCATCAGGATGCTTTTTCCCGTATTGTTATTTTCTTCACCTGTGATGATGGATCCAGCCTGACAAATATATAACAACATACATTTTAGCGGGAAGGATTGTGGAGGTTCAACTTGATTGTCTTTGTTGAATTCAGGGCATAGTTCCTTACTGATACGACCCATCTGAATTATCTTGCTTGCTTTATTGTTGGCTGATATAAGTTTAGTTTAGAGATGTGGCACGGAAACAGACCCTTCGGCCCACTGAGTCCGCACTGACCAATGATCACCCGTACGCTAGTTCTATCTTATCCCAGTTTTGCATCCTACATGCTTGGGGCAATCTTTACAGAAACAGATTAACCAACAAACCAGCACGTCGCTGGAATGTCAGAGGGCACCGGCGCACCCGAAGAAAACCCACGTGGTCACCGGGAGAACGTACAAACTTTGTACAGTCAGCACCCATAGTCAGGATCGAACCTGGGTCACCGGCGCTGTAAGGCAGCAGCTCTACCATCATGCCATCACTGTGAGGTCTTACATCAGCCCAGCCATATAATTGAATGGCCTGTAGTTCATTTTTGAAGGGCAGCTGGAAATCATCCATTGTACAGTGGATCTGAGGTGTCACATAGGATGGCAGATGACCTCTGAAAGTATGAGCGAAAGAGATGACTGCAATGCTATTATTCCCTGTTTCGTAGTTCATACAAATAAACATGATGACCGGCACTCCATAAAACTTTGACCCTGAGTAAAATGTAATGTAATAACTGTAATAATATAATAAGGTAAAATGTAGTAACCCTGGTAATCTACCAGAAAGATTGAAAGTAATGCATTTATATAGTGCTTTTCACATCTATTTTCAGATATCTCAAAGCAGTTTGCAGCTATTGAGGTACAATTGGCGCTTGTCATTATTCTACCGACAGAAATGCAACAGCACATTTGTGTCTAACACGCTCTTAAAGAAGTAGCGTGGTAATGAACAAAATATCAGTTTTAGTAATGCAGTTTGAGGATAAATACTTGAGGACATTTAGATGATTCTTTCATTTTCCTTTGATCGTTAACATTTATTTCTTCATTGGGTGTTGACGCTGCACATCAGGCCAGCATCTTATTTCCCAAACATAACTCACCTCACTCCTGTAACATCCTCTTCACAATTCTCCTTCTGATCAAGCCTTTAGCTGCTCTTATTCCCCCAAAAACTCTCGCTCGCTCACTCACTCACCGACTCACTCCCCCTCCCCCTCCCTCCCTCCCTCCCTCTCCGTCCGTCACTCACACACTCACTCACTCGCTCGTTCACTCATTCACTCACTCACTCACTCACACTGGCTCACTCACTCACATTCACACTCGCACACACTCTCGCACACACACTTTCTCACAGACATACTCTCGCACACGCTCTCACACACATGCATGCACACACGCAAACAATCCAGATGACGTCAGTACACAATATCTGCTTATTTTCATCTGCGTGAAGTGCGGTGGATACTATATCACCATCAAAATGCATGTTACTGCGTCACCTTCCTTAACTTCTTGTTCAAATGATAAAATTATCCTCATATCCTGGCTTAGAAGGGATTAAAAATAAATCATTATAATGAAAGCCAAAGTATTTAGAATGCAGCATGAGGAATTTATATTTTGAAATATGTGTTTATGGAAATATACAAATTTCAGATTTAATAATATAATGAGGGGATTTTCAGTGGAGCTTTAGGTCTGTGATTTATGCACGTAAAATGCTTAATGCCTGCTTCCGGCAATCACAGGAATCCCTATAAATGTTGTCAGATACATTTCGATAGACACTTGATGGAGAGCTGTGTTTCATAACATTGGGTTACATTGTGCCTATTTTGCATTCACATTCACATTCCACCCTGATAGGTATTATTGTTGTTTGATTTTTTTCTATTTCCCATGGTAAGCTATCAAACTTGTATTTTAAAAACTAAAGAAAATAATTTAGTTTAGTGTGGAGATACAGCACAGAAACAGGCTTTATCTTAGGTTTTTAATATAGATTAGAGATACGGAGAGGAAACGGGCCCTTCGCCCCACCGAGTCTGTGCCGACCAGCGATCCCCGCACACGAACACTATTACAACACGCTAGGGACAATTTACCGATTAAAGTACGAACATGCATGTAATTGGAGTGTGGGTGGAAACCGGAGCATGCAGAGAAAACCCATGCAGTCACAGGAAGAACCTACAAACTCTGTACAGACAGCACCTCTAATCAGGAGCTGTAAGACAGCAACTCTACCGCTGCGCCACCCTTCCACCCCATAATGTATCAGAACAATTTATATGTACAGAGATAAAGATAGTGTGGATACACATGGGAGTAATTTCCTTTGATGATGTAACAACTCGTACAATGGCAACATTTCAGTAAACCTGTGAGTGGTATAATAGCAGATAATGGCGACCACCAATTTAGGGAGCAAATGTTTCGAAAGAAACAAAGTTAACATTTGAGATTAATGACCTATTATTATTTTAATTGTAATATTTAATAAAGAAGGAAGAAATAAAATACCAAATCTCTTAGCCAAACATCATTCGTAGTGAAAATGGTGGGATCTTTAATGAAGGATGTAATAATAATATCCAGCAAGGAATATTAGGATTGTACAAAGTCAGTATGAAGACTATAAAAGGGCGATTGAAAGGGAAACTGAACCACCCTATCACCAACTAGAGAGCGGTCCTGACCTACCTACCATCTATCTCATTCGAGACCCTCAGACCATTGTTCATCAGTCCTTACTAGACTTAACCTTGCACTAACTATTATTCCCTTTATCCTGCATCTGTACACTGTGGACGGCCTGAATGTAACCATGTACAGTCTTTTCGCTGACTGGATAGCACGCAACTAAAAAGCTTTTTGCTGTACCTCAGTGCACGTGACAATAAACTAACCTAAACTAAACTAAACTAAAGATTGTAGAGAGCATTCGCTGGAATTCTGTGAGGATTGACAAGTAAGAATAGAACAGGGGAAAATATAGATTCATTTATTTACATTTTCAGAAGGTTTTAAATATTCCGAAGGGCAACAGAGTTGAAGCAGGTGGAACAGGGCGTAATATACCCGCATGGATAGAGAATTGGTTAACGGACGGAAGGCAAATAGTGAGAATAAAGTGCCTTTTTTTTAATTGTTAGGCTGTGTCTTTTGAGATAACACAGATGTTGGTACTTTGTTTCCAATTATTGACAATCTATATTAATGATTTGGCTGAGGGGACAGAATATCATATTTGCAAGCATGCTGATGATCCAAAACTGGATGGGATTGTGAGTACAGAGGAAGATGTAAAGAGACATCAAGGCAGTACAGACAGCAGCAAGTGACTGGGTGAAAACATGAAACATGGATTATCTAGTGGGAAAATGTAAAATCATCATTGGCAATAGATTGGAAAATCTTGATTATATATAAGTCATGGAAAACTATGACACACATATATTCAGCAATCAGGAAAACAAATGGAATATTGGCCTTTATTATGGGACGATTTGAATACACTGTTAAAGATATCTTCCTACAATTTCATTGTGTGTCTTAATCCTGCTTTGGAGAGGGTGGAGTGAGGATTCCCCCAGACTGGTTATAAAGAGGGTTTGTTGGCTGAGCCTATATTCTCCAGGTCTAGATGAATGAGGGGTGATCTCAGTTAAACGTACAATATTATTGTAAAATAAGATGCAGAGAGGATGTTTCGCCTGGGAGATACAAAATTAGGATTCTAGAACAAGGGGTCACAGTTTCTGAATAAGGGGCAGGAATGAGGTAAAATTAAATGTCTTTACTCAGAGGGCGAAGAATCTTTGGAATTCTCAATATCAGAGGATAGTAGAGTCTCTGTCACTTGAGTTTATTAGGAGCAGAGATCAATAGATCTGTGAAGATAGACACAAAATGCTGGAGTAACTCAGCGGGACAGGCAGCATCTCTGGAAAGAAGGAGTGGGTGACGTTTCGGATTGAGACCCTTCTTCAGACCCCTCTTCTCCTCCTGATGCCAACTGACCAACATTTTCTGTTTTATTTCAGTATTTTAGCGTCTGAGATTTTCTTTAGCTTTTGCAACCAAACATTGGAACGTGAACAATGTCACTGAAAAAAAAAACACAAGCATTCGCTGTGATTTCATTCAGATTATTTACATTTACCTGTTTCTGATGAACAGCTAGTCAAATTACAAAGGACACTAAATTATTACTGAACGATACCTAACAGATTAATTACTCTTTTTTATGTCCAGGCATCATCGAGCCTGCGGGAACGACGTACCATATATTCCACCGTGCCTGAGGGGGCTGAAAATGAAGCAGAAAGTCTCCTTGTGAAACAGGTAAAGGATGAAAATATTGAAATTCATGGCTCTATACAAGTTGGTCTTGCACCTTCAGTTCAATAGCATCTGATGGATTTCCAAAGTAGACAAAAGTGCTGGAGAAACTCAGAGGGTGCAGCAGCATTTATGGATCGAAGGAAATAGGCAACATTTCGGGTCAAAACCCTTCTCAAACTGATTTAGGGTGGGGAGAAGAAAGGAAAAAGGAAGAGGAGGAGCCTGAGGGCTGAGGGAGAGCTGAGAGGGGGAGGAGAAGTTCATTTAGTCAGCTGATCAGAATTAAAACATTGAACGTAGAAAAGTACAGCACAGGAAAATACCCTGTGGCACACAATGTCTGTGCTGAACATGATGCCAAGATAGAGAAATCTCATGATCTGCCTGCACATGATCTACGGTACATTGCTCCATTCCCTGCATCACCATGTTCCTATCTAAATGCCTTAAAGAGCCTTGCATTTGAATGGATGCAAAAGTGACCTGGCTGAGCTACAGCGCATGGATCTTATCATTCATTGTTGTCATTTATGCTTGAAACTTATTCTTGCGTTACCACTAAAATAAGAATTACAACTGTGAATCAAATAATTTTTTTCTTTGTTTAGAATTTACTTTAGACTTTAGTGATACAGTGTGGAAACAGGTCCTTCGGCCCACCGGCTCGGGCAGTGATCACCCTGTACACAAGTGCAATCCTGCACACCAGGGACAGTTTTTGCAATTACTGAAGGCAATTAACCTACAAACCTGTACGATGGGTTCCTGGCCCCCACCACTTTCTGTGTAAAAAGGGTTAGTCCCTGCCATGAACAATCATTTCATGAGCATCGAATGACTTGGATCATTTTATTGAAGGAGCAAAATACCAGTTAAAGGAGAAAATAGTAACTCAGATAAATCCTATTTTCTGTTTTTGTTGGTTTATGTTTTAGAGTTGGCATTGTCGATTTTGAAATGTGACAGGATTATTTTGTGCTTGAGGCCAATATCTACTTTTATGCAGATGATGGATAGGTTGTGTGCTGGCTGCTGTTGAAATATTTCCTCAAGCCCATTATTTTTATTTAACTTGGAAATAAGTGAAATTAGGACTGTCTTTTGTTAAAGGGGCTGCATATGATTTAAATATGCAATGCTGCAGGTAAATGAATTAGCTAATTTAACTAAAATAACTAAGGATTGGTGACTTTTGATTGTAAATAGCTCACCATTCTTCATGGGATAAATCTTATATTTCTTTCCTCTATATTTATTTTCATCTCCACCCTTAAAGTATGACCTCTCTCATGAAAATCGAACCTCTTTTGTTTAGGACATGTGTTGTTGAAACCACCTTTCCTGCACTTTTTGCTTCAAATTGGGCTGATCGCTAGTTAACCACTTCCTGAGTCTCTGCTCTATGAGCATTTGCACAGGAGTGCATCGTATTGTGGTGTGTGGCTTAGAAGAAACATAGCAAGTCAATATTTCACAGCAGTGTTCCATTAGCCGATCACGCCTTGTTCCTCCAATACTTTCTTTACAGCGTGAACTGACCATTTGCTTCCCGTTTAATGCTGGCTGGAAGGAGAAGCGAAACTGTGCTTCATTCCGTTACTATTCATAATTTGTTCAAATTGAAACCATCTGGACTGTGGGTCATTATCTGATTAGACTTACTCGGGAAGAATGTGTGTCAAATGGATGGATCAATATTTTTTTTTCCAGATATTTTGCGGTGCATAAAGAGCATTCTTTAAAATTAAAATCACTTCATTACTTTTTAATTTAAAAAAAAGTAACAGTTAAATGAATTAAAACCACATAAAACAAGCAAAATCATGTAATTACACTTGGTTAGTTGTAAATTAAGTAATGTTGTTTTCCTTCGGAAAGGTTTCTTGTTTTTGATTTGAATTGTTGCATTGTGTCTACGCAAGTTCCGACCAGGATTATGTGCAGTATGTTCCAGCAAAGTGCATTGGGTTCCCACTTCCCCTGTAGTTTCATGCATCAACTTAGTCAGGACATTACTGCTGCAAAAGTGACTAAGAAGTTTAATTTAGTTTAGTTTAGAGATACAGCATGGAAACAGGACCTTCCGTCCACCGAGTCTGCGCTGACCGACAATCACCCCATACACTAGTTCTAACCTGCACTCTAGGGACAATTTACAGAAACTAATTAACATACAAACCCGCAAGTCTTTGGAATGTGGGAGGAAACTGGAGCACCCGGAGAAAACCCACGCGTCACAGGGAGAAAGTGCAAACTCCGTACAGATGGCACCTGTTGTCAGGACCTGGGTCTCTGGTGCTGTAAAGCAGCAACTCTACCGCTGTGCCACTGTGCTGCTCAGTTCTGGACAACAGTGTTAGCACAGGAAGCCTGAACTCGATGGCACTGTGTGGAGAAATGCTGGCAGTTGGGCATGGAATTGCTACCATTTCCCAGCCAACTATAGCCTGATGTGATGGGCATGTAAATCCAGTCTAGTGTATCACATGGAGTTCGGAATGTACTAGGTAGCTTCATGGCAGTTATGTTTTGATCTTGACCAAATTACCCAAGTGGGTAGAATTTCTAAGTGCCCCCAATAATTGAAGGATGTCAGTAATGGAAGGATATCACTGACCTCTCCTACATGTTTTGATTTGTCATCCAATTTATTTTTTGGATATCTTGCACCATTTACTAAATCTGGAGCTTCAAGATGCCCACTATCTGAGTCTGATCCATTCCAGGTCTAATCCATTCCAGCAGGGAAGAGAGAGCAGGTCCGAAATTAGTTTTATATTTCACTACTAAACGTTAACGCAACAGATAAAACAATTGCCTCATATGTTGTCAGCATCTATTAAATATATTTTTGATCTCTATCGGGGTGGCAGAGTCCATCACTATGGCTGTTCTATTTTTGTGTACTTCCTTCTAGTTTGATTTCAATGAAATGAATTGATTTCATTGTCCACCTATACAACAAAGATAAAAATTCACCATAGACATTCAACTATGCCAAGTGAAAGAAGGATGATAGTGGGCTCAGATACCGGGCATCGTGAAGTTCTAGATTTAGTAAATGGTACAAGATATTCAAAAAATAGATTGGATGACAAATCAAAACAAATTGGAAAAGTCCGTGATTTTCACAGTGTAGGGCATCAACGCTAACAACACCATTAAGAGGCACTGTAGCACTTGGGTCCTCCGTTGTTCGACTTGTGCACTGTTTGCAGCAAGCTATTATTGGAAGAGATTTGCTTGTTGGAGTAAGCCAACATGAAACAAAAGTTTCACGTTGCCATGGTGATGGGCTCAGAAGGCAAACGTCCCAGCTGCTGTGCCAAATGCTGAAAAGCCAGCTGAAAGGAAAAGCAAAGCAAGATTGGCCAAGAATAATTTGGCAGATGACTGTAAAAAGAGTTTCTGGAGGCTATGGCAATTGGGTAAAGGCAGCGCAAACAGACAATAACAGAAATGTCCATAAATAGCTGTGGCTCGCTGGAAGGATGGGACTCATAGGGATACTTTGCCTATCATCCTATATCACTCTCTGTTTAGTTTAGTTTACAGAGTTTAAATGTTCTCCCCGTGACCGAGTGGGTTTTCTCCATGTGCTCCGGTTTCCTCCCACACTCCAAAGAACCATAGGTTTGTAGAGTGATTAGCTTTGGTACTGATTGTAAATTGTCCCTGGTGTGTTAGATAATGCTTGAGTATAGGGATCGCAGCTCGGTGCGGACTTGGTGGACCGAAGGCTCTGTTTCCGCAAAGTATCTCTGAACTAAACTAGAAAGATACAGCATGGAAACGGGCCACTCACTCCACTGAGTCACACCGACCATCGATTACACGTGCAGTAGTTCGATGTTATTCCACTTTCAAATCCTGCACACTAGGGAGCAATTGACAGAAGCCAATTAACCTGCACATTGCCTGTCTTTGGAATGTGGAAGGAAACCGGAGCACCCAAGTGACCACAGGGAGAACGTACAAACTCAGCGCAGATATGGTCAGGATTGAATTGGAGCTCTGGCACTGTGAGGTAGCAGCTCTCACACTGCACCACTATGCCACCCTGATTGAGTTTTTCGCTGTTATTATGCAGTTTATGTTGTTCATGTAGTTTATGTTGTCTAGTTTGAAAGTGTTCAGAAAATACTTACAAGGATGTCGCCAGGACTAGAGAGTGTGAGCTATAGGGAGAGGTTGAGTAGGCTGGGTCTCTATTCCATGGAGCGCAGGAGGATGAGGGGAGATCTTATAGAGGTAGACAAAAGCATGAGTGGAATAGATTGGGTAGATGCACAGAATCTTTTGCCCAGAGTAGGGGAATCGAGGACCAGAGGACTTGAAGGGGTTAAAGATTTAATAGGAATCCGAGGGGTAACTATTTCACACAACAGGTGGTGGGTGTATGGAACAAGCTGCCAGAGGAGATAGTTGAGGCTGGAACTATCCCATAATTTTAAGAAACAGTTAGACAGGTACATGGATAGGACTGGTTTGGAGGGATATGGACTAGTGCAGGCAAGTGGGACTAGTGTAGCTAGGACATGTTGGCAGCTGTGGGCAAGTTGGGCCGAAGGGCCTGTTTCCACACTGTATCACTCTATAGGTCTATGACTATGTGGATTTACCTATGTGGATAAAATGGTCGGCACGGACTGGAAGGGCCGAGAAGCCCTGTTTCCGTGCTGTAATTGTTATATGGTTATTTGGTTATATGGTTACCCTTAATAAGCAAGATAGACATCGAGGAATGGAAGGAATTTGGAAATAATCTAACTGGCTTCTTTTGTCTCATTTCCCTAGGCCTGTAAATACTATAATTCCAACTGGAATACTGTGAGCTACAAGTATGAAGCCTATTCAGGGGATCTCAAACAGTTACCTCGGTAAGATTTATATTGTAATTCTAATTGTCCACAGAGTGCATTTTCAGTTGCTTGTGATTTGCTGTTAAAGAATAATAAATACCGAATTTGCATTTTGATGTGGATACAATTAAATGTTTGAAGGACAAGTTGTGTAATTGCTACAATAATGCTAGAAAAAACAGATAGATTAGAAACACGTGACATCTACAGACCTCAGTGCTGTTTTCTTCAGTGGGCGAGCATATCGAAGTATTCATGTTTCTGTTATTTATTTTCATAGCTCTGTCATTGAAAGGAATTCATCCAGAAATCTGAGCTGATTGTGTGGTGGGAATGGAAAGAAAACGATTTCACATTCTTTTCAGAGTAGCCGCAGATATGACAGCCAATTTACAGTATGTCATGTATACAATCATGACAAGATTATCTATGTTAGTAATGTTAATTGAGGGATTTGATTTAATTAGTACAAATGTCAGAGGTTATGGGGAGAAGGTAGGAGTATGCGGTTAGGAGGGAGAGATAGATCAGCCATGCTTGAATGGCGGAGTGAACTTGATGGGCCGAATGGCCTAATTCAGCTCCTATTACTTATCATGTCATAGGTAATTCGACCCATCAAGTCCACTCTGCCATTCAATCATGGCTGATCTATCTCTCCCTCCTAACCCCATTCTCCAGCCTTCTCCCCATAACCCCTCACACCCATACTAATCAAGACTCTATCTCTGTCTTAAAAATATCTATTGCCTTGGCCTCCACAGCCGTCTGTGGCAAAGAATTCTACAGATTCACCACCCTCTGACTGAAGAAATTCCTCTTCACCTCCTTCCTCAAGGAACGTCCTTTAATTCTGAGGTTATAACCTCTAGTCCTAGATTCTCCCACTAGTGGAAACATCCTCTCCAAATCCACTCTATCCACGCCATTCACTCCTCGGTAAGTTTCAATGAGGTTCCCCCTCATCCTTCTAAACTCCAGCGAGTGCAGGCCCAATGTCATCAAACGTTCTTCATATGTTAGCGTACTCATTCCTGGGATCATTCTTGTTGACCTCCTCTGGACCCTCTCCAGAGCCAGCACATCCTTCCCCAGAAATGACGCCAACAATACTGCAAATGCCGCTTGACCAGCGCCTTATGGAGCCTCAGCATTACATCCCTGTTTTTGTATTCTAGCCCTCTTGAAATAAAACCATATGGATAAATATCAGTCAGGAAATCTCAGAATACATTTCCTGGGAGCAAGTTCCGACCGCAGAATAATTTGCCAACTAATTTACTGTCAAACATATTCAGAAGTGATTAAGATATATTAAGGTTATTAATATTTTCAAAATATGAACAAAGTTTTAAAATATAAACAAATCTTTGCAATTGAAAGTGCATAAATGAAAATAAAATCATTTAAGTTTAATTACTTCTTTCAAAAATGTAAATTATCTGAAACTTCACTTCTCTCCCACAAATATGTATTTCAAACTATCAGTCTGAAAAAGGGTCTCGACCCGAAATGTAAAACCCCTGTCCCACCGTGCGAGGTAATTCAAGAGGTCTCCCGAGTTTTTTTTTTAAATCGGACTCGTGGTAAGTACGCAGAATGTACTTACCGGGAACGTCGGAGCTCGGGACATCTCTTAGCGGCTCGTAACGCTAACGGCAGGTACCCGGGAAACGCGATAAACTCGTGGAGATTTTTCACAAGGTTAAAAAATCTTCACGAGAGCCCTGAGTACCCTCGAACGGCCATTACCATAATTCTCCGAGTTCGAATCAGGGGAAACTCGAGAGAACTCTTGAATTACCTCATACAGAGGGACAGGGGCTTAACTCATTCCTTCTCTCCAGAGATGCTGCCTGTCGCACTGAGTCACTCCAGCATTTTGTGACTATGTATCTTTCTTGGGTACACGCAATCCAGAGCCAACGATTGGCTTATTGGAACCACCCTACCTGATGTCATCTGCTGCCGACCCTGATTTGTCCTGGTCTTTTTTTGCTTCCAGTCCTTTTTAATGAAGCAACTGGGATCACTGTTTTGGGCCAGATCTACATGCCAGATTTAGTAGGTAGATTCCACAGGCAATTTTAGAATATCACTGGTCCATCTCTGGACTCTATACTGGGGACCACCATGTTCTTGTTCATTGGCATTGAGTCCTAATCTGCCTGGCACTTTGGAACATTCTCTTTGTGAAGTTCCACACTGATTCCATAGGAACTTTTCCTTCCAGAGTGCGCTTGGTGTGACTCAGTTCATTTTCCTCATCTGAAAGAACATTGCATTTGTGATAGTACTCCTTCTGTACCGCACTAAGAGTACAGCCTGGAAATTGTACGTTTAGCTTAGTATAGAGGTACAGCATGGAAATAGGCCCTTCAGCCCACTGAGTCCATACCGACCATCCACTCATGTTAATTCTATGTTTATACTACTTTCTTATCCACTCCCTACACACTCGGGAGTCCAATTGATGTACAAACCCACACATCTTTGGGATGTGGGGGAAATGGAGAACTCTGAGGAAAACTATGCAGTCACAGGGAGAATGAACAAACTCCACACAGACAGCACCCAAGGTCAGGATCCCGGGTCTCTGGTGCTATGAGGCAGCCGCCCAACCAGCTGCACCACTTGATATGCTACCAGGGTGCCGCACGATTTGCTGCCCCGCCAACAGTCTGTCTGTTTTTTTGTCTTTAAAAAAAAATATTAGTGTGTGTTAAAGGTTTGTGTAAATGTTCCCCGGTTTGTTTTATGTAGGCGGAGGGGGAGGGGGTCGGGGGAAACTTGATTTTAGTTTCTTATGTTCCCGGAGATGCGATTGTTTTCTGGATTGTATCTCCGGTCGCTCTGCGGCCTAACATCGATGGAGCCGGGGATCTCCCCAGACTGACTTTGAGCCCCACTGCGGGGGCGTGGGCTTAACATCGGAGCCGATTCCTTGTCTGGGATCGCTCTAACCGCGGCCTGCGGACCTTACCATCGAGCTCGCAGTCTCGGGAGAAACCGAGTCGGGAAGCTCCAACGACGCAGAGGCTCAACCAGCCCCGACGCGGGGTCCGATCGCCGGCGCAGGGGGGCTGACATCCCCCCTTTGCAGGAGCTGATCGCCCCGATGCAGATGGCCCAAATGCCGCTGGCTACGTGAGTCAAGATCGTCCCTTCAACGGAGGGCTCGAGGCTCCCGACCTCGGGAGAGCAAAAAAGGGAAGAGATTTGAACTTTATTTCGCCTTCCATCACAGTGAGGAATGTGGAGGAGTCAATGTGGAGGATGTTTATGTTAAAATGTGTTTTGTGTGTTCCGTTGCTTTTTATTTGTATGACTGACTTGGCAAATGAAATTCCTCGTATGTTGCGAAACATACTTGGCTAATAAAGTGTTATTGTGATTGTGATTGTAAGACAGTGTCAGGTACTATTTGGAGTTAGAGGGAAAATTGAGTTTTAATCCTCATAGTCATAGAGTCACAGAGCACTGAAACGGCTTGTTCATGCTTTTCTAATCAGCTTGTTCAACCTTTTCTATTCTTTGATCGATCCGTATCTGTCAAACAAATGTGAAGTAATTATCCCATCGGTTGGATGTCAAAATCACATACTGTCCGTCAATAGTTATGTGAAATAATGAAACAATGATGTTAAATCATTGATGTTAATCACAATAAAAGGATACTTTTTAAACCATTGCATTTTAATAAATGTAAAACTGTTTAATACTCTAGTGAGTAAATGATTAAGATAATTAGACATGTCCTTTTTTTTTAAGAAAACAGTTTAAACCAGAGAAACTGCCATCACATTCGTTTGAGATTGATCATGATGATGTTGAAAAAGATGAGGTACGTGTGGTGAAGAGACCGTGTAATTCCTTAATGTTGCAATATCATAAGATCATAAGTGATAGGAGTAAATTAGGCCATTCGGCCCATCAAATCTATTCAATCTAATTCATTCGTGGCTGATCTATCTCTCCCTCCTAACCCCATTCTCCTGCCTTCTCCCCATAACCTCTGACACCTGTACTAATCAAGAATCTATCTATCTCTCCCTTAAATATATCCACTGACATTGGCTCCGCAGCCTTCTGTGGCAACGAAATCCACAGATTCACCACTCTCTGACTAAAGAAATTCTTCCCCATCTCTTTCCTGAAAGAACATTCTTTAATTCTGAGGGCTTTAGGCCTAGATTCTCCCACTAATGGAAACATCCTCTCCACATCCACTCTATCCAAGCCTTTCACTATTTTATACCTTTTAATGAGGTCCCCCTCATTCTTCTAAACGCTTATCAAACGCTCACCATATATCTATGGTTAATATATTCTCTTGCTTTATCTTAACATTTGCTTAAATTGTGGTCTCTTACGTTTTAATATTATCATAGTTATGTTATTTTCCTCCCACTTGTGCGATCGTAGATGCAATCAAATCTTCCAGTTGTTTTTGCATTCATCACCGGAGACTACCATACTGATAAATAATTCCGTCTGCAGCACTGTCATAATTACCAACAATTAAAGTGGATAAACAGGTATTATTTTGGGCCAGAACATGAGGAGGTACTGCACCCATTTTCAGTTGCATTTCTGTCATTTGAATGCAAATACTGCCAACATATTTCCACAGAAAAATCACTCCAAATGCAATCCTTTATAAGAAGCCCGCAGTAATTTTAGTTCGTACAGGAATGTTGACAGGAATCCTTTTAGGTTTTACTTTTTATGTTGTGCCTCTTTCTCTTTCGGCATCTAATGCCTTGCAGAATTTTGGGTGGAGGGAACAGCAAATAATTGAACAAATCCCGGGTTAAACCAGGATTTTGCATAACTTGCACCTCTTTGTTGTCCTCTGGATAGAAATTCTGGGAGTCCTCCTTATGACGAGAGTATGGCTGGTGAGACATAAGGCATGCTGGGATTTATGAAGGCACAGTGGCGCAGCGGCAGAGTTGCTGCCTCACAGCGCCAGTGACGGGGGGTTCGATCCCAACTACGGGTGCTGTCTGTACAGAATTTGTAGGTTCTTCCCGTGACCTTGTGGGTTTTCTCCAGGTGCTCTGGTTTCCTCCCACACTCCAAAGACATACAGCTTTGTAGGTTAATTGGATTCAGTAAAATTGTAAATTGTTCCTAGTGTATAGGGTAGTGTTAGTGTACGTGGGGATCGCTGGTCGGCACGGACTCAGTGGGCTGAAAAACATAGAAACATAGAAAAACATAGAAAAATAGGTGCAGGAGTAGGCCATTCGGCCCTTATTGCCTGCACCGCCATTCAATGTGATCAAGGCTGATCATCCAACTCAGTATCCGTACCTGCCTTCTCTCCATACCCCCTGATCCCTTTAGCCACAAGTGCCACATCTAACGCCCTCTTAAATATAGCCAAAGAACTGGCCTCAACTACCTTCTGTGGCATAGAATTCCGGAGACTCACCACTCTCTGCGTAAAGAATGTTTTCCTCATCTCGGTCCTAAAGGAATTCCCCCTTATCCTTAGACTTGACCCCTTGTTCTGGACTCCCCCAACATCGGGAACAATCTTCCAGCATCTAGCTTGTCCAACCCCTTAAGAATTTTGTAAGTTTCTATAAGATCCCCCCTCAATCTTCTAAATTCCAGCGAGTACAAGCCGAGTCTATCCAATCTTTCCTCATATGAAAGTCCTGACATCCCAGGAGTCAGTCTGGTGAATCTTCTCTGTACCCCCTCTATGGCAAGGATGTCTTTCCTCAGATTTGGAGACCAAAACTGTACGCAATACTCCAGGTGTGGCCTCACCAAAACCCTGTACAACTGCAGTAGAACCTCCCTGCTCCTATACTCAAATCCTTTTGCTATGAATGCTAACATACCATTTGCTTTCTTCACTGCCTGCTGCACCTGCATGCCTACTTTCAATGACTGGTGTACCATGACACCCAGGTCTCGTTGCATCTCCCCTTTTCCTAATCTGCCACCATTCAGATAATAGTCTACCCTCATGTTTTTGCCACCAAAGTGGATAACCTCACATTTATCCACATTATACTGCATCTGCCATGCATCTGCCCATTCACTCAGCCTATCCAAATCACCCTGCAGCCTCCAAGCATCCTCCTCACACCTAACTATACCCCCCAGCTTGGTGTCATCTGCAAATTTGGAGATGTTGCATTGAATTCCCTCGTCCAAATCATTAATATATATTGTAAATAGCTGGGGTCCCAGCACTGAGCCTTGCGGCACCCCACTAGTCACTGCCTGCCATTCTGAAAAGGACCCGTTTACTCCTACCCTTTGCCTCCTGTCTGCTGGCCAGTTCTCTATCCACATCAATACTGAACCCCGAATACCGTGTGCTTTAAGTTTGTATACTAATCTCTTATGCGGGACCTTGTCGAAAGCCTTCTGAAAGTCTAGATATAACACATCCACTGGTTCTCCCTTATCCACTCTACTAGTTACATCCTCGAAAAATTCTATCAGATTAGTCAGACATGATTTACCTTTCGTAAATCCATGCTGACTTTGTCCAATGATTTCACCATTTTCCAAATGCGCTGCTATCCCATCTTTAATAACTGACTAGCAGTTTCCCCACTACCGATGTTAGACTAACTGGTCTGTAATTCCCCGCTTTCTCTCTCCCTCCTTTTTTAAAAAGTGGGATTACATTAGCTACCCTCCAATCCTCAGGAACTACTCCAGAATCTAAGGAATTTTGAAAAATTATCACTAATGCATCCACTATTTCTGTGGCTACCTCCTTGAGTACTCTGGGATGCAGACTATCTGGCCCTGGGGATTTATCGGCCTTCAATCCGTTCAATTTACCCACACCACCTCCCGGCTAACCTGGATTTCACTCAGTTCCTCCATCTTATTTGACCCCCGCTCCACTGCTATTTCCGGCAGATTATTTATGTCTTCCTTGGTGAAGACAGAACCAAAGTAGTTATTCAATTGGTCTGCCATGTCTTTGTTCCCCATGATCAATTCACCTGTTTCTGACTGCAAGGGACCAACATTTGTTTTAACTAGTCTCTTTCTCTTCACATATCTATAAAAACTTTTGCAGTCAGTTTTTATGTTCCCAAGGGCCTGTTTCCACGCTGCTTCTCTAAAGTATAGTCTAAAGTAAAAAGGGCTGGTTGGAGTGACCCTGTATAAAACATTGGAGTAATGCATCCAAATTAGTTCAGTGCACTTTAGAGAGGATGTCAAATTCCTAGAGTGGGTCCAGAAAAGATGTACTCAAATTGTTTCAAAGTTGAAGGATTTCAGCTTCAAAGCTAAGACTGGAGTCGCTGGGATTGCTTTTCTTGTAGCAAACAACAAGGTTGAGAGGGGATTTCACAGGGGTGTATAACAATGGGTTCAGATAGGATACATGGAGATAAACTGTATACTAACCCTTGCCGATAAGAGATCCTACTGCATCGCCACTGGTTTGCACAGTGTACAATGTGATAAAATCAATCTGTTTGAAAAAATTGTGCGTTTGTTGTAAATTCATGAGATCAGCAAATGTCCTCCTAAGGATGTGGCGTGCTGATGTACTGATGTATTCATGGGCATTCAATGGTGTCTGACATCGTACAATGTACATCCAGGTACCACTCCTGAGAGGTTTAGATGGACATGTGCCAAACATGGGCAAATACAACGAGTGTAGATAGGGCATGTTGATCATCTCGGACAAATTGGGCTGAAGGGGCTTGTTTCCTTGTTGTATGACTTTATGACTTTAGCCTTTAGAGACACAGCATGGAAACAGGCTCTTCAGCCCATCGAGTACGCAACAACCAGTGATCACCTGCACACTAGCCCTGTCCTACACATTAGGGACAATTTCCAACTTTACTGAAGCCAATTAACCTACAAACCTGGGCATTTTTATAGTCTAGGAGAAAACCAGAGTGGCCGGGGAAAACCCAGGGAGAGCGTACAAACTCCGTACAGGCAGCACCCATAGTTAGGATGGAATGCGGGTCTCTACCGCTGTGAGGCAGCCACTCTACTGCTGCACCACCGTGACTCTATTTCCTTGAGACATGGAGGACTGCAGAGGTCATTCATGCAGAAGCAGCCCTTCAGAGTGCTTAGTGAGGGCGCCTTCGTTGTTACTTGTATTTTCCGAAGCATTTTTCAACCCTCTGGGGTTTGGCTTGCGACTGATTTAGGTCTCCAATAGGTTTCCCTCAGACCCTAGCTCTACCACACCTAACATTATCCACAAATTCCTGCCTCTCCAGCCTGACCCTCATCTATCATTCGGCTTCCAACACTGTGGCTCCCAATCTCATACTAACTCCTCCCCCCCCCCCCCCCCCGCTAAATTTCACTCACGCATGCTTTTTACCCCATTGCTCACCAAGAACTACGACTTTGATGCTTGCTTGGGCCCTCACAAAGGGATTCTCAGCACGTAACCCTTGTGCTATCACCCGTTTATTTTCTTTATCATTCCCTGGATATTAAAACCAGAATCCACCACTACAAACAATGTACTCCAGCAGTCATCCACTCCTCCGTCTGCAACCGGTCCCAACCCAAATCCCATCCTGTCTCAAGCTCAAATATTGTAAAACGTTACCTATTAAAGTTACTAATTTTATCTATGTAAACTGAAGACAATTTATTTTGTTGAGCTTAATTTAGAGATGCAGGATTGAAACAGGCCTTCGGTCCACCAAGGCCACACTCACCATCAATCACCAATTCACACAAATTATATGGTATCCTATTGTCTCATCCTTTCCCTATTTAGGGGCACCTTTACAGACACCCGAGGTCAGGATCGAACCTGGGTCTCTGGTGCTGTGAGGCAGCAGATCTACCAGTTATGCCACTATACCGCTCTTCTGAAATAACACGCATCTAATAATAGCATTATCATTAATCTGTTATATAATCTACAGATTGATAATCTTGTGGACTGAACATTGTGTCATTCTGAAGTCTACTTCAAAGAAATCCACTTCTCAATTGTAGTTCCTTCAAATTGCATTGAGGCAGGAGATGACAGACAAACTAATGCTTTTGGGAAAGAGGACTAGATTAGAGAAGTACTAATTATATAAGTGAAATACTGATATATTCCTTTTTTCATGATTTATAGGATACTACATCTCTATCCTCTTCGAAAGGAGGGGGCGGAGGAGGAGGAGGCATGGGAGTTTTCAAGTCTGGCTGGCTTCACAAAGGGAATTTTAATAGCAATGTGAATAACAGCATCACTGTCCGAGTAAGTTGTACTTTCCCGAATTGATTTGATTAACATAGCAAGATTTGTTTTAGATTTTACAATGTGGACTTGTTTCAGATATTAAGAATACAAGGAAACTGAGCAAAACATTATGTTCAGCAGCATTAGATTGCAAACACTGCTTCATTGAGAAGGTTAAGAAATTCTGCAGTAGTATTTTAGGTATCGATATTATATCAAATGTTTCATTATGTTTCCCTTTGTGACAGAATAACTGAATCTTCTAAAGCCAGAATATGTTCATTTCATGGCTATACATATGTTCAGCTAACATATATTTTACAGCTTTATTAGTGTTCAATTTCTTTTTACAGTCCTTTAAGAGACGGTACTTCCAACTAACACAGTTATCCGATAACTCATATATCATGAATTTTTACAAAGATGAGAAAATTTCCAAAGAGCCAAAGGGTTGTATCTTTCTGGACTCTTGTACAGGGGTTCTGCAGGTAAGAGGAGATGATCAACCTGTTTTAATATTTGCAAATCAAAGATGTTGGAAGTTTTTTTGTGTTTGCCATGTGCTTGCAAGTTAATTTCACAGCACTTTATTGTGTATGTGATGAATAAATCTGATTGATTGATTGATTGAGTCCATGCCTCCCCCCCCCCCCCCCCCCCCCCCCCCAACTTTTGCACATCCCCAATCCTTTCCACTCCTCACTTTAATTTCATGTATCTTGTGTTTTCTGACTGTTGGCAGACCAATTTATCTCCTGGGATAAATAAAGTTTGATCATATCATATCGTACTTCTATGTTATCCCATTGTCTCTTCCACTCACTACACCCTTGGAGAAATTTGCAGCAGCCAGTTCTATCTGAACTGAAGGTGACGTTTCGGGTCGAGACTTTCTTCAGACTCATCGCAGAAAGGAGGAGAACTTGTTGAGAGTAGGCATTTCACAGTGGAGCAGTCAAAATGTGGAAACAAGGAACTGCGGATGCTGGTGAATACACAAAGATGTTTCCAGATGTTTCTGGAGGTGCCTTCACTTTGAAGGTAGTAGAAAGTACAGAGAATATAGAAATTGGTGGAGTGGCAGCTGGCAGCAGGAGGATAAAGAACATCTTATCCTTGCTCTTGTTGGGAAATGAGTAGTAAATGGAAGATGCTGTGAGAACTCTGCCAACTATGATGGACAGGAAGCTGTGGTTAAGGAAACAGGAAGACACCTTTAAAGATGTCAACATCAGAACGAATATATTAGAAACTGAGAAACATAGAGAATGGGGTGCAGTCCATACAGGTGGACAGGTGGAAGGAGGTCATGTCCACATACATATAGTTGTAGGAGTCTATGGGGTTAATATGGATGTTTGTTGCTTAACAATTGGTTGAGAAGAAAACAGAGGAGTTACAAAAGAGAAAAGATGAGTCAGAGATAGACCATATGAGAGAGAAAGTAGTGTGGAATCTGGCAGCCATAATGATGAAACTTTTATGTATGCATGAGAACAGGAAGCATTGTCAATGCAGTCATCAATGTACCAGAATAAGAGACGAAGGAGGGGGCATGAGTAGTACTGAAAGAAGGACTGTTCCTCATATCCCACAGGAGGTAGTCATAGCTTTAACCTATACAAGTTCCTATAGCAACACCTCTGGTTTGGAGGAAGTGGTGAAGAACTGTTAGGTCTCTATTCAAGAGTGAAATAAATGGGCCTCAGGCCCTCCTGTTCAGGGATAAGCCTGCAGAGTGATGGTTTCTTGATCATTTATGTTGTGCATCTTTTGAACCAATGTTCTATTTGTCATTGATTATCCCTCTCAAAAGTGATAGAAGACCAGCTATTTAAATTGGAGTAGAATATTTATTAAAGATTTGGGGATTTTTATCAAAGTGCATTAGTTTGAGGTGCTCATGCGATTCCTGTTACCTCTCTTCATTTGGTAAGATCCAGTGCGGCAATAAAATGATCTACTTCCTGTGGGACAACTTCACTGCTGTGGGCCTGTTCTTTATGATAGATGTCTGTGAATATTTTGGTAACATCATTGGTCATATTGCAAAATAATTGAGTGGATGAGGTATAAAATCCCTTCCATTCCAGTTCAAAATGCATTAGATGCTCCACACAACCACACAATGACTGAATTAAGTTAATACCTGTGCTCTTACACTGTAGAAAGACATAGTTTTGTTCATTATCAGGTGAAAGTTTTTATTTGTAACATCAAGGCAAAAGTTGACATTATTGACTTTTTATTTCAGCTTTAGTTTTCCCAGCTATACAACATAAACATTTGTCCTCAGCCTGTAACTGTGTTAGTGCTAATTGAAGGTCAAACCCACATTACGGAGCGATCTAGAGCAAAATAAATGATAATATTACTCATGGATACTTCTACGTATGTGAAGATGTCAACTAAAGTATAAAAACAAAATACATTTCTATCAGGAAATGGAAAATTACATTCAAAGTAACCTTATCACCTCTGCAGTGTGGTTTAAGTACGAGGTATGGCCAATTATACTTGGCCTTGTTGGGGTAAATGTGTGGTATTCTCTTAATGATTTTCTATTATGGCCTTCGCTCGTCCGAGAAGTGCAATCATTTTGCGTAGCTTCATTGATGAGGTACGATTCAAACATTTTTCGCTTGGCACTCTTGTTTCCTCAAACATGTCATGCTTGTGTATTGTTAGCAGCTGCATGAACAGTTTCGATTGTTAGAATTGTTAGGTTGGATTAACATTCAAAAAACGCACATTGATTGTTGTTGAGGTTTTGGACTTGGAACCAGTGCCATTTATGCCAACTGGCAAACTAGCAAAAGCTGACCCACTATCTCAAAAAGAGGCGACCATTCTAAATCAGCCCAAAGTTTATCCCTTCCAATTTATTTATTTTTTTAAAATAAAGTGGGCTGACAATTGTAAAAACCTGAAAACGTACCAAGTATTCCTTTTGATTTAAAGTCGAACTAATAAACCATATACCTTTAAATCAGCCTGGTGGCACAATGATAAAGTTTTTGCCTCACAACGTCAGAGACCCGGGTTTGTTCCTGACTATGGGCGTTGTCAGTGCGGAGTTTGTACATTCTCCTTGTGACCTGCGAGGTGTTTTTTCTGAGTGCTCCGGTTTCCTCCCACACTCCAAAGACGTACAGGTTTACAGGCTAATTGGCTTGGTATAATTGTGAATTGTTCCCAGTGTGTGTTAGATAGTGATAGTGTGTAGGGATCGCTGGTCAGTGCAGACTCAGTGAACCGAAGGGCCTGTTTCCATGCTGTACCTCTAAACTAAACTAAAAATCACAGAGGGAGTTTATTTGGCGCATAATATTTATATCATCCAAGACTATATCCAGTCCAAAACTAATTTTAAATCCCCACTCCTCAGCTGTCTTTCCTCTGTTAGGAATAGTCTAAAGAGCTCAAATTGTTCCCAACTATGGTTTCCCCAATGCTGGCATCTTTCTTGTCCGTGTGTGGATTCCATACATCCTCACCCAACAAAGTTTACTTAAGAAGTGTTTTCCATCAAACATCATTTACTTACCACATTAGATGCCTATTTTACCCATGGTGAAAAAAATCACCTATTCACCTATTCTACGAACATACGTCTTCGCCTGTGTTATCCCTGTGACAAATTAGATTTTCTCCGGGTGTTCCGGTTCCCCCCCACACTCCAAAGATGCACACTTTGTAGGTCAATTGGCTTCGGAAAAAAAAGTAAATATTCCCTAGTGTGTAGGATAGAGCTAGTCTCTGGGGGTGAGCGCTGGTAACGATACGGTAGAACTAAGATAGTGGCTGTGATCAGGTTCACACCTGGGTGACTGGAGTTGGGAGATAGTGGCACAAACTGTTGAAGTACTGTGCTACCCTCAACTATGTGATTGAATTTCTAGACATGTGTGACAATGGTTATTGCTCTGTGTGGTACATGCAACACCACTGGATGTGTTAAATATAATCTTAAAACATCACAACGAAGTGGAAATAAAATCTGAGAATGGCAACACTCTCTGAATTAAAACTGCCACATGATGTTCCTATGAAATGATGCGAGTCGGGTCGGCCAAGGGTTAATTAATATTATCTTACATTACCATTTTCATATTTAGCTTCGGGGTAAAAAATACCAAGAATTCCATCATTAGAATTATAATATGATGCTTCCTTGCACCCAAGCAGGCTTGTGTCAAAGTGCAGTCATAGTCTGAGAAATAATGTTTAGGATCTATTTGATTTTTAATTAAATACAGTTTGGTGAAGTAAATAGAAAAATCTGAAGCGGAAATCTCAAAACGCTCAATGGGTCAGGCAGCATCTCTGGAGAACATGGATAGGTGACGTTTTGGGTTGGGACCCTTCTTCAGATTGATTGTAGTGGAGGGAAAAAGCTGTCCAAGAGGTGGGTGGTGGGCAAAAGCAGAGCAAGCGATAGGTGGATACAAGAAACTGCAGATGCTGGAATCTTGAACAAAAATCACAAAGTGCTGGAATAACTCAGCCAGTCGGGCAGCATCTGCAAAGAACATGGATAGGCCAGAGATATTTAAAAATGGTTATTAAGCAGAAACACTAAAACAACTTAATCTGATTTTGAGTTGATAAGTGAAGCAATTCGATCTCACGCAGAATAAAGGAAATTCTGATTTTATTTTGGGGTCAACAGCATCCTATGTTGTAATTTGATCGTTGATTTTTACTTCTGCTGTTTAATGAAATGTTCCAAACGGCATAATCAAATTCAATTAGAGTCCTTTTCATATCCACTCATTTTGTATTTCACTCCCTAAATATAACTATTTTCCTTTCCATTAACATGCACACATGATCTCTTGTTCAAACTTGCCCCAAAACTATTCATTTCTATTTTAGCAAAAATATGTTTAAAATGTTTACACAAGGACACAAAATGTTGGAGTAACTCAGTGGGCCAGGCTGTAATTCTGGAGAACATAGATGATGTTTTGGGTCAAGACCCTTCTTCAGAAGAAACATCAACTATCTATGTTCTCCAGGGATGCTGCCTGACCCACTGAGTTACTCCAGCAATTTGTACCAATACCAATACTGATTTGATTCATAAACTCATTCTGGTTGCTTGTCCATAGAAGACACAGAAGCAAAACGTGTCCTTTTGTACCAATACCAATTTGATCCATAACGTCATTCTGTTTGCATGTACCCACAATTTTACTTCAATATATTTAATGAAACTGACCAAATTGTTCATTTTTTCCCATCTGCCATGTTTCTTGAATCATTCAGAATAGCAAACTTCGCCGTTACGCGTTTGAGTTGCAAATGAGCAACGTGACGTACTTTGTGCTAGCAGCTGATAGCGAGCAGGACATGGAGGACTGGATCTCCACCCTGAACCGCATCCTCCAGATCAATCCAGAAGGGTCCAGTCAGGAAAGAAAAAGTGTGGACCTTACAGACGTCAAAGAGGATGAAACTCCCGGTAAGTTATTATGTTCATGTTGTTGGGGCAGAATTGGCCTACTCTACCATTCAATCATAGCTGATCTGTCTTTCCCTCTCAACCCCATTCTCGTGCCTTCACTCCATAACCCTTGCCACCCGTACTAATCAAGAAACTACCAATCTCCACCTTAAAAATATACATTGACCTGGCCTCCACAGCCTTCTGTGGCAATGAATTCCACAGATTCACCACCTAAAAGAATGGATCAAAAAAATACCTCCTCATCTCCTTTCTAAAGGCACACCCTTTTATTCTGAGACTATGGCTCTCCACTAGTGGAAATATCCTCTACGTTATCTATTACATTGCGTAGACATAAAGTAACGCTTTAACAGTCAGTGTAGGAATGAACTGCAGATGCTAGTCTACACTGAAGATATTCCCAAAATGCTGGAGTAACTCAGCGGGTCAGGCAGCATCTTTGGAGAAAAGGAATAGGTGATGTCTGACCCGCTGAGTTGGGACTAGTGTAGTTGGGGGATCTTGGTTGGCATGGCCAAGTTGGGCTGAAGGGCCTGTTTCCATGATGTACCACATATATCAGATCTTAGCTATGCCCTGTCTGATTAAGGGTCTCGACCCTGAAACGCCACCACTTTCTTTTCTCTAGAGATGCTGCCTGACCTGTTTAGTTTCTCCAGCATTTTGTGTCTATCTTCTGAGAATACAGTTATTTTTGTCTAAAGCACATTTGTAAAGATTCAATAATATAAAATTACTTTGTTGACTGATTGCAATTATTAATAAAATGCAAAATAAAGCGCCACAAAATTAAAAAAAATCTGTAATGTGGAAACAAAGTACTATTCTAATATTTGAGAGCAGGGCCAATTTAAAAAATGTGTAATTATGTGTATTAATCATAATCGTTCTCCAGAGGTTAATGCTTAAAACAAATCTAAATCTGTGATTTGTCCATGTATTAGTGTTTCTTCCCTTATGGATGTTTATGGAATATAGAAGATGGATAAGTAAAGCAGAGCAATAGGCCCTTCGGCCCACAATGTCTGTGTTGTACATGATGCCAAATTAAACTAATTTCATCTGCCTGTGCATGATCCATACCCCTCCATTCCCTGCATATCCATGTGCACATTTCAGAGCCCCTTCAATGCCTCTATCATATCTGTTCCCACCACCACCACGTCCAGGCACCCGCCACCCTCTGTGCAAAGAAAACCTTATCTTCAGACTTCAGGTAGAACTCTGCTCGTTTTTTTGGTGAGGTTATTCAGCAATAAATTGAAGCTTGCTACAATAATTGAGTTGGTATATTCCTAAAAGTAATGTTTGACTTTATTGTTTTACAGAGGATGAAATAACAGATATTATTTTAAATGATGAAATAGATTCCTCTGAGGATGCCATCCATCCGGAATTAGCAAAGGTAACTGTCACCACTGTTCTCAATTGCATCCTTTTTGACCACCAATTGTTGTCTTGACTGATCAACTTCAGTGAATTGTAGAGTGAATATTGTATTGTATAGTTTGGTTTAGTTTAGCAATACTGCATGGAAACAGGTCCTTTGTCCCACCAAGTCCACACCGACCATCGATCACTCATTCACAACAATTCTATGTTATCCCACTTTCTCATTCACTCCCAACACACTAGAGGCAAGTTACAGAGGCCAATTAACTTACAAAACTGCACGTTTTTGGAATGTGGAAGGAAACAGGAGCATCTGGAGAAAACCCACATGATCACAGGGGGAACGTGCAAACACCACACTGACAGCACCTGAGATCAGGATCGAACTCGGATCTCTGGCGCTGTGAGGCAGCAGCTCTACTGACTGCGCCACTGTGCCGCCCAGTCTGTCAGGCTAAGAGCACAACTACATACAGGGCCAACATTCCTCCCATGTTCCACATTCAGGAACAAATGCCATTCCCTGCTGTAAATTTGGCTTATACCTTTTCTCGCACCAGGAAATTGGGAGTTGCAGACATTAACATTCTAAGGAGAAAGTTCAACATCTCTCTTTCTTTTCATCTTTCTGATTCAATTCCTCTTATCCTGAAATCTTTTCAAGGGTCTCGACCCGAAACATCACCCATTCCTTCTCTCCAGAGATGCTGCCTGTCCTGCTAAGTTACTCCAACATTTTGGGTCTACCAGAAGATTCATCAAGCTGATAAAGAATGGGGAGGATAAACACACCAAGGGCCCAATTCTTGCAGACAGTCCAACTGTGATAACTCTGAGTAACTGGCAGTGCGATTCCCAGCAAATATACAGTATTTATGCTTTCCATCAGACCTAGAATGTTTTATACAGTTGAAAAGACAGAGAGAGAAAGAGTCATGAAAAGAAAGCAAAATGCATAAATGTGAGAATGACAAATCAGATTATAAGGCTTTCTATAATAACAAGGAACTGCAGATGCTGGATTATACCAAAGATAGAGATACCATATTTTGGAGTAACTCAGTGGGTCAGGCAGCATCTCTGGAGAAAATGGATAGGTGATGTTTCAATTCAATTCGTCATTCCATAGTGTTTTCACAATTATACCCCCCACCCTTGCCACTCATGTTGGCCCCCGGGGTGAAATCTCTTCCTTTATTTATCACACCCTTCCCCCTCAACGTCCAGCAGCGGAAGGAACCTAGACTGGTGCCCCCCCCCCCCCCCCCAACAGTGCTTTGGTGTTATCTAGACCGAGCTTCAGTAGGTCCCTCAGCACCTACGTACTCCTGCAGTCTGGAACGGGCCAGTCGGCAACATTCCCTGATGGCCATCTCGCTCTGCTGGGACATCAACAAAGTTCGGGCAGACCCATGAGCGTCTTTCACCAAGTTGATGACTTTCCAGCAGCACTCGATGTCCGTCTCCGAACGTGTCCTTGGGAAAAAATCTGTAAATCACAGAGTCCTCTGTGACGAAGCTGTCAGTGACAGGGACCCTTGCAAACGTTTCCAGACTCTCTTTGTAAATCCACACTCTGCAACTGCCTCCTCTCCAGAAGGGTCTCAACCCTAAACACCACCTATCCATTTTCTCCAGAGATGCTGCCTGACCCACTCCAACCATTGGTGTCATTATAGGGTTTTCTAGATGAGAAACAATGGCAAACATTTAAAGAAATGATACATTCATCGGTAACCTCGGAGGTTAGTCTAATGGTATTGGATTAAAATAAGTGATCTACGTTGCAGAAGTGAGGAAGATTTTTAAGCATTCTGGGAATTCTTTACTAATTTGCAAATAGAGTTGATAAAGGAGGAGGAAATAATTTATAGTGGTAAATTGGCATGAAATATCTAAAGCATAGTTTAACAACTGTCTAGAGAGGAATAGAGTATCAAAAGTATATTTGTGCCACAGGGGGACAATAGCGGATTCATTATAACAGGGTACTAAAAAAAAATTACAAATTAGAAACAAAGCTCTCAGATATGAAATTAACACAGACTGTTTTCTTTCTCTTTAATTGGCGACAGTATATTACGGAGACAGAGGAGACCATAAAGCTGTCCAGAAATGTAAACCGATTGAACCTATTTTCACTTGACCCCGACATACCCGTGAGTGATGTATTTTTAGTACTGCAAATCCTGCCAATTTACAATGTTTTTTTTCCATATTAACAATAGAAATGACAAATCAAATCTCTTTATTCTAAAACCTATTGCCTAGCAATTAGGCAACCAGATATACTGCCCAGATCTATTCCAGTGCTGCTGTGGAATTTGCCATAAAGTACCAGTCTACTTTTGAGAGTGGATGAAAATTTACAAGACTTGATTAGTAAGTTTGCAGATGATACTAAACATAGAAACATAGAAACATAGAAATTAGGTGCAGGAATAGGCCATGCGGCCCTTCGAGCCTGCACCGCCATTCAATATGATCATGGCTGATCATCCAACTCAGTATCCCGTACCTGCCTTCTCTCCATACCCTCTAATCCCCTTAGCCACAAGGGCCACATCTAACTCCCTCTTAAATATATCCAATGAACTGGCCTCAACTACCCTCTGTGGCAGAGAGTTCCAGAGACCCACCACTCTCTGTGTGGAAAAGGTCCTTCTCATCTCGGTCCTAAAATATGTGGTATCGTTGTCAGTGAAGATGGTTATCAGGAATCACAGCAGGATCTTGATCAGCTGAGCACATGGGTCAAGGAGTGTGAAATGGAGTTTAATTCTGATAAGTGTGAAGGGTTGCATTTTGCAGGGCCATAACAGTGAATGGTGGTGCCCTGGGGAATGTTTTAAAGCAGAGGAATCTAAGAATGCGGGTACTTATTTCTGTGGAAGTGGCTTTGCAGGTAGATAGGGTGGTGAAAAAGACTCATAGCATGCTGGCCTTCATCAGTCATGGAACTGAGTACAGAAACATAGAAAAATAGGTGCAGGAGTAGGCCATTCGGCCCTTCGAGCCTGCAACGCCATTCTGATGGCTGATCATCCAACTCAGTATCCCGTACCTGCCTTCTCTCCATACCCCCTGATCCCTTTAGCCACAAGAGCCACATCCAACTCCCTCTTGAATATAGCCAATGAACTGGCCTCAACAACCTTCTGTGGCAGGGAATTCCAGAGACTCACCACTCTCTGTGTAAATAATGTTTTCCTCATCTCTGTCCAAAAGGAATTCCCCCTTATCCTTAGACTGTTCTGGACTCCCCCTACATCGGGAACAATCTTCCTGCATCTAGCCTGTCCAACCCCTAAGAATTTTGTAAGTTTCTATAAGATCCCCCCTCAACCTTCTAAATTCCAGTGAGTACAAGTGAGTCTATCCAGTCTTTCTTCATATGAAAGTCCCGACATCCCAGGAATCAGTCTGGTGAACCTCCTCTGAACCCCCTCTATGGCAAGAATGTCTTTCCTCAGATTTGGCGACCAAAACTGTGCGCAATACTCCAGGTGTGGCCTCACCAAGACTCTGTACAACTGCAGTAGAACCTCCCTGCTCCTATACTCAAATCCTTTCGCTATGAATGCTAACATACCATGTATAGTAGATGGGACATTATATTATTGTTGTTGGTGAACCCACTCTTGGATTATCGTGTTGAGTTTTGGTAACTCTGCCATAGGAAATATGGCATTATGCTGGACAGAGTGTAGAGAAACATTACAAGGATGTTGCCAGAACCCGAGGGCCTGAACTATAGGGAGAGGTTAGGCAGCCTAGTGCTTTATTCCTTGGAGCATAGGTGGATGAGCAGTGATCTTACAGTGGTTTATAAAATAATGAGGGGGTAGAAGTCAAAGTCAAAAGAGTTTATTGTCATGTGTCCCTGACAGGACAATGAAATTCTTTCTTTGCATAGCACAACAGAACATAGTAGGCATTGACTACAATTATATACGTAAATACACACATGAATTAATAAATTAATAAAGTGCAAATAACAGATATTAATGTTCAGAGTTTTGTCCAAGCCAAGTTTAATAGCCCGATGGCTGTGGGGAAGTAGCTATTCCATATGGTGAATGCACGGTAACTTTTTCCCACGGTTGGGGGATCAAGACCTAGAGTGCATAGATTTAAGGTGAGAGGGGAAAGGTTCAATAGGCACCTGAAGTGCAACCTTTTCACACACAGGATGATGGGTGCATGCCAGAGGAAATAGTTCAGGTAGGTACAAGAACACAATTTGAAAGTCTTTTGAACAGCTACATGGATAGATTCGCATGGATGAATTAGGCCAAATGGTCTGTTTCCGTACTGTATAACTCATGGCTCCATAACTACGATTGTCACTTTAAGATAAATCATTCATAATAGTCAAGCTTGTGTGCACCCCAGACTCTTGTGTCATGTTACTCAACCTATTTTACTTCCTGTCTCTCTTGGCTTTATCTATCAAATGGGAAATATTTGTCAATTCTAACAAGCTGGAACGATCTTCAGCATTTTTTAAATTTCCAACTCAAGACTGCCAGTGACAACGTTTTGGAATAAAAAAATGATTATACTTATCTAACATATTAGTTCATAAGTGATAGGAGCAGAATTATGCCATTCGGCCCATCAATTCTACTCTATCATTTAATCACGGCTGATCTATCTTGCCCTCTCAATCCCCATCCTCCCATAAGCAGGTCAACCAGCATCTGTAAGAGAGTGGAGACACAAGGAACTGCAGGTGCTGGTTTACTTTTAAAGACACAGAGTGCTGGAGTAACTCAATATGTCAGGTAGCATCTCTGCAGAACATGGATAGATGATTAAGGGTTCCGGCCTGAAACATTACCTATCTCCATCGCTCCATAGATGCTGCTGCACCCACTGAGTTTCTCCAGCATTTTGTGTACCATGGATAGATGATGTTATGGTTCAGGACCATTTTTCAGACTGTGAGACCAAGAGAATTGCAGAGTTAATGTTGTTTCAAGTTAATTCTTTAGAAGAGGGTCATTGACACGAAACGTTAACTTCAGGTCTCTTATTAGTTGATGCCTAGTTTGATGAATGCTAACAGTTTCTGCAGATTTTTTAAAGTGCTGAGTTAATACAATTTGTTTCATTTCAGCAATGCAGTTGACTAATAGTGCGGTGTACTGAATCAGACAGATATGCAGTTAAGAAAAGCTCAATGTGGGAAAAGATTATTGCAAAGTCATTATGGTAACTTTGCAGGCATGCATTAACATTTTATGGAGGATCCATGTGCTTTAAATACAATAGAATACGAGGAGTAAGAAACATTCAGTTAGCAGTGAAAGCATAAAGGTTTAGATAAATGATGTTAAATGATGCAAGTAGTTCCTAGTTTGCTGCCCTATGGTGTGCATTGTATGAGAGTATGGTCATTGTGGTTTGGTACTTTCCGTGATGGAGCAGTTAGCTGTATGGGTCGGTTCATAGAGTGTGGCTACTTGCACCAAACAGTAACCCAACTCAAGTCGTTGTATAGTGGAAAGAGAAATAATGAGGGTGTCTTCAGTTTTATGATAAAGTGAACACTTTATTTCACTGCAAAATTTTCCGATGAAGATTTTACGTCAAGGTTTCAAGCAACGCTTTCCTCTGTGCATTTTTTTCTCGTGTGCTCTTGTTAACAGCTGCTCTTTGGTCTGTTTCTCGCCTCATTATTTTTTGGTGGTCCTTGCCATGAAGTGAATTTAAACGAATCCCATCTGCTTACTCAACGACCATCCCTGCCTGATCACATGCCCAAATAAATGCCTCTTAAACGTCACAATCATATCTGCTTTCACCACTTCCCCAGGCAGCATGTTCTATACACCAATCACTCTCTGTGTTAAAAGTACTTGTCTGGCAAATCTACTTTAAACTTTCCCTCTCTCACCTTAAATCTCGGCCCTCTAGTATATGGGACTAAAGGCCCTGACTATCTACTCGATTTAGTCTTCTTATAATGTTATATATTTCTAATAGGGCACCCCTCAGCCTCCTACACCAGAGAAAACAATCCAAGTTTGTTCAAACTCTGCTTATAGCTAGTACTCTTTCATTCAGGCAATATCCTGGTGAACCTCTCCTGTAAACTACCCAAAGCCTCAATGTCAGAATCTTCACATTCCTGTAATGTGGCAAGCAGAACTGCGCCCAATACTCCAAATGTGCCCCAACCATAGTTTTGTACAGCTGCAATATTATTTGCCAAATATTATGCTCAGTGCCCTGACTGATAAAGTGAAATATGCCTTGTGCCTTATTTACTGCCCTATCCACTGTGTTGTTACTTTCCAGGACAATAGGCAATAGACCATAGACCACAGGTGCAGGAGTAGGCCATTCGATCCTTCGAGCCAGCGCCACCATTCACTGTGATCATGGCTGACCATCCACAACCAGTACCCTGTGCTTGCCTTCTCCCCATATCCCTTGACTCCGCTATCTTTAGGAGCTCTATCTAACTCTCTCTTGAAAGCATCCAGAGAATTGGCCTCCACTGCCTTCTGAGGCAGAGAATTGCACAGAATCACAACTCTGGGTGAAAAAGGGAGGGGGGGGGGAGAGGGGGGAGGGGGGGAGGGGGTGTTGCCCCTCCAATTGGTAGGGAGCTTTTGCATTTTTCAACTTGAAATTGTGCAATTATGGTGCATACTGTAGAGAGTCTTTTAACTTACACATGAATGCAATATATATGCTTTAAATTGGATTTGCTGTGAATAAGGTTAGACTAAATTACATTCCTAATTACATTCCACAGTAGAGCCTAGGCTCCGATCAACACGTGCAGCAGATGAATGATCCTAGTATATTCATGTATGGAAATCTGATTATAATCAAACACTTGGCCCATGTTGACCAACCTGGTTCTCACTGCACACCTGGTACTACTCCTGGCCCTGACTCCAGTTGCATACCTTCTCTCATTCCTGACCCTGTCCAGCCTTACACCTATTCTACCCTATCATAGCTGCTTACCTGCTTAGGTTCCCAGTGCTGAACACTCCCATTGTCCCAGCTTTGACTGCACACCTAGTACTATTCCAGACCTTGACTCTGGATGCACACTTGGCCTTGCTCCTAGCCCCTTTGCACTGACAATATATCTGTCCCACACATAAAGCCCCATATCTGACCCCCTGGACTTAACCTATTACGTTCAAGTCCACAGGTGCTTATCTAATGTGGTAATCTTTCATGGGGCACTTCACAGACCAAGTTATGTATAACAAAATGTGCTACACCCATTGCTTTCTTGTTATCTAACATGTTAGTTACTTTGTCAAAGTAATCAATTGGTTGCACACTATTTCTCATCTATAAAATTATACTCACTCAGCTGTATAAATATTCTATTGCCATTTCTTTCATTTTCCTAACAAACTGTCCTGAAGTCATTTTCACCCCCAATATTTTCAGTATTTTGCTGCCTTCCTCTCAGCTGGGACTTTTCAAAATGCAGAGTCCAATAACTATATATTTAAGCAATAATATTCTATTTAATGTGATCTTGATAGTACATAATATTTTCTGTGGTATTCATAACACAACAATGATAAAAAGATCTTTGTTTCAATTGCACCTACCAACATGCATACATTATTATATTAGTAATATGTACCAAGGGCAAATTTTTGTTCCAATGCTCCCCTTTCCATATTACCTTTACATTGAAGTGATTGAAATCCAAGTGAAGTTTAAATGGCATCAGAAAAATAAAACCTCCGGAATGGATGATGTTCATTACGTGGTTGGTTGGAGTCAGTATCAGCACAATTACTATATTATATCTGGTCCAGCTAAAACTAAAGACAAATAATAACCTCCTCACACATTCCCCTGCAGATATATCTGTCACTCCTTTAAAATATGCCTCTTCTTGGAACAAGCCCTTAAACATCGCATCTGAATCAGTTTCCATCTGATTACACTCCTTGAGGATGGTCATCCACGTGTTCAATTAATAAAACAACGAGATTGGGGACATTTCTATTCAACCTGTCAAAGGAATTTGGGGGGGGGGGGTTTAGAAATAGTCAGAGAGGTAAACAAACATAATAGTTGAGTGGCAAATGACAATAGTGCTACCTTCCCAATATTTAACTGAAGGAAATAATGGGTTATCGGGGCTGTATGTTGTGACAGACAGCCTGACACCTTGCATGTCATTTTGATATTACACTTATCCCATCCCCCTGGATATTCCGGATTAATACATTTTGTCAACTAATTACAAATCAGGCTAATTACAAATCAATAACATTAGCCTACTCCGAAACATGAAGCGCTGAACATTGGGATCGAGACATCATGGACAACTGGCCTCAGTTCCCCGCTCACATCTGGCAGTGTTCTCCGTCTGAACCAGGGGCCGCGGAACATTTTTGAAAGTGATGAGGTTGCGTGATCACTGATCACTGGCCTTGGGGGTACCAGGTGAGGGCTTGGAGCAACCAAATGGGGAGAGGGTGTGGAAGGGGGGTGTCCCCCCTCCCAGGGTAGGGACTTTTTGAAATTTGATGTATTAAAATCATGTTTTAGTGCATCATAGAAGTATAATTTCAATGTTTTTGTATGAAGTATTTTTAAGAGGTAACTTTTTAACGGGTAAGTTTTTCCACACAAAGGGTGCTGGGTGTATGGAACAAGCTGCCAGAGGAGGTAGTTGAGGCAGGGACTATCCCAACATTTCAGAAACAGTTAGACTGATACATGGATAGGACAGGTTTGGATGTATGGACCAAAAGCAGGTAGCGTAGCTGGGACATGTTGGCGGTGTGGGCAATTTCGCCGAAGGGCCTGTTTACACACTGTATCACTCCGTGACTACATTATACCTCCACCATGCATGAATGCTTCAAAATCAAGTGATCGAGTTTTATTGCCATATACTCAAGCATAGAAACATAGAAAATAGGTGCAGGGATAGGTCATTCGGCCCTTCGAGCCAGCACTGTCTTCAATATGATCATGGCTGTTCATCTAAAATCAGTACCTCTTTCCTGGTTTTTTCCCCATATCCCTTGATTTAATTAGTCCCAAGAACTAAATGTAACTCTCTCTTGAAAACATCCAGTGCTTGCACTGCCATCCAGTGCTTGCACTGCAGAGAATTCCACAGATTCATAACTCTCTGTGTGAAGAAAGTTTGTCATCTCAGTCCTAACTGGCCCCCCCTTTATTCTTAAACTGTAGTTACAGTAAGTGAAAATCTAGCAGACAAGCAGGATGCTTTATCCAACCACTCCCATTTGAAGTCTACTATCTTCCACCGTTTCTACCCAGTGCTTGGTACTTACTTCCAGCAGCCACTGGTTGTCCTCCAGGATGCACCGAGCCGCAGCCTGATCCATGCCAGTCACATGGGTGAATTTGGCAGAGACTCTCACGGCAGCGGCACAATGCTTCCGACGTTTCCGACGGCCCCGGACTCTTGCACTGAGTTTGCCACTTGGCCGGAGCTGCAGTGAGCGACTTTGCCAGCCTGGCAAACACTCGCCAGCCCCGCTCCCCGTCCACATCTGTCCCCGCCGCTGCTTCCAAGACCCATGGCCCATGCAGTTGATATGAGTTTTGAAATTTTCGTTGATCACAGAATTTCTCACGACAGAGCGTGAGAAATTTGTGATCAGCATGAGAATTTGGCGAAATGCGTAAATCTCACGCTCAATGCATGAGAGTTGGCAGCCCTGCCTCTCTATCCCCCTCTCCCCCCTTTCTCTCTCCCGCTCTCTCTCCTCTCTCTCTCTCCCTCTCTCTCTCCCTCTCTCTCTCCGTCCCCCTCTCTCTCTCCCCCTCTCTTTCCCCTAACTCTCTCTCCCCCTCTTTCCCCTAACTCTCTCTCCCCCTCCCTCCCCCTCTCTCTCTCACCCTCTCTTTCTCCTCTCTCCCCCTCTCTCTCTCTCTCCTCTCTCTCTCCTCCCTCTTTCCACACACTCTCTCCCCTCTCGCTCTCCCCCCAACTCTCCCTCCCACCTCACTCTCCCCCTTGCTCTCTCTACCCTCTCTCCCCTCCCTCTCCTCTGTCTCTCTCCTCTTTCTCTTTGTCCCCCCCTTTCTCCCTCTCTTTACCCCGTTTCTCTCTCCCCCTCTCTCCCTCTTCCCCCTCTCTCTTTTTGCCACCCCTCTCTCTTCCCCCTCCCTCTCTCTCCTACCCTCTCACCCCCCTCTCTCTTCCCCCTCTCTGCCACTTCACTCTCCCCCCTCTTTCCTCTCTCTCTCCCCCCTCTCTCTCTCCCCCTCTCCCTCTCTCCTCTCTCTCCCCATTCTCTCCATTCTCTCCCCCTCTCTCTCCCCCTCTTCCCCCTCTCCCCCCCCCCCCATCTCTCTGTCTCCTTCCCCTCTCTTTCTCCCCCTCCCTTAGAGAGTCTCTGTCCCTTCGGCACAGAGACTCTCACGGCAGCGGCGCAATGCTTCCGACGCCTCCGACTGCCCGGGACCCTTGCACTGAGGCTGCTCTATGATGGCCGGAGTTGCAGCGAGCGACTCGCCAGCCCCGCTCTCACCAGCCCCGCTCCCGGCATCTGTCCCCGCCGCTGCTTCAGCCCCGGCTCTCCAACACCCGCGGCCCATGCAGTTTATATGAGTTTTGACATTTTCGTTGATCACAGAGCGTGAGAAATTTGTGATCAGCGTGAGAGCGTGCAAATTTGTCCAAATGAGTGATTCTCATGCTCAAAACGTGAGAGTTGGCAGCCCTTCCCTACCTCCAACCTTCCCCTCACTCCCCTCTCCACCATCTCTGCATCTTAACAAACTTAATTTCTCTCCTGGGTAGAGAAAAATGCTGGAGAAACTCAGCGGGTGAGGCAACATCAATGGAGCGAAGGAAATAGGCAACGTTTCGGGTCGAAACCCTTCTTCAGACTCAATTTCTCTCCTCCCCAGTTCTGAAGAAATGTCTTCACCCTGAAACATTAACTCTGTTCCTCTTCACACAGATGCAGCCTGACCTACTAAGTATTTCCAGCATTTTCTGTTTTTTTTTAAGTTTTCGATTTCCAACATCTATAATTTATGATTTTTATTACCATTTGCTGCTTCTGCGTCTCGATTCATTTCCATTGAAATCAACCATTTGGTTCTAAAACCAGAGTTGAATTTCTCCCACCACTCCTCCCCTTGACTTCCTTATCTCAATGACATTTTCTTGCATGATATTTTTTTCTTTCATAAAAACGGATTAAATTGCTGCTATGATCACATCAAATTCACTTCCTGCCGAGCTCTTTTGCAGGCCAAGAACAGGAAACCATAGACGGATGCTCATTGCATGTGCTTGACTGCTTCAATGGTGTCTGCGTTAAGCTTTGACCCTCATCACTCTACGAGGTCGTTCTATTTAAGGTGAAACCAAAAAACACCTTAAAAATTGAGCCTAAAGTGTTTCGCAAAAATTCCAGAATCAGCATGCTTTTTTCTTTACCTTCTACTGAATTTATTTTCTTAAACTGTGTTTGTCATAACGTTGACAGGAATTTTTGCTTGAAAAACTATTGAAAGCAAAAATCGAAACAGGGTTGTTGCAACAGTCAATAAAATGAAATCTGTTACTCTAGCTCCCTCTACCGGTTGTTTGTAGCTATGAATTGCTTTGGTCCAGAACTCATTTTTAATGAAAATTTGTTCCCATCGGTCTGAGAGACAGAACATGATTTTAACGTCATCACAGCGAGCTTGGATTTAAATCTTACTATGCTCTCTCAGCAAAGCCTATTAACACCAGGAAAGTGGCATTTAAATCGTGGAGTGATTTAGTTCCCCTTCTTTCACCTATAATTATTTCAATCTGACTGCATGATATATTAGAATAGTGGGTTATTTGGGCAGAGCAGTGGCGCATTGGTAGAGTTGGTGCCTGACACTGCCATAGACCCGCGTTCATTCCTGACAACAGGTTCTGTACGGAGTTTGCCTGTTCTCCATGTGACCGTGTGGGTTTCCTCCGGGTGCTCCGGATTCCTCCCACATCACCAAAGATATGCAGGTTTTTAGGTTAATTGGCTTGTGTAAATTGCCTCCAGTGTGTAGGATGCAAAACTGGGATAATATAGAGGGAGTGCATGGGTGATCGTTGGTCAGTGCGAACTCGGTGGGCCAAAGTGATACAGTTGTAGATGAACAAAGGCCGAGAAATACGGAGCCCAAAAGATTCAAATAAAGGATTGTGCAGCACTAATCAGTCTGTAAGATGCCTCAAGGAACTGCAGAAGTTGGTTTACAATAGAGACACAAAGTGCTGGAGTAACTCAGCGAGTCAGGCAGCATCTCCAGGGAACATGGATAGATGACGTTTTGGGTTGGAGCCTTCTTCAGACTGGTCTGGGGAGGCTTTAGAGGGGATGGGATGTCAGGGAAAGATGAACTTTAAGTGTCGAATCAGGAACATCAAGGGACTGGATTAAATTGCCGGGCGAGGAGAGGAGAGGGGAGGAGAGGGACATCAGTTCATGGGAACTGCTCCAGTACTTCGAGCTCGCGGGCCGACCGAACTTTGGACTTTGAAAAATGGCGGCACGTGTAATGTATGCAAGATATATTTCACTGTGCAGTTGCATGTGTGACAAATAACGCACAATTGAACCATTGGTTGAGGGAATATCAAGTACCGGACACTGATTGAGTAATGAATGCTGTGGGGTATTGAACAGGAGATTAGGCTTAGAAGCCGGATCGGAGGATCAATCAAAGTCCGAGCAACTTGACATCGAGGAACAGATTGGGTAGCAAGAGATATAAAATCAATCCTTTGGTCACTCACTTTGAAACATGTAAGAATGTAACTTTAAGTAATGTGGAAAATATGTTTCTGTATGACTTGTCTGTGATTCATAGTTCTTGGATGTGCAAATTAATTTTGCATGCCATGTAAAAATGTGCACTGCAGGCCGTTGGATAACAACTGAACATATCCAATGTGTACAACAAGTAGATTTTCAAAATTGCTTAACTTGAACTAATATGCCATCAGGTATGGGGTATAAGTTTTACAGTGATTAATTTATTTTGTAGGGGCACCTAGTGGTTCAGCCTTTCTTGCTATGCGAATCCTCGGCAGCCATGGGAGGGAGTCACTAGATATATGGTGTGCCCTCGAAGAATGTACAAACTTCATACAAACTGCGCCTTTAGTGGATTGAACTCATGTCTCTGGAGCTTTTTTTTTTTTTTCTTGCTTTTTTAAATTATTTTTTATTTTTTAACTTTATTAGAAGCAATTTTACGAAGATAAAACATTCGGCATCTAAAATTATACAATTATTGTACAGCTTTATTTTTAACATTATAATGCTGAAAATGAAAAAAGAAAAAGAAAAAGAGAGCAAGAAAGGGAAAAAGTGAAAAGATAGATCGAAAAAGAACAAAGGAAACACCCCTAAACTGCCAGTGTGGCTGAAAGATATAGAAATAAGAAAAAAGGAAAAGAAAGGTGGCAATATACCTTGTCTCTGGTGCTGTAAGGCACAACTCTATCGCTACGCCATCGTGCCACCTATGAATTGTCCCAGCACAGTTTGTGGAGCACCATTCACATGTTTCACCAAGATGACTCATTAAATTTAACCCGTAATCCTCGTTTTCTGTTTTGTAGTTAATTTGCTATCCAGTTATTTTCTAGTCTGCTGCCTCCACGTGCTTTGATCTTAAACATGAATACTTAAGATGCCTTTCAAAGACACATAAACATCCAAATACCATAAATTCACTATATTATCCGCATTTGTCTCCTATGTTGTTACTTCAGTAAATTCAATGTGGTTGATCAAGCTTTGCTGCAAAACCAATTCTGATTGCTACCTCTATATTTTAAGTTTTTAGATATTTTTTCTCTACTTTCTGAGCTTATATGCCATTAACTTTACATTATATCAAATTAACTGGTTTAAATTTATTTTTCTACCTTACTCAACCACTTTTAAAATCAGTCTGGAAAATAGCTTTTATTCTCTGTAAAACTGACTTGTTTATAAATGTTCTTCCACATTTCAATTTAGAGTATCTCCCTCTCATCTGAATTATTCTTCAAATGCCATGTGCAATTTGTGAATTATTATTATTTCTGCCATTACATGGTTATTTAGGTGTTTATAAAATGATATTAAAAGTCAAGATCTGGTATCGGTATTATAAGATTTTATACCAACAATTTGGAGTGTGCTTGAATTTAGAAAGTCAACGTGTTATGCCATTTTGCAATTAATTTCACAATCCAATAAATTCCCAACACCAATAGCCACATTGGTAATTTCATCATTTTAAAGCCAAAAATACTCTTAAGAGAATGAATAGAAATGTATAAAGGTGAAGGAAAAAACATTGAATATTACTAGATTTTGTTTCTCCTTTAACCAAACAGGATAACAATCTAAATGATGCACAGATAAAAGCTTGACCTCATGGACATTCATTCATTATTACTGTATCTTTCCAGATCCTCAAAACACAAAAGGTGGACATTACTGTGAATGAGCCTTTGGTGAGGCCCTACGACCTGAAGATGGGCAAGCGTATCATGGTTGTATGCAAGTCACTTGTCTTAAGTCTTCAGGCATGTGTCAATGAAATTGAAAGTGGTCTGCTGACTAATGTAAGCAAATCCTCCATTAATATTGAATTCAAGTCAATCATTTGTTATGTATAAGATGATGTATAGTTCTATGTTTCTAAAGCAGCACTTTCACCTATTATTTTCTTTATTTTTATTATTAATTTCCACTGCATTAAATAATTACCCCTTCACCAATTACATTTTATTTGATTTCCACATGCTTACTGATTTGTTCTGATCCAGCATTCTTAATACTGTATAGATGCTAATTTTGCAGTATGACATTACAACACTTTGATATTGCACAAATTCTTGATCTGTGGCAACTGAACTGAGCTCAGCTGAAGTGCCTAAGTGTGTCTACAGTCGACGAACAGTTGGCAGGGGAAGAGTGTCTCACTCTCATATGTCCCAGATAGAACAATGAAATTCTTACTTGCAGCAGCACAACAGAATATGTAAACATAATACACTGTAAACAATATAATAAACGAGAGAGAAAAAAAAGTTCAGAGTGTATGCATTTTCTCACAAATACACATATATATATATGCATGTGTATATATACACACACTAAAATAAATAATAGTGCAATAATAATAATAATAGTCTGTAGTTCAGTGTTTAATAGCCAAATGGCAGTAAGGAAGAAGCTGTTCCTGAACCTGGATGTTACAGTTTTCAGGCTCCTGTGCCTTCTTCCCGGTGGCAGGGATGAAATGAATGTGTGGCCAGGGTGGTGTGCGTCTCTGATTATGCTGGCTGCCTTTCCAGCCTCTCCAGCCTGTAGATCCATTCTTTGCCGAACTCTTGTCAGCAATTTTGCGTGCATGCTGTGAATAAAAGAATGAAAAGGAACAGTTGTACAGTACATGCGGTCTCTGTGTTGCAGGGGATTGCATTCCCAGAAGCAGACTCGCGCATTTTTCCTCATCACAATCCATGCCATCCGCATGTGCATCTGGCAACAGGAGTTGCAAAAAATAAATAAATTATTGGGCCATTTTATTTTGTCATACAAATTCCGTGGGAGTATTTAATATCTCCAATATTTGGGTCATGATTTGTAAATTTGAGAAGGATGTGGAGTTCAATATTCCAAACCTTTTTAAAACTTTAAAGGGTCGCGTTAGGATGGCAATGTGATGTGCGACCTATGTTGAAATCACCTCTGTGGACATTGTACATTTCCACCATGGCGAATTTCATGATGATAGTGGTGAGTTCTAGGTCACATAATAAAGGTGACGGTGGAGTCATACTGGAGTAGGGAGCCAGTGCCTTGAAGAATGAGCAAAACAAGCAGATAGAATAATTGATTCATAGCCATTCAGCTGAAATAGGCCCACGCCGACCAACTTGCCCCATCGATGCTAATCCCAACAGCCTGCTTGTGGCCCATATTCTTCCAAACTTTTCCTATCCTTGTACCAAATGTTTCTTAAAGTTTGTGATAGTACCTACCTCAACTATCTCCTCTGGCAGCCCGTCCAATATACCTATATGTTAAAAAAAAAGTTGTCCTTCAGGTACTATTAAAACTTTCCCCCCTCACCTTAAACTTATGTCCTCTGGTTCTTGATTCTCCTAATCTGGGTAAAAGACCCTCAGAAAAATGCAAATTGGCCATTTCTCTAAAATCTGACCTTAATTGATTTAGATCGTGTGATATTGCTGCTAAGTAATACGTAATAGTGCATACCTCATACGTAATTAACAACTTTAATTTTAATTACTTTGTGTACAGATTGAACCATTTTTCATCAGTCTTGCCCTTTTTGATATCCGAGAAAACAGAAAAATATCTGCAGACTTACATGTGGACTTAAATCTTGAGAGTGTTAGACAACTGGTGACTGGATCGTTGGCCTGGGCAGAAAATGGAGAGAAAATGGTCGCTGGAGAAGAGAAGTCTGGAGAGCCGCAGCTACGAGGTTTTCCCGAAGAATGGTTAAAATACCCTAAGCAGGTAACAAGATGTGCATTCTGTTCACCTTTCATTGACTGCCGCGCTCCAGCAGAGTGAATACGAGTTAACGGCCAGAAATGTCCCGGGAGAGATGAGACATTTGTACTCACCACCTGCCCACTGGCTAATCCACCTTGAGTGGAGCCCCAAATGAGATCTTCCAGAGTGAAGTAATCTCCAACATGACCTGTGACCCAGAGCCACAAGGAATCTGCATGTCATAAATCTTACAAAATTGTGTTGACAGTCAGTTAAGTCACATTATCCACTGAACCAACAGCTGTTAAACAGGTTGAATAAATGTGCATTCAGAACCATTAAAACAAACACAAGAAATGAAACATCCAATTTAGTTTAGATTAGTTTAGAGATACAGCAAGGAAACAAGCCCTTTGGCCCAACGATCCCTGCACACTTACACTATCCTACACACACTAGGGCAATTTACAATCATATCAAACCAATTAACCTACAAACCTGTACATCTTTGGAGTGTGGGAGGAAACTGGAGATTCCAGAGAAAACCCACGCATGTCACTGGTAGAACCTACAGACAGCACCCGTAGTCACGATCGAACCCGTGTCTCTGGCACTGTAAGGCAGCAACTCCACCGCTGCGCCACCGTGCTGCCCCTTAAATCAAAAGAAAATTGTTTGAAGCTTGAGAACACTAGAAAGTACTTAAAATAATTTAGTGCACACAAATTAACGCAATTGAAGAAATATAAACCACCTGACAATTGCCACACTCACAACTGTTTCTCCCTAGTCCAAATGGAATCGCAATCAACGTTCCAAGTTTATTCTATGGCCAAAATTTCCTGTTTAAATTCTGTGAAGCTACATGAAGCTAGTATTTCATTGTTCGACTGTATGAGGTATCCTTAGGAAGTTTGGCATCGCCCTGTCCTGACAGGCAAGTGAAGAAAGACTGGTAGTTAACTGTGGGGATTTCTCAAGAAAATGTTTCTGTAGCTAAAAATCCATGTATCATAATTAATTGAAGCTTGCGTTTTCTGAAGGGTTACTATATTCTATCCTTTGTAGGTAGATTTCAAACATTGCTGAAGAATATTACTTGTGCCTCAAACTTTATAACTGGTTTAATTATAGACGCTATGCTATGTTGACATTTAATTTCCAGAGCTTTCTAGTGGCTTGATGATGTGCTTTTTAATTATATCACAAGCTTCCAATTCCAGTTCCAATTCTTGTTTGTCAGAGTTGAAATGAACTATTGATAAGGTTAATCAATTTTCAGTCTCTGATCTCTGGTAATTGTCAAGGTGACAAATTATACTGTGAAAATAATTATTGCTTCATAAAGTGAGAAGTTTTACTGCTCATATTTCTTACTGATAGACTAAATTGGAAATGAGAAAGCAAACATCATAAATTCTTTGTACAAGTTTGATATGTAGCTTTTAAATCAATGACTCTAAGCTCTTGCACAATAACGAATTGAAGCCTATAACTCACTTCACATAATATTGTGAAGCAATGTTCATTCGCCTCTGGGAGCTGTTCAAACGATCCATAAAAAGATGATGCAGGCCTGCTTTTTCATACACACGACAAAAGTGGATTAAGGTCTGCCATTCTTCACAAGGCTACGGCAGAATTAAACTGGAATGTACTTAAGGAGTTTATATCGTCCTAACTGCTAGGTGTTCAAGGTAGAGATGATGAAAGTGGTATGACTGGCACATTTGATGTCTTTGATAACACAATACACTTTGCTGATATGCTATGATAATACTTGAAGGTGCAAATGTATGAAATATAAAACTGGCTGGATTGTACTGACAACTCGCTGGCAATCCTGTGGAAAGCCATCGTCTATCTATGGTGCACGTGTCAGTGAATTGAATGGATTTCAATTAAAAGATGCAGCATGGAAACAGGCCCTTCGGCCCACCGAGCCCATGCCGACGCTTTACTATACTTACTAGAGACAATTTTACAATTACACCAAACCAATTAGCTTACAAACCTGTACGCCTTTGAATTTGTTGGAAACAACCAGTGATCCCAGAAAAAACCCCATGCAGGCCATGGGGGAGAACGTACAAACTCCATACAGACAAGCACCTGTGGTCAGGATCGAACCCGAGTAAGGCAACAACTCTAGTGCTGCACCTCCGTGCGGCCCAATTGAATTAAATGGAATTGAATTAAAGGATAAAGCACGGAAACAGACCCTTCAGCCCAACGAGTCCACACAGACCGTCGATCACCCATTCCCTCTCGATCTATGTTATCCCACTTTCGTATCCACTCTACCAGCCACCAGCTATGCCACTGTGCTGCCCCAGAATATGGGTTCTGCGTCCTCGAGAATGGGAATATTCAACGTCGTGTCTCGCAGAGCTGAGGATTCATTTGTTCATTTACTCACAACTGAATCCCATGATCTATTAATAGTCACTGCATTGGCTTTGTGCTTGCTGATCATCACCAGTAAGAATGTAATCACGATAAACCAAATTGCAAGTAAATACCAGGACTCCTTTTCTATTCAGTTTGTGCTCAGATCATTTGCTCAGAGGAACAGATGGGCTCCAGTGCTGCACATCCCAGAGATACCATCAACCAGTTCCTGCAAAATAACGTGCAGCTGCTCTAGGCTGCCTCTAGTACATCGGACTTTAATAAGAATGAAAAGAGCTGCATTCTCACTCTCAGTAGATGTTGATTTAGGTGCCGCAAGATTTAAAAAATGCAACTCCCCAGGGAATCCTGGAAACTCTGTCCTTGTTTGTGGAGCAAGGGCTTAGGATGTTGGCAACAGTTGATTTTGCCGGCTCTGAAACCATTGACTTGAGACTGTTTATATAACTAATTTGGTGAATTGGTTTCTTGATGCTCAAAGGCAATTTTAAATGATTTTTTTTTGCCATCTGCAAAGAATGAGTTGCCTTGGCATGAGAATAGAGTTGTAAAAATAACTCCATGAACTTAACTAAGTGAACCTGAACTTAAAATGTATTTATGCCTGAAGCATTAAAACGACTCGTATGTTTAGAATGTGACAGCTTTGCTCCTCACCTTTTTGGGATTTTTATGCGTCTTATTAAAATGTGCCGTTATTCCACTTTGTTGTGTAATCTTTTTCCATGAGAATGCGAACTTAATTTATGAATGATAATTTGATATGCAGGGCATTTTCTCTGTATCAAACCCACACAACGACATCATGCTGGTGGCAAAAGTAGAAAAAATACTAATGGGAAGCATTCAAAGCTGTGCCGAACCCTACATTAAGAGCTCAGATTCCAGCAAGGTATGTATCCATTCAATATCTGTACGATGCTCATTATTAATGATGCATATTTTTACATTGTAAAATAATTTCATCATAAATGATTTCAGCAATTAATTAATAAACTGATTTAGCAATGTTGTTAAATATAACCCCGGAAGTGCTGTATTTAAGTAAGTAACTCTGCAATAATATGATCTAAAATTTGTCCTGGATCAGCCACATTGAAACTATGGCCAAGAAAATGCACCAACACCTCTAGTTCCTTAGAAGGCTTAGCATGTCCTCAAGAGCTCTCACCAACTTCACAAATGCAGCGTAGAAAGCATTTTATTGGGATGCTTCACAGTATGCTTTAGGATCATCTCCATCCAAGTCCACAAGAAATTGTAGATAGTTCTGGATATAGCCCAGACCCTCATGCAAACCAACCTCCCTTCCATTGACTCCATCTACACTTCAGTTCACCAGCATTACCAAAGACAAGTTTCACCCCAGTCATTCCCTCTTCTCCCCTCAACCATCAGACAAGAGGTACACAAGTTTGAAAACGCATACCTCCATATTCAGGGACAGCGTCTTTTCAACTGATATCAGGTAACTGAACAGTCCTCTCACCAGCTAGAGTCCAGTGCTGACCTCCCATCTACCTCTTTGGAGACCTTTAATCTGATTTTATCTTGCACTAAACTGTAGCTTTTATCCTCTAACTCTGCACTGAGGACGGCTTGATTGTAATCATGTACAGTCTTTTCTTTGACTGGATAGGATGCAAACAAAAGCTTTTCGCTTTGTATTTCGCTACACGTGGCAATAATAAACTAAGCATCCAGTCATCTCAACATCTAACTGCTTATTTAAAAGATGAAAATTAATGCCAAGATATATAATTGTTAATATTCTGACATATTTTCCCTATTTCTTTTTCAAGACTGCCCAGAAAGTTCTAAAGTCGAACAAGCCATTTTGTAATAAGTTGGCCAAGTACCGTATGCCATTTGCTTGGGCAGTGAGGTATGTGCGTGTTAGTTATAATGAAATAGATAACAAAATGTGAAGATGCAAGTCAATTATTCATTTTCTTCAGTGATGAATCTGTAAACATTTTTCAATTGTTATTTTAGTTTTGAGCTGCAAAATCCAAACAAAACGTTTCATTTCCTATGCAATTCTGGAATTTCAGGACTCAAATTTGCTTGCGCTTGAAGCAGCATTCAGCTCCTTTGTGAAACAAACTCTACAATTTTTATTGACACAGTAACGCAACAGTAGCCTTACAGTGCCAGTGACCCAGGTTTGATCCTGACTATGTAGGGATCTGTAGTCTGTACGGAGCTTGTACCTTCTCCCCAAGACCACGTGGGTTTTCTCCGTGATTTCCGGTATCCTCCCACACTCCAAAGGCGTACAGGTTTGTAGGTTAATTGGCTTGGTGTAATTGTAAAAATGTCCCTAGTGCGTGTAGAATAGCGTTACTGTGCGGGGAACGTTGGTCGGCGCGGACTTGATCGGCCGATGGGCATGTTTCCGTGCTATATCTCTAAACTAAAAAATAAACTAAACTAAGCTGTGGTGAATGATGTTTAGAATGCATCACTGAAGGCTCCACACTGTCCAATGGCCTGCATAATGCTATGTCTTGATTTATTTATTTGTTAATTGGGTTCTGGGCATTACCGACAGGTAATGTCTTGTCTTTCCTGAACAATTTAGGATTATAAATTTCAGTGCATTAGAGAAAATGAAATGTGCATCAGCAAATGCAGCCACAATTCTTGTTAATTGGTTTAAAGACGATCAGTAGTTTTGACATTGGCTCATGCTGAATGATTCACATACAATTGGACATGGCTGGTATTACAGAACAATACTGAATGATAAAAAAGACTCAGCGGAACTTGATGGAAGCCTGATGACACTGTAGAAACATGGAATTTTAGATGCTGGTTTACAAAAAAAAGACACAGGAGTAACTGTGCGGGTCAGGCTGCATCACGGAAAAAGGACATGGATAGGCGCAGTTTTGGGTTGGGATCCTTCTTCAGACCCTTTTTCTTTAGACTTTAGAGACACAGCATGGAAAAAGGCCTTTTGGATCACTGAGTCCCTGCCGACCAGTAATCACCCTGTACACTAGCACTATCCTGCACACTAGGGACAATTTACAATTTTACAGAAGCCAATTGACCCTCAAACGTGTACTCTCAGGAGCTTTGTTTCTTCTCAACAGCATGACCAACACATTTTCTGTCAGCTGAAAAAGAGAATGTTGTGATTACTGGTGAATTATTTTCCTAACCTAATCAGATTTTTTTTTTTTTTTGCATATAGAGCTGAATTACTAAAGTATTTTTAATCGTGCAGGGGTCTATCTGTTGTATGATTGGCGCCATTAAATGTTTTTTTGTGGTAGCTCATAATTGTCCAAAACTCTTTATTTTAATCAAATTCAGAGTCTGATGAAAGGTCTCGAACTGAAACGTTACCTATTCCTTTTCTCCATCTGCTGCTGCAGATGCTGCCTGACCCCCTGAGTTACTCCTGCATTTTGTTACTATCTTCGGTGTAAACCGGCAACTGCAGTTCCTTCCTCCGCTGTTTATTTTAATCACTGTTTTGGTACGCACTTTACCTTTCAGATCGGTATTCAAGGACAATCATGGAACAATAGATCGAGAATCTCGCTTCTCTCCTCTCTTCAGGCAAGAGGCCAATAAGATTTCCACAGACGACTTGCTGAAATTAGTAACGGAATTCAAAAGGTCTGGGCAATCCTTACCTCATATCTGAAAACTAGAATGTTGTGATTACTGGTGAATTATTTTCCTAACCTAATCAGATTTTTTTTTTTTTTTTTGCATATAGAGCAGACAAAATGAGCAAAGTACAAACCATACCCGGTAATCTTGATATATCGGTGCACTCTGTGCCCATCGACCGTCCAAGTATGTGATTTATTTTCTTTGTTCTATTTTTAAAAGTGTGTTTGATTCTTTTCCAGCTATGTTTCAGTACCAATTAAAAGAGGATTTTCCATCCCACATCAAATTCTGCACATACATAGGAGTAGATGGAATAGATGGGATTAGATTAGATACGTTCATTGTCACATGTGACAAGGCACAGTGAGATGCTTTGTTTTGCGTACATGAGGCATGCAAAGAGTCGCCACGGAAAGAGCAGCGACAAAGTTACAAAGTATCCCTTTTTTGCCACAAAGCCCCTTCCCCCTCCACCATCCTTAGTTTTCGATGCCCCGCCCCACCCTCGGTCCCACTTAGTTCTCGGCAGCCCTCCCACGCCGAGGTCCCCCCTCATTGTTCTAGACGGCCCTCCACTCTGGGTCCCCCTTTGCCCTCGGCGGCCCCCCCTACGTGACATTGGGACTCTAACCTCCGACCTTTGACCTCCGACTTTGGGACTCAGACCTCAGTCCTCAGGACTCTGGCCTCTCACCTCCGACATTATGTAACTTTTTGAATCAACCAAGCTTTCCGTTTGTCTCAAAACTGTCTTTCAACTAGGGTGTACCTCCAGACTCAATCTTTCTTCAGGAACCTGGCTCCCAGTTGATTGGCAAGACCTTGTGCACAACAGGGTGATTCTGAGTGAAACCTGCAAGCTTTGCCCCAACCTGCTTTGGAAGGTGCATTAACCTTCTCTCCTGCCTCACCAGCTGTCAGCAGAATTGATGCCTGGCATTCAAAATCATGCTAAAGAAATGACCTATTAAAAAGCACTATTAAACTTCTTCAAAATAAGATGTAGATTTGTTCAGAACCAGTGAACTAATTTAAATCAACCTGTTTAAATTTAAGAAAAAAAAGTTTTATGTATCTTGAAGTTTGAAGATTAGTTTATTGTCATGTCTACTGAGGTGCAGTGAAAATCTTTAGTTGTGCACTAACCAGTCAGCGGAAAGATATACATGATTACAATCAAGCTGTCCACAGTGTACAAATACATGATAAAGGGAATAATGTTTAGCGCAAGAACTGCATTGGATCATCTCCAGGTCATTCAGGGATAGATAGACGGAAAACGCTGGAGTAACTCAGCGAGGACAGGCAGCATCTCTGGATAGAAGGAATGGGTGATGTTTCGGGTCGAGACCCTTCTTCAGACTGAATGCTGAAGAAGGGTCTGAACTGTCGACCCAAAACATCACCCATTCCTTCTCTCTGCCTGTCCCGTTGAGTTACTCCAGCATTTTGTGTCTATCTTCTGTGTAATCCAGCATCTGCAGTTCCTTCCTATGCACAGTGAGTAGATTTCTTGGTCTGAGAGAAGGAATTCTGCAGAGGTTTGTGTCTGTGGTTTGGTTTCGTGCAGGGTGCAGTTGCCCCTGGATCAGTGATCAGCTGACAGCAGTTTGCAGCCACTACTCTCATGAGACCCCATCGTCTGCTCAGGTGAAAGCAGACAGTCAGCACAAATAAATCAAAAGATTTACTGCAAGAAGACAGTGCAGACGGAAATAGTCTGTAATAGTGTGCATTCCACAATGTCTCCACTTTTAGAATTTCTGACCTGTGGGGAACCATTCCTCTTGTTTTGTGTATTGGAGATGTCCGTGGAATAAATCCTTCACTTCTGTGTTCTAATGGGCCTGTCCCACATAGGCAATTTTTTAGGCAACTACAGGCAACTAGTTTGTTCCCACATGTTCGCCAGTCTCCTCAGTCGTAACGTCTTTCTGCTCGCTGCTAATTTTTCAACATGTTGAAAAATTTTCGGCAACAGTGGGTTAGCTTGACGTAGGTGCGGTCGTATGTTGTCGCCAGGATGACGTAGGGTGTGGCCTGCAACATCTTTTGCATAAAAAATTGGCAAGTGGGACAGGCCCATAACTAACCATCAAAGCCTTTTGGTAAGGTCATTGTACGTTCAGGTTTTCCTGAACTCTGATCCCACAAGCACTGCCCTTGGGCAACACTTTCACCTGGTGTGGCCTTGGGTGCATCCCATTGGGATCCCAGCTTATCTGTCAGCTTGAGTAGAACAGAGTGCCGCTCAGGGCTGCACAGACAGACAATCTGCAAGGCTGTTCAAACAGAGAGGCTTTGGTAGCTACTGAGATCCCATCTCCCACCCACTGTTCCTGGCCCACTGGCTGCCAATATTCAACAGTTTAGTGTTAGATGCACAGCATGGAAGCAGGCCCTGTAGCCTACTGAGTCCACGCTGACCATTGATCACCCTTTTGCACTAGTTCCATGTTACCCTACTTTCTCAACAACACACTAGTGACAATTTACAGAGGGCAATTAACCCACAAACTCGCGCATCTTTGGCATGCGGGAGGGAACCTGAGCACCCAGAGGAAATTGATGTGGTTATAAGGAGAACGTGTGAACTCCACACAGACAGCACCTGAGTTCAGGATCGAACCTGGGTCTACAGCGTTGTGAGGCAGCAGCTCTCATGCTGTGGAGCCCTCATACCTCTCATGTTTTTGAATGATTGTGAATATCTATGGCAATCGAAAACAATTAAACTAACCTGTTAAATCAAATAAGGGATTCTGCTAAATTCTTTCCCCGCAGCTCCGTCCGTCTATTCAATGTATAAGGACTGCTGTACCTGTGCCAACTTTAATGTATAGGAAGGAAATGCAGAGGCTGGTTTATCTGAAGATGGACACAAAATACTGGAGTAAATCAACATCAAGCAGCATATCTGGAGAAAAAGAATGGGTGACATTTTGGGTCAGACCCTTCTTCAGACTGAGAGAAGGGTTATCTTTAAGAGTTTGAAGAAGGGTTCCAAAAAACCAAAAAAAAATAATGACTTATGCTGGCTGACCCGTTGAGTTAGGGTCACTTTGTGTCTATCTTGTGGCAACTTTACCTTCGGCTGAAGGTATGAGAGCCACAAAATCAATAGGGGTGGACACTCTGTCCCTGTGCTCTGCGTGGATCCCCAGTGAAGCCAACACTGTTCTAATCTTAAGGCTCCCTTTGGGAATAGCCCAATAATAGGCAAAGCCAAAAGATCTTGAAAGGCAGTGGAAAAATTGCCCCGTCTCTTAACCCAAGGCAGTTACATTTAGCCTTTTATTTGAAATATACTTCAGTTTTTAGTTTTAGTTTTAGAGATACGGCACGGAAACAGGCCCTTGGGCCCACCAGGCCCGCGCCGACCAGCGATGCCCGATAACTAACACTATCCCACACCCACTAGGGACAATTTTGACATTTACCAAGACAATTAACCTTCCAACCTGTACATCTTTCGTGTATGGGAGGAAACCGAAGATCTTGGAGAAAACCCACGCAGTCACGGGGAGAACGCACAAACTCCATACAGACAGCACCTGTATTCGGGATTGAACCCGGGTCTGCCCCACCGTGGCGCCCTTATTCCCATTTTAAAAGTTACTTGCTGTGCCCAGTGTGTTGATGTGGAATCCTCAAAACATAAGGAACCTGCATTATTCATCAAAATGTAATATTCATTGCAGAAGGGGTGGCGTGATGAAGATTCCAAAATAGTTTCAAAGTGATGGCAAAAATGTATTTGATAGAATTCAGCAATTGTATAATAAGTGGGAGAATTTTCACTATCTTTTTTTTAACTGCTGTTATATAAATGTAACTTTTTTAGAGCATGTTTTATGCAGAGCAAAGTTACAGAACATCAGATCAAACTGTGAAGGAAAATTAATTATGAGAAACACTTTGTAACTTATCTATTTCAGATTGTCTTACCTCATCCTATGTGCCTGTTAAACCCTTTGAGGACCCAAATAAGTATGAACCCGCCATAGAAGTTGAAGAGTTTGTGCAAGAATCTGCAAAATATTCCCAGCCTTATACAGTGTACAAAAATCATGTTTATATTTATCCTAAACATTTGAAATATGACGGTCAGAAGTGCTTTGCAAAGGTAAGGTACAAATGCAATTATTCTGTTTGGTTTAGTTTAGAGATACACTGCGGAAACAGGCCCTTCGGCCCACCGAGTCCGTGCCAACCCTCAATCCTCGTACATTAACACTATCCTACACACACAAGAGACAATTCTACCTTTATACCAAGCCAAATAACCAACAAACCTGTATGTCTTTGGTGTGGGAAGAAACGGAAGATCTCGGAGAAAACCCAGGCGGTCACAGGGAGAACGTACAAACTCCATACAGACAGCACCAGTAGTCGGGATCGAACCCGTTCTCTGGTGCTGTAAGCGCTGTAAGGCAGCAACTCTACCGCTGCGCCACCGTGGCCGCCCTAGATGGATGCTAGTAGTTCAGCCGTGGATGACAGCAATGTGAGACCCAGATATAAAACATATTCACTCCCTCATCTCAGTAAATTACAGTGCATCCATGGATTCAGTGATGAATCCAGGGAGAAGCAATGAAGTCAGATACATCTCACCTCAGCCGCTGTGTATTTTATACAATTCAAGTACGGAGTCACGGAGTTCCAGAGCCTATTGATGCACGCACTGCATGAAACATCTGCAGATTTGGCCCATTGCCTTCTAAATCTGCAGTATCCTCAGATGGATGTTGCTAAACTCTTCATTATACAACAATGTGCGTCAGTATTGGATTTCCTCACTTCCCTACCCATTTTGTAAACAGCGATTCCCCAAAAACTGATCAGCAAATGCGAACTGTCCCAGAGAATTATATTACCGTGAAATACTTTACTTTCATCCAAGACTGAATAATTGTTAGATGCAATTATTTCCTTATGCGTAAATTTCCAAACCATGTTAGACCTATATAGTTCCACATTACATACATTAACACTTCGTTGAATCAGCAGCATTATTTTTTCAGTAGTTGCAAATTCCCGGTGTTATCATGATTCCGTGAACTTTTTATTTTTTAACTGAGGTGATGTTTTCTTTTCACGGGATCCAAATGCTAACCCTGATGACAGGGCTATTTTCCCCGTAAGGTCCATGTATGAGGCGATGCTGGTGGAGCGTGGGTGATGAGGGGAGAAATGTGTACCGGCAGCATATGCTGAATCAGGGGTAGTAGTCACGCTCACTTTATCCGAGTAAGCCCAGGAGCATATGAAATATTTAATATAATTTCCATTTCTGCAGGCAAGGAACTTAGCTGTGCGGATAGAGTTCAGGAGTTCGGACAAGGAACATGCCCACCCATTGAAGGTGAACGTCATTAACTATTTGTGAGCTGTTGTGTGAAGAGGCAACAAGGCAGGCTCTATGATTATGAACCACAGCTTTAGTTGCTGATCTTGCAAACCTCTAGTGTGTACTGACACTAGTTTGATGATGATGATGATGATGCTTTATTGTCACTTGTACCTAGTACCTACAGTGAAAATCTTTGTTTTTGCGTACAAAGTACACAAAAGAGTCTCCACAAAGACAAAGTTACCAAAAGTACTCATCCCTTCATCGCACCCCACTACTGGGTCCCCCTTAATTCTCGACGCCCCCTCCATCCCCACCCTGGGTCCCCCTTAAACCTCGATGCCCCCACCCTAGGACCTCCTTTGTTCTCGGTGGTGGCTCCACCTCGAGACATCGACCTTATAGGATCAGTGCCTCCAAACCAGATAGACGAGTCCATGCCTTGAGCTACCATCCATCACAGTTGCAGACTGTGCCCAGGTGGAGAGACCTATAAATAAACTGGAAGAAAAGCACCTTGTATATATTTATAAAGATTAAGAGGGGAAGCTGTTGAAGAAAGGGGTTTGGAATCAGATGCATGTAACACGTACCCTACTTGCTGATGATCATGAGAGATTCAGACATGTCGCTGCTTTGGTCTCTAAGATTTGTTCTGGACAACATGCAAGTATCCCCTTGTATCCGTAGGGAAAAAAGGACACAAGGTGTTGTAGTAACTTACTGGGTCAGGCATTATCTCTGGAGAACAGGTGTCGTTTCATGTTGGGACCCTTCCTCAGACTCAAGAAGGGTCTGATAAAGTGTCTCGACCCGAAACATCACCTGCCCATGTTCTCCAGAGATGCTGCCCAACCCGCTGAGTTACTCCATCACTCTGTGTCTCATTGAACCTCATAGGTATAGAAAATCACTATCTCATTATGGAGCTGGCCTGGGGGGTTGAGTTAAGAATGGGTGTGGAAATGGCTACAAATGGGCTGGCAACTGCCCTGTGCTTTTAGTTGCCTATATCTGCCAAACGATAATAGCTACTATTGTTGAGCCTGCTGTCTTTTGGTTCTATTTTCCAATAGCCATCTGTCCCTTTAAGGACAACTAGTTATTCTTTCCCAATGTCTGGCACAATTGAGGAATATTTACACCAGTTACAGATGTAACTCACACATTTGAGTTACATCCTCACAACATTTATAAGAATGGCGGGAAATTACAGCAGACATGCCTTGGGCATTGATGCAGTTTCTGAGCTCCCTCCCAATGGTTTTCAATTTCTAACCAGCCAGAGTTCATCTGAGAAATGGATGTGCGGCAGTAGAAAATGGACCCCAATTTCTTTATTGCATAGTTTCACAAGTGCGGAAAGATGACAATATCTCTGATCTGTGGTTCAAATGTTTCCTGGTTATTTTTATTTATTGAGCCATTTCAAGTTTGAAAGGTTACTTGTGCAGTGAAGAAAGCCATAATGTTAACAACTACGGAACATAAAACTCTAATGGGCCACTTGGGTGGATGGTGCTCAGACAATAGTTACTTGGAGATATTTCTCTTTACTTGCAATAAAGGTTTATTAGTTTCCCTTTTTTTTAAAAAACAGTGCATTTATGGAAAAGCAGGAGGCTCAGTGTTCACAACAGCAGCACAGACTGCAGTTCTACATCATGTCCAGAACCCAGATTTCAACGATGAGGTAATTTACTAAATGCTGTATAAACTTTTGCAATTGGCAGCCAAGCAACAGTGCATCACATTCTTCTTGCAAAACTTCTTGCATATTCATAAGTTCATAAGCGATAGGAAATAACTGCAGATGCTGGTTTAAATCGAAGGGAGACACAAAATGCTGGAGTAACTCAGCGGGAGAGGGAGCATCTCTGGAGAAAAGGAATGGGTCTGAAGAAGGGTCTCGACCCGAAACGTCACCCATTCCTTCTCTCCAGAGATGCTGCCTGTCCCGCTGAGTTACTCCAGCATTTTGTGTCTATCTTCATAAGTGATAGGATCAGAACTAGGCCATTCGGCCCCATCAAGTCTTCTCCACCATTCAAACATGGCTAAACATGGCTGATTTATCTTTCCCTCTTACCTCCTGCCTTCTCCCTGACACCCAGACTAATCACATGATCGAGAATTAAAAATATACCTTGGAAAGGGCCGTGAAAGCAGCGCAGTGGAGAGAGCTCGCAGCAACTTTGACCAGGGCCCAAGGCAGTAAATGTGAATCACACACAATGCCCACAGGGCCACACCTAATAGAATGACCGAGAATGATAATGATCCTGTCTTAGGCTCTGATGCCCAATAACTGACTCACTATGTAACCAAATGGACTGGTTTCTCTGAGCAACATGGAAGGCCATCATTTTGCAATCTTTGGTGAAATAAATCGTATCACTAAGGCCCAAACACAAGGCAAAAGCAAGATATACAATGTAAGGATGGGGTTAACACTGATAACTCTTTTTTTAAAATTTCTAATTTGCAGGTGAAAATTGAACTTCCCACTCAGTTGAATGAGAAACATCACATTCTTTTTTCATTCTATCACATCAGTTGTGACCTTGCTACAAAAGGTGGCTCGAAAAAGAGAGAGGCATTGGAAACACAAGGTAAAGTATCTAAAAGACATACATGGTTTTCTTTTATCCGATATGCGCTCCTTTAGTTGTACCACTGTCACTCTGAGGTCGGGTTTCTTTAATAGCATAATTTCTCTTTTAAATTCTTATTAAATATTTCAGATGCATGGCTGCAGTGGTTAATAGTCAATGAAATTTTTATCAGCTTAGATTGGAGAGGAATAAAAATGGATGTTTTAGTAAAAATCTTATGGAGCCATTCTTCGCAAAGCATTGTAATTTCCCAGATGTCAAGAGTCAAGAGTTGTTCAATTGTCATGTGTACCGAAATGGAACAAATGAAATTCTTACTTGCAGCAGCATAATAGATCTGTAAACACATTGTACGTAAGAGATGACATATTAAAACAAACACAGAAGGCTAATAAATTTAAAAAAACGAAACACTCAAAATTCAATTGGAGTCAGATTCAAAATTAATAATATTAGGAATGTCAGAGGGCTGCCCTAAGTTAACGATATTCCAAAGACGTTTCCTTGACTATGGTTTAATAACTGCAAAAAAAAAAGCCTTAAATTCTGGAAAAAGATAACAGATCCCACAGTGAAGATGTGGATCACAGAAATGACCGAGACACTACATTTAGAAAAAATAAGGCTTGTTTTGTCTGACAAATCTGACCAATTTTCCAAAATACAGAATGGTTGAACACAAATTCAAAACAGAGCTAGGTTCGGGGGAGCGGGCATAGGGAAAGGTAGTGGGATATATCTCCGTTTTTGGGTTTTGTTTTCACTTCTTTGTTAATTCAGGGGTTCTTGCTTCTTTCTTTTTCGTATCTTTATTCTTCCTTTTCATTCTTTCCTTTTTACTTTTTTTCCGATTCACTTATCAGTTTATAAAATGTTAAAACTGAAGCTGTACGAAAATTGTATATTTGTTATGTCGATTACTTACTCGTTGTACAATTGCTTCAAATAAAATAATTTTTTTTTTTTAAAACAATTTCAACAATCGACTGATGCAAAGGAGAACAAAACAAAAGACTGAAGTCCGTAATACAACCAAGACAGATTGGAGTTCAAAGTTTAGTTGGGGTTTGTAGTGTTCAATAGCCAGATGGTTGTCGGGAAGAAGCTGTTCCTGAACCTGGGCGTTACAGTGTTCAAGCTTCTACACCTTCTTCCTGATGATAGGAGTGAAATGGTCAGGGTAGTGTGGTTCTTTGGTGATACTGGCTGCCTTTTGAGGCAGTGCCTCCTATAAAACCCCTCGATTATTGGGGTGGTCAGTATCTCTCCACCTTTTATACCTTTCCAGGAGATCGGTGAATGGAAAGAACATGGAAGCATTATCAGCCAAGCAAAAATGTGACGATTAAAACACCGCGTTAAAGTACTTTGATAAAATATATATAAAAAGCACTTTACATCGTCTGTTGATACGAAGAGTAACCTTCTTTGTTTTTTTTTCCTCCTTTGTAGTTGGATATGCCTGGCTACCTGTCTTGAAAGACGGCAGACTTGCATCTCATGAACAATCCATTCTTGTGGCAGCCAATCTTCCAGCTGGCTATCTCAGTTATCAAAACCTAACACCAGGGAAGGTAAGAACAAGAGAAAAATATCATTGCATAGAACACTGAGTGCCAGAGTAACTCAGTGGGTCAGGCAGCATTTCTGGGTGACATGGATAGGTGACGTTTTGGCTCAGCGCCCTTCTTTGGACTCTGACGGAGGATCCCAATGCAAAATATTGCCTCTCCTTGTCCTCCAGAGATGCAGCCTGACCCACTGAGTTACTGCAACACCATGTTATACTAGATGAAGGAAATGATGACCAAAAGAGGAGGGAATTGAGTGAGGAGGTCACGCTTTTATGTTGGCTTTTCCGCAGGCAAACGGACCTGATATGAAGTGGGTTGATGGGGGGAAGCCACTCTTCAAAGTCTCTATCCATGTTGTATCTACAATCTATACACAGGTACGGACCAATGTGATTTTTTATAATGTGTGTGCAGCTTCTTCAGTTTAGCTTTGCATAATTGAGTGCTCACAATAAGGATCAAATTAAATTTCTTCAATTTATTTATGTGATTAAGAAGAAAATCGAGCGCAGTGGGCCTGGTTGTCCCATCCAGTGCAGTTATGGGAGGTGCCAGGGGTAGTCCAGACATTCGATAGGCAAACCATCCTTGTGGCGGACTGTCCATTTGGGAAAATTAATAATATCTTTATTTGTTTCTTTTTATAAGGAGGAAAGATTAAATAACTACTTCCAGGAGTGCCAAAAAGTAGAGCGAGGAGAATCACAGGCTTCGTCTTCAGAACTTGTCCAGAGCATCGAGGTTTGATGATTCAATGTCAAGATAGATGTAAATTGAAATAACTGCATGAAAAAGGACATCAAAGACTGTATAGTTGGGACAAGTTGGGCCAAAGTGCCTGTTTCCATGCTGGATGACTCTATGACATAGGAGCTGAATTAGGCCATTCGGCCCATCGAATCTGGACACCATTCGATCGTGGCTGATCTATTTTTCCCTCACAATCCCATTCTCCTGCGTTCTCCCCACAACCTTTGACATCTTCATTAATCGAGAACCTATCAATCTCCGCTTTCAATATACTCAATGACTTGGCCTCCCCCACTGTCTGAGGCAATGAATTCCACAGACTCACCACTCTCTGGCTAAAGAAATTCTTCCTCAATTGCTTCCTCAAGACATAAAATAACAATTAATACCCTAAATTTGGATACAATCGTAAATATTGTTGTTTGTAAAGAATATCAAACTATTAATTCATGTTAATAAACAGACATCTTGCATATAAGTGAAATACATATAAATAAAATGCAGCATTGAAAAGTGATGTTAAGGTCTGGATAAAATGTTGAAGAAGCAATATTCAAAGTGGGACGTGCTTAATTTTCTGCTTAATTGCTTGTTAACTTCAGTGTCTGAAAGATTTTGATTCTTAACCTGTTTTTGATCATTTCAGGGTCTTCTTGGCATGGAAAAGATTCACGTGATTGTACATTTCCTTCCTGTCCTTCTCAATCAGCTGCTCTACAGCTTGATGCAGACTGAAGATAGTCTACTTGCTACTGCCACCATCAGGTAAGTATATTAAAGCTGCTCAAGAAAAAAATATCAGCTGTGTAGCTCTCTAAAACACAAGCAAATGAGTTTCAAATGGCTTTGCTTCCATTATGTTAATGGCAGAATATATGTACTGTAATCTTAGTTTATTATATTGCATTCATTTTTGTAAAGCTTATAATAATGCTATATTACAATATAATACTATACATACAGTGTTACGATACGTGTGTGTGTGTATGTTTCTATAGTTACTATGGTTTTATATATATAACTATAGTAATATAGCAGTATATTGTGATAAAGTATTAGTATATTATATACTAATAATATATTAGTATCTAGTGTATATATATATGTATATTAATAAAATAATATAGTACTATATTATAATGTAGCATTAGTATATATTATATATTTATATTTAATATTTTATAATATTAGTATATATTATATACTAATATTATAAAATATATAATATTTCAGTGTGTATGTAATATATTTACTTTACTGCAATATTATTGCTATAATTATTATTATATGACTACTAATTATTTTATTACTGTGTGGGATTTTGGTTAGTCTGGCTCCCCCCCACATTAATTTTGTTCCTTGCGGCAAGTGTTGTATTGGGGACTTATTTTGTGTAGAAAGTCCCCTGGAGAATAAGGGGTAAGTCAATTAGAACGGAGGCGAGGAAAAACGTTTTCACACAGTTATGAGTATGTGGAATTCTCTGCCTCAGAGGACGGTGGAGGCTGTTTCTCTGGATGCTTTCAAGAGAGAGCTAGACAGAGCTCTTAAAGATAGCGGAGTGAAGGGATATGGGGAGAAGGCAGGAACGGGGTACTGATTGTGGATGATCAGCCATGATCACAGTGAATGATGGTGCTAGCTCGAGGGGCCGAATGGCCTACTCCTGCACCTATTGTCTATTGTCTATTGAGAATACGTGGAAACTGCATGTTGAGTTACCTGCTGCTGTGATTGCCCGTGATTAAAGAACGGTCAAGAACCCAACTGTAGCCCGTTTACTACCCACTGCCCAGAGTAAATCAACACCAAAAATTCACTATCCACAAAATTATCACAATATCTCCAAGGGCTAGTAATCCATGCTATCAATTGTTGGGGAATAAAAGTTCCAGCATTTAATATCCAATTCTATTATTGGTTGGAAAAATGAGCCGAGTGTTTATTTCAAATAAAATATTCAGATGCTAGAATTTGGCACCAGATGTTTCTGCAAACCTTAATACTCCTTGGAGGCTTCCCCTGTTTGAGAAGCAATTTGAAGTTGTTCACAAAATGTGATTTTAAAGGAAGACAAATATGGGGAAAGTAGTAGCATTTATTGGACCTACAACTGGTCCTTCCAAGGGTGCAGCGGATAGCTTTCAGATATGTATAATGTATAAAGAGTTGTGACAATTAGGTTTCTGGATCTTGGGTCTTCAGTAAAGTGAAAACTTGTAACCAAGTAGCACTTGAGAAGCACCCTGTTTAGATATCCAGTCTTCCACTATTGAAGAGTCCCAGAGTGTTAGTTCTGAACTGTAACTGGAACTGGAACTGGGGCAGCACATTAGTGCAGTGGTATAGTTGCTGCCTTACAACGCCATAGACCCGGGTTTGATCCTGATTATGTGGGCTATCTGTGCGGAGTATGCATGTTGACAATGTGGTTTTTCTTCGGTTTTCTGTTTTCCTCCCACAAGACATGTGGGTTAGTAGGTTGATTGGCTTCCGTAAATTGCCCCTAGTGTATAGGATGGGATAGCATAGAACTAGCGTGCAGGGGATTGATGGTCAGTGTGGGCTCTGTGCCAACGGGCTGTTTCCACACTGTTTCTCTGAACTATAAACTGCTGGTTCAGGATGAACAGCACGGTGGTGCAGCTGATAGAGCTGCTGCCTCACAGCTCCAGAGACCCTTGTTTGATCCTGACCTCAGGTGCGCAATGTGTGGAGTTTGCATGTTCTCCCTGTGACATCATGGGTTTCCTCCAGGTGCTCTGGTTTCCTTCCACATACCAAAGACGTACGGATTTATAGGCTACTTAGCCTCTGTAAATTGCCCTTCGTGTGTAGGGATGCAAAATTGGGATAACATAGAACCAGTGTGAATAGGTGATCGATGGTTTGTGTGGACTCGGTGTGCTGATTAGCCTGTTTCCAAGCTGTATCTTTCAATGATTCAATGATTCAGGTAGTGGGACTGATTGAGATGTCCAGATTAGGCAAAGACATATCATATCTCCCAGTTAGAACAATGCATTGTGGCAATGTAGGTATACCAGAGGCTTTGGATTAGTTAGGATTGCACCTTGGGCAATGAAAGAAGACCTTTAATTGAAAGTAGAGACATTTGATCCATCGCTGATGATTGTGTGGGTGTTAGTAACGGATAAAGACTCTGGTAACGATGGAGCTTTCCTGTATATTTGAGAAGGCATCCATCCTAACATCAAGGCCTGTTCTTGCATTCAAGCTCTGGGCAGCGTTTGCAGCATGAGGTTGATTATGAGGTTACACTGACTGAGCTCATGGCTCTGTGTCCAGCATCCTCCATCCAAAGGCACCTTTGAATACTCAGGGCAGTGAATCAATTTCACATTCCTTGAAAGATCCATTTACTTTGGACAGGTACACGGACTGGAAAGGTTTGTGGTGGCACAGTTGCGCAGCGGTAAAATTGCTGCCTTATGGTGCCAAAGACCCGGGTTCGATCCTGACTATGGGTGCTGCCTGTACGGAGTTTGTATGTTCTCTCTGTGACCGTGTGTGTTTTCACCGGGTGCTCCGGTTTCCTCCACATCCCAAAGACATGTAGGTTTTAGGTCAATTGGCTTTGGTAAAATTGTAAATTGTCCCTAGTGTGTAGAATAGTGCTAGTGTAGTGTGTGATCACTGGTTGGCGCACACTCGATGGCCCTGTTTCCACGCTGTGTCTCTAAAGTCTAAAAAGTCAAACATTTTGAGGGATATGGGCCAAACATAGGCAGTTTGGACTAGCATCTTAGTCAGCATGGGCAAGTTGGGCTGAAAGGCCTAAATTACTGTACGAAGCTATGACATCCTGTCAATAATTTTACTCTCCCACTCAAGTGCAAAGACATACGTGCTATGTGTTTGAACCTCAAACCCATTTTTTGTTGTCAAAGTTGAACACTTTCAATTGTTATTTACCAACACTTTTGCTCGAGGGTTTACAGGCATTTATTTTAGAATTGAGTTTTCAGGTTCATGTTTGTGGCAGAATGAAAACCAGACTGGGGGATTTTATTAATAAACATTTGGCTTGTCACCGAAATAAAACACCAATGCCTTAAGTAGCAATATGAGGACTAATCCATTTTCAGCTCTGCTTGTTTTATTTATGACAGATGTAAAATTGAAATAGGTTGACAGTATCATCAGGACACAAACGCCTCAAAATCAAATGTACAATACCTCGCTGTGCACTAAAACATTCATTTTCTTTTTCTAAGAGCTATTGTTGACATTGTTGCCAAGTGCCATGAAGAACACTTAGACAATTATCTCCGCTCATACGCTAAGGTACAGTACAAAGAATAACAAAGTAATGCTTGTTATTGTAGGGTTTTTCATTACCTTACTCAAAATGTGTATAGGTGTATTAATTTATACATCGTCATTAAACTTGCTTTAAAATCAAGTGATTCTCTGGGGTCTGATAGGACCTGGTATTAGCAGCTCCATGGAAGGGAAGCTGGAAATCACATTAGCAGCTGTCAAGTGTGGCTGTGGCTCTTTAAAAATAAATGATTGTGTCTTGGAGTAAAAGCTCTTCAAGGCTTTAAAAAAAAAAAGCATTGAGTATTTCCAATGCATTTTCAGTCTTTCTATTATCAATTTGTCATTAATACCTCTATGGGACCAATGCTGGCTGTTGCTTCTGCAAAGGATCTGAGCTGGTTATCTTTATTGGTATACAACCAACAATCTCAGCTGCAGGGTATATAGAAAGAGAAATGAAATACACATTTCAAGTGGAGGACCCTTCATCAGAAACGTCAAGGAGAGTAAACAAATTTGTTTTCAGTTGTGGAATTGGCAGGGCAATGATGAATGGGGAACAGGGAATATTTCTGATAAGAGGCAGCTGGGAGTTTCATGGCAAGGAGACTTATGCTTGATACATTTGCACTGCGGTAGAGTTGCTGCCTCACAGCGCTTACAGCGCCAGAGACCCTGGTTCAATCCTGGCTATGGGTGCTTGCCTGTACGGAGTTTGTACTGTACGTTCTCCCTGTGACCACGTGAGTTTTCTCAGAGAACTTTGGTTTCCTCTCACACTACAAAGACGTACTGGTTTGTATGTTGTCTGGCTTGGTATATATGTAAAAATTGTCTGTAGTGTGGGATAATGTTAATGTGCGGGATTGCTGGTCGATTCAGACTCTGTAGGCCGAAGAGTCCTGTTTCCGCACTGTATCTCTGAACTGAACTGAACAATTATAGAGAGATAAAATGACAAAACTAAAGCACATACAAGCTGGGTGAGGCGGGTCAGAGACGTAAGGAATGTGCAGCAGGTCAGGCAGAGGCGATGAAATGAGAATGCTCCAGATTTAGTTTAGTTTTTACGTGTACGGCAGTACAATGAACAGCTTTCGTGTTGCATGCTGAGTGAAGTGGTTGTGTTCATTATGTACCTCCACAATTTTCTTAAACTGAATTATCCATTGAAGAAAGAGTTATCAATGTCAGAAGAAACAGTGAAGAACTGATTGAGTTTCATATCTATGACACATTTTTATGTTACTGTGCATTCCTTGTGAGGTCTGATTTGTTCATAAGTGAACACAGGCTGGAATCCCCTCCTGTCTCACCACTGAATGATTTCTCATTGTTAAAATGGTCAGCAGAAAATTGGGAGTAGGGATTGTGACAATCCTGCCTACAATGCTTTAGCCTTCAAAGTGTAAGTGAGGCAAAGACCTGGATTAGTGGTTTCTTCGAGCAACGTAGAAAAGCAGGGCTACCGACTTTCATAAGATACCGATAATAATATCGAACATATTTATTAACTATATGCTATATAGTTATCGCCAGTTGTGAGGTGCTTGAAGCGGATTAGACATGTACTGATTTCTCTTCCTCAATCTATATTTTATGCAGTTTATTTTCAAGGCTGAACACTCTGAATTGAATCAGAAAACAATTCATGAAGAGCTTTTAAAAGGCATCACTGAGGTTTTGATATCTTCAGAAGAGACGGAATTTAAACGGATGCTGAAGGTAACTTTTGAATAATGACAAATAACGTTTCATGCCAATGTAGATACGTGAATCGTAATGTTCATCATATTGAAAACAGAAAATGCAGAATATTCTCAGCAGATCAGGCAGCATCTGGGCAAGGAGAAACGGAACTAACATTTCAGGCCATCAATATATTTTGTTCAAAAAAGGTCACAACCATGAAAGATTGAACTGGAATTTGCAGGAAAGTTCCAGCAGTTTCCAACCAACCTGCTGACATTTCTCAGGTTAAGTTAGATGTTCAACTTAACAAAGTAGCCCTAAATGTGCTGCTCACGTTATGCTGACTCTGCTCTGAGTTTGGGCTTCTCATGGGGATTCTGCCTGTTCAACCTCTGCCAGTTGGACCTCATATAGGAATGGCCGGCTTCTACACGCAGCTGAATTGAGCCAACTTAACTGGGGCATCATGGTCATCATGGACTTCATTTTAATGGACAGGACCAGATGCAAAGGACAAGCCCCATGGAAAATAATTGGATATGGAGCTTGGGAAGTTAAAGACCTTCTTGAGCAATGTATTGCGAGGCCCTGCCATTACATCGGATCATGCCATTTGGAACTATATCATCATCAGCTGGTAGTTCAACATTGGCAAATCTGGAAAAGTGAAATTTGCTCTTTATTTGTCAATAAGGACCATGGCCTCTGATGCCAAGTTTTAACTCATTGTTTACCTCTCCAGTGTGGTTGCCTGTTCTACCAAACATTTCCAGTTATCGTAGTCCAGGATGCCCCATTTAAGTTTGTGGCCCATATCCCTCTAAATATTAATGTCCTTACTAATCTTTGTACTGTACCTGCCGAAATTCCCTTTAAATTCTCTTATAGTACTTGTCTCAACTGCTTCAACTGTCAGCTCGTTCAGGTTGAACAAGTTAGGTCTTTATTCTTTGGAGCGCAGAAAGTTAAGGGGGGGACTTGATTAAGGTCTTTAAAATGATGAAAGGGATAGACAGAGTTGACGTGGATAAGCTTTTCCCATTGAGGGTAGGAAAGATTCAAACAAGAGGGCATGTCATGAGAATTAAGGGACAGAAGTTTAGGGGTAACATGAGGGGGAACTTCTTTACTCAGAGAGTGGTGGCTGTGTGGAATGATCTTCCTGCAGAAGTGGTGGAGGCAGGATCGATTTTAACATTTAAAAGTAAAGTGGATAGGTATATGGACGGGAAGGGAATGGAGGGGTATGGTCTGAGTGCAGGTAGATGGGACTAGGGGACAATAAATGGTCGGCACGGACTGGAAGGGCCGAGAAGGCCTGTTTCCGTGCTGTAATTGTTATATGGTTATATATATCCACCACTCTCAGTATGAAAAGGTTGCCCCTCGGGTTCCTATTAAATCTTTCTCTTCTCTGCTTGAATCTATGCCTGCTAGATCTTGATTCTCCTGCCCTAAGGGAAAAGTAGTTTCTGTTATTTCCAGGTTTCCAGATCTGTTGAAATTTACTTTTGCATTAATGGAAATGGTAAGCTGATGAACTTCAAGGATTCATACATTTCATGCATTCTTTTGTGGCATTTTTTTTTGTTTCAGTAATTTTAGTACTTCCATGTGTTGTGGCAATATTATGCACTATCTGGGAAATATTCTCATTTTATCAATGTAAAGGAAAACAATTTTGAATGCCAGAAATGTTAGTGGTCATCTCAGTTTCAATAGGCAATAGACTCTTTTCAGCTACGTTACTATTTCTCCATTGCACCAAGCGTTTTACAGTTACAAGGCCACCGCCGATTTTCCGACAACTGGTGGTCCAGCACCTCCTTTAATGTGGACAAATTTACGAGAGCGTACTCAGTCCCTCCCTGGAAGTCCCCCCCCGTCCCCTCCCCCCAGAAAATATGGCACCTAGGCCGGGTGAGGCGGCCGATCTCAATCCCATTGGGACTTCCACGCTGATCGGCAGGTCGAATTTGCCCCCCATGGCCAGGGCCCTGGAACTCTAGCCTGGCCAGAACTGGAGGCTCCGTTCCCATAGCCGATTTTCTCACCTCCTCGGTGGTCTAAGTGGACCTTTGGATACCTCTCGGAGGCCATGACCTCTCTTGGCCGGGCAAAACAGATAATCCAGAAAGGATCTGGAACCAAGGATGCCGGAAAATCAGTAGTGGGCTTGCATAATATATTGGATCATTATTTCTCATCAATCAAACAATTATGCCTGTGAGTGCTGTTAATGAAAATAATATTATTGTTCTTCTGGCTCCTGTTTCCTTGGTGAGAAAATAACTAACTTTTCTTCCAAGGATGGGTCTTCCATAATTTACTTACCAAGTTACATCACTAGTGTAATGGTTAGTGTGATGCACTGCCTTGATAGATGTTGAGGTTGTTTTGACAAGCCTATGCTGAAATATTACTGTTTGCTTGGCTTTATTGTCGTTTTCAGAATTCTGATTATTTAATTATTGCTTTACAGCATCTGTGGTTCTTCTTTGAAATTGTTTTAAAGTCACTGGTGCAGTATTTGGTTGGTGAAGACAAGAGACTCCAGGTAGGGAAATATGGGGGTAAAGCATAGAAATAACAAAATAATATTTAGAAGAACCAGGTCACAAATGACACGAAATGCAAGTGCAAATAATAAAAATAAAACATATCTGATTGGAAAACTGCACATTATTTCCAAGCTTCCCGTAAAATCTTTTAATCTCAATCTGAGGATAAGCTGCCGCATCACTGCCAAAGTAATTTGTTTAACCGCTAATGAAATCCCCGTTCCCGTACAGCAGCCGGTACAAAAGCTTGAAAGTGTGCATCACCAGACTCCGGATCTGCTTCTTCCCCTCTGTTCATAAGATCATAAGACATAGGTACAGAATTAGCCCATTTGACCCATTGAGTCTTCTCCACCTTTCGATCATGGCCAACCTATTTTTTTCCTCTGAACCCCAATTTCCTGCCTTCTCCCGATAACCTCTGACACCCGTACTAATCATGACCCTTTCATCTCTGCTTTAAAAATACCCAATGACTTGGCCTCCACTACCATCTGTGGCAGTGGATTCCACAGATTCACTACCCTCTGGCTAACAAAACTCCTACTTTTGTCATTCTAATAAGGCTAGCCATTTATCTGGCTTCTGAATATAAGGCTTCTCAATAAACTTGGGTGCTGTCCAATTAATCTCTACCCCATTGTGGACATTGGACATTGTCTTTGGAACCGGTGCGCTACAATGCTGAGAACTATATCCTTCACTCTGTATCTTTCCCTTTGCTCTACCTATCGCACTCGAGTTTAATTCTATTGTATTTGGGTATAGTATTATCTGATTTGATTGGGCAGCGTACAAAACAATGCCTTTCAATGTGGCTTGGTACATGTGGCAATAATAAGCCTAAACCAAAATGCTCACTCACACTGTTTTAAAAAACTGTGTAAACGTTTGATCAATCTGATGTATACCGATGTTATTGTTTTCTCATGTTACAGCTTTCCAGGCAAGATGAGAAATTATTTTATTCCAATTCATTGTTTTTCTCCAAAATGTATAGCTAAAGCGTATTGAGAGGTTTCCATCGTCCTATCACAGTGCGATGGAAAATCTGGTGACGACCTTGGGAGACCTAATTTACAAAACCTTCAGAGACACTGAAGAGGAAACTAAGGAGGCAAACCATTATCTCGCCATGTTTGTAAAGGTAAAACCTTAAATACATCACAGACCCGACTTCTGACCAATATTCAGATGTTTGGAAAGAAAGGGGAATAAAAAATTGTTACATTTTTAGAAATGCAGGAAGCCGATAGTCCTATTCTCCTGGATCTTCATAAAGGTTTTACATTTGTTACATTTGTCAAATATTTATCTTGTTCTTTTTAGAAAGTTGTAATGTATTTTGCTGGTTATGTTAGGGTGCCTTATAATTGAGGTCAGTATTTTTTTGGCAAATAAGGATTCAGGAGTAGGATGTAGTTGAACCAGTCACCTTGCATCAAGATTTTGCAGCTTCAGATGCAGTCAATATTAGTTTTGGAACATTGTTTCCTGTAGGTTGGTGAGCAGCAACAGAATAGTTTTCATTCAAATATTTTTAAATATTTTAGAAAACCTTCTGTTTTCCCTATTAGCTTATTTCTATAATACCAAATGTTCAACAAATGGCATGGCGGCGCAGCGGTAGACTTGCTGCCTTACAGCGCCAGAGACCCGGGTTTGATCCTGAGTACTGGTGCTTGTCTGTACGGAGTTTTTTACGTTCTCCCCGTGACCTGCGTGGGTTTTCTCCAAGTTTTCCAGTTTCCTCTCACACTCCAAAGACGTATAGGTTTGTAGGTTAATTGGCTTAGTATAATTGTAAATAGTCCCAAATGTGTGTAGGGCAGTGTTGGTGTGCAGGGATCGCTGGTTGAGCCGAAGGGCTTGTTTCCGCGCTGTAACTCTAAACTAAACTAAACCTTCTCTGCAACATGTTGTCAAACACATTTTGAAAATCCATGTATGTGTGACTGGTTATATTTCTTAAATCAATCTTCCAATTGCTTATTCAATTGAAAACACAGCATGCTGGAGTAACTCAGCAGGTTGGGCAGCACCTCAGGAGAACATGGATAGGTGACGTTTCAGGTCGGGAACCCTCTTCAAGAATGAATGTAGTTGGGGGGGGGGGGGTGAAGAAAGCTGGAAGAGAGGAAGGGCTGGACAAAGTAAAGTTTATATTCCTCACCCAACTTTGAAAATAATACCCAGAAGGTACAGATCTTGTCGTTCTAATGACATAAGAGCTTGAACATTAAATAGATTATGATCACCTTTCACCCTTATCGGCGTGGGTCCTCCCCTGCTTCAATTCTCTGCACCACAGCCAAGTACTTTGAGTTCAACAATGCCGCAATCTTGTTGCTTTATTGGTATCTAAAGTAGTAAATCTTAACCCTTTTTGATTTTTACAGCGATGTTTTACCTTCATGGACAGAGGATTTGTAATGAGGCTGATTGGTAGCTATCTGAACATTTTCAATGCTGGAGATCATAAGGTAAATTACTCTGTTAATTAAGATTGCCAACATGTTTTGTAATCAAGAAAACAAACTGCCCTACATTTCTTCCTCAAGGCAATTAGTGACATGAAATAAATGCTTGGAAAGTAAAATTCGGCAGAGTGTAAAGTGAGCAGTGGATCTGATCTATCAAGTGTTTCTTTATGTGTCTTGGAAGGAAATTTACAACAGAAATGCCAGTCTGGTTCAAGTAGGCTATCATTTGCTGTTCTGAGAATTATATGGCTAGAGTCATAGGATCATACAGCATGGATACAGACTCTTCGGCCCAACTTGCGCATGCCGACCAACATCTACTGTTGTCCCACCTGCCCTCATCTGGCCCATATCCCTCTAAACCTTTCCTAACCATGCACCTGTGTAAATGTCTTTTAACTATTCCAATAGTACCTGCCTTAATTCTGTCCTCCAGCAGCTCGTTCCATATATCCACCACCCTCTGTGTGAAAGCTGATATAAAGCTGAGAGATTTGGTGTTTTTCTATTGATTAGCCTACTGAAAAAAATTCCTGTTACATCATTCACCGCTGAATTTCAAGGTACGAAATCAAGTCTGAAATGTCTTAAGAAAAACTGTCACGTTTAATCCTTTTTTGATTGCAGACTCTTTTCGAATACAAGTTTGACTTCCTGCATGAAATTTGTAACCACGAGCACTTCATTCCTCTCAACTTACCAATACTATTTTTCAAGAGTAAATCAGGAAATGAAGGTAAGTAAAGTTTTCTCTTCCGCATTAGAAAAGAGGAAGGCTTATGATTTTTTAAAATTGAACTTTTTCTTTTGTTAACACAAGTTTAACATTTTTGAATGGAATCCTTCAGTAGCACTAAGGAGGTGAAGTGGATTAAACATCTGTTTCTGCACCCCTATGGGGTAGATCCTTGTCAAATGGTTCTCTCTCTATCTCAGACCACAGGATTGCTATGGCACTCATGGCCATTCAGTCCCTGGCAGCTCTTTATGTCAATTAAGCCGATCAGTCCTACTAACTTGACTTAATCAGGTAGTACTGAATATGCATTTTGTTTATTGAAAGATATATTTTTATTTTTACTCAGGTTCACAGCCAGAATATACCCTGACAAATGAATTTTGTCGTAATCATTTTCTCGTTGGCTTGCTGCTCCGCGAAGTTGCATTTGCACTTCAAGAAGACCAAGATGTTAGACATCTTGCAATTGCTGTGCTTAAAAATCTATTGGCTAAACATTCGTTTGATGACAGATACTCAGGAAAAGTAAGTAAAGCAGCTATTTAAGATGCATTGAAAGTGCAGACTCGGCCTTGTGATGCATTTGCCCTCTGGGTGAAAAAAAAGACACAAAGTGCTGGAGTAACTCAGTGGGTCAGGCAACTCTGAAGAACATGCATAGGTGACATTTCGGGATGGGACCCTTCACAGACTGAGGCTGAATAAGAGTCCTGACCTCGATCCGCTGAGTTACTCTGGCACTTTGTGTGTTTTTTTTAATGTAGACCAGTATCTGCAGTTGTGGTTTCTACATTTGTCCTATGGAGACTGAGTGTCAAGTTAGCAACATCTGCAAGGCTGAAGTCCTCAACCCATCTGCAGCACCAACCTCCCCCACCCTGTCCCCATCCCCCACCTCCCATTGCACCACATTGCCTCTGACGATAAATGTTCACGCCAGACCCTGTAAAACACGGATTATTTCCCAAATCAGCTATGTTTCAGCAAAGGCAGGCATCGATGATAAAATTCGCCAACACCTTCACAATTTAACCTTTGGCTGATTGAGAGAAAAGGCACTTGAAGATCGAGACCTCAGACTATCCGAAAAGATGGTATGCTGGGCAACAGTGCTCCCTGCACGCATAGCTGCTTATGAGACTGGCAGCATGTATCTGAATGGATTCGAAGAGTACCACCAACTTTGACTCTAAGCCTTCAATGTCAGCATCCCCTGAGGCATCTATTTCCCCAAATCAGCTTTGCCAGGACACCTCATTGGTCTGAAGAAGGGTCTCGACCCAAAACGTCACCCATTCCTTCCCTCCAGAGATGCTGCCTGTCCTGCTGAGTTTCTCCAGCTTTTTGGGTCTATCTTTGGTTTAAACCAGCATCTGCAGTTCCTTCGTACACGAGCCTCATTGTTTGCAGGCCTTACACCATATTCCTGAGATTTTAAGCTCAATCATGAGAGGAGATCAGCAAGTGTGTAGGGAGAAGGATTCCTTGACCCACAGACTCCAGGTTACCACTGGACTGCTGTGGAGAAGGCACATTTTGAATGTTCAATACGAGAAGGTCAACAGCACACGTCCATGTGCAGAATTGCACACCTCCCGAACCATTTCCTATTATCTTCTTCCTTCTTTTAGTTCAGTTGAGATGCGCATATTTACTCAACTCATCGATTAGTCAACTCAACGCATATTTACTCAACTCATCGATTAGTTTAGTTTAGAGATACAACATGGAGAGAGACCCTTCGCCCTACCCAGTACATGCCATCCAATGATCACCCGTACACCAGTTCTATCCTACACACTAGGAACAATTTACAGAAGGTAATTAACCTACAAATCTGCACGTCTTTGGAGTGTGGGAGGAAACTGGAGCACCCGGAGAAAACCCACACACTCACAGGGAGAATGTATAATCTCTGTACAGATACCACCCGTAGTCAGGATCAAACCGGGTTTCTGGCGTGGTAAGGTGGCAACTCTTCTGCTGCGCTACTGTGTAGCCCCATAGCACAGCCATATAACCACTTGGCCAGCTAGTAGGAATTTGGGAAAACAGACCAAGACAACAGCGCACCTCACCTTATCAATGAGCACTCTGAAACTGTTGCATATCAATACAGGATGAGTCACATGTTTAAAGGGTAAGTTCCATGGATATCAAGCTGATGTGTGACAATACACATGGTGCAGCTGAAAATCCACAGCTTGGTTTGACTTAGCACCAATTATAGATTTGGTTCTCAGCACAGGGAAAGGAGGGACTGGGTGGACAAAGTGTCTTGGTCTGTTCTTGCATACACCTAGCAGCTACCAAAGCAGCTATGTGGCCTTGCCATCTGTGAGTCGAAGAAATATGGGCAATTTGACAGCAGGAAGAACAAAGTTTAAATTCATTTTCAGGATTTGGGTTTCACTGACAAGGCCAGCATTGCCCATCGCCAATTACCTGGACAAGCTGGAGCGAACTATGAATCCGTGTACGAGTGATCATTTGACAGCATACACTTGGTGGGCCGAAAGGCCTCTTTCCTCGCTGTATCTCTAAATTTAACTAAATCAATCTATGAGTTCTTCTGATGAAGGTTACGCTGGGCTGTATAGTAGGGAGTTGCGGGTGCTAAACGGAGCAATGATGAAGGACTGGTGACGTGGTTCTGAGTCAGGATTGAATGGTCCTTGGAGGAGAAGCTGCAGGTAGTCTTCCCATGCACCTGTTGTGCCCGAGCTACTGGTGGTATTGGTCTCGGGTGCGGGAGGTGCTGTGGGAATAGCCTGGGTGAATAGCTACAGTAGCCATTGTCAAAGCTATAACAGTACGCTGGTGAGTGAGTGAATGAATGTTTAAGATGGTGCATGGACTGCGCACCAAATAGAAGGGTGTTTTGTCCTGGATAATGTACAATGTTCTGGAAACTGTTGCAGACCCTCATGCAGGTGAACCTTGGTGGTGGTGGTGCTGTCCCTTTTTTAAATTTTTATTCAAAATTTTTTATTCAATTATTAAAAAATAATATTACACTACAATAAAACAAACCAGATCCCACCGCCATAATACAATACAAACAAATATCCTTAATAAACTACTGTACAATTATCTTACACTCCTTGTCAAGGATGCATTGAACAACGTGCAGAACCCAGCGGTCCCGGAACTCCCCCAGGGTGCCCGTGGCAGGGCGTATTCTCTTTCTAACCCCACCCGGACGTAACCCCGGAAAAGGGGGTGGTGCTGTACTTTGTGCTGTGAGAAGCTGAGTTGATACAGAAGCTGAGAAACATAGAGTATCCAGCCTCTGACATGCTCTCATAGCCATTGATATGAATGTGACTCTTCCAGTTGAGTTTGGTATTCACTCCCGGTGAATATTTAATATTCATCCCCTGGATCCAGCAGATAGATGGCTGCAGACTCGGTCATAATAATGTCATTGAATGTCAAGGATAGGTGATTGGACCTGATTGTTGGAGATGGATATTGCCGTGCACTTCTGTGGCAGAAACCCTGATCATTTATCAGCTAATGCCCGAGTTTCCCTGATAAAGGCAAGGATTAAATGTTACATTATATGACAAACACTTACAGTATTTACTACGTCATTGAAATATATGTCAGTTTGATTAATGATTGTGTTTCTATGCAGAGCCAACAGGAACTGCTAGCCACTTTGTACCTGCCATTGTATGGAATAATTCTGGACAACCTTCCGCGAATCTTTATGAAGGACATGTTTCCATTCAATCAGAGTTCCTCAAATCCGGTTAGTGTTACATGAGGAATGACTGACGCTGGAGAAATGATGGAGAACACTTCCGTGATTTATTTGTAACAAACCTAAAAAATTGCTGCACTGTATTTTTCTCATTATGTATAATGTTGCTGTATGATGGAACATAGAACAGTGATTCTTGATTAGTACGGATGTCGGGGGTTACGGGGAGAAGGCTGGTGCATGGCGTGGAGGAGGGAAAGATAGATCAGCCATGATTGAATGGCGGAGTAGACTTGATGGGCCGAATAGCCTAATTCTGCTCCTATTGCATATGGCCTTATGAACAATAGAGCACAGTAGTGCCCTTTGGCCCACAAAATCTGTGCTAAACATAATGCCAAATTAATCTCCTCTGCCTGCATGTGATCGATATCACCCTGTAAATATTATTTTACTGGGTTGATAATCCGCAATTTGTAGAAACTTATGCTCTCATTATACCTCCATATATCTAACAGTGACAATAACTGATAGCTATGTTCTCTAAATGACAGGGCTCGAAAGATGACCTTAGTACCACAGGTGGATCACAGAATCAGTTTACAACACCAATAAGGAATACAAATTCATTGGAAACTTCAGTCTCGAAAGATGTTTTGACTTCAATAGCAGGTATGTTATAATTCTTTTGAACAAACCTTTTCCTTGCTGCAGAACTGAAGATGCTGTTTTTTTTCCAAAGATAGACACAAAATGCTGGAGTAACTCAGCCGGTCAGGCAGCATCTCTGGAGAAAAGGAATAGGTGATGTTTCGGGTCAGGGCGTCGAGATGTCTAAAGAAGGGCCCCAACCCGAAAAGTCACCAATCCATTTTCTCTGGAGATGCTGCCTGACCTGCTGAGTTACTCCAGCATTTTGTGTCTATCCCAATTATGTATGGGTTTAATTGCTGAATAAACTGATTTGCCCTTGTTTCGGATGATGACTGAAAATTAGATGAATTGACAGTAACAATGTGTAATTATAAAAATATAATAAAAAATATTTATCGCTTATTACTCGAATGCAAGTAACATTGATATTGCTATTTTTAGTTTTCTCATCCGTGACGATTTCAACGGTGTCCAATGAAGACTCAAAAGGTTCACATGGTAGTTTGGATTCTACTTCTGGTACATGTGAGAAAATGAGTGAAAGACCTGATTCCTCTGAAAAGGTAGCATTTTGAAGAAGTGTATTGCAAATTTTTTTTGGAAGCATAAGAACCCTCCTCATTCACTTGTGTCCTGCAGAGATGGGATTCGATCATCCTTCATACCCAGCCCCTTGTAATTCCAGATTTACCACAGTGCTTGATTCTTAACTTTCTCCTGAGATCAGGGTAATTTGACCCATTGATTTTGAATGAAAGATAAAGCACGGAAACAGGCCCTTCAGCCCACCGATTCCATGCCGACCAACGATCACCCATTCACATTAGTTCTCTGTTATCCCACTTTCTCATCCACCCCATCCACAATAAAGCCAATTTACTGAGGGCAAGTAAACTACAAACTTGCATGTCTTTAAGATATGGGAGGAAACCAGAGCACACGGAGGAAACCCACATGGCCACAGAGAGAATGTGCAAACTCTACATGGACTGTATCCAAAGTCAACATTGAACCCATGTCTCTGGCACACTGAGGCAGTAGGTCCACTAGACAGTGCCACCTTAAGTATGGACAGTAAATGTTGTCATTGCCAGTGGGATTTATATCACATAAATGAACTAAAATAGTACATCTGTTCATGTTAATTCAGATAAAAGTATGTAGAGCTGCCTTTCTGAAATGACTGACATGGGTTTCATCACTAGTTTCTGTCATTTTTTTCCAGGATTCACAATTCATATTGCTTTCCTATAATTGAGGCTTTTGTAAACGGTGCTCATTATTGGCAAATAGTAAAGGCTCTTTTCAAGGCAGGTTTGTTGGTTGTTGTCAGATGCCTCTGATCACGTTAATCCCAAATTGAACCCAATCTATCCACGTAGTTTTAATAGAAAGTAAGGTGAGGGGGCGGGTTCACTACTCACTATTCCTCTTGCCACTGTCTGTTCCTCCTCCCACACATGCCAATCAATCTTTCCTTTCAGACCTGCTTGCTGTCAGTTTTGTTTTGTTGGGTACTGATTGGGGATGATCAGCCATGAAGGGCTGAAGGGCCGAATGGCCTACTCCTGCACCTATTGTCTATTGTCTATTGACACAAAATGCTGGAGTAACTCAGCGGGACAGGCAGCATCCCTGGAGAGATGGAATGGGTGATGTTTCGGGTTGAGACCCTTCTTCAGACTGATGTCAGGCGAGAGGGAGATACATAGATAAGGAAGTGTGAGGTGTGAAAATAGGACAAAGGGAATGGAGATCAAGGAACATGTAGAATAGATCGAGGGTACACAAAAGGCTGGTGAAACTCAGCGGGTGCAGCAGCATCTAAGGAGCGAAGGAGATAGGCAACGTTTTGGGCCGAAACCCTTGAATAGATCATTATTAGCTGAGAGAAGGTAACAACAAAGCAAACAGCGATAAAATGTAGTCAGAGACAGTAAGATTGGTCAGAGAACTGGGAAGGGGGAGGGATGGAGAGAGAGGGGAAGCATGGGTTACTTAAAGTTGGAGAAGTCAATGTTCATACAGTTGTGATGTAAGCTGCCCAAGCGAAATATGAGTTGTTGTTCCTCCAATTTGCACTGGGCCTCACTCTGACAATGGAGGAGGCCCAGGACAGAAAGGTCAGTGTGAGAATGGGAGGGAGAGTTAAAGTGTTAAGCAACTGGGAGATCTGGTAAGTTTAGGCGGACTGAGTGGAGATGTTCAGTGAAAAGATCGCCGGACCTGCACTTGGTCTCGGTTTTGCGGTGTTGTTGGCTTTCCCACCGAATGTGTAGTCAATCAGTCCATCAGACTGGCTTTGGTTGGGATTGCAGTACAAAGAAACTTGAAGGCACTAGAAAGTGCGGGGTATTGGAGAATTCCAGAAATTCCAACCCAAAATCCACTTGGAGATTAGACCAGTGAGTCTTTTATAGAACAGAGTGTGTGGGTGACAAATTGGTGGCAAAAGTCTGCCAAGAAGCACAATAGTAGCTCACAATAGTAGCCTGCAAGTATACCTGATTACCTTCAGATCCAGGTTACTGCACAACATAATTTACATTCAAATAATTGATGACAGCTTGTGTCTTTCAAACAGCTCCGTTATTATTTATATGTAAGAACGAACTGCAGACGCAGGTTTGCACCAAAATTAGACATGAAATGTTGGAGTAACTCAGCGGGGCAGGCAGCATCTCTGGAGAAATGTAATAGGAGGCATTTCAGGTTGAGACCCTTCATCAGACTGAGAGTCAGTGAGTGGAAAACAAGAGGTATGAGAAGGTACCTCTGCATCGATGACTCGGGAAGGGTGGAGCCCACAATGGTCCATTGTTGGCTGGGGACGTGATGATAATGAAGGGACACAAATGGTGATTATTATTAATATTAAATGTATGTGATTCTGAGCGTTATCTCACTTATCTGAGATTGTAATGGAACTTGCATTTGTGATTGACAAAATGTGTTTAAAGAAAATAAAAAATGTGTAAAGTACATGGTGGATACGTCAAAATGCCCCAGTTTTATTCAGCTTGCTGGTACAGTAAAAAAAAGTGTTTTCCCTTGTTATAAAATTAAAAGCCTATGGCATTATAAATATGGCTCAACCACAGGTTACTTTAGTAACAACGCTTTTAACTCTCCAGGCTTACTCAAGACCTTTATCTTTAATTGGATCTGCTATCCGATTTGACAAATTAGATCAAGCTGAAATGAAAAGTCTGCTCACATGTTTCCTTCACATTATGAAAACTATTTCTGTGGGTAAGACTCAATTTCCTGACATTATGTGACAGAGCGACAGACAACTGGCTCCTTGCTGAATTTGTTTAGTATTGTAATTCCATCGTGTTTAAATGTAGTGTTTTTTTTAATAATATTTAACCATGGGGGAACATTTAATTTCTCCCTTTATTTCAGACACTTTGTCTTTTTAAATATTTTTATTGATTGTATTGCAATATAGGATTAAATGGCTGTAATTTTCTTATTGACTGAAATAATGAACTTTTATAAAATTGTTATAATATAACATTTGAAATATTGTGTCAGTTTTGGTCACCCTGCAATAGGAAAGATGTTTTTAAGCTGGAAAGAGTGCAGAGAGGATTTACGAGGATGTTGCCATGAAGTGAGCATCAGAGCTATAGGGAGAGGGTGGGCATGCTAGGACTTTATTCCTTGAAGTGCTGGAGGATGAGGGATGATCTTATAGAAGTGGATACGGTCATGAGGGGATTGATAGAGTAGATGCACATAGTCTTTTACCCAGGGTAAAATAATCAAGAACCAGAGGACATAGGTTTAAGGTAAGAGGGGTAGGATTAAATAGGAATCTGAGGGGCAACTTTTTCACACATAGGTTAGTGGTAATATGGAATGAGCTGCCAAAGGAGGTAGTTGAGCCAGATGCTATAACGACATTTAAAATATATTTGGACAGGTACATGGATGGAAAGGGTGCGGTTGATGGATGGATGGAAGTAGGATATGGGCCAAACACGGGCATGTGGATCTTGAGTAGATGGGGCAGCTTGGTCGACATGGACAAGTTCGGCTGAAAGACCTGTTTCCATGCTGTATGACCATGACTATTTATAATATGTATTCACATTTCACAGAAAAATACTGTGTATCTTTCTTTCAGAGACTCTTAAAGCCTACTGGTCCAAATCACCACATTCAGAACTGACAGATTTTTTCAATATTTTAGAGTAAGTGAAAACCATTCTATTCTCAGTTAGTTTCAATTCCCGCACTAAAGTATAATGTCGGTCACAAATTGTAAACAATTGGGAACAAGAACTAGCTATAAAAATCTCGAAAGAGAGTTGGGATAAACGCTTGCTATATGTGCACAAATGCTCGATCAATGAAAGGCATATTCTAATCCAATTTAAAAATTTAGACTATATTATTCAAAAACTAAAATAAGTAAATGTTTTCCAAATGTCTCCCCCATTTGTGATAAATGTCTATCCCAAGAAGCATCTATAGCACATTCCTTTGTTTTTTGCATAAAAATCCAAAAATCTTGGAATTAAATCTTTGAAATTTTTACAAAATTATTTAAAATAACGCTGAAACCGAACGCAAATTTGATTATTTTTGGAACGATGGAGGCCAGCTTTGAGCTGACTTCATTCCAAAAGAGCTTCCTTAATTATGGCTTAATAATGGCAAAAAAACATACTTAAATTCTGGAAAAGCGCTCCCACACCAACGATAAAAATGTGGATTTCAAACATGTCCGAAATGTTACACCTCGAAGACATGAGATTCCTCCTAGCAGGCAAATCAGACCATTTCCAAAAGATTTGGTCCCCATTTATTGACTTATTACAAGCATAGGGTGCAACACAACTTTGAAAATGAATGGTTTCAGGACCTGGTGAGGGGTGTGTAAAGATACAAAGTAGGTACATCCCTTTTTATCTTATTTTACTTTCTTATATTTTCTATTTTCTATTTTTCTCTTTCTTTTCTTTTTTTATTCTTTTTCGTGTTTTATGCTTCTACGGGTTTTTCCTGATCACTCTTTCACGCACTTACTATCTTATCTAACTCTCTCTATTCTTCCTCTTCTTAAAGTTTAAAACAAGAAGTGGTACAGGAAATGTATTATGTTATTTTTGGCCTATATCACTGTAATGTACATTACTTCTAATAAAGAATAAATAAAAATTTAAAGATTGTAAGGGATTTGAGAGCTGTTGCCTCAAATATATGTCATGTCGTGGTTCTGTGAGGTATTTAGATCTGAGAGAGGATGATTGCACACTGCATCTATGTACCAACCCGTGCATATTTGCCTACTAGTTGCAAATCCATGCACAGATGTCGGGATCCCTCTATCAGTCCATAGTGACGTTAAAGAGAGGTTCAGATCTATTTCACATGGTGGAGAGAATCTCCTAGTGGCAGCTTACAGAATTACAGAATCTCCATTTTCATCGTTTTCCCTTGTTAATCCAGGAATAGTGGAAACAGATGTAGATTTAAAATAAAAATCATGGGTGCAATTAAAATTAGGAAAGTGATACATATATGTAAGAAAAGTAATTCAATAACACTTAAATATCTATGGATAAAAATTTATTATTACATTTCACGCTTTGCATTTATATATTTTTATGAAATAGTAAAAGAAAATGTATTTTAAACAATGTACAATTTTAAAATAAATCGGTATCCAATTTTTAAAAGGTAATTTGTATGGTCTTAAGGGGAAAATAACATTCCAAATCTTGATATTTAGTGTTGGAAATTCCAAACCAGAGCTTTGAATTAAATGGCGTCTATATTTACAGCAGGGGATGTGTACATCTGTTAGTCTCTTCATCATTAAACGTGTATTAAATTCTTGACAAAACTCCTGGCTTTGAGAATAAAACACAAAACTGAAAGATTGAAGATTATTTTTTTTTAAGGAAAGTGACACTGACTGATCATTTATACTTTTTTCTCTATTTCTTCTCAGAGTTTGTATACAACATTTCAAATTTCTGGGAAAGAGGCAGGTGGCAAGGTAATGAAAGATGCAACACTTTGAGTTTGCAGATTTGTATTTGTATTGCAGCTTTAATGTAAAATGCCCCCCACCCCCCACATTTGCTTTGTGAGAGAGCTTTCAAACAAAAACTGATACCAGGTCAAATAAATAGATATTGGATCAGGTTACTAAATGTTCAGTCAAAATCTTTATTGTTTAAATAGTAATAGGTACTTGATGAATGATATGGACACAGTGGACCAAAGGGCCTATTTCCATACTGATTGCCAACATAGATCTATGACTTCAGAATTAAAGGATGCTCTTTTAGGAAGGAGATGAGGAGAAATGTATTTAGTGAGAGAGTGTTGAATCAGTGGAATTCCTTGCCACAGAATGCTGTGGAGGCCAAGTCAGTGGATATTTTTAAGGCAAATAAACGTAGATTCTTGATTAGTACAGGTGTCAGAGGTTATGATAGATCAGCCATGATTGAATGGCAGAGTAGACTTGATGGGCCAGATGGCATAATTCCACTCCAATTCCTTATGTCCTTATGATTTGTGGCTCTATGGCTCTTCGAGTTTTAGGAGATGGCTAATTGAAAAAATTCACAGCATTAGTTTATCTTCTCTCCAGAATCATCCCAGAATGTTAGTGTCCGAGAACAATGCAGCATAGATGTCTAGCCGGGTCTGACAATGGATAGGTAAACCAGGTCAAGTCTGGACCTTGATGTTGAGGGAATAACCATTATGTCTTCAAGTAATTGTTACATTTTCACTTATCCAATGACGAGGGTCATGTTGCAAAACGTTTTTGTTTGATTTGTTAGAAATCATGAAGAATGTTGTGGCTTCCTTTAAACACATTTTTTCCTCTATTTTTCTCCATGTTCTGTTTTCTTCTTCTTGTTCTACACAACTTTGATCTCATTATGTGTAATTAAATCAGGAAATTAGCTGCAGCTGCCAAACTTGCACAAGCCAGCCAGAGTAATGGAACTCTCAAAGGATCCAACCCTCACCAAAGTTCTGGTCTTCTCTCTCAATGGTAACTCCAATCTTTGGTCTATAATGATAATGCCTTATGATATTGTAAAATAAGTGTTATGATTCGTTAAAGTAACAACATCAAGGTGAGTAAAAAGTGTATATTGCTCAAGTGGTTTAGTTTAGAGATGCAATGCGGTAACAGGCCCTTCGGCCCACCGGGTCAGCACCGACCACAGATCCCGCACATTAACACTATCCTACAAACACTAGAGACAATTTACATTTATACCTAGCTAATTAGCGTACAAACCTGTACATCTTTGGAGTGTGGGAGGAAACAGAAGATCTCGGAGAGAACCCACGCGGTCACGGGGAGAACGTGCACAGACAGCACCCATAGTTGGGATCGAACCCAGGTCTCAAGCGTTTTAAGCGCTATAAGGCAGCAACTCTACCGTTGCACCTCTGCTGGAAAATGTTCTGGAGCTGCTTGCAGCTACGGTGCTTTACTTTGTAATCAATGCACCTCAGTTTTACATTTCAAATGGGGTAAATTTGAAGTGATTTATATCAGCATTTTGAACGGATATTTGGGATAATGAAGCTTAATAGGAAGAATATATATATTTTCCTAAAACATTGGTGTGTTATGTGCAGTTCTGGTTGCCACATTATGGGGAGGATGTGATTGTGCTGGAGAGAGTGTGCATGAGCTTCACTACGATGTTGCCTGCACTGAAGGACTCCAGTTCTGGTGGGAAATTGGATGGACTGGGCTTGTTTTTCCTGGAGCGATGGAGGCTGAGAAGTAGACTCCTAATAGAAGTAGATAAGATTATGAAAGACATGGATGTGGTAGATAGTCAAAATATTTTTCTCATGGTATGTGTATCGAAAACAAGACAGTAATGTTTTAACATTTAAATGGGATCTTTAAATGGACCTACCAGGGGGTAGGTTTTAAACACAGAGAATGGTTGATATTTGGAACATGTTCCAAGAGGAGATGATAGAATCATATATATTTACTGTATTTTAAGAGACAGGCCCAGGCATAGAAGGATATGGTCCTAATGCAGGCAAATGGGATTGGTGTGGATGAGCAAAAAGGACAGCATGGATGTGTTGGGCCAAAGGGCCTGTTTTTGAGCTGTGCAACTCCATGTCTGTGGCTCGATTGAGACCATTGATTATCATTCAATCATGGCTGATCTATTTCTCCCTCTCAACCCCATTCTCCTGCCTTCTCCCCATAACCCCTGACACCCTGACTAATCTGCAGTCGCATAGTCTCCAATATAAATAAAATGACGGGTAAATGCAGGTATCTTTTTAAAAAGAAGACATGAGGCATGTGTATTCAAGGTCTATTGTCTTTCTTTGTCTGCCAGGATGCATTCAGGCCAAGATGGCCACAGGCACGCAAGGTCACAGACCATGCCTATAATACGTGGAAAAAATGCGTTATCACATCCAAAACTATTACAACTGATGGATGCCTCCAATATAATGCTCAGTAAGTAATGAATACTCCATTCTTCATTTGCACATGTAAACCATATTCCCAATAGATATGTCTATATACTTGGACTTGGACTTCAAAGTCAAACTTGGACATTGAAAGTGGCACCTAAACCCAAAGTGGACTATTTCTATACACTTTGCACTTAATCTGGGATTGCGTTTATGTATCGTAATAATTCACTGAAAAAAATAATTTAACTGTACGTCGGTGCATGTGATACTGAAGACCCATTGAACCATTGAGTTAGAAGAGTGAAGTTGCAATGTAGTTTATGTAGAGGGTGATAAATTGACACCAGCAATGTCTCTCAAGTAAGCATGGGACACAAACCTTTTTTTGAATTTAAATCTGTCTCTTTCCTTCTTGTGTCCTTATATATCTGTGATTATGAGTTAATACTAATTTTTACTAATTTTTACATCAGCAGAAGTAGATTATTCTTGGTGATTGCTGGTGATTTTATTATATTTTACTATCTAACAACTATCTATGGACCTTGGGAGGCAAATGGTTTAAAACATTCAGTTTTGGCCTTACTCAAATCAACGCACCAAAAATTGCAGTTAAGCTGATAGCAAAATTGTCCAGGCTACCACCTTAATACTGCGGAACTGCCAATGAGTTTAATGCACATATCATTAAACATCAAAATCCACAAGTTGTTGCCAGTGATTTCCTTCAAGTACATATTGTCCTTGTTGACAGTATTTATTGTGGCTATGAATATGGCATCAGTGAATTGAGTGAAGATCAACTTTTTAGCATGTTCTTGCTATCTTTAAAAAGCTAATATAAGGTGCAATTGTGTTCTAACATTGACCCACACCATAACAATAAATGAATCGCAAAGCTTTATGTGCATAGTCTAATTCCATCAGTAATTATTTCAAATTCCATCCTCTTTAAATTTGTTTAAAAGTATTTTTGCCAGTGGTAAGATATTTTTGCTTTTGCCTTCAACAAATATTTAATATTTAATTTACAGTAAAATGTTTAAAATTTGTAAACAATTAAGCTTTTTTAACTGAGACTGACACAAGAGGCAATTTGGAATCTGGAGCTAAATGCGAGCTGCTGGAAAGAATTTGAACTCTTTAATCCTTTTAACTTCATGGCTTGCTGATGCAAAGCAGGGTCTCGACCCTGAAGAAGGGTCTCGACCCGAAACGTCGCCTTTCTCCTTCGCTCCTTAGATGCTGCTGCACCTGCTGAGTTTCTCCAGCTTTTTGTGTAACCCCCAGAGCATTATGTAGCTTTGTGCCCAGTTTCCATCAAGTATTGACCAGCACTTTCAAAACTGAATAGTAATAATTTATTTTGAATTTGATGATATTATGCATGTAGCTTTGTGAGCCCTGTTCTGGGCTTCGAGGCTTGCAAGAGGAGGACTTGTTTGCAGAATCAGCAAAATATTATCAGTGAACTCCAGTTACTTATTTACTGCAAAAGATTACTCTGCAAAATGTGTCATTGAAAAGCGATATCAAGTTTGAGTTACTACAATAACTGCCTTTGATCTTCCACTTATTTAGACGGCGCTCCAGCTGAGTTAGATACTTTGCATCTAATAGATGTAGAAGCAAATATTGCAACAGAAGTGTGCATCACAGTGCTCGAGATCATTTGTCTTTTCACCCAGAACCATCAGGTAGTGATAATGATGTCCATATTTCTTTTGATTGATGTAATTCCAAATGTATTGATGCATGCCATATGCCGTTAAATATATATTCTCAAGAACTTTGGCACTGATATAGAACTGCAGCCAATTAATTGTACGTAGCATATGATAAATGTTTTTCTGCCAAGTGGAAAATGTTTAAACCGAAAGTTTAGGAAAAACATACGTTTTCAAATCTTTTTTGACTTTCCATGTCTGTCAGATCCTCCTGGCACTCTGTTCTCTGTAGATTAAAAAAAGGACAATGTTTTTTTAAACCTGTGATAACAATAGCTGATCTGGACATCATAGTAAAATTATGGTACTTGTACTTGGATGTATGTGATGCAGGTTATAGAACCATAGAACAAAACAACATGGAAATGGATTGTTTGGCCCAACTTGCCCATGTTGGCCAAGTTGCCTAACTAAGCTAGTCCCATGCCTTTTTGTGGCCCATATCTTAAACCTTTTCTATCCATATACCTGACCAAATATATTTTTTAAAGTAATAATTGTTCATATGTTCATACGTTCCCTCTCAACCCTATTCTCCTGTCTTCACCCCATAACCCCTGACACCCTTCCTAATAAAAAATCTCAAAATCTCGTCTTAAAAATATCCTTTGACTTGGCCCCCACAGCCATCTGTGGCATGAGTTCTACAGATTCACCACCTTCTGCCAAAATAAATTCCTTCTCATCTCCTTTCTAACGGTACATCCTGTATTCTGAGGCTATGGCCTCTGGTCCGAAACTCTCCCACCAATGGAAACATCCTCTCCACATTCACTCTATCCAGGCCTTATTATTTACCTAACTATTCGGTAAATTTCAATGAGGATCCCCCTCATCCTTCTAAACTCCAGTGACTACAGGCCCAGTGTCTTCAAACGATCATCATATGCTAACCATATGCTAAGTTGCACCCACCTCTATAACTTCCTCTGGCAGCGCTTTCTACATGAGCACCATCCTCTGTGTGGAAATTGTCGTCATACACAAATTGCTGACAATCCTTAATCAGTTCTTGGCCTTTCCTATTGCCCGTACATCCTGTCTCTTGGAATCCCCTCCAATAACATACCCAATACTGCGGTTCCTAGGATTTTCCTTGCAGACTTTCTCACACAGAAGCCTAAAATCACCCAGCCTCCAGTCTTCTGGTATCTGTTCAGTACCTATTGATGATGCAAATTATATCTTTGGCAGAGGTCCCACAATTTCTTATTGAAACAAAGGACTGCAGATTCTGGTTTAGAAAAAATGAAGAAGAGTTAAGAGACATCTACACACACGCACACATATGTACACACACAAAACAAACAATAATAGTGCAATAAGAACAATAATAAAATGTAAACTAGTTGCTAGTATTTCACTTCATGATGTCTAGTCTGCCCAATGTGCAAGTATTCCTGGTATCTGTAATCAATATCTAGAGTCTGCAGAACCGTGCGTTTTCCATTAACACTTGCCTATGAATCTCTTTACAGAGGCAACTGCAACAGGATGATGGCCAGAATTCAATGATGAGAAAACTTTTTGACACTTACTTGCTGTTCCTGCAAGTCAATCAGTCAACGGCTGCTTTGAAACATGTGTTTGCAGCTCTCCGGCTATTTGTTAACAAGGTGCAGATAAATTTATTTCACTACCAGAGGTTTCCCACAGTACTGTATGTATCTGATAGAATACTATACATTCATTGCAAATTCTGATCATATAGTAATTGGGAATAAGCTTATGGTAATGGGTAGATATCCGCCCAGAAATTATATCAGTTTTGTGCCAAAAAGATAGCAATTCACTCCTTAAATGTCAACTAGTTTAGTTTTGGTTTTAGTTTATTTTAGTTTTGGTTTATTGTTGTCACCTGTACCAAGATACGGTGAAAAGCTTTTGGTTGCCTGCTACCTGATATTTTTAAGGCAGAGATAGATATATTTTGATTTGCACGGGTACCAGGAGTTGTGGGGGAAAAGCAGGAGAATGGGGTTAGGAGGAAGAGATGATAGGCAATGATTGACTAGCGGAGTAGATTTGATGGGCCAAATGGTCTAATTCTGCTCATATCACTTATGACAAGAATACGCAGTAAGCCATTTAGTACTGAGATGAGGAAAAATCTTTTCACCCAGAGAGTTGTGAATCTGTGGAATTCCCTGCCACAGAAGGCAGTGGAGGCCCATTCACAGGATGTTTTCAAGAGAGAGTTAGATATAGCTCTTAGGGCTAACGGAATCAAGGATATGGGGAGAAGGCAGGAAAGTGGTCCTGATTTTGGATGATCAGCCGTGATCATCTTGAATGGCGGTGCTGTTTCGAAGGGCCGAATGGCCTACTCCTGCACTTATTTTCTCTGTGACTTTACCCAGTCAAAAGTTCCCCCGTGGACATGGAAGTGCAGATCTTGCAGGCAACACCTCACTGCAGATTCCTTGACATAACTTTGTTGCTGGGCAACTCATAGAATCCAGAAGCAGGGCTAAGATTAGCTGTAATGTCCCAGTATTTCCTCTGGCGTATTGCCTGCTGAAGGTGTGCCTGGTTATTCATGGCACTAAAAGAAGGCCACACATTTGAATAAGGAGGATTAGTTATTGCGGAGCTAGGTAAATAAAAGGCTACATTTATAGGTCCACCACCGATTTCCTGGAAACTGGTGGTCCAGCACCTCCTTTAAACCAGCCAAAATTACGAGTGCGCACTTGAAATCTCCCCCTGGAGATCATTGGAAAATGTGGCGCCTAGGCCGGGTGAGGCGGCCGATCTCAACCTCATCCGGACTTCCGCACTGATCGGTGGGTCGAATATTCTCCCTGCGGCTGGGGCTCTGGAAAATCTAGTCCAACTGGAGCCGGCAGATCTGTTACCATAGCCGACTTCTGTGGCTGAATTCGCCAGCCAGAATCTCACTCCCTCCTGGTGCTGTGACCACTTTGGGCCCGGAGAAACGGATTATACGACAAGGCTCTGGAACCAAGGGTACCAGAAAATCGGTGGTGGACCTGGATATGTATGTTCATTCTTTCTTTAAAAAATATTTTAAAATATTTCTCTACTCTGCACAACATGCAGAAATATTAATTGTTCCATAACCACAGGCTAACGCAGGTGTGCTTCAGCCAACAGTGAGTGTTCCTTGAGCTATTTTGTGGATGGCCGTGTGGTGGCCCACCCATGTGATGCGTTTCTGATCTTCTGAAATCAGGTTCCACTGACTTCAATGGAAATCAAATTTCTGAAATGGGGTTCCATGTGTGGACATTACCATGTTTCACATGAATATTTTTAATAAAAGAAAGTACCTCTGCCCTACTGTAAATGGACAAACGATTCTTAGAGCTAAAGCAATTGAAAAGAAGCCTGACAGGCCGACTGCCACTGTGATGCTGCTGCAAGAAAGATGTTAATATTGGCTGTACCTCACCTGACTTGCACTAAACACGTTTAGATAATAGGCTGATATTACATTGTGAAGAATGCATAAAACTCAGATTAGAAAACAAGCATGTACAAGGATCTGTGTTGTATGTACTTTCCCTTCCTATTGCCCTATTCCTGTATATTCTTTGTTAATGTGCAATATCAAGATCAGTGACAAGTCAACTCCAGTTTATTGTTGTCTACACAAGTCTGGTCAAGTACAGGTAACAATGAAAATCTGGCTTGCAGCAGCATTACAGGCACATTGGCCCTCCCTTGCCTGATTTCATAATGTGATGTGAATGTAATAAATTCATGTCATAGTAGCAGAATTAGGCCATTTGGCCATCAAGTCTACTCTGCCATTTAATCATGGCTGATCTAACTTTCCCTCTTAACCCCCAGTCTCTTGCTTTCTCTCCATATTTTCCCATAGCAGATTCCCTTAATATCCCAAAATCGCTCATATTCGACTTTGAATTCACTAGAGATTCTGAGGTTGAGAATTTCAATGCAGTGTGTAATTAAATTTTATCTCCTCTCAATTCAAAATGGTTGAACCATTATCCTGAGACTCTGCCTCCTCATTTTGAACTCAGTAGTATGAAGAATTGGTCTTTCACCATCTACCTCGTCAATCATTCACTCAATCACTAAAAATAGGGCCCAGTTGTAGCCAACTTATCTCAGTACAAGGGTGATTATAAATATGTGTGGGAAGGAACTGCAGATGCTGGTTTAAACTGAAGATAGAAACAAAAAGCTGGAGTAACTCAGTGGGACAGGCAGCATCTCTGGGGAGAAAGAATGGGTGACTTTCAGGAAGAATCCCTAACTAGTCTGAAGAAGGGTCTTGACCCGAAACCTCACCCATTCCTTCTCTCCGCAGATGCGGCCTGTCCCGCTGAATTACTCCAGCGTTTTGTATTATAAATAATCGATTGGCTTCAGTACAAAAATGATTATAAATAAGGAATTGCTCTGTTGGTTGTGTTTCATAAATGGATTATTTTAGTAAGAAATGCTAATTCAAATGTCATAGATCTTCAGAAAGGTTTTGGTTCAAACAGAATGGTTGAAATGGGTTGTGTTGCTGTCAGTACATGTTGAATATATATATGTATATGTATATGTATATGTATATGTATATGTATATATGTGTGTGTACACAGGAAGGGCATAATACACTGGAAATATGCAGAGGAGATTTGCCTGCATGCTGCCTAGGATGGAATACTTAAGGTAGAAGGAGAGATTGGGTTTGATTTCCTTAAGGTAGGATGACGGAGACTAAGTTAACCTAGATGAGGCTGATGAAAATATATATATATATATATATATATATATATATATATATATATATATATATATATATATATATATATATATATATATATATATATATATATATATATATAGAGAATATATGATATTGAGAATATATGATATTGCTGAATGTTGAAGTACTAAATGGATTCTTTTTTTTCTGTTTTTTTAATCAGTTTCCTTCAGCTTTCTTCCAAGGCCGAGCAGAGCTTTGTGGCACACTCTGCTATGAAATCTTAAAATGTTGTAACCATAGGTCGAGTTCAACCCAAAATGAGGCCTGTGCCCTGCTTTATCTTTTCATGCGAAAGAATTTTGAATTTACAAAAGGAATTTCAATAGTCAGATCACACCTTCAGGTTAGTGTTACCGCTGAACATCTTTCACTATTACTGCAAAACAGTTCTTGCCTAAAGTCAGTAGCACATTGTATATCAACAACAGTTTATGTGTTTTTTTTGTTGAACCTAAATATATAAGAAACTAGTAACAAAAGCAGAAGACTAACATTGTTTATATGCAATACTGATACACTCTAACTTTTTTACTCATTACATTAAACCTACACCCACACCTTTGATTTTAAGACTCTTTGATATTGGAAAATATCTCTCCTATTCACCCTGTGTGGGACCCTCATCTAGGCTGACTCTGTCTCCTTCATTCAAAGGAAATCAAACCCAATCTCTCCTTCTACCTTAAGTATTCCATCCTAGGCAACATCCAGGCAAATCTCCTCTGCATATCTCCAGTGTATCATGCCCTTCCTGGTGTGTAGTGATCAGGAATGAACACAATTCTCAAGCTTTGGCCCAACCAAAGTTTTATAAAGTTGTATCATCATCTCTTATATTTTGTGTCCCGGCAAGCATCCCATACGCCTTCTTCACCACCCTGTTTAATCAATTTTCGGGATCTATGAATTAGTGCACCAAGATCCCTTTGTTTCTCAACACTCCCCAGTGTCCTCTCACTCATGGTATATGCCCTCTTTCATTAGACCTCCCGAAAAGCTTCACTTTGCACATAAGGAGTTTAACTTCCACCTATCATTGCACCACCCAACTTACAAGATGATCAAATATCATACTGTAGGTTAAAAGTGTCCTCCTTACAATCAACAACACCAGCAATTTGAAGTTATCTACAACCTTCCTTACCATATCTCCTATGTTCACATCGAAGTCATAATGGAGACAAAGCACCACCAATGATTCCAGCGTTGTTCCCTGTGGTATATATTGGTCACACACGTACAATCACAAATTAAACTATCATGAGATAGACAGATATCTAGATTCTGATAACTTAATTATTACAGTAATTAATATAGAAAAATACAATTGATTCTTTTAAGTTGAAATAGATTTTCAATGATTCTTTGGGAGCAACATTTAATTTACACATTTTGTCTCCTTTGCAGCTTATCAAAGCCGTGAGCCAACTGATAGCAGATGTGGGGATGGGAGGCACTCGATTCCAACACTCGCTAGCGATAATTAACAATTTTGCAAATGGAGATTACCCTATGAAAGTAAGCACAATCCGGAGAAGTTATTTTAACTATTTGCAAACATGACAATTGGTGTTTATTCTCTCTAAGTGTGAGAAGCCTATGTTGCAAGTGCGCTCTTGTAATTTTGTTGGATTAAAGGAGGTACTGGATCATTTGTTGCTGGAAAAACGGTGGTTCATAAGTGATAGGAGCAGAATTAGGCCATTTGGCCCATCAAGTCTACTATACCATTCAATCATGGCTGATCTATCTTCCCCTCTTAACCACATTCTCCTGCGTTCTCCCCATAACCCCCAGACACCCGTACTAATCAAGAATCTATCTATCTCTGCCATGGTTTCTCGGTGGTGGACCTGCATATGAACATTGTCATAGAAACATAGAAATTAGGTGCAGGAGTAGGCCATTCGGCCCTTCGAGCCTGCACCGCCATTCAATATGATCATGGCTGATCATCCAACTCAGTATCCCGTACCTGCCTTCTCTCCATACCCTCTGATCCCCTTAGCCACAAGGGCCACATCTAACTCCCTCTTAAATATAGCCAATGACATCAATGATTGCCAATGAACATTGTCAACGAAAAACATGGTCAACGTCAGCAGTTAGATCGATTATATGTTTAGGTATCATTCGGTGCCATCAGAATAAGTTATTATTGGTTAAAAGTAAATATTTTAAAGTAACTTTTCTTTTTGTTTCCAATCCTGAAGAACACTTTGTTTCCTGTGGAAGTGAAAGACTTGACAAAGCGAATAAGAACGGTGTTAATGGCCACAGCTCAGATGAAGGAGCATGAGAAGGATCCAGAAATGCTGATTGACCTCCAGTACAGTCTGGCGAACTCATACGCCAGTACTCCTGAACTGCGAATGACCTGGCTTGAGAGCATGGCTAAGATTCATATCCGAAATGGAGATGTATCAGAGGTGATTTATGTGGTTTTTGTTTGTGGGAGGCAGTTTCTACTGAAAATTAAATTCTCCCATTCAAGATTCGGGTGGAAAAGGACAATGAAAGAAAAGACACAGGCAAACCCCAAAGTGTACAGTACATTAAGCTTAATTCTGTCCTATTTGAGCAGGACTTTCCTTTGGGAGATGAAGATTACATTTTGAGACAGACACAAGAGACTGCAAATGATGGAATCTTGCACAAAAGCCAAAGTGCTTTAACACCAAAGTGCCTTAACTACTATAACAACATATAAAATACATTTGGACAGGTACATGGATAGGAAAGTTTAATGCGCCAAAAGCAGGGATGTGGGACTAGTGTAGCTGAGGCATCTTGGTCGGCATTAGAATAGAATAGTTTCTTTATTGTCATTGTAACATGAACCATGTACAACGAAATTTAAAAATGTCAACCAGTCAGTGCAACATTCAAACCATAAAAGCTAACGATACATCCAAGGTAAAATATTAAAAAAGATAAACAACTAAAATAAATATAAAATATGAAAATAGCACGCAAAAACACCCAACCCTACATCCTTCTGTCGATTTCACAGTGTACCAACCACAGTCCCTTAGTCCCCGCGTTCCTTGGCGGCTACATTTAGTGCCTTTATAGCAGTGGGGTAAAAACTGTTTTTAAGTCTGTTTGTCCTTGTCCTTGTAGATCTGTACCGTCTGCCTGACGGCAACAGTTCAAACAGGGAGTGTCCGGGGTGGGAAATGTCCTTTATAATATTCTGGGATTTTTTGATGCAGCGGGAACTATGTAAGTCTTCCAAGGTAAGGAGAGGGCAGCCGACAATCCTCTGGGCGTTGTCAATGGCCCTCTGGAGCGCTTTCCTCTGAGCCGCTGTGCAGCTGGTGTACCACACGCATACACAGTATGTTAGGATGCTCTCAATGGAGCACCGATAAAAGGACAGCAGCAGTCTCTGTGTGATGTTATTCTTCCTGAGCACCCTCAGGAAGTGCAGTCTCTGCTGGACCTTTTTCAGCAGCGCAGAGGTGTTCACGGTCCACGTCAGGTCCTCCTCAATATGGATTCCCAGGAAGCGGAAATCCGCCACCCTCTCCACACAGTCCCCTCTGATGATTAGTGGTACGAGTTCTGTTTGGTTCTTCCTGAAGTCTATTATTATCTCCTTGGTCTTTAAGGTGTTCAGGAGCAGGTTATTTTCTCCACACCACACTGTCAGCTGCTCCACCTCATCCCGATAGGCGTACTCGTCCCCCCCGGAGATGAGCCCCACCACCGTAGTGTCATCCGCAAATTTGACAATGGTGTTGCTGTGATGGGCGGAGGTGCAGTCATGTGTGTAGATGGTGTAGAGCAGGGGGCTCAGCACGCAGCCCTGTGGAGAGCCGGTACTGAGGCTGAGGGCCGTGGATGTGTGATGGCCCATTCTGACTCTCTGGCTGCGGCCCGACAGGAAGCTATTTATCCACATGCAGGTGGAGTGTGGAAGTCCCAAGTCCCCCAGTTTGTCCACCAGTTGAGCTTAAGGGCCTGTTTCCGGGTTGTATGACTCTATAACTCTATGCTGGAGGAACTCAGCAGGTCAGACAGAATCTTGGGAGGGATTGAACAGGTGTTGCTTCGGGTAGGGACTCTTCATTGATCTATTGACTTAACCTAAAAATTAAATTTAGACCTGAGTAATAACTATGTAGGTGGCATCCTGAGCAAAACAGTAATGGAAAAATTTCTACTTTTTTTGCGACGTTACTCACATTATTGGAAATTGAACTCGGCATCAAAATGCTATCGTATTTCCAAAATTATTTGGAGTATTTTTTATTTTCAAGCTCAATGGAAAGTTAAAAATGCCCGTGTTAGCAAATAGATGTAACTGTGCGCAACACTCAAAGTTACGAGAAATTGGTATTCTGCTGGGGATCGGGGAAGATCAATCTGATCAAGGGGATAATCGTGTTATTACTGCTGTTCTAAAGAGGGAAAGGGAGGTATGTGGAAAAAAAGTAGGGTCAGACTTGGCCACATAAAGCTAGAACCTTGAATAGATAAATGCTCCATCAATCACTAAGTAATTTCACAAGGGATTCTTCAATGAATTTTGGGACAGTAATTGAAATATTGTAAGATTAATTCTATTCGTATACATTTGTGAAATTCGGAAAGTGGAACCCACATATTTAGCAGAAGAATTTGCACCTCTGCAGGAACCTTTTAAAACATTTTAAATATTCTTGTGCAGGCACCATTTAAGCACCTTTTCAATATTCTTTACAGCTGTAAAATAAATAGAGTGCTCACCAATTCCTATGCAGTAATGTTTGTCATATTACATTATAATTCATGAATGCAAGGATGGTTCAGATTCAACTGAAAACATCTTTATGTTTATTATTTGATTTATTCGTTATGTCAGTTCATTTATTCTGTTTCATTCCTATTAGACTTCTGCAGCGTAGTCTTGATTAAACTGCTAGTTGAGTGCTGCAGGCAGGACTGTGGAGGGTGGAAGTATCTGGGCATCTGCAGCTTGCTCCTTGTCGGCTCCTCCCAATGGTTCAATGATGCTTCATTTGTCACATGTGCAACTGCACAGTTAAATTCTTTTTGCATGTGTTACACATGCAGGCGCCACCATTGTTGGTGTCATTATTCAAAGTCCATTCGGCCCGGGCACTCGATGTACTGAAGCCGTTCCCATGAACCAACGTCCCTCTCCTCTCCTCCCCTTGCCCGGCCATCTTTGTGGCCCAGGTGCGCCTCTTGCAGCCGAAGACACTGGAGGCAATGCCCCGGTTCACCCTCCTACCTGCCCTTGCTCCTATGCCCAACGTTTCCAGCTCCCTCCCGGTTATGCTGTCTGACGAGCTTCAGGCGGGTTTGAATCCCAGGCTGATTGACCAACATGAGTGGATTATTGGATGGCAGAAAGCTACTGCTGAGGCATCCTCTGTGTGTTTACAATAGTTAGTCTACTACCTTAACGTTGTTTGTCTGTAGAACTTGAAGTTCTAATTTAGATCATCTGATATTACAGGCCGCAATGTGCTGCATTCATATCGCTGCTCTTATATCGGAGTATCTGAAAAGAAGAGGTAAGGGATTAAATCTAAAGTGAATCATAAACCTGTCAATTATGAACGCATAATAATTCACCTGCCTGTATTTGGTCTTAAAATAAGGTAACAACTGTTTATAAATGTAAACCATTTAATGTCAAAATATGAAAAAAACATATTCTTTCAAACCGTTGCGATACTTGGAATTCCCCATCCCGAGGGCAAAGGGTGCTCAGCCATTGAATGTGTTCAGAACTCGGATTGATGGGTTTTGGGATACAAGAACAATGAAGGTATCTGAAGATCAGGAGGGAAACAAAGCCAAGCATCAGCCCCATTCATACTGCATGGTGCATCGTATTTGAGTGGCCAGTTGGTCAACTACTTCCTATATTCAATGAAGCATCTGTTCAGATGGTGCGCCCCAATCAATGCAGATGGTGCCTGTACTTGTTGAGCGGAAGCTCCTGGAGATGAGGCAGGGAAGTCTCATTTGTGGACAAATCACTTGAGCCACTATTCCAAACTTTAGAGATACAGCATGGAAATAGGCCCTTTCGGCCTATCGAGTCCACGCCGACCAGCGATCACCCCGTACACAAGCACTATCCTACACACTAGGAACAATTTACAATTTACAGAAGCCAATTAACCTACAAACCTGTACGTCTTTGGGGTGTGAGGGGAAACAGGAGCACCTGGAGAAAACCCACAGTCATGGGGAGAACGTACAAACTCAGTACAGACAGCACCCTTAGTCAGGAATGAACCCAGATCTCTGGCGCTGTAAGGCAACAACTCTACCACTGCACCACCATGTTGCCCCCTTACTTTATACTCTTAATGAGTACCAAAGTGAAGGGTCTTGACCCAAAACTTCACCTATTCCTTTTCTCCAGAGATGCTGCCTGATCCGCTGAGTTATTCCAACATTTTGTGTCTATTTTCAGGTTAATTAGATTAATTGGCTTCTACAGAATTGCCCCTAGTGTATAGGTTGGGTGAGTGGGATAACATAGAATTAGTGGGAACGGGTGATTGATGGTCGGCGTGGACTCGATGGGCCAAATGGCCTGTTTCCGTGCTGCAGTTCTCAACTAAACATGAAGCGAACTTTGGTCAGTCTAAAATGGTAATTATTGAGATACTGCATGTGCAGACCAAATCTGAGCAATTCTTGCCTGATTTTGTTAAGCTTTTCCATTTTCTATGCCTGCGTAAACTTGAATCTTTTGACGTGGATCAAGACAATTTACTTACAGCCTTTAAACTCATGTATGTTTTGCTTTGTAAACAAATCGTCATTTTATAATAATGATGCCTTGCTGTAGGTTATTGGAAAACAGAAGGAATGCGTTTATCCACCACCTTCCCTGAGGATTCACATAATCCTGACAGTAACCAATTACTAATATCACACCAAGGAAGAAGTGAGTGGTCTAACACTTTGTGTTGCTTGCAAGAGCAACTCCAGGGATATTTCATTAACACTGTAGAGTTTTTCTGTCTTTGGTTATTCCTTCACAATCTCTTTAAACAGATTAAACTTTGCATTTTCTGCATGTGTGCACTAAACCTTTCTGTCCATTTACTGTTTTTGTCACACCTTGTGCTCCATTAACATCTTTTTTAAAATCAGGTCGCCTCTTCCATTCATCTATCTTCCCTGTTTTCTCTCTTTTATTAGCACTCGTAAGATGAAGGTGGAAAAATAGTAACCTGCCTCTTGTCTGTGCTTCAGAAAGGAGCTGAAGTCAGGGCCTTTATTTTCATTGGAATCTATTCCCTTTGGAACTCTCATTTCCCCAGAGTAACAATGTATCTTCTGTCAATTGCGGCTTAACTAGTTGATAGCGCTCTTAGCTCCAAGTTCAATTCTCACTCTCCAATCCTGAGCAGAGAAATCAAGGTTGCCATCACAGTGCAGCGCCATTGGAAGTCTTATCATTCAGTAAGGCGATATTAAGATCCCATTGATTTTCACAGAGAACCCATACTTTATTTTGAAGAATAGTGTAGATATCCAGTCGATATTTAAATCTCAACTACTAAAATAAATCATCTGTTAATAATCACGTTGCTTTGTGTTGGAGCTTGCTGTGTGCATGTTGACTGTTGTGCCCGCCACATTACTACCCTCCAGATGTACTTCTCAAGTTCTTATGATGTTTTTGTTAACCTCTTTGTCCGTGGTTTATTGTGAAGAATTTTTTCAGAGCTTATGTATACATGATCAAGACAAAAAGCTGACAATACGGTAACTTCAGAAAGAAGAGAGCGAGCAAGCGTTGCGATTTTTTAAATAAGTAGAAAGCTGTCTTTTCGGGCATAGTTATTCAGTGTGTTGTGGTTGATGGTAGTCAAGTCGTAATCCATTCGACGTAAATCCATCAAATTGTAATCCATTCATAGTCACATATGCTACATTTATGAATGTACTGATTCAGGAATCTATGAGATATATTAGAAATGTTTTTAAAGGATAAATCTAATTTAATTGTTAATGTAAATAAAATAATGGGATATTTCCCATAAGCTGTTTGTCTTGCTTAACAAAATAACACTGAAAGTTAATGGGATGCATGCATTTGCTATATTAGCGGCAAATGCAATTTTCAATTTTAGTTATCAAAATAGAAAGTTACTATTTTTTTAAAATATTGTCTTCAATTTATACTTATTAAAATGTGCTTGTTTTCAATATTTTGATTCAGGTGAACATATGAATGAAATTGACAGTACTTTTTCTCTCAGGTTTATTTTCAATGGGATGGACAGCCTTTCAAACAATTACTCCCAATGTAAAAGAAGAGGGTGCAATGAAGGAAGACAGTGGAATGCAGGACACCCCATATAGTGAGGTTGGTGCCATCGACACTGTGCTGTGCTGCAGAGAATTGCTTGGCTTGCTAAAAGCACTAATGCTCTCGAATTTATACTTCCCATGAAACAACGTTAGAGTTACAAGACACTTCGACGGGTACATGGATAGGAAAGGTTTAGAGGGATTTTGGCCAAATGTAGGCAGGTGGGGCCAAGTGTAGATGGAGCACCTTGGTTGGCATGAGCAAGCAGAGTTGAAGGACCTGGCTCCATGCTGTATGACTATATAATATAAATAGAAGCTGTTAAGTTTACTTTTGGTGCATAAGGCAACATGGACAATTGCATGTGGAGCTGTTGTCACTGTAAAAAGGTAAAAGAAAAACTAGATATAATTTCTAGTCCAGCACCTTGGAGCATGAGGAACATTTTTCCCCTGGCTTTGATGAGTCATTGTTTGGCAAAGAATTAGTGTGAGCAAGTTTTTGATGGTCGGCATGGACATGGTGGGCCAGAGGGCTTATTTGATTGCTGTATCCCTAAACTAAACTCAGGAACATTCATGAATCTCACCGTTATCTTGAGATAGCAAAGTCTGTTTTGACTTTGCATGGAGGCTGATCTGTGAATAGGTGAAGATTGACAAATTGAAGCTTGCCATCCCTCCATCTTCCTTTCAAGGCATGGCCAAATGACAAATATCCATTGCAAGCTGCCAGGCACCCACAGCTATCTCAGCTATAGGTAAGTATAGTTGAGATAGCTGTGTGAGTCCGTAGGCTATTAATAGACATTTTGTCATTGGGCTAGAGATGGGGAGATCCAGAAAGGAAGGATTCAGAGATGGATTTTGTGGAGGTCAGAGCTGGGAATAAATTGACACTTTAAAGCTTTGCAGGAGTGCAGAAAAAGGACCATTGCTGTCTCTGTGAGAGCTGGATTGAAACAAAGGCCTTTCCATGTAATCTATGACGGGTGTATCTTGATCCACATAAGTCCCCCACAACCAAACCTTTGTGAATCGAGCTGAGGGGGAAGTTGTTCACTGTGAAGATGAGTGGAGGCAAGTGAGTGAACATGTTGATGGTGGGGAATTGGTTGAGTGGAAGAAACGGAGGGTCCTCAGACCTCTGGTGTGGGGGGGGTGGCGGGGGGTGGGGGGCGGGGGGGGGGGGAGAGACTAATTTAAAACATGTTATATCTATTTCTTTATTATTAGGATACTCTTGTGGAGCAGCTGGAGGCATGTGTTGATTACCTGTGGAAATCAGAGAGACATGAACTTATTGCGAATGTCTACAAACCTGTTATTTTGGTTTATGAGAAGAAGAGGGATTTCAAGGTACTTTACAATCTTGGTTAATCGGTATTGTAAAGAAGATGGTTTTTAATCACGAGGCATTTTGTAAATTACATATTTTTTGATATTTATTATGACGATTAACAATATTTATTATTATTATTACTTTAATCAAAAATGGGGTCATATATTACAAGAGATCGGGAGAGTAAATCTTTCAGACTTTGATACTATTTGCCCGAGGAAGTTCTATTTAATTTGGAAGTTTGGCCTAAAATATTCCTGTTATGTCAAATGGTTAGATGGTGAAGCTCTAAGCCGTATTCAATCTGATTTAATCCTTTTCTGAAAACCATTTCTGGTTGAAGCAAATTTATTTTCTCTCACTTCTCTCTGCTTCTCTTTCTCCTTGTTTTTCCCTGTATCTCTGGTCGAGAATGAGGTATTTTTGTTTATAATTGACTGGTAAATGCATAAAACAATGAAGGAAATAGACTCCGTGGTAATTTTCAAAAGGCAATCAGACATATTCTTGGATGTAAGGCAGTAGTTGAAGGGTATTTTCAAAGAACCAATAGAGATACAAAGGGTTGAATTGACCTCTTCAGAATTGTAAAATGTGCGTGTTGCCATATGTACACCTTGGCTTCAAAACATTTTTATTCCATTCTTTTATAATTTGTTCACACCAAAATATTACCAATGATTTTTGATTCTTTTGATTTAACATGGTCAGGGCATTGAGTATAAGAGTCGGGAAGACATGTTGCAACGTTGTACCAATTTTGGTTAGGCCCCCATTTAGAGTATTGCATGCGGTTCTGGTCGCCCTGTTACAGGAAGGATGCAGGGGCTTTGGAGAGGGTGCAGAAGAGTTTTGCCAGAATGCTGTCTAGATTGGAGGGTATTAGCTGTAAGGAAAGGTTGGACAAACTTGAGTTGCTTTCTCCCAAATGCCGAAGGTTGAGGGGAGACCTGATAGAAGTATAAAAAAATTATGAGAGGCATAGATGTAAAGACATTGTAAAGGAGGCATTTTCCCAGGATGGAAATATCAGGTGTCGGGGGTCATGGGGAGAAGGCAGGAAAAAGGGGTTAGGATGAAGAGATAGATCAGCCATGATTGAATGGCGGAGTAGTATTGATGTGCCGATTGGCCTAATTCTGCTCCTATCATTTGTGATCTTATGATCAAATAGAAACATAGAAAAATAGGTGCAGGAGTAGGCCATTTGGCTACTCATCTAAAATCAATACGTCATTCCTGCTTTTTCCCCATATCCCTTGATTCCTTTAGCCCCAACAGCTAAATCTAAATCTCAATCTCTTGAAAACATCCAGTGAATTGGCCTCCACTGCCTTCTGTGGCAGAGAATTCCACAGATTCACAACTCTCTGGGTGAAAACGTTTTTCCTCATATCAGTCCTAAATGGTCTACCCCATTCTTAAACTGTGACCCCCCTGGTTCTGGACTCCCTCAACATTGGGACCATTTTTCCTGCATCTAGCCTGTCCAATCCCTTAAGAATTTTATATGTTTCTATAAGATCCCCTCTCATCCATCTAAATTCCAGTGAATGTTAAGCCCAGTCTACCCATTCTTTCATCATATGTCAGTGTCGCCATTCCGGAAATTAAGGTGGTTAACCTACGCTGCACTCCCTCAATAGCAATAATGTCCTTCCTCAAATTAGAAGACCAAAATTGCACACAATACTCCAGGTGCGATCTCACCAGGACCTTGTACAACTGCTGTAGGACCTCCTTGCTCCTAAACTCAAATCCTCTCGCAATGAATACTAGAATGAAATACTAGAGACCATAACTTTAAGGTAAGAGAGGGAAAGTTTAATAGAGATATACAGGGCAAGTTTTTTACACAGAGAGTGATAGATGCCTGAAACGCACAGCTAGGCATCTGCGATAGAGGCAGGTATGATATTGACAGTGAAGAGGCTTTTTGGTATGGTATGATATTTATTTTTCGCATGTACCAAGTTACCAGGAAATTCATTTTTGTTTACCATTCAGTAAAAGTATCACTATACATAAGCACTTGGATACATCTTAGATAAGCATCTCAGATACAGTACAAGTGTATAGCAGTATACAGTGTCATCAATTTGGCACAATTTTCAAGTTCCAGTTGTTGTAAGTACAGGGTTCTTGACATGTGCTTTTAGACAGGCTGGATATGCTGGGAATCTATGTTTTATTAACATCACCTTATTTACAATTGATAATAATTGAGGTATCCAGCAGAGTTCCTCTGATCCCTTGCATCTTCTCTCTCTGTTGTAACATGTTAAAGATTCTGAGAATTGTTTATGCTGTTACACCATGGAGAGGAGCACATTCGAAGGTCCATCAGCAATGCAATTTTTTATCATGACTGCAATATTCATATCAACATTTCATTCGTCACAGAAACTGGCAGAATTATACTACAACATTCACCGATCCTATCTTAAGATCACGGAGGTTGTACATTCGGAGAAGCGATTGTTTGGAAGATACTATCGAGTTGCCTTTTATGGGCAGGTAAGAGCAACATATCCTGATTCAGGACATCACTTGCATTCACTTGGTTCATAATCATAAGCCACATCTCAAATACAATTTAAACATGGCAGTGGTTTTACAATCACCTGCATTCTGATGAAAACAGCGTGCCTGAATGTTTTGATGCCATGCTTTGATTCCACTTTACATTTATCTTCATGTTTAGATTGTGTAATATTTAATGTTACACTGCTTCTAAATATGGATTGGTTTTCTGCAGAAATATGCCTTGCAATGGTTCAGTGGTTCAATGGCACGTTATTGTCAAGTGTATCTAAGTGCAGTGAAATTTGCTTTTTGCACACAGTTCAGTGACAATCCTACTATTGTTTAGGCAAAATCATACTAAGTACAAGAGTATGAGAAAGTAGACCACACTTAGTCGATACAATAAAGTCGGCACGTTTTACGCGCCATCTTGTACCCTTTGATTGTAACTAAAGGGCTTGTCCCACTTGGGCGTCATTTACGCAACATCATTTGCGCGTCATGCGCCATTACGTGCGCATGGTGTGCATTACCCATGCATGGTGATGTAGGCAGTGACGCGCGGCAGTGACCTGCGTGACGCGCAAATGACGCCCAAGTGGGACAGGCCCTTAACTGTTTGTTTCCGCTGGTAACTACAACTGACCTGTAATGTCACAGAAGCTGTGATCAGTCACATAGTTACAGTCAGTTCCGTTCCCAATAATTTGCTGAGTTGCTCCAGCACGTTGTGTCTATCTTTCTATACCATGCAGAAGTTCTGAAACATCTTGAGCATCTTGCATCAGATTCCAAATGATCATGCAGAAAAAAGACACAAAGTGCTGCAGTAACTCAGTGGGTCAGACAGCATCTCTGGAGAACATAGGTTTAAGGTGAGAGGGGAAAGATTCAATAGGAACTTGAGGGGCAGCTTTTTCCACAGAGTGGATATATGGAACAAGGTTCCACAGGAGGTAATTGAGGCAGGTACCATAACACCATTTAAAATACATCTGGACAGGTACATGCCTAGGAAAGATCTGGAGGGATATGGGCCAAACACGGCCATGTGGGATTTGTCCTAGTGATGGGGACTTGTCAACTAAGAACTTTGATTCAACAAAATGTAAAATCTAATTGGAATAAGGACAGATATGAATCTTGCTTTGGAACATTTGACAAAGGAGGAAGAAGGAAAAAAGAAATTAGTTCATGTGCAAGGATGTGAAATCATGATGAATGATGGTGACAAGACATATGGGCTGCACGGTGAGGCACCAGAAACATGAAAATATTTGGTGCCAAAAGAAAATGGCACTTTGATTGGGTGTGAATCACAGGGGAAAGAGTTCAGTCATTCAGCACTGATCCCACTGACTACTGCATACTTGTTTGGTTCACCTGTGCAGTAATGTATGTGTTTTGTTTAATGCAATATTTTCCCTTTTTTTCCCCATTCCTCAAGGCTGTGGTAAGTTTTTTTTTTTTCTCTTTTTTTTCAAAACCCGTTGACATCCAACTTTCCCATAACATCCCATGATAATAACCTAACTTTGGCTAATAACTTATGTTGTTGAATATTATCATCATCACTGTGAAACAAGAATTATATGATGCATCTTAGATTTTGATGCTGCATTTCTTGTTTTTCAAAAGGATTCGAATAGAAACAGTACTGTTCATTTTCAATAACCATCGCACCCATTGTTTACATAAACCATCGCCAATTGAGGCTAAGAATGGTCTAGTTCATCTAGTTCCGTTTTGGTTCAGTTTAGTTTATTACAGTCATGTGAGGTCCAGTGAAAAGCTTCTTTGTTGCTCTCTATCCAGTCAATGAATGGACTATGCATGATTACAATCAAGCCATCCACAGTGTACGGATGCAGCATAAAGAGATAAAGGATCATTTGGTGCAAGAATAGTCTGATAAAGTCCGATTCAAGATAGTTCAAAGGATCACCACCAAAAGCAAATATATTTTAACCCACACCACTAATTGCAATCAAGACAGACATTTCAATCAATCAATCAATCAGATTTATTCATCACATACACAATAAAGTGCAGTGAAATGAACTTGCCAGCAGCGGTACAATAAAAAAGAACACACAATAAAATGTAACACAAACATCCACCACAGCATTCTTCACTGTGGCGGAAGGCACAAAGTACAGTCAGTCCTCCTCCATTTTACAAACTCCTAATTAGTTGTGAGAATTTATTTGCACATATACTGTGTGTCATTCATTACAAAGATTATCAGTGAATATCCAGATCATCAAATATAGTCAGGCTTTGAGATTTTTTTTACCCCAGCCTAAACTCATATTGATGATATGGTGACCCTTGACCCTTGTTCTCACACAAGTGAAGACTAATATTGTGCTAATATTTCTCCACTGCCATTGAATCATCAAACAATATTCAAATCCTGGACACTGACAACAATTATGGGTTTAATGATGCGTTGGGAGCAGAATTTTCCATCATGTTATGTTACCTACAGATTTGCATGGACATATGTCCATGATACCCCGTCAGTGAAAAACTGGTATATTTAGACATAAATTAAAAATGACTCGCAATAACAAATCTAAGTATTGTACTACCTCCTCCCTCTGGCTGGGGTGATCTGCTATTTCATACTTCTTTGGTGTATTCCATCCAATGTTGGATCATTGTTGCTGAATTGACAGCTAACTTCTCTCAGATGGTTAGGACTTCCATGCTTGTCCAATTTGTTTCAGCTTTGCTAATGCCAAGTAGATAAGTAACCGGATGCTGTGACATACACCACGACTGGGCTGAGTGCTGTGAATCGGATTAACTATCATTTTTAGTTGAAGTTTTTAGTTTTAGAGATACAGCGTGGAAACAGGCCCTTCAGCCCGCACCGACCAGCGACCCCTGCACACTAATGCTATCCTACACACTCTAGGGACAATTTTACATTTTACACCAAGCCAATTAACCTACAAAGCTGTACATCTTTGGAGTGTGGGAGGAAACAGAAGGTCTCGGAGAAAACCCACGCAGGCCGGGGGGGAGAACGTAAAACTCCGTACAGACAAGCACCCGTAGTCAGGATCAAACCCGTCTCTGGCGCTGTAAGTCAGTACTGCTAAGCCAGCATGCCGCCCGATAGATTGATTCTGATGGCCAGAATGGACACATAGGCTGAAAGGCCTGTTTCCAAGCTGTGAGACTTTTTGATTCATAAATTCCTTTCTTCATAAAATACTATTTATGTAATATTCGGAACAGACCACACAGTGGCAGTATTCATCAATAATTCTAGTTTTTCTGTCCTTGTATCTGGAGTCAATGTTCCATTTGAAATGCTTTTCTAATGTTGCACTATCACAGCATGTATGTTTTTAAAAGTGAATTACTTATACCACACTGATTTTGACATGGATAATGTTTTCCAAATTTAATTGAAAGACAATGCCAATTCTAAAAAATAAGTTTGGTGAAAAATAAAAGCTTCAGTTAGATAGTGCTGTGTTTTACTGACTCCAATTGGGTGGTGGGTATATGGAACAAACTGCCAGAGGAGATAATTGAGGCAGGTACTGTAACAACATTTATAAGACATTGAACAGGTACAAGAATGGGACCGGTTTAGAGGTATAAGAGCCCAACATGGGAAGGTGGGCCTAGTGTAGATAGGGAATGTTGGTCGGCATGGGCAGGTTAGCTGAAAGGGCCTGTTTCGATGCTGAATCCATGACTTACATTGCATAATTAACTTAAATGTTTCTGGCCACCTAATGCAACATTCTTTTGTGGGAAAATATAGTCTTGGGGGCATTATTTTTGAGTGGTTATTTTTTAAAACACTCATGTAGAAAAGATCATCAAGAGTCAATATATATAACCAGTCTGAAGAAGGGTCTCAACCCGAAATCATTCACAGATCACTGTCACGTCAACTCCGTTATGTAAATCATAGCAGAGTCATGTCTACAATTAGTTTTAGCAACCAGGGCTTGTGAGGAGAAATAGCCATGGGTAGTGTTCTTGTCCTCCATGTGACCAGGTGCCAGGACCAAAGGTATGTGTGCAGTATCTATTGAAATAGTTGCCCCAATATTGTGCTGTGATACATGACGAAGGAACAGCGTTGATTGGGAAAAGCCTCAACAGAGGTAGAAAGGGATTGTGATCATTACAAGGAAGCAAATGGAACAAGCTATAATGAAGAGATGGTTGCCCACCTCATTACAGAGTATGGATTTACAAAGAGGGTCTAGAGAAGGAAGCAAGGCTCATTGTCACAGTTCATTCCGGGCAGCTCCATATTAGCTCCGGGACACATTTGAAGACGAATGTCAAAACCTGCTGGAGGCCCATCAACTCGGTGAAGTCTGCCCTGATGGTCTTCCTGCACACTGGGATGTCCATCAGACAATGTTGCCCACTGGCCCATTCCAGGCTTCAGGAGTACGTTCTGAAGGACCACTAAAGGACATAGGTTCAAGTTGAGGGGGGAAAAGTTTAATAGGAACTTCTTTACACAAAGGATGGTGAGTGTATGGAATGAGCTGCCAGAGAAAGTGGTTGAGGCAGGTACTCGCGCAATGTTTAATAAATATTTAGACAAGTACATGGATAGGACAGGTTTAGAGGGATATGAGCCAAATGCAGGTGTGTGGGGCATGTTGGCTGGTGTTGGCAAGTTGGGCTAAGGTGCCTGTATCCACGCTGTGTGAGTCTATGACTATATGGGTGCAAACATTACTGAGTATGACACCATTGAATATATAACCACTGGGAAAAATCTGTGAATGATTTCGAGTGATTCCACAGCATTTTGTTTTTTATATATTTTTTAAATTCTGTATAAACTTTATTTTTGAAATTAAAAGTCCTGGAATCCTCACCAGTCCATTTGGGGAGATGGGGAGAATGATTGCACTAAAGTTGCCCCAATTCAGCTCCTATCAGAGAACCGATAGAGAATATCAGTAACATACCTGCTGATATGTCGCTGGGCAAAGGTACCAGGTAATGTGAACAGAGACATCACCACTTGTACCCACACGGGAACAGGTTTCAGATATTTTTAGTTTAATTTAGAAATTTCTAAAGTGACACCACCACATCTATACCATTCTTGCTGGAATCTTTAGTCACCTTGATTAAGGGCAGCCAGCTCTGTTTCCTATCTATGATAATGCCCTGTGATGCAGTTTGTTTTACATTTACCACCTGCACCAAGATGGAACAGCATAATGTTTGTTGTCAGTCACTGCATTCCTTTATGATTTCTGAAAATCAATGGCATGATGGGACGGCATGGTGACGCAGTGGTAGAGTTGCTGCCTTACAGCGCCAGCTAGTGGTCAGCATGCACTCGGTGGACCAAAGGGTCTTTTCCCACGCTGTACAAAATAAAACTAAAAAACTAAACCATCCAAATAACTTCTCCACAAGTACCTGAAACTCTAATCAATTGCCAATAAACCTCCAAATAAGAAGGGTATGGCATATCAACTTCCAGCTACAACTGCATCCAACTGCATCCACAACCCACAAACAACAAACAACAGTGTCCAATTCTAAACTCCTGAGTCCAACACAATCACTGACAGCCATTACCCAAATCCCACCCCCACCCCGACCCCTCCACCTCCCCACCCCATAACCAGTGTCAGCTTTGCCTTCAACCATCGATAGATTCTCAAACCCTTTGCAAGCCCCTTCTTAAACTGCTATTCCCACTCCTTGTCTAAAACTTTCCTTGAAGCAGATTTAATGTCAGTCTTTGGTCACTGCTTGCAATCCCTTCTTTCATGACATTCTTTTCATTATAACTTTTTGAAGCCCTTTTCGAAAAATTTCTACACTAAAACCATTATTCAAATGCAAATTGGCTTTGATATTTATAAAGCAAAAATGATATGTGAAAAGTACTTTGATTTTGAATTTTATTCAAAGCCAATGAAAAATCTCCTGGATTATTATTTTCGATTTACATTATTAGGTATTTTGTGCATTCGTCAGTTTGACAAACTATATGATGCATGTATAAATCACATTTCACAGTGGTGCAGTGGTAGAGGTACTGCCTTACAGCGCCAGAAACACGGGTTCGAACCTGACCACAGGTGTTGTCTACATTCCTGTTGTCCCCGTGACCCGCGTAGATTTTCTCCGGGTGCTCAGGTCTCCTTCCACTGTCCAAAGACATGCAGGTTTTTAGGTTCATTGGCTTCGGTAAAATTGTAAAAATTGGCCCTTGTGTGTGGGATAGTGTTAGTATATGTGGCTCGCTGTTCAATGTGGACTCAGTGGACCTATTTCTAAATTTAACAATGTAAATTGTCCCCAGTGCGTGTAGGATAGTGCTTGCGTGCGAGGATCACTGGTCCATGCGGACTCGGTGGGCTGAAGGGCCTGTTTCCATGCTGTATCTCTAAACTAAACTAAACTAAACTACATCAAATTGAATATTAGTAACACTTAAATCATTTTACTGGGTTTATCACTGAAAATTGTGACATTTCTTTTGATTGCAATCAATTTGCTAGCTGTCTCTCGAAGGTGAATAAAATGATTTACAACAATTGCAAATCTGACCTTGCAAACACATTCAAAGCATCAAATCTCATCAATCAACATTGATGAGTTTAGCATATTTTCTTCTCTGTAACATTAACTTCTTATTATGTAAGTGCAAAACAAAAAAAAATTGCAGACGCTGGAAAACTGAAATAAAAATAGAAAATGCTGGAATTACCTAGCGGGTTAGGCAACATCTGTGACAAGGGAAATGGAGCGAGAGTTCAGGTCGAAGACTCTCCATCAGAATTGATCAAGGCTAATCAGCCTAAAATGTTCTCTGTTGTTCTCTCCATGACCTGCCAGACCTGCTGAGTTCTTCCAGCATTTATTTTTTATTCATATTTTCCCATGCCCTTGCTTCTACTGAGCAACTAATTCTCTATCCTACTCATTACTTTGTCCTGCTTCTCCTTTCTCCTTTAGCCCTGTGCTAGAAACCTCTCCCTTTGACCTACTGACTCCAGAAGGGTCTCGACCCAAAACGTCGCCATTCCTGCACTCCATAGAAGCTACCTCACCCGCTGAGTTCCTCCAACTTTTTTTGTCTACCTTCCAGTCTCCGCACTAGTCGGTAACAAATTCTCCTTTCTGTACGAAGGAACTGCAGATGCTGGTTTAAACCAAAGATAGACACAAATGCTGGAGCAACTCAGCGTGACAGAATGGGTGACATTTCGGGTCGAGACCCTTCTTCAGACTGGCCTCGAAGGGTCTGAACCCAAAACATCACAGATTCTCCTTTGCTCTGTTCTCATAACACCTCCTTAAATCCCTCTGCTAGGTCACATAACTCACTGTTGTACAAAGGTTCAGCATAAAACTTTCTATTCTAATCATATTTACTTCCTTCTCTAACTGACCATCTTGGTGAAGCCTTTTGCTATGTTGTGCCACATTAAGGACAAACTAGAGAGGTTTGATGTAAACTTGGTGCAAGTGACTGAAACAATCCAAAGACATACAGGTTTGTAGGTTAGTTGGCTTTGGTAAACTTGTAAATTGTTCCTAGTGTGTAGGATAGTGTTAGTGTACGGGGTAGTCACTGGCAGGTGTGGCCTTGGTGGGCCGAAGGGCCTGTTTCCATGCCGTTTCTCTAAAGTCTAACACAGCTATCTGGATTTTGATGAAATAGCTTTGTGTCTGTCCAAGTAATAAAAACTAATATATTGATTATGTTAACAATATTTGTACTGATTGAAAGCTTGAACATGTATCATATAAACTACTTCCAATTCCATAATTTTCGTATGTCGGGAAGTATATTAAGACATTTGTGTCCTTGTCTGTCTTCAAGTAAACTTTACATAATTATTCTCTCATTCCTCTGACTAATTTCACCCATACATTGACTGTGAAATGTTATTGAGTGCGTTCTGTACCTTGTTCACCGACAAGCCAAGATGTTATGATGGGATAATATGGAGAGGATGCAGGGACTATTAGTGGGAATATGTTCTGGTTGAAGAAAGGATTTCTCCCATCCTAAAACCCATACTCGTAACTCACAAAGTTTATGTACAAAGTAATCATAAAACGGTGAAAAGGCAACCTCCTTGTAGCCAGTTGCTTAAGATTATATACCCTTGCGGTTGTCAATAGTCTAGTGGAATGTGAGAGTTGGGAAGGTGAACTTTGTGGACCTTAGGAGGAGCCATGGGGAGAATGGGGTTAGGAGGGAAAGATAGATCAGCCATGATTGAATGGCGGAGTAGACTTGATGAGCCGAATGGCTAATTTTGCTCCTATCACCTATGAACTCATGAGCCAGTGGGCTCATGAAGAGCAGAAAATATTTCAAGCACTTTTCAATTCCTTCAGACCTCCAAAGGGAAGCTTTACAGTTGCATTTACACAGAGAGTGGAGGGCATATGGAATAAGCTGCCTGAGGAGGTGCTTGGGCAGGTACTATAATGTTTAAAAGACATTTGGACAAGGACATGGATAGGAGAGGGTTAGGGGGGTATGGGCCAAACACGGGCAGATGGGACCAGTGTGAGGAGCTTCTTGGTTAGCATGGGCAAGTTGGGCCAAAGGGCCTGTTTCTGTGCTCTCTGACTATGACTATATCAAGGCAGCTTCGCCTGAGAAAAAAAACAAACTGGACACCCTCTAAAGATTGTGGTCAGATGGCCATCATGCTCATTTGATGTATCTGAACATTAATTAATTTACTTACACATGTTCAACTGTGTTAGGCAAGCACCTCCCCCAGTGTCAAAAATCATTAATATTATCATTTCTGATGAGTGGGAATAAAACAGATAGGTTACCAATTCAGATTTGAATGCCACCAACCAGTAGCTATAATTCAAGGTGAATTAAAACCTGCACTGTTATTCACTTTCAGTAGGAGTCAGTAAGTATATAAGGGGGGAGTACATAAGTGCTGGGGTAATTTTTATCCGATTTCCTAACCCAGTAAAGCCAATGTATCAGACAACACTAAAGAGGAATTAAATCTAGAACATTCTGCTCCTTGCGGCTACCAACTAAATCATTGTAACATTGAAACGTGTTTTAATTTTGACATTTTTTATTGGACAGGCATTCTTTGAGGAAGATGAGAGCAAAGAATATATTTATAAAGAGCCCAAGCTAACTGGCCTGTCAGAAATTTCTCAGAGATTGTTGAAACTGTATTCGGATAAATATGGGGCAGAGAATGTGAAAATGATTCAAGATTCTAACAAGGTAAATATGGCAAACATAATCATACTTTATTAGCCAACTATGTTTTGCAACATATTAGGAATTTGATTTTCCATACAGTCATACCATTTAAAAAGCAACAAAACACACAAAATACATTTTAACATGAACATCCACCACAGTGACTCCTCCACATTCCTCACTGTGATGGAAGTTGAAAAAAAAGTTAAATCTCCTCCCTTCTGTGTTCTCCCGCGGTCGGGGGCCTCGAGCTTGCCGTTGACTGGATGATCTTGGCTCACGTAGCCGGCAGTCGGGACGTCTGCATCGGGACAATCAAACATCGGGGGGAAATGTCACCGCCCCCGCGCCGGCGATATGACCCCAGGTCGGGGCTGGTCGAAACTTCTGCGTCATCTTTTGGATACATTTAATTTTTTAAGTAAATATATATGTTTAGAATTTTTTTTTAAAAATATGATTTAGTTTTGTACCTTTTATAGATTCTATCAGTCAGCAATTTAAATTCATGAACTTTTAAAATGCAAATAAATTTGAATCAAAGTATCATTTATTCTGAAGAAATGAAGAACTGCAGATGCTTGTTTACAAAAAAAATTGTTGGAGTACTCAGTGGGTCAGTCAGCATCTGTGGAGAACATCCGAAGAAGCTTCCCGGACGAAAATGTCACCTATCTTTGTTCTCCAGAAAAGCTGCCAGATCTACTGAGTTATTTCAGCACTTTGTGTCTTTTTTATCACTGATTCTGAAACTGTTTATACATTTATGGGGAGAAATAACAAGGAATAATTATTTGAACATTTGTGTAATGCACCTTGTTTGTACGTATCTCTGTACCCAGGTCAATCCTAAAGAGTTGGATCCAAAGTTTGCTTATATCCAGGTCACCTACGTCACACCATATTTTGATGAGAAAGAACTCACTGAAAGGAGAACAGACTTTGAGAGACATCACAATATCAAACGTTTTGTGTTTGAGACCCCTTTTACCCTGTCTGGGAAAAAGCACGGGGGTGTCGAAGAACAATGCAAAAGGAGGACAATCTTAACAAGTGAGTTATGACTTCGAAAGCTGCAAAAATAAATTCCTAAAGTTGATAGGATTTGATCATTAAAATATTTCTCAATATCAACTAAATGGTTAAAACAAATAAGCATTGAAATTCATTTACCTACAAAACTAAATAGAAAAGGCTCCATGGATGGAATCTTGAGCAAAACTCAGTGCTGAAGGAACTCAATGGGTCAGTGATCATCTGTGGAAGGAAAGGATAAATTACATTTTGGGTGGAGACCCTTCTTCAAACTCTTCTCTATTCTCTTCCTGAATCTGAAGAAAGGTCCTTACTGAAAACATTGCTTGTCCATTCTCTCCCCCGATGCTGCCTGACCATTGTTTAAGAAAGACCACAAGTTCAGCTTCTAAAATAAATTGATTTCAAATTGATTTTTTCTCGTAACTTTACTTAATATGAAAATGTAGTCCTACAATAATATGCGTAGGAAGGAACTTCAGGTGCTGATTTATACCGTAGATTGACACAAAATGCTGGAGTAACTCAACGGGTCAGGCAGCATCTCTGGTGAGAAAAGGAATGGGTGACGTTTCGGGTCAGGACCCTTTTTCAACTATGGCATTTTATCACTGCAAATCCCCTTCCCACCCACTTCAGTCTGAAGAAGGATTTCAACCTGATAAGCCACCTGTTCCTTTTCTTTATAGATGCTGCCTGGCCCGTTAAGTTACTCCAACATCTTCGGTCATACAATAATAACTCATCTTCTTTCACCACAGATGCTGCCTGGCTTGCCAAGTGATTACAGCGATTTCTGTTTTTTTTTTAATCAAATCTATGGTACCATCTTCAAATTGACCAATCCACAATGATGAATTATTCATGAGTTGTATGAATTATACTTCAATCTGTTTGGATCTGTTTTGTGGTCACAGTGAAGCAGAACAGTTCTGCTAGATTCTCCCGTTTTCCTGTTCCGACCTTGGCTTTGTGAAACTTGCTCAGCTGATTTTGCAACATTTCTCTGTGGAGATTCTGCAAAAACTGCAGCAGCGCGTTGCACAGATTTGCAGAAGCTTCAGGCAATGGGATGTTATCCACAGAGAGCGACAGAAAGAAGCTATTTATGAAACTGCAGACGCTGGAATCCTGAGCTAAACACAAAGTACTGAATGAACTCAGCAGGTCAGGCAGTATCTGAGGAGGGACTGGACAGACGACTTTTTAAGTTAGAATGATTTTTTTCAGACCGATCCAAATTGCAAACATTTTATTAGTTGAAATTACCGATTGATATTTGATTTTCACAGATGCTTTCAAACTATGAAATTGTTGGTATGAGTGGAGGAGGTAGTTGAGGCAGGTACTATCGCAATGTTTTAAGAAGCCTTTAGAAAGGTGCATGGATAAGATATGTTTGGTTTGTTGATACAGCTGGTCAAACATTCCCGTATGTGAAGAAGAGGATTCAAGTTATTAACCAGCACAGTACAGAGCTGAATCCCATTGAAGTGGCCATTGATGAAATGTCGAGGAAGGTTTCAGAACTCAATCACCTGTGCTGTATGAATGAAGTGGACATGATACGTCTACAGCTCAAATTACAAGGCAGTGTCAGTGCCAAGGTAATGTCATTTTAGTTGAAAGAAACGTCTTTTCATTTTTCAGCTCCTAAACCCGATAATGTGATAGTACATTGGGTTTGTGAAATTCATTTCCCAATTTCAAATAAGTGGGCATCCATCAAAACAATGAATTGTCTCTGGAAATACAGAGCTTGAAGTTTCATGCAGTTATTTTTGGTGTTTTAATCTCATGTATACAATGGTACTTTACAATGGTTACAATAGTACTTTATTTGTCAATTGTACCGAAGTACAGCAAAATTAATTTTTATATACCGTTCAGTGCAAGTATCACTATACATAAACACTTAGATACACCTTAGGTAAGCATCTCAGATACAGTACAAGTGTATAGCAGTAGTACACTGAGGCAGTATACAGAGTTGACAATTTCCGTGCGATTTTCAAGTCCAAGTTGTTGTAAGTGCAGGGTTCTTGACCTGACCATGAAGGCCTGTTGTCCTGGCAACGTTGCGGGGTTGACCTGGCCAAGCGTAGCCGTGGTATCCACCGCCGCTGCTCCACCGCTGCAGGCCACGTCCAGTCTACGCACTCGGCCTCTTGGAGCGGTGCCTCCAGAAGAGGAGGGGGAATTTTTTTTACTGATTAATAAGAAAGTCATTGCCTAGTCCGACATGACATTACTGAATGTTCATCCAATGAGACTAAAGTTGTATAATGTGCTGATAACACCACACCAATAGCTTTACATAACTTTACTCTTTGCTGCAGTTCATATTAAGCCATTTCTTTGTTTGCACAGGTAAATGCGGGGCCTATGGCTTATGCTTGGGCTTTTCTCGAGGATACAAATGCAAAAAAATATCCGGACAACCAAGTAAAGCTTCTGAAAGACATATTCAGGTGAGCATTTGTTGCTTCCTTTGGTTTTATCTCCTAAATTGTTTACACTGCATAATCTACATAAATATAATCTCTTCAACAAGTAACCATTTTCCTTCTCTGGGTAAAACTAGCAAATATTTTATTGAAATTACTTGAATTGAATTGAATACATTTACTTACTTACTTAAATATGTATCCATACAAGGAATTTGCCTTGGTGCTTTCCTCACAAGTAACCACACGATATACAGTGGACAATTAAAAATTAAACGTGAAGAATGAAATAAAATACCATAGCACAAGGAGGCTACAGACCTTTGGCTGTTGAGTAGAGCTACTGCTCGTGCAAAATAGTTGTTTTTATGTCTGGCTGTGGCGGCTTTGACAGTCCGGAGTCGCCTTCCAGAGGGAAGTGATTCAAAGAGTTTGTGGCCAGGGTGAGAGGGGTCGGAGATGATCTTACCCGCTCACTTCCTGGCCCTTGCGGTGTACAGTTCGTCGATGGGGGAAGTTTGCAGCCAACAACCTTCTTGGCTGATCGAATAATTCGCTGCAGCCTCCGGATGTCATGCTTGATGGCTGAGCCAAACCAGACCATGATGGAGAAGGTGAGGACAGACTCTATGATGGCCGTGTAAAACTGGACCATCATTGCCTGCGGCAGATTGTGATTTCTCAGCAGCCGTAGGAAGTACATCCTCTGTTGGGCCTTTTTGACTGCGGATTCAATGGTGGCCTCCCATTTAAGGTCCCTGGAGATGATGGTTCCAAGGAACTTAAATTAGTCCACAGACGTGACTGTGGTGTTGTTGATGGTGAGTCGGGGGAGGGGAGAGGGATTTCTCCTAAAGTCTACAAGCAATTCCACCGTCTTAAGAGCATTGAGCTCTAGGTTGTTGCGATGGCACCAGGACGCCAGCTGTGTCACTTCCTTCCTGGCAGATTCTTCCCCATCCTGGATCAGTCCAATCAGGGTTGTGTCGTCCGCAAACTTGAGAAGCTTGACAGAGGAGTCTGTGGAGGTGCAGTCATTGGCGTAGAGAGAGTGAAGGGGAGGAGAGAGTATGCAGCCTTGTGGTGCTCCCTCTTGCTGAAGGTCTGTGGGTCTGAGATGTGCTTTCCCAGCCTCACATGCTGCTTCCTGTCTGTCAGGAAGTTGGTGATCCATTGAGAGAGGGGTTCAGGCACAGTCAACTGGGAGAGTCTGGAGTGTAGTAGCTCTGGCAAAATGGTGTTGAATGCAGAGCTAAAATCCACGAATAAAATCCTTGCATAAGTCCTCTGGCGGTCTAGGTGCTGGAGGATGATGTGCAGGCCCAGGTTGACTGCGTCATCCACTGATCTATTTGCCCGGTATGCAAACTGCAGGGGTCCTGCAGGGGGTTTGTGATATTTTTCAGGTGGGCCAGCACAAGTCTTTCAAGGGTCTTCATGAGAGGTCAGTGCGACAAACCTGTAGTCATTAAGACCAGTAAACCTTCGCTTTTTGGGTACTGGAACAATAGTGGAGACTTTGAAGCAGGCATGTTTGCAGGGACCGATTGAAAATGTCTGTGTAGACCGGTGCCAGATGTTCGGCACAGAGCTTGAGGGAAGAGGGGGAAACAATGACCGGTTCTGCAGATTTCCGGCTTTCCTGTCTCCTAAATAGCTTTTCCACTTCCTCAATTGCTATTGTTAGTGATGAAGTGGCCAGACTGATGTTGGGCAGCAAGGAGGGGGTGGGTAGTTCATGAAGCTCATATTGTTCACAAAGTTTTATAGGATTTCATTAACTTTCTGGTGAAGCTGTATTCCCTTATCCTCACGATTACCCTGTCACCACATAATTTAGTTATTTGTTTGCAATGCTGTGAGACCATTGAAGATGTTCTGCAAGTTATTAAAAAAAGAAATTAGCTCAGTAATTTTATTTTTCATCTTATCAACGCAGGCAATTTGCTGCTGCGTGTGGGCATGCCCTGGAGGTTAATGAACGGCTGATTAAAGAAGACCAACTAGAATACCAGGAGGAGATGAAATCTCACTATAGAGACCTTCTCAGTGAGTTATCGACTGTCATGAATGAGCAGGTTAGTACTGCTATTGCAATTCATGCCATCTTGCAGGTTGCAGTGTTCACCCTGTTGCAGATTTGCCTTGACTTAATATCCGGGATGGATACAGGGAGGATGTTCGGGATTCAAAGATGCAATGAACTGTCCGGATATCCGGACTAAATGTTCGGATGCTGGTTACAGGGATGATATTCGGCGTTCTCGCACTGATTTGAAAATATTGTTTCAAATTAATAAATTATTATTACAGCCACCTCTGGAGATAGGGAATCAGGAAGTATGAATAAATATAAACGTTCACGCAGGTTGATATCAGTAGTCAAAAAAACAGACATAAAGGTTGCAAGCAGCTGGGGCAGCATGGTGGCACAGCGGTAGTATTGCTGCTTTATAGCACCAGAGACCCAGGTTCAATCCTGACTGCGGGTGCTGTTTGTACGGAGTTTTAACGTTCTCCCCGTATCTGCGTGGGTTTTCCCCGATTAGTCCGGTACCCTCCCACACTCCAAAGACGCACAGGTTTGTAGGTTAATTGGCTTCGGTAAAGATTGTAAATTGCCCCTAGTGTGTAGGATAGTGCTAAAGTACGGGGTGATCACTGGTCGGCGCAGACTCAATGGGCCGAAAGGCCTGTTTCCACGCTGCATCTCCAAATTTAAAGTGTTTTTTCTGCAGAATCTTCGACAGACACAGTCAAAGATGGAGGTCTTTGTGGCTCATAACCTCCAAGCTGCCCTCATAAAAATGATTCTCAAACCTCCAGCTCCCTTCCATTACAGCAGCTAACAATTCCTTAGCTCGTGGGCAACAACAAGAATGGGAAATGGCTTTGGTTAGGCATCGTTGCATCATTTGACCCTCAAGTGGAATTCAATGCCAAGTATTTCCCATGACAACTCTTGGTCTGATGCAGTTTCCCTAAAAGAATATCCATGGTGGAAGATCATCAGCAAATGATCACTTCCATTACACATTTTATTATTTGGCATTCCCGTTAAACCCATTAGGTGCAAACTAGATGGGTTAGATATGAAAACCAACAGCAGCTTACCACCGGCTGATCTTCCACCTATCAACCGTAAGTGAATGGGAATCAAATCTAAAATATAGAAGTGTTTTTTGGTCCAAATCCCCAAACGAATCCACTGCATATTTCTGTTTTCTCCTATGACTTTTTTGATTATTCATTTAACTTATGATACCTTTAGTGAGGAGGCAAGCATTATATTTTGCAGTCATTAATCTCTTCCATCAATGTCAATGGTACCTATCTAAAAGACTTAAATATAAGGAAAGTCCGTGATATCTAAATACTGTGCATTTGTTTTTATGTTCAAACTGATATTCACGACTCGTAGTCTAATTTAATTTCAACACTTTGCTTTATTAATTCATCTGTCATGATTACATGTATTAAAATGTAATGTTAAGTTGTTTAGTTATGACTGCACTGGTGATAAATCTAAGAATGTTTCTAATTATAAAATTAAAAACAAAATTAATTATTTATGAAACAAACATTAAATGCTTTCCTTCTCTTTTGCCAAGTTAAAGTATATGTTTTAGAAGAGTTCAAAACTATGGTAAAGGTGCACATGCCATTTGCTTCATCTGTGAGATATTCATTGTTCTCTTGCATTGTGTCAATGCAAGGAATAGGAAGAAAGAATATCACCGGGATACTGAACACAACGCATCTTATTTCTTTGTGATTTGGCAGATCTGAGTTCTAGCAAAGGCATCAATTACTTCTGAACCTAGGAAGTGAAATGTTTAGTTTAGAGATCCAACTCGGGAACAGGACTTTCGGGCCACCAAGTCCGCATCAACAATTGAACCATGTGCACTAGCACTATCCTACACACTAGGGACAATGTATAAACTTTACTGAAGCCAAGTAATCGACAAACCTGTACATCTTGGGAGGATACTGGAGCACCTGGGGAAAACGCACGCGGTCACAGGGAGAGCGTACAAATTCCGTACAAATGGCCGTATCCTACTTGCAGAAAGCATGGCTCAGAAAATAGATTAGGAGGAAGTAGGTTGATAAATGCTTTTAACACTGAAATCCTCTGAAGGCACAAGTGACTATTCTGAGATGAGAGAGAGATGGGCAGTTGCGTTACTTGCATTTCTCACATTTACTTGACAGGGTGGTGAATCTGTGGAATTAATTGCCACAGACAGCTGTGGAGGCCAAGTCAATGGATATTTTTGAGGCATAGAGAGATTCTTGATTAATACGGGTGTCAGGGGTGATGAGGACAGGCAGGCGAATGGGATTATGAGGGGAAAGATAGATCAGACATGATTGATGGCGGAGTATACTGAATGGCCTAATTATGCTCCTATCTCTTATGAACTTACGAACTGATGTTACAGACATTGCAAGAAGCAGTGTTACATTTTTTTTTAATGAGTTAAACATTAAACTGTTTGACGGCTATAATATTATATTTGAGCATCTACAGAGTGCACTCACACCATGTATTTTTATTTTCCCTTTGGCAGCTGAACTCTGCTTTCACTTTTTCAAGTTTCTACTCTTCTCAGTCTATTATCTCCTTCACTGCTGCTCCTAGCACTGGTATGTCTGCACCTCTTTCTGGGTGAATTCCCACTATCTTTGAATCACAGATTTGTACTTCAACTTCTGTTTTCATTTGCACTTGTTAGTTCATTCAATTATCGTAAGTTGATTATCCAAGACCTCAGTTACATCGGAGAAGTGCAGTGGATCTTTTGACATAGTTTGTTTCCGAAGAACAGTTCAGTTCAAGTTATATCATTGACAAATAATGTTTCTTTAAATTTAATGTTTATCAGACACGGTTTTATGCATTTTGAAAATTCAGTGGTCAACAAAACAATTTGAAGGGCTTTGTGCATAAAGATTTACAATATTAATACTGATCAGAAAATATTAACTAAAATCCTATCTTATAGATTGAGTTTAGTGATTAACATATTAATACACCCTGACCAAACAGGCTTTATCCCAAAACGTCACTCATTTTACAATCTGAGACGATTATTTAATATTATATACTCAAATAGAATTGCTAATGCAGATCTAGCAATTATTTCGCTAGATGCTGAAAAAGCCTTTGATCAAGTAGAATGGTCTTATTTATTTTCAGTGATGGAAAAATTTCAACTGGGAGAGAAGTACTGTACATGGGTTAAACTTTTATACTCTAACCCAACAGCTAGAATACTAACAAACCAAATGTTATCAACTAAATTTAATCTCTCTAGAGGTTGTAGACAAGGATGCTCGCTATCTCCATTATTATTCGCTTTAGCAATTGAACCACTCGCAGAAAATGTCACATCTAATCCAGAAATACATGGGTATAATACTAAAGATACAATGAATAAAATGTCTCTATAAGCAGATGATGTATTAATATATATTACAAAGCCAGAAATTAGCATTCCAAATTATTAAATCTAATAACTCAATTCGGTCAGTTCTCAGGATATAGAATTAATTTGAATAAAAGCGAAATCATGCGAATAACGGAACTCAATTTACATATACTACAACAATCACCTTTTAAAATAGTTGAGGAAAAATTTAAATATCTAGGGATTTATGTAACTAAGTCGTATGCTTCATTATTTAAATCAAATTTCCCACCTTTACTGAATAAACTAAATAAGAATATTCATTACTGGAAAACACTTCCTATTTCAATGTTCGGTAGAATTAATGCTATAAAAATGATCTTTCTGCCGCAATTATTGTACTTATTTCAGTCAATCTCGATATATATTCCAAAATCTTTTTTTTTTTAAAGTAGACTCTACTGTTACAAGTTTCATCTGGGATTACAAGAATCATAGAATAAATAAAAAACATTTATGTAAATCAAAGATTAATGGAGGCTTAGCTCTACCAAATTTTCTGTTTTATTTTTGGGCAGTCCATATTAAAAACATGAATTTTTTGCTGGAAGAAATGGATCAACAACCAGACTGGTTAAGGATGGAAAAGGAGGACTGTTTACCTTTTGAAATCGGTTCGATTATATTTGCACCGATAAAATTGCACAAAAAAACCTTTTGGGAAAACCCTATAATATATAGTGGTACACGAATCTGGAAACAACTAACAAAGGCTTTAAAATTGGATTATATACCGCTCTGTCTCCATATTGTAAACAATCCCTTATTCAAACCTTCCATGCTGGATAAAGGTTTTAGACAATGGAAAAACCATGGAATCAAAAAGATGGAACACCTTTATAAGAAAGGCACTTTTCTTTTATTTCAGGAATTACAACAGATTTACGGATTACATACAAATATTTTTTTTTGATATCTACAACTCAGAGATTATGTTAAATCAAATACACAAGATTATAGGAATAAGGAACCAGAAATCCTTGATGAATGTTTGAATAAGCATCCTAATACAAAAAAACTAACAACTTATATTTACAATATCCTTTTAGGTAGTGAGATACCATCGACGGAAGCATATAGACGTACATGGGAAAATGAAATAAACCAACCCATAACAAAAGATATATGGGACAAAAGTTTACAAAATATACACCAATGCTCGTTAAATACCAGACATGCTTTAATACAATTTAAAGTATTACATAGATTACATTACTCAAAAGTTAAATTGAATAGAATCTTCCCACAGGTCTCCTCTATCTGCGATAAATGGCAGCATCCAGAGGCTAATTTAACACATACTTTTGCAAATTGTATAAAAATTAAGAATTTCTGGACTGAGATTTTTAGAATAACTTCTGAAGTTATTAATATTAAATTGGATCCGGACTCAAAATTAATAATACTTGGAATATCAGAACAAAGTCTAATACTTACAACAAAGAAATTTCCTAGATTACAGTATAATAATTGGGAAGAAATTAATATTAAAATTTTGGAAAGGCCCTATATCCCTCCGTAAAATGTGGATTACGTAAACGTCGGAGACCCTACACATGGAAAGAATAAGATTTGCCCTAATGGACAAACAAGTTTACGTTAGAATATGGTCTTCTTTCATTGATTACTTAAAAGGGTAGATCGGTTCGGCAGGGAAGCCTAACTGAAACTTGGATTAGATGAAAAGTTAGATTCTATATTCCTAGATCTTATCTCCAATGACGTATTAATGGTAAATTATTCCATTCCTTATGATTTATTTTTGATTTATATTTTATTTTTCTCTGTTTTTCTCTCTTTTAAAAAAAATTTAAAAAATTATTAGAGACAAAATGATTCATTTGATATTCATTACTAATGTATGATTGGTGCTTACAAAATATTACTATCATAATATGTGTTTGCTAATGTATTACTTACCTATAATAAATAATATATATATTAAAAAAAATTTAGCATATTATCACTGAAAGCACTCATTGAAATTACTTATTGTAATAAGGAAATATTACTTGCCTGTATATACAATATGTGCATGTTCATTTAATTATGAGAACATTTACATGCCTATGTCTATGATGACGTAGCTGCTGTCATTTTAGGTGTATGGATATATCTATGTTATGCTGTGCTATTGGAACATACTGCATCATTTTATTGCATGTGAATACTCTTGTTAGAAAAATGAGAAGATTACTATGTTACTTAAGGGGTGTTTGTGCAAATCTTTTTTTCAAAAGGCACCATTATTTTTATCATCTGAAATTAAAGTATCATAATTTATAATTAAAAGTGATTTTGCAAGAGCTATTTCCAGCAATTGGTTAACTGTTGTCCTCTGGGGTGTTTAAGAACAAAATAGCTAAATCTGCTAAAGTCTAATGACAGAAGTACAATTGCACTGACAGACAAGAACTCATTAAACATTACAATTAAGTCATGTAGGAATGGAGATAATTATAGACTTCTATGGGAATAATACATTGAGCCAAATTCAGCAAAATTATTATTGCTGTGGATGAGCAGTAGTAATTAGAATTATATCCACGATGTAATTTGGTAACATTTATCACATTTTCACAATTCCTTGCAATGACACAATAAGGTTTTTACACCGTGTAGGAAGAAACTGCAGATGATGGTTTACACCGAAGATAGACACAAAATGGTGGAGGAACTCAACAGGACAGGCAGCGTCTCTGGAGAGAAGGAATGGGTGAGGTTTTGGGTCGAGAGTCTGAAGAAGGGTCTCGACCCTAAAACATCACCCATTCCTTCTCTCCAGAGATGCTGCCTGTCCTGTTGAGTTACTCAATGGTTTTTATATTTCTCTTTTTTTGTTTATGCATTCTTTATATCCAGCAGCAACACACGTAAATAGTTAATCTAGTAAAGTTACAACCATGTAACGTGACTTTGAATGGCTACATTTTCCCATTCATTGGCTGTGAATATTATTACTTGTAGGCATAATCATCCAAGAAGCAATTACACTGAGAATTATTTCTACTAAATTTGTGATCAATGTACAGTTTTATCAAATGCACGAAGTTTTTTGCCCAGCGTTGGGGAATCGAGAACCAGAGGACATAGGTTTAAGGTGAGGGGGGAAAGATTTAATAGGAACCTGAGGGGTAACTATTTTAAACAAAGGGTGATGGATATATGAAATGAGCTGTCAGAGGAGGTAGTTGAGGCAGATGCGATCATAATATTAAAGAGACATTTGAACAGGTACATGGATAGGATAGGTTTAGAGGGTTATTGGACAAGCACGAGCTGATGGGACTAATATAGATGGTGTTTCAAAGTGACAAACTCTTGGAGATTCAGGGTCACCCTTATTGGAGTAATTTGTTGACACAGAAACGGCAGATGCGGGAATCTTGAGTAAAGATAAACTCCTTGAAGAACTAGGTGGGTCAGGCAGAATCAGCGGAGAGAAATGGACAGATGACGTTTTGGGACAGGACCCTTTTTTTCAGACTGGTCTCTGCAGATGCCTCTGGGGTTATCCCTGTTGGCTGAACTGGAGGTTGAACTGAACAAAGTAGCACTTCATCTGCATCATTAACTTGAATTAGTTCATGGGAGGGCAACATCATGTTAAATCCTCCTCCCTGCCAAATGTCTACAAGCATCGTTATATTATAGCAAGAAACTTTAATTCTTATTTGTTCAACAGGTTGTATACGGGGAGGATGTGACAAAGCACCAAGGAATGGAACGGTAGCACGTACTCAGAGTTATCAGTAGAACCACCACCTCCAACCATTTGGCAGGAGTAAAAGTCACATCAAACTCAGATTAACACCAGTCTCTCTTCAACAAATTACTGTATAATTGTTGTCGGATTTCTAGCACTGGAAATGTTAGAAGCTACAATTTAAATGTATAATGTACAAAAAAAATGTTTTATTATGCTGAGGTTGCAATTGCAGATGAGTGTTACAAACTCAGCTTTGTAGTTTGTCTTTGCATCATCCTGGCAATATCTGCACTATTTACATATTTTTATTGCCCTGTGACTTTTATTACGCTGTTGGATATGTATAATAGATCCAGTATGAATGTACAGTGCTTTCAGTAAACTATTGGGTATCTAACATTTTGTTTGCTAGTACTGTTTTACATGGAAATAGTGGTATTTTATGAACATGGCTATTTTAACTGTAAATATTGACCTTCCTGTGTAAATTAGATATTTTACAATGACATTAAGTGGACATACTGATAAAATGATGTTAACCATAAAATAACAATGTTTTTAAATAAAATATATAAAATTTTGAGTAAATACATTGAGAATTTCTGGAAACATATTTTGCAAATGCTTATTGCTTTAAAATAGAGAAGGCAGGAGAATGGGGTTTAGATGGAAAGATAGATCAGGCATGATTGAAAGGCAGTCGACTTGATGGCTCAAATGGCCTAATTCTGCTCCTATGACATGAACTTACAAAAATGTCATGCTCCCTATTCAGAAAATAGTTGAACTATAAATCATGGTTTTTTTCTCGCCTCCAGCTCTTCACCTCCCCCTCTACCTTCAGTCTGAAGAAGGGTTCCAACCCAAACTGTCACCTATCCTTTTTCTCCAGAGATCCTGCCTAACCTGCTGAGTTACTCCAGTATAATGTGTCTCTCTTTGGTATAAACCAGCATCAGCAGTTCTTTGTTTCTACATAAATCGTTTATATTCTGTCTTGACTGTGGTGTACAGCACACTGTTGCTGTAAATCTCTGCCACAACTCACAGTTTGCTGCTCATTGCTGCATTAGGAGCATCACACAAATTTAATTTCTGAGGAGAGAAGACCATCCACGTTTCCATCAAGCGACAGGAGCAGGTGGAATTGATGTGGGCATTTTCGTGGGATGTGGGCTTCCTGAAAATGCTAGTGTTTGTAAGATTGCACTTATGTCCTTACAAAGCCCACCCGGCGGAAGTCTTTGAGGGGCTCTTGAAAAATGAACATTTTTCCTCAGGATGGTGTTCTTCACCTGCACGTACAGTACCCTCGCAACCAACAATGTCCTCCTCCCATTGCAGCCTCTGGTTATTCAGCATCACCACCCTGTAGCGGAAAGAGCACTATTTGTACTGTTTAATATCCCCATAAGAGCTGGCTGCAGAGACCAGCCTTGGCATTTAGTTTAGTTTAGAAATACAGCGGGGAACCAGGCCCTTCAGCCCACTGAGTCTGCACAGACCAGCGATCCCCACACACTAACACTATCCTACACACACTAGGGATAATTTTACATTGATACCAAGCCAATTAACCTACAGACCCCCTGTACGTCTCTGGAGTGTGAGAGGAAACCAAAGATCTCGGAGAAAACCCACGCAGGTCATGGGGAGAACATACAAACTCCATACAGACAACACCCATAGTCGAACCCGGGTGCCTGGCACTGTTAGGCAGCAACTCTACCGCTGCGCCACTGTGACGTGGTAGAAGGAAACTAGCTATACTTAATCCAAAGGTAATGCCACGCCAATGTCTCCACTGTTAGTTTCACTCATTATCCTGTGAATAATCCTATCTCACAATAAAAGATCCTGAGCTTGATGCAACCTTCAAGATCATCATTAAGGTAATGTACAAAGTTGTTTTAATGTCATTAAGAGGGTGTAAGATGATTTCTTGCTTCATGTGTTCACACTTTTAATTTTTTTGCAAACATCCCATATTTATTTTTAAATATGGCCATACAAAAATTTTAACTTAATATTGCCCCACAGAACAAAGCATACCTAAACGGTCTAGCAGGAACAGAAATGCTGACAACTATTTATGAAAATGTTGTTGATTAGAGAGCATTAACTTTAATTGCACACAGGAGAATTTTTAATGAATCTATTTATTAAGAAGAAGCTGGTCTTGTGTTTTCATTATAGAAGTAATATGGTAATTTGATTTAAAAAATGCATTCACATGTCTTTTAAGAAAATGGTCCCATATTTCCAAAAAAGGATTGCTTATCATTCTGCAGATTACTGTATCGACATGACGGAATCCAGTTGCACATGTTCAATTGTTCAATCTCATGGGCATGAATAGTGCTGTGTGATGGGATCGACTATTCCAGTGCAAGAGATGGTGAGTGATTAATATCAAAGTTGACCCCAATTCATGAGGAGAAGATTCTGTAGCAGACATTTGGACCACAACATGGTGATCCAAGTGTTCACTGCAGGGTATTTTATATTGGATCCTATGATGAACTTCAACGGCAACTCACGAAGGTAAGAGATGTTGAGTATGAGTGATTTCTTGTAATAGTTCTCTGGCTTTTAGTTCAGTTTAGTTTAGAGGTACAGCATGGAAACAGGCCCTTCGGCCCACCGAGTCCACGCCGACCAGCGATCCCCGCACATTATCTTACACACATTAGGGACAATTTATATTTATAACTAAGGCAATTAACCTAAAACCTGTATGTCTTTGGAGTGCGGGCAGAAACTGGAGATCTTCATGAAAACCCACTCAAGTCATGGAGAGAACGTACAAACTCTGTACATACAGCACTCGTGGTCCGGGTCGAACCTGGGTCTCTGGCACTGTAAGGCAGCAACTCTACCACTGCGCCACAGTGCCACCCTTTTTTTATGACAGCACAAGTCAACGCCGTGGGTACTAATCACTTCCTTGGTCACTTTGAAAGAAGAATTTTAAAGCAGACTATTATCTAAATGGAGAAAGATTGCAGATGAGCTAAATGTAAAATCACACAGGTTAACAGGCAGGAGCAGCAACTGGTTAGGAAGGCAAGTAGCATTTGGGCTTTATTGCAAGAGGATTGAAGTCTAGAAATAGGGGAGTTTCAATACGATTGCATCGGCTGCTGTGATCCAGCGTTTGTCCAGACCACGCCCTTTAAGCTTTGCAGGCTAGCTTGAAGCAGTTATAGCCATTCATAGTAATGACACTCCTGCTGAGGTGTGAAGCAATTGAACAGCATGGTTCAGAGTCGTTTGAAGCTGCTTTGATATGTGTTCTTGCTGCATACACCAGAATGGGCTCCATTTATTATTACTTGCCATTCCCTCATCAGTTTTCTGTAATTATTGATTTTAGTCCAGTGGTTTACAGTTCTGCACATTCAAAAAAAAAATTCATTTATGTTTAAAACACACATGGTTTAATAAGTACTAAATACTGCATTGCGGAAGTAATTCCCTTTGCAATACATTTTCATGCTGTGTATCCTGTGTGTGTATTCCTGTCCATATTCTTAATCAATTGGCAGGGACAATCCCAATGTTTAAGAAACATTTAAATAGGACAAGTTTGGAGGGTTATCGGCTAAATGCGGGCAGGTGGCACTTGTGTAGCTGGGACATACTGGCCGGTATGGGCAAGTTGGGCCGAAAGGCCTGTTTATACACTGTATCACTCTATGACTCTATGGTACAATTTCAGTCGGTCACATTGAACTAAAAGTTAATGTTATGTGATCTTGCAGCTAGGCGCTATTACTTTCCCCTCTGTTTTGCACAGTGAAAGTATGAGGACCTCGGGCTAAATGTAGATAATTGCTCGTCATGAACCTGTACACTGACCCTTCACCTCAACGTCCAAAGGACTAGTGGGAGATGTTTGTCTGCAGTAAAGTTATGCTTTATTCTTTCAGATTTAACCACATTATACAATGTAGCAACAGCTGAGTTCCCCTCTTTAAAATTATAAGGAAAACACCCACATTTTCATTCAAATTCGATATTCTTTGAAGCCAAATCTGAGCCTCCTTTGTAGAAAAATGGTTAAAATACAGTTAAAATGCAAAACAGTTTTAGGCATCTCTTTCCAAAATCAGGATGACAAAAAGAAATTTGGATTAGCATATATGTCGCTCTTTGATTTTAAAACATCAAATACCAGATTCTGCAAATGTATTAACTTTATGTTAATTAACATGGTTGTATTTTTATTATTTGGAGAGTATGATGCATAACAGTTGCAAAATCTAGTCAAAATCATTAAAACAATCATGTTCACAAAAAAAGTGAGAATTATGATTAAAATGTAGTTTTATCATAATGATATGTGATTCTGTTTGCTAATCCTAATACAAAGTTTTAAAAATCAATTTTCTGCTGCTATTTGCTTTGTCATCCGTTGAAGGCACGACTCCTGAGGCTGAACTAAAGAAAATAATCAGACAGCACCTAATAAAAATGAGAATGATAATGATAAAGGTCACAGTACATTTGGTGCTCAGGGAAATGGTGGGGTGGTTTCACTGAAAATGTATTGAAAAAATGAATTATATTTATCATTTGGGGGATATACGCATCACCACAAGGATGTCATTTATTGTCCTTGTGAACCACTGTCCTGAACCAATGGCATCCATTGGTGAACTGCTGTCGTGAACCAATGACATCCATTGGTGAACTGCTGTTGTGAACCAATGGCATCCATAGGTGATCTGCTGCCTTGAACCAATGGCATCCATTAGTGCGCCGCTGCCTTGAACCAATGACATGCATTGGTGAACCCCTGCCTTCAACCAGTGCAAACCATTGGTATAGACAATCACACAGGGCTATTCTATGGGGAATAAACAGATTTAGACCAGGTAACAATGGAGAAAGTACAATGTTTGTCCAGAACATAAATAATGTACAGCATGGAGGGGAACTAACAGTGGAAGATTAAGGTGTCTTCTTTGTGAATGAGTTTGCAGGATTGAGAAGTGCTGACAAAACAGCCTTGGCGAAAGGAGTGAGTATTTATCATGGTAGATGATGTGTAAATCTAATGCATTGCATGGACCCTTCCACTTTGTTCCCTGAAGTTGTTTTTATCTCACAGATAAAATATTTTTGTTTAGTTTAGAGATACAGCACAGAAACAGGACCTTCAGCCCACCGAGTCCGCACAAGCCAGTGATCCCCGCACATTAACACTACCTGCACATACTAGGGACAATTTATACCAAGCCAATTAACCTACAAACCTGTACATCTTTGGAGTGTGGGAGGTAACCAAAGATCCTGGAGAAAACCCACACAAGTCACGGGGAGAACGTACAAACTCCATACAGACAGCACCCGTGGTCAGGATCGAACCTAGGTCCATGGTGCTATAAGGCAGCAACTCTACCACTGTGCCACCATTTGGTCTGTAAAACTGAGCCAAGTAGTAGCTATTCCTTTGACATTGTGCATGTTGATTAGGCTCTAATTTCAATCACAGTTCCCAAGTGCACATTTCAGAGAAATACCATACATGCTATATTGAAACTTGTATCCGACAGCTGCCTGACCTGTTGAGTTACTCTAGCACCGTGTGTCGCTCTTGTGCTATTTAAAATACACCAATTGCAGAGCTATCTACTTTTTCCTCCTTGATATTTTTAAATAACATTCTGCACTGAACTTCACACTAAAGATCATTAAGATTTAATTCATTGAAGTGAATACTGTTGGTATTCATTTTTGTTGTTGTGAACCTTCACATCCGTGAGGCATGAAATTATTCATAACTTTGAAGCAAATGTCGATTAAACTAAAAAGGATCGAAACTACTGAACAAAAACAAATAAATGAATGCCATTCATGCACACTGTCCATCTCGGTAGTTTCTGATGATTAACTGGAAGTGGAATAACACTTAGTTTCAGGATATGTAATTTGTCTGAACATTATCTCTATTGTATCCAAAAATAAGTATTTGCATTCAAGGACAGTACAGTGGCGCAGCGGTAGAGTTATGGGCCTGTCGCACTTAGGCGATTTTCTTGATGACTGTCGGCGACTGTCATAGTCGTAGCAGGTCACCGAAAAACCAGCGATTGGACCCCCCCCCACGACAATGTCTACGACAAGCTCCCACCTAGTCGACGTCCAGCTACGGAACCTACCCATAACTGGCGACCCATTAGGACGCCGACATATGACCACACCTACGACAACCTACGTCCACCCGCGACAAGCAACGACAAGGTACAACCCTGTTGGGGACAACTGGACAACTTAAGACAATTCAGTCGCCAGTTGACGTACGTTGATGTAGGTAGTTACAAATTTTTTGAACATTTCTAAATCCAGCGGCGACCAGGTCAACACTACAATTCTTTGGGCGATGAAGGAGACTACTCACGACCATACAGGCAACACCCCAGCGACCATGTGGCGACAGCCTAGTCGCTTGTAGTCACCTGAAAAATCGCCTAAGTGGAACAGACCCATTACTGCTTTACAGTGCCAGAGACCTGGGTTCAAACCTGACCACCGTTGCTATCTGTACGGAGTTTGTACATTCTCGCTGTGACCGCGTGGGTTTTTCTCCAGATGCTCCAGTTTCCTCCCACACGCCAAAGATGTACAGGTTTGTAGATTAATTGGCTTTGGTTAAAAAAAAAACTTAATTGGTAGATTAATTGGCTTTGGTTAAAACTTGTCCCTAGTGTGTAGGATAGTGCAAGTGTATGTGGTCAGCACGAACTCGGTGGGCCGAAGGGCCAGTTTCCGCCCAGTATCTCTAAAGTCTAAAGCCTAACTAATAAATGTAAATATCAAGCTGGCTTACCACCAACTTCTCAGGAGGTTTAGGGATGAGCAATTATTGCTGGTCTTGCCAGAGATGACTGGGTCCTCAAAACTATATGAATAATAACAAATTACTATGGAGGTTTTAGTCATTGTTTTGTTTGACAATGAGCAACATCATCATACTTGTGCACTATTTTAGTACATTCAATATACTGACAGATACTGCATGGTTATATTAATAACTTCATAGGCTCCATCACAAGCAGGAGGCTTGGGCCAAGTATCGTTGTCGAGGGAAAGTATACACGATACAATATGATACGATAAAACTTTATTTATCCCAGGAGAGAAATGGGTCAATTTTCAACTTCAAAATGTATCTTTGACACATTTTGCTTCAGGCCATTCTCTACATCACAAATGGGGCCTGACAAATGCATTCAACCCTGCATACTGACCTTTGGAAACATCTAATCTGGGTGTCAGTTTATAAGATTAATCCACATATTAATGTACCGCATTTGGATATGTGACGACAGTGAATGAACTCACATATTAATGTATAGCACTTATTTATGTGACAAGAGTGAATTAACATACCTATTAATATACAGGTGTGCTATTGTTCTACTGTATACGTCTCTACATCATCGTCTATATCATTTGGTTCACTTTCCTGTGACACATAGAAACATAGAAATTAGGTGCAGGAGTAGGCCATTCGGCCCTTCGAGCCTGCAACGCCATTCAATATGATCATGGCTGATCATCCAACTCAGTATCCCGTACCTGCCTTCTCTCCATACCCTCTGATCCCCTTAGCCACAAGGGCCACATCTAACTCCCTCTTAAATATAGCCAATGAACTGGCCTCAACTACCCTCTGTGGCAGAGAGTTCCAGAGACCCACCACTCTCTGTGTGGAAAAGGTCCTTCTCATCTCGGTCTTAAAGGATTTCCCCTTTATCCTTAAGCTGTGACCCCTTGTCCTGAACCTCCCCAACATCGGGAACAATCTTCCTGCATCTAGCCTGTCCAACCCCTTAAGAATTTTGTAAGTTTCTATAAGATCCCCTCTCAATCTCCTAAATTCTAGAGAGTATAAACCGAGTCGGGGGCCAAAATCGAAGGGCCAAATGGCCTACTCCTGCACCTATTTTCTATGTTTCTATGTTTCTATGAGTCTATGCAGTCTTTGTTCATAAGACAGTCCTGACATCCCAGGAATCAGTCTGGCGAACCTTCTCTGCACTCCCTCTATGGCAATAATATCCTTCCTCAGATTTGGAGACCAGAACTGTACACAATACTCCAGGTGTGGTCTCACCAAGACCCTACACAACTGAAGTAGAACCTCCCTGCTCCTATACTCAAATCCTTTTGCTATGAAAGCTAACATACCATTTTCTTTCTTCACTGCCTGCTGCACCTGCATGCCTACTTTCAATGACTGGTATACCATGACACCCAGGTCGCACTGCATCTCCCCTTTTCCTAATCAGCCACTATTTAGATAATAGTCTGCTAGTGAAGAAGGGTCTCGACCAGAAACGTCACCATTCCTTCTCTCCAGAGATGCTGCCTGTCCCACTGAGTCACTCCAGATTTTTGTGTCTATCTTCTATTAATATATAGCACTTGGATATGGAATGCCAGTGAATTAACCCATATATAAATGTATAGAACTTGGATATGTAACTACAGTGAATTAATTCACATATTTAATATATAACACATGGATGTGCAATGCCAGTGAATTAATCTACATAAACATGTAGAACCTGGATAGGTAACACTGAATTAGCCCACATAACGTGTACATATGACTACTGTGAATTCACCTACGTATTAATGTATATAACTTGGCTATGTAACAACAGTGAATTATCTCACATATTAATTTATAGCACTTAGATGTGTGTTGGCATTGAATTAACCCACATATCAATGTATAGAACTTGGATATATAACTACAGTGAATTAACCTTCATATTAATGTATCACATATAGGTGACTTTGGGCTGACCATCAGCCTGAAGAAGATGAACGTCCTGGGACAGGTTACAGAGGCGCCGCCTGTCATCACCATCGATGACTACAAGCTCGATGTCGTCCATCAGTTCACGCACCTCGGCTTCACCATCACCGACAACCTCTCCTTGAACACAGAGATTGACAAGCTGATCGGTAAGGCAGTTAGAACTCTCGCTCGCCTCACAACTCGAGTGTGGACCAACCCAAAGCTGACAGTGAAGACAAAGATAGCAGTCTACAACACCTGTGACAACAGCACGCTGCTGTACAGCAGTGAGACATGGGCTACATATGCCAGACAGGAGAGAAGACACAACACCTTGCACCTTAGATGCATCTGCCGTATCCTGGGCATATCCTGACAAGACAGAGTGTCCAATGCCGAGATCCTGTCTCGCGCTGGCCCTCCCAGTATGTACACTCTACTCAGGCAGCGCAGACTGCGGTGGCTGGGCCATGTCCACCGCATGGGGAATGGCCATATTTCAAAAGACATCCTCTATGGAGAGCCGACATCTGGGAGGAGAACCATCAGCCGCCCCCAGCTACGTTACAAAGGGTATCTACAAGAGAGATATGAAGACGCTCGACATCGATGTGGAGTCCTGGGAGATCCTTGCAGCTGACCGCACGAGGTGGAAAGGTACCCTGCACCAACATCTCAAAATGGGGGAAGAGAAACTGTTGAACGCAGCGGCAGACAAGCGGGCACACAGGAAGGAACGCAGCAACTTCAACAAACCAGAGACCACACACAAATGTGACCTTTGCCACAGAGACTGTCACTCCCGCATTGGTCTCTTCAGCCACAAGCGACGCTGCTCTAGCCAAGGTTTGGAGCAAGCGGCCAACAACTAGGATGCATCACCTAGTGGTCAGTCATGACCGAGGGGGGCCTACTATAGGTGACGACTGTCAATTCCCTTCATGACTTCATCATTACCTCTGGCAATCTTCTTTAGATTCCACAACTCGGAGGCTGGGCGATCGTTTCGCCGAACACCTCCGCTCGGTCCGCAATATGCCAGCTGATCTACATTGGTGAGACCAAACGGAGGCTGGGCGATCGTTTCGCCGAACACCTCCGCTCGGTCCGCAATAACCAACCCGACCTCCCGGTGGCTCAGCACTTCAACTCCCCCTCCCATTCCGTATCCGACCTCTCGGTCCTGGGCCTCCTCCATGGCCAGAGTGAGCAACACCGCAAGTTGGAGGAACAGCACCTCATATTCCGCTTGGGGAGTCTGCATCCTCTGGGCTTAAACATTGAATTTTCTCAATTCTGTTAACCCAGGCTGCCTCCTCCCCTTCCCACCTCTCCCTCAGCCCTCGGGCCCTGGCATTCCTTCTCTCTCTATCTCTCCCCCACCCAAGTCGCACTAGCTTCTCATTTTCACACTACAAACAGCTTACAATGGCTTGTTTCCTTTATCATCGATACATTTTTGCATATCTTTCATTCATTGTTCTTTATCTCTCCACTTCACCGTCTATATCTCTCGTTTCCCTGATCCCTGACCAGTCTGAAGAAGGGTCTCGACCCGAAACGTCGCCTATCTCCTTCGCTCGTTAGATGCTGCTGCACCCGCTGAGTTTCTCCAGCTTTTTGTGTAACCCTCTGCTGTAAACATGACGGTTCATTCTGAAATTCCCTCCCTAATATCCTCCACATCACTGTCCCCATTTCTTTATTTAAGATGCACTTTGAAGACAACTTTGTCCATCTGCTCTAATATTTGATGGTTTGATGTCAATTTCTCTCCTGACACTGCTGCTCAAATGAGTACTCTTGTCACATAATAGTTTTTTAGTTTTCTTGTATAATTTTACATTAATTCAATGCCAAGTAAACCAGTGCAATATAATTCATTGTTCATATGAAGCTCACAGAGTAAACAGCATACACAGAGTAATGATAAATTCATCAATAAATAAAAATGATAAGATTGGAGATTAGTTTAGTTTATTGTCACAAGAATCAAGGTACAGTGAAAAATTTGTTTTGTTATGTGCTATCCAGTTAGAGGAAAGACAATACATGATTATAATCAAGCCGTCCTCGTTGTACAGTTACGGGATAAAGGGAATAACGCTTAGTGCTAGATAAAGTCCAGAAAAGTCCGATTGTAGATAGTCTGAGGGTCTCCAGTGAGGTCAATTATAGGTCAGTGTGTTCTATAGTTGGTGATAGGCTGGTTTTATTGCCTGATAAGAGCTGGAATGAAACTGTCCCTGAATCTGGAGGTGTGCATTTTCACACTTCTCTGATGGGAGAAGGGAGAAGAGGGAATGTCCAGGGTGAGACTCGTCCTTTATTATATTAGTGGCCTGACAGCATGTCCGGAGAAAATGCATAGGTGACGTTTTATAAGTTAATGTGTTAGGAGCAGAATTTGGCCATTCGGCCTATCATGTCTACTCCGCCATTCAATCAGGGCTGACCTATCTCTCCCTCCTAACCCCATTCTCCTGCCTTCTCCCCATAACCCCTGATACCCGTATAAATCAAGAATCTATCTATCTCTGCCTTGGTCGCGACCTGAAACGTCACCTATTCCTTTTCCCCAGAGATGCCGCCTGACCCGTTGAGTTACTCCAGCTTTTTTGGTCTATCCTCAGTCTGAACCAGCATCTGCAGTTCCTTCCTACACTTTATAGAAGCTAACATACCTGACTAAAAACTGAAATGCAAGGTGCACGGCTCATCTAATATGTTCCCTCATCTTGTAGTGCTGACAAACTTAGGCAAGGAACAGGTCTAACAAAGGTAGAAAGTTTCCTGTACCACTAAGAGCCTGACAGCACTTTCCATAGAGAATGAAACACGAATGTTGGCTATTTAAAGCAAGTTCCCTCTCCTTTTCTATGCACCATGAGAAATCCAGGGGCAAAGTTCAATCTGCTGCCCAGCAACAGATCACTGCCAGCAACTTTGGAACGCCTACACTCCCATGGGCAAAATCACAATGTTTCTGTCAGTGTTTATGCAGTAATAATGGTGAATGTTGACAGTCCTGACATCATTATCTTGCAGCAATCCAATCAATAGAAGGGAAAAGAATAGTCGCCTGTCAACTGTGAGAACAGATTGTTGTAATATGTCTGAAAGTGGTTATCTTTCCCCTGCACTGCAGTACCCAAAATAAATCACTTCTTGCATATCTTGTTTGGTCAATGAAGATTGATTGAGAGGACACTTTACAAATCCAGCATTTGAAGACATCCTTTTCAGTTGCAGTATTTAGCCTATTTAGTGCCTCTTTGTTATTATCATTTCAGAACCGCCAAATTTATAAAACAAAGATTACATTAGTAGTTTAAGCATTGCAAATCATTCCAAGTTCGGAATCACACAGACTCCAAATTTGAGGAAGGACATTCTTGCTACTGGGGGAGTGCAACATGTTCACGAGGTTCATTTCAGGAATGGCAGGACTTTCATATGTTGATAGAATGGAGCGGCTGGGCTTGTATTCTCTGGAATTTAGAAGAATGAGAGGGGATCTTACTGAAACATAGAAGATAATTAAGGGATTGGACATGCTTGAGGCAGAAAACATGTTCCCGATGTTGGGGGAATCCTGAATCAGGGGCCACAGTTTATTAATTATGGGTAGGCCATTTAGAATGGAGATGAGGAAAACACTTTTTCACCCTGAGAGTTGTGAATCTGTGGAATTCTCTGCTTCAGAAGGCAGTGGAGGCCAATTCTCTGGATGCTTTCAAGAGAGAGTTAGATAGAGCTCTTAAAGCTATCGGTGTCATGGGATATGGCGAGAAGGCAGGAACGCGGTACTGATTGTGGATGATCAGCCATGATGTACACTTCCCACTTTATCCTACCTCATTTCTAAGTTTTCATTATGTGTGGGTACAAAGCAGTAATGGCCACAATATCAATGTACTGCAGTCCTCCACAATATTTATTTCCTATCAATTATTTTATGATTCCTTATAATGTTGTACTTATCAGTTGTTTCTGTCCAAAGAAAACAACCCCCAGTCTTATTATTCTTTCAACATTGTTCTCCATTTTTATCAACTTTTTTGCAATTCTCCATTTCCTCTCCAGTACACCTACATCCTTCCTGTAATGTGGTGAACAAAACAGCACATTGCGGTACAGTGGCCTTATTGAGTATTTAATGCAGTCCTAACATGATTCAGTTGATTTTCTATTCTATGCCTCAGTCAACAAAGGAATGAATATCTTTCTATGCCTTCTGAAAGAATATAACTTACACACACATTCTATGTGTAGGAAGGATCTGCAGATGCTGATTTATACCGAAGATAGACACAAAATGTTGTAGTAACTCAGAGGGACAGGCAGCATCTCTGGATAGAAGGAATGGGTGACGTTTCGGGTCGAGACCCTTCTTCAGACACATTCTATGGTTGCTCTGTTTTTCTGCATTTCGCAGTTTCTGACTGTATACGGTGTATTTCCATTCCTTTTTTTGCTCTCACTTTATCCAGATTGAATTGTGTTTGCCACTTTTCTGCTCCCCCAACTATCCAGTTTTTTAATCCTCAACATCAACAGTCTGATCATTTTACATCTCGCCTGTAAAGCCCCTCAAAAAAGACTGACACTCAATGTAAGTCATGTCATCTAATCATCAAATACATTAATGAGTGCTGCAGATCTCTATTCGATGTAAAGAATTATTGCTGATCATTACATCCTGCTTTGATTGCCTGAGCTAATTTTGGATCTATCGTGCTACTTTCTCCAAATCCCATGGGCCATTTGCTTTTCCGTAATAGGTCTATGCAATGCTTCCATAATCACCCGTGTGAAAAAATGCCAAAAAAGATGTAATTATCATAGTGTATGTCATTTTCAATCCACAGAAAATGTAATCATAGCTTCGTCAGCACTTATTCTATACTTAAATGAAAGCTCCTAATGCACTTTGAAGGTTGCATGTTCACAAAAGTTTCCCTTTACTCCAAAGTTAGAATGTAACTTCAGAGCCGGGGGCCATGGCTTCAGGGGAAAAGTACCTTGTAAGAGAAAAGGTTGCTTTTTCATGCTGCACCTCTCATGACCTTAGGATGTTGTATCTCAGCATCTTCAGCATCTTAGGTTGTTGGTGGTACTCCCCTTGACTTCAGTGGACTTCAACTGTCCACTTACTTGGAGCCCTTTTCCCAACTCCCCAGTGCCCTCACTAGGGACTCCAATGGATGCTGCCTTGAATACTCTTGGCCCAAAGCAATCTGATCAAGGCAGGTGAGATGGCACTAGAAGACCAACAAGTGTCTTCAGATCACTTGCAATTTTGAAATGGGGCCCAAAACGTAGTGGTTTTGAGTTACACATGTAAAGTGTCTATGTCTCTGCTTAGTATGATTCCACTTCTCCTTTGGTGTTGCTTAGCAACCACTTGAGGTTAAATAAAAAAAGAGTAGATTCCATTTTAGATCTGAATTAGAGAATATTTTTAAACAGTTTTAAAAAGATGAATTACCATAACAACAACTATGATTTTGCAATCTGTTCCCTTCCAGTTTTTTCAAAACCATTTGAGGCAAAATATTAGGCTTCAATATTTAAAAAATGAACTGCTGGAGGAACTCAGTGGGTCAAGCAGCATCTGACTGTGAAATCTATCTGGAAATCGATGAACAACTTCATTGCCCGTGACCACATTTTCTCCAATGGCTGTCTACTTTAAAAGTATCCCATCATCATTATTCAGCTCGTCATCATCATCCCTCTGCCTCCATAGATGCCCCGACGCTTGACCCACTGAGCTCCTGCAGCAGTTTGTATTTTGCTCTATGTGCCAACATCGACGGTCTCTTGTGTCTCTGGTTTAATATTTATTCTGGTGCTTCACAGAAAAGAGCAGCATGTGCCTTTCTGCAACCTCTCTGCACTAAACTGTAGCATGCCTTGGGACAACAGCGTGCTGCCTTCATGCTGTTGATAAGCACATTGCAAACAGCACGATGAACTTCATGTGCACTAATCTCTCCAACCAGCAGAAAATAGCCTTTTGATAAATCCTATTTCTGAAGCTGGGAAAGAGAGAGAGAGTTCTTCACATCCCCAATACACTTTGCAGTCAATGAAGCACTTTGCACTTTCAATGCTGTTTTAGTGTAAGAAATACGGCAACCGATTTATGTACAGCAAGATCCCACAAGCAGCATTGGGTAATCTGTGTTTGTAGAGTTACCTGAGGAACTACACAACTTGTTTAATTTAGTTTAGAGATACAGAGCGGAAACAGGCCCTTCGGCCCACCGAGTCCGCACCGACCAGTGATCACCGCACACTAACACTATCCTACAAGGGACACTAGGGACAATTTTTATTTTTACCAAGCCATTTAATCTATTAAATGTTTGAGGGGGAAAAATAGGACATATGGTCCTTTGCATTACAGTAGAGGACAATTGAACTATTCCCAATGTTCATCAATTTCTTAAATAATAAATGCCACTTAAATTCTAATATTCATGAAATTTGGAATAAATATCTGCGGATTAATGAGGTGAAGTGGGTACATCACACATGAAGTGGGTCTTTGGAGGTTTCCTGTTATTCTTTATTTGATCAAATGCTTTGGAAAGAGATTCTCTAAACCTCTGAACTAATAGCAAAATAATTACACTTTAGACACTGGGGATACAGCGTGGAAATAGGCCGTTTGGATTGCCGCGTCCATACGGGCCATCCATCACCCTGTACGCCAGCATTATCCTACACACTAGGGATGATTTACAATTTTACCAAAGCCAATTTACCTACAAAACCTGTACGTCTTTAAAGTGTAGGAGGAAACCGGAACACCCAGAGAAAACCCACCCATTTTTAGTGGTCACAGGGAGAAGAGTAAGATTAAATGAGAGCTTTCCAGTTCGAAGTTTAATGTTTATTTTATGAGGAGTTAACATAGAAACATAGAAACATAGAAAATAGGTGCAGGAGTAGGCCATTGGGCCCTTCGAGCCTGCACCGCCATTCAATGTGATCATGGCTGATCATCCAACTCAGTATCCCGTACCTGCCTTCTCTCCATACCCCCTGATCCCTTTAGCCACAAGTGCCACATCTAACGCCCTCTTAAATATTGCCAATGAACTGGCCTCAACTACCTTCTGTGGCAGAGAATTCCAGAGACTCACCACTCTCTGTGTAAAGAATGTTTTCCTCATTTCGGTCCTAAAGGAATTCCCCCTTATCCTTAGACTGTGACCCCTTGTTCTGGACTCCCCCAACATCGGGAACAATCTTCCAGCATCTAGCTTGTCCAACCCCTTAAGAATTTTGTAGGTTTCTATAAGATCCCCCCTCAATCTTCTAAATTCCATCGAGTACAAACCGAGTCTATCCAATCTTTCCTCATATGAAAGTCCTGACATCCCAGGAATAAGTCTGGTGAATCTTCTCTGTACCCCCTCTATGGCAAGGATGTCTTTCCTCAGATTTGGAGACCAAAACTGTACGCAGTACTCCAGGTGTGGCCTCACCAAAACCCTGTACAACTGCAGTAGAACCTCCCTGCTCCTATACTCAAATCCTTTCGCTATGAATGCTAACATACCATTTGCTTTCTTCACTGCCTGCTGCACCTGCATGCCTACTTTCAATGAACTACTTTAAGATGAGCGATTACGTGAAGAAGGCAGTCAGCCCGCATGCGCGTCAATCTTCAAAGCAGCGGTGTGAAATCACAGATAACAGTAGTTGACCTGAACATAGTAAGATTGGAGAGAACTAGAAACTACCAGATGACCTTTATAATATGAAGGTTGGGAGCGGTGGGCATGTAATCGCTCAACGTAACTCCTCATAAAATAAAGATCAAACTTCAAACTGGTAAGTTCCCGTTTAATTATACTATTTTACTTCGGAGTCACGTGAAGATTTCAAAGCTCTGTGATTTCATGCCATGGATACGAGTCCAAGCGTCACACACTGCATCATTTGACCATGGATGAGTGAAAGAGATTAATGCATTCAGACATGACATCGTTTTTTTTTTTTAAAATGCTGATGCTTTAATCATCAAAGAAAAATAATAGTGACCCCTCTCATCCTGGGGGGAAACTATAAAACAGAATCTAAAATGGAACTGGCAAAATCCCCTGGTCCGGCAATTGGTTTATTGTAAAACCTTTGGAACGTTTGTTCATTGGACCATCCTGCAGCCGCTAGGATGTGGTCAAGAGGGACGTCCATTGGCCTCGCTGCTGACGTAGATGCAGCCCTGGTGGAGTGAGATTTGAAAATGGCAGTGTCCACACCTGCACATGCCAGGACCTCTTTTAACCATCTTGAAGTGGTTTGCACTGATACCTTATTATAAGGTTTTTTGTAACTTATGAGTATAGATGATTCGGAGCCTCTGAGGCTCGTGGTGACCTTGATGTACTGTAGTATGTATGTAACTACACACAACCGTGGGTCCATGGGGTACGCCAAGAACACTAGTTTGAGCCCTGACACCCTCCGGTCTGCTCTGCTTGATTAGATCATAAACGAAAAAGGTTATATTATTAACAAATGAAACCATGCTGTCCAGTTGCAGTTTTTGCAATGTTTGGACCCGTTGCGCTGAGACCAGTGCCATGAGCATGACCACCTTGAAAGTGAGTTGGGATAAAGGCAGGGACAAAGCTGGAGCCCACTGGCGAACCCATATCTCCTTGTACCGGGGCCTGGGTGGTATACAGTTAAAAATACCCTTCATAAACCTTGTTATTAAAGGGTGAGTTCCGACAGAGTGGTGTCCTGATCCCAGCACTAAGTATGACGATAATGTGTTCCTGACACTATTATTGGCACTATAACTCAGTTTCTGGTCAAAGTATAGGGTTGATAGAAATTCCAACACATCTGTTATTCGTGCTGTGTCATAGGTTATGTCCATGAGTGAACAGAACATCTCCCATTTCTTGATATGAGAGATGTGCTGTTTCTTAGTACTATCCCTCCAGGCCGCAGTGATCACATCCACCGTATGTTCTCATAGTCCGAGCCCCAGGTATGGTCTCCTCAGAATCTGCAAACCAATAAATTGATTCGGTCATGTAGTGGATGGTTTCACCAGTCACTGGGTAAACCAGCAGATTTCTGCTTTTGGGGACAGCCATAAAAGGCTGTGTTATCATTCCCAGGACTAGTGGGAACAAAGGCTGTGTAGGCCAGTCAGGCACTACTAAAATGCCCGTGACGTAGTCTTGCTTGATTTTAACCAAAGACCGACTGATGAGGCAAAATGGGGGGAAAGCATACAAAAACATTCCTCCCCAGTGTAGCGAGAATCTACTGCCACTGCCCCTGGGTCTGGTTCCCATGATACATATTTGGGTAACTGGTGATTTAGTCTGGATGCGAACAAATCAATATCCAGTACGCCATACCGGGCGACAATGTCGTTAAACACTTAATGATTCAACATCCATTCTGTGTTGTCATTGAATTTCCGTGATCTGGTGTCCGCCACCATGTTGTATCTACCTGGCTGAAACCCAAATGTTTCTCGTAATACACCAGTGCCAGATAAGGTTATCCAATTTATCACAAGATACAGAGTTGATTCCACCCATGTGATTAACATATGCCAACGCTGTAGTGTTGTCAATCTGAAGTTGAACATGCACATGTTGCATAGTGCTGCAATAAGCCTTCAGCCCATAGAGTGCTCCCAACAACTCTAAGTAGTTAATACCATGTTGCTGAAGAAATTAATGACTCCTGCACATTCCATCTACCACCGCAGCTAGAGATGGTATTTGTAGCTCCCTATCCTAGGGCACTTGCATCAGTTTGTAAAATAACTGATGGTGTATCGACCAAAATGTTACTGGAGCAATGCCGAATATTCATTACCCACCATTGTAATTCAGCAATGGCCTCTGCTGGCAACCGCATAGGTCTACTGAAGTGACCTGCATGGAATTTGAGTGCCTGCTCCTTTGCACGTTGTAAATTTTGATAGCGCAAAGGCCCGAACTGTACAGCTGGAAAGGCAGCCACTAGTTTGCCAATTATACTAGCTACATGTCTAATAGAATGCTTCTCCTTAACAATAAGATTGTTACAGGCTTCTATTAATTCTGATCGTTTGCCCCAAGGCAGAGTTACAGATATGTGATTGAGTTAATGGTGAATCCCAAATAATGAATTACTCTGGTAGGTATCAATTTGGACTTAATTGGATGCATGAGAAACCCCAATCTCTCAAGCATGTTTGGTGGCTGAAACGATAATTCAGCTAATTTCATAGTTTCCCCAATGATTAGGATGTCATCCAAATATGCCATCACAGTATGATTCTGAGCCCGGAGTAGCCCCAAGACCGGTTTTAATAGTTTTGTAAATAGCCTGGGGGCTGAAGTTAATCCATTAGGCAATGCTTTAAACTGCCACAATTGTCCCATCAAGCTAAACTTCAAATATATCCTGTGCTCCTCGTGAATGGGTACCGGGTAGTATGCATCTTTAAGGTCGATGCATGCCATATAACCTCCCTTGGAAACCAGTTGCTTGGCAGTAACAAAGTTATCCATTTTGAAGTGTTTATACTGCACAAAGGAGTTTAGTTCAGTCAAGTCAAGGATGATTCGGCATCCTCCATCCTTCTTTCGCTTAGTAAATATGTTAGACACAAATTGGTGAGATTCATGACACAACCTCTCAATTACCTCTTTTTTGTGTAATGTTTCAATTTCAGCTTGTGCATCCAAACTTTCCTGTTGTGAAAGAACATATGTGCGGTTTGGCGGATGTTGTGTGGGTGGAGGCGAATTGAGAAGGAATTCAATTTGGAAGCCTTGTATACTGTGCAGTATAAACAGATCTTATGTTATCCAACACCATTCATTCAAGAAATATTGCAATCTTCCCCCAATTTGTAACTGATCCATGCATAATGTGTTCCGCAAGGAACTAGATTCACCTACCTCGGTAGTTACTGGTGGTATGGTGTTTGCTTCCGCCCCCGAGGTTTGGGGGGTAGGACTGATGGCAGGTGCCCGCCGCGCATCTTGGAAGTGGGCTGGCTTTGGCCTTGGTCTAAAAAATACCTCTGTGCCAATTGTTCAATTTTCCACCAGTTCTGGTGAACTGTCTGGTGTTGAAGGGAGCGTAGGGGTGCTGCCACCGGTACGTTGAGACCTTGGGTGTTGTCGGGACTTTCATTAACCGTACCGTCTTTGCCTCATCGTCCAGCTCCTGGACCTGCTTAGGCAGATCTTCCCCGAACAGGTAATTTGGTTGTTGAACATTGCTGGCCTTACACAGTGCAGCGAATTTGGGGTTCAGTGCAGGACGGATGGCATTTTTCCGTAGGCAATTAATTTTGAAATGTGCATTGCACATTAATGCCATGGCGTCCTGTTGTATGTCAGATAGGGGCTCCCCATCCACTGACCTGGCAAAGGCCGTGATGCCTGAGGCGAGCAATTTTAATATTTTTTGCAGCTTCACTTCCTGGGCTCTGACGCCCCCCCCCAGATGGAGTGATTAACGGCCGGCACATTCAATGAGGCACAGTTGGCAGGAGTGTGATACTTATTAGTAGTCTCCTCCATGTCCAGATCCTGGAACTGGTGAGAGGCCAAGTAGTTGATGCTCTTGGCTAAGTTCTCATCCAGAGGTTCCCCTGATTGTGACAGGATGGCAAATTTTGATGCCATTTCTGGCACTTCTGATTCGTGCCCTTCGTGCCTTAGGGTATGCTCGCCAGCTATACCACCGAACTCCAAGTCAGTCAGGAACTGACCCCGTGTGCTCCCCTCCTCAGAGAGGGAGACACCGTGCAGCCCTGTAACAGGTGCCGCTGGAGCGGGCCCCCGAGGAGACCCGTGCTGATATAGCTCCCTCCTTTGGAGCATATCATTATGGAGCAACCTCTCCATCAGGTGCTCCATGTGGGTTAGACGTCCGCAGATGCTACCCAATGAAGGAGGGGAACCCTCCTGGCCCGACTCGTCCGAGTCAACGGGCCTGACAGACTTTTTAGTGACTTTCTGCCCAAGCAGGATTGCCAAGGTGCTATCTCCCAGCACCAAGTCTGATGTCGCTGGCTCCACCGCCAGCGGCCCGGAAGGCGAAATCGACAGCCGCCCGCTACCTGCACTCCCGTGGTTTTCAGTAGCTGGTTTCCTCGCGGACCGCCTCTTCACCTTCGACATTCTTCTCAAAAGGTTTGAACTTGTCTGTTGGCTAGAATTACTGAACCAAGAGAAACAACCTCAGAAAAAGTTTAAACATTTACCTGAGGATTTTAAACTTACAACTGGAAGGAGCGACGCGCCTGCCAGTCAGTCGTTGCGCAATGCGTTAGACGAAAGTGACGCGCATGCGGGCTGACGGCCTTCTTCACGTAGTCACACACGTGACTCCGGAGTAAAATGTACAAACTCCGTACAGACAGTTCCCTTCGTCAGGGTCGAATCCGGGTTTCTGGCGCTGTAAGGCAGCGACTCTATTCCTGAGCCGCATGCCGTCCCAGTTCTTGTTTTGGTTTCAAGATACTAATCAGCAACTTGAAATCTCAACAAACGAATACATTTGAAGTAGACATCACTGTTATTGTAAATATGGTTGCCGGCTCTAAACTTGCAATCATAATATCACAACTGCAGGACAGTTTATCATTTTGAATTAATGCCTTATTCCGAGATTGCGTGTTTGTTCATTTTTGTTGGTTACATTGTCATTTTATAGTTACATAACATTGAACATCACAGAGTCCAAGCAGTACTAGGCTTTGTCGGCAAATTTTAAAAGAATTGTAAATGGTCAAAACTGACATGAATGCTGCAGCCAATCAGAGTGAATGTTACGTCACCGTAATGAAAAGCAGAATTACCTTGAGCTTTTCGTCACACTTCCAGTGAGGCCAGTCGACTGAGAATAGCTTTGAGGAAAGTCCATTCATGTGTAGTTACTTTCAGACTTCGTAGACTTTCAAACTATAGTTTGAATAGTTTTCAATTAAATTTGCATGGATAATATGTGCAACAAAATTAGTTTAAACAGTGGCCTTTGTTGACATTAGGATTGCCTGATCAGAATTGTCTTGATTTTCATTTTGTTTTATCTGAAGCTTGAGCTTGTATGTTTTTTAATTCTATCATGTTCAGTGTAGTTAGCATGTATGTATATATATATATATATATATATATATATATTATTTGCAACTAAGCAATACCAGAGAATTAAGCCTGGGGACATGTATTCAAACTAACGTTTATTTTAATATTGTTGAGAAAATTCTGGGAAGCAATGTTCATAATTACTGATAGAAGAGTTTATATTACATATCGTGTGTGTGTTGGAGAAAGATTATTGCAGGCATCCGTCATGTTTCTTGCCCTTTGGTGACAACAGTTCCAGGAACAACTGCGTTTCTATCACCAAAATATATTTGAGTGGTCTTCTATTATTATGGTAGGAAATTAAAACAGTTAATCACAGTTCTAACTTGTTTTGAAAATGAAATATATATTTTACTGTCATGTTCGACAAGATACATTGAACAATGCCCCTCTTTATTTTCAGGGTAATTAATATATTAGAATTGTACATTTCTATTATGCCATGATAAACACAAAAAGCTGGAGTAACTCAACGGGACAGGCAGCATCTCTGGAGAGGAGTGGGTGACTTTTCGGAAACGTCACCCATTCCTTCTCTCCGGAGATGCTGCCTGTCCCGATGAGTTGCTCCAGCTTTTTGTGTCTATCTTCAGTTGAAAACAGCATCTGGAGTTCCTTCCTACATATCTGTAATGCCATGACATGCGTTTTTAGTATGTGATCACATAATATTTCGCTTTTACATGCTTGTCTAAATATCCATTAAACTACAATAATAAAACTCCTCTTGCCCTGGATTTGAAAATTATGGAGATGTTGATGCCACACTCATTTGTGTTTAGAACGTTAAACAGTGCTGCACGGTGGTGCAGCAGTAGTGTAGAGACCCAGGTTCGATCCTGACGTCGGGTGCTGTCCATACGGAGTTGGTACATTCTTCCCTAATCCATGTGGGTTTACTCCGGGTGCTCTGGTTTCCTCCCACACTCCAAAGAAGTACAGGTTTGAAGGTTAATTGGCTTGGTATAAATGTAAATTGTCCCTTGTGTGTAGGATAGTGTTGGTGTGCGGGGATCGCTGGTAGGCGAGGACACGGTGGGCCGAATGGCCTGTTTCCAACCTCCATCTCTAAACCAAACTAAACTAAACAAACTTCAGTCTGAAGAAGGGTCTCGACCCAAAACGTCGCCTACTCCTTTTCTCCATAGATGCTGCCTCGCCCGCTGAGTTCCTCCAACATTTTTTGTCTACTTTAAACTAAACCTTACTGACTGTCTACCCTATTTATTCCTTGCATAATCTACCCTTCCTATGCCACCATCAGCTCTCCCCTCAATCTCTGACAAAACTATCCATGTCTATCCAACCTCTCCTGACAGATAATACTCACCAATACAGGCAGCGTTCTGGTAAACCCCTTCCGCACCCTCCCCAAATCCTTCACATCCTCCCTGGAATGGGGTGACCAGAACTGCACACAAATGCAGATCAAACTGTGAAGTGGCCCCAACATGAAGCAGGAACTAAGCAAAGAGATCAATTTACTGTCCTGACCTTCATTCCCTGGATGGTTTCCAATCCACACAACTTAGTCACCATATTCCGAAGACCTTCTACGACCTCGTGTCGACCATGCTGCGAGTATGAGTCGAGGTCAAACTCGTCAGAACTCACGGATTAGGTCGCCCAAGTGGGACAGGCCCTTTAGCCTCTTTTGATGCACCATGGCTACTGTTTGTAGAGCTGACAATAGGTCATCCAATCCTTAAATAACATCATTCATAGCATCTTAAACTCTTAAAGATGTATCTGCACAGCAACACAATCCTCCCTCAGGCATCCAGCTCAATCTGCCCCTATATTATAAGCACTGGGCATTTTCCAAGACCTGCACTGTCTCATCTGCTACAGCAGATTTGCCTTGGTCAAATTGCCGTGCTACTCCACCTCACCTCACCTTGCACGTTCCTTCTCTTTCCTTCCCAACTTACTGCAGCAGTGTTACAGCCAATGTTTTAATGCTCCAGTGGTCCATCTCCCTTCTATCAGCTAAACAAATCTTCAGAGTCTGCTTCTCAACTGGCCATTACTGAGGAATGTGAATACTGGCAACACTCAGCAAAGACAGCACCACTCTCTCCTCCATGTCCAAGCCTTAATTTATTTTAAGGATCGTTTAACATTCCGGACATCTCACACTCATCTGCATTTCAGGCTCTCTTGGTTGTCATGGTTCAATTAAGCATTTATTGTCAAATGTGTGAAGTGCAAATGCACAGTGAAATTATTTTCTTACCAACGGTCCAGTAGAGTATTGCCATACCTAAGCACCATCCCCGCTTAGCAAAGTGTTCAGAAATAGTCTACTGATCCCACATACAAGAGGCGCCATGTTTTGGCGCCATTTTCAAAGTCCTGTACGCACTCCAGCTGTTATGAGCGGTGCCCGGTCCAGGCCCTGGCCTGCCGCTGGCCTCCAGCCAACGTCCTTCCACCTTTATGCCCCGGGGGCACCTCCCACAGCCAACCTCAAGGGTGTGGTACTCTGTGGGGCTCTGTGACATTTCCTTCCACCTCTTGTTCCACCTTTGTAGACACTTAATCCTCGGATATATTTCATCTAAGTATCTCATTGCCATTGTCTTTGCTTTATTTGCTACCAGGCAGTGAAGCAGATGTGTGTGGTGTCCAACTGGTAGAAATTTAAACAATCAACGCTGCAAATCCCTCGGCTACAATGTTTTAAATAACGAGGAGGTACAGTTTTCACTGATGCACTGCAATTTATTGTCATGAAATATCACCTTTTCATCTGATATCCAGTAATTCCGCTGCAGCCACTGCTTCTAGATAAAGAATCTTCGAGGAACATTTGACACACAGATATGTACACTGACCAAATATCTGAATTTTCTCCTCTGCAGTAAACCTTCCATCATTCGATTCTTCCTCTCGATAGCCCAATCTGCAGATCTTTCTCAATTCCGCTGTTAAATAACAAGAATTTGGTTATATTGAATAACATTCAGCTATCAACAATGACTGATCATGATGGATTAATCATACATAACCACACATCCAATATACTCTATATAACCCAAATCTTTGTATTTCCCAAATCTCTTTCTCCATGCCGCTTTACTTAGCTTTACAGCTGGCTAGTGTGTGAAAATTATACCAGGGTAACTGTTTAGAAATTACAACTAACTGTTTTAAGGCAAATGAGACCCAGAATCATGTTGATATTTGCCCTAGTTGAAATTAAATTTGCATCATTATGGCCCATGTGTATTTGTGTAATCGTAACTATTAATATGAATTGAAGGTAGACATGAATTTTGGAGTAACAGTGGGACAGGCAGGAGAGAAGGAATGGGTGACGTTTTGGGTTGAGACCATTCCTCAGACTGATGTTAGGGGAGTGGGTGGTACAGAGATAAAATGTAGTCGGAGACAGTAAGACTGGTAGGAGAACAGGGAAGGGGAAGGGGATGGAGAGAGAGGGAACGCAAGGGCTACTTGAAGTTAAATAAGTCAATGTTCATACCGCTGGTGTATAAGCTACCCAAGCAAAATATGGGGTGCTGTTCCTCCAATTTGCACTGGGTCTCACTCTAACAATGGAGGACAGAAAGGTCAGTGTGGGAATGGGAGGGGAGTTAAAGTGTTTAGCAACTGGGAAATCAGGTAGGTTTAGGCAGACCGAGTGGAGGTGTTCAGCGAAACGATCGCCAAGCCTGTGCTTGGTCTTGCCGATATACAGGACTCCACACTTGGAACAGCGGATACAGTAGATGAGATTGGAGGAAGTGCAAATGAACCTCAGCCTCACCTGAAAAGTCTGTCTGGGTCCTTGGACAGAGTCGAGGGGGAGGTATAGGGACAGATGTTGCATCTCCTGTGGTTGCAGGGGAAAGTACCTGGGTATGGGGTGGTTGGGTGGGAAAGGATGAGTTGACCAGGGATTTGCAGACGGAACGGTCTCTGTGGAATGCAGAAAGGCGTGTAGATGGGAAGTTGTGGCTAGGAGTGCGATCCCGTTGGAGGTGGTGAAAACGTCAGAGGATTATGTCCTGTATGCGACGGCTGATGGGGTGGAAGGTGAGGACAAGGGAGATTCTGTCTTTGTTATGAATGGGGGGGGGGGTGGAACAAGAGCGGAGCTGCGGGATGTCAAAGAGACCCTAATGAGAGTCTCATCTATAATGGAAGAGGGGTATCTCCATTCCCTAAAGAATGAGGATATCAGCGATAACCTGGCATAGAATACCTCAATCTGGGTGCAGATAAATTAATGAATGAATTAATTAAGTAATTAATTAATTAATACGTTTATTGGCCAAGGATTCACATACAAGGAATTTGCCTTGGTGCTCCACCTGCAAGTGACAACATAACAGTGACAGTCAGGAAAGACACATAAAACATTAAACATTATGAGGCGTAGACGGAAGAATTGGGAGTTGGGGATAGAGTCTTTACAGGAAACAGGATGGGAAGAAGTGTAGTCTAGATAGCTATGGGTGTCAGTGGGTTTCCGATCTGTCATATTAATATGAATTTACAGCTTGATGTGATGGAACTGGCAAAGTTACTTTGTAACTGTCGGCACCCTTTAAGTGTTGACTATTGCATACCTTGGGTATGTAAGCAAAGAATTTCACTGTGACTTGTCACATGTGACAATAAAGTATTCATTCATAAAGTATTCATTCATGGATAGAAAGTATGTTTTAAATGTTCATATGTTCCACAATCTGGCTGCTAAGTGAACCAAAACCAGGAGGCAAGTCTATCTCAAGAGGAGCAATTAGGAGAAGGTCAGGTTTGTTTTATGGGCATTTTAACTCCCAAGTTAATTGATACATTTATATTTCATTATTTTTCATGGTAGAGAACAGACTTCCTCACACTCAACATCCTAACATCAAAAAGCTCTGTCAATGCTTTGAGTGCAATCCAGAGAAATGTAGTCAGAAAAGTAACTTGCTGACTATATTAAGTTCTTGATAAATTTCTAAGCTTGACAGTTACATTGATGCTGATATTAAATTAGCGGCCACTCTGCAGATGCGATGTGAATATTTTCTTGACATTCGGCATGGTGACGCAGTGGTAGATTTGCTGCCTTACAGTGTCAGTGACCCGGGCTTGATCCAGACTATGGGTGTTGTCTGTATGGATTTTGTACATTCTCCCTGTGACTGAGTGGGTTTTCTCTGGGTGCTCCGGTTTCATCCCACACTCCAAAGACGTACAGGTTTGTAGGGCAATTGTAAATTGTTCCTAGTGCGAAGGATAGTGCTAGTATATGGGGTGATCACTGGTCAGCGTGAACTCAGCGGGCAGAAGGGCCTGTTTCCACACTATTAGCACTAAAGTTTAAAGTCTAAAGCAAACTGAACTGGAAAGGTACAGTGCAGGACCAGGTCCTTTGGCCCACTATATCATTGCCAAACATAATACCAAGATAAATTAATCTCATCTGTCTGCACATGACCCATGCCTCTCCACTCCAGGCATATCCATGTGCCTATCTAAAAAGCCTCTTAAATGCCATGATTTGCAGCTGCCATCACAACCTCCACTGGCAGCATGTTCCAGGCACCCACCATTTCCTGTGTACATTTTTTTTTAAAACATCTTTAAATTTTGCCCCTTTCACCTTAAAGCAATTATCTTTTGTCGTTGATATTTCCACCCAGGGAACAACGGTGTGACTGTCTACCCTACCTATGCATCTATCAGATACTTCTAATAGATCTCCCCTCAGGCTCTGACCTTCCAAAGAAAATAATCAAAGGTTATCCCACCCCTCCTTATAGCTAATACCCTCCAATCCAGACAGGATTCTGGTAAAACCTCTTCAGCGCCCCCACCAATCAAAGTAGATCAAAATTAAAAAGTGAAAACAGCAGGTCGGTCTTAATTGATCGTTGAACTAATGTTCCTCCTAAAACCCTTGTTCAGGTGGTGACTATTCGAACAACATTTGCTGTCAGGTTCACTGAGACCGCAACTGCAATAGTTATAAAATATTCATAAACAATTTGTAGTTGATCATTGAATGATTAGGAATTAACAGATTCCTTAGACTTTTATTAAAGAGTGCTTTGTTTCAGTTAAAATGTTTATCGTAATCATTTTAGCATCACTTTACCACACAGTACATTCTAAGGTCATTTTTACTAACTGTTACGAGAGCTTCTCTTCATTAATGCTTTACTCAATTGAACAATGCTCACCGAAGCCAAGAGCTATTCAATTTTATAGCTGAGACTGCAGATAGACAATATCAAAATAAGCACTTGGCACAAGTGGTCTGAATACGGTAGGATTCAAAAGTGCAAAACCACCTATTAGGCAGATACAAAAACTAACAAAAGTAAAACCCAAAATAAACTATGTAGGGAAAAGCCAATGGATCCATGGATGAAGATTCTACATAAAAATGTCAAGGTTTCAGATTCAGTTATGATTTTATCTTTTTAGAACATGTGGTTTAGAATAGTTGCTATAATGTTGATTTTTGCTCTTATCTAAGTAACATTGTAGACAAGCTCATTTGTTCACACCTGCACTAACCCATATCTTGTGCAGTTCGGTGGGTGCCTGTAGCTCCTTAATACATCTCTGAGAAACGGCTGAGAGATATCTCAGACAATATCTTCTAGATATCTTCTTAAAGAAGGGGGGGGGGGGGCAACTGGGGGAGGTCAAAGAGCACAAAGAGGAACTGGCAGGGGGGATTGGGGGAGGGGGAGTTTGCCTGCTGCCATGTACAGGGGCAGGCAGTATACAGGAATGTTTGGTGAATTTTGTAACTTTGTCGGCCCCAAAATGTGGCGACACTTGTGGATTGCCTAGGCGAGGTCTGCTACATTATTCTACCTGGTTGTATGCAAAACTGTATTTTACTGTACTCGTGTAGATATGACAGAAAAGTATCATTAAATCTGTAAAGCTGCCTTCATATTCTCTATTTTTGCAACCCATTTGACATTCGAGTTTTAAAATGATAGTTTCTGTGAACTCAATTTCAGAAAGTGCCGCCTGCTTTAGTTTCGATATAAACACCGGAATAGATGAAAGAGAAACTGTAATCTAATGTGCAAGGGAAAACAAAAGCTCATCTCCATGCTGCCATTAAGATTGACGAGCAGTGCAGATTATCTGGGTGGAAAGTTATCTTGGATAATGGATATTGACAGAAGACACCAGGCTCGTGAACCGCTGCAAAGCAACTAATTCAGCTTGAATAATGTCTGTGAATAAAAGCTGAGTTAAATAAATGAAGAGGGTGAATGAGGATGAGGTTGTCAGCAGCTTGAGAAGTCTAAGGTTCTGCTTTTGAAATGTCATCCAGAAAAATCAAAAGTTTTTAAAGAGGCCGCGCAAGTTTCTTGGCGGGGTTTTCAAATATGGTTTGTCAATATTTTATGTGTATGTTAGGTAACAAAGAGAGAAGAATGGAGTTTGTGTACCAGTAATGTGGTAAGTACATTTTGTGTTTATGTTTTTAAATACTGTATTTCCCGGGGTGTGGGGGTGGGGGAGAGCTCCTTTCACAGCGATGGGGAGTCTGGCCCAGGGTAAAGTTGCGGGAAGGGCACGAATGTTGTGAATGAGGGGATTGGGATAATGTTACTTGCGATGCTCCTCGCACGGAGGCATGGAATGCCTGGGGGGGGGGGGGGGAGAGAAGTAGCTCGGGTGGCTGAGCGGCCGCCGGGCCGGACAGCGGTACTAGCCGCCACCTTAGTTCCTTCTGCCGGTCCCCGCTCACCTCTGGCAGCTCTCCGTCTAAAAACCTCCCTCCTGCCGCTCGCTGCCCTCACTCATGTCCTTCAATTCCGACAGCGCGATTCAGGTTACTCGGCTGTGGGAATTTAAGGATTTGCAGGAAGCCGCTGACATGAGCGAAGTCGGCGAACGGTAGGTGACAGGTGTTCCGACAGAGAGCACTGCCAAAGGGAGCAGGCTGGCAGAAGGCGCTGAAGTGGCGGCTAGTTCTGCTGTCGGGTCCCGGTGGCCGCTCCCCGAGCTGCTTTTATCCCCAGCTACAGTGCGTGGCTTCGCGCCCGGAGAGCTGCGGTAGCGGTGAGTGAGTTACTGGCAGTATCCCCGACACCCTTCTTCAAGGGTCTCGACCCGAAACGTCGCCTATCTCCTTCGCTCCTTAGATGCTGCTGCACCCGCTGAGTTTCTCCAGCCATTTGTGTACCCTCCTTCTCAACACTCGTGCCCTCCCCACAACTGTACCCCTGGCACAGACTCTCCACACGCTGTGAAAGGAACTGTTCCCCCAATTGTTTTAGGACTAAGAAGCCTAGGAAGGGCAAATTGAAACGTCACTGTTTTTATCTATTTATTTATTTAACGGAGCGAACAATCTGCGCATGAGCGGTTTAATTTTTTTTTAAAGCAGACTGAGTGCCTACCCTGAGTAATTACTCACGGCACGTGCCTGTCAGAGGGTCAGGCAGTATCTGTGCAGGTAATGGATGGATGATGTTTCGGGTCAGGATCCTTATTCAGACTTGCATTTACTTAGAGATACAGCATGGATACTGATCCTTCAGACCATCTGATTCACGCTGACCGTCGATCACCCGTTCAACTTAGCTCTATGTTATCCCACTTTCTCATCCACTTTGGGCAATTTATGGAAGCCAAATTAACCTATGAACTCATAAGTCAGGATATGGGAGGAAACTGGAGGGCCTGGAGAAAATCCATGTGATCACAGGGAGAACGGGCAAACTCCACACATACAGCACCTGAGGTTAGGATCGAACCCAGGTCTCCGGCACTGTGAGGTGGTAGATCTACCAGCAGGGCCACTGTGCCGCCCATGTGTTCATCCATCAATGTCCTAGAACAGTGTAGCATGCTAAGACCATGCCAGGCAGCAGTTAACGTCTCCCATGCGACTCTGGGTCTGCAGGCACATGTGGAACTAAATGGATTGCATTCCCTAAATCCCTTGAGTAAACCAGATGATTTCTTCTGGCATTTTGTTAGTTCTATGCTCAGCATTAATGAAACCATTTTTGTTTGAAAAATCCAGATTACTGGCTTTTATTTGAAAAAATAATTCTTGAAGTGTTATAAAAGTGAATTTAGAATCCCTGGTTCAATTTTTAACAATGATCTTGATCAATACTATTAAATAATGTAACCACTCAAAACTCGATTTCCCAGACAGGCAACTCTGCCTTACAGTCATTCTGGTAAAATAAATTTACCCTGAGGAAAAGCACAAATCACCGCCCAAAAATTTGAGAAATAAAATTTTAAATTGTTGTTTGAGTTCATTCACTTAAAGTGGGTCACATTATATCTGCAATAGGCAATGTGAGCATTTTTGGTGGGTTCTGTGTGTGGGGATCAAACGTGGAAACAGTACAGCTATCAAAAGAATAGAGTAAAACTTGAATTAATCAAAATAACTAAAGAGAAATTTTATAATTTTGTAATTGGAATGTATCACTCAATTATTTTGCAATTTTCAACAAAAACATGCTGCCTGAAACATTAGCAGAACTGAATTACTTCCAAAGAATGAGAGAACACAAAGTGCTGGAGTAATGTAGCAGGCTAGCATGTTCTCCAGAGATGCTGGTGCACTCGGCCTGACGTGCTTGATTACTCCAGCACTTTGTGTCCTTTTGTGCATTAACTGGCATCTGCAGTTCCATGTTTCTAATTCCAAGAATATTTGCACATTCTATTTTGGATTACCTGTAACCACCTTATATATATTATATATATATAATAGATCTGAAGAATGGTCTCGATCTGAAAAGTCATCTCTCCATTCCCTCCTCGATGCTGCCTAACCCTTTGAGATACTCCAGCACTATACGTTTTGCTCAAGATTCCAGCTTCTGCAGTTGCTTGTGTCTCCATTGGGCTATAGATCTAATTGATAATAAAAGCAGAGGGAAGATTTTACCACATTATTCACTCAATCAACTACATTGATTTAGAAAATGGTAATCCCACATTATGGAAGGGTTGAGTTCCTCAAAAACCTTCGACTTTATGATTTTCCATGATACGAGCGCTCTTTTCCCATTTGAATCCCATGTGGAGGTGCATGGGATTATGTCTCTCATATTGACCCATTTAACTGTGATGGCAAAGCAACCCACTGCTATTATTTAACAACCGGTGCCAACGTTAGACTCAGGCGATCGACAATTTTCACGGATTAAGAAGGGTGTAGGAAGTGAAAATATCAGGATAGGGATAGAATTCAAGGATCGGGGTTCATGCGAGCATGGTGGCATAGAAATAATTCAGGGTGAAAGTGGGTTAAAGCGCAGTGGAGGTTGAAGGGTAAATTAAATCCCAATCACAAAGGTATTTTTCACACTGTGTCACCCAGGTTCAAATAGGCTTCATTCTGAAGAGGCTGTGAGCCTCAGAGTGCTCATATGTAAATTCAAACATAATTGTAAATTATAAATAGCATACTCTCTATGGCAGACTAAGATCACATCTAGCAAACCTTTTTCTTTGTGTGAAAGCATAGCAGGCCTGTTATTCTACTCGAAATAACAATTTCATCATTCCATTGTTGGTACATATGTTAATTAAACACTCTTGACTCTTGACTCTCTTGAAAATCGCATCCAATTACTTTACACTTCCCTACAAAGTCTTTAATAAATCTTCTGATGTTTACAGTGGCGCAGCGGTAGAATTGCTGCCTTATAGCGTCAGAGACTTGGGTATGATCCTGACTATGGGTGCTGTCTGGATGGAGACAGTAAGTTCTTCCTGTGACTGCGTGGGTTTTCTCCGAGTGCACCAGTTTCCCTCCACACTCCAAAAATGTACAGGTTTTTCAGGTTAATTGTCATCTGCAAATTGTAAATTGTCTTTAGTGTGTACGATCGTGCCAGTGTACGGGATGATCGTTGGTCGGTGAGGACTCGGTGGGCTGAGGAGCCTGTTTCCACACTGTATCTCTAAAGTGTAAAGACTAAAGTCTGATAAAGGGTTATTACTCTGAACTATTAACTTTCTTTCTCCAAAGTGGCAACATGATTTACTGTGTATTTCTGGCACCTGCAGTTTGTTACTTCTCAGCATAATTTAACTATTCAGTTAAATTTTGGGGCATGCATTAGCACCTCACTTTCCTGATCGAAGTCCACAACAGTAGCTAACAATTGTTCAGATCTGAAATATATTTGCAGACTTTTGAAACTTAGCAATTATTCTATTCCAAGTTAATGTGATCTCATAACATTATTATATTTTATGCCACCAAGATTCAATTTTCTAATCTTAACCCTTTTACCCTTCACCCACAATATTTCCAATCAGGAATTAATTGGGCTCTTGCACCGTCTTGTGAAATAAAAAAAATTATAATTTTAACACCGTTTTATATCATGGGAATTATTAGTCTTTTTATTCAAAATGTATAATAATAACTATAATGAGGGCAGCACGGTGGTACAGCTGGTAGAGCTGCTGCCTAACAGCACCAGAGACCTGGGTTCAGTCCTGACCGATGTTGTCAGTGTGGAATTTGCAAGTTCTCCCTGTGACTGCATGTGTTTCCTCCGGGTGCTCCGATTTCCTCCCACATTCCAATGACTTGCGGGTTTGTAGGTTAATTTGCATTTGTAAATTTCCCCTAGCGTGTAGGTAGTGGGACTACATAGAACTAGTGTGAACGGGTGAATAAAGGTCGGTTGCGGACACGATGGGCCGAAGGGACTGTTTCCATGCTGTCTGTCTAAACTAAACTAAACTAAACTTAAAGCACTGTTCTTGAATGTTGCCGCACTCCTCTAAATGAGGGATGTTGAAATTCAGACTTCTTATTGTACTTCTGAAGTGCATCCCAATTTCCTTTACCGAAGAACCATAATGCATAAAGAATCATTCATTTGTTATAGTTGCTTGAAGGAGATCCACTGCAGAAAATAATGCAATCTTCAGTATACAATCATAAATGTCATTAACGCCACTACACCTGAAATCAAGTGTTAGTGAGGAAATGGACAGAGATGACGATTTGGAACAGCAGTTTTTCAGTTCTGCTTGCATCTAATCTAATTGATGAAATGGAAATGGTAATTTATTTTCCATCTCAAAGGGTCTTAAGTGAAATGAATTGCTGCAATCTCAGAGTAGTTTCTGATGGACATGACTGATGGCATAAAGCTACTTGTAATTCTAATATGTTCATAATTTGCATCCTACTAAAACCACGGAGAAAATGGAAGAGGGATAAAGTGCAAGTTAGAAAGGGAAAAGGTTTCAATTGAATCATTTGACTACGGTATTTGACGAGATTTTCATTTTTTAATTCAAATATAATAAATGCAGAAATTTAGCAAATGCAAATCAATTGAAGCTGGGCCAATTTTCTAACCATTGCCTGAACACTCCCAAACAGCTGGATTAAAAATTAACAACTGTGGGAGAAGAGCACAAAATGCTGTAGGAACTCAGCGGATCCGGCAGCAACTGGGTAGGTAATGTGCGGGTGACATTTTCAGATACTTTTCCACTCTTGCGAGTACTTGCATTAGTATGAACATGAAAACTTAGGTAATTACAGTATTTTAAGAGGGGCCTTGCCCTTGCATCAAGACATTTTACTAAATAATCAAATGAGAAATCAGTTATTGAAAAAAAAATGGAGCCACATCATTAAATGTTGATATTTTAAAAGTGTCCCCACCTCATTAAGATCCTGCTTATATGCCTTTGACTACTGGTTATTTTTGGGTGTTTGGCTATTTTGTTAAATTGGAAAGTCTATCTACCACATCTATCTTTGGATATTGAGCTTTGGTGCTGGCTTCCAGAGGTCTGGCCAATAGTGTAAACTCACAGAGCTTATAGGCTAACAGATTAAGGAAAAAAATCCATTTAAGTGCCACATTCCATCTATTTATCATCTTACCTCATCCTTTCAAATCTGGTCCAGCCAACGTTTTATTTAGCTGTAACATGACATGCCAACTTTTACACTCAATGTCCTGACTAATGAAGGTAAGCATGCCTATGCCTTCTCTACCACCCTATTGACTTGTTCTGCCATGATATGAGAGCTGTGGACTAGCACCTCAAAATTCCCCTGTACATCAGTGTTCTTAAGAGTATTGCCATGAACACCAAAAATTCACACTTGACGAGATTAAACTTCATCTGGCACATCTCTACTCAAATTCCCAAGTGACATATGTCCTGTTTTATCCTTTAACAACCTTTCACCCTGTCCACAACTCTGCCAATGTATGTGGTGTTTGCAAACTTGCTAAGCAAAGCTGTTACTAAACCAAGTTGTGATGCATCCCAATAGGATGCTTTCTCCAGAAATTGGTAAGAGTCGTTGGAAACATTTACTTGAAATTTCTGACCATCTCCACTTCAGCACCATTGATGTTGACTGGGGCATGTACAACAACTCAATTACTAAAGTCAATAACTAACTTCTTCATCTTGCTGACATTGAGGAAGACGTTATTGTCTTGACACTATATTACTAAGCTCCATCTGTGGGTTCAGCAAATCACATGCTATCCTGATCTGGAAATATATCTTCAATTGTTAATCCTGGCTAACTTTGAGCAGCTAGGATTTCAAAATGGGGTAAAGCTTCAGGGTTGCTGGGAGATTTGGTCAATTTGGAGTTGCTCTCTGCAGAGCTGCGGCGAGGTGCCAGAGTGTCTGGAGCTTCGGTACAATTGGCAAGCAAAGAAGGGGTGTCTGCAAACCCTATCAATTAGGTGCAAAATGCATAGAATGGATAGGATGGCTGCAAACCAGACATACACCTTGTAAATAATGTTTGAATTTGCCAAGTGTTGATTGGATGAGGTGTTGAGCCTTGTCTGGGTTTTATGTAAATCAGGGTAAATGTTTCTAAGTTGGCTTCCTCTTGAAGTCCATTTTAAATACAATATATTGAGCTGTTGTATCATTGGGTTATGAGAATGCTGTTATGTATGGGGTTATTCGATATCTGTAATTGGGTTATCAAGAGACCACCCCATGTGGTTCGGCCCCTCGAGGTCCTGGGATATATAAAAGTCAGCTATCACGAGGCTCAGCGTCAATCTTCTGGGAGAGGGCTTTGGACTGCGTGAACTTCTAGAGTGTCTCTGTCTGAGCGAGTCCCAGAGGGCTTGAACAGGCAGACACGAGGATCGAACCCGCGGTGGGATAGGTACAGTAGTTGAATGTAATGATCTTTTGGTAAAATAAAGATTAGTTGATTCAAGTGCTTGCTTCAGTGTTTTTACTGAAACTAGACTGGGGGGAAGCTCAGAAACGAGCAATTTACACAATCGTCATCATTCAACAGGTCAGGTAGCATCCATGCAAAGAGAAATATAGAGTTAATGTTTCAGGTCAAAGGCCCTTCATTGCAATATTCGGTAATATTTATTAAGCAGATGTATTTAACTTAAAGCCGGAAAAGATTATCAATGCAGCTTAACATTGGAAAATCAAAGCTGATCTTTAAAAGTTGTAATATTTAATGTTGCTTCAGATTAAATCATTCCCTTTGGACTATATTGATGTGTTAAAGCTCTAAAGGATGCAGGCTCCTTAGTGTATTCAAAAATGTGGAATATTTGCTTTCAATGCAGATATACCACCAGAATAAAACTGTGGCCATTGAATGTGCAGACATGGTACGAATGTGTCTGGGTTAATGTTAGTCTCCTTCAATAATTAATAAGTGTTTAGATTCTATTTGATTCGGGTGGTGTGTCATAACTGCTTCATCTTCCTTTGTGGAGTAAAACTACAAATCTCACATTTTACAGTAAAAATCAACTATTGTAATATTTTGAAGAGATTAGGTACGACCAAAATTAGATTAATCTCCTTTATTAATTATTTCAGCTTATTTTCAAATTGGAAAATAATTTTCCGAGTCATGGGCAATATATTCAGCGAGAGACAGTGGGCACCATGTTTATACACGGCATGAAACACGGGTCGTAGTCACTGACGTCTGCACTGCAAACAAACAGAGCTATGCAATATTAAACAGGCGAACCTGGCATCTCAAATTTACCGCCCACTTTTCCATTCTCGCGTCTCAGTAAATACGCTGAAGTTAGCGTGGATCCTGAATAAATTGCATACAAATAGATATTGGTGCTGGGTCAGTTTATTCTGAGGCGATTGTTGCACAACATCAAATCGAAAGACCTTCCCAGATCCCCGAAGTCCTCGGGAAATATGAATAATTGAACATTTGAGGTTGAGAAAAGGAACATTTGGGGATTTATGAATGTATTGTATTACAAACATCTTAAAATGAAACGAGCCAAGTAAAAAACGATAGGAACCGGCCTCACATCATGTGCCTGCTGCATTCCTAACACGCTTGAGTTTTTTTCCACAGACGGTCGAGTTATGGAATAAATACATCAAATTTGTAAATAACAAAGTCAGGCCAGCAATACTGAGTGTCACATTACACTTGTCGTTTGGTTAAACCTACAAACCAGTGTCGACTGCAAACTGAAACCACCTGAACTCGCAAATCAATTATTTAAGAGGTTTTGTGCCTGGTTACCCAAACCTATTGATCACCGGTTGATAAATGTGACCTCCCCGCGTGTAGCTGTCTGATTCATTGACGGGCGGGACAAGGAGTGAGCGTTTCGCTCAGTGTGAACAGATTGCTGTTCCCGGGGGAGACGCCAGTGTGACCGAGCGGCGCCGTGAGTTTTCAGCACCATGGACAGTAACAAGCGCCTCAAGCAAATGATCAAAGAGATGCGCTCTGACATGAAGAAACTGGAGTCAGAAAACAAAGCCCTCCGAGTGAAGTTAAGCCAGAACGGGAAGCGAGCTGAAACGCTGGATGAGGCCACTATTACTGCGCTGCACCAGCAGCTGAGATCCGAGGAGGCTTTAACTCACGCTAACCTGCGCAGGAACATCTCCGCGCCCGTTCTCGAAGGAGAAGGCAGAGGTAATTAGTACAAGGAAATCAGGGAAGGTTTCCCTTTCCCCTGACTCTCAGTCTGAAGAAGGGTCTCGACACGAAACGTTACCCATCCCTTTTCTCCAGAGATGCTGTCTCTGGAGAAAAGGAGTCACTGGAGAAAATGAGTTGCTCCAGTTGTTTTTTGTCTTTCTTCAGTAAATGCTTCGTCTCTTTTGTTCGCCCGTCTGTGATATTGGTGGTATTTATCTCTCATTAGTGAAGCTTGGCCTGTTGGCCACGACCCAGCATCACCTACACAGACAAGGAGGCTCTAACTGCTGAATTAGGCCATTTGGTCTCATCTTATCAATTATCCCGCCTATTTTCTACCCATCCCTCCCCATCTTCTCTGCAACCTTGTCATTCTTTCTCAGTTCTGATGAAGTTTCCTCAACTTGAAATACCAGCCATGTTTCTCTTCGGTAAGGGTGTCCGGGGTTATAGGGTGAAGGCAGGAGAATTGGGTTGAGAGGGAAAGATAAATCAGCCATGATTGAATGGCAGTGTAGACTTGATGGGCTGAATGGTCTAATTTTACTCCAATATGCTGCCTGACTTGCTGAGTGCTTCCAGTGTTTTCTGATTGTATTTCAGATTTCCAGCACCTGCGGTGTTTTTGATTTTTAATTCAGTTAATGTCTGGTGTTTACTCATTATTGGCATTATCAGCACATTCAAAATATTGTATTGATATTCTTCCATCTTGACCAGCTTTGCAGTTTTACAGTAAAATCATATGAGGAATCCGCATGCTGAAACAAAAATAAATGATGTTAACAAAAAACATGATTGATGGATGTCACACCAGAACTTATTCTGGCACTTCACAAATTCTTAGTGCAGTTACCCTTATTATAGAAACACAAGGGACTGCAGATGTTGGAATCAGGAACAAAAGCAGAGTGCTGGAGGAACTCAGTGGGTCAAGCTGTGGACTATCTGTGGAGACAAATAGGTGGTTGGCATTTTGAGTCAGGACTCCGTTTCAGGACTTTTATTCTGTTGTCCACCACCTGTAATATTCCATATAATCATGACACTGTAAATATTATAAAAAACGTTTTCCTAGAATTTTCCACAAACTTATATTCTAATGTGAAATAAAGTGGCCAATTTTCAATTCAACTGTATTAAAATGATGTGTATTGTGACCCTGGAATTGTTTAAAGTCCAGAATACAAGACAATAGTCCCATTCTTTCGACTTTCAGAGGTTATTAACCAATAAGTAAATAAGTATACACAATAAAAGTGTTTAGCTCGCCTTCAAACAAAAGAGGAAATGCAATGATGCTCAAACAGGTGTGTTTCAGTCAAATGTTTGTTTATTCATAGATAACACTATGACAGTGCGACGCTACTCCATATCGTCCTTACATGCCTTCACTGTCGGTAATAAACGTCATAAATCTCCAGATCAAAATCGAACTCATCAAAGGAGCAGGCAAGAGGGGCCAGAATCAATGACAGTGATTCACCCTTACACAACAATGAAAGTCACAAAAGGCCAAGGAGTTCCTGATGAACTGTTAGAGACGAAGAGCCCTGAAGGAAAACAACCTCAAGATAAACCGTTACAGGAATACGCACCTAAGTGCAAGTAAGCAATATAAAGTATGCCATCTGAAATCAAAGATGTAACCAGTATTCCAAAAGTGACCCTTCAGCATCAATCTATGAGCATCAGCATTTCTACCTGTAAAGTTCAGAATGATAAATGTAAGGTGTCTACGAAATAAATCAGTAATTGATTGATTAGTGGCTCTGGAAAATAAGAAAATAAAAATTGCATCGACAGTAAATATAAAACATCCACTCAATGATGTAGAACAGAGGTCAGCTGTGTCTGGTATTCGGTCTGCTGGTACTGGAAAATTTAACAACAGAGTAAATGTTTGAGACACGCACCAGGTCTTTCAGCAGCTGTGGAGCAGGAACAATGGGGACATTTTGTGCACAATTTGCAAATGTTTTCATTATAAATTCAAGCAAAATATTATGAGACAGATAATTCTATTTTTTTTGCAACTGCAGGAAGAATCAGAGAAATGTACAGGTCAGAAATGGGCCCTTTCATCTCATCTCCTCAAGCAGATAGTAATGCCTGATCACATCTCTTCCCTTGGCTAACCTCTTGCATCTAATGTACTTATAAAATATTTTTGGATTCTCGTTAATCATACTTATGAATCTTCTTTCAGGGCACATTTTTGCATGACTGGTTTCTTTCCTGAGTGCTGTTCTACAGTATATCCCAGCATTTTCGATTTTTTATTTCAGATTTTCAGCATCTGCAGTTTTATGATTTTCAATTATATATCTCCACCTTATGTTAGATTTTCATTTTACTTTCTGTAATCTAGCTTTGACCTGTTAAGTGTATGCAGACAGCTGTTCAGAGATGACCTCAGAAGATATGTCAATTAAGGGTAGAGAAATAACAAATGTTCTGTGCAACACTACGCTCTGTTCCATGTTGTGATCAGATATATTGGTATTTTTTTCAACAGGTATAAAATGAAGTCTGTAACATTTCTTTTGCCTGTGGATGTTGTACCTCATTCTGAAGATCAAGACTCATCATGGTATACGGGGTATCAGAATTGCGCACAGTTGCCTCCTATTCAGGAAATCGACTTTTGAACGATTGGACTGTTACATGTTTATATCAAATTATTCAGTTATTTCACAGAAAAGTTTATGGAAAATGCACGGTATCATTTCTACATCTATGATCATTGTACTACGATGATTGTGAATTAACATGATTCAAATATTTATCTATGGAGGAAATTCAGCAAGTTCGTGAATTTCTAATGTATTGAGAATTCAGAGTGAGCAAACTTTCAAAATGTGAATACCACAAAAATGGACACTGAGTAAAAATGTGAATAACAGACCCAGAATGTAGTTATTTAATTCAATCGCTATCCTATCCTTGTGTTGCCACTTTCAGGGAACAATAGATTTGAACCACTTAACATAGAGCTGTTATGTGATATGTGATACTATAGTTATTTTATGAAATAGGTATAATGACGATTAGACCATAGTTTGACTAAATGCACCCATTTAGAACATTCAAGGTCCTGCTGTACCTCAACATTCCTAAGAATCTTGCCATTTACTCAAGCTTTCCTACCAAGATTTTGGACCAATTTGGACCAAGACTTGACCAATACATCTCAGATCCCTTGTACATTAACCTGCGTTACCAGCGTCCAAGGGGAGCATTGTCAAAAAATGTATTGTAAAGATTATGAAGATCATAGCTGTGTAAAAATGTGAATAACAAGCCCAGAATATAATTAACCAATTCAATCAAGGTGAATTTCTGGAATTATATATTCACTTTTCATTTAGCACTGACACATTTCATAAAATAGTCTCCGTGGCATTAGAAAAATATTTCATTTACTCCTTCTTCCTATTGCAAACAATCCCTCGTTTAAACCGTCTACTTTAGATATGATGTTTGTTCAATGGAAGAACCTTGGAATTAATACTGTGGGAGACCTCTATAAGAAGGGGACTCTCTCTTCTTTTCAAGAACTACAGGAGAAATATCACTTGAACGCCAACAATATTTTTAGATTAATGTTTATTTTACATAATGCCTTCAGTTAAAAATTCCTAAAAATAAAATGTTCAAATCACATTGGTTTCTGACTCTGTTGTATGTGACAACCTGTGGATTTTCGAAATTTAAACATTGTGTAAAACATTATATGGACTTCACAGTGTCAGAATGTGGTCTTCGCTGAAAAATAATGCATTTTAAACTAACATTCTGAGACAATATGTTTTTAAAACACGTCATGAAGCAAAAATCTACCTGCAGGAGGAACTCAGCAGGTTGGACAGCATCAGTGGAGGTAATGGACAGCTGACGTTTTGATCAAGAACCTGTATGTGGAGTGTCGCATCTATGGCTGCAGGAAATGGATAGGCAGCATTTTGGATCGAAATCCTTCTTCAGACCCTTTCTCCTGTCTCCAAAGTTTCTTCTCCTAACTCCTCCTGTCGGCTTTGGACATTTTTATTTCCAACTGCTAGCGCGACGTCAACTGTCTTGACTTCTCCACTTGCTTTACCCATTCCAATTTCACTCCCTCTAAACACAGCCCTCCGCTCACTCAGCAACAATCCCAAAGTTGTTATCAAACCGCAGACAAGAGATGTGCCTTTGTAGTCCGGCAGGCCAACCTCTACCCTAGCTCGCAGACATCTCCTCATACCCTACCTCCTGACCCCATGGATGAATACTAGGCCAATGTCCCCCAGACCATTAAGAATTTTATCTGTGGGGCTGGTCCCGACATCATGCTGCCTGACTTGTTGAATTCCTCCAGCAATTTGTGTTTTGCTCAAGATCCCAGCATCTGCATCTTGTGTCTTCATGAATTTTTATATCCTGATCCATTTTCAATTTGATATTTGGAACAGTGGGCGTGTTTATTTAGCACATCACATACCTTTGTGGAAACTAAAACACGACAGTCATTTTTTTGTTCTTACTCAGAGAATTTACAGTAAAATGCATAAATTTGAATTAACTTTCTTCTGATTGAGTTTCCTCGTTGCTTGTTCATCGTGATCTTTTGGACACTGATCAACGTCACCCAGCTGCTTAAAGCTACAGATACTGTGGAAGCTCCCGTAGCTTTCTGAGTCACATGTTTGTCCTGTGGATGAAAAATAAATATTACTTTTTCTTTCCATTTTGTGAGTTCCCTTGACTGAGTAATTTTTTTCAAAAACTGAGGTATACCTGTCATGTGTTTTATTTTTGAATAATTGGTTTCTGGCACATCCTCAGGTGTATCAGCATATCTCATTTTTACCGTGCTCCGTCGATCCTGGTAAACACCGCATTTGGAATCTGACCAAGAGAAAGGCACTTCTGAGCAGGGCAGTATCATATGTTCAAACGTACAAAGCATAATAATGTCTCTTAATTATCTGAAAAAATCGAACAGGTTGGCAACTACCATGAATTTCTCCTGGAAGAGGTCTCAGAAATAGCACGGGGTTGTTGAAATACTCAATCCATTCAATATGAAAAGGGGGAAGCAAAAACACAAAGTGCTGCATGCTGTAACTCAGCAGGTCAGGCAGGATTGCTACAGGACATGACACTAGTTAACGATGTAAAGGAGATAAGAGGGTGTAAGATAAGGAAAAAAAGGGAGTAACTCAGCGGGTCAGGCAGGATTGCTGCACGACATGGAAAGGCAACGTTTTGGGTCGGGATCCTTCAGACTGATTTTAGTGTGGGGGAGAAGGCTGGAAAATAAATAGGGTGGAACAAAGCCTGGCAAGTGATAGGTGGTTACAAGTGAAGAGCTTTGCCTGGCAGATGGGTGGACAAAGATTTAAGGGCCTGTCCCACCAGCATGCGATTGCATGTGTTTAGCGCGACCAAACGTGGTCGCTTGAGGCGTACGGCCGGTCCCAATTCAAACCGCGGAGTTGTGAGGGGCTGGTCCCAACATCATACTCACCAATCAGCTGGGCAGGAGGCGGGCCGACTGAATTTGGACGTCGGGCGGTGATGTCATCACGCAACGGCACGCTGGGCGGCGACATCATCGCGCAATGCCACTCGATAGGAGTGCGCCGTCAAGACGCTGCGTACGCCCTCAATGCGCCTGTGGGCCATTGGCGCGCAGGATTTTCGGACAGTGCAAGATTTTTGGAGCCTCGCGAGATGTCGAGACCAGCCCCGCACAACTCCATTGTCGAGACCAGCCTCCGCCAATCGAAGTGGGACCGGCCCCGCGAGGCCGTATGCCTCAAGCGACCACGTTTGGTCGCGCTAGACGCATGCAATCGCATGCTGGTGGGACAGGCCCTTAAGGATGTAAAGTGGGTGCCAGAGAAAGATAGAAGAGGAGTAATTCAGCGGGTCAGGCAGGATTGCTGCAGGACATGGCAAAGGTTAAGGATGTAAAGGAGACAGGAGGGTGTCAGATAAGGAATGAAGACGAGTGAATTCTAAAGCCAGGGGGAGGATTATCGGGAGAGTGATATATATGACCTATATCTCTCCATTTATACAAAGATTGTTACAAATTCCATGATTTTGCTTGTGAAATGAAAAGCCTCAATCCTCCATGAGGCAGAATGTTAATATTATAGTTTTTTTTAATGTTTGTCCTTTTGAAATAACGTGTACGTTTGTCTTTGTCACCTTCTGATTCATGGAGGGAGTCTTTGTCAGAATCCGATTCCCTTTGCGGCCTTCCCAGTAATTCATTTTCTGATGCCATTAGATTTCTAATGAGGAAGTAAGTGCACATCTTCCCTTTCCCTTTAACGTCAATCTCACCTCTTTCCTGAATCTCAAAGCATTTATCTTTGAGCGCACTGAAAAAGAAAGCAAATACAATTAAATGGCAATTTGTCATTGAAGCTGGGTTCCTCTTCACTTTCAATGGAAATGTGTTTAATGGTTAGCTCTCTTTGTGTATTTTAATATTGTTTTGCAAGTCTCTCAATCTTAGACTGATACAGGGTGGCAACAGGCCCTTTGGCCCAACTTGCCCACACTGGCCAACATGTCCCAGTTACACCAGTCCAACCTGCCAGCAATTGATCCATATCCCCCCAAACCTGTCTTATCCGTGTATCTAACTACTTCTAAAAATGATGGGATAGTCCCAGCCTCAACTACCTCCTCTGGCAGCTTGTCCCATACATCCATCACCCTTTGTATGAAAAAATGTCCCCTCAGATTCCTATTAAATCTTCGCCTTAAACCTATGTCCTCTGGTCCTTGATTCACCTACTCTGGGCAAGAGACTCTGTGCATCTACCCGATCTATTCCTCTCATGATCTTATACACCTCTATAATATTACCCCTCGTCCTCCTGCGCTCCAAGGAATAGAGTCCCTGCTAACTTAACTGCCTTTAGCTCAGACCCTCTAGTCCTGGCAACATCCTTGTAAATTATTAAACTGCGTAACGTTAAAGTTATGTATAAGGGAGGCAGCATTTCGGGTCGAGATCCTTCGGATAGAAGAAGGATTCTGACCGGAAACGTCGCCTACTCTTTCTCTTCAGAAATGCTGCCTGTCTCGCTGAATTACTCCAGCATTTTGTGTCTATTCACGTTAAAGTTGTGCTACAAATGCATTAAACTGAGTATTTTACCAGCAAGTACTGGAACTAAGGTGGATTTTGTTTGGCACTCCTTGGCTCTCCATTCTGGAAGCTATGTTGACAGTGTCCCCAAAAAGGCAGTATCGAGGCATCTTTTCTCCAACCACTCCAGCCAAGACTGGGCCTGTTGTTACTCCAACTCTTATCTTCACACAAGAAGAGGAAGAGGCCATTGTATTAATGCAACCAACAAGGTCAATTAAAAGTACAGCCCATCATGTGATTTATTACTCAGCAGAGTCCAATACACATTGATCAATAAGTATTTTAGCTTTTAATGAAATTAAAATTTAAAATAAAATACCTGGATAGGTCTTCCAGTTACAGGATTCATTACACCATTAGCTGCTATGATCATTGCCAAGCTAAAATTTGCGACCCTTTCTGCGTGTGAAGAAACGGGTACAGGGACTCCTCCAACCACCATGTAAGCATCTCCTATTGTCTCTACCTTTGCAATTTGAATCAAAGATATTTAATTAATATCATGTTCTCAGTGAATTTGCATTATATATGTGACAATTCTTCTCGTATGGTAGATTACACATTAAGGAAATGTTAACTTCATGCAGGAGAGTATTACCCTTTAGTTGAACAAACAGCTTAAATACAATCTACTACCACCTTCCTACATAGCCATTGAATGAAGAAAATTGATACCTTGTAAACATCATGGACTGTAGTTAATCTGTCAAACTCCAGGTACATGGTGTTGAGCATAACCACAATTTGAATTGGTTCACATTGAGCGCATATGCTGGTAAATTCAACAACATCACTAAATAGTATGGTGCACTCTTTAAATTCACCTAGAATAGAACATTTAACATCAGTAACAATTTTATTCGATTCGCAAAAAAAGCGTTACTTTAATTTATTCATGAATAAGTATGGACGCGGCACAATGGCGCAGAGGTAGAGATGCTACCTTACAACGCCTGAGACCCGGGTTCGATACTGACTACGGGTGTTGTACCAAGACTGTATGTTCTCCAAGTGACAAAGTGGGGTTTCTCTGGGTCCTCCGGTTACCTCCTACAGTCCAGATATACAGGCTTGTCGGTTAATTGGCTTTGGTAAATATTGCAAATTGTCCCTAGCATGTAGGATAGTCTTAAGCCCCTGTCCCACTTAGGAGACCTAAGCAACAACCTCTGGTGACCTTGCCCGCCACCCAAGGTTTCCATGAGGTCACCGGAGGTTTTGGTCACTCTCCCTAATGGTCGAAAGTGGTTTCCGTGTGGTCGAGGCTTCATCTAGGTTACTGCTATTTTTTCATCATGATTAAAACCAGCCTATAAATAGTTTGCCGTTTTAAAAATCAATCATTTTTTTGTCCGAGGTCTAGTCGAAGCCGGTTTTCTTCATAGTCGAGGAAGGTTTTCAACATATGCGTGGTAGGAGGTTGCAGGTCACCTCAGCCTTGATTTTTTTTGGGGCAAGATCACCAGAGTTTGCTGTTTAGGTCTAAGTGGGACAGAGGCTATAATGCACAGGGGTGATCGCTGGTGAGTGGGACTCGTTGAGCTGAAGGGCCTGTTTTCATGATGTATCTCTGAAATCTGAAGTCTAAGGTTTTCTCCAAACACTTAAGCCATGACTGGGTCGGTTGTCACTGGGATTGTTACCCAAGTACTCTAAGAGAGGAAATAAAGACCATTGTACTCATAACCAACAAGATCAATTCAAAGTATGGCCCATCATGTCATTTATTACTTAGCAGAATCCAATTTTTATTGATCAATGCATTTCATCTCTTAATAAAATCCACTTGGTTCATTTTCTCGCTGATGGTATTGAACAGACCATGTAAATAAACAACTCACTGCCCCTCTGCATCACCATGAATGGAAATCACCCTGGGAGGTTCTCTGTATCAACAAAGCTCTCCTGGCAAATTATTCCTCAAAATACTCCATCCGTAAACAAATTTAGAGTATATTCCTAAGTTTGTCCTTTTTCTTTGTAATAACTATTACAAAGTTACAAAGAACGGGCAACCAATAAATCAAATAACATGCCCGCATTCCTGCCACATTCAGTGAGGATAAAGAATCATTTGCAATTATATCATTATTCATCTCATAATGCAAATTTTTTTCATACGAATCTGAATAAAGAAATAAGATTAGTATGGAATGAGCTGCCAGAGGAGGTGGTGGAGGCAGGAACAATAAGAACATTTAAAAGATAATTGGACAGGTACATGGAGAGGAAAGGTTTTGAGGGATATAGGCCCGAATCTTCTGTTGGTTTATTGTTTCGTTTATTGTCACATGCACTGAGGTACAGTGAAAAGTTTTTGTTGTGTGACGCAACAAATGCAGGCAAATGGGACTAGCTTTGATGGGGCACCTTGGTCAGTATGGACAAGTTGGGCTGAAGGGCCTGTTTCTGCACGATCTACATAATTAAAAGTCTCATCTTGACCACTTCCTGTCTGCGCTCTATAGTGATTTTAGAAAAGACACTACCATATATCGCTATGATTTTATGCCATCTTACTCACAGTCCTCCTCCACTGAGCATCGATGAAAAAAAAAGTTATGAGTGTTTAAAAAACCTTGGGATCCTCTCGCTGTCAATCACCGCAACGGAGGTAACGCAGCTTCCGGGGAGGGGGGGGGAGGACACTAGGACTATAAAACCCCAGATGCCTGAACATGACTCAGTCATTCTTCAAGATCATGAGGGAGACACCATGACTCTCATTCTAGGCTGTGAATCAACTGAACTGTGAGTCTGAAATGTACTTGCAATAAATGATTTGTTAGCCCTTAATGAAAATGAATGGCCTGCCCTGTGCTTGAAACTGCAATGGAAATTAAATGAAAATGCAATGAGCTGTTTGGCCTGCCCTGTGCCTGAAACTGCAAAGACAATGGAAATTAAGTGAAAATGCAATGAGCTGTTTAGCTTGGCCTGCCTTGTGCTTGAAACTACAATGGCGATGGAAATGAAGTGAAAATGCAATGAGCTTTTTGGCTTGGCCTGCCCTGTGCTTGAAACTGCAATGGCGATGGAAATGAAGTGAAAATTGAAAGAGCTGTTTGGCTTGGCCTGCCCTGTGCTTGAAACTGCAATGGTGATGGAAATGAAGTGAAAATTGAAAGAGCTGTTTGGCTTGGCCTGCCCTGTGCTTGAAACTGCAATGGCAATGAAGTGAAAATGCAATGAGCTGTTTGGGTTGGCCTGCCCTGTGCTTGAAACTGCAATGGCAATGGAAATGAAGTGAAAAGGCAATGAGTTGTTTTGTTTCGCCTGCCCTGTGCTTGAAACTGCAATGACAATGGAAATGAAATGAAAATGAAATCAGCTGTTTAACTTGGCCTGCCCTGTGCTTGAAACAGCAAAGGCAGTGGAAGTGAAATGAAAATGCAATCAGCTGTTTGGCTTGGCCTGCCCTGTACTGGAAACTGCAATTGGGATGGAATGGAAATGAAAATGCAATGAGCTGTTTGGCTTGCCCTGCCCTGTGCTTGAAACTGCAATGGCAGTGGAAGTGAAATGAAAGTGCAATGAGCTGTTTGTCTTGGCCTGCCCAATGGTTGAAACTGCAATGGCAATGGAAGTTAAATGAAAATGCAATCAGGTATTTAACTTGGCCTGCCCTGTGCTTTAAACTGCAACGGCAATGGAAGTGAAATGAAAATGCAATCAGCTGTTTGGTCTGGCCTGTGCTTGAAACTGCAATGGCAATGGAAGTGAAATGAAAATGCAATGAGCTGTTTGGCCTGTCCAGTGCTTGAAATGAAATGGAAATGAAATGTGTTGTTTGGCCTGCCTGAAACTACGAATTTCAGCCCACGACGCCCCTATTAGCCGAGAAACCAGTCCCCTGAATGCTCTTTATTGTTCCATTAGTGACCTACAATCTACACATCCAGATGGTGTCTTCATTGTTGCTGGGGATTTTAACCAGGCCAACATGAAGACTGTTCTCCCACATTACTACCAGCATGTAGACTTTGCAACTAGGGGAATCAATACACTGGACCTAGCCTACACTAACATCAAGAAGGCATTCAAGGCAGTCCCCCGCCCCCACCTTGGCTCATCAGACCATATCTCTGTGATCCTAATTCCTGCATACAGGCCCCTGCTGACCCGAGAAAAACCTACTGTGAAGCAGGTTAGGGTCTGGCCAGAGGGAGCTATGGCAACACTACAGGACTGTTTTGAATGCATGGACTGGGACATGTTCAAGAAGGCTGCAACTGTCAGCCAACACATCAACCTGGAGGAGTATGCTGCGTCCGTGTCTGCTTACATGGAGAAGTGCATTGAGGATGTCTGTGTCACCAAGACCATCACTGTACGGGCCAACCAGAAACCCTGGATGACCACAGAGGTACGTGGAATGCTGAGAGCACGTAATGCCGCGTTTAAATCCGGCGACGTGGTGGCACTCAGATCCGCAAGAGCCAACCTGAACCGAGTTGTCAGGCTGGCCAAGCGTGCCCATGGTCAGAAAATCCAGAGCTTCTTCCATGACCCCAAGAACACCAGGCGCATGTGGCAGGGAATCAAATCAATCACGGACTATAAGACTGCTTCACCACCCTGTGATGACAACATTGAGTTCCTCAATGAACTCAACAACTATTTTGGTCGGTTCGAGGCATTAAATAACACACCTGCAAGCAAAGGTATTCCTCATTGTGAGGAAAAGGCACTCAGTTTTGACATAGTGGATGTTCGGAGGACCCTAAAAGGAGTGAACACACGAAAGGCGGCAGGCCCTGATAACATACCAGGGCGGGTGCTCAGGGAATGTGCTGATCAGCTGGCACATGTCCTTACGGACATATTTAACACCTCGCTGAACCAGGCTGTCGTCCCATTATGTTTCAAGACTGCCACCATCATACCAGTGCCAAAAAAAGCCAACATACAATGTCTCAATGACTACCGCCCTGTAGCACTCACCCCCATAATGATGAAGTGCTTCGAGAGGCTGGTCAGGGACCACATCACCTCCAGACTCCCCTCCACATTCGACCCATACCAGTTTGCTTACAGGCCAGACCGCTCCACAGAGGACGCTCTATCCTCCGTGCTCCATCTGAGCCTGGAACATTTAGAGGAGAAAAACACCTACGTGCGAATGCTGTTCGTGGATTTCAGTTCAGCATTCAACACCATTATCCCACAGCACCTGATAAGCAAACTGGTTCCATTGGGCCTCGGCACCCCCATGTGTAACTGGCTACTGGACTTCCTCACTGACAGACCCCAGTCTGTGAGGGTTGGAAATAACACCTCCAACACCATCTCTCTGAGCACCGGCTCCCCTCAGGGCTGTGTCCTGAGTCCACTGCTGTTCACCCTGATGACTCACGACTGTTGTGCCAGGATTAGTACAAACCACATCATGAAGTACGCAGATGACACAACAGTGGTGGGCCTCATCAGGGACGACAATGAGTTGGCTTACAGGAAGGAGGTGAAACAACTGGTGGACTGGTGCAATACGAACAACCTGATCCTGAATGTGGAAAAAACAAAGGAGGTTATCGTCGACTTCAGGAAAACCTGGCACAGTCCCACACCACTTCACATCAACGACAGCGATGTGGAGGTGGTCAGTAGCACAAAGTTCCTGGGGGTGCAGATCACTAACAGTCTGACCTGGTTGAATAACATCTCATCAACTGTTAAGAGAGCGCAGCAGCGGTTGCACTTTCTGCGCCGGATGAGAAGAGCTCATCTCCCCCATCCCATCCTCACTACTTTCTACAGGGGCACCATAGAGAGTATTCTGACCAGCTGTATCTCTGTCTGGTTTGGGGACCGTAGAGTCTCCGACTGGAAGTCTGTGCAGAGAGTGGTGAGGACAGCGGAAAAAATCATCGGGACCTCTCTCCCCTCAATCGGGGATATTGTGACCAAACGCTGCATGTCTAAGGCCAGCAGTATTATAAAGGACCCCACACATCTCCATCACGGTCTGTTCACTCTGCTGCCCTCGGGAAAAAGATACCGCAGCATAAGGAGCAGAACATCAAGGTTCGGCAACAGCTTCTTCCCACGAGCCATCAGACTCCTGAATGCCATGTAATGGGCTGCCACCATTGTCTATTTATCCTTTTCATCCATGCCTATCCTTCGGTAAATTTATTGTGTTGCACAGGGAGCCAAATGCAACGTAATTTCGTTTGGAACTGCATATATCAATGTATTTCTAAATGACAATAAAGTTTGTTTGACTTGTTTGACTTGACTTTAACTTGACCCTTTGCCAAAAATACTGGTATTAGCCCAAGAGGAGCATTTTGGCCCAAAAGGCCTGTGCAAGGCCAGGAAAAGTCCAGAAACATCGCCTTTCACTGAGATTTCACTCTGATTTTTTAATTTTTCTCCCTCCCTTCATTTGCTCCATGAGATCCAGGTCAGGATAGACTTCTTCATTGCTGTGATCTGCAGAAAAAGATGAAAAATGTCTAAAATTAATTCTCCACCCTCTCCCCTTCTCTCTGACAGTGTCTCTCACCTGCTTTGGGCAGAATTTCTGGCAGTTTCTGAGTTGCCAGCCCACCAAGCCTGAGTGACTGAGCTGGTAGCCCAAGAATCCATTCGGACCACAATGTCCATACCAGCCCTCCAGTCCCTTCGGCCCACTACTCCCATACTAGCGCTCCAGAAAGCCCCCCCACTGGCCACCAATATTGGAATTGGTGGAGAGGTGGAATATTGCGTTGGGGGACCAGCCCTCCCAAGTGAGCATTCTAAGCCTAAGTATTGGCACTTAGTCTAATATAACAATGGGCTTTGGGAAAATAAAACCAGTGAACTTTAGTGTAATTTGCTCCCCAGCTCTTGAAGTATGAAAATATCATTAAAGAAAAAACAATGACTGCATAGACATTTTTGATTAATGACTGGGCCTAGTGAATGCTAAATGCTCATTAAGAATGCCATTACGTCCAAATAATTTTATGTGGTGCATATATATCTTAATTTTGTATCTAAAATATACAGCAATGCTTATTAACATTACTTGGGTTATTATTACACTTTTTGATCAGTTCTCCACAGTCAATATGTTATTTTAATATTAATTTTAGTTTCTTTAAATCTATTCACCTGCCTCAACTCTTTTGCCTTCTTTGAGCTGATTGGCCACATGTTTTGGCAGCATTGCATAGAGCAATGCTTCAGTTTTCATCTTTTCTTCCTCGAGATGCTTAGAGAGAATTTGCAGTTCTTCTTTCTTTCTTTCGAGCTGATTTGATAATTCCATTTCAGCAAGCCTCTGCTGATTCAGCAGGATGAGATCTCTCGTCACATCGTGAGAGGCGATATCTGCAATGTGCATATGCCTTTCTTCAAGCTCCTGAAAACTACGCACCAGAGGAGAGCATAGATACAACATGCATTGAAATTGTTCCATCCACACCATTTGACCTGAAAGAAATTGATTCAAATTAATGTTAGAAACACTCATTCATTATTTTGCAATAATTACACTCCAGTGGTTGACACAACGCTCCTTGCTTTGACCACCTTTGAGTACATTTCTTCCAGATACATTTGTCTAATAACTGCAACTAAGTCCACAATATAAAAATAATACTTAGAGAAGGGACGGACTTTAGGATTTCTTTCCTTTCCAGTTTTAAACCAGTCTAACATGTTTGGTCAGTGTTTGGACACTGGTGGTCAAGAGCATTATTTTCTTTAATACCAGGGTACCCAGCACAAACTTAATCAAAACTCCCATTCATAATTTCTACTAATTTACAGTTAAAAGACAAACTTGGTGACTGTGAAAGTATTAATATACTTTACTTCAGATCTATAATGTATTGGTCATTGCACCTTATATCATAATTTATACTAATAATGATAATAAAAATGTACTTTTATACTAATAATGCAAAGGTTGTAAGAGGATAATAACTTTGATTAGCATATCAAATTAGACACAGAGCATTCTAAGCCGAAGTATTGGCATTCTGCAATGTCAGCTTTATTGTTTTGGCTGTAACATAAAATCTCTTTTTAGCTTAAGATTTTTAATTAGGTCATATTAACAACTTCCATTTATATCACAGTAGCATCATCTGGAGATGTCCCCAACCCCTTCACAAATTCAGGCAAGGGAGAGCAGATGTCAAGGAGCCCTGGGTTAATGAGGAAATGATTTTTGGCCACTAGCATTAAATGAGCTATGGTATCATCCATCTATTGTATATCTCTTCCCACAGTTTCCCTTTCCTAACATGAACAAATATCAAGAGTGGGTTACACAAAAAGCTGGAGAAACTCAGCGGGTGCAGCAGCATCTAAGGGGCGAAGGAGATAGGCGACGTTTCGGGTTCAGACCCTTCTGTGAGTGTCTGATATTCTAGCACTCATTTGTGAACAGTGATGCATTTCCACCACAATGTTCAGGAGAGGATATCATGTTGGTGGTGATTATAAGTCATTGACAGTGGTAGGACATAGATAATGGTTCTCAGTGCAACATAGGAGGATGTTGAAATAGGAAAGCAGGTGAGATGCAGAGGTGAGGACAGGAGGTAGACACAAAATGCTGGAGTAACTTAGCGGGACAGGCAGCATCTCTAGAGAGAAGGAATGGGTAATGTTTCAGGTCGAGACCCTTCTTCAGACAGGTGAGGACAGGATATGTGCAACACAGTTTAGACAAGTTAGAATGTACTTGATAGCACCCCATTCAACAAAGCACTGCAATAACTTTACCTTTATAACTAAATTTGTTGATTTATTTTTCAGGCGAGTTCTTTGATCAATATTGTTTGATTTTAAAAGTCAATTTACCTTTATAAACCTCAGTTACACACAATTATACCAAACATAGAGTCATTTTCAGGTAGAAATGTTGTTAAATCACATGAAGGATTATGCAACTCACTCTGACCAAATCTCACATGCATAGACTCATGATAAATCATTCCAGATTTATAATCAATTCATTAAATGTAAAGTCAATCGGAGCTATTTCCTTTATAAACCTTATCTTAAACAATATTTTAATATCAAACTCAAACTTTAGATTTATTTTTAAAATAGCTACATGAAATTGGGTGGTGCAGTGACACAGCTACTGCCTCAAAGCCCCAGCAAGCCAGGTTCGATTCTGACCTCGGGTGCTGTCTGTGCAGAGTTACATGTTCTCCCTGATACTGCATAGGTTTCGTCCGGATGCTCCGGTTTCCTTCCACAACCCAAGGACATACATGTTTGTAGGTTGATTGGACTCTGTAAATTGCTCCTAGTGTGTAAAGAGTTGGTGAGAAAGTGGGAGAACATAGAACTAGTGTAGGGTACACAAAATGCTGGAGAAACTCAGCGGGTGCAGCAGCATCTATGGAGCGAAGGAGATAGGCAACGATTCGGGTGAAACCCTTCCTCAGACTGATGTGGGGTGGGGAGAGGCGGGGGGAAGAGAGGAAAAAGGAGGAGGAGGAGCCCGAAGGCTGAGGGAGAGGTAGGAAGGGGAGGAGACAGCAAGGATTAACAGAATTGTGAGAATTTGATGTTCATGCCAAGAGGATGCATACTCCCCAAGCGGAATATGAGGTGCTGTTCCTCCAATTTGCGATGTTGCTCACTCTGGCCATGAAGGAGGCCCAGGACAGAGAGGTCGGATACAGAATGGGAAGGGGAGTTGAAGTGCTGAGCCACCGGGAGGTCGGGTTGGTTAATGCGGACCGAGCGGAGGTGTTCAGCGAAACGATCGCGAAGCCTCCGCTTGGTTTCACCGATATAGATCAGCTGACATCTAGAGCAGCGGATGCAATAGATGAGGTTGGAGGAGGTGCAGGACCTGGAACGACTGCTTGGGTCCTTGAAAGAAGTGGAGGGGGGAGGTAAACGACATGTGTAGCATCTCTTGCGGTTGCAAGGGAAAGTGCCTGTGGAAGGGGTGGTGGGAGGGAATGGAAGAATTGACAAGGGAGTTGCGGAGGGAGCGGTCTTTGCGGAAGGCAGGGGGGGAGATGGGAAGATGTGGCGAGTGGTAGGGTCACGTTGGAGGTGGCGAAACAGGCGGAGGACTATGTGTTGTATGTGCCGGCTGGTGGGGTGAAAGGTGAGGACCAGGGGGACTCTGCCCTTGTTGCGAGTGGGGGGATGGGGAGAGAGGGCAGTGTTATGGGGTGTGGCGGAGACCCTGGTGCGAGCCTCATCTATAGTGGGGGAGGGGACTCCCCGTTCCCTGAAGAATGAGGACATTTGTGATGCCCTGGTGTGGAACACCTCATTCTGAGAGCAGATGTGGCGTAGACGGAGGAATTGGGAATAGGGGATGGAGTCCTTACAAGAAGCAGGGTGGGAGGAAGAGTAGTCCAGATAGCCGTGGGAGTCAGTGGGTTTATAGTGGATGTCAGTCAGGGGTCTATCACCTGAGGTGGAGATAGTGAGGTCGTGTAGAACTAGTGTAAATGCGTGATTGATGGTTGGCAAGGACACAGTGGGCTGAAGGACTTATTTGCATGCTGTATCTCTAAACCAAACTCAACTAAATGTCCAATGGACATTCATAATGAAAGATCAACTTCATGAAGAGTGATATTGTGAATACAAATGAAATATTGTCAAGAAATGGAAAGTTGATTGAATTAATGAAACTATTATCACATATGACATGTCACAGTGAAATTCTTTGTTTTGCTTACCATCCACCAGTAGGCAAAGAGTTGCCACATATAGGGTGCTGACAAAGTGTTCAATCTGCTCCCAATGGTGACAAAAAATTATAAATGGAATTCATGAGGAATAGAAGTGGTCCAAGGACACACGGCCATGTGTAAAAATGAAGAGTAGTCACTACTGGAGGGGAACTATCTTCATGTAGAGGTAGAAATGAAGCTGTGCACAGGAAGATCCTTGAAAATGGCCAGTAGAAAAAAATAACTTTGTGAAGAGGTGTCTCTGGTAAATCCAGATTTATTTTTCCTGTTACATTTATCATGCAAATTATAGTTAACCTTCATTGTCCCTCATTTCAGAGTTGCTACTTATTTTTCACTCACCTTTTAGTTCCAGCATTGGACAATGCTTCCATGATTCCGGCATCATTACCCGTTTTGTTCTGAGCCGAAATATGCTATTAATGAATTTCTGTATGGTTAAAATTTTGAATGTTACTTCTGGATGAACAATGGTGAAATATGCATCAAGCTGGATGTTCATTGTTTGAAGACCTGGGACTATCTTCTGTATACTTGTCCCTGCTTGTTTCACCCTAAGCTTAAGAGACAAGCAAAGTATTGACATAAAATATTCCAATAGTCCATGTATAATTTGCACTGATTATGCATGTTAATAGCATCTATGATGCAGTTGAATTAAATATACTTTGATTTCAAGAAATTCAAATCCCCAATATGATTTTTTTTTTCAGTAGTTGGACATGATGATCTTGTAATAAAACCAACTGGCACAATGCAAAGAAAATTCCATTCAGTACTGTACTAATCACACTGGGTCTGAAATACATGAAATTTGCAAAAAATAAAAACACACCATTTTGGACTTTATGCCAGTGCAGGCTTGTTGAAAGAACTTCCGAATTTAATCCCATAACCATTTTTTCCCAGGTTCCTGCAAATGAATCCTTTTCCAGTAGGTGTACAAATGCACTTTAGAAGTTCCCTGGAATTTTATTCCACCGTAGTTATCTCAGATGTTAATTGCCATGCCACAATAGTGTGATAATTATTTTTGTCGTTTTAACTCTGGTTATAAAGTCAATTACATTCAATCTATCTACTGCTACTGATCTCTCCTGAAAACCCAGTTCTTCTCCACTGACCATATCAAAAACTTTCACAACTTGGACATCCACATTTGTACGCTTCTTACATTTATCTTTTCAAAGGAAACTGTCATAGCTGGTTCAATACCTCCACATAATTCAAGGTATTCATTCTTCTCTCCCCAATGATCTCGCATTTCCCTGTTAGAACTCTCCACATTCAGCAATGGCAGAGCACTAGAGGAAATCTTTCCTCAGGGCATCATCTGGTAAATAGCCCTGAACCTCCTGCACAACTGAATCTCCAGGTTCTGGGCCTCAAAATCAACAACTGTTTGATGCTCTTAAATAGATTTCACCCATTTTGTAGGCATCAATGTCTTTAGAAATGAAAGGTGACAATTGGGGAGAGCTACATTTTAATAGACATGCAAAGTCATAGAATCATACAGTGTAGAAAGAGGCCCTTTGACCCAACTTGCTCACACCAACCAACATGTCCCATCTACACTAATCTCACTGACCTGCATTTGGCCCTTGTCCCTACAAACCTGTTATATCCATGCACAAATGAATCCATAGATCCAAGTGTTGCTCAATTACATTTTAGTTTAGTTTGGAGATACAGTGCGGAAATAGGCCCTTCGGCCCACTGGGTCCGCACCGACCAGCGTAGTCAGGATCGAACCTGGGTCTCCGGCACTGCATTCGCTGTAAGGCAGCAACTCTACCGCTGCGCCACCGAGACTGCCCCCAAAAGAAAAGATTGTGGACCAAAGATCCTGTTCCTGTGCTGTATTGTTCTATGTAGAAAGGTTGACACATGAGACTGCAGTTGCTTGAATTTGGAATCTCCACTTTGATAACCCACCTCCTGGTCGAAGACAACGTGAAAAGGAAAACAGTCACAAAATGTCTTTATCTCTATCCATAGCTTATCAGGATAAGCTGGTTCGAACCCTCTTAACGCTCTTCCTATAAAGAAAAATATAAAGTGTGATCCCACAAACTATATTCAAGCAACTGACATAAAATATGCTATGAAACCATTTGGATTTATTAACATTTTCTAAATTAGATAATCAGTCATTAATGTGTGAAACTGACAAACGTTGATACAATTTTACATCTTCAATTTTTTGCAACAAAGTTTTACACCGCAAGGAAAAGTTTTGCAAACACATTAGTTTTAACTCCTCATGTTGCTTTACATTATTTGCACTGATTTTGGAAATTGTACAAATATTACCTTTTCCAGGAATTGTTTCCCGATGGCTTTCCTTGGCAGTGGATCCAGTGATACAATTTATGTTTGTAGCACTTTCCAATTCCTGAAACATGTGGTCTTGTTGAATATACATTTAATACATTTGTCATTTATTTTGATCTGCTTATATATGAGGTACAAATAACTAAAAATCCTATCATTCTGCAACTATATAGTTAGATTTATCTCACTGTATGCAAAAAAAATCATAACTTGCAACATACTGTATTTTTCTGCAGAAAAACTGTAATTTAAAAAATGCACAATAAGTGGGAGCACAATGGTCAAATTATTTGACAAGGATCCAAAGATCCAGACTTTGATCTGAAAAGAGGAATTTGAATCATACCCAAACCCGGGTGAAGTGAAATTCAAATATTTGAATAGATCAAGAGTAAAATAATTAGCATCCATAAACTAGTGAAGCCACATCAGCACCATTGATCTCCATGAGATAAGGACATTTGCCATCCTTACCGAACCCTACGAACTGTAAATTACTCCTGACCCATCGATCTTCTTGGCTGAATGAAGAGGCTCAGGAGACCATTGTTCAACAGATAGTTAGCAATAGATGAAAATGCTGACCATGCCATCAACATTGGCAAAAATGTGAAATAGTCATAGAAAAATGAATTAAAATGGTAGATGAGTTACACAAGCTCATTTTAGATCACTGATCAAATAGGCAGATTTTATTAAATATCTTAAAGCAGAAAAGGAAATTAAAGACGCAGGAGTTTAAGTGAAAATCCCACAGCTTTGGGTCAAGGGCATTATTGCGGATGCCAGGATGAAGGGAGGGCAAATTAGGAGAGTAGAAAGATCAGGGTTGTGTCTGAAACGCTTCACCTTGAAGAAATGACATTTCTCCTACTAGGCAAAGTAGACCCATTCTCAAAGACTTGGTCTCCTTTTATCAACTTTTTGCAAGCATAGGGTGCAACATAACATAACCTCAGAAATTAAATGGTTTAGAACCGGGTGACGGATGGGCAAAAATACGAAATAGGTAGATCTCTCCTGATCTCTCTTTTCTTTACTTTCTCCTTCTATTTCAATCTTTTCAGCTTCTCTTCGATGTCCTTTATTTCTTTTGCTATCTGTTTCTACTCGCTTGTCTATCTATTCCGACACTCTTTATTTCTTTTTTCTTCCACTGTTCTTTTATTATTAAATCAAAAGTATGAAGTTGTACAAGAATGGAAATATGTATGTATGTATGTATGAGGTACTCAAGTATTACACTCCTGTGTACTTACTTCTAACAACAAAAAAAAAAGATCAGGGTTGGAAGAGGTTATAAAGATGAGGTGAGATGAGATCATAGAAAGACCTTTATATGTAAAGATGTGAATTTTAAACAAAGCATTGTAGATTAGCAAATACAGGTAAAATGGTACATGGATTCAGAAAGATGTAGGATATAAGCAGCAAAAATATGGATATACTGATATTTATTGAGAGTGGAGAAAATGTGACTGACCATAAACTATAAACGACATGAATCAGGCTTACGGTGATAAAAATAGAGGTGAAGGCAGACAATGTCACCAGTGTGAAAGTCGCCCTTCTTTCTATAACAGAAGATTGTGAAGTTGAACATTCAGCACCGGAATTTAACAGGATGGAGAATTATAAACAAACCGGCAGTGCTTGAGGCACTGGATGGAGTTAGTGGGGTTTTGCATGATGTTTCCAACTCAACTGAACAAAATGGCTTTGGTCTGTCCCATGTGGAGAATAGTTCGGGTGGATTCTTCAGGGACTCAAAATTTAATTTGGCATTACTGTATCAAAAAATTTGAGAACATACCACTTGATCTGTCTGTTGTTCATTTTCTTTACGTGTATCAATCAGATGATGTGGTGTTGCAGACAATTTGCTAAGTTGTTCCTTAGAATGGAGTGGTTTTTGAGTAACCAAAAAGACAACATGTTCCTTTTTACCGGTTCGTTCCTCTTCTTCCATTTGGTTCACTAACTCCATTGTGACTTCACTATTAAAAAAATCCTTTGCTACAGCTCCAATTATCCCTGTTGAAGATAAGCAGTAATATTGTGGTTATGTGTTTTCATGAATAAAACATGATACTGGCAGAACGACATCTGAGATTGCAACGGGCTCGAAGAAGATGAATAAAACTGGCAATTTCACAGCATAATGAAAAATTATATTAAAAATGTAAATAAATAAAAATAATACTAATATAGGGCCACAAAGATAGGTCGAGGTTTTAGGTTTATTAATGTCACATGTACTGAGGTACAGTGAAAAGCTTTGTTTTGCATGCTGTCCAATCAGATCAAATAATGCTATACATAAATACAATAAAGTATAATGGAAGTGGAGCAAGGATTTTCAGAAAGTTTTAGGATGAACAGTCAGAACCTCTCTCCCAGGGTGAAAATGTCAAAGATAGTCTGTCCTGGGCCTCCTCCATGGCCAGAGTAAGCATCACCGGAAATTGGAGGAGCAGCACCTCATATTCTGCTTGGGCAGTTTGCACCCTAGCGCATAAACATTGACTTATCCTATTTCCGGTAGCCCTTGCTGTCTCCTCCCCTCCTCAGCTCTCCCTCAGCCCTCGGGCTCCTCCTCTTCCTTTCTTTCTTCTCCCCCCCCCCCCCCCCCGCCCCCCACCCTACATCAGTCTGAAGAAGGGTTTTGGCCCGAAACGTTGCCTATTTCCTTCGCTCCATAGATGCTGCTGCACCCGCTGAGTTTCTCCAGCACTTTTGTCTACCTTCGATTTTCTAGCAGCTGCAGTTCCTTCTTAAACACAAAGGCTAGAGAGTGTAGCTTTAAGATGAGAGGGGCAAAGTTTAAAGGACAACTAGCGGGGGGGAGGTTTTTTTTTACACAGAGGGTGGGTGAAATGCGCTGCCGGGGGTGATGGAGGAGGCAGATATGATAGTGGTGTTTATGAGGCTTTTAGAAAGGCACATGGTGCTCACTAAATGGATGGATATGCATCATTTGCAGGCAGATGAGTTTAGTTTATCTTGGCATCATGTTCGGCACAGAAATTGTGGGCCAAAGGACCTGCTCCTGCCTGTACCGTTCCATCTTCTACGTGCATATCCCGGTTCAAGAATTCTTACAGGTGTGGTCTCACCAGACACCTATCTATTTTCAATCTTTATTCTTGTACTCAAATCCACTTGCATCAAAGACCAATGTATCATTTGGCAACTTAGTTGTTTGTGAAGAAAATGGAATGTATATTTTACAACTTTATGACTGACATAGGAGAGGTTGGATCGGTGATGCCTGTATTCAGTATTTCGAAGGATGAGAAGGAATTTCACAGAAAACCATAACATTGTAACATTAGCTATAGGGAGATTGGATAGACAGGGATTATATGCCTTGGAATATAGGAGGTTGAAGGGTGATTTGTATAAAATCCTGAGGGGAATAGATAAGGTGAATGGATAAGAGTTTTTTTTCCCAGGATAAGGGGAATCAAGAACAAGAGGACATGGGTTTAAGGTGAGGAGGCAAGATGGGACCTTGACCCTGAGGGGCAACTTTTTCACTCAGTGGTGGGTATATGGAACGAGCTACACAGCGAGCTGTGTGGGAAGGAACTGCAGATGCTGGTTTACACCGGAGGTAGACACAAAAACGCTGGAGTAATTCAGTGGGACAGGCAGCATCACTGGAGAGAAATCCTTCTCGCCAGAGCTGCCAGGGGAGGTGGTTGAGGAAGGCACTATGCCAATCATAGAGTGGTAAAATTAAAATAATTGCCCTGGTGCCTTGCTAAGGTTGGTGTCAAGGAAGATGATCATACAAAAGTAGAAAAGGCTTTACCTTGTACTCTGTAATATATTTGTTGTTGTCACTGTGTGTCATAAATTGAATTGTTTTTATCTATTTCCCCGCACTAATTACACTCTAAAAACAATTAAGTGGAATTGAATTTGAAGTTCGTAAGGTCATGTCCTTCGAACATTTCAAAATACAGCACATACATTTTCAATTGTCATTGCACGAGCACTTCTCATTTAGTTTTGATGTGGAGATCTAACTACTGTAAGTTATAATTGAAATGATGATATAGAAACATAGAAAATAGGTGCAGGAGGAGGTCATTTGGCCCTTCGAGCCAGCACCGCCATTCAATATGATCATGGCTGATCGTCCCCAATCAATAACCCGTGCCTGCCTTCTCCCCATATCCCTTGACTCCACTAGCCCCTAGAGCTCTATCCAACTCTCTCTTAAATCCATCCAGTGATTTGGCCTCCACTGTGGCAGGGAATTCAATAAATTCACAACTCTCTGGGTGAAAACGTTTTTTCTCACCTCTAATTGAGGTCTTAAATAACCTCCCCTTTATTCTAAGACTGTGGCCCCTGGTTCTGGACTCACCCAACATTGGGAACATTTTTCCTGCATCTAGCTTGTCCAGTCCTTTTATAATTTTATATGTTTCTATAAGATCCGCCCTCATGCTTCTAAACTCCAGTGAATACAATCTTTCCTCATATGACAGTCCTGCCATCTCAGGGATCAATCTCGTGAACCTATGCTGCACTGCCTCAATCACAAGGATGTCCTTCCTCAAATTAGGAGACCAAAATTGTACACAATACTCCAGATGTGGTCTCACCAGAGCTCTATACAACTGCAGAAGAACCTCTTTACTCTTGTACTGAAATCCTCTTGTTATGAAGGCCAACATTCCATTAGCTTTCTTCACTGCCTGCTGTACCTGCACGCCAACTTTCAGTGACTGGTGTACAAGGACACCTATGATTGCTTTTGTTTTATCATTTACAAAAATATCTAGAAAATCTTGCAGATTTTTCTTCATAATTGCTAACAAGACTTGGCAGTGGACAATAAAAGTTCACAAAATACTCAAATGGTTTCTAATTGTTTGGTTCATCAAACATTTTTTTTGTTAAATTCCCCCATTTGCTTTGTTAAATTATTTTTTGGGATCTAGGCATTGATGGTAAAGCCATATTTTATTGACCATTCCTAACTGCACTGTAGTTTAATTTAGTTTAGTTTAGAGATACAGCATAGAAACGGGCCATTCAGCCCACCAAGTCCGCACCAACCAGCAATCACCCGTACACCAGCTCTATCCTACACACTAGGGGCAATTTATAGAAGCCAATTAACCTACAAACCTGCATGGCTTTGGAATGTGGGAGTCTTTGGACGTGGAAAACATGATACTTGTACTGCTTCTGCCACGGCCAGGAGACTCAGAAAACATGGCAAAAAGGCAGTGGTATAACATAGACATGGTTATCAGTGCTGTGAGTCAAGGTCCAATGACTTTCATACAATGCTGGAAGAATTGTCACAATTGTACATGAATGGTCAAGGTCAGTGAATGTATCTTCAAATACCACAATCACGTAAAGTCCTATATTAGCTTTACATATTGTGCAATTCTCCCCATTTCATAATTCACCAGCCAACAAAACGCATTAATAAACTCTCCTAACTGCCATATTATCAGGGCTCGAAATTAGCGGTTGCCCGGGTGCCAATGGCCACTCAAAGTGCCGCCGGGCAACCTAAACGCGAGTCATTTTGCCTGGCTTGGCACGCAAATACTGGTTTATACCGATAGGCACAAAAAACTGGAATAACTCAGCGGGTCAGGCAGCATCTCTGGCGAATAAGAACGTGACATTTCGTGTCGGCGGCGGCTCTATTGCGCGGCAAAGATACTAGGAGTGGGGTGACGAAGGGCCGGAGCGAATGATGGGCCCCACACAGCGGCAGCAGCGGCCGCGACAGCGGCTCCACCACCTCCTCCTTCCGCTGGGCGGGGTGCCTCCCTCTCCCTCCCTCCCTCCCTCCTCCCGGCCTCGTCGTGCGAGCAGAGGTTGTTTTGAAAGTGCCGTTGGCGGATTTGCAAGCAGCGGTCGCCATCGCCCTGATAACGGCGCTTTCAAAACAACCCGTCTCGCATGCCGAGGCCGGGAGGAGGGCGAGGGAGAGAGGGTGGTCTCCTTCCACCGTCTGAAGCAGCTGCACCAAAGATCCTATAGCTATAGGATCTTTGAGCTGCACCGCTCGGCCCCGCACCTTCCTGTCGGCTGGCGGAGGAGGGGAGGCGGTGATGAGGAGTTCCCAACCGCCACCCCCTTTGGCGGTGGCACTTTGGCGTTGGACAGGGACGGCCAAGGCAGCGGGGCGATGTTGTCCAAGGAGCGCTGACCTTCCTTCCTCCCCACCTCCTGTGCCCGTTCCCCTCCCCCCCCCCCCCCTCTCTCTTGTACGCCCCCCTCCACCTCTCTTATCCTGGGACCCCTCCTCTCCATCTCGCACTGATCCCCATTCCCTCCTCTATGCGGTCCTCACAGACATCCCCTGTGCTTCCCTCCCCATCTATCCCCCCTCCCCCAATCTATTCAACACCCTACCCACCTCGCATTGATTCTCCTGCCTGCCACCCCCACATCCATCCTACACTGGTCCCCCAATTCATCCTGTACTGACCCCTCTTCCCATCCATCCTGCACTTCTCCCCCCATTCATACTGTACTGATCCTCCCATTCACCCCGTACTGACCCACCCCCCATTTACCCTGCACCAATCCCCCCATTCATCCTGTACTGATCCTCCCATTCATCTTTTACTGATCATTCATTCATCCCGTACTGATCCCCCATTCATCCTATACTGATCCCCTCATTCATCCTGCACAGACCCTCCGATCCACATTGTCCTGACCCCCCCCCCCCATTCATCCTGTATTGATCCCCCCATTCAAGAAGAATGAGGGGAACGGTCTGAAGAAGGGTCTCGACCCCAAACGTTGCCTATTTCCTTCGCTCCATAAATGCTGCCTCACCCACTGAGTTTCTCCAGCATTTTTGTCTACCCCCATTCATCCTGTACTGATCCCCCCCATTTAACACCACTGACATTCCCCGTGCTCTCCCCTCACAATTTTACATACTCCAACCAACACGTACTAATTCACCTGCCTAAATCCATCCATTCCGCACCAATTGCCTTCTCAACCCCCCCCACCCCCCGCCATCTATCCACCCCGCATTGATTCGCACACCCCACCCCCCCCTCCCCACCCTATTGTGCTTGATGGTCTTCAGAGCGAACATTGACTATGCTTGATAACGGAATGCAATCAAATGTGTTTTAATTCGCAATGTTATTATTTCTTTTGAAACCTTTAAACATATTACCAAAAGAACATTTGCTGCAGTTATGTCCTTTGGCCATCCCTTGTCAGTTAGTGTAATGTTTAACCTGTCTGGTGGGTATAGTCGGTTTTAACAGCTATTATCATAAAATGCCTTTAGAAATTTCCTTGCAACCTGTATATTTTGTTATGGATAAATTATGTGGGAAGCGAGAGTGTTTCTGTACCAATAGCAATAAAGACCCATGCTAAGGCCATGTCATGATAATTTTCAGTCCTTCACAGAGATCATGCTTGCATCAATCTGTAGTGTGCATGGTTAAGCATATATGTTACCATGGTCCAGGATTTATTGATACAGGTTGATCATATGCTGAATAATCCAACCGCATTTTTGTTTGGAAGTGGAAAGAACTAATAGAAATTGCATTAATTGCAATGTGTAAAAAGAGTTGAGATATTGTATTATAATTTTGCTGCATGTCAATGTGGTATATATCATGTCTTGATTGGTGAATATGTTTCGTTTGTGAGTTATTTGAAGCAGAAATAATATGTGAATGTAGACAAATGTGCTGGAGAAACTCAGCGGATGCGGCAGCATCTATGGAGCGAAGGAAATAGGCAACGTTTTGGGCCGAAACCCTTCTTCAGACTGATGGGTTTTGGCCTGAAACGTTGCCTATTTCCTTCACTCCATTGATGCTGCTGCACCCACTGAGTTTCTCCAGCACTTTTTGTCTACCTTCGATTTTCCAGCATCTGCAGTTCCTTCTTGAACATAATATGTGAATGCTTCATTGAGCATAATTACGACTGGTAACTACGCACTTCGTCCGAGCACATTATCGCACACGTCATGCAAACCGTCTTAAATGACCACCCAAACTGTCATTTGGCAACCTAAAAAGCTGTCAAGGTTGCCCAGCTGGCAACAGGGAAAAAAAGTTACGTGAGAGCCCGCATTATGCACTGCTTCTTCACAGGCATGATATTTCCTGCAACCCATTACACCCCCATCTCACACACACTGCCATCCATTCAACTGTCCATCACCACATCAGTTAAGTTAACTGCCCAACTCACTAACATATTCCTGACTTTCTTTAAGTAGCATTCAACCAGAGGCACCAAAAGTTAACTGGCGCTGATTATCAATTAGAAGAAACTGCAGCTGACCTTGGATACGTCACTTGCACTCAGCAACAAACTTCGGGGCATCACAGTGGTGCGGTTGTAGAACTGCTGCCTCACAGCACCGGAGACCCGGGTTCAATCCTGACTGTAGGATCACTGAGTTCTCAATGATTTGCCGAATCCAATAGTAGCAATTAAAATTTTTTTATTCATGCACATCAGTTATACGGCATCAGACCAAACCATTAAAATATCTGCAGACCTTAACTAAAAACTGAACATATCATATCTAACAAAACAAAGAAACTGTGGAACTGTAACTAAAGGACTGAAGACAGAAAACCCTTGAGGACAAGAGACAAAAGAAACTGGACTTACCCTATTACAGAACAGGCACAGAATACACTGCTGAAAAACAAGCTTCCTTATCTATATAGGGTTTTCTTCTTCTTCTTGCGTATGGCGTGCACAGCCTAAAGTTGTAGGTCAACTTGTTCTATTTGATCTATTTGTTTCTTCACATTGGGTTGATCGCATTAGTCGAAACAGGGTGGACCACGTGAAGGTTGCAAGCTCCCACACCTCTATATTGGGTGATTAATGCCCTTTGAATAGAGCTATCCAGGGTGAAAGCCACAGCTCTGCTGCTGGCTGACACCACTCTATACTTCACAGAGCCAATGCTTTTGCAGCCCTCTGTCTATCAGAAACAACAATTCTGGGAGTCTCACACCGTGTCAATAATGTGCAAGCTCCCACACTGAGCTTGGGTGGAGTTTGCATGTTCTCTGTGTGACCACGTGGGTTTGCTCCGGGTACACTGGTTTCCTCACACATCCCAAAGATGTGCGGGTTTGTTAGTTAAGTGGCTACAGTAAATTGCTCCCAGTGCGTAGCGAATGAATGAGAAAGTGGGATGACTTAACTAGTGTGAACAGGTGATCAATGGTCAGCGTGGACCCGGTGACACGAAGGGCCTGTTTCCGTGTTATGCCTCTAAACTCCGATAATGGTGGTTAAAAACAATGAACTGCAGGTGTTCGTTTACAAAAAAAGACATGGAGTGCAGGACTAACTCCAGCAGAGATGCTGCCTGACCCGCTGAGTTACTCCCTTTGTGTCTTTCGTATTCAGATAATGGTGTCTGGATTTAAGAGAATTAAACAGAACCGGGAGCTACGTGCGAGAACGAAGACACTACTATAGTTCTCAGTAACCTGTAGGCAGGGTATTGTACAGAAATAGCACACCCGTCAGCTCACTGGTGGCTGAGGTTTTCGTCAAAATCGGCAGATAAATATGTGTTAGATTACAGATAAAGGCTAATGGGTGTGAGCGACATTTTGCCTGCTGCATCGGGACTCATACCAGGAAGCCTAAATGTAAGTGTAAAATGTTGAAATATTTGTTTAGATAATTGCGTGATTATGTATTATGGTGGTGTTTGTTTGGTATTGTATATATTATTGCAATAATTGAATACATTTATTTTTGTTTAAAAAAAAATCCTGCATGTGATGACAAGGAGCATGGTGAGGTCCAGCCTCAACACCATACGTGAATCTTTGCAGAAGGCGTTTGAAACTGTTTCCTTCCTGGTATGGTGAGTCATGGCCGTTCACATGCGTGACGGCCAAAATGTGTTACAGCGTTTGCCGCTGCTTTCTCCGTTTCCTTTACAAGACTAGCCGCAGTCAACCAATATCTGAGTATAAAGAGGAAGGCCAGCCAAGCTGACCTCAATTCTGCTTGTTGCATTGCACACAAGGATTTGCAGATTAGCCCAACAACCTTCCCATTAGACAATAAGACATAGGAGCGGAATTAGGCCATTCGGCTCCGTCATTTGATTATGCCTGGTCATTTTTGTCCTCTCAACCCCATTCTCCTACCTTTTCACAATTACATGTGACACCCTTATTAATTAAGGATCTGCCACATTAAAAATACCCAATGACTTGGCCTTCACTGCCATCCATGGCAGTGAATTCAACAGATTCACTACCCTCGAGCTAAAAAAATTCCTCCTAATCTCCGTTCTGCAGTACGTCCTTTTATTCTGAGGCTGTGCACTCTGATCTTCCAGGAGAATACTGGGAAAGAAAGGGATGACACAATGTGGAGCTTCTAGAGCCGCTGCCTGTCAATGCCTGGAACCTAGGTTCAGTCCTGACCTCAGGTGCTGTCTGTGTGTGTTTGCATTGCTTTCCTATAATTGGAAAGGTTTCTCCTGGGTGCTCTGATTTACTCCTGTAAATTCCGGTATCTAGACTTACCCCCTTAGTCTGGTTTGGTCAAACTCTGCTTCCAAAACCTTACTTTATTGAAGAACAAACTGCAGGGACAGTTGCTGATCTACCCACGCAAAACAACGATGTCTCGTGCAAACAGAACAGAAGCCACATTCAATTCAGTAAGATTGCACAACACTGAGGAGCATTTGTCCCATTCCTGAAATTCAGATTCCATGATTGATCCATGTATAAATCAGAAAATCTTTCCAATAATTCATCTGCTCCCTCTCCCTTTTTCAGTCTCACATCCAGAATCTTTGAGATATCTATAGGCTTCTGAGGAGTATTGGCAAGTGCAGTTAAAACTGCATCTTCCCTCGTTCTACCATCAGTAATTATCTGTTGTATCACAGCTCATAGATCTTGGGAGTCTGCATGATACACATGCATTGCCGTTCTTAAGTAATCTACAAAGGAAGCAGGTGACTTCTTTCTATCAGGGATCTTGCTTAGCACTGCCATCAGAATTTTTGCCATATCGGGATCTCCATCAATAGCTCCAGCTATTGTCTCACCCTCAGATATGTCTTCCTCTTCATTAGGGGGATTACGGTACCTTCTAAATGTCTCCCTTTCCTCTCTCGCTACTCGTCCAACTCGTCTAGGTTTAGGCTTGCAAGAATACTCTGGTTGTTCTTTATATTCTTTGTCCTTAACTACTGGAGCTATATCTTTTTTGTTTTACTCCGGGCACCGTGAACTACTGGAATATCTATCAATAGTGGAGCAGTCGGGTTAAAGAATTCTGTACTCGTGTTGCTGTTGTTTGTATAGCAGACTTTATTGTAGAATCTGCAGGTGGTGTTAAAGGTGCTGTAGGATCTGAGTGTCTGTTGTGTGCACAAGCTGTACAGTGTATGGGTGGAGCCCGGGGAACGCAAGAGGAATATGGTGGAGGCTTGCCCTAAAAGAGCCTGCACTTATGCACAGGCGACAAGAGGGGCTGCTGCCAGCACCCCCAAGGTGGGCGAAGCACCCCCCACCACTACCAAGGCCCCAGCCGAGAAAGGAAACGCAGATGAGGACAGCCCAACCACCTTGAAGCCCCAAGTGCCAGAAGGAGACGCCCAGCATCTCGCCCAGGAGGGAGAGTCAATGGAGGAGGAGGAACCGAAGGAGAAGTGGACTACAGTGTCGTATAAGAAGCCAAAGGTTCAGCCCAAGGAGCCGAGGCTGCAAAGGACTGGTAAGTCTAAAAGCAAACAACAAAAAAGATGTCTTTCTATTACAGAAGGCAGCAATCTCTCCTCTTCGTCGGAGGATGAGGCGACCGGGAAGTCCCAACGAGGGAGACAGAGGAGGAAAACGGGAGAAGAGAAGAGAGAGGCCACGACGATCACGACCCGGCCCCAGGAGACCGAGAACAGAGAAGCGGCGGAAGGGCCCCAACCCCAGGACACCAGGAGCAGTGCAGCGGTCGAGGGACCCCAGGCCCAGGACATCGGAAGCAGTGCAACGGTCGAGGGGCTCCAGCCCCTGGAGACAGGGATCATCACAGCAGCAAATGGGCCCCAGCTCCGGGCAACCGGGAGCAGCGCAACGGCCGATGGGCCCCAGCTCCGGGCGACCGGGAGCATTGCAGCGGCCAATGGGCCCCAGCTCCGGGTGACCGGGAGCAGCACAAAGGCCGTTGGGCCCCAGCTCCGGGCGACCGGGAGCAGTGAACCAGCCACCGTGACCCAGCTGCAGGAGACGGAGGAAGCCGTGTGCCCGAAAGGGGGTGGAACGAGAAGGCCCCCCTCAACGTCACCACTGGTTGCGCCACCAGAAACCCACCTCATCACTGGATTCCTGAGCCCAGGAAAGCTGAGGCAATTCACCGAAACGGTGGGAATGAGGGGACACGAAAACGGTCAGTGACTCTAAAGACAATGGAGCTCAAACTGGCATCTTTAAACGTGCGCAGTATAAAGAGCACTGCGCGATGTGTGAACGCCTTACAGTACCTGGCCAAGGTCAAGGCAGATGTGACATTTCTTCAGGAGTGCGGGCTGCCACACCTCCGCTGCTATCGGAGGTGGTCGCGATGGTGGCCCCACGGACTGTCGGTGTGGTCGGGGGGCAATGACTGTCGTGCTTCCGGCCTGGGGATTTTGCTGCGGGGAGGGAACTTCGCCATCAATGAGGTTAGGGAGGTGGTTGGGGGGAGGCTCCTTGTGGTGGATGTTATGTACCGTGGCTCTCCGCTCCGGCTGATTAATGTGTATGCCTCACCCACGCAGAGCGAGAGGCTGGCCGTTCTCCAGCAGCTCCCAGTGCTGCTGGCCACGTCCCGGCAGCTCGTTCTGGCCGGTGACTTCAACTGCATCATCGATGCGGCTGGACGATCCGGCAGTGCCGACAGCAGACTGGACAGCACGTCCAAGTTCCTGAGGGATATGGTAAAAGATGCAAAGCTGCGCGATGCCTTCAGCGACCCTGCAGGCGGGTCCCAGCCACGGTTCACCTGGTCGAGATCGGACGGTTTAGCCCGATCTCGGATAGACTTTGTCTTCACGACGAAGGCCGTCACGGTGAGACACACTGACCTCACGCCGGTGTTCTTCTCCGACCACTGCCTCCTTCAGGCTTCCTGTCACCTACAGGAGGACCGGAAGGCAGGCAGAGGGACGTGGAAGTTAAACATGAAGCTGTTGACCCCAGAGAACATCGAGGAGCTAAAGAGGGACTACGCATGTTGGAGAACGGTGAAGCCCCTCTTCGACTCCCCCACACTCTGGTGGGAAGCAACCAAGGAGAACATTAAGAGGTTCTTCATAAGTAAAGGGGTTCAGAGAGCAAGACAGAGTCAGAGGGAATTGTGCCAACTCCAGACAGATTTGCAACAACTGCTCCTTCTGCAGTCGAGAGGGGTGGATGTGAAGGAGGAACTTAGAGACGTGAAGGACCGGCAAGCTCGGCTCTTTACCTCTGAATCCTCCAAGATCATCTTCCGATCCAGGGTCCGCCATGTGGAGCAGGATGAGACGTGCTCACGTTTCTTCTTCCATAAGGTTCACAGGGGGAGCTCTGTGATGAACAGCCTTAGGGAGGAGGACGGCTCGGTAGCATCCTCACACACAGACATGCTGAGGATCTGCAAATCCTTTTACACAGATTTGTATGACCAAAAGGCCATAGACAGCACCTCCTCCCAGAACTTCCTGTCCTCGATCACGGAGGTCTTGGAGGACAGCAAGCGGGAGAGTCTGGACCAACCACTGACCCTAGAGGAGCTGACTGGCTCCATCCGTTCCTTTGACTCGGGTAAAACTCCCGGAAGCGATGGCTTACCGGCCGAGTTGTATTCGGCTCTGTGGGACTGGATGGGCCCGGACCTGCTAGAAGTGTACAACGACATGCTTCTAGCTGGTAGCATGTCAGACTCCATGAGGAAGGGCAACATCACCCTAATCTACAAGCAGAAGGGGGAGATGAAGGACATAAGGAATTGGAGACCCATAACGCTCTTGAATGTAGACTACAAGATCCTGTCTAAGGCCATCGCCAACCGGGTCAAGTCTGCTCTGGGACAGGTGATCCACCCGGACCAAACTTGTGCTGTACCTGGCAGGAAAATCTCAGACAGCCTAGCGCTGCTGAGAGATACCATCGCCTACGTGCAGGACAGACGGGTGGATGCCTGCCTAGTCAGCTTGGACCAGGAGAAGGCCTTTGACAGGATTTCGCACACATACATGAGGGACGTGCTCTCCAAAATGGGTTTTGGGGAGGGAATCAGGAATTGGATCAATCTGCTCTACACCGACATCCGTAGTGCAGTCCACATCAATGGGTGGGAATCAGACAGTTTCCCTGTAAGGTCTGGAGTCAGGCAGGGTTGCCCTCTCTCTCCTGTCTTGTTTGTCTGCTGTATTGAACCTTTTGCCGAATCCATCAGGAAGGATGCGAGCATTAGAGGAGTGACACTGCCCGGCAGTGGGGGCATTCAAGTAAAGACCTCCCTGTACATGGACGATGTCGCTGTCTTCTGCTCGGATCCAGGGTCGGTCCGCAGATTGATTAGTATCTGCGACCAGTTTGAGTCGGCCACGGGAGCCAGGGTGAACCGCAGGAAGAGCGAGGCCATGCTCTTTGGCAACTGGCCCGACAGATCTTCCGTCCCCTTCACCATCAAGCCTGACTTCTTGAAGGTGCTGGGGATCTGGTTCGGGGGGGCTGAGGCGTGTAACAAGAATTGGCTGGAGCGGATAGCCAGGGTGGGGAAGAAGCTGGAGCTGTGGAGGCAACGCTCCCTCTCCATAACGGGAAAAAATTTGGTCATCAGGTGTGAGGTGCTCTCGGGCCTGCTGTACTTGGCACAGGTGTGGCCTGTCCCTCCTTCCTACGCCACAGGGATCACCCGGGCCGTCTTCCAGTTCATCTGGGGGTCGAGGATGGACCGGGTGCGACGGGCCACAATGTACAAGTCGGCAGACAACGGGGGTAAAAGCGTGCCCAACGTCGCCCTCATCCTGATGGCCACCTTCGTGTGTGGCTGCATCAGGCGGAGTGTAGAGCCAAGGCACGTGGGCACCAAGTGTCACTACCTGCTGAGGTTCTACCTGTCCCCGGTGTTGCGAAGGATGGGCCTGGCGCAGATGCCACGCAACGTGCCAGTCAGCTGGTCACTGCCGCCCCATCTGTCGTCTGTGGAAAGGTTCTTCCAGACCAACACCTTTGACCACATGTCCATTGGGCAGTGGTCAGCACAGAATGTCCTGCAGGGAAAGGACTCGATGGACCCGGTGGCGTGGTTCCCTGAGCAGACTGCCCAGCTTGTCTGGCAAAATGCCTCATCGCCAGAACTCACCAACAAGCACCAAGACCTGGCTTGGCTGGCGGTGAGGGGAGCCCTCCCAGTCAGATCCTTCCTGCACCATCGGAACCTCACTACCAGCGCACGCTGCCCTCGGGACGGCTGCTATGGAGTGGAGACGGTTGCCCACCTCTTTGCAGAGTGTGGATTTGCCCAAAGAGTCTGGAGAAAAATGCAAGGGTCCCTGGTACGCTTTATTCCAAACAGCTCTGTCACAGAGGACTCTGTGATTTACGGACTGTTCCCAGGGACACATTCAGAGACTGACATCAAGTGCTGCTGGAAGGTTATCAACTCGGTGAAAGACGCTCTCTGGTCTGCCCGAGCTTTGTTCACCACCCAGCAGAGCGAGATGTCCGTCGGGGAATGTTGCCGACTGGCCCACTGCAGACTGCAGGAGTACGTACTAAGGGACGCACTGAAGCTCGGTGCAGCCAACGCCAAGGCTCGGTGGGGGAGGGCCACAGTCTAAGGTCCTTCCGCTGCTGGACATGGGGGGCACTGTATGGTGGAGACGCCCCTCAAAATAAGGGAAGGTATCCCATGCCGGGGGGCCACATGAGTGGCACGGGTGGGGGATTAATTAGTAAAATTTGAAAAATGTATATAGACTGCATGGAAGAATTTGTATAGCCTCCGAAAATGTCGGATGGATTTTTCGCACGGTTGATGTATTGTAAATATTTATTACTTGAATAAAGTCTATTTTGAAATATAAAAAAAAAGTTCCAAAAGCAAATCACAATATTTCAATCTAACTTTGAAAATTTAAATCAAAGACAATACTCAATCTACAGTAAATACAATGCAATACACCATAAACTACTATTTCATAATGTTGTCCACACAAATGAGTTGGTTTCTCATTATAGAAAATTCCGAGGACAAGTTTCAAACACTAGTGTCTCTCTCAGATAAGTCTTCCCACAAAACAAAGGCAAAATTCCTAGCACACAAAAGTCTCCCACACAAGTCTTATCTTCTTTCAAACAGGTACCCAAGAACCAGTCATACAAATCCTACATACACAAAGATCCATACATGCTTATTAAAGCGGTAAACACACTTTGAATATAGGCGGGACCACCTCCTCAAAAGAACAAGCAAACACAATACAGCAGCAAATGACCTTCACTTAAACACTTGGATTCAAACAAGAGCAAATACAGTTATAACATAAGAGCAGAATCACATTCAACAAGAAATAATACAGCTAATAGTTATAATGCATTAAATCTCACTATTTAAAATTACACTGGATCACACAATTCAAGCAAGCAGTTCTGACAATACAAGAGCAGAATTAGTAACAAAATCAGTTACATTGCAAGAACAGTACATTACCAGAACAAAATCAGTTACATTGCAAGAACAGAATATCACAGCTCAGATAAGGCAGAGCAGTACAATTTAAGCAAACAGTTTTTTTACAGAAAAGTATCTACGCAATTATAAGCAGGTCATTATATTATACAGTTATATACAATTATGGAGCTATTTTACATTTTTACAAGATCTAAATGGATATTCAAAAATGGATATTCAAAAATTTAGATCACAGTTCAGTGACTTAATAACCTGTCAGTATTGGACTTTAAGATAAGTTGCCAATCGTTTACCCCAATACTCAGCCCTCGTATATTGACCCAGCCCTCATAATCGACCTAGCCATCATTTTTTGACTCCCAGTAATACCCTCATAATTGACCTGAATACTGTCCCCAGAGACTCGAACCAGCTGCTGACATATCCTCAGACAGCTAATCAACCATCTCCAAACGAAACAAGCTGCTGTAACCCTCCCCAGAGTTTGCCAGACTACTATTCTCTTATCTCGTCGGGATCCCCAACACAAGTGCGCGAATGATTGAATCATCCTGATCAGCGAAGCGGGAAAAATCAATGCGAAAACCGCACCGTGGCGCCGATTTCACATCCGCAATCTGGAACGACTCAACTCCCTGACCTCAAACTTATGTCTGGGGCTCCGTTGAGATCCCGGACGACGCCCCTAATGTAAATTCCGGTATCTAAACTTACCCCTTAGTCTGGTTTAGTCAAACACCAAGTCAAACTCTGGTTCCAAAACCTTACTTTATTGAAGAACACACTGCAGGGACAGTTGCTGATCCAGCCACGCAAGATACCAATATCTCGTGCAACAGAAGTCACATTCAACTGACACACCCCAAAGAATTACACACCCTCTTAACCCCTCCAAGGGCGTGACATTACTTGGGGGAGTCAACCCTAACAAACCAATCACACATATTAATTATAACAATACATCATTGACAGTTCCCTAACCCAATAATACAGTGGCTAATACATTGTATAAGAAAGAAAGCTCTAGAAGAAAGCAAACAAGAACAAACATTGAAACATGTGCCCTGAGATTCAAACAGTTTCTCCAAGGCTCAACAGCTCGACCAATCATCGATTAACAGGATGACCATCTTGCAACATTATTTACAATTATTTACAAAGTGTATGTCTGGTTTGCATTCATCCAATCCATTCTATGCATTTTGCACCTAATTGACAGGGTCTGCAGAAGCTCCCCTTCCCTTCCTGCAGCTTGGATCTAGGCCCCAGACAAAATGGCACTCTACAGCTTGTCCCAGTTTCACAGAGAGCACTTTCAAATTGAGCAAGTCAGGGCTGCCAACATTGGGTGAGAGTTGAGAGTGAGCAATTGTGAGGGAGCGTAGCGACCGAGCCGAAGGGGGGGGGGAGGGATTAGGTATGAATACGGTTAGGTTAAATTACATTCCCAACAACATTCCACAGTAGAGCCAGGCTCTGATCAACAGGTGCAGCACATGAATGACCTTAGTATATTCATGTATGGAAATCAGAATATAATTCATGCTGTTATGCATATATATATATAGAGAGAGAGAGAGAAACACAAAACCTAGAAAACAAGGCAAGAGGAGTTGAACTTCCAACACTTCTGCACAAATAAATCAATCAACCTTACCCTTTGACTATAGAAACAAGACGAAAGTAATGCTACATATTCAACCGTATATGGTTCAATGAAATTAAGATACATATGTAAAACATATATATGGAAACAGGCCCTCCGTCCCACCAAGTCCACACCAACCAGCAATCCACCTTACACCAGTTGTATCCTACACGCCACAGACAATTTACAGAAGTAAATTAACCAACAAACCTGCACTTCTTTCGGATGTGGGAGAAACCGGAATATCCAGAGACCATGTGGTCATAAGGAGAACGTACAAATACTGTACACACAGCACCTCTACCACTGCACCACCGTGCCACCCCATTAAATTCTTTTTTCTGTAATATATTTATTATGGTGTCACATCAATAAAGATGAACACATGATTATAATTTCAGCCTTTAGTTGGATAACACACATCTCCAGTCATTGTTTTATGGCTGGTTTTCAACCTCTTCAGTCTGAAGGTCTCAACCTTTTAGTGTCTATCTTTAGTTTAAGCCAGCATCTGCAGTTCCTTCTTACAGTCTTTGTTAAGCGAAACAGGTCCTATTCTCATAATATTATTCACCTCAACTAATTATTTTCTTCACCTCCGTTGCTACAGAGAATGCAATTCCAGTTATCAAATCTTTCTTCAACGTGAAAAAAAAATTCCAGCCCCGCCAATATGTTCATAAATCGCCACTGGATCCTTTCCAGAGCAATTGCACCCTTTCTACAGTGTGTCACAGTCTTACAGCATGGAAACAGGCCCTTCATCCCAACTTGTCCATGCAGATCAAGATGCCCCATCTAAACTAGTCCCATTTATCCGCATTTGGCCCATATCCCTTTAAACCTTGTGTGTGTGTAAGGGTGTGTGTTAGGTTGTGTGTAAGGGTGTATGATAGGTTGTGTGTGAGAGTGTGTGTTAGATTGTGTGTGAGAGTGTGTCAGTGAAGGGGCGCCAACACCCGGAGTGAGCGGAGAATTGTCCATGGAGCATTCCCCTCTCTCCCCCCCCCCCCCCGAGAATGCGGGCAGGCCTAGATGCTCTGTGTCCAGCTGGGGTCTGGGAGAGGTGAGGGTCAGTGACCCGGGGGTCTGGGGGAGGTGAGGGACAGAGACCCGGGGGTCGGGCATCGGAGCGGAGCTATAGCCCGAGATTCATCCCTGCAGCTCCGGAGACGGCACTGACGCCCCCACTCACCTGGTCCGCTCCTGGCAACTCCATGCGGTGTGGACAGAGCAGCCAACGGACACAGAGCCGCCGCAGGTGAGGGTGGGAGGTGTGAGCGGTGCCTGGGGGGGGCGGGGGTCGGTGCTGGTCCCACTGCCGTGTCTCACCTCTCACACCATCTGCAGGGGAATGTGAATGCGGGTGAGGCAGCATCTATAGAGCGGTGGACAAAACTGCTGGGGAAATGCTTGAGTGTGAAGAAGGGTCAAACTCAGACATAGATGCTGCCTCACCCGCTGAGTCTCTCCAGCATTTTAGTCTACGTTGCCATTTTAAATAGTGTGTGGTGGGCTTAAGCCAATTAAGTTGCTCGTTCTTTACGGGGAACCCGCCAACAAAAAAACTATTCCCATTGTGTGGATGAGTGTGACTTTATTTATTTATTCCTATATATTTTTTAATATTTTTTTGAGCGTGAGAACTTCTGTCATCAGCGTGAGGGCGTGAAAATTTCCTCAAATGCGTTAGTCTCCCGCTCAATGTGTGAGAATTGGCAGCCCTGCCAAGTATCCCAGCAGTCCTGAAGCCTTTACTCAATTTTAAAGTCCTATCCTCTCCAATTTGGCCAGGATTAACTCTCCCACATCCCAAAGACATGGATGGTAAGGTTGACTGGCCACTGTAAATTGTCCCTAGTCTGTAAGTACTATAAGTGTACAATCTGGGGATAGTTTAGTTTAGTTACGTTCATAAGATCATAAGTGATGGGGCAGAATTAGGCTATTTGGCCCATCAAGTCCACTACACCATTCAATCATAGCTGATCTATCCCTCCCTCCTAACCCCTTTCTCCTGCCTTCTCCCCATAACCTCCAACACAGTGGTTTTGAGATCCAGCGTGGAATCAGGCCCTTCAGCCCACGGTGTCCGCACCGACCAGCAATCCCGGCACATTAATACTATCCCACACACACTCAGAACAATTTACAATTTTTACCTACCCCAATTAACCTGCAAACCTGTATGTCTTTGGAATGTGGGAGAAAACTGATCTCGGTGAAAACCCACGTGGTCACGGGGGAACATACAAACTCTATAGTCAGCACCCGTAGTCAGGATCAAAGCGGTGTCAGGCAGCAACTCTACCGCTGCACCACCATGACTTGTTCATTAGAATGTGTGGAGAATAAAAGTGGGACTTATGCAGGATTAATGTAAATAGGTGGTTGATAGATGGTCAGCAGATTCATTGTGCTGAAGGGCCTGTTTCCATGCTGTACATCTCTATGACACTCTTCAATCCTTATTCTTCTTATTTAACCTCAAGCTACTCAGAGATACATAGACAATAACCATATAACCATATAACAATTACAGCACGGAAACAGGCCATCTCGGCCCTTCAAGTCCGTGCCGAACAACTTTTTTCCCTTAGTCCCACCTGCCTGCACTCATACCATAACCCTCCATACCCTTCTCATCCATATGCCTATCCAATTTATTTTTAAATGATACCAACAAACCTGCCGCCACCACTTCCATTGGAAGCTCATTCCACACCGCTACCACTCTCTGAGTAAAGAAGTTCCCCCTCATGTTACCCCTAAACCTCTGTCCCTTAATTCTAAAGTCATGTCCTCTTGTTTGAATCTTCCCTATTCTCAAAGGGAAAAGCTTGTCCACATTAACTCTGTCTATCCCTCTCATCATTTTAAAGACCTCTATCAAGTCCCCCCTTAACCTTCTGCGCTCCAGAGAATAAAGACCTAACTTATTCAACCTATCTCTGTAACTTAGCTGTTGAAACCCAGGCAACATTCTAGTAAATCGCCTCTGTACCCTCTCTATTACCCTCTAATAGGTGCAGGAGTAGGACATTTGGCCCTTCGAGGCAGCACTGCCATTCAATGTGATCATGGCTGATCACCCACAATCAGTATCTCGTTCCTGCCTTCTCCCCATACCCCTTGATTCCGCTAGCCTCAAGAGCTCTATCTAACTCAAGCTGCTTGCCAATATGTAGGTTGGTGAGGACTTGCAACTTCATGTCATGCCACTCTGCGTCCTCCACAGCTGTGGCTGCAGGCAGACTGAAGAACTCAGCACGGTGATACCACCGGCCGACCTACATGATCTGCAGCCTCTGATTACACTTTTCAACACAGTAGTTATTGCCGACTCCTGACTTTAAGTAATACAAGTAAGGAACATCGCATTGTTATCTCTGCATGTGGCATGCTCCCCATGCTGCATAAAAGACAAGAAATATGTATTCAGCTTATTTGTAATATTCCTATTCAGTAATCTGTAAATGTCTGTTCAACTTATCTGTAATATTCCTAAGGTAGACAAAAATGCTGGAGAAACTCAGTGGTTGAGGCAGCACCATATTCCTAAAGTTGGTGGAGGGCCAACAGCCCCGTTGGTTCTTGCCTAACAACTTCAGGACACAAAAGGATCAGAAAACCTTGGTCTCTTCTGTGCATCCTCAAAGAACCAAATTAAGTTGGGTTACCGACATGATAGCTCGTTGGGCCTTTGTAGCAATGCCTCTGCCCACAATTACAAGGCCAATGAACCCAGATGTGAAGGACCTAAGAACACATGAAAATATGACCTCAAGGCTGCCCCACCATATAAATAAGATCATGGCTGATCTATGCTAGGCTCAACAAATCTTCTGTATCATTTCTCAATATCCTACTATTTCTTCTTCTTCTTCTTGCGTTTGAGGCAGCAGAAGTCTGCTGCTGGGTGATGCCATCCGGTTCGACATCCACCTACTATTTCTGATTCTGTCAAATATTGATCCTCTACTTTAAATGTTTATAACAAACCTATTTCTACCTCCCACCAGGGCAGAGATTCCAGAGATTCACCAACATCGATGATAAGTCCATCTTAAATGTCCAGCCCTTACTTTGTAATCATGTCCTCTTGTTCAAGTCACTCCTATAAATGTAAACATCCCAATATCTGCACTGTAAAGCTCCCTTGGTATCATATATATTTGAATAAGATCATCTTTCTTCTAAACTCAAAGGAATCTAAGCCTAAAGGGCCTGTCCCACCAGCATGCAACTCTATGCGATTAGCACGACCTAACGTGGTCGCTTGAACCGTCCGGCGTCGCGGGGCCGGTCCCACTTCGATCGCCGGAGCCGTGCAGAATTGTGCGGAGTTCGTCCCCACACCGCGCGGGGCTCCGAAAAACTGACTATGTCCAAACATTCCACACGGCAATGGCTTGTCAGCTCGCAGTCGCCTCCACGCATTACACAGCGCCCCGACATCGTGCCTCCGTGAACCTATCTGTAGGTGCCTCCGTGACCCTCTGTGTGTGTGGCTCCGTGGCCCTGTGTGTGTGTGTGCCTCTGTGCCCCTCTCTGTTTGCCCCTCTCTGTCCTGGCGAACTTACCTTAGACTTTGCTCCAAGTTCACTTTGCGCCACGTTGCGCCACTCACCCGACCACCGCACGGCCCTCGCTGCCGGTTTGGTCGCGCTTGCCGCATGCAGGCGCAAGCTGGTGGGAACGGCCCTGTACAGGGGATCACCCGACCTCCGCGCGGCCCCCGCTTCTAGTTTGATCGCGTTCATCGCATAGAGTTGCATGCTTGTAGGACAGGCCCTTAAGGCACAAGGAACTACAGCTGCTGGAATCTTGCACAGTACAGTCTGAAGAAGTGTCCTGACCTAAAACATTAACCATGTCCTCGAGCTATGCTGTATGAACCGCAGAGTGAGCAGTGTGTGGTGAAAACTCATCAGAATAATGTAATCTTAGTGCCAATGATTTTAGTTAAAAGAAAGGTGAGAAATGTTTGCATGTTTTGGCATAAGTACACACTAGTTTTTTAGTATTGTATCGCTCTATTATCTGGATTTGGAAGAGATTTGTCTGTGATGTGATACCGTATAATAAGGACACAATATCCATTCTTAGTTTGTAGGCTGAGCGGGAAACAGGCTGTTCGGCCCACTGAGACTGCACTGACCAGCGATCACCCGTACACTAGTTGTATCCTACATACTAGGCGCAATTTACAGAAGCCAATTAACCTATAAACCTGCCTGTCTTTGGAATGTGGGAGGACACCGGAGCACCCGGAGAAATCCCAAGTGATCAGACACCATACAGACAGCACCCGTAGACAAGATCGAATGCAAGTCTCTGACGGTGCAAGGCAGCAACTCTACCGTTGCACCACTGTGCAGCAGAATGCTAATATGAGTCGGGCTGGACAACAAATGTCACGTCTTTATACTTACTTTAGCTGATACAATCTTTACTGAATTGTGCCAATAGTGCCAAAAATAATCTTAGCTGACCATTCTTACCGGGGACAATGTGATACAGTCCTGTCCTATCAGAGTAATAATGCAGAAGCATGGAATTGTCTTCGTTTTTTTCCACCCTGAAGGATGGTGCGTTCATGTCCTAATAATATGAATTAAAAAATTAATATCTAATCACCGTCTGATTGCATTTATTAATTGCACTAATTTCACGGTCTTTACTCCAACATTACTCAGTAATAAAGTCATCCTTGATCCTGAGAGACTGTTTAAGAAGACTCAATAACAGCCAACTGTCTCATTAAATGGATTTCACCTGATTTACAATCCAAGATTGATTTCAGCAGTGGGGTGATGTTTTTGTTTGGGAATTAAAATATGATACGTGGATCCTTCTCAGTGAAAGATATAAATATTTGGTCTGAGAATATTATGGGTACTCCCATTGCACACAAATTAATGGTATGTCAAATCTTAACTGCTTACTGTTCAACAATTGACAAGAAATGTTATTAGCTTAATTGTACTTCTCAAGTTGTATTCATACATAACAATAATGGATTTGATTTAATCAACCAAATATGACATTTGTGGAAATCCATTACCATTTTACACAGTAACTAACTTCATAATTTGTTTACCCTATTATTTAATGCATACTTGTTCCCAAAGGTACATGTCCAACTCATTTAAGTCTGTGAAACCTAAGTGCATTGGATGGGAAAGCTGGGGTCAGTACAGATTAAGACTGTTGCAAACCAAGACATTGGTTCTTAAAGAGTACAGAGCACTAATAAATCTACCTATAACAATACAGGAGGCCATTTAGCCCATCGGGTCACTCAGCCAACTGACAGCAGAACAGATCCGTCAAGCACATTCCCCCTCCTTACTTCCCAATTTAGCATCTCTTAGATGCCGGTCAAGTTCCCTTTCATTATTTTTGTTACTTTACAACAATCAATCAAAACCCACGCAGGTCACGGGGAGAATATACAAACTCTGTACAGACAGCACCTGTGGTCAGGATCAAACCCGGGTCTCAGGCACTGTAAGGCAGCAATTCTACCTCTGCGCCACCACGCCATGATATTTTTACATGACAAGCTTACATGTAAAACAATTATTAACTGCAAATTCATAGATAATATTTTAGCAATATTAACACATTCTGCAAACTGGTTTATTCATTGCAATCCTAAAACTAAATCCTGTGGCAATAAAGTATTTGTTAAATAAACCCCTTCAATAAATATGCAAACTTACTTTGTCTTCTATTGATACCAAACAACACCAGAAAGATTCATTAAACTTGCCTGATAGGACAATGAGAGGTAACTGTGTAACGGATCAAGATTCTCGATGAAGTCAATTAGGTTTCCTCCCAGAGTACGGAGCATACGGTCGTATCCAGACATTTTGCAAAATTCAAAAAAATACTCCCCAAACTGTTTCAGCAATATTTCTGGCTTAATATCTGGGGATCACAATGAAATAAAACATGACCTGGATAAAGTAGCAACAGACTTTCAGCACCAACTTTGTATAATAATTTAAATGCAAAATGTCTCAAGGCACTGAATGGAGGGAGGGGATAAAAAAGTATAATTTAAATGAATTAGGGAAAAATAAAGAAATAAATCCTGAGTCATGGATAGAAAATCTAGGGAGGTGAATCTTAAACAAGAATAGAAGTAAGAACAAGAGTGCACCACTCAAACCCTCAAGATCAAAGGTTTCTGTAGGATGCATTGCCTCAAAAAGGCAGCGTATCATCAAAGACCTACACCTCATGCTCTGATTTCACTTCTACTGTCAGAAAGAATGTGACGACCAGGCTTAAGAATTGCTTCTTTCCAGCAACCATCAGGCTCTTGAATACTACACAGCACTAACCCCAGCAGCTGTGCACTTGTATGGGCCGTCTTTGGTTTCACTGAGGACTTTGTTTTTGCTTTAGTATTAAGGTTATTAATTTATTGATATTTTTATAATTATTTATTATCTGTATGTATTGCATTTAGAGGCCGGGTAAGCAGCGACAAGTAATAATTTCATTGTTCCTTTGTTGGTACATATGACAATTTAATCATCTTTACTGTTCCATTGTTCAATAAGATCAAGGCTGATCTTTTACTTTTGATACCACCCTTCTGTACTAATCCCATATCCCTTGATTCTCTTAACACCTAAAAATCAATTGGATCTATGTCTTTAATATATTTAATGCTTCCATAACCCTCGTGAATAAGAGTTGCTAACATTTACTATTCACGTTTTACTATTGTTTTGGCAATGTCATTGTAAACATTTGATTTGATAAAGCCTAATCCAGGAATCAGATCTCCGTAAGAACATATCGTGCCGCGTAAGAACTTTGTACATTTTAGTGAGAACACCTCTCATTCATCTGACTTGAGTATGGACACTGTCTACTCAATCTCTCCTCAGTAAACAAATACCCCATCCAGAAATCAACTTGTGGAACTTTGTTACATTTTCCCTGTTGCAGGTAATGTTGTCTTAGCTAGAGAGACCATGCTCAATGTAAATTTGCGGCTTCAAAGGACTTTGGAAACTGAAGAGAGGGAACATCAAAGAGGGGAAGTTCAGGAATGGAGCCAAATAAAGTGGGATATTGCTGTGAGCATTGCATTCAATATTGGAAAAGGGGGTAAGACGTAGAAATACATGAGAAGTCAAACGATGATCATTATATGCTTATCGTGTTTTTTAATAGTACAGTTATTAATCTCTGTAGTTCTTAAATGTTGCTCAGTTACTCCTTCATATTACAGAGAACACGTCAAAATTTGCTGTAGCGGTGTGCTGTATTATTAGACATGCTCCTGCACATTGAGGAACTGAAATTTTCAGTCGGAAACCGTCTGAACATGCTGACTAACAACTCCAGCAAGTGCAGACAACTAAGAACTTAGACAAACTGAAGGATTACAAAATGAATGGACCAAATAAGTGTAAACTAGAATGGTCAAAATCAATGGCAAATCAAGTACAGACGGATTACATCAGAGAGACAGCAAAAGTGTGAAAAGTTAAAATGTTGGATGTAAACTTTAAAACCTAATGGAAGTTATTTTTCAAATGCAAATTGGTTCATGGGTAATAATTAAAACATAATATATTGTAAAGGATAAACAGACTGAAATAGCCTAGCTATTTTCTGTGACTAATGGAGTTCATATCTACCACACATGTATGTCAAGTGTCAGTGCTTTTCAACAGTAACTAAACCACAGGATGCAATTTTGCAAAGTTCATAAGGCAAGAGTTTAACTTGGCAATTTATGGATTTCCATGTTAAACAATGAATCAGCCTGCATCTGCTGTTTATGTGACATTCGTCCATAAACAGCAGCATGTATTATTGGCCTCATTTATATTTTCATTGCCATGTATGGATGATTGTAGTTTTTTTAGGAAGCATTTGCACAACTGTTAAAAATATCAATCATCGCACAATGCAACTTCTCCAGAACAAAGCATCTCCCCAAAGATTATGTTTTAAATGTTTCCATTTGAAAATGCATAGAATAAAAGTTTTGTGATAGTGCATGTGAGAACTGCGAGATCTCTAGGCCGCTTTTCAAAAACCTGAATTTAAATATTAGGAAGTAAGGATTTTCCTCACAATGTCATCTCAACTACATACTCTCCCCGACTCAAGTAAAGGTTACCTTCCAGGGATCCTTGCGTATGTCTGATGTGACGTAAGTTGGAAATGGAAGTACAACTGTGCACATGAAAATTTACTATTCCACCTGGTCTCCACTTCGGAGCTTCCACATGGTCTACGTGGAAGCTCCAAAGTGGAGACTAGGTGGGAGCTCCAACGTGGAGACCAGGTGGGAGCTACAACACGGAGACCGCAGGGGAGCTTTGAAGTGGAGACCACAGGGGAGCTCTGATATGGAGACCAGGTGGGCATTAGTGCGCTTAAACAATTGCTTTCGTAAGTGCAAGTTTACGTAAGTCACCTATTAAGTAAGTTGGAAATGCCTTCATTACATTTATGTTTGTTAGGAACAAACTGCCATCTAATGTGCGACTTAAGTAATAATTTAAATTTATTATGAAGTTAGAAGTGCAATGTTGCCCAGGTAGTGTAACAATAATATGGAACGTACCTAATAATTCGCACGCTTCCTCAACTAATCGTAGTGTATTATCATCGGAATAAACTTTAAAAGTCAAAAAGGTGTCTGGGACTCCAGCTGCTATTCTGTAAAGATAGGAATGTTAGTTTGAAAATAAAATTACGATACATCAGTTTCATAATTATTTGCATCTTTATGATTGTTAAAGCAATCACAATTGTTTCTGTACTCGTACAGACAAGTGCCTGCACAAGAAATGTCATGGGTCACACACAGTCTCAAGTTGAAGCAATTAAAAAAAACTAGAGGACTTAGCGAGTCAGGCCAAATCTCTGGAGGGAAGGAACATACGACATTTCAGATTGGGACCCTTCTTCAGGCAGGGAAGCAAAGCAGCAAAAGGGAAGGGGGAGGTGAGGCAAGGCCTTGCAAGTGATAAGTGGATACAGTTGAGATCACAATGATTGGAGATGGGTGAAGAAAGTTACAAAGGTTAGAGGTGAAAAGGAGATAAAAGGATATCAGAAAGGAAGAGGTGTGAAATATAATGCCGGAGGGAAGAATATGAGTGAAATGGGAAATACATGAGGGGAAAAGAGAGGGGATAAAAAGGAAATATGAGACTTGGGGATGGGGATAAGTGTCCGAAGTGGGGAAAGGAGCAGGATGATTTGGGTGTTGGGGATGGGGGGATAAATGTGCGTGCACTGGGGTGGAGGTGGGAACAGGGAAAAGAGAGGGGGATTTTCTTCTTCTTTCGTATGGCGTGCACAGCCTAAAGTTGTCGGACAAATTGTTCTATTTGATCTTATTTGATTGTGCACGCCAGGTTGATTGCATTTGTCGAAACAGGGCGGACCACGTGAAAGGTTGCAATCTCCCACCCCAGAGAGGGGGATAGGATGGTATGACTTGAATTTGGAGAATTCAATGTTCACACCACTGGGTTTTAAGCTACCCAAGCAGAATATGAGGTGCTGTTCTTCCAGTTTACTCGTGGCCACACTTTGGCAATGGAGGAGCCCAAGAAACAGAAATGTTAGTATAGGAATGAGAAGGCGAGTTCAAATGGTTAGCAACCAGGACATCCAACCGTCCTTGGTGGACAGAACGCAAATGTTCAGTGAAACGGCTGTTAATCTATGCCTGCCGTCATCAGTGTAATGGAGGCCACATCCGGACCATAGAATGCAGCAGATGAACACTTGCTCATAGATGCTGCCTCACCCGCTGAGTTTCTCCAGCATTTTTGTCTACCTGCTAAAGATAAGTGTCGGCTTACTTTGAAGGTGAGTGTGGCCACTTAGTTAGAGTGCCTATCTTACTTAAACTAATACAAACAAATAAAGTATCTATAAGGTGTAAGCAAAAATAGTTGCAACTTCTACACTTTCAAAATGCTGGGTATAGCTGTGTTCTAATCAATCTTAACAAGATTATCAGGAGTGGTCTCAGTCCAAAACGTTTTGTGTGCTTACAAAGATTCTATTCTATTTCAATGTTTTATTTTTATCATGTCAAATTGAACATACAACATAAATTGAACAAATTTAACATTGAGTGCAGGTATAACTTTAATAATCCAGACTGTATATCTAAGGCACATATTGCCCTCATGCTTCTGAAAGTGCCAACCGTTGTTTTCTTCGAATATCATTTAGATGTAAACATGGTAGCTGGACAATTCTTGGTTATATTTTGGTTTGGGCACGAAGAAAATAAACGACTAATTTAGCAGAGGAATTATCAGAAACTACCTCAGTTTCTCCCATACTTCTTCTCCATATTTTTCTGTGATGGAAGACTTCAAGCACGTGTTAATAAATCCATACTATAAAAAGAAACAATGGATCAGGCAAATCATTGCTTAATGTAAGATGGACACAAAATGCTGGAGTAACGGGACAGGCAGCATCTCTGGAGAGAAGGAATGGGTGACATTTCGGGTCGAGACCCTTCTTCAGACATCCCATCGCTTAATGTAGTTCAGTTTCTGTTTCGTTTATTGTCACGTCTAACGTGGAACAGTGAAAAGCATTTGTTGCGTGCTATCCAGTCAGCGGAAAGACAATACATGATTACAATCGGGCCATTTACAGTGTATAGATACATGATAAGGGAATAACGTTTAGTGCAAGGTATAGCCAGCAAAATCTGATCAAGGATAGTCCAAGGGTCACCAAATAGGTAGATAGCTGTTCAGCGCTGCTCTGGTTGTGGTAGGATGCTTCAGTTGCCTGGGAAGAAACTGTCCCTGAAACTGATGGTGTGCGTTTTCACACTTCTATACCTTTTGCCTGATGGGCGAATGGCGAAGAGGGAGTGGCCAGGGTGCGACTGTTCCTTGATGATGCTGTTGGCCTTGCAAAGGCACAAGAGAGTTCAGATGTTGGAATCTAGAGCAAAAAATATATATTCTGCTGGAGGAACTCAACGAGTGAGGAAGTATCTGTGGAAGGAATGGACGGACGACGTTTCTGGGTCGGGACCCTTCTTGAGACACATTGACAGAAAAGGTTGTAGATGCTGGAATCTCAAGGAAAGCAACTCATGGTCCACGCAGTATCTGTGGCGGGAAATGGACAGAGTCGGTGCCCTTTACCAGCAATGTTCCTTTGCTTAACCTATCTTCATATTAAAACTTTGTTTATATTTACATTGGTTGGGATCACTATATTTGAAGGGAGGAATAACATTTTAAATGCTCCTTTTTCATGTCAGAAGCATCAACTCCCCTTTCTCACGCAGTTGCTTCACCTCGATCTGGAACCAATTTTCTCATGAACATCTCTGGTCACTATTTTTTATGTGTGAAAACGTTAAGAGGGTTTGTAGTCACACTAGAACGTGCAATACAATATATGCGTTGCATATCTCCGCCGTCTGCGTTGGTTTTTGACCACTGACCTTTATAACATAGACTGCACTTTTGCATCAGAAAGTTGCCCAAGAGGAAATTAATCTTCAATTTGTGTTTCCGCTGCTCGCCATTTTATGGTGCACTTTCCATGCACGCATAGTTTAAATGTGAATTTGCAACAGGATCGAATAAAGAATTTCAAAGCAGATGCCCAGATATCATATCTGTTTGTAGTAGCAATATGTGTAATTCTTTCCAGAGAAATAAACCACAACACTTCACACAGGGCAAGTCTAACCCTTTGCTCACACGACGTTGTGACATGACCCATATATCTTTAGACTTGCATACATACAGTACTTTGAACAACAACCTCCTACCCCGCACACTGCCAAGCAAGGTCGAGGAAGTGTTCCTCTTACACACACACACATACACATACATACAATTTGCAGCACACACACAATTCATGTAAAAAGAAAAACAAGTGACCTCTCTTGGCAAGTGGACACTGGTTGAGAATTAATTTCACGGTCCAGTGAAATGCACAGGCGTTCAATGTTGTAAACACTTACCATTTTGAAGCAAGAGACTAGGATTTAAGTCCATCCACTTGGTGATTTGCGGGACAGTGAGGCATCGTGTTGCGGGCACGCTGGCAGCTTGGTTGAAATGTCACATCGCACCTGTATAATTACTGTAATGACATCGCCACGCGCTCTATGATCTTTGGTTTCCAGTGGTGCAATGGAAGCTTTGCCCGACCGCTGGGTTTTCCTCACTTTGCACCCGCCCCTGGAGAGTTTCCGTGGACTTTTGCATCAGCGGTTCTGGACGCCCTCTGCTGAGCATCTGGGGCGGCTGTCAGTCAACCCGGCTGCTTGCAATCTGCATCCTTGGCCGATCGAAGATGGGAAGCAATTCATGTAATTCATTGATGGAGAGGGAGTGTTAGAGGCGGCGCAGAGTGTGAAGCGAGTGGCGGAATATTGAGCAGTTTCAAACCAAGTGCAGGCAGCAAAACAAAGAGAGCGGAGAGGAACGAGAGCAAGACAAAGAGAAGTACGAGATACAGTTTAATGTATCTTGAATTGAATTGAATTGAATACATTTTATTCGCCAAGTATGTATACATACAAGGAATTTGCCTTGGTGCTTTGCTCGCAAGTAACAACACGATATACAGTAGACAATTACAAATAAAACATTATAATTTAAACATGTGATGAATTAAATAAAATACCAGAGCACAATGAGTAGCAATGTTACAAAATTTTGAAATTTAAAAAATCAAGTCTGCAATTTATCCCATCAGATAAAGCATAAAAAGAAGTTTAATTTGACACCTAATTCACTTTCATATCTTCAGTATTAAGAAAGTTATGGCCATTTTCATACTCGGAAATTAGCATCTTGTTCCCCATTGCCTTTCAATTAACTCAAAAGCTGTGATCTGGATCAGTTAAAAGCCCATAACTTTCTTAAAAATTAATAGAACTCAATGAAATTTTCACTTATTATAGATTGAAGCATTCGGAAACAAATATGAAACAATCTTACTTGGATGACCTGAAATTAAAGCATATAATTAGTTAGTTATCTAATTGTAGCTAATTACAAAATTCAATGAGTAGATCTAAACATCTATCCATTGCTTAAGAAAAGATAAACTTTTTTTTAAATTGCCTAAGTGTCCAAATAACATTCACACAATAATCCACAATATAACATAATTTTTAAATCTCATTTTCATGAAATTCTGGGCCAAATGGAAGGAATTTAGTGTTTAATGCCTGTAAATTAATGGCCATTTAAATGAACTAGCGAGTGGGTTTTAGTGGAATGCGGTGGATTGGAACGTTGCGGTTAGCGGTGAAGTCGGGAGGAAACATACTGTTTGTTCATACATTTTTTTGGACCCCATTTCGCAACATGAAAATATTATTAAGGCCTCCCGAAAAACCAACTTTTAATATAAAAATAAACTATTTACCTTTTTTTCTTCCCTACTCAAAATCCTTCCGGTTGTCGGTTCTCACGGCTTTTGAAGGTGATTTTTAAATTACTCTAGTTAACAAATAATTTAGAGTAATTTAAAAATACCTTCATTCATGAAATGTCGGAGCGATTTTTCTTCCGCAACGAAATCGCCCGACATTCATCGATTTTTCCTGCCTGTGGAAAAACGGCACTTTAAGCCCGCCCCCCTCTGAAAGGCGCCAAAGTCGCGCACACGGGGAGCGGCAGAACTGCAGCGCTGCTCAAGGTAAGTTTTGTAACATACCTACAATGAGGCTACAGACTTTTGGCTGTTGTGTAGAGCTACTGCTCGTGGGGGAAAAAAAGCTGTTTTTATGTCTGGCTGTGGCGGCTTTGGCAGTCTGGAGTCGCCTTCCAGAGGGAAGTGCTTCAAAGAGTTTGTGGCCTGGGTGAGAGGGTTCAGAGATGATCTTTCCCGCTCGCTTCCTGGCCCTTGCAGTGTACAGTTCGTCGATGGGGGAAGTTTGCAGCCAATAACCTTCTCAGCTTATCGAACGATGCGCTGCAGCCTCCGTATGTCATGCTTGGTGGCTGAGCCAAACCAGACCATGATGGAGAAGGTAAGGACAGACTCTGTGATGGCATTATAAAACTGGACCATCATTGCCTGTGGCAGATTGTGTTTTCTCAGCAGCCGCAGGAAGTAAATCCTCTGTTGGGCCTTTTTGGCTGTGGTGTCGATGGTAGCCTCCCATTTAAGGCTTATCTTGTGTATTCAGACTGTTGGCAGACCAATGTCCCCCGTGGGATAAATAAAGTTCTATCATTTCGTATTGTACCATATTGTAGGAAGTATAAAGTTGATTTCATGCATTACAGTACTCCAATACTAGAATAAACATGTATAAGAAGGGTCTCGACCCGAAACGTCATCCATTCCTTCTCTCCAAAGATGCAGCCTGACCTGCTGAGTTACTCCCGCATGTTGTGTCTATCTTCGGTTTAGACCAACATCTGCAGTTCCTTCCCACATGTTTAAAATACATTTATGTGGAGCAAGGAACTACAGATGCTGGTTTAAACTGAAGATATACACAACAATCTGGAGTAACTCAGTGGGACAGGCAGCATCTGTGGATAGAAGGAATGGGTGACGATTTTGGTCGAGATCCTTCTTCAGATGACCCGAAACATCACCTATTCCTTTTCTCCAGAGATGCTGTCTGACCCGCTGAGTTACTCCAGCTTTTTATGTCTATCTAAAAGACATTTAGATAACTACTCAGATTGGAAGGCATGGGGCAATATGGACTTGATTCAGGCAAATGATTAGCAAGGCAGGCAGGAGAATTGAGAGGGAAAGATAGTTCAGCCATGATCGAATGGCAGAGTAGACGTGTTGGGCCGAATGGCCTATTTCTGTTCCTAGGACTTATGAATTTATGAAATGGGATGAGTATTGATTGGCATCAAGGTCAATATGGACTTCCGGTGGTGCTATGGGAAGCTGAAACGTTGGTCATTTAGCTCCGCTCCGCAAAATGCGCAAAAACCCCCAAAAATACAAAACGGACTGAAGAAATCACTTACCGGCAGATGCCCGTTGTCGCGTAAGCGACGTCAGCAGAAATCAACCCAACTCCGGTATTTTAAATGAGAAGACGGTACCAGAAAAGGAATCTTCCCACGCCGCCTCTTAGAAGACCCAAAACACATGGGAAAAAACTACAAGACGAAGGTGAGGAAGTTTCTCAAGGCTCTGAGGAAGAAGTCTCTACTCTGACTATGGAACAAGAACAAGAGTAAACATTAAGACAAGCCTTGGTGCAAGATATCAAAGAGTTACTGGCTGAAAAGCTCGAGAAGCTGGACCCGAAACTGGGTCAACAACTTACTGCTGTAAAGTTTAACATTGCTGCTGGAATATGTGAGAAGATTGACACGGTACAAGTTTGCATAGAGGAGGTGAATTCCTCTCTGAAGGAAGAAATTAAAAGGATTGAAACGGATATCCACAACAAGTTAGAACCCATTATTATCACTTCAAAAAAACACAGTGATGCCATCAGAGAGTTGGAATCTGCAGCCACAGAGATCACTCAGACAGCACAAAGACTGAAGATGGAATTGGAGCGTGTTTCTGGGCAATTGGCCAAGATGACCGAAAAATGTCTAGATCTTGAAGGCGTTTCTAAACGTCAAAATCTAAGGATTGTCGGGGTGAAGGAACGAAAAGAAGATGGAAAAGACACTCGTGATTTTGCGGCCAAATTACTCCAAGAGGTACTTAATCTGGATGAGAGACCAAAACTCGACCGGGCGCATGGAGCTCTGTGAGCCCGACCAGGATCTGCAGCTTCACCAAGACAGCTGATTTTGAAGCTACACCATGCCTCAGTTCTTGAAGACATCATGAAGAAAATGGCAAACCAAAGAAATCTGATTTTTGAAGGGGAAAACATATGAACCTTCAGAGACTATCCAGCCGAAGTCGTTAAGAAAAGAGCACTCTTCACCAAGTCGAGAGTCATTTTGAGAGACATACAAGATCTCAGATACGGCCTAATGTACCCAGCCAAACTCAGGGTCACATATAAAGGGACTGAACGCTTCTTCACCGATCCTGAGGAAGCATTTAAGTTTGCTCAAGATACTGCAAAGGATAAGTAGGATAAGTAACATTTTTGCATAGTTTTGTCACAAAGGTACATTAAGCTTACTTTACGAGGCTATTTAAGAGGACTATATCTGATGTACCCTGAAGTTATACTGTGTGTTTAAGTCATTCTTTCTGTATTCTTTTATAGAGGGGTTATAAAAGTTATAAGGGTTTACAAAGGACTTATAATTATTTTATACTGTATGTATTTATACTGGTTTTAAACTTAAAATGTTCTTATAATATGACCGATATTATAGAATAAGGGATGTTAAGTCTGGGCGAAGTTTAGAGATAGAAATGGAATGCATGTGAAAACTTGGGGAGGCGCAGTGAGGCTGAGGGGGAGGGAGGGAGAGAGAGAGATTACTCTCTCCCTGTACACCACAGCTGTGTCAACAATGTCATCGAAAGGGAGAATTAGTGAGAATTAGTTAGGAAGTCATGGAAAGATAGGGGAGTCAATCAGTGACGGGAGAAGGCGGGAGGCCCAGGGAGAGGGCAGAGGTTAATAGAGAGAGAGGGGTCGAGTAAGTGTTGACAGGTACTGAGTAAGTTGCAGCAAGATGTGGGGAAGTCTAGAGATTGTATTGGAACGTGTGGGGAAGCTGCCGGGGAGCTGAAGGGTGTTTGAGAGGGAAGGAGAGAGAGTACTCGCTCCGTCTATGCAACTGCTGGTGGTAGTAACAAATTACTTTAAGTCTACCGACTTTGAATCGGATATTTATTTGACATATCAATTTCAGTAAGCTAGTTAATAAGTCCTATATATTAATCTAATTACCAAATATTCTCCTGGTAATCACTGTATAAAATGATATCTAATCTTTTGGAAATCTGGCTCTCCAGATGAATTTATATACTGACCTTGTTTTTTTCTATTCTGTTCTGTTCAGTCCTTTTTTTTTAATCCTGTAAGGAGCAGAGCTAATTGAAATTAACATCTTACGGAAGTTTACAAGAATCATTCCATCAGGGGGTGGTATGCACCAGCAGCACGTCTATATGCTGTGATTTTTCACTTTATAGCTTTTTTACTGCATTCTCCATCTATCTTTCTTAAGGCACTTTTTCCTGGGAGATACCCGCAGGGGATTTGAATTTTGCTCACCCACCCAGCAACTAAAAGTCTTATTTTAAATATTGTGTTACATTTGAAACAAAGGAAACCATGTAAGCTTTAATGCAAGACGATCCCTCCAGGAAAACTGGAGGATTTACTTTTTGTAGTTGGAATGTTAGGGGCGTTAATGAGCCAATTAAAAGGGGAAAGGTTTTAGCCCATCCAAAATCTATTAATACTGATATAATATTTTTACAGGAGACGCATCTTAAAGATGGAGCTCATAACAGGCTGAAGGCTAACTGGATTGGTCAATTATATCATTCTACTTTTCTTTCTAAAGCTAGAGGTACTGCAATCATAATTTGTAAAGATATACCATTCAAACACAAAGCCACCATAGCCGATTAGGAGGGTAGGTACATTATAGTATCTGGGGAGTTATACTCAATCCCACTTACTATGGTGAATATCTACACCCCTAATTTTGACAACCCACAATTGTTTAATAAAATAATCAACATAATCTCAGACTCCACCCAGCAAAATCTGATAATTGGAGGAGACTTCAATTGTGTACTGGACCCATATCAAGATAAATCTTCACAGCAAAGGAGATACAATACAAAATCGAAATCCAGTGAACTTCTAAACACTTACATAAAACATACAAACATAACCGACGTATGGAGGATCGTTAATCCATCCGGAGGAGAATATTCAGGTGTTCACAAAAAGTATACACGTATTGATTATTTCCTGGTGGACGCAAAATTGATCCCTTTTACAATCAATCCCAAATATCATAATAACATCATTTCTGATCACTGCCCATTAACATTCTCCTTAAAACTAGAAGGAATGCGTAATCAAAAAATGATCTGGAGATTCAATCCACAAATATTAACTGACCCAACTTGTTGTGATTATCTGAAGCAACAGATGGAACTATTTTATGAGAGAAATGACACACCTGGAATTTCGTCCTCTTTATTATGGGAATCTTTTAAGGCCTTTATTAGAGGTTCTATTATTTCATATCAAGCTTATCAAAATTTAAAAAAAACAGGTCAGAACAATTGGAATTAGAAAAACAGATTGAACAGCTTGATTTAGAAAATGCCACCGATCCATCTACTGTTAAACACAATAAGATAGCAGCATAAAAATTCAAGTTGGTGAATTTGGTGATAAACCACATAAACTTCTGGCACGTCAGCTGAGAAAAATGGAAAAAGATCACACCATTCAAAAAATTAGATCAGAAAAAGGTGAGCTGCTTACACTCCCTAAAAATATCAATGAAAGATTTTTAAAATTCTATAAAAATTTATACGTATCTAAAACTTCAGTCGAAACCATACAGATTAAAATCTTTCTTGACAATTGCAACCTTCCATCATTCAATGAGGTGGAACGAGAAGAATTAGGAGCGGAGGTTACAGTAAAAGATATTGATGAGACTATTAAATTACTGAATAATGGCAAAATGCCAGGTCTAGATGGGTTCAGTAATGAATTCTATAAAAAATTTAATGGATTAATTTCTCCACGTTTACGAGCCCTTTTTTAAAACCACGCATTAAAGGACAGACGTTACCACAAACTTTAGCCGAATCAACCATTACATTGATACCCAAAAAAGATAAAGATCTTGAAGTGCCAGGATCATGTAGAGCAATAGTTCTTCTAAATACAGATCCGAAAATATTAGCTAAAAGTCTGGCAAGAAGACTAGGTACGTATATTAGTAAACTAATACACTCTGACCAAACTGGGTTTATACCTAAGAGACATTCGTTCAATAACTTGAGACGTTTATTTAATATAATGTATTCACACAGAACGATAAACAAAGACTTATCAATTATTTCTTTAGATGTAGAAAAAGCATTTGACCAAGTAGAATGGGAATATCTCTTCACAGTATTGCAAAAATTCCAACTAGGAGGAAATTTTATTTCATGGATAAAGTTGTTATATAACAATACGACTGCCAAAATACTGACTAATCAAAGTCTGTCACCTAAATTTTAATAAAAATTAATTACTGACTAATCAAAGTCTGTCACCTAATAAAAAAATAGATAACATTGTCAATAGTTTTATTTGGGATTATAAAAATCATAGAATAAGTAAAAAACATTTATGTAAATCAAAAATAAATGGAGGATTAGCACTTCCAAATTTTTTGTACTATTTTTGGGCAGTCCAGATTAAGGATATGAATTTTTGGTGGGTAAATTTGGATCACGAACCAACGTGGTTAAAGATGGAAAAGGAAGATTGTTTACCTTTTAATGTAAGTTCAATTCTTTTTGCGCCAAGAGAAATACAAAATAAAATTTATAGGAACAACCCTATAATTCATAGCAATAGACGTATTTGGAAACAAATAGTCAAGACTTTATGTTTGGATAATTTGTCACTTAAACTACCAATTATGAATAACCCTCTATTTAAACCCTCTATATTAGATAGGGGGTTTAGACAATGGGAGGATTTAGGTATTTATAGGATTGAACATCTGTATAGAAAGGGAAAATTTCTTTTATTTCATGAGTTACAAGAAATTTATGGGTTACCACCACATAATTTGTTTAGGTATCTACAAATTAGAGATTATATTAAGTCTAACACACAAGATTATAAAATTAAAGAACCAGGATTATTAGATGAAGTATTTAATAAACATCCAAATTCAGAAAAATTTATAGCTTATATTTATAATCTTATTTTGGATAGGGAGAATCCAACAACAGAAATATACCGTCAAGCATGGGAAAATGAAATTGGTTTATCTATAACAAAAGATTCTTGGGAAGAAAGTTTACAACGCATACATCGCTGTTCATTAAACGCGAGGCATACATTGATACAATTTAAAGTTTTATATAGGTTACATTATTCAAAAACCAAATTAAATAGAATTTTTCCTAATGTCTCTCCTATTTGTGATAAATGTCAGAATTTAGAGGCTAATTTAATACATAGTTTTGTAACGTGTTCAAAACTTAGTTATTATTGGACAGAAATCTTTAGAGTTATATCTGAAGTTCTTAGAGTTAAATTGGATCCAGAACCAAAGTTAATAATATTAGGAATTCCGGATTCACAATGCGTATTAACAGTAAATCAAAGAATTTTCTTAGATTACTGTTTGATAATAGGGAAAAAAATAATATTGAAATTTTGGAAGGGAACATTAACCCCCATAATTAAAATGTGGACAGCAGAGATGTTGGAGACTTTGTATTTGGAAAGAATCAGATTTGTCCTAATGGACAAATGTGAAATCTTTGAACAAATATGGTCTCCATATATACAATATTTGAAGGGCTAGCTGTTCTTGGCATTACTACTCAATGGGTACTAGACAGGATTTGACGAAAAAAATATGGATTTTCTAATTGGGTTTTGTGTACACGTCTCCGCAACACGACGTTATAATTACAATACATTTTGTTGTTTCTATCTTAAATATTCATATTATACCATATATTGTTCATAAAGGTGAATTATATATATATACTGAATAGATATATACTAAGTAGTGTTTGTTTTCTTTTTCTTTTTTTTTCTTTTTTTTTTTTTCTCTTTGACTTTTTATCTTTTTTTATTAGTTAAACACAATTATTTTCTTTCTTTTTTTTTTTTTTCGATTTAAAGTCTATTCCTTTTTTCTTATTCTTTCTTTATTTCTAAAAAACAGAAGATAATAATAGCGAATATGATAGTTGTACATTTACTGAATTACGTTGGTATTTGTAAATTTGTTTTACTACTTGGAAATTACTATAACTAATAAAAATATTATTAAAAAAAATAATAAAATAAAATAAAATTAAAAAAAAAAAAAAAAAAGCTCAGCCTTGCTATAGTCCATACTTGCTATATCTTGAGCAAGTTATCGTGTGACCTTAGCCAGCTTACAAACTAATAAACTACTTAAACTGAAAAAAAATAAATAAATAAATAAATAAATAAAAAATTCCAATTATTCAGGGGCATAGACAAGGATGTGCTCTATCACCAATGTTATTTGCCCTTGCTGTAGAACCCTTAGCTGAAAGTATAAGAGTACATCCGAGCATTCATGGCTATAACACTAAACATACTAATAATAAGATTTTGTTATATGCAGACGATGTACTTTTATATATTACCAACTCCCAAGTCAGTATTCCAAATATACTAAACCTCATAGAACAATTCGGTTCCTTTTCAGGGTATAGAATAAACTGTAACAAAAGTGAAATTATGCCAATAAAACCTCAAGACCTTTCACATCTCCTAAAATTTCCTTTTAGAATTGCCACAAAAAAATTGAAATACCTTGGAGTTTACGTGACTAGACAATATACCTCTTTATTTCAACCCATTAATCGCTAAATTAAATGCCCTCATTCAATTTTGTAAAACACTTCCGATTTCCCTTATTGGTAGAATAAATGCCATATAGATGATTTCCTTCCACAACTCCTTTACCTATCTCAATCAATACCGATTTGCCTCCCTAAAAACTTTTTTTTTTAAACTTGACTGTGATTACATACTTTATCTGGGATTATAAAACTCATAGAATTCATAAACTACATTTATGCAAACCTAAAGAAATCGGTGGATTGTCTCTCCTTAATTTTCTTTTCTATTACTGGGCAACTAATATTAAAAATTTAATTTACTGGATGGATGATACATGTCAACTAGTAAACTGGTTAAAAATGGAGAGGGAAGATTGTTCGTCTTTTAATATAGACGCGATTCTTCTCTCTCCAATACATCTGAAGAAATCAATGTCTGAAAAAAATCCAATAATTCTTAGCACCCTACGAATTTGGAAACAGTTGAAATCAACTTTCAAATTGAGAAATTTCTCTCCTCTTACCAATCGCCAACAATCCCTCGTTTAAACCGTCTACTTTAGATAAGGCGTTTGCACAATGGGAAAGCCTAGGAATTAAAAAGCTGAGAGATCTTTATGAGAAGGGGATCTTCCTCTCGTTTAAAGAATTGCAGGTAAAATATCATTTGAAAGTTAGTAATTTTTTTAGATATCTTCAAATCCAAGACTATGTGAAAACACCCATGCAAGACTCAACCTATGGACCAGATATATTAGACGAATGCATGAATAGAAAGGCGGATACAAGTAAGTTAATATCCTATTTTTACAATACCCTTTTTTAAAAAAAGGTCAGTATGGACGAGGTGGGACGGAAGGGCCCATTTCTGTGCTGTACCATTGGATGATAAAACCGGCTGTCTGAGACATCAAGCTTGTAAAAGATTGCAAACATTTAGATAGCATGGTAATTCTAAAAATATATTTGCACAGGAATGTTTAAAAAAACTAACTTTTTCAGGTGTTTATTAGTGCACAGATGTGGGAATCAAATTTGACCACATGTTGGAGGGGCACTCTGACACCTACATATTATTTACATATTTATGCATAGAAGTTGGGAGGTCATGTTGCAGTTATATAAGACATTGGTGAGTCCGCATTTTGAGTATTGTGTTCAGTTCAAGGCACCATTCTATAGGAAAGGTATTGTCAAGCTGGAAAGAGTGCAAAGATTTACAAGGACGTTATCAGGACACGAGGCCTGAGCTATAGGGAGAAGTTGAGTAGCTAGGACTGTATTCCGTGGAGTGCAGGGGGATCTTATAGAGGTGTACAAAATCATGAGAGGAATAGATCAGGTAGACACAAAGAGCAGGGGAATCAAGAACCAGAGGACATAGGTTTAAGGTGAGGGGGAAAGATTTAATAGTAACATAAGGGGTATTTATTTTACACAATGGGTGGTGGGTATATGAAACAAGCTGCCTGAGGAGGTAGTTGAGGCAGGTATTAAGGCAACATTTGAGAAACATTAGACATGCATAGTTAAGTTTTGAGTGATATGGGCCAAATGCAGGTAGATGGGTCTAGTGTAGATAGGACATGTTGGTATGAGTGGGTAAGTTGGGCCGAAGAGCTGTTTCCATGCTGTATGATTCTATGACTCTATTTACATGTGGAATTTTATGTCCTTGACTTGCTTAATGGTTGTTTTCCTGCTACCATTCCCATCTGGCACACACTTCCAGTCTAATAAATAGGCACAGAATACTACACACGTTTAATGCAGAACTTCATGTCAAGTAACACGTCTAAAAGAGATGACCAATTTGTGTAGCACATTTCACAATTTCTGTGTTTAACTGGGCATTGCATGCACCAGAATTCCATGCTCAGAACAATGTATTTATAAAGGCATGCATTTCTAACTCCATCATTACTTCTAATGTAGAATTTGGCCAACCACATAATCCTTACCCATTGACATGTTACTTGTGATCATTATGACAATAAGTCAGGAGGAGGTACTAATGCCCACATATAATCACATCAATGAAAAACATTTCTATATTTTGCTCCAAGATGTCTTGTTTCTCCAAATAAGCAATCAAGGGATATGGAGGGAAAAGCAGAAATCGGGCACTCATTTCGGATGATCAGCCATGATCATATTGAATGGCGGTGCTGGCTCGAAGGGCCGAATAGCCTGCTTCTGCACCTATTTTCTACATTTCTATGTTTCTAATATTGTCTTTGAAGATCAATTAAAGGAATTTGTTTGGCCACTCATGAAAGAGTATGCTGACTGTTTCTGAGTATCGAGCCTTCTCTGTTTTGGTATTTGAACACTTGAAGTTTACTTGGTTTTTGCCAGGAGTATTTGCCTGTCACCGGCCCTACAATCAAGAAGTCAAGAGTCAAGAGTGTTTTATCATCATTTGTCCCAGACAGAACAATAACATTCTTACTAGCGGCAGCACAACAGAACTTTGTTCCCTGTAAACAATATAATAAACGAGAAAAAAAGTTCAGTATACACACACATACACTCACATGGTGAATCTGTGTGATTCATAGCCAAAGGGTGCAGTGGAGGCCAAGTCAATAGATATTTTTAAAGGCAGAGATAGATAGATTCTTGATTAGTACGGGTGTCAGGGGTTATGGGGAGAAGATAGGGGAATGGGGTTGAGAGGGAACCTTAGATCAGTCTTGATTGAATGTCAGACTTGATGGACCGAATGGCCTAATTCTGCTCCTGTCACTTATGAACTTATGAACATGAACACACATAGAAACAAACAAACAAGGCATACCCCTCGGGCTCTGTGCTGGCCATTATTCATTCTTCGGTCTGTTGGTTAAGGATGTGCTGTGCTATAAGACCTATCTCCACGGGTCTACTGGACAAGGCACCCTGCATTTTCACACTGTTATTTATAAACACCAAATTTGCTCTCATCTCAACTACACACTAGACCAGAAACACACACACAAAGATTTCCCACGGGATTTCACATCGTTACAAAATCAGCTATTTTTTTTATAGAAAACCCAATGGAAGGACCGAAGGCATGTGCCAAAGTACTCAAGTGGTTCAATTTTCCACTGAGGTGAGGATTACCCAAAATGAATGAATTAATTCTGCCCATTGTTTCAAGATGTTAACCTAATGACCATAAACTATTGTTGACACTGGGAACTGCATATGCTGGAATCTTGACCAAAACACAAAGTGCTGGAGGAACGCACACTGGAGGGCAGCATCTATGGAGAAAATGGACATACGATGTTTAGGCTCATGACCGTCTGAAGAAGGGTCCCGACGCGAAAAGTAATCTGACCATTCCCTCCACAGATACTGTCTGACCCACTGAGTCCCTCCAGCACTTTGTGGCCTAATGTGACAAACTATTTATTTCTGGGTTGGGGGCTCGGGGCCGCTCCATTTGCATCCATACGCACATCCTTGTCCATCGCTGTCCACAAAATGTGGTGCTGAAGTGTGAGTATAAACAGCTTCATGGGCCGACAACGATTGTATCGAATATATCTCCCACTGGGTTTCAACGCAGTACAGTCTGTGGATTCCGGCCAGAGAGATATTAGTTTTTTAATCCAAATAGTTTCATTCTGTGAATGGCTCAAAAGAGGCTAAATGATTGAAAATTTACCACACTATGTCACCTTCCACCAGAAGTTTTATTGGGACCCAATTGTGATATAATTTACCCCGGTTATAAAGAACTAAAACATGGCAGTACACAGGCAGTAAACATGGCAAATGCTGATATACCGGATGGCTAATAATTAAAACAGGTTTGTCTGGGTTCGCACACTGGTCTTGGTGGCTAATTGAGTGCTACATAAAACAGAGAAGTATTATCATCGATCAGAGCCCATAGATTTCTCTTTCTCTTTCAGCACCTGGTAAAGCATGCGCTCAAATAATTATTCCAATTAATCATAAGGCATATGATTCATGATATCCAGGTGGAAATGGTGAAGAAGTAAAGAAGCGAGAGCAAGGCATGACAGGGAGCCCAAGCCTGAAATTTGTCAACGCAGAGCGAAAGCCACAACACAGAAGATAGAAAGGTACAGCATACGATCAGGTTTTCGGCCCAAAATGTCTGTGAAGCCAAGTTTAACTAAATCAATCTGCCTGCACATGATACATATCCATATTTCTACCCAAAAGCCCCTTAAACACCACTATCACCACTACTAATAATCACCACTAATAATAAAATCTAAATTTTATTTGTAGATTAATTTATGACATCAGATGGAAGTTGCAAACCAAATCTCGTTGCACTTATGTGTAATGACAATAAAAGATATTATTATTATTATGATGATTATTATTATTACTCCACTATCACCCCTGGCAGCATTCTAGGTATCTTTCACTCACTGTGTAAAACAGTTGCCTTGCACAGCTCCTTTAAACATTTCCCCTCTCATCTTAAGCCTTAAGCAGGCTTTAATATTTACATCCTGGGTTTGACTATGTATGTCTCTCATATTTTATATACTCAACAGGAAGAATCCGTCTAAGGAACCGTGAATATATGCACAAATATTCACATTAGAAATAAACATTAACTTAAAATGGATTATCCTTTCAGATTTACATCCAACAAGGCTGAAAATATCACATGGAGGCCAACTGCCTGATAGCAATGCCCAGCAATGTTCCACGTGAACAATTTGGTTGAGTAATAGAAAGTATGAAAAAATGACAATGTTTGAAAATGTAAGTCTTAGCTGTCAGCTATTGTATTAGTATCTACCTTGTCTGATTTGATTTCTGTGTTTATATGTAATTTGCTTTGTTATCTGAATTACGATTTATTGGCTTCCATTAAGCTGATCGTTTGGAATCAGCAAATTGCCTTGATTAACAGAATGCTCCTGAAACATCCAAAAGGTTTGCCACAGCTATTAAAAAAACACTACAGTTAAGGGCAAAAATGTTTCCAAATGTATATTGTAACAGATTTGCTTCTTGTAGTGTATCAGTTTATAATGCTCATTTTACCTGAAGGAAACCCCATGAAAATAGTTGTGACTGTAACTTGGGACAATTCTTCACTTGTCTACGGAAATCTTGCACATTCTGGTTGTGAAGTGTTTCCCTGTAGTTCGTCATTAAAATATTTACAGGATGCTTTCATGCATTAATATTCAAATCTTCTTTATTACTTTAGTAAAGGAGTCAAGTATCACCTGCTTCCTGCAGAGTTAGAAAGGGAGACACCACACATTATAATTCCAAGATCTTGTAGAATTTGGTAACCTGCAGAGGTCAGTTTGATAAGAAAATATTTCTTCAATTTTTTTAGAAGTTCAATATTCCAACTTTATCAAATTACTTTATTCAGTTTGTTTGTTATACCTTCTATTGTATAAGTATTATAAATACTCTTAACATTTACTCCCTATACTATCCTAGATCATATAAACTATTTCATTCACAGGATTTCAACTCAGCTGATTATTTTTTAATATTATCCTTCTTCAGATAATCCTCAGAATCACTCATTGCAAATTTGAGAGGGATATGGTCCAAACACGAGTAAATGTGTGGTCAATTGTTAAGCGCCTAGGAACATGAAAATATGTGCATAATACTTGTCCCATAGGAATTGAAGATGGGCAGACAATTAATGTAGTGATGACATGGGCATTTAATTAGGCATCATATATTCAACTATATTAAAAATAATATTATTCTGGCATGAATCCAGGATGTACATTATGTGACAAATGGTCTCGTTCTACATTGAAAGGTCTAGAATTTAATACCACACTGTGTAATCCTGCTGTATTATAACAATTAGCCACCAGATTCAAGAATTTGCCATATAAGTACAGAAATAAGTTTTAAAGAAGCATATTATGACATTTTTTAAGATATAAATAAATTATTTGATATTAGCAGCCCTTATACAGACAGAATTACCCAGGTTAGGCAATTTAAAGATAATTACCTTAAAGGGAAAGGCTGCATAAGTCACTGAATACCAAATATTTTCCAGATACTGGACTCTTCAGAAGGCTCACAGTGGAAAACTGGGAACTTTATGTCTAACAATAACAAAAGAGATTAGTGGAAAGACGAATGGATAAATTGCATTATGGCAATGGACGCAGTGAAAATAGATTAAAAGTAAATAAGAAAATGGTAACGGTGAAAAAAAAAAATTCTTTCATTTAGAGAGCTCATCTGGGAAAGATTCATATTCAGAGAGATTCAAATAATGAATTACAAACTGATTTCTGAATCAGTACACGAATAACAAACATGAATACATTTATATTATCAAGGAGAAATAAATTAAATTTGAAGAAAATCTAATCAAAAACAGTTTTCAAAAAACAGTAATCAAAAAAATCTAGAGAGTTTATAAGAGCATTGAATTTAAATAAACTAGAGGAATGTTAACTGGTAAGGAAAAATGGCAAGTGCTGTGAACATTACAATGCATGTAACATGCTGGCAATACTCTAAAGGGGAGTAATCATGATTTATGTAGGAAGGAACTGCAGATGCAGGTTTACCCCGAGCAGCATCTCTGGAGAGAAGGAATGGGTGACGTTTTGTGTCGAGACCTTTCTTCAGATTGTATCGACCCAAAACGTCACCCAGTAATCATGGTTTGATGGGAGAATGGTTAATTAAATATAAATAATCCAGTCAAGGGCACATAAAAACATTACATAAAATACAACAATTTATATTAAAATTTATAAATTGAAGCAAAATGTGGAGAAGAATTAAAAGAACGTTTTAAAATGTCTTGCAAGCAAAAGTCAACAAAGTCTTTTGAACATGTGTTTGGGCAAAGAGTTAGTTATGTATTTCGTGTAGCTTCTTGGATATGTGTAAATTGTGAGTTGACCTGATGGATTTCAATTGGATTGAAAATGAATGCTGAACATTTTGCTGCCCAATGCCACCCCCTTGTGATGCTTGGACGCAACTACAGGAATGTAAATAGCGATGGTGGCTGTTTTTAAAACAGTTTTCATTGAGGACAGCTGTGGTCTATACCCGGGAGGCAGCACATTTAGCTGTTCATCCTTCCAATGTAACGTTGAATTGTAGGTCCTGCATGCCTCTTCAGATGATATAAAAGATTCAAAGCATTATTTAGACAAAAGGGCTACAGAAATATCCCTGAAGAAGGGTCTTGACCCGAAACGTCGCCTATCTCCTTCGCTCCTTAGATGCTGCTGCACCCGCTGAGTTTCTCCAGCTTTTTGTGTATCCATGATCCCTTGATGGTTGTCAAGGGGACCTATAGAAGGCATGGACATCGTAGGCAGAATGGGGTCCCAGACCCAGGGATTTGCTATGGGTGTCAGTGAACTCTGCAATCCAGCAGGCAAGTTCAGCCTTAGCTGGTGTGAGCTCCGCATCCCAGAGTAGTTCATTTCTCACCTTGTCATTCAGGATGCCATATATGTGTCTGCCGTGGATGAGTACGTCGCAGTCCTGGAAGTGGCATCATGCAGCGATGCTCTTCAGGGCACCGATGTAGGATTCGACTTTCTTGGCCTCGTGTTGGCTTTGGGAAAAAAAATTGTGGTGCTCCATGATAATGTCGGTGCGAAGTTGCCGCAGGTCACGGAACTTTCACAGTCTCCTTTGGAGGCGTGGGTTGGGATCCCACTCCTGACACCATGTTTGTGAATGGTCCACTACAACATACATGGTAAAACATAAGTCTTTATTCCATTCAGAAATACAGAGCATGTTAACTGCACAGCCGTGCTCTTCTCAGCTCAGCATAGCTGCTGCTAGCTGCTGTCCTCGTTAGTGTAGTATCGTAATACCATTTAATGGGTGGCATGTATATATATGTAGTGGAGATTATAAATGGCATGGGTTAATAAGGGTTAAAATACACAGTCTAAGATTCTAAGTTATGTTGAACATTCACAAGCAGCCTTGCAACATGGTGGCACAGTGGTAGAGTTGCTACCTTACAACACCAAAGATGTGGGGTCAATCCTGACTAACAGTGCTGACTGTACCAAGTTTGTAGGTTCCCCCCGTGACTGTGTGTGTTTTTTTCCGGGTGCTCTGGGTTCCTCCCACACCCGAAAGATGTGCAGGTTTGTAAGTTAAATGTCTTTTGTAAATTGTCCCTAGTGTGTGGGATAGAACGAGTGTGCGGGTGATCACTGGTCTGTTCGTGCTCGGTGGGACCTAGGGCCAGTTTCCACGTTGTATCTCTAATCTAAATTAATTTATATTCCGAAAAATCCTGAATACATAGAAGGTATAACAAACAATTAAATGTTATATTCTCAATCAATTTCAATAGAGGATGTGTTTAGAACAAGATGATCCTTAACGAGGCATCATAGTGGTGGCACTGTGGCGCAGAGTTGCTGCCCTACACCACCAGAGACACAGGGTTAAATTCTGACTACGGGTGCTGTCTGTACGAAGTTCATACAATCTCCCTTGGACCACGTGAGTTTTCTTCGGGTGCTCCGGTTTCCTTCCACACTCGAAAGACATGTAGGTTAATTGGCTTCGGTAAAATTGTAAATTGTCCCTAGTGGGTAGAATAATGGTAGTGTACGGGGATCGCTGGGCGGCACGGACACGGTGGGCCGATGGGCCTGTTTCCATGCTGTATCTCCAAACTAAACTAGATTGTCAAAGCCAGTTGGTAAGGTGGGCCGATGTGCAGAATATAAAAGATGATAATATATTACAGTAGGGGGAGCTATACTGAAGTACTGTACAGTGCATTGTTGTGGCAGAGTGGAGGCCTATGCTCTTGTACTACAGCTGATCTCACTATTGGATGCTGGGACCATTTCTTCAGAAGGTCTCAAACTTATCTATCATACCCTTGCTAGAAATGTTACAGAAGATCCTAAAAATATAGAAACTGTTTATTTGATGCTAGGGGGTCGCTGCAACCCTCTTTTACAAAGCTCTGATGCATGAGTTTAGTGAATCCATCCCTCAGCACTGACATGCTATGCATTGTTCAACACAAAAGATAAAGAGAAACAGACTTAATGCATGATTAACACTGGAAAGTTAACTGATGACAACTTCAGCAACAGTACTTCTAGGTTGGACTATAACAATACTTTGTTTATAACAAATTGTTTACTTCTGAATAAAAAGACACAAAGTGCAGAAGTAACTCAGCAGGTCAGGCACCATCTCTGGAGGACATAGATAGATGACATTTTGGGTCGGGGCCCTTCAAGGAACCCGACCTGGAGTACCACTTATCGATGTCCACCTGAGTTACTCCAGCACTTTTTATCTTTTTTTCTAAACCAGCATCTGTAGTTCACTGTGTCTCTTGCTTATTTCTGAGCAAGCTGTCACTTTATGCATAAAATAAATAGAACACCTCCAGTCTTCATCTGTTTTCTTCAACATTGTGATGCCCAACAATCTCACATAAAAATCCCAATATTTTTATACAAATGGTTTAATAAAAACACGAGACATGTAAAATGTATATAATCAATCAAAATGCTCTCATACTAATACTTTATATTACTGTCTTTCGATATATTATTTAAGCTAATGAGAATTAAAACTATTTCTTTTACAACATCACTCATTTCAACCTATAGATAATTTTGACAAAAAGTTGCAACAATGCAAGATGACAATACCTAAATGTATTTGATTTGTCATTTACTATTAGGGCATTAAAAGCTGGAAATTGACCCATTTATGCATGTTTTAATTTTCAGATAAAGTATTTTTTGCAGGTTAGATCAAGATGGTGACTGGGAATTTCTGGGCGTGAATGTTCTTGACACAGGTGACATTTACTCAGCATCAATCACACCTCTAATGATGGCATAGATCATACGACTTTTTTTTATTAACTCTCAAAATGACAAGGTACACATTATGCTGAGTTTGAGAATACAATGATCTTGACAGAATCTTCATTGCCCTATTGATATCCTGCACACATCTCTCAGTCTCACTTTTCTAAGGCCTGCAATTTATTTACTGTATACAGCCTGGTAAAAAAAATAATTGCAAGCCATGTGCGTTAATAGACTCAGATCACCTTGCAGCAGGTCACCATGTGGCAGAAATATGCCTGGGCACAATGAAGATTGCTGAGATCTCCCTCTTGCATTTTGCCTTGCTTCCATAGCTGCCATGAAGTGGCTACTGCGGAGGAAGTTCTTGAAGGGCTGAACTGTAAACAGAAAGTGTTGGAAATACTCAGCTGGTCAGACAGTTTCAGTTTTGTTTATTGTCACGTGTACCAAAGTACAGTGAAAAGCTTTTTTGTTGCGTGCTAAAGAGACAACACAAAGACAATACATGATTACAATCAATCAATTTACAGTGTAAAGACACATGATAAGGGAATAATGTTTATTCTAAGGTAAAGCCAGCAAAGTCCTGTCAAGGATAGTCCAAGGGCCATCAAAGAGGTAGATAGTAGTTCAGCACTGCTCTCTGGTTGTGATAAGATGATTCAGTTGCATGATAACAGCCAGAGTGGATCAATAATCCTGCATGACCCTTTAAGTACTGACTTGGTCAGGGTCAGCACAACAAAAATGTGACAGCTGGATGTGACAGTGCCAATGGAAACAACATAGGTCCTGTTTAGAACATAAACTATTACGCAATACACCACAGCACTACTTTTTTTGCCCAATTACACGATATTGGAATTGGTGGTTGGAACATACTGTACACTTTGTGCATGAAAAGCATGGGAACACTTTTTGTCATAGGCCTTCCTTTTGATGAGAAACAGAAAATAAACATAGAATGCAACTGTAGAATTCAAAATCAATGGATATTTTTAAGGCAGAGATAGATAGATTCTTGATTAGTATGGGTGTCAGGCATCATGGGGAGAAGGCAGGAGAATGGGGTTAGGAGGGAGAGATAGATCAGCCATGATTGAATGGAGTAGGCTTGGGCCGAATGGCCTAATTCTGCTCCTATCACTTATGAACTTATGACCTCACTTTTGTAGATTAGTAGTCATTGTGAAAATGTGTTCAACCATTGATGTACAGTGCCTATCAGAAACAATTATATTTTAGATAGACACAAAAAGCTGGAGTATGTCAGCGGGACTGGCAGCATCTCTGGAGAGAAGAAATGAGTGACGCTTCGGGTCGAGCCCCTTTTTCAGACTGTCTGAAATCTGAAGAAGGGTCTCGACCCGAAACGTCACCCATTCCTTCTCTCCAGAAATGCTGCCTGTCCCGCTGAGTTACTCCAGCATTTTGTGTCTACGTTCGATTTAAACCAGCATCTGCAGTTGTTTCTTACACAATTGTATTTTATCTATAATGTAACAATGACAGTTTACTATTCTAAAATCATCTAGAATTAACCATTCTAAGTGCAGAATGAAGCTGAACCTGAACTTGCTTGACCTGTCTTCCAAAGAGAGACAGAGACAAGACAGAACAAGCAAAGCTACAATGACATGTTTCAGAAACAATTTGGCAAGAATTGCACATTGGAATAAAGGCTATTGTGATTTATAAAGAATCGTTTGTTCTAAGGATTGATAAGGCCCTTCTGAACTGTTGACGTTTGCTGAAAAAGTAATATATTTATTAAAAGATAACTGTAACTGTTAGAATTATTCTGCTGCTCAAATATCTTTAACAATATTGAAAGGCCAAATTTTGAAAACATCAAAATAAAGAGAGTAATAAAGTTTCCTTTAACAAATCTTGCACTTTTTTTTAAGATTGAAAAATGTTACTTCTGTTTGGAAAATCTGACAAGAATGTAAAAAGTTTAATACTTAGGTTAAAACTTAATCTGAATTCTATTGTTATCCCACAAATTGTTTTCCTCTCAGTCTCTTGCCCAGAGTAGGGGAATCAAGAACTGGATGATATAGGTTCAAGATAAAGGGGAAAGGTTTAATGGAATCCGAGGGGTAACTTTTTCACACAAAGGATGGTGCGTGTACCGAACAAGCTGCCAGAGGAGGTAGTTGAGGCTGGGACTATCCCATCGTTTAAGAAACAGTTAAACAGGTACATGGATAGGACAGGTTTGGAGGGATACTGACCAAGCGCAGGCAAGTGGGACATGTGTAGCTGGGACATTGTTGGCGGTGTGGGCAAGTTGGGCCATAGGGTCTGATTCTAAACTGTATCACTGTAGGACTCTATGACTCCAGATGGTAGTGAGAACCCCCATCTGCAGCAGGGGATGGTGGTTGAGGCAGATACAATAGACAATACGTGCAGGAGTAGGCCATTCGGCCTTTCGAGCCTGCACCGCCATTCAATGTGATCATGGCTGATCATCCCCAATCAGTACCCCATTCCTGCCTTCTCCCCATATCTCCTGACTCCGCTATCTTTAAGAGCCCTATCCAGCTCTCTCTTGAAAGTATCCAGAGAACCGGCCTCCACAGAATTCCACGGAGGCAGAGAATTCCACAGACTCACAACTCTCTGTAAGAAAAAGTGTTTCCTCGTCTCTGTTCTAAATGGCTTACCCCTTATTCTTAAACTGTGGCCTCTGGTTCTGTACTCCCCCAACATCGGGAAAATGTTTCCTGCCTCTAGCATGTCCAAACCATTAACAATCTTATATGTTTCAATAAGATATCCTCTCATCCATCTAAACTCCAGAGTATACAAGCCCAGCCGCTCCATTCTCTCAGCACATGACAGTCCCGCCCTCCCGGGAATTAACCTTGTAATCCTACGCTGCACTCCTTCAATAGCAAGAATGTCCTTCCTCAAATTAGGGGACAAAAACTGCACACAAGACCCCAGGTGTGCTCTCACTAGGGCCCTGTACAACTGCAGAAGGACCTCTTTGCTCCTATACTCGATTCCTTTTGTTGAAAAGGCCAACATGCCATTCGCTTTCTTCACTGCCTGCTGTACCTGCATGCTTACTTTCACTGACTGTTGAACACGGACCCCCCAGATCCCGATGTACTTCCCCGTTTTCCCTACTTGACACCATTTAGATAGTAATCTGCCTTCCTCTTTTTGCTACCAAAGTGGATAACCTCACATTTATCCACATTAAACTGCACTTGCCATGCATCTGCCCCCTCACCCAATCTGTCTAAGTCACCCTGCATTCGCATAGCATCCTCCTCACAGTTCACACAGCCACCCAGCTTTGTGTCATCTGCAAATTTGCTAATGTTACTTTGAATCCCTTCATCTAAATCATTGATGTATATTGTAAATAGCTGCGGTCCCAGCCTTGTGGTACCCCACTAGTCATTGCCTGCCATTCTGAAAGGGACCTGTTAATTATTTGTTTCCTGTCTGCCAACTAATTTTCTATCCATGTCAGCACTCTACCCCCAATACCATGGGCCCTAATGTTGCCCACTAATCTTCTATGTGGGACCTGATCAAATGTTTTCTGAAAGTTCAGGTATACTACTTCCACTGGTTCTCCCTTGTTCGTTTTCCTAGTTACATCCGCAAAAAATTCCAGAAGATTAGTCAAGCATGATTTCCCCTTCGTAAATCCATGCTGACTCGGACCGATCCTGTTGCTGCTATCCAAATATGCCGCTATTTCATCTTTTATAATTGACTCCAGCATCTTCCCCACCACCGATGTCAGGCTAATTGGTCTTTAATTCCGTTTTCTCTCTCCCGTCTTTCTTAAAAAATTGGATAACATTAGCTACCCTCCAATCCACAGGAACTGATCCTTAATCTATAGAACATTGGAAAATGATCACCAATGCATCAACGATTTCTAGAGCCACTTCCTGAAGTACCCTGGGATGCAAATTATCGGGCCCTGGGGATTTATCTGCCTTCAGTCCCATCAGTCTACCCAACACCATTTCCTGCCTAATGTGGATTTCCTTCAGTTCCTCCGTCACCCAGATCCTCTGGCCACTAGTATATCAGGAAGATTGTTTGTGTCCTCCTCAGTGAAGACGGATCCAAAGTACCTGTTCAACTCATCTGCCATTTCCTTGTTCCCCATAATAAAGTCACCTTTTTCAGTCTTCAAGGGTCCAACTTTGGACTTAACTAATTTTTTCCTCTTCACATACCTAAAGAAACTTTTACTATCCTCCTTTATATACTTACGATGATGATGCAATGATGGAATTTGGATAGATATTTGCAAGGAATGGAGGTGATAATTGCTAGTTTCTGAGCTTCCCCCCAGTCTAGTTTCAGTAAAAACGCTGAATCAAGCACTTGATATAATTAAATTTTATTTTACCAAAAGCACATCACAGATCAAACACTGTACCTATCCCCCACCGCGGGTTCGATCCCTGTATCTATCTGTTCAAGCCCTCTAGGCCTTGCGCAGACAGAGACACTCCAGAAGTTCTCCAGAAGATCGACCTTGAGCCTCGTGATCACGGCCTTTTATATGCCCCGCGAACCTGAGGGCCGAACCACACAGGGAGTTGTCTTACAATTACCCAATATTGATTAACCCCATACATAACAGACATCTCCCTAACCCAATGATACAACAGCTCAATACATTGTGTTCACCAAAGATCCTATAGCAAGCAAGATAGATCACTTGACGAAAAAGACGTAGTACGGTCATGGGCAGATTCATGGGTAATTTTCGGCCCCATTTCCGTAACCGGCTTCCGTCTCCGCACCAAAGATCCCATAGCAGAGCAAAGATACTAATCCGGAGACGGAAGCCAGTTACGGAAACATCCTCATAAAAATAAAAGTTCTTTGGTAAAAATCTTCTCCTCATTTTCAGAATTATAATTTTCAGGACAAACTGTTCCCCCGCAACGTTGATTACACTGCGAGTCGAGTCGGGTCAGGTCAGGTTACTGAAATGGATGAAAAAAAGGCCCACGTTCCCGCTCCGTTGCGTACTACATGCCAGCCCATTGCATTTAGAAGTAGTAGTCTATCTTGCTCCGCTATAGGATCTTTGGTATTCACAACGGACTTCGAGATGAAGTCATCTATTTAAACATTTACATGGATTAACAGAATTCTCAGACAAGGTTTAACACCCCATCCAGTAAACATCCAGCAGAGTCAGATTCTGCAACATTATATACAAGCTATTTACAAAATGTATATCTAGTTTGCAACCACCCAATCCATTCTATGCATTTGGTATCAGATTGACAAGGTTTGCAAGGTTCCCTACCCTTTGCATATGAATTGTATCTAAGTTCCAGACTCTCTGGCACCTCTCGCAGCTTGTCCCAGCTCTGCAGAGAGCATTCCCAATTTGACCAAATCTCCCAGCAAGCCCTAACACTTAACCCCATTTTGAAATCTTGACCGGTCCAATTTAGCCAGGATTAACAGAGGGATATGGATTATGTGCAGTCAGATAAGAGTTGGTCTTTGTCAGTCGAAGGGCCTGTTCTTGTGCTGCACTATTTTATATTCTATGTAAGAACACCTTTGTCCCACACAAGAGATTAGTGTGCAAAATTAGAGTGCATGATATTGGGGGTAGTGTATTGACATGGATAGAGAACTGGTTGGCAGACAGGATGCAAAGAGTAGGAATTAACGGTTCCTTTTCAGAATGGCAGGCAGTAACTAGTGGGGTGCTGCTAGGCTCAGTGCTGGGACTCCAGTTATTTACAATATATATTAACAATTTAAACGAGAGAATTAAATGTAACATTTCGAAGTTTGCGGATGACACAAAGCTGGGTGGCAGAGTGAGCTGCGAGGGGGGTGCTATGAGGCTGCAGGCAGGGTGACGGATAGGTTGGGTGAATGGGTAGATGCATGGCAGATGCAGTATAATGTGGATAAATGTAAGGTAAAGGTCAACTTTTTCACCCAGTTGTGAATCATTGGAATCAGCCATGATCATCTTGAATTGTGGTGCTGGCTCGCAGAGCCCAATGTCCTATGATGTATCTGATGAATATACAGTTGTGCTCAGCTCAGATACAGTGATGGGGCAATTCTTAATAATTCTTACCTTGTACCTAACAATAATTGATTGTTTGAGATGGGAAACACTTGCAATCACACACACAACTACCAGAGGTAATTATCAACCTCTCCTCTTGCACAATATCCCAGAAATGCAGATCAGCCACCCAATTTAGACTGCACATGATTTACGTGTGATTAATTGTAATAAAATGAAATAGGGCTGGATTTACAGGACCCGTTTATTCACTGTGCCAAATTATGACTCAGGTGGTGAAGTTAAAAGGAAACAAAATCTAGTATTCTTGGTTCTTGGTTCTTGGTTACTTGGTCCTCCAAAATATTCCAACTGGAATTTAAACTGGAGGTGGCGAAGAGAAGGGTTTAGCCAGAGGGGGTTATTGGGAAGAAAGTGCCACTTTAAATTTAGCTGGGCAACCGTGGTTTGGTGGAGATTATTCCATGCTTTAATAGTGCGTGGGAAGAACGAATTGCTGTACACATCTGTCTTTGTGGCTGGGACCACAAATTGGATCGAATGCCCTCGTCCGCTCCTAATTGGTTTGGGGTTGGTGTATGTCTAGCTGACCATTTAACATTTTGTGAAAACAGGTCAAACGGTGAGCTTCACGTCTGTCTTGGAGAGGGTTCAATCTTTCTATTGAACAAGCACACTGGAGCAGGCAAAGATAAATAATCAATCGATGCCTAATATTGTGCGATTTTGTAATATAAACAAGATTTGCATATGCAAATAAAACCCAAAGCAACATTATGGCATTTCCGATCCTATATTTCCCTCATTTAACATCAGACTAATAAGATATTTAAAGGAAATATTTAAATATCAAATTTAAAAACAGAATTATATTTTCAAATTTAAAAACGACAGGCAAACAATATTAAAATAAATATAACACTGCAGCTATCATTACTTTTCACTTTCTTTCCCTTCACGGGAAGTTTGCATATGAAATAAACAGATGAACAAAAGATTTTTCAATTTCATCCTTCTTGCTCATTACCCGAATCTTTTGTTCATATGTTTTCACATTTGAAATTATTTTAAAAGACTTGGTGAATATTACCATGTTTATTATACTTTAGAAACAAACATCAAATAAACAGAATAAAAATATGATGCTGGATTCAACATGGTTCATGCTTGTAACTCTGCATATAATTTCCTTTTCAATAAATACAATCTTAACCTTTCTGAAAATCGTTTGGTCAGTTATATTTGCGGCGGATGCCATTTCATTTAAACTAGTTTAGTATTTTCTTAATTTAGAGATACAGCAGGGAAACAGGCCCTTCGGCCCACGTAGTCCTTGCCGACCATCATACTAGTTCTATATTATTCCTCTCTCTCATCCACTCCCCACATGTTATAGGCAATTTACAGAGGTTAATTAATCTACAAACCTGCACGTCTTTGGGATGTGGGTGGGAACTGGAGCACCCAGAGGAAGCTCACGCAGTTATGGGGAGAACATACAAATTCCACACAGACAGCACCAAGAATAGGATTGAATCCAGGTCTCTGGTGCTGTGAGGCAGCAGCACTACCAGATGTGCCACTCTGCTGCCTTAATACGAATATTTAATTATCCTGCAGTAATTATTCAAATTAACTTGCCATGTTCACAAATTTTAAACTATTATTGTTAGTTTTTGACAATATATTGTCTAGGGTGGATTAGTTGGGCCAATGAGTCTGTTTATGTGCTGCATTTCTCTATAATTGCACTTTCCGTTCCTCAGAGGCCAACTCTCACCTTCCTTTTATTACAGCGATGTATGGATTGAAACAGCCTCCATCAATAAAACCATTATTATGGAATTACAGAATTATTACAGTATAGTAGCAGGCCATTTGGCCCATGGCGTCTATACCAGTTCTTTTCCAGAGTAAATATCTGCTTTGTTGCAATCTGAGTTTCTTTACAATCTTGCTTTTTTCTTTTGCATCACGCACTTATCCAATGTCATCTTCAAGGTCACAATGGAACCTCCTCCACCACATCTGCAGGAAGTGCATTCCAGATTTTGACTATACGCAGCACACTAGGGTTTTCCCCACATCACTCGTAAATCTCTTCTTTATTTGAACCTACGACCTCTGGTAATTGACCCTTCCACCAAATGGAACAAGACCTCTGGCCAGATCCTTCATCATTTTCTATACTTCTTTCGAATCTTCAGTCAGCTTTCAACTTTCCAAAGCAAAAAAAACACTCTACTCTGTCTAACTAATAGTCCCTCATTAGTGTGCAAAATCATGAGAGGGATAGATCGGTTAGAACCAAAGCGTCTCTTTCCCAGAGTAGGGGAATCGAGAAGGAGATAACTTAGGTTTAAGGTGAGGGGGAAAGATTTAGTAGGAACCTGAGTGGTAACTTGTTCATGCAAAGGGTGGTAGGTGTATGGAACGAGCTGCCAGAAGAGGTAGTTGAGGCGGGTACTATCTCAATGTTTAAGAAACATTTAGGTAGGTACATGGCTAGGACAGATTTAGAGGGATATGGGCCAATTGCAGGCAGGTGGATCTGGTGTAGATGGGACATGTTGGCCGGTGTGGGCAAGTTGGGCCGAAAGGACTGTTTCCACGCTGTAAGATTCTATTTCAGGAACTATTTTTGTAATTTTTTCCTGGATCTTCTCTAATAGCTTTGCATCTTTCTAATTATCCGGCATTCAGAATTGAATGTAACACTCCAGTTGAGGCAAGCCAGTGTGTTACAATACTCTTGTTGAGGCAGCTGTTGTCTTGTGCATTAGTTCTGATTCATTGAAGACAGTGAAACAGAATGATACCAGTTCATAGCTGGATTGAGGTCACAACACACCAAAGTTAAATGTACTAATAAGTAAAAAATTTTTATGAATTATTTTTAATTGCCTAAGAGAGTCGATGAGAAATGTTCCATATTTCCATCCCTTTGAATTGGCCTCAGGATTTATTTTCTGTCACAAGAGATCACACAGCTGCTGATGGATAATGAATTTTGTAAATGGTACACGTGACAATAATAAACCTAAACATGGCACCAAGACTGCATGAGGTAGGCACGAAGGGTTAATTGGACTTTTCCCTCATTATTATCTATTGTATTTTCAATGCAATATAGTAATGTCATGGATTCCAGAGCCAGATACCAACTGATAGATGTCTTCTAGGATTCCTGGTTGTTTATAATTTGATATTAGGCACAAAACCTTGTACTACAAAATGACTACAATGAACTATACACATTAGAATAAAGAGTGAGGTTACAGGCAGGAGTCTATCTTGTGCAGAAAGGAAAAACAATGCAACAAATACTCTTGGTAAAGGTGCCAAGGGATTCAGTTTTAGTACCTGGAGAGTTGTTCCTTGCCTGAGGTGATCAGCAGTACAAGATGAGGGAACATATTAGCTGAGCCGTGCACCTTGCATTTCAGTTTTTAGTCAGGCATGTTAAAACCTGTAAAGTGTAGGAAGGAATTGCAGATGCTGGTTTAGACCAAAGATAGACCCAAAAAGCTGTAGTTCCTTAGCGGGTCAGGCAGCATCTCTGGAGAAAAGGTATAGGTGACGTTTCGGGTCAAGACCCTTCTTCGGACAGGTCTGAAGAAGGGTCTCGACCTGAAAAGTCACCTATTCTTTTTTTCCAGCGATGCTGCCTGGCCCGCTGAGTTACTCCAGCATTTTGTGTCTATGATTAGAATCTATAAAGTTGCTTAATTATTAAAGTAAACTGCACCAAGGAGCCAGCAAACAAACTAGCTGCTCATTACGGTACTGTTTCAAACTGCTCAAAACATCCATCAATATTTTTAGTAGGGGGGGAGAGTTGCTGTCAGTTTATTTGAGACATGCGTGTTGAACTACTTGATCCTTCCTGGCCTGACCTGTTTGCCAGCTGGTGCGGTGTAGCAGCAAGCTACCACCTCACCCTTGCAGTGGCATATGTCTGTACTCATGGAGGGCATCAACCAAGCTGGATCCTTCATGTGCATGGGTGCTTTCCAACACAGATCATATGGTGAAATCAGGAGGTTTGCCTGCTCTATCCAGACTTCAGGAGTACGTGCTGAGGGATGCACTGAAGCTTGGTTCAGCCAATGCCAAAGGTCTGTGGGGTGGGGGGAGGGGCAACAGTCTAAGGTCCTTCCACTGCAGGACAATAGGGTGTAGGGTGTGGTGGAAACGCCCCTTAAAATAAGGGAAGGAATTTCACCCCAGGGGACCACATGAATGGCAAGGGTGAGGGGTAAAATTGTGTTTTAACACTATTGAATGTTTGTATAGCCTCCAAGAATGCCGGAAGAATGTTTTGCACAGTTCCTGTATGGTACACATAATTTACTTGAATAAAGTTTATTTTGATTTTCTTTTAAAGTCAGGTTTGATTATTTTCTTCAAAATTCCAGGCATGCCGATGCACTCTAGCACCTGTAGCACCATTCCTTTGACATCAACTCACCCCAAAGAGATCAAGCCCAGATTTTCCAGTTTCTATGACTCAATTTCGCTTCTCTGACTGGAGCCAAATGGAGTGTAGAGACACAGAGTGTCACATGAATATCACATGAAGCAATTACTCGGTGATTTCATTTCACTTTATTTCAAAAGAGTCAAAAGAGTTTATTGTCATGTGTCCCGGACAGGACAATGAAAATCTTTCTTTGCATAGCACAACAGAACATAGAAGGCATTGACTACAATTCTATACATAAATACACCCATGACTTAATAAATTAATAAAGTGCAAATAACAGATGGAGGGATATTAATGTTCAGAGTTCTGAGCCAGGTTTAATAGCCTGATGGCTGTGGGGAAGTAGCTATTCCTAAACCGGGTTGTTGCAGTCTTCAGGCTCCTGTACCTTCTACCCGAAGGTAGCAGGGAGATGAGTGTGTGGCTAGGGTGGTGTGGGTCCTTGATGATGCTGCCAGCATTTTTGAGGCAGCGACTGTGATTAATCCCCTCGATGGAAGGAAGGTCAGAGCCGATGATGGACTGGGCAGTGTTTACTACTTTTCCTCTCCAGGGCGCTCAAGTTGCCGAACCAAGCCACGATGCAACCAGTCAGCAAGCTCTCTACTGTACACCTGTAGAAGTTAGAGAGAGTCCTCCTTGACAGACCAACTCTCCGTAATCTTCTCAGGAAGCAGAGGCGCTGATGAGCTTTCTTAATAATTGCATCTGTGTTCTCGGACCAGGAAAGATCTTCACAGATGTGCACGCCCAGGAATTTGAAGCTCTTGACCCTTTCAACCATCAACCCGTTGATATAAATAGGACTGTGGGTCCCCATCCTACTCCTTCCAAAGTCCACAATCAGTTCCTTGGTTTTGCTGGTGTTGAGGGCCAGGGTGTTGTGCTGGCACCATATGGACAGTCGCTCGATCTCTTTTCTATACTCAGACTCATCCCCATCAGTGATACGTCCCACAACAGTGGTGTCGTCAGCGAACTTGATGATGGAGTTCGCGCTATGACCGGCTACGCAGTCATGAGTATAGTGTGAGTACAGCAGAGGGCTGAGCACGCAGCCTTGAGGTGCTCCCGTGCTGATTGTTATCGCAAAATATTTGAAATATTTTGTAAATTATTAAGCAATCTGAGCTTGAAATACACCCTGGAAAAATACACATGATAAATTGGACAGTTGTTCTTTTACAGTATCATAATTGTTGTTTATTTTTTTTAACTATTTGTATATTTTTCATACATATGAAGGGGTTTTATATAAATGTAGACACAGGAGGCAGCAGATGCCAGAATTTTAAGGAAAAAGGGCCCAATGAAGGGCCCCATCCCGAAACGTCATCTGTCTATTCCCTCCATAGATGCTGCCTTGCCTGCTGAGTTCCTCCAGCACTTTGTTTCTTGCCTTTTTAAACTTTGTTTCACTTTGTTAAAAATGTATTATGCATTATCTGAAAACACCACTTTGCCAATAATTTATTTTAACTCATTTGTTCTTTTGCGTTGCTCTTATATTGCTCTTTTTACATATATAGTAGGACTTTGCTCCTACACATTTTATATAATTATAAAAACAATGACTTTGTTTTGATGAGTTATTATTTAATGTGCTTTACTCTCCATGTTCCACAACTTCTGCAAATTTCTGTCCCGAAGTTCACATTGCAAAATAATTCTATTTCTTACCCTTTATCTGTATTGTACAATTTTAACATGAAATAGCCAGTGCAATGGATATGTTTCAGAACTATCACTGTTACATGGAAACAATGAACTGCAGATGCTGGTTTACAAAATAAGACACAAAGTGCTGGAGTAAATGCATGGAGACATCTCTGCACAGCCTAATCTACTGAGTTACTCCAGCACTGTCTTTTTTTTTGTTATCTAGCATATGCAGTTCCTTGCTTTGAAGTAATATTGATAAAAAAAGACACAAAATTGATGGAATATATGCATGGTGACAGCTTGGCACAATAGAGTTGCAGCCTGACCTGCTGAGTTACTCCAGCACTTTGTCTTTTTTGGTAAACTGGCATCTGCAGGTCTTGTTTCTAAGTAATAGTGATAAAAAATATATACAAAATGCTGGAGTAAATTCATGGAGACATCTGCAGAGATGCTGCCTGAACGGCTGAATTACTCCAAAACTTTTTTTAACATTTAAAAAAATCAGGCTACTCCATAAATTTGAACTGTTTGAAGCTGCGTCACCCTTCAGGTCAATCACTCCCCCACAGCCCCGAACTCACACTGACATTGACAGCCAGTGACACTGCACAGTGTACAATAGTGACAGCTGGTGACACTGTGCACTGTACAATAGTGACAGCTAGTGACACTGCACTATACAGTAGTGACATCTAGTGGCACTGTGCACTGTACAATAGTGACAGCTAGAGACACTGTGCACTATACAATAGTGACTAGTGGCACTGTGCAGTGTACAATAGTGACAGCTAGTGACACTGTGCACTCTATAATAGTGACAGCCAGTGAGACTGTGCACTATACAATCGTGACAGCTAGTGACACTGTGCACTGCTAGACGTGGGCGGGTGAGCTGCTCGTTCAGGGTGCAGCAAGACGGCCGGGGTGGCTTTTTATACATTGGCGAGACCAAACGTACACTGGGCGACGTTTTGCTGAACACCTACCTGATCTCCCAGATTCCAAACACTTCAATTCATCTTTCCATTCCCACACTGACCTTTCTGTCCTAAGCCTCCTCCATTTTCAGAGTGAGGCTAAATGCAAATTTGAGTAACAGCTTCTCATATTTCACTTGGGCAGCTTACAACCCAATATTGATTTCTCTAAGTTCAAATAACCCCTGAACTCCCTCTCTCTCCATCCCTCCCCACCCAAGTTGCACCACCTTTTCGATCTCACCTAGCAAACAGCTAACAATGGCCTGTTTCCTTTATCATCGTATATATTTCATTCATTTGTTCTACACATCTCTCCATCACCGTCTCTTGTTTGCCTTTCCATTGACTGTAATTTGAAAAGAGTCTCGATCCGAAACATCACACATTTATTTTCTCCAGAAATGCTGCCAAACCCGCTGAGTTACTCCAGATTTTTGTGTCCGTAAATTTGAACTGTTTGTTGACAAACTGCGTCACCCTTCAGGTCATTCACTCCCCCACAGCCCCGAACTAACACAACGCTGACAGCTAGTGACACTGTACACAATACCATAGTGACAGCTAGTGACACTATGCACTGTGCAATAGTGACAGCCAGTGACACTGTGCAATGTGCAATAGTGACAGCCAGTGTTGATACAATAGTGATAGCATGTGACACTGCAATAGTGACAGCTGGTGACACTGTGCACTATGCAATAGTGACAGCCAGAGACAGTGCAATTGTGACAGCCAGTGACACTGTGCAATAATGACAGCCAGTTATGATTCATATCCAGTCACTTTCTCAAAACCTGTGTAGACCAACTGGCTGGAGTTTTTGTGGACATTTTCAACCTCTCATTAGTGAGGTTTGAGGTTCCCACCTGCTTTAAGAGGGCATCAATAATACCGGTGCCCAAGAAGAGCAAGATGACGTGCCTCAACGACTATCGACCAGTGGCACTAACATCGTGGTGATGAAGTGCTTTGAGAGGTTGGTTATGGTGCATATCAACTCCTACCTCAACAAGAACTTCGACCCATTACAGTTCGCCCACCATCACAATAGGTCAACGGACGTCAACACAACTCTGCACTGGACCACTTGGACAATAAAAACACATGTCAGGCTGTTGTTTATAGACTACAGCTCAGTGTCCAATACCATCATCCCCTCCAGGCAGGTTACCAAGCTCACGGAACTGGGTCTCTGCGCATCCCTCTGCAATTGGATCCTCAACTTCCTCAACCACAGACCAAAGTCTGTTCGAATAGGCAGAAATACGTCTTCCTCAATAACAATCAGTATGGGAGCACCTCAAGGATGCATGCTCACCCCCCTGCTCTATACTCATGACTGTGTAGCTGGACACAGTGCAAACTCCATCTTCAAGTTAGCCGATGACACCACCGTTGTTGGACGAATTATCGGTGATGAGTCAGAGTATAGAAGTAAGATCGACCGATTGACCAAATGGTGCCAGCACAACAACCTGGCTCTCAATATCAGTAAAACCAATAAACTGATTGTGGACTTTGGAAGAGGAAAGACGAGGACCCACAATCTTGTTTATATCAATAGGACGATGGAGGGGAGAGTAAAAAATTTCAAATTCTGGGGCGTGCATATTTCCGAAGATCTTTCCTGGACCCAGCATACTAATGCAATTATAAATAAAGCACATCAATGCCTGTACTACCTGAGAAGATTCCGGAGATTCGGTATGTCGGGGAGGATTCTCTTGAACTTCTACAGGTGTACAGTAGAAAGCACATTGACTGGTTGCATCATGGCCTGGTTCAGCAACCTGAATGCCCGGGAGCGGAAAAGACTGAGAAATGTTGTGAATACTGCCCAGTCCGTCATCGGCTCTGACATCCCCACCATCGAAGGAATTTATCAGGGATGCTGCCTCAAAAAGAAAGTCGGCATCATCAGAGACGCACACCATCCTGGCCAGATACTAATTTCACCCATCGGAAGGAAGGTACTGGAGCCTGAAACCTCTAACATCTAGGTTATTATTGCATTACTATTGTTTGTTTTTTGAGTATGTGTTTATATATATATCTATCGATATAATTAAAAGTCTCATATTGACCACTTCCTGTCTGCGCTGTATATTGATTTTAGAAAAGAAAGTTACCCTGTATCACTGTGATTTTTGCCCATCTTAGTCACAGTCCTCCTCCGCTGAGCCAGCCCCGAGGATTTTTCCTATCGATGAAAAAAAAAAAAGTAATGAGTGTTTAAAAAACCTTGAGATCAGCTGATTGGTCCTCTCACCTGTCAATCACTGCGATGAACCACCGCCTCTTCCGGGGGGGGGGTAAGGACTACAAATCCCAGGACTTTGTAAGATCACGAGGGAGAAGCCACGACTGTCATTCGAAGCTGTGAATCAACTGAACTGTGAGTCTGCAATGTACTTGCAATAAATGATTTGTCAGCCCTTAATGACAATGCCATGAGTTGTTTGGCCTGCTGTCCTGCCTGCGCTTGAAAGTGCAATGCTTAATTGGAAATGAAATGATGATGCCATGAGTTGTTTGGCCTGCCGCCCTGCCTGTGCTTTAAACTACAATGCTTTATTAGGTCTGACTGTATTTGGAAGCAATAAATGCTTTCTTAAATCCGACTGTGTTTGGAAGGATTAAATGCTTTATTGGGTCATACTGTGATTGGAAGGAATAAATGCTTCATTTGGTCCGACTGTGTTTGGAAGGAATAAATGCTTTATTAGGTCCGACTGTGTTTGGAAGGAATAAATGCTTTATTAGGTCCGACTGTGTTTGGAAGGAATAAATGCTTTATTAGGTCCGACTGTGTTTGGAAGGAATAAATGCTTTATTAGGTCTGACTGTGTTTGGAAGGAATAAATGCTTTATTTGGTCCGACTGTGTTTGGAAGGAATAAATGCTTTATTAGGTCCGACTGTGTTTAGTCCAAAAGTGCCGCTCATTTTGTGACTCCCACTTAGTGGACAGGTCGCGCTGATTGCGTAATTTCCAATGAGTGCAAAGGTCGTGCTGATTGCGTAATTTACGGTAAGTGCAGAGGTCACGCTGATTGCGAACGTTCCGTTGACTGCGGAAGCCCCAGAGTGGAGAGGCAGCGCTCAGCCGTGTAAGTAGATTCAAGAAAGTTTACTGTCATATATATGGTGTGTGAGTCAGTGTGTGGAGTGTGAGTGTATGTGAGTGTGAGTGTGTATGTGTGTGTGTGTGTGAGTGTGTATGTGTGTGTGTGTGTGTGTTTGTATGTGTGAGTGTATGTGTGTGAGTGTATGCGTGTGTGCGTGAGTGTATGTGTGTGTGTGAGTTTGTGTGAGTATGTGTGTGTGTCTGAGTCTGTGTGTGTATGTGTGTGAGTCTGTGTGGGTGTAAGTGTGAGTGTGTGTGTGTGAGTGTATGTATGTGTGTGTGTGAGTGTGTGTGTGTGTGAGTGTGTTTGTGTGAATGTATGTGTGTGTGTGTGTGAGCGTGCATGTGTGAGTGTATAGGTGTTTGTGTGTGTGAGTGTATGTGTGTGTGTGAGAGTGTATATGTGTTTCTCAGCTGCCAGCCTGCCAGGCCTGAGTGACTGAGCTGCCAGGCCTGAGCGACTGAGCTGCCAGCCCAAGAATCCATTTGGCCCACAATGTCCATACTAGCCCTCTGGAAACAAATCCCTTCGGTCCACACCACCCATGCTAGCGCTCCAGAAAGACCCCCCCCCCCCCCCACACCCACTGGCCAGCAATATTGGAGTTGGTGGAGGTGGAATATTGCGTTGGGGACCAGCCCTCCCGTGTGAAGCTGGGACCCAACGGGTCCCACTTAGTCTAGTTTATATACATATATATATATATATATATATATATATATATATATATATATGTGTGTACTTGTGGGTATGTGTATATATACACATTGAATTTTTTTCTCTCTCGGGTATCATATTGTTTACAGTGTACTATGTTTACATATGCTGTTGTGCTGCAGCAAGTAAGGATTTTATTGTTCTCTCTGGGACAAATGACAATAAAACACTCTTGACTCTTCATTTGGGGTGGAAGATTGCAACCTTCACGTGGTCCGTCCTGTTTCGACTGATGCAATCAACTCGACGTGCACAAACGGAAGATGAAATAGAACAAGTTGTCCTACAATTTTAGGCTGTGCACGCCACACGAAAGAAGAAGAAGATGAAGAAGAAGACTCTTGCTTTGAATAGTGACAGCCAGTGACACTGTGCAATAGTGACCGCCAGTGACACTGTGCAATGGTGACAGCCAGTGACACTGTGCACTATGTAATAGTGACAGCCAGTGACACTGTGCACTGTGCAATGCTGACAGCCAGTGACACTGTGCACTATGTATTAGTGACAGCCAGTGACACTGTGCAATACTGACAGCCAGTGACACTGTGCACTATGTAATAGTGACAGCCAGTGACACTGTGCACTATGTAATAGTGACAGCCAGTGACACTGTACAATAGTGACATGGGTCAGTTGCTCCTGCAAGGCACTTTGCTGCAAGGCGGGCTGGGTGATTGACATCTGGGGCAGCCGGCGGGTGATCGCAGCCTGACCCCGCCCCCGGCCCTGGCCCCGCCCCTCTCCAGATCTCGCGTCCAGGCCGCCGGGGAGTGTCGCGAGAGCTGGGGCGGGCCGGGCCGGGCCGGCCGAGTGACCTGCGCACTGAGGGCGTCGGCCGCCATAGCGCCGGGCTGCGATTCTTCCCCCTCAACAGACCCCGAGGACTGGTTGATGGTCGACGGCGCCGCCGCCTCTCTGCCCCAGGGGTCGGTTAGGCCGGCCATCCGCTCCCGCAACACACCGTTACCCTCCCGGCGGCGGCGGCTCCTTTCCCTCCTCCCCCCCACGTCTCCTATTCTCTGTCCTGCTCCTCCTCCCCCCCCCCCTCCTCCTCCTCAAGTGAAGTCCTATGTGAGAGCAGCCAGCAGCCAACATGTCAAACCTGGGCAAAGCTGGGACGAAGAAAGACACCAAGATGAGGATACGAGCCTTCCCTGTAAGTAAGGGCCCCCGGCCCCGCGGTCACAGAACGCGCCTGGCCGCAGGAGAGGCCGAGAGGCCGGGAGCTTCAAATCGAGGGCCCGGGCTTTGCGGATGTCAACACAGCAGCAGGCCCCTTGTCGTTTGATTAATATTCATGGGGCTCCCTGGAAGCCAAACTGGGAGGGTGTTCGGGCTTTTTCTGGCTGCTAAATGCGAGGATGTCTTCATTTAGTGAGCACGGTGCATTTATTTTAGATTTTGTTTGCTATTAATGTACTTCCTCTGCCTCCACACTAGGCCATCCTAACAAAAACAATAACAACAACAACAACAACAACAACACACACGCACAGACATAAAGAAGGCAATCAAGTATTTTATTGAGAAGGGTCTCGACCCGAAACTTCATCTATTCGTTTTCCCCAGGCATGCTGGCCTGACCCGCTGAGTTACTCCAGCTTGTTGTGTCTATCTTCGGTGTAAAGCAACATCTACAAATCCTTCCGACACAGTTTTATTGAGAAGTCTTGTCCGTGGTAGAGATGCTGCCTGTCCCGCTAAGTTACTATCTTCGTAGATTTTCCGGACAATGGGATGTTACTGGTGATGACAGGACGTTGAGGCGGAAGCTTTACGGCGTAGCATTAATTTTCTATTTTAAATGTTACTCCTCCGGATATCTCTGTACATCTAAAGTTGGTGGATTGTTGTGTATTTATACAGTTTTCGGTCCAGTTGACCTCCACTCCCCTTACCTTTAGCAGATGGTGTGTTGCAGCGATCAGCTCGCTGCTATGTACTCCAACTTCCTGCCACATTTGTATTTTAGTTACAGTGTAAGAATTCAAATGGTGTTGCCTTATTTGACACCTGAATTGTGTCCCTGTTGGCGATTTAGTTGTTCAGCATGTGTTTTCATAAATAAGGAGAAAGGTGTAAAGAACGTGTATGACCTCTCTTATGATGTAGACAATAATAATCATAAATTTCAGCATTTTTCCAAGGTGATAGCGATTTTAATTTTACACAACACATGACTTGAAAATATCTTAAGTAATTCATTTTTAAATTAATTTTACCTGCTCAGGTTCTAGGATAAGCTGCATGTTACCTGATCTCGTTTTGTCATCAGTGAAAAGAGTAAATTAAACAGACAAAATAATCTTCATGTAAAGGGGCTCTGCCTTGTTCTGCTGATATTGTAACAGGCACACTTCAGCAGTGACATGGATGGTAGTTTGTGGAAATTTGCATTAGTGGATGCTTTTCCTAGGCTGCTTTTAGGGGTTGAACATCCCAGATTATGTTATGATGAGTTGGGTTTGAGAATTGTGCACCAGGAAGATCGAACTCTCAGTGGAATATAGGGGTTGGGGCATTGTTTGAGGAGAATTTGATCTAAAATTATGTTTTTACAAAAAATACAGTAAATGATGTAGATATTTCAAACTGGAAAGTGAAGCTTGTTTTTATTTTGAAAGCATCACTTAATATTACTTAATCATTTTTTCCAAACTACTGCTTCTCCATTGTCTAATCTGCAGTGTACAGTTGCCCAAATACAAATAATAGTAATTTGTACAGGAAATATGAAACTTGGAGGACAGTTCCTCTCTAATAATGAAAACGGCTGTTGACTAATTTATACATCATGGAATACATTTTGATGGGGAAAACGGGTTGTGTGAAACCAGATTGCTTTGATGGCATTCATCTATTGGTAGGCTTGGCTTTAATGGGAAACCTAAAAAATTGCAAATTGGTCAACAAGATGTTTTTAAAGTGCAGAACAGTATAACAAGCCAACTTATTTGGTCATCCTTCGTATTACTATAAATGATGAGAAACTTATGACACAGAGCAACTGTGACCAATTGGCATATTGAGCCTACTCTGCCATTCAATGTGAACATATGTAATGTAATAATCTAGTATTCCGTTTGTGTACTAACCCCACTTCCTCTGATTCCCTTAATATCTACAATATCGATTGATCTTTTTCATGCATATATTCAGCACTCAAATATCTATATATTCATTACTCTGGGTGAAGAAATCTCTCTCTAATCTCTGATGCATGGCTGACCCCTGATTTCAGGACCAACTATTGGTACTAGGTTCCCCAAACAGGGCAAATGGCATATCTGTCAAATCCATTAAGAATTCTACCTTTCAATAAGAGATCCTGGCTTGTCTGTACAGAGGTTGTACATTTTCCTTGTGACCTGCGTGGGTTTTATCTGAGAACTTCGGTTTCCTCCCACACTCCAAAGACGTATAGGTTTGTACATTAATTGGCTTGGTATAGAGTCATAGAGTAATACAGTGTGGAAACAGGCCCTTCGGCCCGTCTTGCCCACACCAGCCAACATGTCTCGGCTACACTAGTCCCAGCTGCCAGCGCTTGGTCCATATCTCTCCAAACATGTCCTATCCATGTACCTATCTAACTATTTCTAAAACGTTGGGAGAGTCCCAGCCCAACTACTTCATCTGGGAGCTTGTTCCATACACCCACCACCCTTTGTGTGAAAAAGTTACCCCTCAGATTTCTATTAAATCTTTCTCCCTTCACCTTGAACCTATGTCCTCTGGATCTCGATTCCTTTACTCTGGGCAAGTGACTCTGTGCATCTAATGTGTTTTTTTATTGTCCCAACTGTAGGATAGGGTTAATATGCGGGAATCGCTGGTCGGACCGGACTCGGTAGGCTGAAGGACCTGTTTCCGCACTATATCTCTAAAACTAAAATTAAAACTAACTTGAACATAAGCTTAACCTCTCTTCATGTGCCCAGGATTAATCTGGTGAACCTTAATTGCCTGAATCATAAGTATGCTCTTCCTTATGTAGGCAGGCTATAAATGTATACAGTATTACAAATGTGATCAGAGTTGAAGCTTACATAATTCAAATCCTCTTGCTCGATGGCTAGTGTACCTTTTGTTATACTAATTGCTTGACAAACATACATGTTAACTTTCAGTGATTCATGTATAAGGGTAATCGGGTCACTCAGAGCAACGACAGCTTTCATGCATTTATAATTTCAACAACTATTATCGTTATTTTTATTCTCCTGAGGTGGCTCAACAAACAATTTTCCATGGTATTCCATATGCTACGTACTTGCCCATTAATTTAAACCATTTGTATCTTTCTGAAGCCTCGCATCCTCCTCTCGGCCTGAATTGCTATGCAGCCTTTTACTTATCCACAAACTTGGATATATTGCACTTGACCCCTTCATTTAAATCATTGATATAATTTGCGAATGGCAGGAGCACCAGAAATGATTCAACTGATCATTGCCACCCAAACCAAAACTGACACGTTGATTCCTGCTGTTTTCTGTTCAAATGTCCAATCCCCAAAGTATCTACAGTAATTACTCGATTCATGAAAAAACTATTCCTTGAAAATGTTTCATCAAGCTCAGTTTTTTAAAACAAAAAGGCTGAACACAATGCACTGTGTTTTGACATGCAAAGAAAGTGGGTTGCTATCTTTTGTAGGAAACGGGTTTGTAAATCGAAGACCCTTGCATCATGTCTGAGATCCATCTTCTCAGTGGATGCCTGAGGCGTCCACTGAGAAGACACACGCCTCAATGGTGTCATAGTTCAAATTGTGTAATTACTGTAATTATGTGTTAAAGAAGAAACTGCAGATGCTGGAGAATCGCGGGTACACAAAAGGCTGGAGAAACTCAGCGGGTGCAGCAGCATCTAAGGAGCGAAGGACATAGGCGACGTTTCGGGTCGAGATTATGTATTGTGATCTCTTGTTTGTTCAGAGACCTTCTGCAGGTTCAGATGCACCTTATTGTCTAATTCACCGTTTACCTGTTCTGAATGCTACAACCTTAAATTCCATGAGATTTATCAAAAATAAGTTCACTTTCATGAATTCATGTTAACAGCCCGTTCATGTTATTTTCTAGTAAAATACAGTGCTGGGGTAACTCAGCGGGTCGGTCAGACAGCATCTCTGGAGGACATGGATTGGTGACATTTTTTGGTATCTTATCCTACCAAATCTTGATCAAAGGTTCAGCTGTATAATCAAAGACCACTTGCTATTTGAGAGGCAGAGCTCCGCTTGCCACCTGATCAGAAAACTGATCATATCTAAATAGACTAGTCGTGTACCTGTGTATTTGGCAACAAGTCTTGGGTTGCCCTCACGCGTGTGCAGATCTGTGGATAGCAAATCACAAGAGGAGTGGGTGTATGCGTAAAAACTTTGAGTGTGCACTAATTGATTAAAAAGTGAGAGCATCTTTTCAAAGAAGCTCAAACACATGAGGTATGGATTCAAATCTATGTGAACAACATTTCAGATAATGTTCTCTCAATACGAATTATATAGTATGCAAACAAACTTATGGATTTCTAAAAAAATTCTATCCAACAAATGCCAAGATTTCATTCGTATAAGTAGCATTACCCATTTGTACATCGCACAATGTAAAAACATTACTGTATTGCACATACCAATTTCCAAATGTAAATATTTCTAATCCACTACACCATCCGTATTCCTCTCGCTTCTTTATTTCCATCCATTCCTTTGCTCGTCCTTTCCCAACTGTATTTTTGAAATATGGTCAAGCAGGCTGACCCTATTGAAACCTCTAGAGAAATGTGTGGAGCCAGCTTGAGACATTTCTTCAACCACTCCAAACCTTGCGTTCATTCAGCCTAATTAATAAATACACTGAGCGAATCTTGCATCATGAGGCTGCAAATAATCTAATATAAAATAGAGGATCATGTACTTGATTTGCACATATGCTTGTTGCATTTAGATATTCGACATGAAAGTTGAGTCTGATGAAGGGCCCGGGCCATCTGCCCATTCTCTCCACTTATGCTGCCTAACCCGCTTAGTTTTTTAGTACTGTTTTTTCTCAAGATTCCAGCATCTCCAGTTTGTGTCCAATACATTATTTTCCTGTTGTACTGCAGAAGGCATGGCACTGCTAGGACAGAATCCAAAAGCAAGTCGAAAGTTTTGTGCGGGTCAATCAAATTAGTTGGACAGAATTCACATTTTACAAATCTCTTAAACGCAGAGATGCAACCCCATGGTTAGTCTTAATCAACTCCCAAATATAATATTGCCCAGCATGCATTAAGTCCATAATGATTTTAGTTATGGTTTTCAGCTCAGTATGAAACTATTGTTAATTGAAATTACTTTTGACTGTGTTTAGAAAAAACTAATCTATTTTGGTGCTTAAGTATTGTAACAAAAAGTGATTTAGGTTCATTGCAACACATTTGGTGTTTTACTGCTACAGGTTGGATCTGATTTGCTTTGAGAAACACCACCTGAGACCTGTTCATGTTTTGATAAAACTCTTTGAGTGCGATGGAATCTCTCTCCCTTTGTATTTTCTATTGCTTTTCTAAGTGACAAGTGACAGCCATACATGTCTGCCTGACTTAAGCATCTCTTTAAACTGTTCTTATATGCTACAGTTATTATGCTTTGGACAGACAGCTCCAATCAGCTTAAAATCTCCAACGCTTCTGCTCATCCAGCCTAGTACACTGAGCTTAAGCAAACTGTAAATCTTAGAAATATTTGAAAAAAACAAGGGATTTTCTGATCTTCCCTGACAGTTTTCATTACCTGTTTGACACATTTTTTTAAGTAAAACAACTTCATCCTTGAACTTTGTTACTTTATCAGTTTCATCTAGATTTAGACAATGTGTACTATCACTGAGATAAAAGCAAAAAATTGCTGAACATACTCAGCAGGTTAGGCTGCATCTGTGGGAAGAAAAATAATTAACATTTCAGGTTCCCATTGTCAAAACTGGGAAAGCGACAAAATAAGCGTGTTTAACTATAGCGAGGTTGGTGAGAAGATACCTCTGCGGTTGTGAAATCAGGGTGACTTTGGACATATGGTATAAACAAGGGTATCTGATCAATGAATGAATGGGAACATCTAGAACGTGGGAACAGACAAAATAATGTAGGAGTTGCAAAATGCAGAGCCTGGCAAGTCAGATTGACTTTAATCCCAGATTTAATTAAAATTCCCAAATTTCTGAGGTTGAAAGAAAGGAAATATGCCCAACATGGCAATATTCTTAAGACTGGAGCATTACGAGTTCTAGATGTGTATGCACATAGGTTTTAAAACTGCAGAAGATTAAGCCATATAACAAACCATATAACAATTACAGCGCGGAAACAGGCCATCTCGGCCCTTCAAGTCCGTGCCGAACAACTTTTTTCCCTTAGTCCCACCTGCCTGCACTCATACCATAACCCTCCATACCCCTCTCATCCATATGCCTATCCAATTTATTTTTAAATGATACCAACGAACATGCCGCCACCACTTCCACTGGAAGCTCATTCCACACCGCTACCACTCTCTGATTAAAGAAGTTCCCCCTCATGTTACCCCTAAACCTCTGTCCCTTAATTCTAAAGTCATGTCCTCTTGTTTGAATCTTCCCTATTCTCAAAGGGAAAAGCTTGTCCACATCAACTCTGTCTAGCCCCCTCATCATTTTATAGACCTCTATAAAGTCCCCCCTTAACCTTCTGCGCTCCAGAGAATAAAGACCTAACTTATTCAACCTATCTCTGTAACTTAGCAATTGAAACCCAGGCAACATTCTAGTAAATCTCCTCTGTACCCTCTCTATTTTGTTGACATCCTTCCTATAATTGGGCGACCAAAATTGTACACCATACTCCAGATTTGCCTTGTACAATTGCCTCCACCAATGCCTTGTACAATTTTAACATTACATCCCAGCTTCTATACTCAATGCTCTGATTTATAAAGGCTAGCATACCAAAAGCTTTCTTTACCACCCTATCTATATGAGATTCCACCTTCAAGGAACTATGCACGGTTATTCCCAGATCCCTCTGTTCAACTGTATTCTTCAATTCCCTACCGTTTACCATGTATGTCCTATTTTGATTTGTCCTGCCAAGGTGTAGCACCTCACATTTATCAGCATTAAACTCCATCTGCCATCTTTCAGCCCATTTTTCCAACTGGCCTAAATCACTCTGTAGTCTTTGGAAATCCTCTTCATTATCCACAACACCCCCTATCTTGGTATCATCTGCATACTTACTAATCCAATTTACCACCCCTTCATCCAGATCATTGATGTACATGACAAACAACAAAGGACCCAACACAGATCCCTGAGGCACCCCACTAGTCACCTGCCTCCAACCCGACAAACAGCCATCCACCATTACCCTCTGGCTTCTCCCATTCAGCCACTGTTGAATCCATCTTGCTATTCCTGCATTTATACCCAACAGTTGAACCTTCTTAACCAACCTTCCATGAGGAACCTTGTCAAAGGCCTTACTGAAGTCCATATAGACAACATCCACTGCTTTACCCTCATCAATTTCCCTAGTAACCTCTTCAAAAAATTCAAGAAGATTAGTCAAACATGACCTTCCAGGCATAAATCCATGTTGACTGTTCCTAATTAGACCCTCTTTATCCAGATACTTATATATATTATCTCTAAGTATCTTTTCCATTAATTTGCCCACCACTGAAGTCAAACTAACCGGTCTATAATTGCTAGGTTTACTTTTAGAACCCTTTTTAAACAATGGAACAACATGAGCAGTACGCCAATCCTCGGGGACTATTCCCGTTTCTAATGACATTTGAAATATTTCTGTCATAGCCCCGGCTATTTCTACACTAACTTCCCTCAATGTCCTAGGGAATATCCTGTCAGGACCTGGAGACTTATCCACTTTTATAGTTTTCAAAAGTGCCAGTACTTCTTTTACTTTGAAACTCATAGTATCCATAGCTACTCTACTAGTTTCCCTTACCTCACATAATTCAATATCCTTCTCCTTGGTGAATACCGAAGAAAAGAAATTGTTCAATATCTCCCCCATCTCTTTTGGCTCTGCAGATAGCTGTCCACTCGGTCTCTCCAATGGACCAATTTTATCCCTTGTTATCCTTTTACTATTAATATAGCTGTAGAAACCCTTTGGATTTACTTTCACCTTACTTGCCAAAGCAACCTCATATCTTTTAGCTTTTCTAATTTCTTTCTTAAGATTCTTTTTACATTCCTTATACTCCTCAAGCACCTCATTTACTTCATGCTGCCTATAATTATTGTAGATCTCCCTCTTTTTCCGAACAAGATGTCCAATTTCCCTTGAAAACCAGGGCTCTTTCCAATTTTTACTGGTTCCTTTCAACCGAACAGGAACATAAAGATTTTGTACTCTTAAAATTTCCCCTTTAAATGTCCTCCATTTCTCCTCTACATCTTTCCCATAAAACAAAATGTCCCAGTTCACTCCTTTTAAATCATCTCGCATCTCGTTAAAGTTAGCCTTTCTCCAATCAAAAATCTCAACCCTAGGCCCAGTTCTGTCCTTTTCCATAATTATATTGAAACTAATGGTATTGTGATCACTGGACCCGAAGTGCTCCCCTACGCATACCTCCGCCACCTGTCCCGTCTCATTTCCTAACAGGAGGTCCAGCACTGCCCCTCCTCTAGTAGGCACCTCTATGTATTGCTGCAAAAAAACTATCCTGCACACATTTTACAAACTCCAAACCATCCAGCCCATTTACAGAATGTGTTTCCCAGTCTATGTGTGGAAAGTTGAAATCTCTCACAATCACTACCTTGTGCTTACTACTAATATCTGCTATCTGTTTACATATTTGCTCTTCCAATTCTCGTTCCCCATTTGGCGGTCTATAATATACCCCTATAAGTGTTGCTACACCTTTCCCACTTCTAAGTTCCACCCAAATAGCCTCCCTAGATGAGCCCTCCAATCTATCCTGCCAAAGCACTGCTGTAATATCTTCCCTGACTAGCAATGCAACACCTCCACCTCTTGCCCCTCCAATTCTATCACACCTGAAGCAACGAAATCCTGGAATATTTAGTTTCCAATCACAGCCCTCCTGCAACCATGTTTCACTGATCACCACATCATACTTCCAGGTGTCTATCCAGACTCTAAGCTCATCCACCTTTCTTACAATGCTCCTAGCATTAAAATATGCACAGTTAAGAAACCCCCCATCTCTTATTCTCTGTTTATTTCCTTTTGTTTCTTTCTCCTCTTGTGTCCAAGTGCTTCCCTTTTCTGCTTCCTGCCTCCCATTCTGTCTACTAGCTTTTGCTATTTGCATCCCTCGCCCCAACCATTCTAGTTTAAAGTCTCCCCAGTGGCCTTTGCAAATTTCCCCGCCAGGATATTGGTCCCCCTCGGGTTCAAGTGCAACCCATCCTTTCTGTACAGGTCCCACCTACCCCAAAAGAAGTCCCAATGATCCAGAAACTTGAATCCCTGCCCTCTGCACCAGTCTTTCAGCCAAGCATTTATCCTCCACCTTGCTCCATTTGTATTCTCACTGTCACGTGGCACAGGCAGTAATCCTGAGATTGTTACCTTTTTGGTCCTTTTCCTCAACTCTCCTCCCAAGTCCTTAAATCCTCCCTTCAGGACCTCTTCCCTTTTTTTACCTATGTCATTGGTACCTATATGTATCACGACCTCAGGCTCCTCTCCCTCTGATTTGAGGATATCTTGGACACGTTTAGACATGTCCAAGACCTTGGCACCAGGGAGGCAGACCACCATCCTGGTCTCCCGACTGCGTCCACAGAATCGCCTATCCGACCCCCTAACAATAGAGTCCCCAAGATGACCATGTAAAGCTATATGGAGTATTTTTTTCTGTTGAATGTAAAAAGCAGTATTTCTCCAAGAAATTGTTTGAGATTTTCATTCTGGAGAGCACATTACAGGAAAGTATGTTCTGTGGAAAAACTGGGGCAGAGATTTGTCTGTGATGATACAATGTATTACATTTTGAAGACTAGCTTGAACAACTTTGAGATTTTTCACTGGAGATGCAGCAATAAATTTATGAATTATGCGGGGGGGGGGGTGCGGGAAGGAACGGTGGGGGAAAGGGAGGTTAAGAGCTTGAGATTGGGCACATCTCTTGGCCTTGTTGGAGGTTGCAGCTTTGAAAGGTGCTGTTGGAGTCCATATGACAGAGATGCATTTTGTAGCAGGCACATGCTGATGATGGAAGAACTGAATGTTTAGGGTGGTGGTTGGGCAGCCAATCAAGGAAGTTGCTTGTTCTAAGGAGAGTTGAGCATCCTACAATCATCCAGACAAGTCAGAATCAGAATGCATTTTATTGTCACTATACACATGTACAATGAGATTAAAAGCTGCTCCTACTCAGTGCAAAACAAAACAAAAAAGGGGGGGGGGGAAATAAGGTGCACAGTTTCTGCAGCGCTATATACATATCTATAAAAAGACAATGGATAAATAGAATGGATAATAGGATTCCTATATCCAGTATGGGTTATTGCACATATTGGAAATTAGTTACAGTACAAATTACAGTAGGTGGATAGATGAAAGTCCGGGGGTTAGGCTGTGAAGTCAGTGCATGTGTGAGTTCAGGGAGATAATGGATTTTGGAAAGAAACTGTTCTTGAGTCTATTTGTCCTTGTGCTGATGCACCTATAGCGCCTCCCTGATGGTAGCAGGTTGAACAGGCCAAATGCAGGATGGGAGCTGTCCTTGATAATGTTCTTCGCCCTGCTAAAGTTGCAACACATTTCTGACTTGTGCCTTGCAGTTGGTGGAAAGGTTTTGGTGTGTTGGGAGATTGATGGGAGAGTGGGATTCCTTCCTCTATGAGCTGGCACAGACTTTGGCTGAAATGGCCTCCTGTACCAAATGGAAATACAAAGCTGAGTCTTATGCCCTGGAATCCCCATCTGGCAGCCGCAGTATTTATGTTGGATGGGCCAGTTGAGTTTATGTTGAGAACTTAAAGGGCCGGCACGGTGGCGCAGTGGTAGAGTTGCTGCCTTACAGCGCTTGCAGCACCGGAGACCCAGGTTCGATCCTGACTACGGGTGCTGTCTCTACGGAGTTTGTACGTTCTCCCCGTGACTGCGTGGGTTTTCTCCGAGATCTTCGGTTACCTCCCACACTCTAAAGGCGTACAGGTTTGTAGGTTAATTGGCTTGGTGTCTGTGTAAATTGTCCCTAGTGTGTGTAGGAGAGTGTTAATGTGTGGGGATCGCTGATCATAGAAACATAGAAAATAGGTGCAGGAGGAGGCCCTTCGAGCCAGCACCGCCATTCATTGTGATCATGGCTGATCGTCCACTATCAATCAGCCGTGCCTGCTTTCTCCCCATATCCCTTGACTCCACTAGCCCCTAGAGCTCTATCCAACTCTCTTAAATCCATTCAGTGATTTGGCCTCCACTGCCCTCTGTGGCAGGAAATTCCATAAATTCACAACTCTCTGGGTAAAAAAGTTTTTTCTCACCTCAGTCTTAAATGACCTCCCCTTTATTCTAAGACTGTGGCCCCTGGTTCTGGACTCACCCAACATTGGGAACATTTTTCCTGCATCTAGCTTGTCCAGTCCTTTTATAATTTTATATGTTTCTATAAGATTCCCCCTCATCCTTCTAAACTCCAGTGAATACAAGCCTAGTCTTTTCAATCTTTCCTCGTATTACGGTCCCGCCATCCCAGGGATCAATCTCGTGAACCTACGCTGCACTGCCTCAATCACAACGATGTCCTTCCTCAAATTAGGAGACCAAAACTGTACCCAATACTCCAAATGTGGTCTCACCAGAGGCCTATACATCTGCAGAAGAACCTCTTTACTCCGATACTGAAATCCTCTTGTTATGAAGGCCAATATTCCATTAGCTTTCTTCACTGCCTGCTGTACCTACACGCCAACTTTCAGTGACTGGTGTACAAGGACACCCAGGTCTCGCTGTACCTCCCCATTACCTAACCTAACCCCATTGAGATAATAATCTGCCCCCTTGTTTTTGCCGCCAAAGTGGATAACCTCACATTTATTTATTATACTGCATCTGTCACGCATTTGCCCACTCACTCAACCTGTCCAGGTCCCACTGCAACCTCCTAACATCCTCTTCACAGTTCACACTGCCACCCAGCTATGTGTCATCTGCAAACTCGCTAGTGTTGCTCCTAATTCCCTCTTCCAAATCATTAATATATATTGTAAACAGTTGCGGCCCCAACACCGAGCCTTACGGCTCTCCACTCGCCACTGCCTACCTCCTGTTCGCTCCTACCCTTTGCTTCCGGTCTGCCAACCAATTTTCTATCCATGTCAACACCCTACCCCCGGTGGGGATAAGGGCCTGCATCTCTAAACTAAACTAAAATTGAGGATTTGGAGATGGTAATGACATTAATGTGGTCAAACACTTGTTGGAGATGGTCACCACATAGAAATTCTGTGACATGAATATTACATCCTATTACCGATGTCACCTATCATGCTCATGCTTAAATGGCTTATTGTACGACCATTCGGTCCACCTCGTCCATACCAGCCAACAGGCACCCATCTTTATTAATCCCATCTTCCAGCATTTGGCCTGTTGACCTTGATGCCAAACGATTCACATACTCGTCTTAAATGCTGTTAGTGAATGTGCTGCCTTTACTTAGTCTGGCAATACAATCCAGGTATTCATCACTCTCTGGGTAAAAAATCCTCCTCTCAAAGTCTCTCCAAATCTCTTGATTCTTCTCTTAAATCTATGTCCTCTTGTTTTATTCGCCTCTGATAAAGGAAAAGAACCATAACTTCTGCTCCAGGGAATACAGATCTAGTCTCATAATTAAAATGCTCCATCCAGGTAATATTCTGTTGAATCTCATGTTTACCCTATCTAGTGCTGTTACATCCTTTCTAGACCTTGGTGACCAGAACTGCATGCATTACTCCAGCTGAGTGCTGACCAATGTTTTATAAAGTTGGAGCGCAAGCTCTCTGCTCATTTCTTCAATGCTCTGATTTATGAAGGCCAACATCCTGTATGCTGCCGTAATCTGCCCTGCCAGCTTCAAGGACTTTTGGACATGCATACTAAGATCTCTCTATTTAATAGTCCCAAGGACCTTTCTGCACATAATTATGGATTGATTTGTGCAGAGGAGTTCTGACTAGAACTGAACATTGTGTAATCATTGGCAAACCTGCCTACTTCTGACTTAGTAAAGGGACAAAGACGTCGATAAGGCAGCTATGCAAGGATGCTCACCCAAAGAGCTCTTGGTATGATATCCTGGGGTTGGGGTGATTGAGCTCCATCAACAGTAAACTGTCATTGAGTGAGATATGACCATCCCATGTTTCCAGGATTCCATGATGACATACTTGTTTAAATGCCTTCTTGATGTCAAGGTCAGTCACTCTCACCTCCATTCAGCAATTTATTTATTTGGCCCATGCCTGGACCTCTATCACCCCGCTCCTCCCCAGGCACCCACCTGGACTCCCACCTATCTCTCCAGCACTTTGTCCTGTGTATAACCAGAAAATGCAATTCTTTGTTAAAACATTTATAGCTTTATTACTGGATTAGTAATTGTGATACTGAAATGTATTCCAATAGTCCAAAGTGGGGTTGAATTGGGAACAATGTGTATCAAGGATTGAATTTTCTAATTTGTTACAAAAAAGATTGGCATATAGTCAATTTTAACTTCAATTAATATATTAAAGAAAGATCTATTTTTAATTTTCCTGAAGGCCATTTACTAATTTTGATTTTGTGAGTGAGTCCTGAATATCTTAAATTCACACAAGAATGTGCATTTGGATGTGCATATGGCCAGCAAACATTGTTTTGAGTCTGGATGGTTGCCAGAACACTTGACAGCTGAGAGGATGTACTGCCTTTATAGTATCTGTATTTTAGTATGTTGAAAGGTGGGATCTTATCTGAAAATTATGTAATTGCGGTGTATATTCAACTAAACTTTTGTTCACAATGAAAGTATTTAATTTTTGAAACTGATTTGGTTGATTCAATATTTATTAATTAACTAATTCATATGGTCTAGATTTGACACCTGAAAATACCACTTCCCGTATATTGCATCAAATGATCCACTGACATTTTTAATTGGATGGTTGACTTCTTGCCTCTTCATCTGGATTATTAGAGTTTACTATAGGGATTTCAAATAGTCAAGATTGGATACAGTCTTCTCGGTAAGGGACTACATTGTTTGTTTGCTGTTAGTCTCTGACTAAGCAAATAGTCTTAGACTGCCATCTAAGTCATATGGTCTGCTGTCAACGTACTGATAATCTATTGTGTATAACCATTATTAAAAACCTTATGGAAACTCGTGGATAAAATCCACTGTAGACTTTAGAGATAAAGCATGGAAACAGGCCCTTTAGCCCATGTGTGCGTGCCATACACAGCGATCACCCCGTACACTAGTACTATCCTACATACTAGTAACAATTTACAATTTTACTGAAGAAAATTGCCTACAAGCCTGTACCTCTTTGGAATGTGGACGGAAACTGGTGCATCTGAAGAAAACCCACAGGGTCACAGGGAGAACATACAAACTCCATACAGACAGCACCCAAAGTCAGGATCGAACCTGAGTCTCTGGCGTTGTAAGGCAGCAACTCTGCCACTGTGCCAGCCATAAAAAGATAGTTACGTTCCCAGTCCTTTGTGAAACATTTTTTTATTAACAATTTTCATTCAATTAACAAAGCTAGATGCAGCAAGAAACCCATTCTCTTTAAGACTTTGAAAGCATGTAGAACATTTTTCCTTGTTGTATTTATATCTTTGCACTGCTTGTTATTCTCATAGCCATATAAAAGTCAACCACATTGATGGGATTGGAGTGGCATCAGGTTAATCAGTTTCTGGATGACAAATTGTCTTCCCTGACAGGCACAAATGAAACTGATTTATATTAACAGCAACCTGTTGTTACATGATCACCATAACTAATACTAGACATTTTAATTCGTAATAACTTGGATAATCCCCAGATACCATGGCGGGTTAAGAATTGTTTTTGTACTGGTTGCCCAGAATTTGGACACTGCCACTCTAATTTCACCACTGTTCTACCATATCTCTTCAAATTTAGTCTACCTTCGAGATACAGCATGGAAGCAGGCCCCTTGGCCCACCGAGTCTATGCCAACCGTCAATAACCTGTTCACACTAATTTACATTATCCCTCTTACTCATCCACTCCCTACACACTAAGGGCAATTTACAGAGGCCAATTAACCAACAAACTCGCACATCTTTGAGGTGTGGGAAGAAACCAAACACTCAGAGGAAACCCATGCAGCCATAGGGAGAACGCGCATAATCCATACAGACAGCACCTGAAGTCAGGATTGAACCCGGGTCATCAGGGCTGTGAGGCAGCAGCTCTACCAGCGGTGCCACTATACTTCCCAATTATGAAGGATATTCTAGAAAGTATTTTGGAATGCATTGCATGCATTCAGTCATTCATTCCACTCCTTGGACATTTTTGTTTTCCTTAGTCCATGGGGAAGAAGTGGGTGGGGGAGGGGGGTGAAGAATAAAAATCCCTTGTTCATAAACAGCATATAATTGGTTCTCGAGGACGCCACTTATTTCACTGAAATTTTGTGACCTGTTCCCATCAATACTTCCCGGATTCTCCAACTGCTCACCTGTGTTAGACACAAGTAATAGGTATACTAATAACTTTTACTACTAGTACATCATTGGGATGTGAGAGTAATCCGATGCAGGCAAGTGAAACTGCAGTGAGGAAGAATGTGCTTCCTGCGCAGAGAAAACACTTGAGGTTAGGATTGAATTTGGGTTGTTGGAGCAGTGAGCTAGCAGCTGTTACTGCTTTAGCTCCAGTATTATCAACATTTATACCATTACACGAGTGGTCAGGCTGAAGCAAACCTTTGTTATTCTACTATTTAAGTGTCACTTTATTGATTGCGCCATGATGTCACTATTTCTATTATTCATACATTATCAAATTTTACTATATGTAGGTCAGAAGTTGTGTAATTGACCTTTTGGCATTTAGAAATGTCAGAGTATATTGGTTAAAAGGGTATTTGATTTCTGTTACAATTACTGGATTGGGTTTGTATGTGGAATATGTTTGCAATTAACTAACTTCTGCCATTAGTGTTGGAAATTAGGACAAACTAGATTAACGTTTGGAGTAATTTGATCAACATTGATTTTACAATAATGTATAAGTGGTGGTCTGGTTTGCAGATGTTTTAATTTTCCCAATAATTTTGTGTTATGACCATGATTGAGAATAGATTCTCATTTCATCTTGTTAAGAGCTTAGTTGTTGATCACGAGATCTTTCTTGTACTTTGTCTCATTGTTGTTGTTAATCTGGCTGACAATGGTGATGTTATCAGTGAATTTAAAGATGGAGTTGGCGTTGTCCCCGGGAGCCGTGTGGGCGGTGACTCGTCCCACAGGCCTCCCAGGGAATTGCACGTTCAGCTTTGGAGAGAGCGGAAGCCCCTGGGGTTGTGGGGCCTCGGCAGCGGCGGGAACCTCGGTGGCAGTGAAGCTTGGGGGGGGGGGGGGGGGAGAAGAGGGGAAGACAATGGGGATCCGGCGTGGGGTGACTGCCATGAAGAACAATGGGGGCTGCCGTGAGGGATGGTGGGAAAACAAAGGGGGGGGCAGCAGCACTGTAGTTTTAGAATCCTCTGCCTGGGGGAATAAGCCTGCGTTCGTTTGTTTTTTTGTTCATTCGTTCCAGTTTAGGCGCTGTGCTGTCAGCAAACAGTCACTTGTCCTTTTTTTCACTATTAATTTCAAGTTTTTGTGTACTTTGTGTTGTGACTGTTGGCAGACCAATTTCCCTCCGGGGATGAATGAAGTTTATCGTATCGTACTTGGCCACATGGTCAAGGGTGTACAGGGAGCGGAGCAAAGAACAGACCAGGACAACCTTGAGGGGCACAAGTGTTGAAGTCAGGATGAAGGAAGTGTTATGACCAATTCTAACCTACAGGTCTGCCAGTCAGGAAGACCGGAAGCCAATTGCCGATGGAGGTCCTCAAGCTAAGGTTTAAAATTTATAAAGAATCTAATTTGGAATTATGGTGTTAGAAGTTGATCTGTTGGCGATGAATAGCATCCTGATATGAATGTCTCAAGGTGATAGAGCTGATTGCAAGAGTGATGGCATCATCCATAGGCTGATTGTTCGTGTGTGCAAGTTTCTCGAATGTCCAGAAGACAAGCGCAGAACACCTCGTTATGGTTAAAGAGTTGGGTCTGCAGAAGGGTCTCGACCAGAAAGGTCACCCATTCCTTCTCTCTAGACCTGTCTTGCTGAGTTACTCCAGCATTTTGTGTCTACTTCATTATGGTTGATGTTAGAGTTATTGGGCAGTAATCATTGAGGCAGATCATTTTATTTTTCTTGGGGACTGGAATAATGGAACTGATTATTTTACCTAGGTTGTAAAAAAGAGTTGACAATTGAAATTGTGTTGCTCTTGTTAGTGACAGAAGAGGATTCTAGAAATGTGAAAATGTGTATGCTGAATAACATTTATTTTGGATATATAACATCTATGACTTTTAAATATTTGGATGGCAACTTTTGTGGAGAGAGAAACTGAATTAACATTTTAGATTATTTCGTCAGAAAGTCAATTAACCTGAAATATTAATTGTTTCTGTGCCTAACTTAATTTTTTTAAATTAACATTTGGCTGTGTTTCATATTTCCAGCTTTAGAATTATTCTTTCCCTTTTCAGTTTTCGTTTATTTCGATTTTGTTAGCCTTTATTTCCTATTGTAATGCATAAACTATAATGTAACAAAAAAAATATGATTTTGGTCAATCCAGCCTTGCAAGAATTACAAATTAAGTCTGATTCAAATTATGTGATACTGACAAGCCTTTTGGCCTCCATTTGAATTTAGATTTCATTTTTGGAAGTACATTTGCTGAGAAATACTGTTTATGAAATGTTGATAACCAAATAGTTTTAGTTGGCCAAGTATTTGAGTTCTATCAAACAGAATGTGCCTTTTTAATTGAATAAATTACTTAAATGTGCAAGTCTGTACACTGTGGGGGGGCTTGATTGTAATATCCAGTCTTTTCACTTACATGATTAGCATGTAACAATAAAAAGTGTTTCACTATACCTCTGTACACAAGACAATAATAATAAACTAATCTAAAGACATTTTAATACTAATTTTGAGTTGATTGCCTCCATTTAAAGGCCTCCTTTTCCCTGAGTTCCACACATCATCTTTTCTGTTGCATTAGTAAAGTATCACTTGTGCTGAATCTCATTTTGGAACCACCTCCACCACTCTGCAGCATTCAACATCGACTCCCCTTTTATCCACATCTACCAATACATGATCTGTAGGAATTTGACTTTTCCCACGCATGGTGTTTGATACTATTCAACGTGGACATGTTTCCTTGCAGAAGTAGCAATGTATGAATGTTGTCACTCATGCACATAATTCATTGGCAGTTTCTTTGGAAGCATTTACCAATACATACGTTGCACTTGCCCAATGTGAAAGTCTAAATTTATTTTTAAAAATAAATCATTCAGAAATAAACATTTAAAAAGTAAATATGATTAATCAAGAAGATGTGCAAATAAAATAAGTGTCATTTTTACCTTTGTCCTTGCTGTGACTTCATAGGTCTACTATCCCCTTTGAAATTGATGTAGTTTGGTATCCTTGAGTCTTATGTGGCACAGGATCTGAGTGGTGATTTCTCCAGACTCGTGCATTGCATACAGTGATGGAGCAAACTATTCTGTGCAGTCCTTGGGATCTGTCAGTAAGTCCCAGGCATCCTTATTTGCAGGGTATGCCCTGAATTACATTTATATAGTTGACTTGGCACAATTTAGCCCACTATTTGTAATTGATAACAAAGTTTGAATTAGATTATGCAAACTCAGCTTCTGATCTTTTCACATGGTACCCATAATCAAATTAGTTATTTAACATTCTGTAACATTATCCATCTCTACCTGGTCTACATTTTTGTGCTTAATGTCCCTGTAGAATCTCTTAGGATTTTCCTAAACTTGCCTGCCAGATGCATTTTATGTTGTCCTCTTGCCCTCCCGATTGATGACGTTAATTTACTCCTACACTTCTTATATTCGTGGAGGGATTCGCTTGATCCCAACTGCCTGAATCTGACATGCCTCCTTTTTCTCTCTTCAGTCATGGTTATCTAAACAAGCCAGACTTGCCCTTCATCCTTCAACAGGAACATGCTGCACCTGTGCTCTTGCTATTTCACTAGGACACATATAACAAAGATCTTGATATTGTTATGTGTTTATTATTGTCACCTCTACTGAGATATAGTGAAAAGGTTTGTGTACATGCAATCCTGTCACATATTGCAAACCATGCACAAGTCCAACAGGTATTGCAAGATAAAATTACCAGAGTGCAGAATATAATATTATAATGTTATAGAGAAGGTGCAAAAATAAAGTACATCACTCGCTAGGTTTGGAAATCTGGACTACACCTGCAGTGTACTTGAGAACTGTTCATTAATCTGATAAAAGCAAGAAATAAGTGTTCCTGAATCTGGTGGAATGTGCTTCTAAGCTTTTGCATCTTCTGACTAACTGGAGGAGGGAAGAAGAGGGAATGACCGAGGTATAAATGTTGAGGAGGCCTCACCTCACCTATTCCTTTTCTCCAGAGATGCTGCTTGACCCGCTGAATTACTCCAGGTTTTTTGTGTCTATTTTGAGGTATAAATGTTCTTTGATTATGTTGGTTACTTTCCCAGGGCAATGTGAAGTGTAGATGGGTGAAGGCTGTCCGATGGATTGAGTTACATGCACACCAATGCAATTTCTTGCTGTTTCGATATAACTATTGCCAAACAGATATGTGACACATCCTGATAGGATGATTACTACAGTGCAACTTTAAAAGTTGGGAACAATTGTTGGAGACCTGCCAAACTTAAGTAATCTGAGGAAATCGAGGCATTGCTGTACTTTCTGATGGTAACTTCAATGTGGTTGGTCCAGGACAAATTGCTGGTGATATTTACACCTAGGAACCTGGAGCTCTCGACCATCTCCACCTCCGCACCATTGATGATGACGAGAGCATATACGCCACCTTATTTCCTGAAGTCAATAACTTAACTCCTTCATCTTGCTGACGTTGATGGAGAGTCTCAGTTTGCTCTTGCACTTGTTCTCTTCGCATTGCACAGCCTGACCTAGTGGATATGTCACGTAGCCAGCCCTGTGTTTTACTCTTTTCACGATCCTTTATTTTCTCACTCCAACTGCTCTCAACCTTTGTTCTAATTTTCTAACTGCTGTCTTTATCCCAATAATTACTGACCTCAACAACGTATCTCATTGGTAATCTTGGCCTTATCCTATGAGAGTGTACACTTATTTTGTCTTATCCATCCTTCCCCACCTTCTCTGCAACTTAAACTAACTTGATGAAAAATATTCAAACATTTTCTTTTTGCTTGGACACTGCCTGACCTATTGAGTGCTTCTAGCATATTCTGTTTCTCAGTCTTCCAGCATGGGCAGTGTTTTTAATTTTCCTTTGGCATTACTTTTTGGGACGTACCTGGGATTTGTTATCAAGGTAAACTGACAGAATACTTGGATAGATAATAAATAGTGTGTTGGATTTAGCATAAATTATTTAACGGTGGAACATTTCTTGTTGATCTAGTTAAATCTTTATAGAAGGCACTTAAATGGTGATCTTAAATTGTGAACTTTTACTGAATACCTTCTTGAATTACATATGGGTTAACTTCCAGTGGAAGTTAGCAAAAACTAAAATGTAAAACTTAGAAGCCTTGGGGAACACGACTTCCGGTGGCGCCATGTTCTAGGGGAGAACAGCGCCAGATCAGCTCCGTAAAAATCTGTAAAAAAAACGGGGCTAAAGGAGGGTGCTAACGCTACTTACCGCAGGAGATCGATTAAAAACGGCTCCGGTGCGATTGAAGGCTGTGTGACGTCATCAGGCGCGCGACTTCGGTAAGAAATTTAAAATGCAGCACTCCTCCCCTTCCCCGAAGAAAACGGGCCTAAGAAGAGAGGCTGGCACCACCAAAGCCTCGGGCTCGAGTCTGACTGCCTCCCAGGAAGAGATCTCACAGAGAAAAGTGGAAATGGAAGAGTTTAAAAATTCCATGATAGGTGAGATGAAGAAACTGGTGAAAGAAATAAAAGATCTGAAGAAAGAATATAAAGATGAAATAAAAAATCTAAAAGCGGAGATTCTGGTGTCTCAGGAGAGAATTAAAGTGGAATTAACAAAAGAAGTTACCGAGACGGTAAAGATTATGATGAGCGAATGGAAAAGTAAGACGGAGGCTGAATTTCAAAACCGATTCTCTGAGATAAACGCCAAGGTTGCTGGGTTGGAACAAATGCTGAATGATAAGATAGATCCTATTACCATTACAATTGACCAACACAATGATACACTTAAAGATTTGGCTGATTTTGCTGTAAAAAGTGCCAAGGAAACTGAGAAGTTACTTGCCGAGAATAAACGCCTCTCAGAACTACTTCGCAAAATAAATGAGAAATGTATTGATTTGGAGGGCCGACAAAGACGTAAGAATTTGCGAATTGTAGGATTGACCGAAGGTTGTGAAGGAAATCAAGATCCACGAAAATTTGTTGCAAAACTCCTAAAAGACATTTTGGAATTGGATGAAGAACCACTCTTGGGCCGTGCCCACAGGGCTTTAAGACGGGTCCCTGGGAGAGGTGCACCGCCCAGACAAATGATTGTAAAGGTGGTGTATGATCACGTCTTTGAAGATATGATGAAGATAATAATGAGAAAGAGAAATTTGAAATACGAAGGAAATAACATTAGTATCTTCAGAGATTACCCAGCGGAAGTTGCTAAGAGAAGATCCTTATTCACTGAAACAAGAGGCATTCTACGGAATTTAAAGAATACAGTGGATCTCAGATATGGCTTGATGTACCCAGCCACACTGAGAGTGACCTATGACAACGAGGAACACCGCTTCGTTAAGCATACTGATGCATTGAAGTTCGCTCAAGGCATACAGAAGAAGGCAGAAGAGGAGGAAGCAGACGATGAATCACGGGAGGAAGAAGACGACGACTGAACATTTTGGACTTTTATCATTAACCTGCGGTTATGAATTATTCATTGAGAAAGAGGGAAAATAATGGGAATGTAGTAGTGGTTTGGTATCAATTTGTAGAATTTCAATAATTCCCCTAACATAGTATTATTTATTATAATACTATGTTAGGGGAATTATTGAAATTCTAATTCTAAAAATTATTTATTATAATACTAATTACAATAGAATAGTAATTAATAAATAGTTTCATGAATAATAGAAATAATTACTAAATCCTTAAAGTTAGTACCCCACCCCAATATACACAGTATTCTAGTTGGGAGCTGGAATATTTAACATCTTTTTTAAACACGGAAGTCATTAGATTAATCGCCACGTTAGTGTGGCGTTCACTAACACACACTACACAATCTATCAGTGTAGTCTTTTTTTTCTTTGGGCACCCTTTTAACACTCTTTTTTCTTTTTTCACTTATATTTTCTATTTTTTTTAATATATTAAGTATTTGAATTTATGTTATATATTATATGAATGTAATTATGAACAATACCGTATAACTATTTTAGATAGACATGGATATGGATTATTGAGATTGGTAATTTTCGTCGGATTGGCGTTTGGGTGCCTTGTTGAGCTGGAGGGGCCGAGAGGGCTACTCCAAAAAAAACCACCCTAATACTAAAATGCAAGATATGAATTTGAAGACTGGGGATGATGGAATCACTTTCTGTAGTTGGAATGTTAAGGGAATTAATGAACCAATTAAAAGGGGTAAGGTGTTAGCGCAGCTGAATAGATTGAAATCAGACGTTATTTTCCTCCAAGAGACGCATCTCAAAAGAGATGATCAATATAGATTAACAGCTAAATGGATTTCAAAGGTATATCATTCTTCATTTATACATAAATCTAGGGGAGTTGCAATAATTATTCGTAAAGGTATACCTTTTAAACAAAGTTCTATAATAGAAGATAAAGAGGGCAGATATGTAATAATTACAGGGGAATTATACTCAAAAAAAGTAATTCTTATGAATATATATGCTCCTAATTTCGATAACCCATTATTTTTCAAGAAAAGATTCAATAATATTCCTATATCCACTCAACATAATTTAATAATTGGGGGTGATTTAAATTGCACTTTGGATAACTACATAGACAGATCCTCAACAAAAAGGAAAGCTATTTCTAATTCAAGTAAACTTATAAATTCTTTCATTAACTCAACTAACGTTAAGGATATTTGGAGATTAGAGAACCCATCCGGACGAGAATATTCTTTTTTCTCGCCCGTATTCGGAACCTACTCGAGGATAGATTACTTTTTAATAGACTCAAAACTGCTTCCCTATGCGTACAATGCAAAATATCACAATATTATTATTTCAGATCATGCACCATTAACATTTAAGATAAAACTAAAAGATATATTTAATAAAACTATGACTTGGAGATTTAATCCTCAGATACTGAAGGACAAGGGTTGTTGTAATCATGTGACAGAACAGATTAAATTATTCTTTGAGACAAACGACACACCTGAAATTTCACCATTATTACTTTGGGATACATTTAAGGCATTCATGCGTGGTGCAATAATATCGGCACAAGCATATTTTAATAAAGAAAACCGAAAGAGGGAACAGAAGTTAGAAATGGAGATAAAACAACTAGACAATGAGAATATAAAACACCCTTCTAAGGAGTTAAGTAATAAAATTGCAATAGCAAAGTATAGACTAAATGAAATATACTCTAATCAAGTCATCAAACTTTATCAACAAACCAAACAAGTGCATTTTGAATTTGGAGATAAACCGCATAAATTGCTAGCACGACAATTAAGAAAATTAGACGATGAAAAAACGATACATGGAATCAGATCAATGCAAGGAAATATACTGACCATACCAAAAGATATTAATGATAGATTTTTACAATATTACCAAAATCTTTACTCATCAAAATTAACAGGACAAACAGATGGAATGGAAACATTTCTACAAGAATGTCAAATTAAGAGTTTAGATCAGGAAGGGAGACATTTGTTAAATGCTGAAATATCAGTGAAAGATATCGCAGAATCAATTGGTTCATTAAAGAATGGAAAAGCTGCGGGACCTGACGGCCTGAGTGCAGAATTTTATAAAAAATTTCAAGATCTGATCTCTCCAAGACTACATACAGTGTATAGACATGCATATGAACAAGGAAAATTACCAGACTCTTTAAATGAATCCACAATTACACTTATACCTAAGGTAGATAAAGATCTGGAAGATCCTGGTTCATATAGAGCGATTGCCCTTCTAAATACAGACCAAAAAATATTAGCTAAAGTTTTATCTAGGAGACTAAGTTTGGTGATCTCTAAATTAATACATTATGATCAAACAGGTTTTATTCCAAAACGCTATTCATCTCATAATTTAAGACGCCTGTTTAATATTATATATTCTAAAAGAATACGAGATACGGAATTAGCAGTCATATCGTTAGACGCAGAAAAAGCATTTGACCAGGTGGAATGGTTATATCTATTTAATATAATGGAAAAGTTTCAATTGGGGGATCAATTTTGTAAATGGGTAAGAATCCTATACTCAGATCCTACTGCAAGAATTCTAACTAATCAAATACTATCAGTTAAATTTAAACTCTTTAGGGGATGTAGACAAGGATGTCCGTTATCGCCTTTATTATTTGCCTTGGCGATAGAGCCTTTGGCGGAAAGAATTAGATCAGAACCTGAAATATACGGTTATAATACTGACAGAACAACTAATAAAATATCCTTATATGCAGATGATGTTTTGATTTACATCACAAAACCTGAAATTAGTATTCCAATGTTGTTTGATGTTATAAATAAATTTAGTACATTTTCTGGATATAGGATTCATTGGAATAAAAGTGATATTATGCCAATAACTAATATAAATTTAAACATATTACAACAATATCCATTATCAATAGTTACTGACAAAATTAAATATTTAGGAATTAATGTATCTAAATCTCATAACTCATTAATTAGATCGAATTATCCTCAATTATTAGATAAACTTAAAAAAAATATTTTATATTGGAAAACACTGCCTATATCTTTGATTGGTAGAATAAATGCTATAAAGATGGTTTTTCTACCACAATTATTATATCTGTTTCAAGCTATCCCTTTTTTCCTTCCGAAAACCTTTTTTAAAAAAATTGATAATATTGTTAATAGTTTTATCTGGGATTATAAAAATCATAGAATAAGTAAAAAACATTTATGTAAGTCAAAGATAAACGGAGGATTAGCACTTCCAAATTTTCTATACTACTTCTGGGCAGTACAGATTAAGAATATGAATTTTTGGTGGGTAAATACGGACCTGGAACCAACGTGGCTAAAGATAGAAAAGGAAGATTGTTTGCCTTTCAGCGTAGATTCAATTATTTGTGCCCCAAAGGAAGTTCAAAAAAAAATTTATAGGGACAATCCAATCATTTATAATAATAGACGTATTTGGAAACAAATAGTCAAGACTTTACATTTAGACAACCTTTCATTTAGATTACCAATTATGAATAACCCATTATTTAAGCCCTCCACATTGGATGGAGGGTTCAGACATTGGGATAATTTAGGAATTACAAGGGTAGAGCACCTTTATAGAAATGGAAACTTTCTTTCATTTCAGGAATTACAAGATATCTACGGATTGTCTTCACAGCATTTGTTTAGGTATTTCCAAATTAGAGATTATATTAAATCTAATACACAGGATTTTAAAAATAAGGAACCAGGATTATTAGATGAATCGTTTAACTGGCATCCAACCACAGAAAAATTAATAGCTTATATATATAACATCATTATGGATAAGGAGAATCCAATAACTGAAACATATCGTCAAGCATGGGAAAATGAAATTGGATCACCTATAACCAAAGAAAATTGGGAAGAAAGTCTACAACGAATACACCGGTGCTCGTTAAATGCTAGACATATATTAATACAATTTAAAGTATTATACAGGTTACATTATTCAAAAGCCAAATTAAATAGTATATTTCCTAATCTCTCCTCTATTTGTGATAAATGTAAGAATTTAGAAGCAAATTTAACACACAGTTTTGTTACATGTCCTAAATTGAATTATTATTGGACAGAAATGTTTAAAGTTATTTCTGAAGTTCTTAAGGTTAAATTAGAACCCGACCCAAAGCTAATAATACTGGGAATTCCAGAGGCTAATTTGATATTTACACTAGATCAAAGAAATTTCCTTGATTATTGTTTGATATTAGGGAAAAAAATAATATTGAAATTTTGGAAGGGAACATTATCCCCAACAATTAAAATGTGGGCATCAGAGATGTTGGAGACGTTGCAGTTGGAAAGAATCAGATTTGTCCTTTTGGACGAGTATAATTCTTTTCAACAGATATGGTCTCCATATATACAGTATTTAGAGAAGTAGCTGTTCTTGGCATCACGGCTCGACTGACACCCTGCGGGATTTGATGAAAATAATGTATTGGTATACCAGGATATATGCATGTCTGATATTATTATTTGTAGTTGTTTCATTTATAATATATTGTGTGGCTTTTAATTGATATATATACATAATATGTTTTTTTTTCTTTTTCTTCATTTTTTCTTTTTCTTTTATACCAAATAATTATTAAGGAATTATAATTTTATTGATTAATAATGGTATTTCTCTTTACCCACTTTTATTTTCAAAAAAAAATAAGATAATAATCATTAGAGTACAAATATTGATTTAAGTTGATGTTTATAACTCAGTTTTAAACATTGAGAATTGTTTATTGCTAATAAAAAAATTATTCAAAAAAAAGAAGCCTTGGGGAACACAGGTTGCAAATTGTTTTGAAGGTGGAAATTCTTTAACAGAGTGTGACAGGTCAAAATCTCCATGGATCTGCACAGTGCTTTAAGTGTTTTGCTGTGGATATAAAGACACACACAGTTCTGGATCCCTCCAAACTGCAGTTTGCAGCAAGTTGTCAAATGGCACAAACAACATGCAAAAATACATGGGTAGTGCACTATTAAGCAAAATTGGTAAATTAAGTTAAATAATATTTTCTTCCTAACAACAGATTAAGCTTCATATCCTATCTGGAAATTCACGATTGGTTCATCACACATTGTACCTGAGGATGCATATAACTAATGGGGGTATAGTATAGGCACAGGAAATTAATATTAAAATTCTTAAACATATGATGGCAAAAGTTAGGCACAATTAGATATAATTAAGATGTTGAAAATGACAAAGGATTTGATGGGGTTGGAAAAAAAATTCTGAGGAGTTTGAAATGGGAGCACACAAGCTTGCTACTAAGTATACTAAAAAGTGAAATCAAAAGTAGTTTATTTTTCAATGCATGATGTGGTGAAGGTGGGACTCTTCATGTGCACAAACAACTATTTTTGTTCAATTGAAATATTCAAGAACTATATTAGGAAAACTTTGGTAGTCCAAATTTTCTAAACCCTGGTAATTATTATTGAGATAAAATTACCAATGATCCTATTGAGAGACATGCTAGTATTCATATATTCCTGTTCCATTATTCTTCCTCTAACCAACTTATCAGTATTGTGAAACATCTTGTGAATACTTGTGTATTCATTGAGTAACATAGCATGGAAACGGGCTCTTCAGCCCAACATATCCTTGCTCACTTGGTTGCCTACCTGAGCTTGCTCCATTTATCTGCACTTGGCCAATATCCCTTTAAAGCTTTACAGTCCATGTCTCTGTCCAAATAGCTTTTAGACATTGTTATTGGAGCTAGCCGTATAATGTTTGTTCGACATCACCATCACGGGCTGTATTGAAAACGTTACCTATCGGGTCGCATATACTTTCAAGTTTACGTGAATATGGACATCAGTCCTAGTATTTTTCTTTGAGTCTATCAGATATTATTTGGAACATTTCTGTGAAGCCTCGTGCTTTGTTACGTTAGAGGCTGTATAATTGCATTTTTTTTAAAATGTTCTTTCTTAGTAAGTTACGAATTAAGTCATTTAACAAGCACATTCATTTGCCATACCAAAGTCATGCTATTTTATCCTAATATTGTGCTGGTTCTTGGTGTCAGAATTTTAGATTCTGCACAGACTGATAATTTATCAGATCGGTTATTTTTTTCTTACGTTGGCCTTGAAGTGAAGTAATAATGAGGTTTTTTTAAGTGATGTATTACAAATCAAGTAAGCTACCAAAAGGTGGATGTAAACTGCTTTGTGACAATTGCACCATTCTCCCTTCATTACCGTGACCACCATTCGTAATAATGGTGAATAATCTCTGATAGAAAAGTCTTTTTTAAGTGAATTTATCTTTTCATTGTTATTTTATATTTGAAAATGAGGAGCCATTCAAATAGACTTGGAATACTCAAAGTTATTCATTTCAATCTTGCAGATGACTATGGATGAAAAGTATGTAAATAGTATCTGGGATCTACTGAAGAATGCCATCCAAGAGATTCAACGCAAAAATAATAGTGGACTCAGCTTTGAAGAACTGTACAGAAATGCATATACAATGGTATTGCATAAACATGGTGAGAAATTATATACTGGACTGAGAGAAGTTGTAACAGAGCATCTGATCAATAAGGTATGTGTGTCAGCTATTTTGGAGAAAAACAAGTAAAAAGTAAAAACAAGTTTGTTAATTAACATTACTATCTATAATGAATAGATTGCAAGATAGCACTGCACATTATATCTGTGATATATACAGTTTGCAACGTTGAAACGGTAATCTTAAAGAACAGCTCTTGCGCTCATGATCTCACTGTTATTGCTCTCCATTAAACTGAATATGCGATGAGCAAAACAAAACAAACGTTTTTGTCCAATGGAGTAAAGTTAATCCATCGTTGGGTTCTCTAAAAATGCAATTTATCCTTCCAAGGCTCCTTTTCTGAATGTCTGTGTCATTGAAATCAATGGGAATTAATTTTGACTTGTGATGGAGCAAACTATTCTGACTTTTCAAAGCACTTCATGAGAGGTTTGACTCCAGGATTGTTTGGAGTCTGTAGACTGGGCAATGTTCAGGGACTCGGCAACGGACCTAAACGTGTACGCCACAGTCGTTACAGACTTCATAAAGAAATGTGTAGAGGACTGCATCCCTACAAAAACCTTCCAAGTGTTTCCCAATCAGAAGCCTTGGAGGAACTTTGAGATCCGCACTCTTCTGAAGACCAGACACTGGGCATTCATATCTGATGATACGTACGCTTTGATAGGGAGAACACTGATGTGCGTTCTTGAGCCCCTATTCGCTGTGATGGTATTTCAGTCACAGTCACAGAGGCCGATGTCAGAAAATCCTTCCGAGGGGTGAACCCTCGAAAAGCGCCTGGACCTCTCACTTCTGAGCTTCCCACCTGCTTTAAAAGGGCATCAATCATACCTTGCCCATTAAGAGCAAGGTGACTTGCCTCAATGACTATCGACCCGTGGCACTAGCGTCGGTGGTGATGAAGTGCTTTGAGAGGTTGATCATGGCACAAATCAACTCCTACCTCGACAAAAACCTGCAACCACTGCAGTTCGCCTACCGCTACAACAGATCAACGATGGATGCGATCTCGCTGGCTCTCCACTCCGCTCTGGACCACTTGGACAACAAAAACTCATATGTCAGGCTGTTATTCATTGATTACAGCTCGGCATTTAATACAATCATCCCCTCCAAGCTGGTTACCAAACTCGCGGATATGTGTGTCTGCGCATCCCTCTGCAATTGGATCCTCGACTTCCTCATTCACAGACCACAGACTGTTCAAATTGGTGGAAAGGTGTCAGCCTCGATAACAATCAGCACAGGAGCACCTCAAGGCTGCGTGCTCAGCCTCCTGCTGTACTCGCTCTATACTCATGACTGCGTAGCTTGTCATAGTTCGAACTCCATCATCAAGATTGCCGACGACACCACTGTTGTGGGACGTATCACTGATGGGGACGAGTCAGAGTATAGACGAGAGATCGACCGACTGACCAAATGGTGCCAGCACAATAACCTGGCCCTCAACACCAGTAAACCCAAGGAACTGATTGTGGACTTTGGAAGAGGTAGGATGGGGACTCAGTCCCGTTTATATCAACGGGTCGATGGTGGAAAGAGTCAAGAGCTTCAAATTCCTGGGCGTGCGCATCTCTGAAGATCTCTCCTGGTCCGAGAACACTGATGCAATTATAAAGAAAGCACATCAGCGCCTCTACTTTACGGAGAAGATTACGGAGAGTAGATATGTCAAGGAGGACTCTCTCTAACTTCTACAGGTGCACAGTAGGGAGCATGCTGACCGGTTGCATCGTGGCTTGGTTCGGCAACTTAAGCGCCCAGGAGCGGAAAAGACTACAAAAAGTAGTGAACACTGCCCAGTCCATCACCGGCTCTGACCTCCCTACCATCGAGGGGATCTATCGCAGTCACTGCCTCAAAAAGGCTGGCAGCATCATCAAGGACCCACATAATCCTGGACCCACACTCATCTCCCCGCTAACTTCGGGTAGAAGGTACAGGAGCCCGAAGACTGCAACGTCCAGGTTCAGGAATAGCACTCTTCCCCACAGCCATCGGGCTATTAAACTCAACTCAAACAAAACTTTGAACATTAATTGCCCATTATCTGATTATTTGCACTTTATCTGTTTTATTTATTCACGTGTGTATATATTTATATAATGGTATATGGACACACTGATCTGTTCTGTATTCATGCCTACTATATTCTGTTGTGCTGAAGCAAAGCATGAATTTCATTGTCCTATCTGGGACACATGATAATAAACTCTCCTGAATCTTGAATCTTGAAGATAAAAGTAGAAGCTAGGGTGGTCCATTCACCCCAGTGCCTGTACCACCATTCAGTAAGATTGTGGTTAATCTTTACTTCAGCAACACTTTTTGTGTTCTGGGAACCAATCTTGTGTTCCCTTTATATATTTATATATATATATATATTTAAAACTCTCAAGTGGTGAATTCTAAATATTTACCATCGCAGAGAATTTCATCTCATTTGTTCTTAGAAGCGGACTCAGTAATTATGTTTCAGATTGAACCTCTGCATCAAGATATTTTACCTGGTACTTTACAATTTTCTTCATGGCACCTTTTATCAAGAGCCTTCTAAAAATCCAAATACACTATACTCGTTAGTTCATTCCTATCCTCAAATATAATCTCAAAAATTTCTAATAGATCTCTCAAACATAATTTTGCTTTCACAAATCCTTGATAACTCTACCGGGTCTCTTATTTTCTGATCTGCAGTTGTGTAATAGATTACAGCATTTCCCTACCAATATATTAATTTATAAAACTATAAATACAGTAAATTTAATAAAATTGGTATTTTATTGAGCCATGGAGTGATACAGTGTGGAAACAGGCCCTTCAGCCCAACTTGCCCACTCCGGCCAACATGGCCCAGCTACATTAGTTCCACCTGCCCGCATTCGGTCATATCCCTATAAACCTATCCTATCCATGTATCTGTGTAACTGTTTCTTAAATGTTGAAATAGTCTGTACCGTTTCCAGCTTGACAACATCTTTGGTGCTCAGAACTAAGCACAATACTCTAAATGAAGCCTCACTAACTGCAACATGGCCTCCCAACTTCTATACTCAATACTCTTGACTGATGAAGGCCAATGTGCCAAAATCCTTTTTGACCATCCAATCCACCTGCTACTTCAACCTCAAGTCTGCACCTAAATCCCTTTGCTCTACCACACTCCCCAGAGCCCTATCATTCACTTTGTAGGTCCTGCCCATGTTAGACTTCCCAAAATGCAACACCTCACACTTCTCTGTGTAAAATTCCATCAACCATTCCTCAGCCCACCTGGCCAATTGATCAAGATCCTGCTGCAATTTTTCACAACCATCTTTACAACCTGCAAAATGGAAGTTTCACAAAATGTGAGCAAGCAAAATAAATGTGTGTTTCTTTTACAGGTACGAGAAGATGTGTTGAACTCATTAAATAACAACTTCCTGCAGACCTTAAATCAAGCGTGGAATGATCATCAGACAGCAATGGTGATGATAAGGGATATCCTCATGTACATGGTGGGTTGCCTTTTTCGATATAATTTATAGTTTACAATTTGTAGTAAATAACTGTGAAAAGTTACATAAAGGGAAATGCTTCATGTAACTTTTCACAGTTGTTCCTAAAATCAATCATGAAGGAAATTTTATCACATTATTCAGCTACAATAAATGTAAAATCATGATATAAAAAGAAGCAGTACTGGACAAGGGTCTTACATTTAGTTACAGACGTTAATTAACAGTTACATTAAGCTGTTAAATTATGCTAATTATACAACAATAAGCCATAGGCATGTGGAATAGTTATAAGAGCACACATTCTTACAAATGCCCTTTGAGTGGCATTGGAGAGTTATTTGTCAGCTCAGTTATATATTCTGAAATATTTCGCAGCGACTGTAGAGCAGTGTTCACACAAGGAATTGCTGAACCTCTGCAAATTGTCTTGCAATTATGCGCCTGTCATTCCTTGTACAGGGCTTCCCAATTTACATTTTTTAATTGGGGAACATGCTTGGGTCCAAGTAATTAAATATGACTTTCCCTTCATTTTAAGATACTTTCAGCATATCTGTCTTCTCTAAAACTAGGTGCTGGAAGTCTAGAATAAAAATGAGAAGTCGGGGAGAAATCTAGGGATGCTGCCTGTCCCACGGAGTTACTCCAGCATTTTGTGTCTCTGGTGTAAACCAGCATCTGCAATTTCTTCTGACAAATACAGTTCTTACCTTTTCAAATTGTCATTTAAAATTGCCAACAATAACTAGCTTGAAAATGGTTTTCTCCCTCGAGGCCCAGTCATATTGTGTCCTTGCTATTTCTTTTGTGGAGCAAGAACACAAGTAATTGTCAAACTTAATTCTAAAGGCAGTTTTCTGTTTATTCATGTGTTTTATGACTAGTTGGTCTTTTTCTTGATGATCATTTTGCGTTCACCTTGAATAAGGCCACGTGAATGCTTGTATTATAGTTGGTACATGCAGCAAATGTTCTATGCATTGGTTCATATTAAATATAATAGAATAAAATATGTTACTCTGACAAACAAATCAATACATTTCCTTGTTTAAAATGATAGATTAACGACCATTTATTTTCCTTTGCAGGATCGAGTGTATGTACAACAAAATAACGTAGAGAATGTTTACAACTTGGGGTTGATCATTTTCAGAGATCAAGTTGTGCGTTATGGTTGCATCAGAGACCACCTACGTCAAACACTCTTGGATATGATTGCACGTGAAAGGAAAGGAGAGGTAGTAGACAGGTATGTCCAGACAAGGATTTGTTATCTCTTACCATCAATTAAAAGCTAATGAAAACCTTTTGGTTATTAGTCTATTTCCCTTTGGTTTATCAGAATTAAGTTTCTTTCTTAAATGATTATTTTTTGGTTACCAGCACAATAACTCCAAAAATATGTCACCCACCAAACAATCCTAACAAATCTGTTCAGATATTCTGCACTGATTTATTCATTAAAAGAAAATGTTGCAGTATACATATTAAATTATTAGAATAAATGGTACATTATTCAATACTAGCTATTGACTTGTACAGTGGTGATGCTCTATAGTTGTAACAAATTTTCTACTCTAGTAGAATTGACAATAGGTGCAGGAGTAGGCCATTCGGCCCCTCGAGCCAGCATCGCCATTCAATGTGATCCTGGCTGAAAGGTGATCAAGTAACATCAACAAATTGACACAAAGCTGGGTGGCAGTGTGAACTGTGAGGAGGATGCTATGAGAATGCAGGGTGACTTGGACAGGTTGGGGGAGTGGGCAGATGCATGGCAGATGTAGTTTAATGCGGATAAATGTGGGGTAATCCGTTTTGGTAGCAAAAACAGGAAGGCAGATTACTATCTAAATGGCGTCAAGTTTGGAAAAGGGCAAGTACAACGGGATCTAGGGGTCCTTGTACATCAGTTTATGAAAGTAAGCATGCAGGTACAGCAGGCAGTGAAGAAAGCGAGTGGCATGTTGGCCTTTATAACAAGAGGAATCTAATATAGGAGCAAAGAGGTCCTTCTGCAGTTGTACAGGTCTCTAGTGAGACCACACCTGGAGTATTGTGTGCAGTTTTGGTCTCCTAATTTGAGGAAGGACATTCTTGCTATTGAGGGAGTGCAGCATAGGTTTACAAGGTTAATTCCCGGGATGGCGGGACTGTCATATGCTGAGAGAATAGTAAGATTGAACGAGAACTTACCAGTTCGAAGGTTGATCTTTATTTCATGAGGAGTCAAAGTGAGGGATTTCGTGAAGAGCCCGCCGGCGCGCATGCTCGACATACTTCAAAGTAGCGGCGTGGAATCACAGAAACCAATCAAAAGAAATGACTTCACATAGTAAGAATGAAACGACTAAGATTACCAGATGAAGGTGATTGAGGGTTGGGCGAGGAGGGCACGAAATCCCTCACTTCGACTCCTCATGAAATAAAGATCAACCTTCGAACTGGTAAGTTCTCGTTCAATCTTACTATTTCATTTCGGAGTCACGTGAGTGACTTCGTGAAGACTTCAAAGCTTCTGTGATGACACGCCCTGGACCACGTCCATGCTGTCACACCACTACCAGGGATGGATGGGAGGAATAACTTGCTGACTAGTCCATACTGCAAAACAAAGCATATTTATTAACAAACAAATCAAAAACCCCTCATACGGGGACATCTCCACGTTCTTGCCCCGCATTTAGCACGGCTTCTGCAAACTGTAGAGGCGCAGCAACGGGCCGGTTGTAGAACCGCTGGAACACAGCTTCATTAGCCCATCCTGCTGTGGCGAGAATATGGTCCATGGGCACCTCCATGACCCTCGCCGCCGACGTCGATGCAGCCCTGGTGGAATGAGATTTGAACACATTAGTGTCGATACCTGACTTACCCAAGACGACTCGAAGCCACCTGGATATCGTCTGTGTTGTCACTCGATGGTGAGGTCTCTTATGAGTGACAAGCAGGTATCTCTTCATTCCTCTGATGCTTGCCGTCACCTTGACGTAGTAACGGATATGGGAGGCTAAGCATAGCCTAGCATTGGCGGGGTATGCCGGGAACTTCAGCTGCAGCCCTGTGCACCCAGGTCTGTGCTGCTTTAGTAGCTCGTCAACAAAGAAAACTACTTCTGTGGGGGTAGACATCATTCTGTCGACACGTAGTTTATGGAGTGTCTGTACCCTCTGTGCTGAAGTCAGCGCTAATAACATCACCAGCTTCATGGTGAGTTTGTCCAGCTGGAGCCCTTCCATGGGAGACCACGTCCTGAGCAGAGTTAACACGTCCCTGACATCCCAGGTGATAGAGTAACGTGGTGTAGGCGGATTCGTATTGAAAATACCCCGCATGAGCCTGGACACTAGCCTGTTGGATCCCACCTCAATATTGAGGTAGAATGATAGAGCGCTCCTGGCGCTGTTGATGGCACTGTAGCTTAAGTGTTCATCATGGTGCAACCCCGCGAGGAATTCCAGGACGTCGGTTATAGTCACGGCATCGTACGTGATGCGAGAGCGGCTGCAGAAGGCTTCCCACTTCCTGATGTGAGAGCGGTATCTTCGCCTTGTAGACTCTCGGCACGACGCCGCAATGGTATCCATGGTCCGGGTAGAAAGGCCGTATTGAACTAAAGGCCGATTCAGAATCTGCAAGCCAACAAATTTAAATAGCCATGGCAGGGATGTGGCTCCCCTGAAACAGGGTGAGTAACTAATTCTGGGCTACCCTGCAAACAGACCCAAGGTTCACTGAGCGTGTCAAAGACCATCGGATACCACGGCTGTGTAGGCCAGTCGGGTATGATAAGGATGCCCTTGGCACCATCCATCTGAATTTTACGTAATACCCGACTGATGAGGCAAAACGGGGGGAATGCATAGAAAAAGCAATTCCCCCCAGTCTAGCGAGAATGCATCTAACGCTATAGCCCCAGGATCTGGTTCCCACAAGACGTAGGTTGGTACCTGATGGTTCAACCGGGACGCAAAAAGGTCAATGTCCGGTTTCCCAAATTTGGCTGTGATTTTTGCAAAAATTTCAGGATGTAACATCCATTCAATATTATCATTGAACTTGCGTGACCTGGCGTCCGCCACAATATTAAGCTCACCTGGCAAATAGGTAGCTGAAATCCAAATGTCTCTTTTGACACACCAGAGCCAAATTGAATTAGCCAATTTATCACATGAAACTGACCTGGTACCGCCCATGTGGTTTAAATACGCCACCGCTGTGGTATTGTCTATTTGGAGCCGGACATGTGCTCCAATGATCTTGGAACAATATGCATGAAGTCCGTGAAACGATGCAAGCAGCTCCAAATAGTTGATCCCTTGTGATACCAACATCGTATTCTCAAGGGTATCCCATCGACCCCCACAACTAGAATATTGATTCATAGCTCCCCAGCCATCAGAGCTTGCATCAGTTTGTAAGTATATCATCGGTTTCGCCTCAATAATAGTGTTAAACGAGTTACTAATGTGGCAAACCCACCATCGTAACTCATCCAATGCTGCAGGCGGCAGCTGCATTGATCGATCATAATGACCAGCATGCCGTCGCAACGCAGCGATCTTGGCTCTCTGCAAGTTTTGATAATGCAGAGGTCCATACCGGGCTGCCGGAAACAAAGCCACTATCTTGCCAATGACAGTAGCTGTGTGACGAATCGATGGTATACGAGTATTGATTAAATCTGTACACACCTGTTACCTCCTCAATTTTGTTAATTGGTATGGTGACTCTCATGCTAATGGAATTCACCTGGAACCCCAGATAATTAATTACCTGGGTGGGGCAGAACTTAGATTTTTCTGGATGAATAATGAACCCAAGCTGTTGGAACAAATTGACCGCAGCTGCAACCCCTTGTTGAGCTGATTCCAAGGTGTGGCCGACAATTAAAATACCATCTAAATAAGCCATAACGATATGATGTCGTTGTCTTAAATAAGCCATAATTGGCTTCACCAATTTAGTAAATAATCGAGGGGCTGTGGTGAGCCCATTAGGCAACGCCCTATATTGCCACAGCTGATCCATCCAGATAAATTTTAAGAACCTTCTGTAATATTTTTTCATGGGTACGGTATAGTACGCATCCTGTAAATCAATGCATGCCATAAAGCACCCTTGTGAGATCAATGATTTGGCCGTTTCAAACGTGTCCATTTTAAAATGAGTATATGTTACAAAGTTATTCAGAGTGGTTAGATCAATAATGACTCTGCAGCCTCCATCCTTCTTAGGTTGAGTAAAAATATTGGAAACAAATTCAACAGGCTCATGAACCGTTCTCTCTATGACCCCTTTCTGTTCCAACCTTAAAATTTCCTTATAGCCTACGGACTGTTCCGCAGCCGTTAGTTTAAAAGTACGACCCGGTCTATGTTGAGACGGAGGGATGTCCCCATTAATAAACTCAATGCTATGGCCCTGAATATTCCGTAACACATACTCATCACTGGTAATGTCACCCCATGCACCCGCAAACAACCGCAGACGCCCACCAACATGTGAAGTTAAACAAAGAGAAAAAAGAGAGCCAGACCGCCTCACCTCTGTGGTTACCGGCGGTCCCTGACATGAGTGGGTAGACGTAGAGGGGCTGGGTTGGTTTGAGGTTGTGGCGTCCTCATTTTCCACCTCGGCTTCTGCCGAGCCTGTCCTAAAAAAGACCCCTGGTGTTGGGGTGGTTGATACCGGTTCGGAGCTGGAGGGTAATTTCTGGTAGACGTGCTGACAGACCCTCGTGAGCGGCCAAGCGGTGCTTTCGAGCTCGATGGCGTGGGGGCACTATGAGAGCGCATGAGCCCCACGGTCTTGGCTTGTTCATCAAGCTCTCTGACCCTTTTGGAAAGGTCTTCGCCAAAGAGCTGACGGGGCGGCGGCGGTGGTTTGCACAACCCTGCAAACTTAGGGTTGAGCGCTGGGCGGATGCTATTTTTGCGAAAGCCATTTATTTCATTTTGAGTAGCGCACAGAAGCGCCAGAGCATCCTCCTGGTCCAAATTAAGCTCCTCTCCGTCGACCGACCGCACAAAGGCAGTAATCCCGGCCATGAGGAGTTTCAGGATCCGCTGAATCTTCAGCTCCTGCTGACGGATAGCCGCACTGATGTTGCCCCATATTGGCGTATTGACCACAGGCACGTTGAGGGAGTTGCAGTTTGATGGAGCCTTGTGACGGCTCATGGCTTGTAGTAGAACTTCCTCCTGAAGCTGGTGATTATTTAGGAAGTCCACCGTGGCTGCCAATTTCGTATTGATGGGAAGCCCCAAGGAATGAGTGGCTGCAAACTTGGTGGCCACATCGAGGAGGTCCTCCGCCGGTAATTCAGGCGGGGGTGGGATGGGGTCGCCCACGGCCTCCTCGTCCTGCTGCTCCAGGCTGGTGTACGAAGCTGGTGATGAACCCCTGTGCCTGTCGCTGCTGGATGCCTGTTGTTGTTGACCTTGTATGAGAAGCTCCAGCAGCCGCTCCATACGGTCAATACGCCCTTCACCCTGAACACTCAGGTGGTCGGAGTCCTCCAGCTCTGAAAATTGGCCGGGGCTCCTGTCATCGGCCCGCACCTCGTCGAGGCCCTGCCGGTGCCGGTAGTTGTCGTCGACAGCCGCCGAGGCGAAACTGCGCGATTCCTGCACGGGCGTGTTCAACCGCCTCCGTTTAGCGGGAGCGGAAGCCGTTGCCTCTACGGACAGATGCGGCATGGTGTCGGCACCAGCCGAAGCCTGGATACCTTGAGCCCGTGCAGGCTTGCCAGCTGCCCACATCGTGGACCTTGCCGACGCATGGTCTCGCCCACCCATCCATCCATGGGGGGCTCGGCGACCGTGACGGGACCCCCAACTGACTCGTCCCAGCGTCGAAAGTTGGGGGGCGACGGCTGGACCTCACAGCTGCCCCGGGTCCCTCGTCGAACTCCTCCGAGCTGTGGTGTGCGGGCGGGTCCGGACCTGAAAAGACAGAGCTCACCGACATCTCCGCCCTCGTTCCGGTCTGTGTTGCAGGTACCCCCGACAACTCTCGCTCCGGAACTGCTGGCCGGCGACTTTTCCCCGATCTCCGGCCTCTCAAACTCCCATCCATGTTCTTGCTGTGAAGCAAACACAACAAGAACCACCAACTTAAGGTAGCATACTTACCTGCGTGGTTCCCTTATGAAGGGCTGGCGAGGAGCGTGCTCCTCCGTCAGCCGTCGCAGCAACGCGATACGACGATATGTCGAGCATGCGCGCCGGCGGGCTCTTCACGAAGTCACTCACGCGACTCCGAAATGAAATGGAGTAGCTGGGTTTGTACACTTTGGAGTTTAGAAGGATGAGAGGGTATCTCATTGAAACATATAAGATTGTTAAGGGCTTGGACACGCTAGAGGCAGGAAACATGTTCCCGATGTTGGGGCAGTCCAGAACCAGGGGCCACAGTTTAAGAATAAGGAGTAAGCCATTTAGAACGGAGACGAGGAAACACTTTTTCTCACAGAGTGTGGTGAGCCTGTGGAATTCTCTGCCTCAGAGGGCGGTGGAGGCAGGTTCTCTTGATGCTTTCAAGAGCGAGCTAGGTAGGGCTCTTAAAAATAGTGGAGTTAGGGTATATGGGGTGAAGGCAGGAACGGGGTCCTGATTGGGGAGGATCAGCCATGATCACATTGAATGGCAGTGCTGGTTCGAAGGGCCCTATGGCCTACTCCTGCACCTATTATCTAATAATAGGTATAAATACTATTAAACCAAGATAATCCAAATTAATAAATGGCCTACTTCTGCACCTATTGTCTATTGTCAAACTTACAAGTTAGTGCTCAACGAGGAATCTTTTTGTAAATAATGTTATATCCAGTTCTCCTTATGAATTTGTTCTTGACTAAAACTTGAGGAGCAAGATTTAGGCTGGTGGTGTTGTCCAATACTGAAGAGGTTCTTGGTCACCTCCCTCATCAAAGCGCTTCTCCCCCGATTGCTCAGTTTGGCTGGGCGGCCAATTGGTGGTTCCAAAGTTCTTCCATTTAAGAATGACGGAGGCCACTGTACTCTTCGGGACCTGCAATGCTGCAGAAATTGTTTTGTACCCTTCCCCAGATCTGTGTCTCCACACAATCCTGCCTTGGAGGTCTACGGACAATTCCTTTGTCTTCATGGCTTGGTTTTTGCTCTGCTTATTTAGACAGGTGTGTGCTTTTCCAAATCATGTCCAGTCAATTTAATTTACCACTGGTAGACTCCAAGTTGTAGACGCATCTCAAGGATAATCAATGGAATCAGTGTGAACCTAAGCTCAATTTTGAGTGTCATATAACAAAGGGTCTGAATATTTATGTAAATGTGATATTTCAGTTATTTCTTTTTAATTACTTTTCAAAAATTTCGAAACACCTGTTTTTGCTCCTTCATTCTGGGGTATTGTGTGTAGATTGATAATAAAAAATTGACTTTAATCAATTTTAAAATAAGGCTATAATGTAACAAAATGTGGAAAAAGTGAAGGGGTCTGAATACTTTCTGAATGCACTGTACATGCAAGCCTATTGCATGAAATTTAGCTGCTGATTTTTTTTTTGCATTACAGCAGTATGTGATTGCATTTGATTTGCTAGGAAGTACTTTAAGACATTAGAAAGTCATGCAGCCATTATGCTAGTATTGCCATATTGTATATAATTTTTGCAAGGTTAGCTTTTACCTGATATTCTTCAATCCAACCAGTTTTAACGGGCACAGTAGTATTTGCCGATATAATTAGATTTTCCTCTTGCATGAAAATGGAGAAATATCTGTCTTGTTTATGAAAGTGTATATATTTTTTTTATGACTTTCTTGTTTCTGCCAGAGGTGCAATTCGAAATGCCTGCCAAATGTTAATGATTCTGGGCTTAGAAGGTCGTTCAGTGTATGAGGAAGATTTTGAAGCTCCATTTTTAGAAATGTCTGCAGAATTCTTCCAGGTATCAATTTTTCTTTCCCCAATATGTTTGAAACCTTAAATATTTTTAACTGAGGTTCTTTTAATAAAGCATTGTGTAATTATTTAAATCTATAGTTTAAAACTTGATAATGCATTTCTTTCTTGGACTAGCTTGGCAGTCAGTAAAATGGCAAAATGTTTATTTTTACACAGATGGAAAGTCAGAAGTTCTTAGCAGAAAATAGTGCATCTGTGTACATTAAGAAAGTGGAGGCACGGATTAATGAAGAAATTGAGCGGGTTATGCATTGTCTTGATAAATCTACGGAAGAACCAATTGTGAAAGTGGTGGAGAGAGAATTAATTTCTAAACATATGAAAACTATAGTGGAAATGGAAAATTCTGGCCTAGTCCACATGTTAAAAAACGGGAAAACAGAAGGTATTTCAAAAGCTTGCTTCTTTGAAACTATATCAAACACCTATTTGTGATTATGGTTATCATCTAAACCTTGAAGGCAATGGATGGTGATGTTCTAATTCAATTGCAGTTTATTTTGGTACCAATTTCGATTGCATGCCAGCTTAAATGCGATATTTTCCCTATTTTGGGGATGTGGCAAACTGCAGGTCACTAAAGGAACCAAAGGCACTCTAATGTTTCAAGTCTGAAAATTGAGGAAAAAACAGCAGCAAGAAATCTGCTCAGCATAAATCTAACAAAATATTGACTAACTTTATCTTGTCTATATGTATAAACCGTCTCAGCATTTGATATGGAATGCGATCCAAACCAACTTGGTGTATTGTAGCAGTCTAAAAGCCCTGTCCCACGGTACGAGTTCATTCCAAGAGTTCTCCCGATTTTGCCCTGATTCGAACTCGAAGGTTTACGGTAATGGCCACTCATCGGTGCTCGGGGCTCTCGTGGACATTTTTCATCATGTTGAAAAATCTTCACGAGTCTTCCCGTGCTTACCTGCCGTTAGCGCGTCTTCTCGAGTACCTGCCGTTAGTGCTAAGAGACGTCCCCGAGCTCTGATGCGGGACGTTTATTCTCAGTGCTTACCACGAGTTTGATTTTTTTTTAAAACTCGGGAGAGCTCTTGGAATGAACTCGTACCGTGAGACAGGGCTTTTAATAGGAAATATAGATTTTTGTTGGATCTTTCAACTGAGTATTGTTGGGAAAAGAAATGGTACAGATCTTTACAATAATGCTCCGCTGCCAGCCAATCAAAGTAATTCTGTACTCTCAGTGAAGTGCCCCAGTGGAATTGGATTTAAAAACAAAATACATGAAGCAGCTTGAATTGTGACCAGCATTTGATTAGAGCTCATGGTTGACACAAGGACTGAGCACTGCTGTTCAATTCAGTGCGAGCAAGTTGGCTGTTTGGAAACGTGTTCAGTATCCACGATCTATGGTTTGTGTGATTATATACCTGAAATTAATTTGTATTTAAACATCTTCTAAAACATTTGAATTGTTAACTTTATGCTGTTCATCAGCACTCATACTCTGGAGCATGGTGCAAATATACCCATTCATCTACAAATTTTAATTGTACTTTAGTATCACAATTTGGTTCAATTACAATAAGCTTAGTCAGTACGGATTGTCTTAAAGGATGCCCCCAAAACTCTTAAAATAAACAATAAACTGTTTTAAAACTGTAGAATGTTAGTTTTGTAATACTTTGAGGCTCCTAACTTGTGTAGCCTCAGCTTTTGAATGCAGTTACCAGTTTAACATCTAACATCTTGGGGGGGGGGGGGGGGGAGATGCGACACGGAGCAAAGACGAATCTCCGTCCAGTTAAGTGACTGAAAAACTGTTTATCCCTATTCTCCCCCCCCCCACATAAGATATACTAAGAAACATTTAAAACATATAATTAGATACACTAAACATAACAAAAAGAGTGAAAGTACTACCAGCTGCTGGCGAGGCAGCCATTGCTGGAGCCACCCAGTGGATGTGTATGTTTGGGTCAAAACTGAGTCTCTTCTACCGTTTCATTGAAATGCATTCACCAAACCTTTAACAGAGCCCTGCTGAATCTGCATTGTGATGTAACAGCCATTCCTGACCTTGAGTGTATTTAGGATATTTGTAGCTCTTTTATCCATTCCCACGAGGAACTGCGTGAGCTTCTACATATAAAATCTGTAGAGTGAGCATATCCCTTTGCTTTGCAGCATATGTGCAGGATTTAAACCTGTGACCAAGATGTAAAATCATGCTCTCTATCCCTTGTCCCAGGGTAAATCAGTTATCCTGCTGTCTATATCCTTTTTGGTAATATAAAATACTCTTGGGGTAACTAGGATGAGTAACTGCAGTTCATTTTGTAGATGGTACATGATGCAGCCATTGTACATGAGTGGTGAAGGGAATGATCAAGTACTTGCTGACCAGTGATGGTCTGACGGGAGCATGATATGTTTTTTACATTACCCATTTAAAGTTTTTCTTCCGTTATTCTGCAACTTTAGGCAAATTGTTTTGTAATTTCTGAATTCAAGCTGTTGGATGAGCTACCCTTTCTTGATGGATCATTGGCATCTTGTGTATTTGTGACCCCTTTTATTATTGAAGTATATTGCAGTTTGCTTGGGGCTCAACATAACCACAAATTAGAGTTAGATTATGAGTTGCCACCATTTTGCAGAGATTCCTGTTATAGCTGCCAATCTTACATGAACTTGGGTTAGAGGAATGGCACCAACTCTTCCTATTTTTCGAGGACTATCAAGAAACAACAGTTGTGGATAAGCATGTGTAATTTAAATTGTTCTAAAGCACACTACTGTTTCTATGCTTGCTGTTATATAACAAGTGCTTTGTAGATAGCAAACATGGACCATCTTAGCTATTTACTTCAAACCAGTTTTTTGGTAATGGCAGGTTTAATGGCAATTTACTAATGAGTGCTGTCTAATGTCATTCATTGAGACATTTCACTGCATTCTGTTGAATAATTTTTTTATTAGCAATAAACAATTCTCAATGTTTAAAACTGAGTTATAAACATCAACTTAAATCAATATTTGTACTCTAATGATTATTATCTTTTTTTTTTTGAAAATAAAAGTGGGTAAAGAGAAATACCATTATTAATCAATAAAATTATAATTCCTTAATAATTATTTGGTATAAAAGAAAAAGAAAAAATGAAGAAAAAGAAAAAAGACATATTATGTATATATATCAATTAAAAGCCACACAATATATTATAAATGAAACAACTACAAATAATAATATCAGTAAAGACATGCATATATCCTGGTATACCAATACATTATTTTCATCAAATCTCGCAGGGTGCCAGTCGAGCCGTGATGCCAAGAACAGCTACTTCTCTAAATACTGTATATATGGAGACCATATCTGTTGAAAAGAATTATACTCGTCCAAAAGGACAAATCTGATTCTTTCCAACTGCAACGTCTCCAACATCTCTGATGCCCACATTTTAATTGTTGGGGATAATGTTCCCTTCCAAAATTTCAATATTATTTTTTTCCCTAATATCAAACAATAATCAAGGAAATTTCTTTGATCTAGTGTAAATATCAAATTAGCCTCTGGAATTCCCAGTATTATTAGCTTTGGGTCGGGTTCTAATTTAACCTTAAGAACTTCAGAAATAACTTTAAACATTTCTGTCCAATAATAATTCAATTTAGGACATGTAACAAAACTGTGTGTTAAATTTGCTTCTAAATTCTTACATTTATCACAGAGGAGAGATTAGGAAATATACTATTTAATTTGGTTTTCGAATAATGTAATCTGTATAATACTTTAAATTGTATTAATATATGTCTAGCATTTAACGAGCACCGGTGTATTCGTTGTAGACTTTCTTCCCAATTTTCTTTGGTTATAGGTGATCCAATTTCATTTTCCCATGCTTGACGATATGTTTCAGTTATTGGATTCTCCTTATCCATAATGATGTTATATATATAAGCTATTAATTTTTCTGTGGTTGGATGCCAGTTAAACGATTCATCTAATAATCCTGGTTCTTTATTTTTAAAATCCTGTGTATTAGATTTAATATAATCTCTAATTTGGAAATACCTAAACAAATGCTGTGAAGACAATCCGTAGATATCTTGTAACTCCTGAAATGAAAGAAATTTTCCATTTCTATAGAGGTGCTCTACCCTTGTAATTCCTAAATTATCCCAATGTCTGAACCCTCCATCCAATGTGGAGGGCTTAAATAATGGGTTATTCATAATTGGTAATCTAAATGAAAGATTGTCTAATTGTAAAGTCTTGACTATTTGTTTCCAAATACGTCTATTATTATAAATGATTGGATTGTCTCTATAAATTTTTTTTTGAACTTCCTTTGGGGCAAAAATAATTGAATCTACGCTGAAAGGCAAACAATCTTCCTTTTCTATCTTTAGCCACGTTGGTTCCAGGTCCGTATTTACCCACCAAAAATTCATATTCTTAATCTGTACTGCCCAGAAGTAGTATAGAAAATTTGGAAGTGCTAATCCTCCATTTATCTTTGACTTACATAAATGTTTTTTACTTATTCTATGATTTTTATAATCCCAGATAAAACTATTAACAATATTATCAATTTTTTTAAAAAAGGTTTTCGGAAGGAAAAAAGGGATAGCTTGAAACAGATATAATAATTGTGGTAGAAAAACCATCTTTATAGCATTTATTCTACCAATCAAAGATATAGGCAGTGTTTTCCAATATAAAATATTTTTTTTATCTAATAATTGAGGATAATTCGATCTAATTAATGAATTGTGAGATTTAGATACATTAATTCCTAAATATTTAATTTTGTCAGTAACTATTGATAATGGATATTGTTGTAATATGTTTAAATTTATATTAGTTATTGGCATAATATCACTTTTATTCCAATTAATCCTATATCCAGAAAATGTACTAAATTTATTTATAACATCAAACAACATTGGAATACTAATTTCAGGTTTTGTGATGTAAATCAAAACATCATCTGCATATAAGGATATTTTATTAGTTGTTGTGTCAGTATTATAACCGTATATTTCAGGTTCTGATCTAATTCTTTCCGCCAAAGGCTCTATCGCCAAGGCAAATAATAAAGGCGATAACGGACATCCTTGTCTACATCCCCTAAAGAGCTTAAATTTAACTGATAGTATTTGATTAGTTAGAATTCTTGCAGTAGGATCTGAGTATAGGATTCTTACCCATTTACAAAATTGATCCCCCAATTGAAACTTTTCCATTATATTAAATAGATATAACCATTCCACCTGGTCAAATGCTTTTTCTGCGTCTAACGATATGACTGCTAATTCCGTATCTCGTATCTTGCATTCTCAGTTCCCAGAAATATTCACAACAGCTGGGTTGAAGAAACCACAATTTAAAGTTATGGCAACATGTTCAAATGAAATATTTTTTATTGTTGACCTTGCAGTTCAATGCCAAAATGTCAGTGTCTGTTTCAAAATGTAAAGAACCAAGCGCACGATGTATCTAGTACAACTTTTTTTAAAATCCTGTTTCAGATCTAGCTTGTATGTACAAGCTGTTCAGTCGTGTGCCAAATGGATTGAAAACTATGTGTGAGTGTATGAGTTCGTATTTGAGAGAACAGGGCAAAGCACTCGTGTCTGAAGAAGGAGAAGGCAAGAACCCAGTGGACTATATCCAGGTCAGTATTTGAAGTTTTGTTTAATTACTTTAAGAAAGAAGAATAGATAGCTAATAATCTTGATTGAAATACAGAAGTAATTGGGTTTTTCTGTCTGTTTTCACGGTTTGTTCATCAATCTACAGATAATTAATGTGTTTTCAATTTTTATTGATATGAAAGTAATGTAGAAAACTATTCCAGAGAGCTTTCTAAATTACAACAGATATTACCTTGGGAAAATGCAAATGTGGCAAATAAATTAGACCCATTTAAATTTGAATCAATTGAGTGGAATGTCATTCTTAACCGGTGAGGGATGAGAAATATTTTTGGCATAAACTATTTTATCTCTCGTGTATTCAATCTAACCTGACCCCCCTTCTCTCTCCCCTTACCCCCCCCCCCCCCCCCCCAAAAAAAAAAGAGAAATAGTTTCTGGGACCAGTTCCAAATTTTCCCAAAGTTCATAACCCACTTTGAAATGCAAAAATCTGCATCTGGACAGTGGGTTAAGGCCTTTTATTTCAAACAGTCATGGCAGCAGATCAGAGATGGTCTAGGTTTTAAAAACAAAGTTCTTGGTGGCTGCTCTCCTAGATTATCGTGAACTTTTACCAGCCAAGATACTTTTACATTTATGTTTTGTAGCTAAAGGTGCACTTAAAATTGTGGAATAGATAAAAGTGAAGTAGAAACTAGAAGTTTTAGGATGTGGAATTGCAATTGAAATATAATATAGCTGAACGTAAAGTGATACATTTGGATAGAAATAAGGAGACTGAATATCTGGGGAGAATAAGAGTGCGAATGGTGTAAAGGTGCACTTGGACCCTGGAACAAAGATTCATAAGATATAGCCAAGCAGGTTAACTTTCCTAAATAACTGTATTATGGTTCATTTCTGGAGTGGTGAAATCGACTATTTTATTCTAGGATGTTATGTTAAAATTGTTTGGAATCTTGCCAGAAATGTACTAAGAAGATTTCTGATCTCCATATGAAAGGAAAAGTACAAAATTATGGGGATACATATAAAAGGGTTGCAAGGTTAATGTATACCGACCATGTACGATTATCATAAGAATAGATAGTTGGTGAACTCGTACGATAGGAAAATGATGTGTATGTGCAAATTTCATTGTCTCAATAGCACTATTCGGGTTCCTACAAAGATAAATAATTTTGCTGTAAGGATGTGAATTCGTGCACGCTATAATACTGGCATTAGTGTTAAATATAGTGCATGACTATAGCACATCTTGGTCTGTGTTTGAATGTACCAAAATATTAAAATAACATTAAAATTAACTATAAAGGTTTATCATCGATTTTTGCGTTCTGCAACCTTATTGAAATTGAGGTGTGCAGAATTATTATGCAGACTAAATATACTTTCGTTTTTTACTTGAACAGGGTCTCTTGGATCTCAAAGGAAGATTTGATCGTTTTCTTCAGGATTCATTCAACAACGATCGCCTTTTTAAGCAAACCATTGCTGGTGATTTTGAATACTTCCTCAACCTCAACTCCAGGTCCCCGGAATATTTGTCACTATTTATTGATGACAAACTTAAAAAAGGAGTAAAAGGTGTAAGTATTTCTTCCTTGCCATTTTCATTTAAAGCGTGTTCAGGAGCACATGAACCTGGGATTGGAGTGGCCGTAAAATAAATGTGCGTACATGGGGAAGCTAGGCAGCATATTTTGTTAGAGCACTTCTGTCCCGTAGCATTACACAAAGATTCACCAGATTGTTTCTACACTTGCAGGCTTGGGTTATGGCACAAAGTTGGATAGGCTTGGAATTTTATCTTTTGGGGGGGAGGGGGGGGGGGGGGGGGAGACGACGCTACACTGCATAAGGCAGAACTTAAGTGACTTTGGGTCACTCTCACAAACTTAAGCAAATTCTACATTTGTTTTGCTGTGGCATCTTTTTTATTTTTAATAATATAATATCCAGAATTCTCATATACACTAATTTTATTAATCACTTCCAATTAGTAGTGTGCTGTCCTTGTATTTTGATTGGTAATTTGCAACTTTTAATTGGCAAAGTTGGGGTCTATATTCTTGCACTGTATCAAATCGGATATTTTTCCAGTTAGTCTCTCAAAATTCTTTGAAGTTTCTGCTCTGAATACCTCTTGCGCCAAATTTTGAGGCACCATTGACTGCTCAATGAAGTTATTGTCAAATTTCTGATCAAATTCATTAAGTGCAATTATAACGATAAAATGTTGTGAAGTAATGTCATTTCCAGCTTCAAATGAGCATGATTGCCAGTAATTGAACCATTATTAAGCTGTCTGATGCCCTTTTTAATTGGCTTCAATTAACTACTTTGATCTGCCCTTGGAGCATAATGTCTCTATCTAATTGTCATTTGAAGTCGCAATGGTGCAACCTCTCCAAATGACTGAATTTAGACACATAGAAACTAAATGCAAAGTAATTGTAGCAAGAGGAAGTGATTAAACTTCCATCACTGAGAACAAGTGGAGAGGACCACTGCTGAGCTTATTTGACAATAGGTTGCTTACATTTTTGAGTGTAAAGAGATGAATAATCACTGAATCACTGGTGAGCAGCTATTCTCCCTCTAACTAGGACTGAGAAGTGTTTGAGTGGAAATTGCTTCCTATAAATGGATTGTTCAGGCAGCATTAATGGTAGGTATTTCGGTCTTGGGAGTTCAAAGTGAAAACTTTGCAGGGAATCTGCACCCATATTCTAATACATAATGTAAAAATCAGAAATTCCACTTATTTGTTTGTAATACGGCATAAAACTAGGAATTGAGAAGAGACAAATTGTGAGCTCTAAGATTTTAATTGTTGAATTGTGGATATTTTTTACAATATCTGTATTAAAGGGCTATTCTTTAAAATAATTAAATACTTTACATTGAAACTGAATTCTCAAATGCTTTTAAAATATTTAATCCAGGTGTGTTACACAGACAAAATTTGCAAATGTCCTTTCTTCTTTAAGTTGACAGAGCAAGAAGTGGAGACTATCTTGGACAAGGCTATGGTTCTGTTCCGATTCATGCAGGAAAAGGATGTATTTGAACGATACTACAAGCAACATTTAGCCAGAAGGCTTCTCACCAACAAAAGTGTATCTGATGACTCTGAGAAAAACATGATCTCAAAACTTAAGGTGAAGTATAAAATATATAATGTAATCTGTAGCTACATTGTATGTAGCCCAGGTATGTGTTTGCCAGGGGCAACATTGGGTCTACCTGAAAATCAAGCATGTACCTGGCAATGCTCCGATGCAGAACCTTGGACATGGTATAGCAAGCGTTAGACAAAGCTACGCATCTCAGCGACCAGCACTTCAGTACAAAGTTTTTTGGTCCTGCTCTATATATTTTGAACGCAGAGTCATAAATTTGTGTAGCATGGGAAGATGCCCCTTCGTCCACCAAGTCCATCAAGATACATTCCCATCTTATAGGATCCATTTTATTCCCATCTGGTTCCCCTCACCCACTCCCAGATTCTACTACGTTCACATTAGGAGCAAATCGAGTTACTACCCATTTGCTTCGAATGTGGAAGGAAGCTAGAGGTGGGAGTTGGAGAGGGGAGGAGTGCGGGGGAGCACTTGTGGTCGCAGAAATAAATTCTACACTGGAGATTGAACCTGGGTTGCTGCTGCAATCATGTAGCAGCTTTACAGGCTGTCATCCAACAATATTGGGTAAGGAAAACAATAATGTAAGGAGGCAGCACCGCTAATATTCCCATCGTTAATAATGGCAGGGTCCAACACGAGATAAAGCTTGAATTTGTTCCATCCACATTATGCCAGAAGTGCCAAGTAGATGATCCTCTTGGCTTCGTCCAGTGAAGCCTTACCATTACAAAAGTGTTCAGCCAGTTCTAATCACTCTTGTTTTTATCAATAAAACTGCTGTGAGCATCCAATATGGGAATATATACTGCACAAGACATCCATGCCAGAACTAATGCAAGTCTAGTGAAACTGCTCCAGTTCCATTACCACAGTGGCATCCGCCATAAAATATGACAAATTGCCCAGGTATGTTTTGTCTGCAAAAAAACAGGAAGAATCGATATTGAGCAAAAAAACACACTGCTGGAGGAACTCAGTACGTCAGGCAACATCTGTGGAGGCAGAGAGGGATGGTTGACTTTTCAGGTCAAGACTGCATCAACTTGTTAGACAATCAGTAACGTAATTGCGTGAAGATAATTTATTACCTGTTATTGCTAATTTGAGCAGCCTGATTTAATGTGAAAAGTCCATTGCAAGAAATATTGCTATTGGCTCTATTACACTGTCATAAGAATTTTTCGTTGATTCTTAAACACCCATGCTGATACAACCAACAAAGAATGCTTGTTATATTCTACTTATTTCCATAGCTGTCTGAATATTAAAAGTTGTATCTAATTCAATTGGTAATTTCCTTTGAAAACAACAGATATTTTATTTATTTTCATAAAATTTTAATCAGATTTTTGAAAAATTATTTACATTTTTTGTTCCCTTTAGACGGAGTGTGGCTGCCAGTTCACATCCAAACTGGAAGGAATGTTCAGAGACATGAGCATCTCAAATACAACGATGGATGAGTTCCGGCAACATTTACAAACTACAGGGGTGAGAAGGTGTTTTTGTTAAGTTTTTGGCGGTCAGTTAAGTGTGTGGGCATTTCCAAATGATTTTAATGTTTCAAATTTGCCGCATTCTGCGGGTTTGCTACCTGTTAGCTGTTGAACACTTTCATTTTGTCATGTACGATTTCTAGAATTTATAGTTATAAGTGCACGTTTTTTGAATTCTATTAGCATTTACTACCTTTTCCTTCACCAATATCAGTCACTCTGAATCTCGTATACTAATATAATTATCATTAAACATGATTTTTGCATAAAAAGATGCCCTAAAGGTTTAAATTCTCTTGTAGAAACATAGAACATAGAAAAATAGGTGCAGGAGTAGGCCATTCAGCCCTTCGAGCCTGCACCGCCATTCAATATGAATGTATCCCGTACCTGCCTTCTCTCCATACCCCCTGATCCCTTTAGCCCCAAGAGCCACATTCAACTCCCTCTTGAATGTAGCCAATGAACTGGCCTCAACGTCTTATGAGGCACAGATTTGCATTAGGTTTATTTTTACATATTCAATTTCTTGCTGAATAGATTTAATGTACAATATATTTTTCACTTGAAATTGGAGAAACTTAAAAATATGTTATTTTCTTGGTTCTTTTATCTATCAGGTTTCTCTAGGAGGTGTTGACTTGACGGTAAGAGTTCTGACAACAGGTTATTGGCCGACTCAGTCTGCTACACCAAAATGTAACATCCCCCCTGCACCAAGACATGCATTTGAAGTCTTTAGAAGGTAAAGCTTTGTCATTAAACATTTTTTTAGAGCTTTTTGCTGTCCAAAGCATGATGGCTTTGTTACATATTCAATATTAAATTAGCATGAGATTTATTTATTTATAAATCCAATATAAAAATTACATTAGGGTAATCGAGTGGTTGCTGGTTACAGGTAAATCCTTGTGACTTGTTTTTATTGTTAGCATAGTTTAGATTGTGGAATTACAAAATGTTACAAGGAATTGTGGCCTGATCCATTTTGTGTAATGTCTCTTAATCCTATTTATAAAATTGGTTAATTCTGATAATATCATATGAGCCTTTAGTCCAATATAATTTTGCGATTATTATAAATATTATAGTGGAAATGTCCAGTTGAGGATTTTAAGTAATAGAAGCACTTTCTGAACCAAAATAGAGGTTAAGAAAGAAAGCCATCTTCATTAAAATTAGTATGCAAAATCATTTTGGTTCGCCTATCAAAAATATACTGATGGATGTGCTTTGTTAAATATTACCTTGGCAAGCGATGCACGCCACAAATGTGCCATAATTTTTCTCTGTCAGCTGTCAATGACTTGCTTCACTTCCTTGTCAACAGTTCTGATGCATAGATATTGTGTAGCAATAGGGAAGCTTGCGTTCTTCCAATAAATTACCATCTTATGAAGAAGTATTTACAGGCCATCAAAATTAATGTTTTAATGGCTTCTAGATCGTTCAACAGATGGATAAGGCAAAAACCCTTTTATGTTAATAATATATTATTTTAGCAACGTTGCCTGGCCAGGAGAATCCCTGCAACTCCGTACAGGTGCCGCCGCAAGGACAGCAGACCTTATGGCCGTTAAGACACTTTTTTAAATTTCAGACTTGAAAGGTGCAAGATGACGCCTGCAACATTACGACGTGTACTGACTCAGTGTGGTCTACTGTCTTACACGCTTGTTTTAGTTTGATTGTGTCTAATGCATGGTATGAATGTCACTGAACTGTATGCAGAAATAATTTATCTGAACTTGTGGCTAAAGCCAGCCAAGAATAGACTAAATATTTGGGTTATCTGCAATGTTATTTTTATTCCTGAATTCCTTGCTGAAGTTCTTTAAAATCTTTATTCATTTCCAGTTGTAGCTTCACAGGTTGTTAAAAATGCAGATTATGTTTTTTGCTTGCATCATAGATTTTATTTGGCAAAGCACAGTGGTCGACAACTTACACTTCAGCATCACATGGGTTCAGCAGATCTAAATGCTACTTTCTATGGACCTGTGAAAAAGGCAAGTAACTGAAATAATTGAGAGAACATTCCCTACCAGGAACCCGATTACACACACTTCCACTCTGTGAAAGAAAAAAAACTCCTAATTTTGTCATATTTCATTAACATTCAGGAGCAAATAGAAGTGAGGATACATATGTTGCCAGTGACTTCGATCTTTGAAGATATTTGAATGTTTGCAATTGAGACATTTGATTCATTTTTATTTATGCTGAACTATGAAAACTGTTTACACAATCTTATTAAAATTGAATTTAAGTTCTCAGAACCCTCAAGAGATAGACCATATTAGTTTTAATAATGTGGTAGTAAGCCAAATTAAAATGTAAATTGTATTTGTATTCATTGCTTCATTAACATGATGAGACATGATAAGCTGAAAAATGTAATTAATTGGTAAATTATACAAGATCGCATAGGACTGTTCAAATTTTGTGATACAGCCACGTTTTACTTCTGGGATGAAAGTGCCAAAGCAAAAATAGTGAGTAGGTTGTAGACCATAAAGATCTAAATTATAAAATAACAAAAACCGGAGGAATTACAGTATCTGCAATCTCATGTTTAAATCCCTAAATTCAAAACTATGTTGGCCAATACAAAACTAGATCGTAGAATCCTCGTGTATTTTAAATAATAAAATGAACATTTTTCTGGTTTGAAATTCTTTATAGCCTTGCTTTGCAAGTCTGCTATTTTTTTTTTTACATCAATTACACTTAAAATAACAGTCACTTAGCAGAAGGTAGTTAAATTACATGATAAATATGTTCGTGCAATGTTCAATTTTATGGCATTTTGTAGCTGGCAAGTATGCGTTGAATATCTCAGCTCCAAGAATAGTCTATTGTTTGCTGATTTTTTAATATGTATTAGATCAGCATGGTCGAATATTTCTCAATTATTATTTTTTCCCTCACAGGAAGATGGCTCAGAGGTTGGAGTAGGTGGCGCTCAAGTAACTGGCTCAAATACCAGAAAGCACATATTACAAGTATCTACTTTCCAGATGACCATATTAATGTTATTCAACAACAGAGAAAAATACACATTTGAGGTGAGACTGGGATATAACACACTGTGCTTATTGAAGTATATTATTATTAGCCAAAGCAAATTCTGGCTGTCGATGAGCTCATGCTTCCTGCTGAAGTGATAATGCATGCATTTTAATAACAAGACACTAAAGAAAGAACCAATAATTGCTTAGTTGCTGCAGTAGTAGATTGGGTTTTTTGGTTTATTGATATCTTTGCTTTTTAACGTTCTGTAAATGCTGATCATATTTTTTGAATGTTTACCAACAGAAAAAATCTTTGCAATGTTGGTAAGTGAAACAGACCAAACGGATCAATTTCTGCAGAGGAACAAGGCAATGCAGATGCTAGTGTACAAACAAAGTGCTGGAGTGACTCAGCCAGTCAGGCAGCATCTCTGGAGAAGATGGGCACGTGACGTTTCGGGTCAGGACCCTTCGTCATACTGATATACTGATCCAGACAATTGGTCTGAAAAGAGTCCTGACATAAAACGTCACCTATCCATGTTCTGAGAATTTGCCTGATCCTCTGAATTACTCCAGCACTTTGTGCCAATTTCTATAAAATGGACATGGAAACAAAAAATCGCAGTTAAACATATATACTTTTTTAATATCTTTTGAGATTAAAATGAAGTTTTGGAAACATTCAACTGGTCTGATGACATCTTGTCCTGAAGGAAAAATTAGATGTTATTAATTCTATGAAAGCACAGATAAGAACAAGAGAAGAACAAATGTGATGAAGTAGGAGACATTAAGGAAAAAGTCAGAATGTGGAGGACAAGGAAATGAAAATAGGCATGAGTTGGTAGGATCTGAAAAAAGGTAATAGCCCAATCTTTCCTGACCATCCACTGTCCTGCAGATGAAGACAGTCAAATTAAGACCATCTTTTTCTTGTAATCTACAGTGCCCTCCATAATGTTTGGGACACAGGCCCATAATTGAAACATATAAGATTGTTAAGGGTTTGGACACGCTAGAGGCAGGAAACATGTTCCCGATGTTGGGGGAAACCAGAATCAGGGGCTGCAGTTTAAGAATAAGGAGTAAGCCATTTAGAACGGAGAAGGGGAAACACTTTTCCTCACAGAGAGTGGTGATTCTGTGGAATTCTCTGCCTCGGCTGTGGAGGAGGGTTCTCTGGATGCTTTCAAGAGAGAGCTAGATAGGGCTCTTAAAATAGCAGAGTTAGGGGATATGGGGAGAAGGCAGGAACGGGGTACTGATTGGGGATGATCAACCATGATCACATTGAATGGCGGTGCTGGCTCAAAGGGCTGAACGGCCTACTCCTGCACCTATTGTCTATTGTCATCTATAATTTATTTATTTTCCTGTGTACTCTAAAATTTGAGATTTGTAATAGGAAAAAAAAGTCACATGTGGTTAAAGTGCACATTGTCAGATTTTATTAAAAGTCATTTTTATGCATTTGGGTTTCACCATGTAGAAATTACAGCTGCATTTATACATAGTGTCGTCGTCGTCCCCCAATTTCAGGGTACAATAATGGTTGGAACTCATGGCTTCACAGGTGTTTGTAATTGCTCGGGTGTGTTTAATTGCCTCCTTAATGCAGGTATAAGAGAGCTCAGCACTTAGTCTGTCCTCCAGTCTTTCCATCATCTTTGGAAACTTTTATTGCTGTTTATCAACAAGATGACCAAAGTTGTGCCAATGAAAGTCAAATAAGCCATTATGAGACTGAGAAACAAGAATAAAACTGTTAGAGACATTAGCCAAACCGTATGCCCCTGTCCCACTTAGGGAACCTGAACGTAAACCTCTGGAGACTTTGCGCTCCACCCAAGGTTCCGGAGGTTTTTGTCCTCCGGCAACCACCTTCAACAGCATCGCACCCGGCTTCGACTAAAAAATTACCGATTTTTTTAAAACGGAAACCACTTTCGACCATTAGCAAGACTGACAAAAACCTCTGGGAACCGCACCGAGGGGGGAGGGGGGGGGCAATGCTTAAACACTGCTGTACATGTTATATGGTGAAACCAAAATATATATTTAAAATAGCCTTTATTAAAATCTGGCAATGCGCACTTTAACCACATGTGACTTTTCTTTCTATTACAAATCTCAAATTGTGGAATACAGAGGCAAATAAATAAATGATGGATCTTTGTCCCAAACATTATGGAGGGCACTGTAGCTTATAATTATCATTATTTAATTTCTTTACGCAATTCCCAACCACTTATTTTTACATGCCAGCATTACCTCTTAATATATGTTCATGCCTCCCCCCCCCCCCCCCATCACAGTTCCTTTATCAATTTTTCCTTTCTCTTCCCTTACTTCTCTACATGGATGTTTGTGTGAAACCTGTTTTCTCTCTAACTTTAACCACTTTTGACACTTGATTACCCCACCTGAAATATCAACTGGCTCTTTACCTGAACAAAATATTATTTTGGCTCAGAGTTCCAGCATCTACTGTGTTTCAGTTTTTGTCAATTATAATGTTTGTAAGATGTCTGAAAAATTCTTAACAGGGGTGATGAATTTTCCCCCAGTAAACTGCAAGCTATTACTAATAGCGCTGGACATAATTGTGTGGGGGGTAGTGATCTTTCTTGCAGTTTTATGGTCGTTTTCACTTAAACCTCTATCATGGAACAATGTCAAAATAATAGTTCAAAAACTTGTGACATGAACTTCGTTACTAAGAGGTACTGAATTGTAGATATGAATATAGATTGTTATTCATCAGGAGAACCAGGTCATCAGTGGTCACGAGACCGCAGTTTTGCTCCTTATTATTTGGTTGGAGCCCCATGAAGTCCATTGAAAGTTTTCCCATGGCCTTGGCTAGTTTACTATCTGTACTTTTATGGTAACATCTAGGTTATGATGGGCACAAATGATGCACTGCTGTCTCTGTCTGCCCACCAGTCTGGGCAGGATCATGATGATGCTGTGCCTTCTGTGATGCATCATCCTATGCATGCACACTGGAGCTACAGCTACTCCTCCCTCCACAAGGGACCAGCTACCATCTGATTCCACATTTGCTCCAAGTTTCTCCTTTCGCCCCGGTTCCCATATCTCCATATAATTTTACTACATTTTTTTTTAAGTTGCTTGCTTTATGCTCGCAATTTCTGTCCTTTTGCTCATTTTGCCGCGAGATCTGCCTACTTGTTCCATTTCCGCTTCTTACTTTCCCCTTTCTGGTGTGCCATTGCTTTAATCACTGGTATCTCTGCAGGCAGCTGCACCATTTCCATCAACTCTTGTTTGTGTTTTGGGCTCTACTCCTGGGGACTCCTGATGTAATCCATTTACACGTTTGCAGATGACGCCACCATAGTGGAACAGATCAGAACAATGATAAGACGAAATACAGAAAGGAAATAGCAAGCTTGGTAACATGGTGTCACGGCGACAACTTGTTCCGTAATATCAGCAAAACGAAGTCAACTACAGGAATCTGGGTGGAGTACAAACTCAAGTCTGTAACAATGATTCTGAAATAGGTAGGAAGTAGTCGAGAGTTTCAAGTTCCAAGGTGTAAATATTATCAGTTATCTTGGTCGTAGCACATTAATGCTATGACCAAGAATGCATATCACGCCTCTACTTCCTCGCAAGGTTAAGAAAATTTAGACACTACTGTGACTCTCATCAATTTCCATAGATGCACAGCTAAAGGCATACCATGGAGATGCATCACAACTAGGTACTGCCCAAGACAGTTGCAAGGAGTTGTGGGTATAGCCAGTCCATCACTTGTTCTATAATCTGCTCAAAACACACAGTCTGGGGGAACTCAGCATGCCATTCAGCATCTGTGGAGGGAAACGGACAAACGATGGTTCAGGTTGGGGCCCTTCCTCAGTCTGATAAGCTTTTTACAGGGGGATGATCGCTATTGTCTTTCCTCATCTAATCGTGAAGGCATCAATAAGGCAATTAATTTGAACGTCTACTGTCCTCAATGTTTTAGTTTCAGGATGTCCCTCGCCTGATTGCTTTCGATAGCGTTAAAGTACACTTGCAAGTTAAATTGTGAACAGGCTTTTATTCCTATTTTGACGATTAGTTCTCATTCCACATAATTCTATTGCCTGAATATTCTTTTAACACATGATTTTTCTGAAAGTAATAAGTAGATGGTAAGAACTTTACAGTTAGTCATGGTGCAACTGTTGGTATAATTTTAAAAAAATATTATCTTTATTTCCAGGAAATCCAACAAGAAACAGATATTCCTGAACGAGAATTGGTCAGAGCTCTTCAGTCATTAGCATGTGGGAAACCAACGCAACGAGTCCTTAGCAAAGAGCCCAAGTCAAAGGAAATTGAGCCTGGTCATGTTTTTATAGTGAATGATCAGTTCACATCAAAATTGCACAGAGTCAAAATCCAAACAGGTTTGTTGTTAATGTTTTAATATGATATCAATATCACTGAACATAATATTCCAAATGCAGCCTCACCAATGTCTTATACAACTGTAACATCATATCCCAACTTCTATACTCAATACCCTTACTGATGAAAGCAAATGTACCAAAAGCATTCTGGATCACCCTATCTACCTGTGATGCCGCCTTCAGGAAGCTCTGTACTGGTCCTCCTGGATCCCTCTGCTCTACACTCTCCTGGGCCCTGCCATTCACTGTGAAGGGGTTGCCCTAGTTTGACTTTCCAAATTGCAACACCTTGCACATGTCTGCATTAAAGCCCATTAACCATTCCTCAGCTGACCAACATCCTGCTGAAATTTTTGATAACTATCTTCGATATCTACAATACCCCCACTTCAGTGCCATCTGCAAAATTACCAATCATGCCTTGTACATTCTCATCTTAATTATAGATATAAACCATAAACAGCAATAGGCCCAGCACCAAATTCCTGAGGTGCTCCACTAGTCACAGGTCTCCAGTCTGAAAAGAACCTTTCACCATCAGCTTTTGCTTCCTTCCATGAAGACAATTCTCTGTTCAGTAAGCAAGCTCTCCCTTATCCCATGCGATCTTATCTTCCAGAGCAGCCTACCATGTGAAATCTGATCAAATGCCTCGCTGAAGTCCATATAGACAATGTCTACAGCTTTGCTCTTGTTAACCGTTTTGGTTACTTCGTCAAAGGTATCTCCTACCCCCTTTTTTTTGCCCTCCTGGTTCTCTTAACTCTGCACCCCCAGGGATACGCTTGATTTCATCTGCCTATAAGCATGCCTCCTTAATTTCACTGACCAGAGCTTTGGTTTCTCTTGCCAAGCAGGCTTCCTTACTCCCACCTGCCTTACCCTTTGTTCTAACAGGAGCGTGTATACCCTGAACGCTTGCCATTTCACTAACCGGGCTTTCCTTTACCCACAATCAGCATACTCCATCAGCATAAATCAGTTTAAGCAAGTACGTCTCTAGTAGCATCAAAGTTGGCCTTGCCCCAGTTCAGAATTCTAACTAGTGGGCCTACCCTCTCTTTATCCATAATGACTGGGAAATTGAAGATGTAACCTATTCAAGAAGAAGGGCAACAGGTCAGGAAACTATAGGCCAGTTGGCAAAGCATCTGTCAATGAGAAAATGCTTGAATCATTAAGGACAAATGGCAGGAAAAAAATAAGAAAATCAAAAGATAATCATGTCGAATCAGTGGTTTTATGAAAGGGGAATAATGTTTGACAGATTTTCTAATGGTCTTTGAGGATGTAAGAAACAGGATAGATAAAGGGAAATTAGCAGATGTGGTGAATTTGTACTTCCAAAAGGCATTTGATGAAATGCCAGATAAATGTTTAAGAATATAGGGTTGGGGGTAATAATTTGGTGAGGATTGGGAGTGGGAGGAGTTGGTGTGACCAAGTCATTTTTTGTATTGGCAAAAAGTAAAGAGTGAGTGCCACATGGATCAGTGGTGGGGCCTCAACTAATTATAATCTGTATATGTAATCTGAAAGAAGTGTACTGTGGCCACTTGTGCTGCTGGTACAAAGCTCAGTGGGTTAACAAATTGTGAAGACACCAATAGCCTCCGCGGGAGGAATGCAGTTATCCGTGTTGGAAAGGAGAAAGAAAAAGTAAATGATTATTAATCAAACAGAATGAAGCTGCAGAATGCTGGTGCACTGTATTAATGGTGCACGGAATTTAAAGGATTGGCATATATTTACAGCAAATAATCAGGAATGCTAATGGAGAAGGGATGGAGTGTATACATAGAGAATTGTTGATGTATCTTTGAGACAGCAACTGTAGTATTATTTGTAATTTTGTTTATATTTCAAGAAATATATAGTTAGATTAAAGCAGTGCAGAGAATGTCCACAAGCTTCATTCCTAAAATGAAGGAGTTGATTTGCGGAGAGAGTGGTGTTGTGTTCATTGGAGTATATAAGGATGAAAAGTTTGATTTTTAAACATTCAAAAATATAAGGGAAATCTGGGAGAATATTTTCCTTAATGTGGGTATATAGAATTGGAGGGAAGAGATCACTGATGTTCAAGATCTATGATGTTAAGGATGATGATGAGCTATTTCCTCTCATCTACAGTAGTAGTGGAGATAAGGTAATTGAATGGATTAAGATGCAGATTGAAAGATTTTTGCATCACAAGTCATTTGAGGGGCAGGGGGAAAGAATGGGTAAGTGGTATGGAACCCCAAATAAGTTCAGAAGACTCAGGAAGAATGGAAAAATGGCCCCATAATCCTGCTCTTCATTTAATCTCGTGGTTGATAAAGCTAGGCTTCCATCAGCCACTACATGACTAAATAGAGAGAAGAATCAAGGGGGCATTTGTTCTATTCTTCCTGTTTCATTTGTATTTTCTGTTCAATGTTCCAATTTACCATCTGTTTCTGTTCAAAATGTTGAATATTTTTAAGGTCGTGGTAATTTTCTGAATTAAACTTCTTGTATTCATTCAGCTGGAGCACCTTTTTAAAGTAAATTATTACTGGAGAACGTCTGAAAAATGGGCCACCTGGCCCCCTCAAGCCTGCCCCACCATTCAAAATGGCTGATCTTCTAGGCCACATCTCCTCATCTATGTCAATTCCCCATAGCCCTCAATTCTCTAATCTTTCAAGAATTTAATTACTTCCTCGAAGTAATTCTAGTGATGTAACCTCAACGTTCCTGTGGGATTGAGAATTAAAATGTCTTCTCTTTTCCTTGAAGGGAGGTTAAGTTTGCCACACACTGATTTTCATGTGTTGTGAATTTGGTGCTATTTGATCCTTGATGTTTTAAAATGACTTTTGGATTTAACTTTCAGTTGCTGCCAAACAAGGAGAGTCTGACCCAGAAAGAAAAGAAACACGACAGAAAGTTGATGATGACAGAAAGCATGAAATTGAAGCTGCCATTGTACGCATCATGAAATCCAGGAAGAAGATGCAGCATAATGTTCTGGTGGCAGAGGTACAAGAAATTTAAATTTCTATAAAAATACAATGTCTGTGAAAAAAACAAAAAAAAACTGGATTTCTGCAAACATCATTGAATGTGTTTTCATTGATGTCAAAGTTCAAGATTGATAGAATTATTAAACAAGTATTTAATTAGTGAGGATATGATGAAAAGTACTACACTACATTACTGACATGCACAATTCTCCCGCACTAGAGCAATGAAACATGAATGACTTGTAACACCACCAAACCACAGAGCCATTCATGAACACTATTTATAACTCTTGAACAATTTTAATGTTTGTCATTACAGCCCATGTTAAATAAATGTTACCCTTCTCCCCTCTATCCATAGGTGACCCAGCAGCTGAAGGCACGTTTCTTACCAAGTCCAGTGGTAATTAAAAAAAGAATTGAGGGACTTATTGAGAGAGAATATTTGGCACGAACACCTGAGGATCGTAAAGTATACACTTATGTAGCATAAGGTGCATTCAACCAGTTTATCTTCTGGACTGTATAATCGCATGAACTGGGAGGTTCGTTTTAAAAATATTAAGAAGACCTTCTCCAAATAAATTGCAGTAAGTGTACTAGATTATTCAGATCAAGCCCTCGTTCCCTGTGATAATTTTGAACAAAAATGGACCCAACTTCTGGTTGCTCGCCATTTTACCCTTGTAGAGATCATCCTTAAGAGTTCTTCGGGAAAATGTGAATGTGTTTTCATTTTGTTTTCAGTACTGTACAAAAAAAAGGAAATAAAATTTAGAAAACGTGAAATACCATCAATAAAAATAAAATAATTGTTCGAATTTCTTTTTCCCTGATTCTCAATGTTTATGTCGAGGAGTTTTTCCAAGTGTTTGGCACCTCCGTGCTTGTAAGGATTGGGTATATAAAGCTGGTTAAATGAACTGCAACTGCCTCGCATATTGCCTTGCTTTTGCAGTATTTTGCTGGGAAGAAGGCTTTAATGTAAACTCCAAAATAGTGAACACATTTATAAAATGGCAAAAATGTGCTATTAAACATGTTGTATTTTACCATTGGATGCAAGTTGCTGCAGGATTTATTTTTAGTGGAAATCTTTGGATGGGGTCCCATTAAACTGCCTGTATTATCGCTAAAGTTGTATATTGTTTCATTATGTCGGTGGCAAGTGCAGTCCATACCCAGTTACTTCTAAAGTTGGAGTTTTTATTTTAGTGTGTATAAAATGTATAATATTTTTTTTGCTGTTGTACTCACTGCAAATAATAGCTTGTACAGGGCATTGTTTTCATTACACTTGTAGACAGGAATTAAAAATACTGGTAAACTAGAGAAAATCCACGTTGTACACAAGATGTATACAGTCATAAATCTGTTAAGATGATTAGGCTTTCTTCGTTTTCATCAGAGAAAAGAAGCATTAAGATAGATGTGGCAATGCATGGGAAGAACATTAAAGAATAACTCTTATTTAACTACAGTTGTGGATGAGCTGAAAGCTTTTCCCTAGTTTACTTTTGATTTGTCTGTATTAAACAAACCAGGGCTGTCTCAGACAGTTAAAAATGCCCATGCCTTCCAGTCAAGGGGAAATCACTTTCGTTCAGGGATAGTACTGGTTTATGGGAACAGTTTCCATTTCCATAGCATTGAGTACGCATAGCATAGCATATGTACGTTGGAGGCCATGGTCTAACATGTTTCATAGACTTTCACTGATTTGCAGCAGAAATCAATTTGTGATATTAATTGGTAGATATTTCTTTGATTTGCGGTTGCAGTGATTTAAAAATATATATATTTAATGCTGTACATGGAAGCAACAGAACTACCAAATAAATATCTCCTGGATACTCTGCTGAAAATAAATGATGGGGTGGGAGAGAGCTACCTCAATAATCCACATTTTCTCTTGTGACTTTTCAGTATATCCACAATTAAATTTGAGTTTGGTCTTTTTAAGCCCCAACCAGTGCTATAAATGGAATGAGAATGGATGCAAGTGATCCCTTCTGGATTAAAATTTTAATTAAAAGTTGAACAAACTTTTGGTGACGCTTAATATATGCATAATTATCATAATTTATGTTTCAAAGGTTAATCTTAATGGGTTATTGATTTTTTTTTTTTTAAGTTCTTGACGTTTGTTATTAGAGGTATATGTCAGATTGTTTGCTGTACTGCTTTTTAAGGGCACATTACAATCAATCCAGTTCGGCCAACGTCTTTGTTATGATGCCAGCCAATTGAATATACATTAAAGATTCTACACAAGTACAGAGTTGAATGTTTTGATGTAACTGCTAGGAAAATATAAAGGCAATGAAGTCCATTTAAATAAAAGCTCTTGACTGGAGAAATTGTTTCCACAAACTGCACCTTTTTTAGGTGTTTCTGCCTGCTATTTTCTACCAATCATTTTTAATTCAGTTAATCTGGTAACAGAATTACGTTAATACCTGGAAATTTCTTGCAGAATTTTTCTTGTCTTCATTGCTAAATTGATATATAAATTAGAGATTAATTTGATTCACTTGGAGTCACTTCGCTTTAAATACAAAGTTTTTCTCACTACATCCTTAAATTCAAGGATGTAGTGAGGATGAATATATGTTAATTCTCACTACATATTTAGAATTAAGGATTTAGCAACCTACTGAATACTCTCTAAATTCAAGAAATGTGGACATATATGCTATTACTAATACCTTGGAATACATGCTGTTATCAGAATGGTTAACTGGCCGTCAAATTCAGGGTTTACAGGGTGTAGATTTGTGTCTTGAATTGTCAAACAATTAACTTTTAATCTGTAGAAGGGTCTCGACTCCAAACGTCACCCTCTCCAGAGATGCTGCCTGTCCCGCTGAGTTACTCCAGTGTTTTGTGTCTAACTTTTAATCTAAGTTGGATTCTGTTCTCTAATTTTCCTAATTTGTAGTTTTAGTTTACTCGTTTAGTTCTTGGGATATGGAGTGCTGACGTGGTCAGCATTTTGTGCTGTCCTTGCTGAACTGGGAAGGTAATGGTGAGTTGCTTTTCTGAACGAAGTAGCCTCTTACTTGCCTGCTTCAGAACTTGAATGAAGTCTCACATACCAGATAACGCTGGTAGTTTTCCTTACAAAAGGATTTTAATAAACTGGTTGGGTTTTTTTAAGACAGTCCAGCAGATTCATGGGGACTTTGACTGGTGCTAAATATTTATATTCAGATTTTTTTAATTAAAATTCTTATTTTGCCACAATTGTATTTGTAGTCTCTGGTTCATTAAGGAAATTTGATAATGATCAATCAATAATGATAAATTTGCTAATTTTTTTCATGTGTTGATCTTCACCCACCCTTGTACCGTTTTTTGTTTTGTTGAATTATCTTAAGAATAAATAACTAGTGCTGCCAGTAGAAGTTGATCAACTGGATACACCAATCATTTTCTAACATCTGCATTATCCTTGGGCTCTGAAAGTCTAACCATGCAATCATTATTGCTATCATCTGACCTTGAATATTATTTCAGCAAAGGAAGAAACTTGATGCTGAATATTCAGAATGGATGACCCAGTGTAAGTTTGTTCTGTAAAACACAATGTATAGATTCATACCAAAATATTGCTGATTGCTCATTTGTGAACAAATTTTTAATTCCGTTTATACAAGTTTTGTTAATATTAAAATTGTTTCCAGTACTTTTATCTTCCAGTGCTTTGAAACAGAACCAACAACTTCATCTACCAATAATCTTAATTAAAAAGCAGTTGCATTTGAATAAACTTGATTTGTTTGTAATTTGGAGAGGAGACAAAAATTCGATGTCATTTTTAATTGCGTTATTCCAAGATTTTAATTTTGGTAACCACACCCAGCGGGTTAGTCACCAAATTGTATCATAATCTAAATGTACAATATTATATTTCCATTCGCAAATAGTGCAGGTATCTGCTCAGCTGGTTTAGTAATTATATATATCAAATGCAATTCTGGCTATTTTGTCACGTATTATTTCCAGTGTTCTTCTGAAAAGTAGTATGTGTATTTGTTGTACAATATAACACTTTCTATCCCTATTTTGGAATGCATAGCCAATCTCTGCTCAAGACTTACCATTTTTCTGATGCTCCTGCTTGAATAAATGAAATAATTTTTATTAAGTATTTTTGCTGATAGAAATGTATTACTTGTGTGTACTTACTGCGAACTTGAGAATTCTGTTTCTCTGATCAAAAATATAATAATCACTATTCCATCTGAATTTTAGATTTCAAATTTAAATGCATGAATGTATGAATTAATAAGTTTATTGGCCAAGTATCCACATTCAAGGAATTTGCCTTGGTGTTCCACCCGCAAGTGACAGCAACATACGGTGACAGTTAGGAATGACACATAAAACATTAAACATTAATTAAAAAAAACATTATTGATTAAACATGTGAATTAAATAAAATACCAGAGCAAAAGGAGACTACAGATTTTTGGTTATTGAGTAGAACTACTACTCGTGGAAAAAAACTGTTTTTAAGTCTGGCTGTGGCAGCTTTGACAGTTCAGAGTCGCCTTCCAGAGGGAAGTGATTCAAAGAGTTTGTGGCCAGGGTGAGAGATGGTCAGAGATCTTACCTGCTCGCTTCCTGGCCCTTGTAGTGTACAGTTCATCAATGGAGGGAAGGTTGCAGCCAATAACCTTCTCAGCTGATCGGACGATTCGCTGCGGCCTCTAGATGTCGTGCTTGATGACTGAGTCAAACCAGGCCATGATGGAGAAGGTGAGGACAGACTCTATGATGGCCACATAGAATTGGACCATCATTGCCTGTGGCAGATTGTGCTTCCTCAGCTGCTGCAGGAAGTACATCCTCTGTTGTGCCTTTTTGACTGTGGAGTCGATGGTAGCCCCCCATTTAAGGTCCTTGGAGATGATGGTTCCCAGGAACTAAAAAGACTCCACAGATGTGACTGTGGTGTTGTGAATGGTGAGTGGAATGAGGGGAGGGGGAGCTCTCCGAAAGTCTACTATCAATTCCACTGTCTTAAGCGCACTGAGCTCCAGGTTATTGCGTTGGCACCAGGCCACCAGCTGTGTCACTTCCTGACTGTAGACAGGTTTTTCCCCATCCTGGATCAGTCTAATCAGGGTTGTGTCATCTGCAAACTTGAGAAGTTTGACAGAGGAGTCAGTGGAGGTGCAGTCATTGGTGTAGAGAGAGTAGAGTAGAGGTGAGAGTGGACAGCTTTGCGGTGCTCCTTTGCTGAGGGATTGCGGGTCCGAGATGTGCTTTCTCAGCCTCACATGCTGCTTCGTGTCTGTCAGGAGGCTGGTGATCCACTGACAGAGGGGTTCAGGCACAGTCAACTTGGAAAGTTTGGGGTGTAATAGCTCTGGTACAATGTTGTTGAATGCAGAGCTAAAATCACCAAACAAAATCCTCGCATAGGTCCCCTGGCGGTCTAGGTGCTGGAGGATGAAGTACAGGACCAGGTTGACTGCGTCATCCACAGATCTATTGGCCTGATATGCAATCTGCAGAGGTTCCAGCAGGGGGTTCGTGATATTTTTCAGTTTGGCCAGCACAAGCCTTTCAAGGGTCTTCATGACTACAGAGGTCAGTGCGACAGGCCTGTAGTCATTAAGACCAGTAATCCTTGCCTTTTTGGGTTCGGGGACAATAGTGGAGACTTTGAAGCGGGCAGAGACAGTACAGGTTTGCAGGGACTGGTTGAAAATGTCTGTAGACCGGTGCCAGTTTTGGACTGTGGAGTCGACGGTAGCCCCCCCATTTAACGTCCTTGGAGATGATGGTTCCCAGAAACTTAAAAGACTCCACAGATGTGACTGTGGTGTTGTTGATGGTGAGGGGAGGGGGAGCTCATTTTGTGGTAATATTGAGCTTGTGCGCTTTACACTGGCACTTTCACAGTTTTGGATAGAACTGCACAGCCTACTCGGATGACATACAAGCATATCTTCCCTGTGTCACTTCAAGATATTCTGAATTTAAATTTTTTGGGTAAATACTTGCAATTTTTAATCTGTAAGCCGACAAATATTGTGGATTTATTGAGTGATTGTGGCACTGCCTTGCCTATGGTGTCCTACTTCAACTGTTTATGATTGAATTGATAATTGACAAGTACTGTGATGAGAATTATCTCTTTTAATTGGTTATTCATTGTTGAAAATGGAATGCAGCTGTAGATGTGATATACTAAACTCATTTAATTATCAAGTTTATGTTTTTTATAACCATGAAGCATGGATCGTATCATGCAGAGCAGGGAGGTTCTACTGCAGTTGTACATGGGTTTGGTGAGGCCACACCTGGAGTATTGCGTACAGTTTTGGTCTCTAAATCTGAGGAAAGACATTCTTGCCATAGAGGGGGTACAGAGAAGATTCACCAGACTGATTCCTGGAATGTCAGGACTTTCATATGAGGAAAGACTGGATAGACTCGGCTTATACTCGCTGGAATTTAGAAGATTGAGGGGGGATCTTACAAAATTCTTAAGGGGTTGGACAAGCTAGATGCTGGAAGATTGTTCCCAATGTTGGGGGAGTCCAGAACAAGGGGTCACAGTCTAAGGATAAGGGGGAATTCCTTTAGGACCGAGATGAGGAAAACATTCTTTACACAGAGAGTGGTGAGTCTCTGGAATTCTCTGCCACTGAAGGTAGTTGAGGCCAGTTCATTGGCTATATTTAAGAGGACGTTAGATGTGGCACTTGTGGCTAAAGGGATCAGGGGGTATGGAGAGAAGGCAGGTATGGGATACCGAGTTGGATGATCAGCCATGATCACATTGAATGACGGTGCAGGCTCGAAGGGCCGAATGTCCTACTCCTGCACCTATGTTTCTTTGTTTCTATCGTCAACAATTGCAAATGTGACATCGCTATCCATACATACATGTATTATGTTTCTGTATTTGATGGATTGATTCTGAAAGATCTCAAAGTTTAAAGATCTTTAGATTTTTCTTGCCACATCAGAAATATCCTATACGATGTTTTGATCCTTTCTATTTCATTTGTTTGTAATAACTATTTTTTCGTATTAGACTTTCCACAATAATAGTAAATGTATTTGCTGTCTGATTTTATCAGTTTCTAAGTGTCTGCATTAACATACCCAAATTTGCTATGGCCTACCTAGGTAAAATGCACTTGTCATTTAGTTAAAATGAAAGCTGTCTGTTTAACTTACCATTCATTAAATATTATGGTGATATTTGAATCGGGAGCTTAGGTCAGCTCAAGGTTAGCGTGGCTTCTTGTAAGGAAATAATGATTGATCAAAGTACTGGGATTTTTTGACGCATTGCTGTTAAAGTGAAAATAATGGAAGTACTATACTTGTGTTGAATTCAAGGTCATTGTGGAAAATTGTAAGAAGCTGTATGAGATAACATTAGTTTGGAAAGAAATTGGGTACCTACGCAAAGTAGATATAAATAGGTTGTCTTATGATTGGCAAGTGATAACAAGTGGCGTGCCAGAGCTCATGCTTTTGTGATTTATGTTTGTGACTTGGATGAAGACGCTGCACATATGGTTGTTAATTTGTTGATAACAAATTGATAAGAATGAAAGCAAGTTATGAAGAGAATGTGAGGTGGCTGCAAAAGGATACAGATAGGTTAAATAAATGGACAAAGAGTTAGTAAACTGAGTAAATATGGAGAAATGGAAATTATCCACAATGTTAGGTTAATTAATAAAATATATCTAAGTGTAAGATTGCAGAACTGTAGATGGGTGGTGTCTCTGTACAATTTCACCAACAGTTAACAAGCAGGTTCAATGGATAATTAGAAATGCTTACAATTTATTGCAAAGAGGATTATATGGAGAAGTATGGAGGTTTTGGTTGGTACATAAATTCTTTGCCAATCCTTTTCAATGTTCAATTTTTTTCTGAGTACTTTTGGGTTATTGGAAATCGATTAATGATTGGTGAAAGTAGATGCTTTGAATATTTTTAAGGCAGAAGCTGATAGATTCTTCATTAATGGTGACAAAAAAGAATGCGATAAGTGGGATTGCAGAGTTATGGATGCGATCGATTTGCCAATGATCTTATTGAATGGTAGAGCGGGCTCGAGGGTCCGTGCGGGCGACTCCTTGTTTAAATTAGTATATTCATTTTCAGTTGTGGAGTTCCTGAACTTTGATCCCGTGAGAACAAATGATAGTTATGTTTTTGAGTGTGCAAATTTGAAAACTGAGTTATGGCACTCCATTGAAGCTTCTTGGTCCTTCTAGGTGGTAAAAGTTTTGAGATGCTGTGAATGTATCTGAGACCATTCATGCAGTGTGTCTTGTGAATAGCACCTTACAACCGTGATGCATTTTGATGTAAAAAAACGTTGTTAAGGTGTCGGATGGGGTTTCATCAGAAAAGTCCCATAATTACTGGTGCTATTATGTCAGCCATTGAGTTAGAACTAAGGAAGGATTCTTATTTTATAAGACAGTTTGCTATTCAGCAAAGTCTATTTAATTAATGCAATATAAAATGCAGTCTTTGGGAATGGAGTTGTCCATGTATGAAGAAATGCAATAATTTTAGCAACAAGTCCTGCTCGCTCTGCTGAAACTTGATTTCTCCTGCAAAATGGTAGGTAGGGATTAATTGCATAATGCAAATCGAGCAATAAATGAGTTGCATATCATTAAAATCGATCAAAAGCCATTTACAGTGCATTCAGAAAGTATTCAGACCCCTTCACTTTTTCCACATTTTGTTACTTTACAGTCTTATTCTAAAATGAATTAAATTATTTTTTATCACCCATCTACACACAATACCCCACAATAAAAAAGGGGTTTCTATGAGAGAAGGCAGGTACGGGATACTGAGTTGGATGATCAGCCATGATCATATTGAATGGCGGTGCAGGCTCAAAGGGCCCAATGGCCTACTACTGCACCTATTTTTCTATGTTTCTATGAAAACAGGTGTTTAGAAATGTTTGCAAAGTAATTAAAAAATAAATAACTGAAATATCACATTTACATAAGTATTCAGACCCTTTACTCAATATTTTGTTGATGCAGCTTTCGCAGCGATTACAGCCTCAAGTCTTCTTGGGAATGACGCTGCAAGCTTGGCACACCTGTATTTGGGTAATTTTTCCCATTCTTCTCTGCAGATCCTCTCAAGCTCTGTCAGGTTGCATGGGGAGCATCGATTCACAGCTATTTTCAGGGATATTCAGAGATGTTCGATCGGGTTCTAGTCCGGGCTCTGGTTGGGCCACACAAGGACATTAGCAGACTTGTCACAAAGTCACTCCTGCATTGTCTTGGCTGTGTTTACGGTCATTGTCCTGTTGGAAGGTGAACCTCCACCCCAGTCTGTGGTCCAGTACGTTTTCATCAAGGACCTCGCTGTACTTTGCTCCGTTCATCTTTCCCTCTAACCTGACTAGTCTCACAGTTCCTACTGCTGAAAAATATCCCCGCAGCATGGTATGCTGCCAACACCATGCTTCACCATAGGTATGGTATTGGCCAGGTGATGAGCGGTGCCTGGTTTCCTCCAGACGTGATGCTTGGCATTCAGGCCAAAAAGTTCAATCTTGATTTCATCAGGCCAGAGAATCTTGTTTCTCATGGTCTGAGAGTCATTTAGGTGCCTTTTGGCAAACTCCCAAGCGGGCTGCCATGTGCCTTTTACTGAGGAGTGGCTTCGTCTGGCCACTCTACCATACAGGCCTGATTGGTGGAGTGCTGCAGATATAGTTGTCCTTCTGGAAGGTTCTCCCATCTCCACAGAGGAACCCTGGAACTTTGTCAGTGTGACCATCGGGTTCTTGGGTCACCTCACTGACCAAGGCCCTTATCCCCCGATTGCTCAGTTTGGCCGGGCGGCCAGCTCTATGAAGACTCTTGGTGGTTCCAAAGTTCTTCCATTTAAGAATGACTGAGGCAACTCTGCTCTTCGAGACCTGCAATGCTGCAGAAATTGTTTTATACTCTTCTCCAGATCTGTGTCTCGACGCAATCCTGTCTCGGAGGTCTACGGACAATTCCTTTGTCTTCATGGCTTGGTTTTTGCTCTGACATGCACTGTCAACTGTGGGAACTGTAGACAGGTGTGTGCCTTTCCAGATCATATCCAATCAAATTAATTTACCACTGGTGGACTCCAATCAAGTTGTAGAACAGTTGTAGAAAGTTCAAGGATAATCAATGGAAACAGGATGAACCTCAGCTCAATATTGAGTGTCATAGCAAAGGGTCATTGCAAAGGGTCTGAATACTTATGTAAATGTGATATTTCAGTTCTCTTTAATAACTGCAAAAATTCTAAACACCTGTTTTCACTACTTCATTCTGCGGTATTGTGGGTTGATTGATGATAAAGGAATGTAATCAATTTTAAAATAAGGCTGTTACGTAACAATTTGGAAAAAGTGGTCTGAATACTTTCTGAATGCACGGTATAGTGTGAGATTTCAAGATGCTTTAAGCGTTATAACCAGGAATATTAATTTCACACGGTAAAATTGTATGTTGCAGCTAACGTGTAAATATTTCTAAATAATGTTCCCACACAGGTGTGAAATATGTTGCTATAAATCACAATAATGGAAAACCTTGCTTCTTCAGTGTATCTATCCTGTGACTTCTGTGTTATCATGTATTCATCTACTGTGCATTGTGCTTACAGTTATCTAAATGTATCCTCAAATTCAAAATTAGCAATGCCTCTATTTTCTTTTAGTTCCTTTATTAACTATTTATAGAAAGAATGGCTGCATTTCTGGAGATTGTACCCTTCATTACAAAGGGAAATATTTAAAAGAACGCAACTAGCAGGTGGGTTTTACTGCAAGTCGTTTTTTGTGGGGGGGGTGAAAAGGTTGAAGTGCAGAACATTAAATAATGGAAATCTCACAGCTGTGAAAGGCTTTGTGGTACTTTTCTTTAAAATGAGTAGAGGTTATAAAGTTTTTCTACTTGATCCTTATGAAATATGTGTGTTTGTGTATGTTTAGTGTGGGTCGCCATACCTGACAAAAGGTTGGGCAAGGTTGAGGACTGCAAAGATTTCTAAATCTTATTGAACTCCAAGGATCAGATTATAAAGAGATTATGTAAACTAGCTTTGTACTCCTTCCTGTCGGAAGTTGTGGGTGGCCGAGGGGCCGAATGGCCCGGTGCAATATTATCTCTGTCCACGTAATGAATGCAAGACGTCGCAGCTCTGGGTAACCGCATTAGTCCGTAGACCGCATCCTTTGTTGGTTTGTTTCGGTTTGGTATGGCTTGATTTGATCCGGTTTGGTTCATTTTAGTCAGCCGTAACGAGATACCATGAAAACCTTAAGTTAGCTTTGTACTCCAAACATTAGAGATCTACCCAGTCAGTCCAAGGGTGAACCCACACGAATTCTCATGAAAAATGATCACAAAATGCAGATTCTAGAATCTCTTATTCATTTTAGAAGCATCCCAAATATTAGAATGAACTAATTTGTTCAACAGTGAAAGAGCAAATGTGACCAACAAACCCCTGGCAACATTCTCATCTTGTAACTATCATTGGGAAGAGGGTACAGGAGCCTAAGAACAGTTATATTCAGGTTCAAGAACAGCTTCTTACCATTAATTATCAGACTCATGCACCCTGTACATGCCAACCTTAGCAGCCAGCTACTAATAACCTTGCACTAAGATTGCATTATATAGTTTGTCTTACACCATGATGGTTTGCTTTACCTGGAATAACTGATAATTATTACATATTTATTTGTTGTGGTGTTGTGTAACTATAAAGCTGCAGCAAGTAGGTATGTTACAATACCTACCTTTAGTAGCGCTGCAGTTCTGCCACTCCCCGTGTGCGCGACTTTGGCACCTTTCAGAGGGGGGGGGGGGGGGGGGGGGGGGGGCGGGTTTAAAATGTATTTTTTCCCCAGACAGTCCAAATCGATCAATCTCAGGCGATTTCATTGCTAAAGAGAAATCGCTGCGACATCTCATTCATGAAGGTATTTTTAAACTACGCTAGATCATTTATTAGCTAGAGTAGTTTAAAAATCATCTTCTAAAGCCGTGAACGCCGACAGTGGAACGGACCTAACGTAGGCAATAAAAGAAGCTACACAGTTTATTTTTACGTAAAAACGTGCTTTTTAGGAAGCCTTTAATCAAATTTTCATCATGCAAAAAGAGGACAAAAAAAATATACGGACCTGCCGACTGGGGGTTAAATTCACCGCAAACCGCAACGTTCCAATCCATCGCATTCCACTAAAACCCACTCGCAAGTTGATTTAAATGGCCATTCATTTACAGGAATTTAACACTAAATTCCTTCAATTTGGCCTATAAATTCATGAAAATCAGATTAAAAAATCATGTTATATTGTGGATTATTGTGTGAATGTTATTTGGACACTTAGGCAATTTAAAAATGTTTATCATTTCTTAAGAAATGGATAGATGTTTAGATCTAGTAATTGAATTTTGTAATTAGCTACAATTAGGTAACTAACTAATTATATGCTTTAATTTCAGGTCATCCAAGTAAGATTGTTTCATATTTGTTTCAGAATGCTTCAATCTATAACTGAAAATTTCATTGAGTTCTATTAATTTTTAAGAAAGGTATGGGCTTTTGACTGTCCTAGATCACAGCTTTTGAAAGGCAATGGGGAACAAGATGCTAATTTCCGAGTATGAAAATGGCCATAACATTTTTAATACTGAAGATATGAAAGTGAATTAGGTGTCAAATTAAACTTTTTATGCTTTATCTGATGGGATAAATTTGAGACTTGATTTTTTAAATCCCAACATTTTGTAACATTGCTACAGCAAGCAGCAATTTAATTGTTCTGAGACTGGTACATATGATAATTAAACACTCTTGACTATCTGCCTTGAGGAAAAAAATAGAATCGATGGATGAAGGAGTTTTTTTTTGACTGGTATTAAAACTCAAGATGTGTTCAGCAATAAAAAATGTTTAGATTTTTTTAATATAAGCTGCCTACTTCAAAAATGTCATTCCTAGAAGGTTATTTTCATTTCTGGTGGATGGTGATGCATTTGTAGAAGTGCTGTGTACATTTTTCACTTTTCATTTCAACAAGGAATGTTTACTCACAAATGATAACCTGTTTATTCGCAGGGAAGGATCCTTGGAAATTGCAGGTTTGTGCTTATCCTCAACAAATGTCAAAACTTGTGTATTCATTGTATTTAATTATTGATTCACTGAATGAAGTGTTAATGGATTTTACAATAATGGGATTGAAATACTACAACAGTAATTTGCAACTGCTGAACTTCCTATTTGATAAGTATCTTGCTCAAATATACATTAATACTAATAAGTTTGATTAATAACAATCATTAGACACTTGGCACTCAAGTCATGTTCACCTTCACCTAGTCCCATCATGATGTTGATGCCAAAGATTCTTCCTACATCTATTTGTTATCATTTTAATTGTTATACTTGATAATGTTATGTCCAGATGTGATTGTTTTCATTGTCTTCCTTGCCAACCTCCTAAATTTTATTCTATGTAAGTTTGAGTTTGTCAGTTCGTGGAGCAATCTCATCACCCACTACGTTTCCCTTTTTTAAATTCCCATAAGCTCTTTGCATTTCTGCCATTTACCCACTAGAGCCACTCCTCCACTGCTCAACTTTGCATACTATACTGCATGGACTTCTGTTTGCAGAACTTCAATCTGTCTGAATCCATTGGCTCTTTATCTCATTAGTGCATTACAAGAAAGAGATGGACATGAGTAACATTGCTTCGAGACAACCTCGCATTGTGAGAGTCATGTTTTTTTTACTTCAGTGCTTTTAATACGATCCGGCCTGCACTGCTAGGGAGCAAACTGATAAAGATGCGGGTGGATGCTCCATTGGTATCCTAGATCACCAACTACCTGACTGGACGACCACAATATGTCAGGCTACAGAACTATTTGTTGGACATGCTGGTGTAATATTTTAAATTGAATTAAATTATGTCTAGCGTTAATCGAACATATATGTGTATATATATATCAAATACCTCTCCCATGTTTCTTTAGACATTTTTCCCAGTCTTCTCTAATTTCCTCCATTGATGGCAATTCTCTAATAAGAATACTATTATATAAATATGATATTATTTTTTGTGAGTCCGCCTTAATAGTCATTGCTTCTTCCAGTGGGTCTATCATTATGCTCTGTAGTCATGGTATATATATTTTTTTATAAAATCACATATCTGTAAATATTTAAAGTATTGGTTATTATTTAGATTACATTTTGATTTTAATTGTTGAAATGATAATAAATTTCCCATTTCATACATGTCACCCAACTTTTTAATTCCCAATCTTTCCCATTGTCTATATGTTTTATCCATAAGAGATGATTTAAATACCGGATTATTCACTATTGGTGTTAATAATGATAAGTTTCTTAATTTTAAAGTTAATTTTATTTGTTTCCAAATTCGAATTATATTGTGTATAATTGGATTCTTCTTATATATTATATATATTCAATTTTATCGGGGAGAAGAGGATCATTCCTAAATCGTACGGAAAACAATACTCTTTCTCCATTCTTATCCATTCCATCTGTTGAGAAGGACAGTCCAACCAATAAATGATATTCTTAATATGCACTGCCCAATAATAATATAAACAATTAGGCAGTGCAAGTCCCCTACATCTTTAGGTTTACACAAATGATTTCTTATAATTGTGTGTGGTTTGTAGTCCCATGTAAAATTAGTAATATTAGAATCTAGTTTTAAATATATATATTTGTATATATATATTAGTATGGATTGAAATAAATATATATGTATTGTGGTAGCACTATCATTTTTATAGTGTTTATTCTGCCAATCTTCAAATAATGATTTATATCTTCCAGTAACTTGAATACCTAAATACTTAAATTTTTCCGTTGCAATTTTAAATGGAGATTTTAATAGATGATTCGCTTTCTGGGGCTGTAGTGACATAATTTCACTTTTATTCCAATTTATTCTATATCCAGAAAAAGAGCCAAATTCCTCTATTATGTTTAGTAAATTCGGGATACTTGTTCCTGAATTTCTAATATATAAAAGTATATCATCCGCATATAATGAAATTTTGCTATTAGAGTCCTTAGTATTATATCCCTGAATATTTGGATGTGTTCTTATCCTTTCAGCCAGAGGCTCTATCATGAGGGCAAATAGCAGGGGTGATAAAACACATCCCTGCCTATTGCCTCATGATAATTGGAATTTTGGAGACATATTATTAGTTAATATTCCTGCCATGGGTTTATCATGTAATAATTTTACCCATCTAATAAAATTATCTACCATATTAAATTTTTGGAGTACTATGTATAAATACTGCCACACTACCTGATCAAATGCTTTCTCTGCATCCAAAGATATAACTGATGTCTTCCTTTTCCCCTTTATGTGAATACATTATATTAAAAAGTCGTCTAAAATTGAGCAAACCTTTTGTTAATGTCCTTGGGTAAAGTTAATAGTTTACAAAGTTTACAATGTTAACAAATTTCATTTGTTGTTTTAAATACTCGTAACCTTGTGAGTCATTAGCTATTTGTGTGTTAAATCTCCAAAAGGATTTTATACCTGGCATTCCCTCAAGTTTTAAAGTAAAAGTCAGTGGGGAGCGATCAGAAATAATACTATTGTGGTATATAGGAATAATCGTACATGGTATTAATTTTGTATCCACTAAGAAATAATCGATTCTTGAATAGGTTTTGTGTACTGATGAGTAAAACGAATATTCCCTTCCAGTTGGATTAACTATTCTCCATACATCTGTTATATTAGTGTTTTTTTATATGTGTTTAAGAATTCACTAGACTTGGATTTGACACTACCCGTCCTTAATTTTATTGATTTGTCCAAGTATGAATCTATAACACCGTTAAAGCCCCCCCCCCCCCCCCCCCCCCCCCAAGAATTACATTTGGAAAATTATACATCTATTTTATCCATAATTTTCATTAAAAATTGGCGATTATCATACTTTGGTGCGTAAATATTTATCAGAGTCAGTGGAGTAGAATAAATTTCTCCCGCCACTATCGTGTATCTTCCTTCTTTATCAGATATTGTATTCTTTAATATAAACGGTATACCTTTCCGAATAATAATGGCCGTTCCTCTAGCTTTAGCAGTGAATGACGAGTGATACGTTTGGCCTATCCAGTTTGCCCTTGGTCTCATCTGTGTTTGTAGTTTCGTATGTGTTTCTTGCAGAAAAGCTATATCCACATTTAAAGATTTTAACTGGGCCATAATCTTGCCCCTTTTAATTGGATCATTCGCACCCCTAATATTTCAATTACAAAATGTGAATCCTCCATTCTTTTTCCTTATTATCCTGCATTGTAAATAGGTATTGGTGATTTTGCTTCATGTGGTGTAGTTAGGTACCTCAGACTTTTGGGTATATGGGTATCATCCCACACTTCTGATGTCATTTTACCTCTCCTCCGTATTTTGAACCTCCATAAGAAAAAGAGAAAAGTGTGTTGAAAGATAGTGAAGAAAGAAAGAAAAATTGTTAAATAAGCCACATAAAAGTAAATACAACAAAAAAAAAAATGTGTGTTTAAGGTATCAAAGAGGTGATACCCTAAAAACTAGAATCCTTCTAGGATGGCCAAAAATTGATCGACCTCCGTAGATGGAATTATACATTGAGTTCACCCCCTAAATACAATGTCATTTATGACTACATGCCGTTTCATCTAAATATATCTTAATATGTCTTAATATATAAAAAGGAAAAAAAAAAGAAAAAGAAAACAGATTTCATTAACAAAATTTATCTGGTCTGGCTGAATAAAACAGAAAAAAAGTTTCAACAATAGAAAGTCATCATCTTTACTATTTCAAATATTCTCTTATCTACCCCAATTTTAAACCTATATTACTTGCTCGGTATCACAGAGTCATGGAATTATTAAGACATGAGAACACATGCCCTGTCCCTGTCCGAATATACAGTATTCATCTGTCCCAGAATTACCAGCCTGTTTCAAGGGTTAAATTTCTTATCTTAAATACAACCGTCTTCTAGCCCAAACCTCTGGAACTTTTCGAAATCATTAACGCCTCTTTCTTCCCACAGGTTTATGATGTTATAATATTCTTATACCCCTTTTCATTAATTGTAGTGTGTTAGTGCACATCCTAAATTATATTTCATTTCTTTTCAACCACATTAACATATATCTGTTAATAATAATCATCTCTATATGCCCCTTAGCCCCCTAAATCCATTAAATTAATACATTGGTTTATCATATTAGGATAAAATTAATATAATAGCATAACCATTAATTAGTAATATTAAGTTTATATAGTTAGTTCTTTACATTACATATATACTGCATTCATTAAAACATTTCTTTCGTCCATAATTTCCTTTGATTTTCTTTCAAATCAGATCGCGTTACTTCAAAATGTCCTCCTTTCAATTATTTCTGTTCCCCTACTTTATTTTCATGTATTTTGTGTTTTTTATGACTGTTGGCAAATTAATTTCCCTCCTGGGATAAATAAAGTAATATCATATCGTATTTACTTCAGGAAGTGATGTGGAGTGTACACCTCAATCGGAATCAATGATGCTGAAGTGGAAATGGTAGAGAGCTCCAAGTTCCCAAGTGTAAATATAACTAACAATTTATCCTGGATCGACCACATTAAAGTTATTATCAAGAAAGCACATCAATGTTTACTACTTCCTCAGAAGACTAAGGAAGTTTGGCATATCTCCAATGATTCTGGCCAACTTCAATAGATGCATCGTAGAAGGTGGTCCTATGAGGATTTATCACAGCTTGGTTTGGCAACCGCTCTGCCCAAGACCGCGAGACATGGCAGAGTTGTGGATGTAGCCCAGTCCATCACAGAAAACAGCTTCCACCCTCAAATCCATCGACATCTCACACTGCCTTGGGAAAGCAGGCAACATAGTGAAGGACCACTTTCCTAGTTTTTTTTCCTCCTTCTCCCCTATCCTGTTGGGTGGAAGATGCACAAGGTTGAAAGCACAGACCACCAGATTCAGGAACTGTTATCCACTGTTATCAGATTACTAAATGGTTCTCCATAATCTAGAATGCAGTCCTGACTTTCAAACCTACCTCAGTGCAGGCCTTGCACTTTTTCTCTAACTAACACTATAATTGCTTTAACGCTATTGTAATTTTAAAATACTCTTTTTGCACTACTTTTTGTACTCGTGTATAACTTGATTGTACTCGTGCATTGTATGATTTAACTGCTTCGCATTTAAACAAAGCCTTTCATTGTTTTTCTGTATGTGATAATCATAATGATTATCAATAATGAAAATAAGTAAATGGAATAAAGCAGATGTGTAAGAACAACAGGTTTAGACGGTTGCATTTGCTTAAATCAGCTGAGCTTACAAAAGCCATGTTTGTCTGCAACCCAAATACTGTTCATGATTGTTGAAATTGGAAGCACAGAAGGCCATTAAGCACATCATATTAATACTGGCAAAAAAAAAAGCTCTTTTAAATTAAACTCACCACCATTCTTGGTATGCAGTGTTTATTCTGAAGAGTTTCAACATCATTATATTTGCTGGTAGTGAGTTACAGACATCAAACATTTTAATAAAATGTCTTATATCTGTCATCCAGGTTACTCAATTTTGGGGGGTGGGGGGAAGAATGCCAATTAAGCCTCCCTCAGTCTATTTTGATGGGGTTGGTGTTCTTTTCGGAACTATTTTCGCAAATTAAACTTCACGTCTCTCGCATCTCTATTTTTAATAGCGGTAACAGGATCGGTCCGTGTCAGCATGGAATTACAAAGGGGAAATCATGCTTGACTAATCTTCTGGAATTTTTTGAGGATGTAACTAGGAAGATAGACAAGGGAGAGCCAGTGGATGTGGTGTACCTGGACTTTCAGAAAGTCTTTGATTCGGTCCCACATTTGCGATGAGCGAGCAAAATTAGAGCACATGGGAGCAGAGTGCTGACATGGATAGAAAATTGGTTGGCAGACAGGAAACAAAGTAGGGATTAATGGGTCCCTTTCAGAATAGCAGGCAGTGACTAGTGGGGTACCGCAGGGCTCTGTGCTGGGACTGCAGAGATTTACAATATACATTAATGATTTAGATGAAGGGACTAAAAGTAGTATTAGCAAATTTGCAGATGACACAAAGCTGGGTGGCAGTGTGAACTGACATGGATAGAATAGGGGGGCGCCGTCCTGTATGGTATGGCTGCCCAGCCTGCAGCTGTTTGTTTTTCACTCTTTAAAAAAATTGTTAGTGAGTTTTAGTGTTTTGTTAGGAAAAGGAGAAATTCAATGAGATCTGGGGGTCCTTGTTCATCAGTCACTGAAAGTAAGCATGCAGGCACAGCAGGCAGTGAAGAAAGCTAATGGCGTGTGGGCATACATAACAAGAGGAGTTGAGTGTACGAGCAAAGAGGTCCTTATGCAGTTGTACAGAGCCCTATTGAGACCACATTTGGAGTATTGTGTGCAGTTTTGGTCTCCAAATTTGAGGAAGGACATTCTTGCTATTGAGGGAGTGCAGCTTAGGTTCATAGAAACATAGAAATTAGGTGCAGGAGTAGGCCATTCGGCCCTTCGAGCCTGCACCGCCATTCAATATGATCATGGCTGATCATCCAACTCAGTATCCCGTACCTGCCTTCTCTCCATACCCTCTGATCCCCTTAGCCACAAGGGCCACATCTAACTCCCTCTTAAATATAGCCAATGAACTGGCCTCAACTACCCTCTGTGGCAGAGAGTTCTAGAGACCCACCACTCTCTGTGTGAAAAGATTCCTTCTCATCTCGGTCCTAAAGGATTTCCCCCTTATCCTTAAGCTGTGACCCCTTGTCCTGGACCTCCCCAACATCGGGAACAACCTTCCTGCATCTAGCCTGTCCAACCCCTTAAGAATTTTGTAAGTTAAGTTTTGTAAGTTCATGAGGTTAATTCCCGGTATGGCGGAACTGTCATGTTGATAGAATGGAGCGACTGGGCTTGTATAGACTGGAATTTAAAAGGATGAGAGGGAATCATAGACAAGAGACAATAGGTGCAGGAGTAGGCCATTCGGCCCTTCGAGCCAGCACTGATCATCCCCAATCAGTACCCCATTCCAGCGTTCTCCCCATATCCCCTGGCTCTGCTATTTTTAAAGAGCCCTATCTAGCTCTCTCTTGAAAGCATCGAGAGAACCTGCCTCAACCGCCCTCTGAGGCAGAGAATTCCACAGACTCACCACTCTCTGTGAGAAAAGGTTTCCTCGTCTCCGTTCTAAATGGTTTACTCCTTATTCTTAAACTGTGGCCCCTGGTTCTGGACTCCCCCAACATCGGGAACATGTTTCCTGCCTCTAGCATGTCCAAACCCTTAACAATCATATCTGTTTCAATGAGAAGCCCTCTCATTCTTCTAAACTTCATAATGTACAAGCCCAGCTGCTCCATTCTCTCAGCATATGACAGTCCCCTCCCTCCTCCCATCCTGGGAATTAACCTTGTAAACCTACCTGTACTCAATAGCAAGAATGTCCTTCAAATTAGGGGACCAAAACTGCACACAATACTCCAGGTGTGGTCTCACTAGGGCTCTGTACAACTGCAGAAGGACCTTTTTGCTCTATTCGATTCCTCTTGTTACAAAGGCCAACATGCCATTCGCTTTCTTCACTGCCTGCTGTACCTGCATGCTTACTTTCATAGACTGACGTACAAGGACCCCCAGATCCCGTTGTACTTCCCTTTTTTCCCAACTTGCCGCCACTTACATAGTAATCTTATTGAAGCATATAAGATTATTAAGGGATTGGACAAGCTAGAGGCAGGAAACATGTTACCAAAGTTGGGGGAGACCAGAACCAGGGACCACAGTTTAAGAATAAGGGGTAGGCCATGTAGAACGGAGATGAGGGGGAAAAAACATGAGAGTTGCGCATCTGTGGAATTCTCTGCCTCCGAAGGCAGTGGAGGCCAGTTCTCTGGATACTTTCAAGAGAAAGCTAGATGGAGCTCTTGAAGTGAGCGGAGTCCGGGGATATGGGGAGAAGGCAGGAACGGGGTACTGATTGGGGATGATCAGCCATGATCACATTGAATGGCGGTGCTGGCTCGAAGGGCTGAATGGCCTACTCCTGCACCTATTGTCTAAACGCTGCGTGAGCAAATCCACATTGGTGTGCATTCTTGGTCCTGTACATCTCTGGTTACATTACAGCATCTGAGCTCGTCTCCTCGTTTACTCTTTAGCGCGACTTTCATTCTCCTCCCCCCATATCCGTCATTATTTGGGATTAACGAACGAGCCGTATTTTTTCATGTTCCTGGATGGAACAACGGGGAAGCAAACATATGCCTTTAATTAGAAGCAGGGAAGCCTCCTGTCTGTCAGGGCACTGAACTGACGTCAGGGGGCGGAGGGTGTTACTATTATCAACCTGCGGGGAAACAATGAGAGCGAAGCTTGGAGTTGCTGCAGCGCGAATTACAGCTTCGGACCCGGTCACCAATGCTGCGCCAAGGGATGATGAGAAGCGGGGCTGCGGAGGAGTGCGCCGATTCGGGAGCTGAGACCGGAGGGTGAGTGAGTGCTGTTCTCGGCTCCACTAACTCGGGCCCTTTGTGGTTGAAAGGCGGCAGCAGCGGCCAAAGAAGGCGGCTTGTTTCACTGTTTCTAGGCGGGGTCGGACACAGAGGGGGAGGGGAAGCGACAATAATAATGTTGCTGTCAATGTGAGAACGGGGTAGGAGTAGATATTGATCACTGCAATTGTCCTTGAGCTCGCCAATTTGAAACTCCACTATAAGTTACACGCAGATGGTAGGGTGCCCCCCCCCCCCCCCCCTCCACCAAGCACCACCTTCTGACACTTTCAAAAAGCCTGTTGGGAGGTTGGAGCCACAGTGAAGTGAGCCAGAACTTGGGGAGATTAGATCGAACAAGTCCATTGAAAATGCAAAGCAAATACACGGTGTGTGTGCAAAGAGAAAGGAGGTTGGTTTTGCAGGAAGTTGCTTTCTTCAGGAAAGTTCACACAATGAGCTGTAGGTCGGCTACCAGCTTAACACGGGGGCTTTGTAAAGACGACTGGCGTTAAATAATTGTGAGTTTTCAGCAAGACAGATGGTGGGGAAACCTTGCCGCTTTTGTCTCGGATGTAATGTCTTCCCCCCCCCCCCCTCCCCTCGCGGTGAATACCCGCTGTTTGACGCCACTCATTGTTCTCAAGTCGAGATGCCACGGGTCTGAGCCAAATTACAACTTACATGGCGCGTCTCTCCTGAGGATGATTGAGCGAGATCAAATTTCCAGCTTAATAACATTTCCCACTGCAAATTTTACATTCCAGAGGAATGCCCACTGGAATGGCTTTACTTGCTGGGTGTTTAAAAAAAAAATTAAAGTACACTGGCATTGTCCTAGAAAGTTGAGAGCTTTTATCAGAGTATGATAGAAAGTTGCCGTAAGGTGGGATGAAACCAGAGCGCGCACACACACGCTTATTGGAAATTAATACTTTGCCACGCGGTGTAAAAAGCAATCTAAATCAAAATTCAGAATACACAGTAAACGGTAGTTGTCCTGGTAACGCCGAAGAATTTGTTTGGACTGTCCTTGCCGAGCGAGCCTGTTTCAGCGTTACACTTGTGAAACGCAACATTCAAATTAAACATAAAATAAAGACATTCCTTAGCGGATGTGCTGAATCGCACATTATTTATGTAGAGTCCAATATGTTTCAACTATTGGATCTAATTGTGCGCCGGTGCATTTTTGTGTCTCCAATGTGATTTTTCTACAATACAAAGTTGAACACTTGTGTCTATGAAAATGCAGATTATTGATTTAATCACTTGATTGTGGAATTGCAAGAAATTAATTTCAAATTCATGAATCATATTTTAAGTTAACTTACATGGGAACGTTGTTTTGTTGCATTCAAAATATAAATGTAATACCTTCGCATTGGGGCCAATAACGAAAATGTTCCATCATTGACCGTGATAGTTTAAAAATTCTTATTTCACCTCTGGTTTTTGAACCAGTTTTTATTGTGGATTGTATATAGATATATATAGAATATGTGAGATTGAAATCAGACTAAGGGGTCAATTGATTTGAAGTCTCAATAAACAATTAATGATTTGAGAATTATGGAATAACCTTGTGAATGAACTCACAAAATTTTGCAAAATTTTCACTTTCCATCAATTCATTTTCCTAAAGAGCAAACATTTTTTTTAAAGAAAGTTAAATAGTCACACTGCAAATAGAAACCTATCCTTTGGCCCTACCTACCAATGCTGTCCCAGATGACCCAGCTACACGAGTCCCGCATGCCCATGTCCCTCAAACCTTTCCTATCCACATATCTGCCCAAATATCTTTAAAATGTTGTTATAGTACCTGACTCCACAACCTCCTTTGGCAGCTCATTCCTTCTATGTGGAAAAAAAATGACCCCCCAGTTCTAAATCTTTCCCTTCTCACCTTAAACCTATGGCCTCTGGTTCTTGATTCCCCTATGCTGGGTAAAACATCGAGTTGATTTTTCATTTTTGTTGTAAGGTTTTAGTAAAAAATACTAAGAAATTTGTAGTTGTGCAAATGAACACTGGCCCTTCAGGTCATTGAACTCACCATCAATCCGCCAGTACTATCTAAATGGCATCAAGTTTGGAAAAGGGGAAGTACAACGGGATCTGGGGTTCCTTGTCCATCAATCTATGAAAGAAAACATGCAGGTACTGCAGGCAGTGAAGAAAGCCAATGGCATGTTAGCCTTTATAACAAGAGGAATCGAATATAGGAGCAAAGAGGTCCTTCTGCAGTTGTACAGAGCCCTAGCGAGACCACACCTGGAGTATTGTGTGCAGTTTTGGTCCCCTAATTTGAGGAAGGACATTCGTGTTATTGAGGGAGTGCAGCGTAGGTTTACAAGGTTAATTCCCGGGATGCCGGGACTGTCATATGCTGAGAGAATGGAGCAGCTGGGCTTGTACACTCTGGAGTTTAGAAGGATGAGAGGGATTTTCATTGAAACATATAAGATTGTTAAGGGCTTGAACACGCTAGAGGCAGGAAACATGTTCCCGATGTTGGGGGAGACCAGAACCAGAGGCCACAGTTTAAGAATAAGGAGTAAGCCATTTAGAATGGAGACGAGAAACACTTTTTCTCACAGACAGTGGTGAATCTGTGGAATTCTCTGCCTCAGAGGGCGGTGGAGGCAGGTTCTCGGGATGCTTTCAAGAGAGAGCTAGATGGGGCTCTTAAAAATAGCAGAGTCAGGGGATATGGGGAGAAGGCAGGAACGGGGTACTGATTGGGGATGATCAGCCATGATCACATTGAATAGGCGGTGCTGGCTCGAAGGGCCAAATGGCCTACTCCTGCACCTATTGTCTATTGTCTATGCTAATCCCATTCTCACTACATTCTCACCAACTCCCCCCAGGTTCTACCACTCACCTACACAATAGCGGCAATTTACAGTGATTAATTAAGCTACTAAAATGCATTTCTTTGTCATGTGGGACCTATGACAAGGGAAAACTACAATCTTTTCCCTTTCACCTTAAACCGGTCTCCTCTGGTTCTCGTTTCCATAGCCTGGGTGAAACAAAATTCTGTGTATTCACCATATCTATTCCCCTCATGATCTTATACGCCTCTGCAAGATTACCCCTCAGCCTCCTGTGCTCCATGGAATAAAGTCCTGTAATGTGTAGGAAAGAACTGCAGATGCTGATTTAAATCGAAGGTAAACACAAATGCTGGAATAACTGAGCGGGACAGGGAGCATCTCTGGAGGGAAGGAATGGGTGACGTTTCGGGTCATAGAAACATAGAAAATAGGTGCGGGAGTAGGCCATTCGGCCCTTCAAGCCTGCACCGCCATTCAATATGATCATGGCTGATCATCCAACTCGGTATCCTGTACCTGCCTTCCCTCCATACCCCCTGATCCCTTTAGCCACAAGGGCCCATCTAACTCCCTCTTAAATATAGCCAATGAACTGGCCTCAACTACCTTCTGTGGCAGAGAATTCCACAGATTCACCACTCTCTGTGTGAAAAATGTTTTTCTTATCTCGGTCCTAAAAGACTTCCCCCTTATCCCTAAACTGTGACCCCTTGTTCTGGGCTTCCCCAACATTGGGAACAATCTTTCTGCATTTACCTGTCCAACCCCTTAAGAATTTTGTAAGTTTCTATAAGAGACTCTTCTTCAGACTGATGTCAGGGGAGTGGGCAGGACAGAAAAATCAGATTTGGAATGGGAGGGGGAGTTAAAGTACTGAGCAACTGGGTGATCAGGTAGGTTAAGGCGGAATGAGCAGAGGTGTTCAGCGAAACGATCGCCGAGCCTGTGTTTGGTCTCGCCAATATACAGGATACTTCTGATCACCCGGTTGCTCAGCATTTTAACTCCCCTTCCCATTCCCTATATGGACTTTCTGTCCTGGGCCTCCTCCATTGTCGGAGGGAGGCCCAGTGCAAATTGAAGGAACAGCACCTCATATTTTGCCTGAGTAGCTTACAACCCAACGGTATGAACATTGACTTCTCTTACTTCAAATAGCTTTTGCTTTTCCTCTCTCTACATCCCCTCCCCATTCCCAGTTCTCCCACCAATCTTACTGTCTCCGACTACATTCTATCTCTGTCCCGCCAGGATTGAACCTAAGTCACTGAAGATGCAATCCAGCAGCTCTACCAGCTCTGCAACTCTGCAACTCTGCCACATGCATTGTTATTTAAGAAAACTACAAGATGAGTATTGTATCCTAACTTAAGAGTGAAATTGTAAATAAAATGCTGACCAAAAAAAAAGAAAACATGCTGAATTGTCATAGAAACATAGAAAATAGGTGCAGGAGTAGGCCATTCGGCCCTTCGAGCCTGCACCGCCATTCAATATGATCATGGCTGATCATCTAACTCGGTATCCTGTATCTGCCTTCTGTCCATACCCCCTGATCCCTTTAGCCACAAGGGCCACATCTAACTCCCTCTTAAATATAGCCAATGAACTGGCCTCAACTACCTTTCTCTTTGTGTGAAAAATGTTTTCCTCATCTTGGACCTAAAAGACTTCCCCCTTATCCTTAAACTGTGACCCCTTGTTCTGGACTTCCCCAACATCAGGAACAATCTGAGTATCAGGAACAATCTGAGTCTGAAGAAGGGTCTCGACCCGAAACGTCGCCTATCTCCTTCGCTCCTTAGATGCTGCTGCACCCGCTGAGTTTCTCCAGCTTTTTGTGTAACCCACGATTCTCCAGCATCTGCAGTTCCTTCTTTAACACATCAGGAACAATCTTCCTGCATCTAGCCTGTCCAACCCCTTAAGAATTTTGTACGTTTCTATAAGATCCCCCCCCTCAATCATCTAAATTCTAGCGAGTGCAAGCTGAGTCTATCCAGTCTTTCTTCATATGAAAGTCCTGCCATCCCAGGAATCAGTCTGGTGAACCTTCTCTGTACTCCCTCTATGGCAAGAATGTCTTTCCTCAGATTAGGAGACCAAAACTGTACGCAATACTTATCCTTCTTACTATTTCCCTTCACAACCCCCCCACACTCCCTCCCTCTAATCCATGCAGAATACAATTTGGATTATAATCAGGCTCAATGAGTGGAGATTATCCTCGGATTAAAAATAACCCAGGCTATCTTTAATCGAACTTTACTCGACTTTATCGTGCAACATTATTCCCTTCATCATATATGTGTACGCTGTGGGTGGCTCCATTGTAATCATGTATGGTCTTTCCGCTGGCTGGTTAGCACGCAACTAAAGCATTGCACTGTACCTCTGAACACTTGGCAATAGACTAAAGATAAGCCATGAATAACAATTATCAGTTTCCATACTTAGTTGATAAAGTCTTATTATTTACAGCAGAAACATCAAATATTAGATTCGCTTTCAGCAGCAGAATAAGTAAGTGGTTGTTGTTGACCTTGAAGAAAGCCCTGACATGGGCCGATCCCTCAACCTAGTTGTGGAAAATGTCCAAGTAATCCATCACATAAAGAACAACTTTATTTAACTTTTTTTTAAATAGTTTATGCAGTGGGATAAAAACTTAAACATATACAAAACGTAGGGGAGAATTTCATTGAGTAATGACAATAAATGCTGATAATATCAGCATGATGACTGCGAACATTCAGGCAAAATGCTTTTAATATTGTTACTTAATGGTATTCCATGTATAAATCCATTACTTCTTTGATCTCACAAAGTTAAACAAATTCTAGATTTCAAATTTTGTGGCCACTGTTCCCGAAATGGAAGAATGCGAGGGCAAACTTACAATGATTTGCATTCGCATTGCATGTTCCTACAGTACATCTGTGACATTTTTCCCAATGACAACCATTTTAGTTTTATATAACCTTTTCTTCAAAAGTAGTCTGTGCTTATTTGCATTTTAAAATACAGCGGAGTTAATGAACAACAGGAAAGCTTAATTGTCCAGTGAGGTATAGCTTTCATCATATCATTTGCAAACATAAACTAGGAAACTTGAAGAAGGGTCTCGACCCGAAACGTCGCCTATCTCCTTCGCTCCTTAGATGCTGCTGCACCCGCTGAGTTTCTCCAGCTTTTTGTGTAACCAACTAGGAAACTTTGCAGGGTTTATTTTTGAAAACTAATTGCAATTGGTACTTATAAGATTGGCAGAACAATGGACAATTAAGCAATCAGAAACTGGTACTCTAAATCGAAACAGTCTTGTGCCATATACCTGGAACTTTCTAACATCACTGAGTATATAGAGTTGAATGAGTATATAGACTTTTGTGCCATGTACGTACCAAAATCTTTGTAGTAATAATACTGATATTTCTCTCTTATTGGAAGTAATATGTATGTAAGTTTGTTGGTGCATTGTATTGTCCTTAATTTTTCATTAATGTCATACCTTTGCAGATCCGATTCCAGTAGGATGTCTTCAACAAGTAGTAAGTACCGATTTACATTTGTGACCGTTGTATCTCAGCATATGCTTGGAACTTAGGGAATGTATGAGAGGAAGAAAGCTATTGCAGCCGGAAGAAAGGGAGAGGTGTTATTTGTTGCCTGGAACTCTAAAGTAATAGGTATGCACGAGGAGTGGAGGGAGGGAGGATGCATATTTATAGAAGTCTGTCTTCACTGAATCTGCCTCCTTCCTGTTTCTTATTTTAAGTACTAGCATTGATGTCCTTCCTAAATCGAAGATGCATTGTTTTGATGAATGCGACATGCAATCTGATTGTAGAGCAGATTTTATGATTTAATTGCAATATGTAAGTGGCGTGATATTGCAGTGTAGTAATTTTGTGTGAATTTGCATGCCTTACTGATGCATTCATCAACAGCTTATTTAAATAGCCTGATGCTAGAAGGGACAACATTCATATGAACTGTGGACCTTGCTATTCACTTCCATCAGCAATGTGAAATCATAGATGAAGGCAAAATCTGCTGTCATTGTTAATAGTGTTGCTAAATATTTCTAATTATTTGTTTCATTGGTCAGTGAAAGATGTGGTAGATAAATAAATGAATCTGCAGATAGACACGAAGCTGGAGTAACTGCGGGCAGGACAGGCAACATGTCTGGAGAGAAGGAATGGATGACGTTTCGGGTCGAGACCCTTCTTCAGCTTCTGCAGCTGTTTTGGTATTGATGAATGCACTGGAGCATTTAGGTGGGGTAGTTTGCATTAAACAATACAATTTCTATTTGAAATGTCACCATCAGGATCGCTTATGTTCAATCCCAATGAATAAGCAAGGAAAGTGTGTCATAGTGGCACAGAGGTAGATTTGCAGCCTTACAGCGCCAGAGACCCAGGTTTGATCCTGACTATGGGTGCTATCTGTATGGAGTTTGTACGTTCTCCCTATTACTGCATGGGTTTTCTCCGGGTGCTCCAGTTTCCTCCCACATTCCAAAGATCTGCAGGTTTCCAGGTTAATTGGCTTTTGTAAATTACCTCGTGTGCAGGATAGAACCAGTATATGGGGTGACCATTGGTTGGCGGCGACTCAGTGGGCCGAAGAGCCTGTTTCCACGCTGTATCTCTAAAGTCTAAAGAAATTGTTATTAATTGAAAGTAAATGGGTATGAGTGGACATCCATAATACAAGAAAGCCCAAGAACTAGGTGACATTTTATTATTTATTTTATGTAAAGCACTTTGGTTTCAACGCAAATTGATTTAAACGTGCTATATAAATAAAATGTACTTACTTACATTTAAAGAATATTTAGGCAGGTACTTGGATATAAAATGTTTAGCGGGATATGGTCCAGGTGTGGGCAAATGGGTCTAGCTTGGATGGGGTATATGGGACAGCATGGACAAGTTGGGTCAAAGGGCCTGTTTCTGTGCTGCATGACTCGATGACATGCATCAACTTCTGACAGATGTCACTCTGACCGATGTCACAGAGCTTAGAACGCGTCAGAATCAGGACCTTGGGAATCGTGCCCCCAGATTCAAGAACAGCCTAATCACTTCAGGCTCTTGAACCACCCTGCACAACGCTGACCATAAGTCTATCTCAGCACCTAGCTACTATGAACTTTGTAGAGGAATGTACCATGTAGTTCAACTTGCACTATTACGGTCTAGTTAGCAAATATAATTGGTAATTTATTGTATTATTGTTTTTGCTGTGTTCATGTGCCTGTAAAGCTGCAGCAAGCAAGGATTTCATTGTTCTGTTCCTGGTGCATATAACAATTAAACATTCTTTACTCTTGACTCATGGCACCAGAGGCAGCTCTGCATTTTGGTCCTTGGAACACTTTATTCTGCATTCTGTTTATATTTACTTTTGTGGTACCTTACATACTCATGTATGGTATCTGATGAAGGGTCCCAACCCAAACCATCATTTGTACATTCCCTTCACGGATGCTGCCTGACCCGCTGAGCTTTTCCAACACTTTGTGTTTTGCTCAAGGTTCCAGCATCTGAGTTCCTTGTGTTTCAATGGCATTATTTGCCTGGATAGCACACAATACAAGCGTTTACACAATCTCAGTACACATGACAATAATAAACCAATAGCAAATTGACTTGTAAAAGTTTGATATAGCAAATAGATGTGACAAAGCTACTGGCATAAAGCATTTCCATCGTACAATATCTAGCAATTATTGTATCTCTAAATAATCTGAAACATGCCAATCTCTTGCTGATGCTGAATTTATCCTGTCGATTCTTGATCAGATTTTTGCTGTATTAAATTTAGAAAAAGATTTGGCATCAAGCTGAAAAAACATCTGTTTGAAGTGTCTTTTCCCATGGGCTACTTCTCGTAGCTTTGAGATGTTCACTTCAGCTACACAAATGGACACCATGGTGTTTCCTTGGGTTAAAAGGTATTGTATCTTGTCTACCTGTATGTCAAACTAATTCCTTGTGCAAATGCCTTAAGTTTATCTTGCACTTAAAATACTCTGGGAACAATCTATTTCTAATTAAATAGGGAAGTACACTTAAGCAGACTTGAATTAATTAACGGGCGATCACTTTTTCATAGACAGAATGGCTGTTTAGGGCTTGAAAGTACTTACCAGCATCTTGCAAGTTTTTCTCTCCCAGTCTACTGGAGATCTACCAAAATGTTTTGAACCATCGACTTGGAGATGCTGCTATGATGCCTGTGAGTCATTTCATTTCCCATAGCTGCCTATTAGTTCCCATCCGCCTTTGGTCTAAATAAAACCACTGAAACTATTTCGAAAAATGAAATAACCACATTAGTCTGTGGCTTTAAACAAAATACCAGGTCTGGAATGATAGCTCGGAATGATAATGGAACCAATTATATTTTTATTATTATAAAGGGGAATTGTGATTTTCGTGAAGATACCTTACTGATTGGAAGTAAAGGAATAATCAATAATAACAACATTAGGCTTTTTTAAAAACAAATGACTGGCAGAAATCCCAGTAATAATAACCTCAGTGTGTGCCTGCTTTTTGTGGCTTTGAAGTGATGCATAGAATTTATGCTGATACACACAGTCCCCTCACTGACTGAGTGTGTAATCTCTTTTCCATCCTGCATCATTATAGCCCTGGCCATGCTATCTGATGTTGCAAATGCTAAAATAAGTGATCTAATTAGTGCAATGGTCAGAGAAAATTACTGCATTTTAGAAAGCATAATGAAAGTAAAATCATACTGAGTGTATTTCTGAGTCCGCGTGCACAACATAGTTTTATCCTTCACCACTGCATCGACATCCCAGCCTCCAAAGCATTAGAACCACATTTTTCAAAAACCAATTAATGGGAAAAAATGTGAATTTCAGTTCCCCTTAAACAAAAATGCCATTGTTCATCGGGTTAAAGTATGGCTTAGAGTTTAGTGTCAATGCACAGACACTGGGTTCTGTGAGACCTGTTCTTACTGCTTCCTCTCTGTGATTCCTGCTCTTCCTCACTCCAATGTGGATTCTGTGAGACCCTCACTCACTGCTCCTTCTCTGTGATTTCAACAACATATTGACATTCAGGATATGCAGCAGGCAGTTAAGAAGGGAAAGATGCTTCAAATTGCTGAAATCTATATTACATTTGTTTATGATGTTGGCTGAAGGATAAATGCTGGCCAGATTGCAGGGAAGTTTTTTTTTCCATCATTATTGCCATGGAACGTTTTGCAACCACCAAGCGATGCGATGTGGTGAGAACAAAATGGCTCATCGAGGAATATAAAGAGATTTTCAGATATCCCGCACAAACATAGCCTGCTTAAAATAAGTTTCTATCTAGAACCAAAATGCTGCAAGTGCTGGAAATCTGAAATGAAATGTTCAGGTTGCCACACAGCATGTGTGGAGAAAGATACACAAATAAGTTCCCGAGATTGCTAATGCTGGAGAATGTTCTTGGATTGGAACACAGATCACACAGCACAAGAGCACGCCCTTCGGCTCACAATGTCTGTGCCGAACATGATGACAAGAGAGTTTAATCGCATACCCTTCCATTCTCTGCATCTCCATGTGTTTATCTAAAAGCCTCTTAAATGCCATGTTAGAAACTAAAGCCAGAATGGATAAAGAGTGACACAAAAAGCTGGAGTAACTCAGCGGGTCAGGCAGCATCTCTGGAAAAAGGAATAGATGACATTTCAGGTCGAGATTTCTTCAGACTGACCTGAAACGACACCAGAGATACTGCCTAACCCACTGAGTTAGTCCAGTTTTTTGTATCTATCTTCGGTTTAAACCAGCATCTGCAGTTCCTTCCTACACTAGAATGGGTAAAGATGAGAAATAACAAGGGACAAAACATCACTGATAAGAGTAGTTTCTAAGCCTCCTAACTGCAGCTGTGGTGCAGGTTGTAGAATCAATCAATCAGTAAGTTGCACTTCTAACAAAGTTAACACAAGAATCATGGTGAACTTACATTTTCATAGACTGGTCAAATCAAATTGACAAAAGTACTTTGAAAAAACAATTCATGAAATGAGCATTGATACATTTACAAAGTGCAGTTTGTCATGGATTTAATCAGGAAAGAGACTATATTACTCTTTTGTCTTGTGTAATAAGACAAGGTTAGTTGATTCTGATCTAATTGTAAGGGGAATGATTATCCCTTAGGGATGATAATGGATTTTTGTTATCATTTTGAAAATGACATACTTCACACCGGAAACTAGAGCCTTGGGTAAACTCAGTTAAATATGAAGGATAGGATAAATTGGTAAATGTTTAATCAACTCTGAGCAAGAAACATACTGCTGCGTGAGGGTACACAAAAGGCTGGAGAAACTCAGCGGGTGCAGCAGCATCTAAGGAGCGAAGGAGATGGGCAACGTTTCAGGCCAAAACCTTTCTTCACATACTGCTGCGGGATCTCATCTGGTCAGGCAGCATCTGTTGAGGGAAATAGACAGACAATATTTTGGGTCAGGAAGTCATCTTTCCATTTCCCTCAACAGATGCTGACCTGCTGAGTTCCTCCAGTAGTTTAGCTTTTGCTCAAGATTCCACTATCTGCAGAATCTGTTTCACAAACTGTCTTGGGTAGGTAATCTGAAAGATTAGTTGGGCTCAGCCCAGAGATGGGTTTGTTTTGGATGTTTTAATTTTATACCTCCAGCACCCAAACAGAACATAGTGGGATACTCATTCTAGAATCAAGTGACAAATGTTATCTTATGCTTTGGTCTTGATCCAGCAACTTATCTCGGGTTACTTACTTTGAGTAAAGTGTAACTTAAGACTGGCAGAATCACTGGGTTTATATTTAAATGAGTAACTCAATCACACAAAAAAACAAGTATGGAAGTTGACTTAATTATTCCAAGCAAATAGATGGCCATCAATTGCATGCAAATTCTAAAAATAAATTGCATTGATCTCACGATGACAGTATTATCTTTTGATTTTAAAAAAAGATATAAAGTGCTGGAGTAACTCAACGGGTCAGGCAGGATCTCTGGAGAGCATGGATAGGTGATGTTTCGGGTCAGGATGCTCCTTCAGACTGATGATCAAAAAACCCTCACTTCCATATACACCAGTCTCTCACCAAGCTTTGTCCTGCCCCACCTTTCTTCCAGCTTTCTCCTCACCCCTCCACCTCAATCAGTCAGGGTCCCAACCTGAAATGTTCTCCAGAGATGGGTCTTGACCCGAATTGTCACCCATTCATTCTCTCCAGAGATGCTGCCTGATCCGATGAGTCACTCCAGCATTTTGTGTCTATTCTCCAGAGATGCTGCCTGATCCGTTGAGTTACTCCAGCATTTTGTGTCTATTCTCCAGAGATGCTGCCTGATCCGCTGAGTTACTCCAGCACTTTGTGTCACTTTGGGTAAACAAGCATCGCTATCTCCTTGCATCTCCTACTATCTTTTGGTTGGCAGCTTTAAAACCTTTGCAATAGGTATTTTTTCCTCCCCTTTAAATTTGAATTGTTTTGGAAATTTACTTACAGCTTACAATTAGTCAGGATTTCCTGATTGCTACCAGCAACTATTTTCAAAGACCTTATCTGAAGGCAGCAGCAGGAAAGATATTGGCCCTGCTTCGGACTCGGTCACTCTCAGTTACATATCAAAGGGTTGCAGTGCAGAAACTTTATGAAAGTATTTGTCTTTTCAGGAAGCATGCTACTTAAAAATGTTAATGTTAAATCAGAGTTTTCACTGAGGCGGTTAGATGGAAGTAATTTTACACGTGACCATTTTCATTAAAGGGATTTCATTTGTTACCTTATAAGTCCCGGAATCTTGTGTATTTTTAACAAAATTGAGTATTGCAATAATCTGTGAAAAGCTTGAAAAGTAGCAAAATTACTTTCTGGTCTTAAAACTAGGATTTTTTTTTCATTTCTGCATATCTGCTGTCTTTCTTCAGACTATATATTTTTTGGCACATTGGCCTTCACTGTCAGTATTGAGTATAGAAGTTGGGAGGTCATGCTGCAATTATATAAGACGTCGGTGAGGCCACACATTGTTAAGTTTTGATCACCATGTTATAGGAAAGCTGGAAAAGATGCAATGAAGATTTATGAGGATGATGCAAGGACTCAAGGGCTTGAGCTATAGGGTGAGGTTGAGCAGTCTAGGTCTCTTAGAACGCTGGTGTGACCGTATGGAGCTGTACAAAATCACAAGAGAAATAGATAGGGTAAATGCACAGTCTTTCAGAGTAGAGGAGTCGAGAACCAGAAGACATAGGTTCAAGGTGAGGGGGGAAAAGATTTAAGAGGAACCTGGGGAATAACTTTTTTACACCGAGTGGAACTGGCAAAGGAGGTAGTTGAGGCAGGTGCTGTCGCAACGTTTAAGAAGCATTTGGATAAGTACTTGGATAGGACAGGTTTATAGGCATACTAGACCAAGTGGAGACCCGTTGGGTCTGCTCCCCCAACGCAAGATTCCACCACTCACCCATTCCCCCAACGCAAGATTCCACCACTCTCGCATAGCCCCCAACTGTGCAGGTGCAGCTTATTTGGCTTCATCCCCCTGCACTCCCTCCACCATCCCTCTTCAATCCCTAGAGAGTGATGGGGTGGTAGAGAAGGAGGAGTGGTAGAGAGGGAAGGGGGTGGGGGAGGGGAGGGGAGTAGAGAGGGAGGGGGAGGGGAGTAGACAGGGACAGAGAGGGAGGGGGTAGAGAGCGAGAGAGAGAGGAGGGAGGGTAGAGAGGCAGAGAGAGGGGGTAGAGAGGGAGGGTGGGAGTGAGGTTAGATAGGGAGGAGGCATCTCCCTGCTCCACCACTCCCCATCTCCTCCACACCCCCCCCCCCCTCCCCCATCTCCCTCCACCACCCAACTCCCAATCTCCCTCTACCAACCCACTCCCCACCCCATGTCCCTCTTCCTCATTTCCCTCCTCCATCCTCCGCACCAGGTAATAGGGGGCCAGCAGACGCCGCCACTCCTCGTTCATCGCGAGCACTGGAGTGCATCTCCCTCCCTGAGTGTCCCGTCCTCATGGTGACGTCACTCAGGGTTTTTTTTCCCGAAAAGGGTGAGTTTTTGGGGCTGTTTTTTTAAATTAAAGGATTAATAACTTCGGAGATATAGGTGGGAATGCAATGGGAAGATGTTTATCACAACAATGGGAGAAATGTGAGTAGGATGTGTGAAAATGGGAAGGCTGTGGCCTAGCATTTGAAAGAAGATAGGAAAAGTAGATTGACATATCGTGGGCACACACACACACAAACAAAACAAAGACTTTTAGTTATATAGAGATGGGCTAAATGCAGGCAGATGGAAGTAGTGTAGATGGGGCATGGTGTTCGGCGTGGGCATGTTGGGCTGAAGGGCCTGTTTCCATTCTTATGACTGCATTTTTTGCACAAGTTGTGTATTGGATCTGATTTCATTGAAGGTAGATTTTGATTGCTTGGTTGTTCATTTGTATTATACGTTGGTAAAGTAAATCTCCTGAATCGTTAGTGCGTGCATGATAATGCTGTGTCCAGAGGATTTACTCAAACATTTAATCACTTTTGGCAGACTAAATTAAAAATTGGCAGCCTCCATTTGCAAGGTTAACATTTTAGTTATGAAATACTGTATAATTGGGTCCAGATTAATCCTGAAGCTAATGATTTCTCTGTTCCCTATTCATCAAGCAGGAATGTTTAAAATTGGGTAATGTCCTGCTGGGCATGGTCAAGTAATCTCCTACTAAAAGTCAATAAAGTCCAATAAACCTATTTTCTTCGCTCCACCTGTGTCGTGTTTTCCTTGTACTTAATATTTTTAACATGTTCATTAGAGATATTTTAATGGGGAAAAAAACTTGCAAGACTGAAATGAAAGTGTAGACATGAGCGTCTTTAGAATCATTTATGAAAAAGACGGCTTGATTTTCTTTTCAAAATGCCCCATCCTTTTCTGGAACTAAATTAATTTGCACATGGGATATATGTATAAAAAGTGTTATGAAAGAGAGTAAAGTTGATTTGATATAGAAGAGTAACTGTAAATTGCCCCCTAGTGTGTTGTGGATAACATAGAACTGGATGTGAAAAGATTATTGAAGTTTGATGTGGACTCGGTGGGCCAAAGGGCCTGTTTCCATGCTGTATCTTTCAATTAATCAATTCTACATCTGTATATTCACCGACATTCCTAGCCACAGCCACATGGTTCTCTGGACACACTAGGACTGATAGAAGTAATCAACGGCTCAGTGAAGAGCACTGTCTTGGATTAATGTTGGACACATGGTTGAAATACACTGCAGTTATGTGATGTTACACCTTAAAATATTTGTGATGCCACGGGGATCACAGATTGAACTTTTACTCCTTATTTACATTTAACTTAACATTTAACTCTCGTCTTAATCTTTCATCTTAATATTTTGTTCTTGACAGAAACTCTTCTAATGAGTATTTAAGAACGATCTTCCACAAGGTTAGGGTATTGCCTCCGGCACCTTCAAAGTCAGTTGCAGGAGATGCCCCCGGGACCAGAGGCGGTTGGGTGAGGAGAGGGATGCCGGTTCGCGGGCCGTGCCAGTCGAGGGCGATGCAGCAGCCTGGGGATTACCTGGATCAGTACATTCAGCACGTCTTTGGACTTTGGACTTTTGTAAATGGAGCCAAAATATGGCAACTCGTGCATGTGTGTGCTATGCAAAAGACTTTCACTGTGCACTGCACACGTGACAATAAAGAACCAGCGGATATCAGAAGATATTCTTTGTCTGACACTATGTCATAGCCTAGAGTATAATTCCAGTCACGATATCTGAAGAAGGGACTGTTAAATTTCTGAATGTTCATATCTGTAATCTCGTTCAACCGATTTACGTTTATCCAATTTTACAGGGACAGTGAATTTCAGTGACATTCCTTCATGCAATAATAATATAAATTAATGTTTTATTAAAACTAATATATAAGAACACATTTTAAGGCACTAGCACACACTACTCAGTATTATAACATTTTACATTTGCTTGATGAACTAATAGCTTTGCTATTAATTTGCCTAGTTTGCTTGTAAAAAATGTTAATGCCATTGACACATTTGATCTATTTTTAAGGTGAGCTGGTGCAGGAAGAAGGTCAGGACCCTTTCCAGGTGTCTGTGCATCTTCTTGCGAACCCTGGTGAATCTCGAGGATTGCAGCAAACCTTGGATTGCCTGTTGCATTGGATTAGCCCAGACATCCAGTTGTTTCATGTTTCAGAACGGGCAAGCCCAATAATATATTGCAAGTCACAGCACCGAAAAAGCTCTGTCTATCCTTCCCTCTCTGTTATTCTGTTTCTACACGAAGACTTTGGTGAAGAACGGATTTTGCAAGTTCATGACTTTTTCCAGGGTTTACCATGGCAATATCATCACAGCGAGAGTGTTGGTGGGAAAATTCTTCCTTACATGATTTGCTGTCAGGACTTCTACTCTCTGGATGCTAACATGCCAATCTGGGCCGTGAGGCAAGTACATTATGGCAACGAAATCTTACGGATCACTGTGAGCTGCAGCTATGAGAATTTTGAGGATGCTGTGAAACTCTATGAATTAATCTTGCACAAGAAAGCTGCTGTGCAAAAAACAGATTTCTGCTGTTTTACCATATACTCCAGCCACAATTTCTGCATCCAGCTCTCATTAAAACAGTTGCCACTTGGAATTACCGTTGACCTTAAAGAATCTGCCGTGCTACAGTTCAGAGTGCATGCGATAGGAGACTTGGTGCCACTCCTTCCAAACCCCTGCATCCCCATCAGCAACACCAGGTGGCAAACTGAAGACTATGATCGAAACAAGATCCTTTTCCAAGTACGTATTGTGTATTGAATAGGTGTTGACAGCTTCTGGCAGTAGAATAAATGACCTATAGAGAAGATTGCTGTAATTATACTCACACCGTGTAATTGAGGTGGTGAATTCTGATCCTTCTAGAGCATTATGGAAATCAACAGTGATAATTAACCATAGTTCATGCCATACTTATAAACAGAAAAAATTGTAAGAGAAAATATCAGCTTTTGTGACAAACATCTTCAATCTATAACAATTCAATTGCATTTAATAGCCATTAAGTTTGAGAACATTAAAATTGCAAATGCTAGAAATTCAATTATAATTTGGAGATACAGCATGGAAATGGGCACTTTGGCCCACCAAATCCACGCCAACCAACGATCACTCATTCACACCGCTTCTATGTTATCCCACTTTCTCACCCATTCCTTAACCACTCGGGACAATTTACAGAGGCCAATTAACCTACAAACCAGCACGCCTTTGGGATGTGGGAGGGAGCCGGAGCACCCGGAGAAAACTCGCTCGGTCACGGAGAGAACTTGCAAGCTCCACACAGACAGCACCTGAGGTCAAGACCTCCGGTCTCTGGCACTGTGGCAGCAATTGTACCACCTGCGCCATGGTGCCACCAATCTAAGAGCAGCTAATGCTGGAAACACTCAGCAGGTCAGATAGCATCTGTGGAAAGAAAGAGAATTTCAAATGGGGACCCGTCCTAAGAACTGTAATTTTCGTTATTGCTTTCCATGCAGCTCAAATAGCAACAGGAATCAACTTTCATTATGCAATTTATTTTCAGCTCATTGAAATTAAAATCTCCCAGTGCAGGTATTTGTTACTTATGTTTGGTAAAAATATTATTAATTGAAAAATGTAATCTTCAAGTTGGATTGATATCAGTTTTGTCCACCTTTGGGTCATTTATATCCTCCCAAGTCAAATGTTGCCTACCTTAAGGGCCGATCGCACTCTCACGACCTCTGCCGAGTTTGACCCTTGCCCTTGACCCACAGCTTGGTCGTCACGAGGCTGTAGGAGGTCGTAGGTAGCGTGATGCTAGTCGTAGGCACTCGTGGCATCAAGTAGGTCGGGGTGTTTTTCTAGCCTGATGAAAAGTGTCCACGAGTAAAAAAGGTCATGGATTAGGTCGTAAAAGTGGGACAGGCCCTTAATGTGAGTGTGGGACAGGGCATGGTTTAATGTTGGCAAGCTGAATCCACTTAATGCCTTTAGCTCTTTTAGTGAGTTTGTTGGTTTAGTGCATGTGAAAATCATAGATTGTTGAAGTGTTCATTGCTCTAGTATATTCTACATTGCTACAATGACTATAAATGTAAAAATCAAAAAAACACATATCAAATGTGCAGTACAAAAATAGGCCATTGCTGAACTGGTCAAGTGACATACGCAAGCTGCCTTCCACCCAAAAGTACCTAGTACAATGTAAAATTATTTCTGTTCCTTTTGTTCAAACCCTCCCCTCCCCCCACCTCCATGTGCCCACGTGTGCTGATACAGCTTCCTCAACTTGCATTTATGTTCCTTTAACAATAATAATCCTTTATTCCTTGGGTAACAAGATCTGTCCTCAATTCCAATTGCATTTATTGAAGGCTTGATTTATTAATTGAGTCTCAAAAGGCGCATGAATTCTGATCTGGGTCTTTCTCTGCAACCATTCCGTTAAAAACTTTTATAAAATTGTGGCATATTCCTTTAGTAAAAAGCTGATTTTTCATGCCAAAATCATTTGACTGTTCTGCCCTTTGTGGAATAAAATTGTTTCTTAACTCGCAATACCATCACGTTTAGCACCTCCATTTTTGATAATGCAAATATAATTTAAGTTATCATAATTAACTATTTAATATGTTAATATTATGTTAATGGCTGTATTTTTTAACTGTGGTTTTATCGAATAGGTTTAGGTCTTAAGCAGGCTCATTGTGAATAAAATAAGCATATTTTGATTTCTTTTTGCAAACCAATATTGTACAACTTTTTGGGAATTGTTGTGCTGATCTGTGTTGTGTATTTTCCTGCCACCAGGTGAGAGGGAGCGTTCGATATGTGGACAGAAATTGCTCTGCTGCTCCTGTGCACAGTAACAGTGGCTTTAGCAATCACTTGTGCAGTTCAGTGTCATGCACTCAAAATTCCCTTTCGGAAAAGTGGCCTTACAGTAGTCAAATGCCTCACGACAGGAACAGAATGTTCTCTGCTTTGGCAGCAGATGCAGAAGAGAGGAAAGATGTGAAAGGAAAACAGAGGAACAATTTGCATGGGATGCTGGACAGGAACGAAAGCAGCACATCGGAGAGTTTGTGCAGCACGCCCAAGAGCAGCTCCTGTTACTCGTCGCAACGCAGCAGTCCAGCGACAACATCACGCAGCGATTTGGCGTTCCACCACAACGCACCCACAAAGATCCGAAACCTAGATCACGAAACCTCCGCTGCAATACAAATTGCAGAAACGGACGTTGACACCGGCTTCATCGTTACAAAGTCAAACCCATTTACTGGTGCTAGTCCCTGCTCTTTACCTGCGCTTTCCACTAGCATAAAGAGTAGTTCCCCTAACTCAAGTACGAAAAGCCGTGTATTAAAACCGACTCTAATGTCTCCCGAGACGAACAGTAATTTTAGCAAAAAGTGGCCGACCTCAAACAACGAAGAAAAGTCGCCACATGTTTGTCACAAACCACCAGAAGCACCACAGCAGTTTTGTGAAAGTAACACAGAGGAAGAAGAGTTTTTTATTTAGACCAACAAATGTCATCTTATTAAGTTTTACTGTAATCCGTAAGGCACAATTATAATGAATAAATACTTGCAAGGGATAACATTATGGAACAATGAATTGCAAATATTTTGTCATTTGTTTTAAATCAAATATACATCAGACTCGGAATGTTTGAAAAGAAAATTAATTCTGTTAACATTTCACTTGCACTATGTGGATTTATCCTGTAAAAATAGAAACACAAAATCCAGTAGTCCGATGATGAAGTCTTCTTCAAATTATTAAATGAATAATTTAATTCTAATGTTGGCTTGGAGTTGCAGAAACTGCACATAATTATATCTGTAGCTCTAATCTTCTAAGCACTTCAGCAAAAAATCTTTTAGTTAAACAGTCTCATTTTGATGTTTAACTAAACTCTGATGTACATATTAATTTCATTGTAAGACCTTGCATAAGGACATCTTTTAAAAATGTTAAACAGTTTTTGGTAACTTGTTGCCTGTTTGGATTTTTTTCTATTATTTGTCAACTCTGATTTTACTAGCTTGGTATTGGAAGATAGGTTGCACGGAGGATTTACCGTATTGAACATTACATGAATAACAGTTTATCCACTGCAGAGTTGTGATTGCTGTTAATTTAGTTTACCTCTGCTCAGTACAAAAAGAGAAGATGCTGAAAATACTTATTAGGTCCGACTGTATCTGTGGAAAAAGAATTAGAGTCAACGTTTCAGGCCAGATTTACTGTAGTTTTGGGATACAGCGTGGAAACAAATTTTTTTAGCCGACCAATGATCCCCGCACACTGACACTATCATACACACTAGGGACAATTTTACCAAGCCAATTAGCCGACAAACCTGTACATCTTTGGCGTGTGGCAGGAAACTGGAGCATCCGGAGAAAACCCACGCAGTCACGACAAGAACAAAACAAACTCCACACAGATAGCACCCATAGAGAGGATTGAACCCAGGTCTCTGGCGTATAAGGCAGCAACTCTACCACTGTGGCACCCTGAAACTGTCCTGACAAAGGGTCTCCAACTTAACTCTGTTTCTCTTCCCGCAGATGTGGCCTGACCAGCTGAGCATGCTCTGCATTTTCTTTTTTTGTTTTAGATCTGTCATTTTTGTTAGATTTTCATCTTTGCTCGGTAACTTGTTCAAGTTGTTATCTTCTTTTACTTAGACACTCGTGTTTAAATAAAGAGAAAAGATTTAACATGCGATCTGAACATTTACTATATTTCGAATGGTTTAGTGATTTTTAAGCAGGATATTTGAGATTAAAAAAAAAAAAATTAAGTATATAGCATTTTCACAATAGAAGTAAAAGTTGTTCAATTTAGAAAATATTTTCATCACCATTTCAGGTGATAAATTCTACACAATTCATTTTTTAAATAAAGTTAAACCCCACTTTCCCCCCTAATTCTTCTGAATCAAATCATCCTTTAAGGAAACAGAGGGTGCCTCAAGATAGAATAATAACTATTCCAATCATACTTGGTTTCCAACATTCACCTATATACTAATTCGATGCCCTACACACTAGGGACAATTTACAGAAGTCATTGAACCCACAAACCTGCACATCTTTGTAATATGGGAGGAACGCAAAACACCTGGAGAAAACCCTCTCGGTCGCAGGGAGAATAAACAATCTCCTTATCGACAACACCCATAGTCGGCATCGAACCTGGGCCTCTGGCGCTGTAAGGCAGCAACTCTAACACTGCCACAATGCTGCTTTATTTGCTAATATTCACCACTGGGAAATGTTAGTTATAAGAAAGATGGCTTCTCTTACCAAATGCTTCTAAACATTCAGAGATACTGTGGTTAAACAGATTTATCGCAGTTGGCGGGTCAAAGTACACAATATTCAAATTCCTGTCACTTTGTAGGACCTCTTCTTCCCATATCTACTCCCAAACCAGCACCGCTGAGAAGAATAAAGACATGGACACTTTCAAATCAAAGCATCTCTCCAACCATATCCATCCTCCTGAATAATACAGTATCTATCAGTATTCATTCTACACCGATGGGACAATCTCACCCATTTATGATCACTGTGAGAGCTGCAATACTGCTGGAATGGAGCAGTTGAAGGAGGCCTATCACTGGCATGCAGAATATGGCCAATTCGTACACCCTTGCCAAATTGTCCACATCTTTGAACGCATTTGAAAGAAATCATGGGTGACACAATGGAACAGCAATAGAGTTGCTGCCTTACAGCACCAGAGACCCGGGTCTGATCCTGACTGTCTGTATGGAGTTTGTACGTTCTCCCTGTGACCACATGGGTTTTCTCCAGGTGCTCCGGTTTCCCCCCACACTCCAACGACATGCAGGTTAATTGGCTTGAGTAAAAATGGTAAATTATCCCGAGTGTGTAACAGTGCTAGTGTACATGGTGATCACTGGTCGTCGTGGGCCGAAGGGCCTGTTTCCGTGCTGTATCTATAAAGGCTGAAGTCTAAAGTTGCAAAGAATTAGCATGTATTGACAAGGAGAAAAGTCTTGGGATGAATTTTGGATATTCTGATAAAATCATATTCAAAATATTAACTATTTTCAAAAGGTGTTGTGAGTATACTTCATTGTATTTTTAAAAATCAATTTCCTGGCATTTATAATCATCTCTATTGCATTTAATAAAATGTAATTGATGTTTAATATTTATATCCAAGTGTTGGGCCAATTAGTAAATTAATTATAATACATTTATTTTGTGACCATGATGGGAATTCCTTAAATATGTTTGCTATCATACTATTCTTGATTACTGCAGCTAATCTAAATCATTAATTTAATTTATTTTAATTGTGTAAATTATCGTGATCGTAACTTTAAAAGGCATCATGTCATATCTACATTTCTACAATAATGGAAGGAACTAAACTGGTATGTCAGAAGAGTGGGGTAAGGCTTTTTTTCCATTGTAGGTATTCTTTAGAGTCTTTCAGATCTATAAATGAGGTGCATTTTTGTTATTTTCACATGCTGAGATTGTCGATTAATGTTATAGATGAGAATGCAAAATTGGTCAATAAATGTAATGGTTGATCTCTATCAGAATTGCTATGTTGAAAAAAGGCAGCTTTTCAAATCCCTGGAAGCTGCTGGAAGCATTTATTGACCCTTTTGTAAATTCTATTGAAAACATCTTGGTTATATAATTTTAATGGCTCCAAGAAATCCCAAACCACTTTACAACCAATCTAGCATTTTTCAAAAAACTAGTCACAGATGTACTATAGGAAATGGAGCTACCAATTTGTGCACAGCTAGCTCCTATAATCAGCGGAATGGCTTACTATGTTTTAATGGTCTTGGTTATGGTTGGCTCCCCTGATCGTTTCCAATGCAGTGTTTCAGCATCATTACATCCACACGAGAGGGCAGACAGAGCCACACTCCATTGTCCCAGCAGAACGCCGGCACCTCCAGTGTACAGAATTGTTCGGTGTCCAAGTGGAGTATTTTCCTGCATTTTTTCCACAATGTAATGAGGGAAGCATCAGCAGTGCTTAATGAGAGATATTTAACAGAGCAGATGTTAGGTCTTTAATTTCAAGTGAACAATGATCAGCTGGAAGTCATAACAGCCTGAAGAAGGGTTTTGGCCCAAAATGTCACCCATCCCTTTTCTCCAGCGACACTGCCTGACCCGCTGAGTTACTCCACCAATCTGTGTCTATCTTCAGTATAGACCAGCATCTGCAGTTCTTTTCTACACATTTTGTCTGCTCCACTGCGAAATCTCCTCAACATACTATGCATATTTTGTTGCGCTGCAGCAAGTAAGAATATCATTGTTCTATGTGGGACATATGACAATAGAACATTCTCTTGACTCTCTTCTCTCTCTCTCTCTCTCTCTCTCTCTCTCTCTCTCTCTCTCTCTCTCTCTCTCTCTCTCTCTCTCTCTCTTGAGGTATGTCTACTTTGAAGAAGTTGTCTTCCCCTCACTGATGGGAGTTCTCCCCTTCAGTGATTCCTACTGCTCCCCGTCTCTACAACCATGTTTTAACCCAGACTCGCTGTCACAGCCACAGTCTGAACCAAGACGTCACTCATCCTTTTTCTCCAGAGATGCTGCCCAACCCACTAGGTTACTCCAGCACCTTGTGTCCATCTTCGATACAAGCCAACATCTAACCATACCATATAACCATATAACAATTACAGCACGGAAACAGGCCCTCTCGGCCCTTCCAGTCCGTGCCGACCATTTATTTTCGCCTAGTCCCATCTACCTGCACTCAGACCAAACCCCTCCATTCCCTTCCCGTCCATATACCTATCCACTTTACTTTTAAATGTTAAAATCGATCCTGCCTCCACTACTTCTGCTGGAAGCTCATTCCACACAGCCACCACTCTCTGAGTAAAGAGGCTCCCCCTCATGTTACCCCTAAACTTCTGTCCCTTAATTCTCATGTCATGCCCTCTTGTTTGAATCGTCCCTACCATCAATGGGAAAAGCTTATCCACGTCAACTCTGTCTATCCCTTTCATCATTTTAAAGACCTCAATCAAGTTCCCCCTTAACCTTCTGCGCTCCAAAGAATAAAGACCTAACTTGTTCACTTAACTCTGTAACTTAGTTGCTGGAACCCAGGCAACATTCTAGTAAATCTCCTCTGTACGCTCTCTATTTTGTTGACATCCTTCCTATAGTTAGGCGACCAAAATTGTACACCATACTCCAGAATTGGTCTTACCAATGCTTTGTACAATTTTAACATTACTTCCCTACTCCTATATTCAATGCTCTGATTTATAAAGGCCAGCACACCAAAAGCTTTCTTTACAACCCTATCTACATGCGATTCCACCTTCAGGGTACTATGCACAGTTATTCCCTCTGTTCCACAGCATTCCTCAATTCCCTACCATTTACCATGTACGTCCTATTTTGATTTGTCCTGCCAAGATGTAGCACTTCACACTTATCAGCATTAAACTCCATCTGCCATCTTTCAGCCCACTTTTCCCAATGGCCCAAATCTCTCTGTAGACTTTGAAAATCTACTTCATTATCCACAACACCACCTATCTTAGTATCATCTGCATACTTACTTATCCAATTTTCCACCCCATCATCCAGATCATTTATGTACATGACAAACAACAGTGGACCCAACACAGATCTCTGAGGCACCCCACTGGTCACTGGCTTCCAACCTGACAAACAGCCATCCACCATTACTCTCTGACATCTCCCATTCAGCCACTGTTGAATCCATCTTGCTACTCCGCTATTAACACCCAAAGATTGAACCTTCTTAACCAACCTTCCATGGGGAACCTTGTCAAAGGCCTTACTGAAATCCATATAGACAACATCCACTGCTTTACCCTCATCAATTTCCCTAGTAACCTCTTCAAAAAATTCAAGAAGGTTTGTCAAACATGACCTTCCAGGCACAAATCCATGTTGACTGTTCCTGATCAGACCCTGTTTATCCAGATGCTTATATATATATTATCTCTAAGTATCCTTTCCATTAATTTGCCCACCACTGACGTCAAACTAACAGGTCTATAATTGCTAGGTTTATTCTTTGAATCCTTTTTAAATAATGGAACAACATGCGCAGTACGCCAATCCTCCGGCACTATTCCCGTTTCTAATGACATTTGAAATATTTCTGTCATAGCTCCTGCTATTTCTACACTAACTTCCCTCAATGTCCAAGGGAATATCCTGTCAGGACCTGGAGACTTATCCACTTTTTTATTTTTCAAAAGTGTCAGTACTTCCTCCTCTTTGAATCTCATGGTTTCCATAGCTACTCTACTTTTTTCCCTTACCTCACAGAGTTCAATATCCTTCTCCTTGGTGAATACCGAAGAAAATAAATTGTTCAATATCTCCCCCATCTCTTTTGGTTCTGCAGATAGCTGTCCATTCTGGCTCTCTAATGGTCCAATTTTATCTCTTGTTATCCTTTTGCTATTAATATAGCTGTGGAAACCTTTTGGATTTACTTTCACCTTTCTTGCCAAAGCAACCTCATATCTTCTTTTAGCCTTTCTAATTTCTTTCTTAAGATTATTTTTACATTCTTTATACTCATCTAGCACCTCATTTACTCCATGCCTCCTATAATTATTGTAGATAGCTCTCTTTTTTCGAACCAAGTGTCTAATTTCCCTTGAAAACCATGGCTCTTTCCGATTTTTACTATTTCCTTTCAACCGAACAGGAACACAAAGATTCTGTACTCTTACAATTTCCCCTTTAAATGTCCTCCATTTCTCTTCTACATCCTTCCCATAAAACAAAATGTCACAATTCACTCCTTTTAAATCCTTACGCATTCCCTCAAAGTTAGCCTTTCTCCAATCAAAAATCTCAACCCTAGGTCCAGTTCTGACTCTCTCCATAATTATATTGAAACTAACGGTATTGTGATCACTGGTCCCAAAGTGCTCACCAACGCATACCTCCGTCACCTGACCTGCCTCATTTCCTAACAGGAGGTCCAGCACTGCCCCTTCTCTGGTCGATACCTCTATGTATTGCGGCAAAAAACTATCCTGCACACATTTTACAAACTCCAAACCATCCAGCCCATTTACAGAATGTGTTTCCCAGTCTATTTTTGGAAAATTGAAATCTCCCACAATCACTACCTTGTGCTTACTACTAATATCTGCTATCTCCTTACATATTTGCTCTTCCAATTCTCGCTCCCCATTTGGCGGTCTATAATACACCCCTAAAAGTGTTGCTACACTGTTCCCACTTCTCAGTTCCACCAAAATAGCCTCCCTAGACGAGCCCTCTAATCTATCCTGCCAAAGCACTGCTGTAATATATTCTCTGACAAGCAATGCAACACCTCCACCTCTGGTCCCTCCAATTCTATCACACCTGAAACAACGAAATCCTGGAATAATTAGTTTCCAATCACAGCCCCTCCTGCAACCATGTTTCACTGATTGCCACAACATCATATTTCCAGGTGTCAATCCAGGCTCTAAGTTCATCCACCTTTCTTACAATGCTCCCAGCATTAAAATATACACATTTTAGAAACCCACCATCCCTTATTCTCTGTTTATTATCTTTTTCCTCTTTCTCGCCTACATTTTTGGTCCGAGTGCTTCCCTTCTCTGCCTCTTGCCCCTCACCCTGTCCCCTAGCCCCCTCTACCCGAGTCCCTCCCCCCAGCCTTTCTAGTTTAAGGTCTCCTTTGCAAATCTCCCTGCCAGGATATTGGTCCCCCTCTGGTTCAAGTGCAACCCGTCCATTTTGTACAGATCATGCCTTCCCCATAAGAGGTCCCAGTGATCAAGAAACTTGAATCCCTGCCCACTGCACCAGTCCCTCAGCCACGCATTTATCCTCCACCTCATTCCATTCTTACTCTCACTGTCATTCCATTCTTACTCTCAATGTCAGGCAGTAATCCTGAAATTGTTACCATTTTGGTCCTTTTCCTTAACTTTCCCCCCAACTCCCTAAATTCTCCTTTCAGGACCTCTTCTCTTTTTCGGCCTATGTCATTGGTACCTATGTGTACCACAACATCAGGCTCCTCTCCCTCCCTTTTCAGAATATTTTGGACACGTTCAGACACATCCAAGACCCTGGCACCAGGGAGGCAAACTACCATCCGGGTCTCCCGACTGCGTCCACAGAATCACCCATCCGACCCCCTAACTATAGAGTCCCCTATTACAATTGCCCTCCTCTTTTTGCTACCCTTCTGAGCATCAGGGCCGTTCTCTGTGCCGGAGGCCCGGCCGCTGGTGCTGCCCCCAAGTATGCTGTCCCCTCCAATCGAACTCAAACATGAGTACCTATTTTCCAGGTGTACAGCCACAGGGGTACTCTCTAGCCCCTGCCTCTGCCCCTTGCCCTTCCTAACTGTGACCCACTTGTCTGCCTCCCGTGGTCTGGGAGTTACCACCTCACTGTAGCTCCTCTCTATGACCTCCTCACTCTCCCTGACCAGACGGAGGTCATCGAGCTGCTGGTCCAGGTTCCTAACACAGTCCTTTAGGAGCCCCATCTCGACACACCTGGCGCAGATGTGGACGTCTGGAGGGCTATCAGCTTCCCTGACCTCCCACATCTGACATCCACAACAGTACACTGCCCTGGCCTTCATACTCCCCCCTTACACAGGATACAATATCAACACAATACAAAATACACTACAAACTGCTGAAATCTGACGGCCAATCAGCTGCTTACCCTAGTTCACTTCCCACCAATCAGCGGCTTCCTCAAGAAAACCCCCAAAAAAACCACTTCTCCGAATGGAACGTTATGGATTTCGGTGAACAAGCCCCGCGCTGGATTTTAAACCGTACCTGTCGGGTGTCGCTCCTCCCGCTCCTTCTCTTCCAACGGCTCCTGTGGGCCTCTGCAGTTCCTTTCTACACAAAAAATGTTTATTTGTGTAAAACTCTAATTTTACAACTCTAACTGAAAGTAAGCATGCAGGTACAGCAGTCAGTGAAGAAAGCAAATGGTATGTTGGCATTCATAGCAAGAAGATTTGAGTATAGGAGCAAGAAGGTCCTGCTGCGGTTGAACAGGACCCTGGTGAGACCACACCTGGAAATTAGGAAACCAAAACCTGCAGTTTTGGTTTCCTAATTTGAGGAAGGCCATTCTTGCTATCGAGGGAGTGCAGTGTACTTTCACCAGGCTTATTCCCGGGATGGCGGGACTGATATAAGATGAAGGAATGGTTCGACTGGGCTTATATTCATTGGAATGTAGAAGGATGAGAGGGTATCTTTTAGAAACATAAAAATCGTAAGTGATTGGACAGGCTAGATGCAGGAAAAATTTTCCCAATGTTGGGGGAGTCCAGAACCAGGGGTCACAGTTTAAGAATAAGAGGTAGGCCATTTAGATGAGGAAAAACCTTTTCACCCAGAGAGTTGTGAATCTGGAATTCTCTGCCCCAGAAGGCAGTGGAGGCCAATTCACTGGATGTTTCCAAGAGAGAGTTAGCTATAGCTCTTAAGGCTAACGGAATCAAGGGATATGGGGAGAAAGCAGGAACGTGGTACAGCTTTTGGATGATCAGCCATGATCATATTGAATGGCAGTGCAGGCTCGAAGGGCCGAATGGCCTACTCCTGCACCTATTTTCTATGTTCTGTTTCTATCATATTGAATGGCAGTGCTGGCTCGAAGGGCTGAATGGCCTAAACTTAATGTAGACCCTGGCAGAACCCATTGTAGAAGTAGGAACTTCTCTGGCCCAGACAAGCAAAGCCCTTGTTATCTTCCTGTTCCCACAAGGAACTTGGTCGTCTGAAAACATTCACAGATTACCGTCTTATCACAGAGTGTGGAAAGGAAAACGTTCTAATAGTTTCCTGAGAAATATCTTCTTCACGCTGTCGGGTCTGATGACATGATATCTTATTGAATTTACTGCAAAATACATTCTGTGCAATAACTGTCAGGAAAAGAAATAATTTATTCCACTAAGATGTAATCGCTCACAAGTTTTTTAATAAGCATTCAGTCCTAACTTAATTTCATCAATTATTTTTAACTACGTTATTTTTGTTGTCGTAAGCTTTATTACTTTAAACATTGAGGCTTTATTGTATTAACACTGCTGCCTTTCAATCTGTTTACAAGTTCCAGATCACAAGTTTGATGTGGATGACGAAGGCTTTTCAGCTGAGAATACCACCTGCGAGACAGAATGTAGCTGTTATCACTGGAGTCCAGTGCAATAATCTCAACTCCCTTCAGGCAACGTTCTCGTGAAAGAGTAGCAGCTTGTTCTTGTGTCTGAACTCCCCATCATAACCCAAGGACTGTCTTCTATTGATTATTTTGTTTTGGTATATCTGTAAGCCTTGTTCTATGTTTATTAAGGAGCATTTCTCCAACCCCACGGTCACCCCCTCATTAAAATGCATTTATAGGAGCTGAACAAGTAAAGCTCATCCAGTTCAAGAGACAAAATGCTGTGGATCTGAAATCTAAACAGTAAATTATAAATTTGCTGCATCTTCTACTTGCATTTGTAACCAATTAGGTTTTACATAGAAAAGTATAGCACGGAAACGGCCTTCAGCCCATAATGTCTGTGCCAAGAATTATACGATGGCCAAGTTTTATCTGCCTGTACATAAAACATATCCGTCCATTCCCTGCATATCCATTTACTTATCTAAAAGTCTCTTAAATTCCACTATTGCATTCCACCATTGCCCCAGACAGGCCATTTCAGCCTTCACCACCCTCAGAGAAAACAATTTGCCCTGCACATCATCCTTAAACTTTGCTCCTTTCATCTTTAAAGCTATAGTATTTGATATTTTCAACCTGGGTAAACAGAAGAATTTAATTGTCTAACCTATCAATGCATCTCATAATTTTATATACGACTATCAGATCTTCCCGCAATCACCAGCGTTCTAGGAAAACAATCCAAGTGCGTCCAACTTCTCCCTGTAGCTAATAGCCCCTAATACAAGCATCACTTTAGTAACCCTGCTCTGCACCCACTCCAATCCCTCCACATCCTTCCTGTAATATCCTGCTCCATTTATCTTTTCCAGCTCTCCCTAGTGCAATCAGTCAGAAGAATGGTCCCGACCCAAAACATTGCCTGTCAATTCCTTCTGGGGTCAGAATTTGGTCAATTTTCATTCAATGTTGATGAATCAGGATAGACACAAAGTGCAGGAGTAACTCGGCAGGATAGGCAGCATCTCTGGAGGGAAGGAATGGGTGATGTTTCTGGGCGAGACTCTTCTTCATACTTAAGAATCAGGAGGTTAATGTGCATCTTCCTGATGGTACAGTCTGTGTAACATATCAGGAAATGGAACGTCAAAGGGAATGGGAAACCAAAATTCAGAGTACCAGTTCTAAATTCTAAGGTTTACACTTTTGACCCTCTTGAAGACATGTCTCGCAGTTATGGGCTGGATGGAATATGGGTTCATGAATAGGCAAGATTGGAGGAGCACCGAGTCCTTCAAAGGTTAGAAAGCTGGAACTCCACTTAAATGTAGGTATAAAATCTGTTGAGTTGTGCTCCCAGCCATTCATCAAAAGGTGGTTCAATCCTTGTATAAAACATAATGCTGCAGAATCCAATCTTAAAAAATTGCTGAACATAAATGTTTAAGTTTTGCTTTATAATGAATTTAATAATCAGCATCAACTAGTCAACTAAAAAAAACAATAATTTCTAAGACTTGTGCGGCACAGTGGCGCAAACGTTGAGTTACCTGCCTTACAGCACCAAAGACCCGGGTTCAATCCTGACTAAGAGTGCCATCTATATGGAGTTTGCATATTCTCCCCGTGACCTGCGTGGGTTTTCCACGGGTGTTTCGGATTCCTCCCACACTCCGAGGACGTACAGGTTTGTAGGTTAATTGGGTTTGGTTAAAAATTGTGAATTGTCCCTAGTGCATAGGATAGTGCTAGTGTACAGGGTGATTGCTGGTCGGCGTGAACTCGGTGGGCTGAAGAAGTTGTTTCCGCGCTGTATCTCTGAAGTCCGGGGATAATTAAATGAGCTTGAGTTCCTTCCCTTTGGTAGCATCTAAGTTGTACTATAATACACAACCCACAATCTCTAACTTTCCAGAAATTAAGAATAACTTGATTTGAGAGCATTGTTGCCACTTTAGACTGGGTCAAGAAATCCTCACAACATTCATGTCTGACTGCCTCTGACCCTTACATTGTGACATCACAGTGGCAGTGAAGTCAGCGCTTGTGTTCGGTTGTGACCCAAACCTTGTCCATGCAAGGTCATCAAAGCTTTCCAAATCTGCAGTCATTCAAGTCTTCTTTAATTGCTCCAATCTTTCTTCTGTTGAACATTTTTCGATAGGTTTCTCTGGAACAATGGAAGTTTTTTTGGGGAGGGGAGGTAGTCTGAGAAGTGGATAAAATTATGAGAGGTAGAGATAGGTATATGATAGATTGCCATAGCCTTTTTCTCTGGGTGGAAATGTAACCCTAGAGGGCATAGCGTTATGGTGAAAGTAGCAAAATTTTAAAAAGATGTACACAGCATGGGTTTTCTTTACACGGAGGGTGATTGGTGGTTGGAACACGTGGCCAGGGGAGTTGGTGGAAGGAGATACAAAAATGGCATTTAAGAAGTTTTTAGATAGGCACATAAATACGCAGGGAACGGAGGCATATGGATCATATGCAGGCAAATGAGTTTATCTTATCATCAAGATCAGCAGAGACATTGTGGGGCAAAGGACCCTTTCCTGTGTTGTTTTTTTCTATGTTTTATGTATTGGAATTAGATGGAAAAATCAGCCTTAAAACGATTGGCAGTAGTAATGAAAATAAATTAACTGTAATCTTGAATATTTAAGAAAGAACATGTCCAGTACATATTGAGTGGCCAATATTGTAACACCATTCACTATTCACAATTAATGTTAATTTATTAACACGTACAGTAATCCAATATTGCATTCGCAATGCTTATTCCATTGAGACCGGTCACTACTGCTCATGGGAATTTTAAGAGTCTTGAAAATTGAAGGCAATTGGAAACTTGCCATCACTAACTTTACAGGTTACGGTATGATGTGCCTTTTACACCACAATGACATAACATTACATTGCAAATGATGCCATTGATGTCAATTGAAGGGAGATGAGTAAAAGGTAACTTGGAGAAATTGACTACACAAAAGAATTTTATGTACTTTTAACCTAAGGTTTGGTGTGGAAGGAAACCTTGGAAAAGCAGGTCAAATGGCATTGGTTGAAAGGAAACAAAGCCTCTGTGCAGTTAAAGCAAACCTATTAAGAGATATGTAGAAGAACTGCAAAAATCCCAGAATACCAAAGATATTGCCGTGCTTAGTCTGAAAAGAAGAAAAGTAAAGTGAGTCACCTGCATAAAAATTATAGTATTGCAAAATCTAGTACTTTCGAAGTCCCACAAAAATTCTTAACACTGATGTTACTTATTTTCCAAGCAAATGTATTACTATTTATTTAACGTGCTCTAACTTCATGCTACAGGTAAAATATAAACCAAAAAGTTCACAAGTACTTGCATGGCTGGATATTGTTCAGACCAATATATATTTTATCCTGTTTACAATAGAATATTTCATTCTATGGTCTTGCTGCTAAATCTAACATCAGGATGCACTTCTGACCACACATTCAATCTATCTACTACCATTGTAACATCACCCATCTCTGTGTCTGCTACCACTCCTGCACCTTGTGTTTTTGCTATGGTTTAACCTTTGACACTGACTGCAATGATGGGTGCCTGTTTTCTTTGAAGCCTTAATGTTATGTTGATTTTCTCCTGCGCCTTCTGAAATGAATCTTCCTTCTTTACATCTTTCCTCTATTCCCTCTCGACCACTAAGCCTTTGCACAAAGCTGCAGAATGCTGAAGCCCATCTTGTTCCAGAAGAAACCCATCCAAATCTTCAGGAGTGAGTCAGTCAATCCTTGTATATCATAGTACTAATCATTTTGATGTTTAATTCCTTTACTTCCAATATTTACTTCCTTAATATACAGTAGTTTTATATATCCAAGGAAGAACAATGTTCTTCAATTCGCTAATATAAAATCAGAATAATATGTTGTAGTTACCGGAATTAATATGTGAATGAAATATTTTTATTATATGCGCTCTCCTAACACACCTTTATTTCTTGCAGACATATTTCAATAAATAACATAATGGAAACTAAGAACTGATCATAATGAAAAAAAAGAAGGAGGTTCTTGGTACTTTGTGCCAAGAACTAACTTGTCCAGGCTGTGGGAAACTTTACAATAATTCGTATTTGTTGCCTTGTGAACATAGTCTTTGTGGCAACTGTCTCAGCAAAGAAATAAAACATGAAAAGGGGGGTCAAATATGTGTTAGGTGCCCTTCGTGCAAGGAAAACTTCTGTTTTAACCAAGAAGATGAGGTGAAGTTCCCTGAGAACTACCTGTTGAACAGCACAGTGACAAGGTGCAGACAGGAAGGACTTAACACTGGTGCCGATAGTATTAAAAAGAAAAAACGAAAACCAAAAGGAAAGATAAATCCTCAGCAAGTGCAGATCTTCTGTCAGCTCTGTGATGAAAAGGACAGTCACATTGCAATGAAAAAGTGTGTCAACTGCAATCTAAACTTCTGTGAGAAATGTCTTCGAAAAATTCACAAGAATAAGGCGTTTCTCTCTCATGTTCTGATCGATCCTTCGTCTTGTGTTGAAGATCAGATTAAGTGTTTCTTTCATCCTTTTACAAACCTGAGGCATTATTGCATCCAAGATAAGTTACCAATCTGTGACGAATGCAAGCTGAGTACCCACAGGAATCACCGTTTATATTCTCTTGATCTTGCCTTCCAATGTGAGATAGCAGAAATGCAGAAGAATGTCTCACAATTTGCAGAAGGTACTTGCATTGCACGTCAAATTTGACTCCTAATTATTATTTTGCGGGTTATTCATTATTAGGAAATAGCTGTAATTTACTTTAAAATTTGCATTTTAACAAGAAATCTACCAGCTGTGACTCTCAGTGCCGGAGACCAAGTCTGATCCTGACTTTGGCTGCTGTCTGTGTGGAGTTTGCACTGTGCACTGTCTCCCTGTGACCATGTGGGCTTCCTCCCACATCCCAAAGGCATGTAGGTTTGTAGGTTAATTGACCTCTGCAAATTGCCCCCAGTGTGTCGGGCATGGATGAGAAAGTGGGATAACATAGCCAGTGTCTCCAAGCTGTGTCTCTCAAATAGAAAGTGATTAATCTTGGTTGGTGGTGCAAAACTTTCCACTGAAGTCAATGGAAAAGAAAATTGGACCTTTGGTTATGAATGCTTTCAATTGATTTACACAGCTTAAACATGTTTAAAACATAGCTATATTTCAATGCGTTTCTGTACCATAGGGAATGTGCATATTTTCTGAATTATATTTTTTATTTGTTTAGTTTATTAGTTATATACTTCTCTGAAAATACTATCTTGATTTGTAAATTTCTTTGTAACTTTCTAATGAGTTGCTCTTTTGCTTTAGTCAAAGTCAATTTTGAAAAATGTATTCAGCAACTGAAATTAATGAAAAATGACATGGAGCAAAATGAGATACAACGAAATGCAGAGGTATCCAAGGAGTTTGTTTCATTGCACGAAGCGCTTAAACTTCAAGAGCAAGCAATTAAAGACATGATAAAAGTGGAGACCACAAAGAAACAAAATGAGGTTGACCAATTCTTTGAATCGGCATCAGCATCGATGTTGAGGTTAGAAGGATTGATGCTGTATGCAATGGAAGCTTGCAAAGAAAGTAGACCAGCTATATTCCTTCAAACATCTGCACAGATAAACAAACGCCTGGCCGACATCACTCTGTGTGTGACACCCAGTAATTCTTTAGCGATAATTCCTTTTGAAGACTTTGAATTAAATGTAGATCACATAAAAGATGCAATTGATACACTACCATCGCAACTCTGTGGAACCAAGTCGAAACATTTGTGTAGCGGGGATTTCCAAATGGTTCAGAGCTTGAGTGTCCCCTACAAAGTGAAAAAGCTGAAAGCTGGTTGTAGTTTGCAAGAGGCATCGCTGAATCCAATTTACTCGTCATTTACAGCTAAAATTCACGCTGCTTTAATCACTCCCAATTTGGATCTTTGCTCGTGCATTACTCGATCTTGCGCGGTTACTTTTAACTCCGATGCATCCAATGTGGATTCCCGAGCAGATGTTCCTGCTTCTCTCCCATGTGGCCCACGCTATGGATCTGAAGATAGTCTCTCGAATGATCGCGCCAGCCCCGAACCCTCTCAGTCTACATCTAAGGCTGAAACGACTTCAAATGCAACTGATGGGGGCTCGTGTACACACTGTGGCAAAATTTCCGATGCTTCCAGTTTGGATTACTGTGAATCTGTGGCAAACTCTGAACACCATGCTCCAGAGAATAGCAGTGAGCCGCAAGCTGAAACCGATTATACTTTGTCTTGTACATCTGACCCGCATGCTTCTAACATCTTCCAAAGTGCGTACTTCAAAAACTGTGAACTCAAGGGCGCAAACAGCACCCTGTATCATCCCGTTGCAATGGAGCCCAGCAGCAATGTTTTTAATATGTCAATGGAGGGCGAGTGTAATGATAAAAGCCAAGAATCAAATCCATTTCAAAAAGTCCCCGAAAAGACAAGTTCCTTGTGGATTTCTGAAAAGACCAGGCCAATACCCATTTGGCAATTTGAGCAGCAAGACTGCTACATGAGACAAAGTAGCGGGGACGCATTTTCTATTGAATTAAGTCCGAAAGGGACAGGTGGGTCAAGTCATGCGTGCTCTCCCGAGCCGGAAAACAGCAAATATCTGAACGATCATGAAAGTGGAGACTTATCAAAGGATCCCATGTCCAGTGTTATTTCTGAACAGGTAGCCGCAGATAGCGACACTGGAATTAGCTCTTCCTGCAATAGCTCTTGTTTGTCATCGGAAAAGGAGACGGACGAATACGTTCCGCCCTTTTACCAGTTTTGTGTCCCCTGTGCCTTTACCAACACGGGACCGGCTCAGGCAGATTGTGCCAATAGTGGACCAGAAGACTACTTCGACGGTGAGAAAGGCGTTCCTATAAACATTTGTGTCAATGAGAGTTTGTCTCGGAGTGAGCAATCTTACCACGCGTGTAACACTTTTTCTTGCGTGGGCCCCTATTTTGCCACTGGACATGATCCATGCAAGAACACGAATTCGTCGTCAGAAAGAGATAGTTCTGAAATAATCGCTGTTGGTTGCCAGAGGTGTCACCTGAGCAGCTCGGCTGGGTGTATGATTGACTGGGACAAACGGGAGATGTATTGCTTGCACAAGAACACTTCGGACCACACGGCGGGTGCTGTCGTTGACGACGCTGGCATGTCCAACCCTGCGAGATCCTGGAATACAAATAATGTCCCCCGTATTACAAGGTCGAGATGCAAGTTTGGACGCCGGCCATCTCTCAGGAATCCAAAACTGTTTTCTAAAAGTAAAGCCTTTCTGCGAGGTTACCCCAAAACACAAACTTTAAATAATGTACAATTTACCCCATCTCCTTGCTGTCAATCGCAGTCTACATCTAACTTTGAAATCAGCTCAAATATGTCTAACGAGGACCTCGGCAACAGCAGAGTACTATACTTGCCCAGAGGTGCCACTGATAGCAGTGTAAAAGGCCATTCTTTAACTCGTTCCTACCACATTGGTGTTCCAAAGAGCCGAAACTTCAGAAGTGTCCATCGAACCTGTTCTCATTTGAGGCCACAGAATAATTCTGTTCACAAGACCCAGCAACATGTATGCACGTTAGAAAGGAACGTCACTGTCAAACAAGGTACAGTACATTGTCCATCTTTCTTACAAATTCAAAATGCTATATTAACATGGGATGTTGGGACATTTTGGTTGTTTAATAATGGTGTATTGTTTGAATCAGATAATGGTGAAATGTCACAGCTGTCTGTACAACTGCATGCATCAAGTTTGTTCAAGGAACCCATGACTGCATTAGACCAGCTACCAGGACCTCCTAAAATATACACGCACACCGTGGATGGAACATCGGCCAAGGTAGCACTATTTTATCCAGATACGTTTCACATTATATGCAATGAATTCTTTTTAGTCTAGCATTTATTTCAAGAGGGCTTGTATACAAAAACAGGGATGTAATATTGCGGCTCTATGAGACGCTGGTAAGGCCACATTTGGAATATTGTGAGCAATTCTGGGCACCATATCTGAGGAAGGATGTGCTGGCTCTGGAGAGGGTCCAGAGGAGGTTTACAAGAATGATCCCAGGAATTAGTAGGTTAACCTATGATGAGTGTTTGTCCTCACTGGGCCTCTACTCGCTGAAGTTTAGCAGAATGAGGAGGGACCTCATTGAAACATACAGAATAGTGAAAGGCTTGGATAGAGTTGATGTGGAGAGGATGTTTCCACGAGTAGGAGAATCTAGGACTAGAGGCCATAGCCTCAGAATTAAAGGACTTTTTTCAGGAAGGAGATGAGGAGAAACTTCTTTAGTCAGATGGTGGCGAATCTGTGGAATTCTTTGCCACAGACGGCAGTGGAGGCCATCAGTGGATATTTTTATGGCAGAGAAAGATAGATTCTTGATTAGTGCAGGTGTCAGAGTTTAAGGGGAGAAGGCAGGAGAATGGGTTTAGAGGGAGGGATAGATCAGCCATGATTGAATGGCAGAGTAGACTCGATGAGCCGATTGGCCTAACACTACTATTCCTTCTGACCTTTAGCCTATTTTAGAGATACAGTGTGGAAACAGGCCCTTCTGCCCATCAAGTACGTGCTGGTATAATTATGTGAAGTTCTGGTCGCCCTGTTGCAGGAAGGATATAGAGACTTTGGAAGGAGTACAGAGGGGGGTTACCAGAATGATGTCTGGATTAGGGTTATAAGGGCACACAAATTGGACACACTTGGTTTGTTTTTTTCTGGTACGCTGGATGTTGTGGTGAAACTTGCTGGAAGTATATTAAATTGTGGGAGACCTAGATATGGTAGAAACCTTTCTCCGGGTGGATAGATGAAATATTAGAGAGCATAGCTTTAAAGTGAGAGGGACACATTTTAAAGGAGATGTGTGGAGTCAATTATTTTACACAGAGAGTGGTGAGTGCCTGGAATGCGCTGCCGGGGGTGGTGGTTGATTAAGATTCAATAGTGGCATTTGGGTGGCACAACAGTAGAGCTTCTGCCTTACAGCGCCAGAGTCCCGGGTTCGATCCAGAAAACGGGTGCTGTCTGTATGGAGTTTGTATGTTCTTCCTGTGACCATGTGGATGCCCATGTCTTCATATGCTCTGGGCTCCTCCCACATTTCAAAGACGTATAGATTTGTAGGTTAATTGGCTTTGGTAACATTTGTAAAATTGTCCCTCGTGTGTAGGTTAGTGTAAAGGGTGGTTGCTGGTTGACGCGGACTCGGTGGGCTGAGGGGCCTGTTTCCTCACTGTATCTCTAAAGTCTAAGAGGTGGAGGAATGTGGATAAAATGCAGCAGATGAGATTTCGTCTTGGCTTCATGGGTTTGACACCGACATCGTGGGCCACTGGCTTGTTCCTGTGCGGTTCTATGTTCTAAGTCTTTTACTTTTGTTTCACATAGGTGAAGTGGATGTGTCCCCCAGTGGGAAAGCGGACTGCATACTTTTTTGAACTGCAGTTCCAGGAGATAATTTCAGTCGACAAGGAGATGGCGATACCTCAAGATCAAGCTGGTGTCTTCTCTGGAATTAGACGCAAAAACTTTGTGGCTACTAATCTGAACTCCAATTCGGAATATTTGTTCCGGGTCCGTGCAGTGAACGTGACCGGAGAAGGGCCATGGAGTCAACCTTATAAGGTGCATTGTTTGTAAGTTGTAACATGAGGGGGGCACGGTGGCGCAACGGTAGAGCTGCTGCCTTACAGTGCCAGAGACCTGGGTTCGATCCTGACCACGGGTGCTGTCTGTACGGAGTTTGTACGTTCTCCCCGTGACCTGAGTGGGTTTCTCTGCGAGCTCCGGTTTCCTCCCACACTCCAAAGACGTAGAGGTTTGTAGGTTAATTGGCTTCGGTAAAATTGTAAACTGTCCCTAGTGTGTGCAGGATCGTGTTAGTGTGCAGGGATCACTGGTCGGTGCAGACACGGCGGGCCAAAGGGCCTGTTTCCGTGCTGTATCTGTAAACTAAATATTAGACATGTAGCTTCACTGTAAATTGATGAACCTTTAAGATTAGTGGGTACACAAAAGGCTGGAGAAACTCAGCGGGTGCAACAGCATCTAAGGAGCGAAGGAGATAGGCAACGTTTCGGGCCGAAACCCTTCTTCAGACAGACTTTAAGATTAGTAATACACTGTTCACTCTGGTCACATTAAATAACTGGCTGCAATTTGAGGATGTTGCCCGGACTCAAGACATTGAGTTATAGGTAGTGTTAAAGAAGGAACTGCAGATGCTGGAGAATCGAGGGTTACATAAAAAGCTGGAGAAACTCAGCGGGTGCAGCAGCATCTAAGGAGCGAAGGAGATAGGCAACGTTTCGAGTCGAGACCCTTCTTCAGAGTTATAGGTAGTGGTTGGGCAGGCTAGGACTTCATTCCTTGGAGCATAGGAGACTGAGGGGCGATCACATAGAGCTGTATAAAATCATAAGGGCATAAATAGGGTGAACATACATGGTCTTTTTCTCAAGGTTGGAGAATCAGAACGAGAAAGCATAAATTTAAAGTGAGAGGAAAGATTTAATAGGAACCTGAGGGGTAACTACTTCACCTGGTGTATGGGACAAGCAGCCAGAGGAAGTGGCTGAGATAGGTACAAAACAACATTTTTAAAGACATTTGGATAGTTAAATTTAGTTTATTGCCACTTGTACCAATTCCGTGCTGTAATTGTTATATGGTTGTTATATGGTCCAGTGAAAAGTTTTTTTTGCGTGCAAACCAGTCAGCGGAAAGATGATACATGATTACAGTCATGCCATCCACAGTGTACAGATACATGATGAAGGGAATAATGTGAATAAAGTATAGTGCAAAGTAGAGTCAGATCAAAGATAGTCCGAGGGTCTCCGATAAGATAGATAGTAGCTCAGGACTGCTCTCTAGTTGTTGGTCGGATGGTTCAGTTGCCTGATAATAGGCACACGGATAGAAGTTTAGAGGAATATGGATCAAACATGGGCAAATGGGACTAGAGTGGTGATTTGGTGACCGAAAGGTTTATACGAGTTTATACGAGATTTATACGAGTGGTGATTTGGGCCGAAAGGTTGTTTTGGTAATGTATGTCTTATCGGTAAATTAATTTTTAAATGAGGCAGGTGGTGCAAATGTTGGCTCGTGAATGGAGACATCAACGCCCACATTGAAAGACACACGAAATGACTCAGCAGGTCAGGCCGCATCCCTGGAGAACATGGATAGGTGATTTGACAGGTCTACCCACTTCAGGCTCAGACTCCATTGAACGGTTTAACATGTGCATCACGCAGTTCTACAAATGCGGTTTAATTTTTGAGGAATATATCACATTGTTATTTATTTTTTCTGGTCTGAATCTAATTATTTACAGGTTGGCATTAGAAATGATTATGATCTTGATGTGTTTGCAGATCCTGACTGTCTGTGGTACAGTACGAAATAGCGGGAATACCAAAGACGAGACTGTTTCCTTGAAAGGAGTTAAAGTAACTATTCACAGAAGCAGCTAATCCTATTGAAAGGTGCAATAAAGTTAAGTCAGTTATTTCCAACCTTGCCTTAATTGCTTAGAAAGTGATTTGAAATTATTGGTGACTCAAACTATTCTATCTACTTATGATAGGGAGAAAATGGGGCTGAATATAAGAATAAGTTTCAAAATAGATGCAAGGATCAGAGTTACAAATTAATCTGTGACAGTCAGCTACAATGTGGCTTGCACACCAACCACACACTAAGTGTTCATTTGAAAGATTTCTTCACCAGCTAGTGTGCAAGGTACTATGGATTGGCTGGGTTGTATCAGGAGCGTATGAGTCTGAGTAGCTCCCTCCACTTAAATCTAGTTTGCATTGTTTATAAAGCTGACTTGCACCTCTTCTACGAGTTATGCATCACAGAGTCATACGGTGTGGAAACAGGCCCTTTGCCCAAGTTGCCCATGCCGACCAACATGGCTAAATCAGGGGATATCTTTAAGGTGGAGATTGCCAGATTCTTGATTAGTAAGAGTGTCGTGGATTATGGAGGGAGGGCAGGAGAATGGGATTGAGCGGGAAAGATAGATCAGCCACGATTGAATGAGTAGACTAGATGGGCTGAATGGCCTAATTCTGCCTTTATAACTTCTGAACTTATGGTATCTTGTGACCCAAAATTTATCACTCCTCCCAGATGTAGAACGACCAATATTTTCTTTTAACCAAATGCTGCAGTTCCTTACAGTTGCAATTCCACCACAGGAAAACCTTCTGAACCTTCTGAATTTGTTGTCGGCAGGGCGGTACTCTGCATATCGCCAACTTGGATGTGCTAGTGATCTCTGCTTCACATTCTGATAAATGATTTCAACTTGAAGAGTCTTTGTTTTAGTTTCAACCACTCCCCTCCAGTTTCTGCATGTTTTTGATTTAATCTGTACATCTGACCACGCCTCCAGCATTGTTGACAAATTGATGTCTGAGGATCAATCGACAGCACTGGATAACAGACGAAGAAATGTGTGTTAAAGGCAGTCTATGAAAATAATGTGGGAGTTATCGGCATTGGGTACTGGTTAATTTGAACTAAATCAAAGGTAAAAAGTAACATAGATTTGAAGCTACCAAATTGCAAAATGGAAAAGTATCCAAACAAGTAATACTGCAAATAAATAAAGTATAAATACTCGCAGCATCTGTTAATTACAGTATATTATCATGTTATAATCGCCTGTATAATATGTTCTAATCCCTTTTCTGAAGGAAAACTAACAGGAAAATCTGAAATAGAAATGGATGTATTCATTTATTGAATTTTTGGATAACTCATTTCCAGAAGATGTTTGTTGCAGTACAGCATACCAAAACTATTTTCAACAATTAGCGGCCAAAGTTCCTAATGTCACAATATTTATTAATAGCTCAAAGTTTGTTTTAAAATAAAACAAATATTCATAAACTGTTTTGTGAGCACTTATTTGTTCGAAGCAAGATCAAATGGAGCCATACAACACAGAAATGGACCTTAAGGTCCAACTCACCCATGTCCATTCTAAGCTGGTCCCATTTGCTTGTATTTGGCTTATGTCACTCTAAATCTTTCCTATCCATGTATCTAACCAAATGTCATTAAAATGTTGATATTGTACCTGCCTCAACTATTTCCTCTGGCAGCTCATTGCACATATCTACCACATTCTATGAGGGAAAAGTTCTCCCTTAGGATCCTATTAAATATTTCTCTGCACTTTAAACTATGCCCCCTAGTTCTTTATTTCGCTACACTGGGATTCATCGTATCGATTCCCCTCATTATTTTATACACCTCTATAAAATCATCCTTAAGTCTTCTGCTTAGAAGAAACTCCTATTCTGACCAATCCTAATCACCCACTAACGTTCCACATGCATGTATTTCTTATGCCTCAGGATCCTCTCCAGTAACGTTTCATCCACAAATGCTGGTCTATACTGCCCAAGATTTTCTTTGCAACCATCCTTGAATAAAGGCACAAAATTAGCCACACGCCAGTCTTCTGGCACCTCACCCGTGTCTAACAATTATTCATATTTCTCCACTAGGTCCTGCAATATCATCTATTGATCCCACATTTGATTGATTTGATTTTATTACTTGTCATTCGAACCTCAGAGAGGCTCGAATGAAACTCCGTTTCTACAAGCCATACAAGAGAACAATTCATTAAAAAAAAAACCCAGACAATTCAATTTACACAAACATCCATCACAGTGAATCTCCTCCTCACTGTGATGGAAGGCAAAGTCTTCTCTCTCCCCCGCACCATTTGCCTCCCGAGGTTGAAGCCCCAGGCGGGCGGTGTTAAGTCCGACGGCCATTGAAGCCGTGCCGGGCGATGTACGGCCCTGCTCTAGGCCCAAAGGTCACAGTTGGAGACCCCGGCGGGCGCTGAAATGTCCCGCGGCAATTAAAGCCGCGCCGGGCGATGTATGGCCCCGCTCCGGGTCGCTCCAACCCCGCGACACGGGCTGGAGAAGCTGTGTTGCGGGAGCTCCGGAGAGCGGTCTCTCACCCAGACCCGTGAGCTCCCGATATCCCGACAGTCCACCGGTCTGCAGCTGCAGCAGGAGCTCTGGAGTCAGGCCGCAACAGCGAGCCACCACCGCTCCCCACGCTCGAGGCCGGCCAGCCTCACGACGGTGAGTCTGCAGCTCCACAGGCTCAGCGACTGGAGCCCCCAGGTCGTACCGGTCGGAGGCCGCTCCACGGTGCTAGGCCCCAAGACAACGGAGACCCGACATGGAAAAAGTCGGGTCTCCAGTGCAGGGAAGAGATTTAAAAGTTTCCCCCTCCCTCCGCCACCCCCACATATATACTGTTACAATCAATACAAAAAAAAACACGAACAACTACATTTAACTAGACAAAAAATTTTTTAAAAGCCAGACAGGCTGTAGGGGCCGCTGCAACGCGAGTCATGCCCGCCCACCACACTGTGCTTGGGGATATTGGAGGTCAAGTCAATTGATGTTTTTAAGGCAGAGATTGACAGATTCTTGATCAGTAAGGGTGTTGGGGGTTATGGGGAGAAGGCAGGAGAATGGGGTTGAAAGGGAAATATAGATAAGCCATGATTGAATGGTGGAGTAGACTTAATGGGCCGAATGGCCTAATTCTGCTCCTTGAACTTATGAACTTATATCTGATTAGGCCCTGGAGATTAATCTATATTTGTATGTCTTGTATGTCCAGAACCTCCTCACCTATAATAAGGGCTGTCCTCAAGATTTCGGCATTAATACAGTGAGTTCAATGTCTGATAACTCAGTACACTATGCAATTCGATGCCGGATATCCTACCAGAAGCATCAATACATAGGTGATAGGAACAGAATTAGGTCATTCGTCCCATCAAATCAACAGCACCATTCAATCTTGGCTGGTCTACCTTTCCCTCTCAACCCCATTCTCCTTGCTTCTCCCCATAACTGTTGACACCCATTATAATCAAGAATCTATCTATCTCTGCCTTAAAAAATCCATTGCCTTGGCCACCATGGCCATCATTCATGTCAGGCCGATGTGGTATAAATAATGCAATATACTGGAGATACTCAGTAGTCGGGCAGCATCTGTGGAGCAAGAAACAGTTAATGTTTCAGGTCAGTGACCTTAGAATTTGGAAAATTTCAAAGACACAGATGTTTTATGTTGGAGTCAGTGATCTGTTCTCCACCTAAATGCGTGCATGTTTCTCTCTCCAAATAATCTGCCTGACCAATTAATATTTTAATGACATTTTCCTGCATCTGAAGTTTTTGTTTTGCGTTGACTTTGCTGTTTGTATTAGAGTTCAACACGAGGGAAAGCGTGGCTACTGGGCAACAAGGGGTACCTGCCAACCACATGGCTCTTGACTCAGGGTAAAATGTGCAAAAGTAGCAGCAGCAGCAGCAGCACCAGCATGGACCCTTGTTATCTGATAGGACACTCCATTGCCCATTCAAACTATCACAATGGAAGAGCGCGGTGGAAAACAAGTCTTGAGATTCACTGCTGTCTCTGAATGTTATGCAAGTTTGTGATAAAGTCATGAAGTATGGAAACAGACCCTTCGGCCCAGCATGCCCAGGCTGACCAACATTCCCCATCTACACTCACACCCCGCCTGCCTGCATTTGGCCCATATCCCTCTAAACCTACCCTGTCCATGTACCTGTCCAAATGTTTTTAAATGTATGATAATACCTGACTCAACTACCTCTCATCTGACAACTTGTTCCATATACCTACCACCCTTTGTGTAAAAAAAGTTAATTAAATCATTACCCCATTCAGCTTAATCTTAAGTCAGATTCTTGATTCCCTACTTTGTGCAAGAGACTGTGTGCATCTACCCTGTCTATTCCTGTCATGATCTTATACATCTCAATAAGATCACCCTTCATCCTCCAGCGCTCCAAGAAATAAAGTCCTAACCTCCTCAACCTCTCCCTTTAGCTCAGATCCTCGCGTCCTGGCAACATCCTCCTAAATCTTCTCTGTACCCTTTCCAGCTTTGTCCTGCAAAAGTTATCTCATACTATGCACAGAATCTCTTGCCCAGAGTGGGGTAATCGAGTACCAGAGGACATAGGTTCAAGGTGAATGGGAAAAGATTTAATAGGAATCTGAGGGGCAATTTTTTCACACAAAGGGTGGTGGGGTATGGAACAAGCTGCCAGAGGAGGTAGTTGAGGTTGGGACTATCCCAATGTTTAAGAAACAATTAGACAGGTACATAGATAAGATGGATGGATAAGTATGGAGGGATATGGACCAAACGCAGGTGAACAAAACTAGTGTAGCTGGGACATGTTGGTCGGTGTAGGCAAGTTGGGCCGAAGGGCCTGTTTCCACACTGTATCACTGTGACTCTATGTGATAGGTGACAGTATCACAACATTTGAGCCACTCTGCAAGCTCGTTAAAAATGGAAAAATATTTATACAAATGCCAATTGTTAATTGCGCATTGTTTGATATCCTCGGGGCCTGGCTTACAGTGTTTATGATGTGAAATATTTTGTTAATGGGCTGGTGGCAGACTAATGGACCACAACTGACTTGTGTTTGGAGTGAAGATCAACGGAAGATTATACAGTCTAAAGTTGGGATATAAAAAAAGATTTCCTGCGAGAATACTTGAAATTCAGGGACTTATGGCTAAAGAAAACGAAAACATGTTTAAGGAGTGAATTGATGAATGTCTACCATGAGAATTGTCATGTCCACTATTGGAGCAAATAGGAAGCAAATTAAATTCCATGTACAAAGTCCAAATCCTATTTTAACAGAAAGCAGTTTTTGGCAATGTCAAGGGAGAAAACTAGGGAAGGCAGACGCTGAGTCTCTGTTTAACTTCCACACTATTTATCCTTCGAACTTCCTTCCAATGGCTTTATGATGTCACTTTGTCGATTGTGATGCCCGAGTCGGCCAATTGTGATAACTCCTTTGACTGGTTTTACTCTTAAGAGAGTTTTGCTATTAACCATAATCAGGAAGTTGTAATGAATATCATGTAATGAATCTGCCAAATGCCATTTTCCTAGTGACTTGTCTGCCAACAGTTTTAAGTTTCATTGAGTTTTCTCTCTCTGATAACTGACTTCATTATAATGTCCATATGAACATATGGAGTGTGACTATCGACAATGAGAATGACATCCCTCGTCTTATCAGTTCTTCTTTTCATTTCCTGTGAATGGGGTGCATTAAGTTTTCACAAGTCCAGGTACCTCCGTATTTTACGGCAGAAGCACCATTTTCAGGGAACTGAGCAATGGTTCGTCCAGAGGCTGGATCATTTCAATGCCGCTGATCAGAGGGTATGGAAACAGGTAACATTTAATACCAATAAATGAAAGATTTTTCTCATTCCAGGTAATTGCAAGTGATTGAAGTAACTTTCGTCCAGTGTTATTAAATAAACGCTAGTTTCATTGTTGTCCTGTTGAGTTTCACTGTCTGTATAACTCGTTATCACCTACCCCACAGCTCCACCTTTCCTTGATCATCGTTGTTTTTATGCACATCTTTCATTCACTTGTTCTGTTTGGCTTCTACATCTCTCGTTTCCCTTTCCCCTGACTCCCAAACTGAAGAAGGGTCTCGACCCGAAACGTCACCTATTCCTTTGCTCCAGAGATGTTGCCTGACCCGCTGAATTACTCCAGCTTTTTGTGTGTATTCCTGGTTAAAGGTTTTACAGAAACTTTTGCAGAGGTCTTAAGTGTAAGACTTTGAGAAAACATTGTGGGTTTAAAATAAATTAAATATATTGTGGCAATTTGTGTGCATCTAAAGCACTCTCCTTTAGTAAATTCTTGTGAAATGTATTGGATTTTTGAAGGTACAGTATATACTTTATTGTAATGCTTACATTAAACTAATAACAATGAATAGTGAAAAAATATGGAATTCGAATATGGAAATATGAACACTACAGTTTCTCTGCAGTATAAATTCTCTGTTTTCTATATATGAAAATATTAGACAATAGACAATGGACAATAGGTGCAGGAGTAGGCCATTCGGCCCTTCAAGCCAGCACCACCATTCAATGTGATCATGGCTGATCATTCACTATTGATTATTCACTATTCTGTTGCTCTTTAAAAGTATCCCAATCCTCTGGCTTCCTGCTTATCTTTGCTATGTTATACTTCTCTTTTAGACAATAGACAATAGGTGCAGGAGTAGGCCATTCGGACCCTCAAGCTAGCACCACCATTCAATGTGATCTTGGCTGATCATCTACTATAAGTGCCCCGTTCCTGCATTCTCCCCATATCCATTGACTCTGTTATCTATAAGAGCTCTGTCTAGCTCTCTCTTGAAAGCATCCAGAGAACCAGCCTCCACCTGAGGCAGAGAATTCCACAGACTCACAACTCTCTGTGTGAAAATGTTTTTCCTCATCTCCCTTCTAAATGTCTTACCCCTTATTCTTAAACTGTGGCCCCTGGTTCTGGACTCCCCCAACATCAGGAACATGTTTCCTGCCTCACCTATAAGATTATTAAGGGTTTGGACACACTATAGTGTGTCCAAACCCTTAATAATCTTATATGTTTCAATAAGATCCCCTCTCATCCTTCTAAATTCCAGAGTGTGCAAGCCCAGCTGCTCCATTCTCTCAGCATATGACAGTCCCGCCATCCCGGGAATTAACCTGGTGAACCTACGCTGCAATCCCTCAATAGCAAGAATATCCTTCCTCAATGGGAGACCAAAACTGCACACGATACCCCAGGTGTGGTCTAACTGGGGCCTTGTACAACTGCAGAAGGACCTCTTTGCTTCTATACTCAACTCTTCTGGTTATAAAGGCCAATATGCCATTTGCTTTCTTCACTGCCTGCAGTACCTGCATGATTACTTTAATTGATTGATGAACAAGGACCCCCAGATCCCGTTGTACTTCCCCTTTTCCCAATTTGAATACATTTAGATAATAATCTGCCTTCCTGTTCTTGCCACCTCACATTTATCCACATTAAGCTGCATCTACCCACTCACCCAACCTGTCCAATTCACCCTGCATCCTCATAGCATCCTCTTCACAGTTCACACTGCCACCCAGCTTTGTGTCATCTGCAAATTTGCTAATGTAACTTTTAACCCCTTCATCTAAATCATAATGTATATTGTAAATAGCTGCAGTCCCAGCACCGAGCCTTGCACTGGTCACTGCCTGCCATTCTGAAAGGGACCCATTAATCCCTACTCTTACTTTCCTGTCTGCCAACCAATTTTTCTATCCATGTCAGCACCCTACCCCCAATACCATGTGCTCTAATTTTGCCCACTAATCTCCTATGTGGGACCTTATCAAATGCTTTCTGAAAGTCCAGGTACACTACATATAAATGAACTTACGAAGAGGTAAAAAATCCAGAAGATTAGTCAAGCATGATTTCCCCTTTGTAAATCAATTTTATTTTTACACTGTCCTTGACTTCCCTTGTCTGCCATGGTCGCCTCTTACTCCCCTTAGAATCTTCCGTCCTCTTTGGAATGAACTGATCCTGCACCTTCTGTATTGTTCCCAGAAATACCTGCCATTGTCATCCCTGCTTGGGTCTGTTTCCAATCAACTTTTGCCAGCTCCTCCCTCATGCTTCCATATTCCCCTTTGCTCAACTGTAATAATGACACTTCCAATTTTCCCCTCTCCCTCTCAAATTGTAGATTAAAACTTATCATATTATGGTCACTACCTCCTAATGGCTCCTTGACCTTGAGTTCCCTAATCAAATCCGGATCATTACACAACACTAAATCCAGAATTGCCTTATTCCTGGTGGGCTCCAGTACAAGCTCCTCTAAGAATCCATCTTAGAGGAGCTATCCATCTTAAAGGCACTCCACAAACTCCAGTTCTTGGGGTCCAGTACCAACCTGATTTTACCATTCTACCTGCATATTGAAATCTCCCATAACCACTGTAGCATTACCTTTGCTACATGCCAATTTTAACTCTTGATTCAACTTGCACCCTATATCCAGGCAATATTCACCAGACTGATTCCTGGGATGGCAGGAATTTCATATGAGAAAAGACTGGATAGACTCGGCTTGTACTCGCTGGAATTTAGAAGATTGAGGGGGGATCTTATAGAAACTTACAAAATTCTTAAGGGGTTGGACAAGCTAGATGCTGGAAGATTGTTCCCGATGTTGGGGGAGTCCAGAACAAGGGGTCACAGTCTAAGGATAAGGGGGAATTCCTTTAGGACCGAGATGAGGAAAACATTCTTTACACAGAGAGTGGTGAGTCTCTGGAATTCTCTGCCACAGAAGGTAGTTGAGGCCAGTTCATTGGCTATATTTAAGAGGGCGTTAGATGTGGCACTTGTGGCTAAAGGGATCAGGGGGTATGGAGAGAAGGCAGGTACGGGATACTGAGTTGGATGATCAGCCATGATCACATTGAATGGCGGTGCAGGCTCGAAGGGCCGAATGGCCTACTCCTGCACCTATTTTTCTATGTTTCTATGTTTCTATTGTTTGGGGGCCTGTAGATAACTTCCATTAGGGTCTTTATACCCTTACAATTCCTCAGCTCTATCCACAGTAACTCTACATCTGCTGATTCTATGTCACCCCTCGCAAGGGACTGATTTTCGTTCCTCACCAACAGAGCTACACCACCCACTCTGCCCACCTGCGCGACGTCGGTCAATTTTGGTTAATTTCTGCTTTTTAGGAATAATATTTAATCACTATTAAGGCAAATGGAAGGTTTAGTTAGCCCGGATTAGCATTGACTGGACTTATCCAAGTCCTAATGTGTATGATTAACACAGGGTCAGAAGAAGGGTCCTGATCCGAAACGTCACCCATCTTTAGCTCCACAGATGCTGCCTGACCAGCATAGTTACTCCAGTACTCTGTGCCTATCTTCGGTACAAACTGCATCTGCAGTTCCTTTCTACACTCCTAATGTGTATGGTTCAGTTATTTAAGTGGCTTCCGTTGACCAGAAAATATTTAGCAAAGGTTTCCCTGGTGGAGTCAATTGAGATGGAAACATCCTTATGATATTTCTACTGGCATTTCAAGGTTGCTCAATGCTGTGGTTAAAATATCCACAATTGCCTTATACGTTAAGAACATGTTCATTTACCAGATATGATCTGTATGGTGGAGGGAGTCAGCAACTTCATGTTTCTGGGGGTGCCTATCTCAGAAGATCTGTTCTGGACCCAGCACATTGACACAATCGTGAATAATGCCCAACAGTACCTCTACTTCCTTAGACGATTGTGGGGATTTGGGATGTCGACGATTACTCCTGGTTCAGCAACTTGAACACCCAGGAACGAGGAAGATTACCAAAAGTGGTGAACACTGCCCGATCCATCACAGGGATTACTTCCCACCCTTGGAGAAATTCGTAGGAGAAGCTGCCTCAAAAAGGCAGCCAGCATCATCAAGGACCCATAGCATTGTGGCCATGCTCTCATTTCACACCTACCATCAGGAAGAAGGTACAAGAGTCTGAAAACCATGACCTTCGGGTTTAGGAACAGCATCTTCCCAATAATCATCAGGCTCTTGAACACTACAAACACCAACTAAACTGTGGACCACTAACTGTCTTGGTTACACTAAGGACTTAATATTGTGTTTATTTTTAATTTATTGAACTTTATTTTCTTTTTGGTTTATTATGTTATCTAGTAAGGACTGTGTTTTTACAGACCTATTATGTTGCTGCAAGTAAGAATTTCATTTGTTCTGGTTCAGTACATATGAAAATATAACACTCTTGTCTCTTGTTGCTAGCAGGTTAGCATTTCTTGTCCATGTGAGGTGGCTTTATGAAGGTGACGATGAGCTGACTTTGTTTAACTACTTCAACTCTCTTGGTACCTTGTCATCATCACTTCCGAAGAGTCCTCCTGGGACTATACTGAAAGTTGGACAATTTTATACTGGACAATTAAATTTTTTTTTTTTTTTTAACATTTATCAAGCCAATTAGCCTACAAACCTGTATGTCTTTGGAATGTGGGATGAAACTGATCTCGGACAAAACCTACGCAGGTCACTTGGAGAACGTACAAACACCCGTACAGACAGCACCCGTAATCGGGATTGAATCCGGGTCTCCGTTGCTGCATTCGCTGTAAGGCAGCACCTCTACCGCTGCGCCACCTTGAGTGCCCTTGGTGAAGAAATCTCTATGGTTTTGTTTGGAAGGAGTTTGGCATTTGGGTCCTATGATCAGAAAGAAACAGCAAAATATTTCCCCGTCAGTATGATGTACAGTTTGAGGAAGCCTGCAGATGGCGATATTCTCATGTGCCTCCTAACCCTGTCCTTCTTTGTTGTAAAGATAAAGACTTTGGGAGGTCCTGTTGCAATAGCCTTGTTGAGTAATTTCAATTACTGGAATTATTTGTAGCAAGAAGAAATTACGCTACAAAAGTTTTTCACTGAACCTTGGGTACATGTGACAATACACTAAACTTCAACTACAATGATGAAAAAACTCAAAGTCACTATATTCGGGTTTGAACCTTGCATCACCTGGTTAAGCCTTCACCATTTAACTACCTCAGTGGGTTTCAAGGTCCGGGTGAAACATTAGAGTATCTGCTCGGTGGCTGGAGTTTGCCCACTGAACATTGTTCTCTTTTACTTTGACCCAACGGAGTTGTTCTTGATGACCCATGAGGAGCATTTGCTCTAAAATGGCCTGTAATCCAAAAAGGATAAAAAAAGAGGAGTATTGTGGAATGGTTGGCTGTTAGACACTGTGAATGTGCGGCCGGAAAAAGTCATGCTGGGAATTGGCTTGGTGCCCAGATGATGGAAGAGATTAATGACTTTGAGCCTGCACTGTGGATGAACTTTCAGAGGATCGGATAGACAATGGTGTAAAAGTCTGTTGGCGTCAGGCCTGGTCACCATCATTTCAACCGCCACATCTGGGAACTGCCCGAGACCCATTTGACGGCCTTGAATCACAAGTGTGATTCTAAATAAAAGCATACATCATATTCCAGCATCATCTTGTATAGTTGTTACAATAGCTGCCTATCGTTAAACTTCAAATCCCTTGCAGGAAATGCCTTGTGTCATTTGCTTTCCAACCTACTTGCTGCACCCATGAGTGGCATAGTGGCATAACTGGTTTATCTGCTGCCTCGTAGCACAAGAGATCTGCGTTCAATCCTGACCTCGTTGTTGTCTACATTTAATGCACATATTCTCCATGATTGCACGTGATATCCTCCAGCATCCTAAACATGTGCAGGTGATTTCTCCACATCACCATCTATATCTCTCATTTCCCTGATCCCTAACCAGTCTGAAGAAGGGTCTCAACCCGAAACGTCGCCTATCTCCTTCGCTCCTTAGATGCTGCTGCACCTGCTGAGTTTCTCCAGCCTTTTGTGTACCCTCGATTCTCCAGCATCTGCAGTTCCTTCTTTAACAGGTTGATGCGTTAATTGCCCACTGTAAATTGTGCCTCGGGGTGTGTAATTGGATGACAAACATGTATGAGGAGTTGATGGAAAGGTCGGGAGAATAAAAAAATGGGATTAATTTAGGATTAGTGCAGATGGATGCTTGATGCTCAACGTGAATTTGGTGGGCCAAAAACACTCTCTCTCTCTCTCTCTGTGTCTCTGTCTCTGTCTCTCTCTCTATCTGTCTCTGTCTCTGTCTCTGTCTCTCTCTGTGTCTCTTTCTCAGTCTCTTTCTCTGTCTCTCTCTCTGTCTCTCTCTCTGTCTCTCTCCCTCTGTCTCTCACTCCCTCTGCCTGTCTCTCACTCCCTCTTTTCTCTCTCTGTCTTTATAATCCTTAGGGTCCAGTTACCACCAGTTTAATCTATAGTACACTGTTTCTAAGGTCATTCATACCCTTCATAAAACAAAGAAAACTGCGTTTGCTCGGAGTAGGTCCAGATATTGACATAACAGGGCTTTGTATAGATTTGGTGTAGCATCTGCTCTCTTGAGCTCTTACCTCAGTATATAAGCCAAGAATCCTCAGTAGTTAAATTATTTGTTTTAATATACTTTCTAATGCATATGGATCCCTCGGTCTCTTTGGACATCATAAGGTCATAAGTGATCAGAGTAGAATTAGACCATTCAGCCCATCAAGTCTACTCCGCCATTCAATCATAGCTGATCTATCTCTCCCTCCTAACCCCATTCTCCTTCCTTCTCCTCATAACCCCTGACAACCACACTAATCATTGTTTCTTCCTCCTCAGCATTTTAAAAATGCTCTCCGATCATTTAAAAGTGAAGGGCTTCCCATCTGTCTATATCGATGTTTATTTGCCATAACTTTGCCAATGATCGTAACCTGCTGGTGTCTCCTTGCAATGGACTGCTTCCATTTATCACCTCTTTTCCACATGCTTGTGTGATGTTAACGCTGCTGTTTTACGGGATTAACTTTCTGATAAAATAACAGACAATTAGTCTTTAGTCAGAAGGTGGTGAATCTGTGGAATTCATTGCCACATAAGGCTGTGGGAGGCTGTCAATGGATATTAAGGCAGAGATAGATATATTCTTGATTAGTACAGGTGTCAGGGGTTATGGGGAGAATAGGGTTTGGAGGGAGAGATAGGTCAGCCATTATTGAATGGCAGAGTAGACTTGATGAGTCGAATGGCCTAATTATGCTCCCATCACATGAACATAAACTTATGAACAATGATAGTGTATGAATAATGATTTTACTTTGGAGTCGTGTGAGTGATTCCGTGAAGAACCCCGCCAGTCCGCATGCGCGTCATTACGTCTGACGCATGGCGCAGCGACCGGTTGGGAGGAGCATTGCTCCTCCAGCGGTAAGTTTAAAAAAGCCTCAGGTAAGTGTATAACTTAGTCGGAGGTCATTTTCTGCGCTTGATAAATTCTCGTTTCAGGAGCAAGTCCAAGTATGGAAAAAACGTCACGGGTGAAGTCAAGGCGAGCCGCCGGAAAAGTACTGATGGAAGCCCACGGAAGTGTGGGTAGCGGGCGGCCGCCTAGCTCACATACAGAGTCGCTAGCGGTACATCCAGCGACTGCAGGCTTGGTGCCTGAAAGCACCGTGGCTGCTCCATTGGGGTGGAAAGCCACCAAAAAGTCTGCACGGCCCGTGGACTCTGACGAGTCGCGTCGAGAGGGTTCCCCTCCGGGAAGGGATAACGTCTTGGGACGGTTGTCCAGAATGGAAATCCTTATAGAGAGAATGCTCCATCTAGACACACTCCAACAGGAGGAGTTGTGTCAGCGCTGGACTATGGGAGAGCCCGCAACAGCAGCGCCTGGAACAGGGCTGCTTACTGTCTCCCTCATGGAGGAGGAGAGCGTGCGTCAGTGTTATTCTGATGCCGAGTCTGAGGGTATAGCCATGGAGCATACTCCAAGGGATGAAGGGCACGAGTCAGAGGTACCATCCCTGGCAGCAAGATTTGCCATCCCAACAGACTCAGGAGAGCCGCTGGGTGAAGAGTTGGCTGCAAGTATTAACTACTTGGCTTCACACCAGCTTCAAGAGCTCATTATCGATGAAACAGCCAGAAAGTATGAGACACCGTCGAATTGTGTCGTACTCAAAGTGCTGGCTGTGAACCACATCATCTGGGGTCATAGGAGCGTAGGCATAAGAGCTCAGGAAATGAGGCTTCAGAGGGTGGTAAAGCTCCTCGCCTCGAGCATTACAGCATTCACCAGGTCGGTGGATGGAGGGCACCTGTCTGATGTACAGCAGGATGCTCTGGCCCTCATGTGTAATACACACTTTGAGATAAACTGTCTGAGGAAAAGTGCCATCCGCCTCACCATCAACCCGAAGTTCGCCGCAAACTGAGTAATATTTAGCCACCAAATCTGCTGTTTGGTGAAGACCTCGCAAAAAGAGTCAAGGAACTGGACGACGAGGCAAAGACAGTCAGACTTATTAAAGTACCGTTGAGTGCCAGAGCGCTGCGGCAGCAGTATCCCTTTAAACGGCTTGCTGAAACCGGGACAGGTCAAGGACCAAGTCGGCCATTCATCAATGTGCGCAACTGGCGCACGCCGACAGGGGCACGGGCCAACATGCCTTTTCCCAGAAACGGAGGGCAGAAAAACCCACAGGTAACCATGGAGGTAGGTGGGTCTGGTTCTTGTAGGAACATATTAAGTGGGAATCACTTACAAGTTCGAGGAAGATTACACTTGTTTCTGAAGGAATGGTATGGGATAGCATCAGATTTGTTTATACTGCATAGTATACAAGCATTTCGGATTGAATTCCTTCCCGATTTGTGTCCTCCCATACAGCATACTCCAAGTCGTACACTCATTTTCTCACAAAAAGAGAATTTGGAGGTACAAGCTGAAAATTAAAAAATATATAGAAAAGGGGTAATTGAGAAAACACATTATCAATCTCAACAATTCATGTCTAATATTTTTCCTAGGCCAAAACATGATGGGGGATGTCGAATCAAACTTGACTTGATGAGTCTTAACCCTTTTGTGCAGTATAAACATTTCAAAATGGAAACATTTGTTACTGCCAAACAACTGATTTCCAGAGGATGTTGCATGGCATGTATAGATCTTAAAGATGTATATTACTCAGTGCCTGTTCATAGGGATATTTGAAATTTAGCTGGATGAGGCAATTATGGCAATTTAAAGCACTGCCTAATGGGTTAATCTCGGCACCTAGATTTTTTACAAAACTGTTAAAACCAGTATTGGGGCTGCTCAGGGACATATTGTAATGGCTTATTTGGATGATATCTTGATAATAGGAAAGACTCGGGAAACAGCTGAATTATCAGTTTCAGTTGTTTAACTCTTGTTTGAGAGATTGGGGTTCCTCATGCATCCACTTAAATTCAAATTGATACCAGTTAAAGTGATTGATTATTTGGGATTCACTATTAACTCAACTCACATGCTAGTGACCTTGCTCAGGGGCAAGAGATTAAATGTAATTGAAGGCTGTAACAAGCTCATGGAGGAGCAACAACCTTCAACTAGACAGGTGGCCAGTCTGGTTAGCAAATTAGTGGCTGCCTTTCCAGCTGCACAGTATGGACCTTTGCATTACCAAAATTTACAACATGCAAAGGAACAGGCACTCAGAATATATGCAGGTCATTTCGACAGGCTCATGCAATTATCAGCTGAAGCCATTGCTGAATTGCACTGGTGGATAATGAATGTCTCAAATTGCTCCAGCAAAATTCTGGTTGAGGAACCCTCAGTTGTTTTACAGACTGATGTTAGTGCCTTAGGTTGGGGTGCTACGGATATCATCTCTAGCTGTGGAGGCAGATGGAATATGCATGAGGCATTTATTCTCCAATCACGTGGAATTAATTATTTAGAGCTATTGGGAGCGTTTTATGGGCTTAAAGCTTATTGTACAACCATGAGTCACTTACATGTTCAACCAGATTGACAACACTACGGCAGTAGCGTATGTTAATCACATGGGTGGAATCAAGTCAGAATCTTGTGATATATTGGCTAATCTTATTTGGCACTGGTGTATTACAAGAAATATTTGGGTTTCAGGTATCTACCTACCAGGTAGACTCAACATGGTGGCAGACACCAGGTCACGCAAATTTAATGACAGCACAGAATAGATGTCAAATCATGAAGTATTTTAAAGATATTGTTGTTCGGCATGGGATGCCAGATATCGATTTGTTTGCATCCAGACTCAATCACCAGTTACCTAAATATGTTTCATGGGAACCAGATCCTGGGGCAGTAGCGGTAGATGCATTCTCGCTACATTGGGGTGGAATGTTTTTATATGCATTTCCTCCATTTTGCCTCATCAGTCGGTGCTTGCTCAAGATCAAGCAGGACTCCGCTTCAGGAGTATTGGTGGTACCTGACTGGCCTACTCAGCCATGGTTCCCTCTCATTTTGAAGATAAAAACACAGCCAATTATGGGCGTTCCAAAATGCAGTGGCCTACTGGTGCACCCTGTAACTGGGGATTTACATCCATTACATGATCGTATTGATCTGTTAATTTGCAGATTCTGAGGAGGCCATACCTGGGGCTTGGACTATCCGATCGTACCGTGGATGTGATTGCTGCGGCCTGGAGGGATAGTACCAAAAAACAGTATACCTCTCATGTCAGGAAATGGGAGATGTTCTGTTCACGGGGGAACAGTGCATATAACACAGCATGCATCTCAGATGTGCTAGAATTTCTGTCATCATTATATTTTGATGAAGGGTTGAGCTATAGTGCCATCAATAGTGCCAGGAGTGCCCTGTCATCATACTTATGGCTGGGGTCAGAACAACATTCAGTTGGATCTCGCCCTTTAATATCCTGGTTTATGAGGGGTATTTTTAATTCCAATCCCCCCAGACCCAGGTACTCAGAAATCTGGGAGGTGAGCGTGGTGTTCGCGCTGCTTCGCCAGTGGGGTCCAGCCAACTCCCTGTCTTTGCCCCAAATCATCCTTAAGGTGGTCATGCTCATGGCGCTGGTTTCAGCACAATGGGTCCAGACATTGCAGAAGCTGCGACTGGACAGGATGGTATCATCTGGTAATAACATTACGTTTTACATTTATGATTAATTCAACAGAGCAGACCAGGGGTGTCAGGGTTCAAGGCTATATTTTCGGCATACCCCACGGATTTAAGACTGTGCGTAGTGTCGCACTTGCTATATTATATTAAGGTCACCAAGAGCCTCAGAGGCTCGGAATCAGCATTACTTATTAGCCACGAAAAAACGCATATGAAAGTGTCGGTTCAGACCATCTCAAGGTGGCTGAAACAGGTTCTCGTGAGTGCAGGAGTGGACACTGACCATTTTAAATCTCACTCCACCAGGGCGGCATCAATGTCAGCAGCGAGGGCAATGGACGTCCCTCTAGACCATAACCTCGCGGCCGTAGGATGGTCAAATGAACTGACTTTTCAAAGGTTCTATAACAAGCCGCTACCGAACCGGGGGTATTCGCCCAATCCATTTTAAGTTCTTTTTCATAGTTTCCCCTGGGAGAGAGGGGTCGATATTGTTTCTTTGTTAAATAAACCGTAAACGTTTCAAATCAATGTCATGGTTCAATGCATTGTTTTTTACTCACTCATCCTGAGGCAATTGATGCAGTGAGATGCTTGGATTCGTATCTACGGCATGAAATCACAGAGCTTTGAAATCTTCACGGAATCACTCACATGACTCCGAAGTAAAATAGTAAGATTAAACGAGAACTTACCAGTTTGAAGTTTGATCTTTATTTTATGAGGAGTTACGATGAGCGATTACTGGCCCACCGCTCCCAACCCTCATATCGCAACGTTCATCTGGTAGTTCTAGGGTTATAATCTTACTATGTTACTTAAATTACTGTTATACTGCTTTGAAGATTGATGCTCATGCAGACTGGCGGGGTTCATCACGTAATCGCTCATCGTAACTCCTCATAAAATAAAGATCAAACTTCAAACTGGTAAGTTCTCATTTAATCTTACTATTTTGTAGTAAAGATAGACAAAAAGTGCTGGAGTAACTCAGTGGGTCAGGCAGCATCACTTGAGATGCAGTTCTTTTCAGCATCTGTAGTTCTTTTTAAATAATAATTATTGTGTAGTCCTCATTTATTTCAGCACTTCCAAAACTTTTGCCTACTTAGGCTTTTATTTATATTCATGCTTGGATTTGGAATTTGGATTTATTATTTTGCTGTACTCGCGGATGGTGATTTGGATGTTGCAAGGAATGATAATTAACTTGACAAAGCAGTTCTGCTTGCATCTTTCCTTTCATTTCCCACAGAGATTTTACATCAATGATACATTTTATCAGCCTGGCGGTCCTGTTTTTCTGATGATTGGTGGAGAGGGCACAGCAAACCCAGCCTGGATGGACCACGGTTCCTGGATAAACTTTGCTGAAAAATTGGGAGCTATGTGTCTTCTTATAGAGCACCGGTTTTATGGGAAAAGCCAGCCGACAATGTAGGTTGAAATTTTTTTTTGTTTCACTCTTTGGTCTTCCCTATGAGAGAGTGGAGAAACTTGGATTGCTTTCTCTGGAGTGCCGGAGGCTGCGGGGAGACTCGATGGAAGTAGACATAATTATGGGAGTCATGGATCAGGTAGATGGTCAGAATCTTATTCCCAGGGTGGAAATATCAAAGACTAGAGGCCTTAACTTGAATGTGGGATGGTCAAAGTTTAGAGGAGATGTGCCGGGAAAGCTTTTAACACAGAGAGTGGTGGGATGGTGGTGGAAGAAGATACAACTGTGGTATTTAAGAGGCTTTTAGATAGGCGCACGGATATGCAGGGAATGGAGGGATATGTGTAACATTCAGGTAAAGGAGTTTATTTTTACTTGGCTCATGTTCGACAGGGACATTGTGGGCTGAAGGGGCTGTTCCTGTAAAACACTATTTTATGTTCTAATTGTGTAATATACCAATTTTTATTTTTGTCTGACTTATTCTGGGCAAATGGGGATAGTAGTACAGTCAGCATACAAATATCCTCTTAAAATGAGTTAAGTCCCAGGGGGCATTAGAGACCAATGGCTCAGTGCTCAGATAGTTTCTTCCCTGTCTTACCTTATGAATATTGCAGTGCCTTCTCAGTTTCCTCCTGTGTTATTCTGTAAAAGTCATGAGATAAAGATACAATTGATACCCATGCTTTGTTAGATTTGGTGCACCATCACTCAACAAAATCACTCTGTTTATTTTATTTTGCCTCACATTTTTATTCTATTTTTCTAAATGTATGTTATTCTTCGGTTGATCAAAAAGATCAATTCTTTTTTTTTGGCTCGTAAAGTATGTGAAGAATAGTTGCCAGAGTGGAGATCATGCAATAAAAATTAGACCAATTATTTGCATAGATTTCCAGATAAATCCACCCCCTCGAAATTGTCTGGTGTGTAATGTGATCTGATGTGCTGCAAATGAGTCAAATGCTGTACAGTCATGAGTAAATGTCCCTGTGATGGAGGGAGATGCATAAAGCAACTACAGATAGTTGGGCTGACTGTATTGTCAGGGCTCTTGCACTAAGTTATTTTTTATTATTAACTCATTGAAAACATTAGCGACGCAATGGTGGTAGTATCCGACCGGCATTCCTTACAATGCTATGTACGACAGTGATTGCAACTTCTACTGAAGTCTGGATGACCGTTGGATCTCTAGGAGCTCATCCGCCCTTTGACAGGTCTTGTTTTTGGTCCTGCTGGGGGTCCACAGCCCGCTCCTCACCTGGCAAACCAGGTGGGGGAGACGGTTTAGTCGCCGACTATCCGTGGAGCAGTTAGCACGGGATTACATGGTACCCGTGGTGGGGGGAACTCACCCCCCCCCCCCCTGACCTGACACTTTAAGGATAGACACAAAATGCTGGAGTAACTCAGCAGTACAGATAGCATCTCTGGAGAGAAGGAATGGGTGAAGGTCTGAAGAAGGTTCTCGACCTAAAACGTCTCCCAATTCCTTCTCTCCAGAGTTGTTGCCTATCCCAATAGACAATAGGTGCAGGAGTAGGCCATTCGGCCCTTCGAGCCAGCACCGCCATTCAATGTGATCATGGCTGATCATCCCCAATCAGTACCCCATTCCTGCCTTCTCCCCATATCTCCTGACTCCGCTATTTTTATGAGCCCTATCTAGCTCTCTCTTGAAAGCATCCAGAGAACCTGCCTCCACCGGCAGAGAATTCCACAGATTCACCACTCTCTGTGAGAAAAAGTGTTTCCTCATCTCCGTTCTAAATGGCTTACTCCTTATTCTTAAACTGTGGCCCCTGGTTCTGGACTCCCCCAACATCGGGAACATGTTTCCTGCCTCTAGCGCGTCCAAGCCCTTAAAAATCAGTCCCGCTGCGTTAGTCCAGCATTTTGTGTCTATCTTCAGTTTAAACCAGCATCTGCAGTTCCTTCCTACACCTCTTGCACTAAGGCCCTGAATTTAGATGAATATTCAATATTCCATATTTATTTGTAATAGGCGTAAGTCTATCTACTGATCCTGATTAACAATTTTATTAGCACTCCAATTGGTCAAGGTGATCTTACAGAGGTGTATAATATCAAGAGATCGGGTAGGCACGCAGTCACTTGCCCAGAGTAGGGGAATCAAGTAACAGAGCACATCGGTTTAAGGTTAAGAAGAAAAGATTTAACAGGAAACTCAGAGGTAACTTTTTCACACAAAGGGTGGTGAATGTATGGAACGAGCTGCCAGAGGAGGTAGTTGAGGCAGAGACTATCGCAACATTTAAGAAACAATGGGACAGGTATATGGATAGGACAGGTTTGGAGGGATATTGGCCAAATGCAGGCAGTTGGACGAGTGTAGATGGGACATGTTAGTCAGTGTAGGCAAGTAGGGCCGCTGTGCCTGTTCCACTCTGCATGACTCTGACTAAGTTGTCCCTTATATAAATGTCAACAAATAATAACTCAAGTTAAGAGGACAACAACATTTCTGATTTCTAATTTTTCCAAATCTTTAGTTGAATTTTATAATAAATTAAGACAAGAAAAGAATATCATCTGTGTGATTTGTTCAAATTGTCCGCCTAAAATTACAAATATTAACCCTCTTATGTTGTGTTTGTCGGCATTTTCTTCAAGAGACTTAAGCACATCAAATCTTCAGTACCTCCGCAGTGACCAGGCTCTTGCCGACCTCGCCCACTTTCGAGCAGTGGTCGATGTCAAAATGAATCTTACGCACAACAAATGGGTAGCATTTGGAGGTTCCTATCCCGGATCCCTGGCCGCATGGTTTAGACTAAAATACCCACACCTTGTCTTCGCTGCTGTTGCATCCAGTGCACCAGTGCAAACAGTTATCAACTTTTCAGGTGAGTCTGCCGGACCTAAGAGTGTTGCTTTTCACTTGGTGAGCCACTGGAACTTAGTGGAAATGAAAATTAGGATGGGGGAACTAATTATTTTTTGTTACAAAATGACACAAAGTGCTGGAGTACCTCAGCAGGTCAGGCACCATTGCATCAGCCTGAATAAGGGTCCCGACCCAAAACATCACCTTTCCATGTTCTCCAGAGACGCTGCCGGACCCCCCAAGTTACTCCATCACTTTGTGTCCTTTATTCATCTTTTTTAACTCTTTATTTTGTGTAAATGGACTTTTGCAACTTGCAGGATGTCGGGCTTCCAGTACATGTACATAGTTCAATCACTTTCATGATTGATTTGGAAGAACAGATGTCACTCACTGTAGAAAGGCTTTCAGGTTGGGTTTCGTTGTCACTAGTTTGAAATTCCACTTATTAGTTGCAATTCAATCGCAAACAGATTAAGGAAAAGAGAGAATGTTTAACTGAATACTTCATTTGTTCAAACAGTAGAAACAAAAAAGTGCAGATGCAAAGATAGACAGACACAAAGTGCTGGAGTAATTCGGCGGGTCATGCAGCATCGTTGAAGAAAAAAGATTGGTGACATTTTAGGTCGGGACCTTTCTTCAGATTCCTTCAGCATAACAGTCTGGTTCCCAACCCAACACATCACCCATCCTCTTATTCCAAACATGCTTCCTGATCCTTCTGAAATGTCACTCATTCCTTCTCTCATGAGATGCTGCCGGTCCCGCTGAGTTACTCCAACATTTTGTGTCTATCTTCTGTTTATACCAACATCTGTAGTTCCATCCTACCTGTAGTAGCTGACCCACTGAGTCACTTCACATTGTTCAGATATCTGACATAGACTTTAGACTTTAGAGATACAGCGCACATGCAGGCCCTTCAACCTACTGAGTCCGTACTGACCAACGGAACCCCTATACACTAGCACTATCCTACACACTAGGAACAATTTACAATTTTACCAAAGCCAATTAATCCACAAACCTGTACGTCTTTGGAGTGTGGGAGGAAACCGGAGCACCCGGAGCAAACCCAACTGGTCACAGGGAGAATGTATCATCTCCGTACAGACAGCACCCATAGTCAGGATCTCTGGCGCTGTGAGGCAGCAACTCTACCGCTGCGCAACTCTGCCGTCCCTCTATCTTCATGAGGTTAGGCAATAGCTATTTTTAATAAAAGTTGGACAATTTCTGTAGTTACCTCTACAATGAACGATCATTTGAATTCCTAGTTGGCACCAAAGAAACTGGAAATTAAACTGGGACTTCATTTCAATATTTTTCAGAGTATTTGGAAGTGGTTAATTATTCTTTGGAAAGTTATAGTACTTCATGCCCTCTACTCGTGAAGGATGCCTCTGATACGCTTGTCGAATTGTTGCCAAATACTAACACGTACAGCCAGATCACACTAGATTTTCAGTAAGTATGGCCAATTTTAAATACACATAACTGAAACATATTGTATGAGATTATTTCAACCTCATTAAAACTGATTGTGGAATTAACGTACAAACTCTTGGGCAGATTACATTGATGTTTTCTGTGGGGGAAATATCAAACTACTAAACCAATAGCAAAACACTGTGGATGGTGGAAACGTAAAATAAAATGAAAAATGTTGGATGTACGCAGCAGCTCAGGCAGTTTTAGCCCTGAGACATTAACCCTGTTTGTCCACACTCATCACCCCTCATCCTCCTGTGCTCCAAGGAAGAGTCCCAGCCTACTCAACCTTTTGCTCAGACCCTCTATTCCCGGCAGCATCCTCGTAAACATTCTCTGTACCCTAATTCTAATTTTGATTTCTAATATAGTTTGATTTTGAATGTACATATAAGAGCCCTGTAATGTGTTGAACTGGGTATAAATTGAGTTTGCAAACTTTTTTGGTATCTCCATCAATTTGAGGTGAGTTCTGCCAAAGAAAAAATGCATTTGAAACTTTTAAACCAGGATTAACCAGTGAGCTTTTCTGCTGTCTGTTCAGCAATTGTGGACTTCAGTCAATGTCATTTCCCAGAGACCAACATTTGGGAGAAAAGCTTTATCACCTTCTACATACAGTACATAATCTTAATATTGTACCGCTGTGCATCCCCTCATGTGCGAGTAGATCTAAACTGACATTGAAGCAAAGAAGGAACCATAAGGACAATGACAACAAGGGGGCCACAAGGAGACACAGGGAACTGGTATCTATGTTTTGAGATCTGCTTGACCCTGAATGAAGCAATTTGAACATTTTGTGCCTTTCCACAAGATTGCTGCTTACCTGTGAGGTTCCTATTGCTGCATGCAAGATCTTTGCAAATTCGTTTACTCTTAAGGGAATCCTACTTTCTAATATTTATACATATGATACATAGACAAATCAATGAAAGTATTCATTGCAGTGCCTTTCATTTACCTTAATATTACTGGATTGCCAAGGAAGAAGCTCTGCCTCATCAAATACCAGAAAACCATCAATGCCAATTACTGTATACTGTACAATACCAATCACGGTGGGTGCAGTGGTACAGTTGCTTAAAACGGCAGTGACCCAGGTTCGATCCTGACTTTGGGCGCTGTCTGTACGGAGCTTGTACATTCTCCCCTTGACCACATGGGGTTTTTTTCGGGTGCTCCGGTTTCCTCCCACACTCCAAAGACATACAGGTTTATAGGTTAATTGGCTTCACTAAAGATTGTAAATTGTCCCTGGTGTGTAGGATAGTGTAGGGGGATTGCTGATCGGCATGGTCTCCTGTCTCCGCACTGTATCTCGAAACTAAACTAAAAAAGTAAGTCTAAGGATAATCAAATGCATTTCAGATTATTAAACTCAGAGACATACACACATGAATTTTTGTGTTAATCCATTTGAGGGCAGCATTTTGTCATTAAAATATCCAACATGAGGGACTTCCGGTGGCGCCATGTTCTAGGGGAGAACAGCGCCAGATCAGCTCCGTAAAAATCTGTAAAAAAAACGGGGCTAAAGGAGGGTGCTAACGCTACTTACCGCAGGAGATCGATTAAAAACGGCTCCGGTGCGATTGAAGGCTGCGTGACGTCATCAGGCGCGCGACTTCGGTAAGAAATTTAAAATGCAGCACTCCTCCCCTCCCCCGAAGAAAACGGGCCTAAGAAGAGAGGCTGGCACCACCAAAGCCTCGGGCTCGAGTCTGACTGCCTCCCAGGAAGAGATCTCACAGAGAAAAGTGGAAATGGAAGAGTTTAAAAATTCCATGATAGGTGAGATGAAGAAACTGGTGAAAGAAATAAAAGATCTGAAGAAGGAATATAAAGATGAATTTAAAGACATGAAGAAAGAATATAAAGATGAAATAAAAAATTTAAAAGCGGAGATTCTGGTGTCTCAGGAGAGAATTAAAGTGGAATTAACAAAAGAAGTTACCGAGACGGTAAAGATTATGATGAGCGAATGGAAAAGTAAGACGGAGGCTGAATTTCAAAACCGATTCTCTGAGATAAACGCCAAGGTTGCTGGGTTGGAACAAATGCTGAATGATAAGATAGATCCTATTGAGGGCAGCATTTTGTCATTAAAATATCCAACATGATCTCAATTAAATCACATTTCTCATCTGTCTGACTGGAACTCAGTGCAAATGCCTTATACTGAGCAGAATTTGTTTGGTGTCTCCAAGAGGGTTTCTTGAAACGGGATGAAGATCATCCAATTCGAGGAGGGACCAAACTGAACCTTGTATTGGGAAACAATCCTGGCCAAGTGATCGATTGATGTTTCACTGGAAGATAATTTATGGGAACAGTGATCGCAACTCCATATGTTTTAATTTAGAAACAAGGAACTGCAGATGTTTGTTTACAAAAAAAATGAGGCTCACTGTGCTGGAGTGACTCACCGAGTCAGGCAGGATCCCTGGAGAACATGGACAGGTGATGCCTTGGGTTGGGACCTTTCCTCATGACTGATTGCAGGGCAGTGAGGAGGAAGACAGCTAGAAGAGAGGAGGGGCGGGACAAAGCATGGCAGGTAATAGGTGAGCAGAGGTGAGGGGCAGATGATTGGACGAAGACCAGAGAGACAAACAAAATTGTGGGACAAAGGATTAAACGGTCACGAATTGTGAAGCCAGAGGAAAGGATGTAGGTTGAGGAGGGGGTGGGGCGAGGGGGGGGGGAGGGGGATAGGTGTGAGTCCAGTTGATGCACGGGAGGGGGGAGGGGGGAGTATAGGAGGGGTGAACTATGGTTGTACTAAGGACCTTGGGCTTTTTGCACGTATTTGAGTTTTTAATTTATTATTTTTTTCTGTTCATTATCTTATCTATGAGTACAGTCTTTTAGACTTGTTATGCTGCTGCAAATAAGAAATTCATTGTATTGTTGTCAGTACATATGGCAATTATGCACTCTTGACTCTTATACCCCCATGGACGGAGTGGTGTTATTCATCATAGGATGCTTGCAGCTGGAGCCTTAACTAGCCCCAATACTATCAAACTATTCCTATTTTACTTTGGAGTCACGTGAGTGACTACGTGAAGAAGGTCGTCAGTCCGCTTAACGCGTCATTACGTTGATCTGCTCTACCTGAACGAGCCAACTGGCGGCAGCTCCGCTCTGTCCAGCGGTAAGTTCAACCCGACGGTAAGTTACCTTTTTTCCAGGTTTCTTCTCATTTCATTTTTGCAGGACTCTCTGTTCAGAGACGTACCTGCACGACTGGGGCGAGGTCCAGACGGGCCGCGGAACCGGTCATGGACCGTGGGGAATCCCGGTCTCGGCCACGGATACCGGGACCGAGGGGAAACCGGCTACAGAGACTGCCGAAGTGCGGGTAGCCGGTGGCCGTCGGGCTCGCCACCCCCCCCCCCCATAAAGTCACTGACATCGCAGTCAGTGCTTTCCAGACCGGCTGTGGCTCCCCGGAAGGGGGTTAAACTACCACACGCCGGCAGTGTCTGCAAGCCAGGCCTGGAGGGTCCCATCACCCGACTACAGGGGACGTCTGCTTCCAGGCCGGCTGTGGTTCCCAGGAAGGGGTTAAAACGAACCACAGGCCGGCAAAGTCTAGGAATATATCCAGACTAGGCCAGCTATATCCAGACCGCTGTGGTTCCCCACGTAGGGGGTAAACCTACAGCAGTGGGGCAGGCCTGGGGAAGTCAGGCCAGGTGGGACTCCACCAACATATAGCGGTCAGTCGCTTCCAGACCGCTGTGGGTCCCCAGAAAGGGGGTAAAACCAAAGGTAAGACGGTCAGGCCTGTGGACTACGGGAGTCAGGCCAGGAGGGTTCCTGATGGACAGGATCCCCTCCTACATGGGTAACGTTTTCAAATGTTCAAACCCACAAGGAGCGCCTGATGGAGAGCTGCTCCACAATGATATACTCCAAAGAAGGGAGTTATCAGCCCGGGTATTATGGAGAACCCGCAGGTCGTGGCACCTGTTTCAGGGCTGCACAATGTCTCCCTCTCTGAGGAAGGGAACATTCAGGGTCAGTTTCAGTCTGACCCAGAGCAAAAATCTGACATAGGGCCGCTGGAGAGGCCATGTCAGCGCAGGTGCCTCAGGGGCCTACGGCAGCACCTGTTTTCAGGGCTGCCTACGAATCTCCCTCTCTGTGGAGGGGATTGCGAGTGGTCAGTATGGAACTGACTTCAAATTCTAAGTATGTCCGTGGAACATACTGGAGCACATGCATATGGCTTCAAGAGATACTCGCAAATGCTACAAGTGCCGGCAATGAACAGCACTACCCGGGTGACATTGGAGAGCATGAAATCCAAGAAATGAAACCAGCCACCGAATCCTCTCTTCAGGTAAGACTTTTCCCACAGGTAAGACCAGGATGTGGAAGCAAAAGCTGTCGGACTAATCAAGGTACTGATGACGAGCAGAGCTTCATCGGTAGGCGACGACACACCCCGCGCTTCCATCGGGGGCAGCGGTTCACTGAAGCCAGTGGCAGCTTGAAAGCTGGGCACAGAAATATGGCCAACGTTGTCTTTCGAGGCAGGCTCAGAATAATGGCCAGAGCCGTCTTACGAGGCAGGCTCAATACGATTAGATTTTTCAGACCAAAGCCTAATAGCTTAACATACGACCACCGGTAGCCATGGAGGTAGGTGGGTCTTGTTCTCCCAAAACATGGGTTTGTGGACCATTTCCATGTTGTTAATATTTACACTTGTGTTTTTCTACAAGTGACCATGCTTGCGTGAGATTTAGATCTGTGAGATGTAGTTTTGTGCTCACAATCACTACTCAGAGACTAAATCATGGGAACAAGAAATGCTTTATTGCAAGTCTGCAGAATTGGGTGCCTCTCCAAATTGAGACACCCTGAGCAAAGGAAGAACGTCTATTTTTATACAATTCAGTATACAGTCTTTATTGATCGGATGCCTCCCCTTCTGACCCTTTCCAATCAGGGTACTAAGGTTCACAATCTTCCAACCCTCCCCTCCGTGCGTCATCAATCATTCACTCTTCTACAACATCATATATCGCATGTACATTTAAATTAGGTTCTTTGTCATGAGGGGCGTAAAGTTAATATTCATTTATTTCATTAAGCATGCTCAGTCGCTTTTGCCCTAACCTACTTAATTGCCTTTGACCTAAAAACTAGCTTCTGTGTTGTCAGCTACATTCCTTACCTCATCTTGTTATTCTACATTGTTATCAACAGCTCTGAAGGACAGTAACAGTTTGTTCGAATCACAAGGTTGGTGATTCCAACTACTCGGCCCATCACAAGGTCGGTGGCTACAACCACTCGGCCCCTCATCATGATGGTGGTTTAATCATCTTATCCCTCACAGATGTGATGATAACATGTGATTACTTTATACTGCACAACATACAGGTTCCAAGCAGGCTTGGAATTGGGGCCGGAGTTGTCTTTCGAGACAGGTCCAGTATAATGGGCTGGATTGCCTTTCAGGATAGGGTATCAACTACCTATAACGCTAGGTGCATCCTATAGGTTAAAGGTTATTGTGTGAATATGCATAATCTGCATGCTCAACTCCAAGTTGATACACTATGGTGGTGGCATATGTTAGTCACATGGGTGCAATAAAGTTAAACTATCCCATGATATTTACCTAACCTCGTTTGAGGCTATTGTGTCATTAAGTGAAATCAATGACAACACAGAATGGATGTTGGATGACTAAGTGTTTAATGTCGTCATGACTCAATAGAACACCGAATATCGATATGTTTACATCCAGGCTCATTTTCCAGTTGTAAATACATGGCATATAGTGGTGAGAATACACTATCGCCACACTGGGGAGGAATGTTTTTCTTGCATGTCTTTCCTCCATACTGCCACTTCAGTCGGGTCTTGCAATAAATCCAGCAAGACACCACTTCAGGCGTTCAAACTGGCATACGCAGCCACGGGTTCCCGCTAATGTTGGGAATTATATAAAACCTTATATGGTCATTCTAAACATAACACTTGCTGGTTCTGCCAGTGACATGGGGAAATAGCCACTGCAAGAAAATCAATTAATTGACTTGCAGACTCTGAGACGACTATGCCTATGGCTCGGGTTGCCTGACTGATCCATGTAGTGCACACTGCAGAGTGCAGGGGAGACACCAAAAGGCAGTACATTCCACTTCAGCAGATGGGAACCGTTTTTTTGTTCTAATATACATGTTACATACAGCACAGCACGGATACTGATGTCTTACAGTTCATTTTCAAATGGGTCCATGACAATAATTAAGGAAAGTGCCATTCACTATGCCTACGTGCTTTCTCATCATATTTGCTGCAGCAGTGGGACCCACACTGTCGGGCCTCACGCTCCGATCTCCAGAATATGAGGATATCTTTAATACAAGTTCTCCCAGGCCTGGTACCATGGAAGTATGGGACATAGACGTAATGTTAACATTACTTCACTTGCGGGCACCAGCTGCATCCTAAGTTTTAGCCGGCTCTGTAAGGTTCTTATCCTCATGGCACTGACCTCAGTGGAACGGGTCCAGTCACAACATACATTGCGACTGGACAGGGTGATACATCTGCTAATATATAACATTTTATGTTTTTGATTTAATTAACCAGAACTAACCAGGGGCTTAGGTCTCAAACAAGTTTGATGGCATACCCTATGGTCCTTTGGTAATGTGTGGTCACTCCTTTACACAATACGTCTCGGTTGCCTAAAGCCTCTAAGGCTCCTCACTAGCAATGTTTGTTAGTTACTAAAAAAACAAAAAAACTTAATATTAGTATTAGTTCAACCATCTCCAGGTGGTAAAACCGTGGTTTTGGCTAATGTATGAGTTGATACTAATATTTACCGCACTCACTCCACCAGGGCTGCAACTACATCAGCCCCAAGGGTAATGTACGTTCCACAGGACCACAGACTAGCAGCCGCAGGATGGTCAAATGAACATACGTTACCAACATTTTAAATAACCCATTGTCAAACCGGGGGTATTTGCCAACTCCATTTAAGACTCTGTTTTATTGTTTCCCCCTTGATGAAAGGGGTCACTATTATTTTCATTTGATGATTAAAGCATCAGCATTTTAACAAATTAAGTCATGTCTGAATGCATTAATCTTTTTCACTCATCCATGGTCACTACATGCAGTGTGTAACGCAATAATTTGTTTCCGGCATGAAATCACAGTACTTTGAAATCTTCACACAGTCACTCACGTGACTACAAAGTAAAATAGTAAGATTAAACGAGAACTTACCAATTTGAAGTTTGATCTTGATTTTATGAGGAGTTACGATGAGCGTTTACGTGCCCACCGCTCCCAACCCTCATATTATTAAGGTCATCTGGTAGTTCTACTCTTCTCTAATCTTACTATGTTCAGTTCAACTACTGTTATCTGTGATTTCACACCACTGCTTTGAAGAATGTGCTAAGCGGACTGACGGCCTTCTTCATGTAAACGCTCATCATAACTCCTCATAAAATAAAGATCAAACTTCAAACTGGTAAGTTCTCATTTAATCTTACTATTTAGCCTCAGCAAAAGAACCTCACTCTTAATCCAAGGTTCTTTCCTACTATTGTGAAAGGGTCATTTATCGTCATTTCTCTCCCTCTCTCCCACTTCCCTCATCCTTCCTTTTAGCCAGGAAAATAAATCCCCCCCCCGTGACTAATCTGTAGCCTTTAAAACTTTAAACATCTCTGCAATTCCCCTCAAGCTAAATTTGTTATTCTAGCTCATGTTTTTTTTTCGAATGCTGATGAAACAGTATTTGGAACTTTTATTTGGATAAGTTGTTTCCCGCACATCTTAAACATTTCCTAAGACACATCAAATAAATGTAAATTATCCCTTCTCCACCCAAAGTCAGTTCAGAGTTTTGCTTGATAAAGTGGGTTGTTCAGTCCAAATATCATGAATTTGCATGCACCACCATAAGTGATACATGCAAATTCTACAATCCATTCTATGAAATACTAAAAGGAAAAGTGTAGGAAGGAACTGCAGATGCTGGTTTACACCGAAGATAGACACAAAATGCTGGAGTAACTCAGCAGGACAGGCAGCATCGCTGAAGAACGGTCTCGACCCAAAACGTCACCCGTTCCTTCTCTCCAGAGATGCTGCATACTCCGCTGAGTTACTTAAAGGAAAAGTTTGGGTTAAACTCAATGGAGACTGAAGCTCTCAAACCAATTACAAATTGGAAAGGCATTTCACCAGCAGCTTGGCAGACTTACTGTGCATGGTGCTGAATAATTAATCAACTTGTTGAGGAATGTGCTCCTGTGAAAGATAATGAAATTGAGCTCATTAGTGCAAAATACAAGGCTGAAAGATTTGCGACATTCTTTAGTAAAAAGTGATCTCATCCTGAGGTTTGTGTGATGCAACACTTACTCTGACTGTAATTATTTTATCAACAATGTCTCTCCTTTATCCACATGAATAAAGAGGGATTCTAAACGGAGTGTTTATGTCAAACCCGCATTGTAGCTCTACTGTAATGAGAATTTAAGTTGGACTGATAGTTACAATTTTCTGTGTTGTTTTGAAGCTTTTTTTCTGGTTGCCTCTTGCCCAAGGTAGTTATATTTCATTTACACCATTTTATAAACATATTCTGGATTTAGGGCATTGTTATCTGTGTTTTTGGATGATGTATTTACTTTGTATAAGTGTTCATGAAATGTCCTTTTAAGTGTGTATGTAGGCAAGGTTCAGTAATATGTTTTAATGAATATTGGAATATATGTCATAGAAAGGTAAAGAGACATTTAACATGCAAAAGATTGAGCAATGTTCTCCCATGCATTTAAACATGAAACATTGCAATGCCGTTTGTTTAGATACAGTTATGTATACCCTAAGCCTTTTTTTCAGATTTTTTTTTTTGAATCACAAACTATTCACCATCACCATTTCAGGTTATGTGAACCACTTGAAATAAAATCCAAAATGGATTCTGCATATTTATTGGAGACTCTAGCTGGGAATTTCATGGATGTGGTCCAATATAATAAGGACAACAGAGTGTTTGAGGTAAGCACTGAAACAAATAGGAAGTACTTGTCTGAAGACTGACACAAACTGTTGGAGTAACTCAGCGAGTCAGGCAGCATCTCTGGAGAAAAAGGATAGTTTACGTTTCAGGTCGGATCTTCTTTGGTAAAAACCAGCATCTGTGGTTTGATGTTTCAGCTTTTGTTTGAACTGGCTGTACATTGAGGTGGTTTTGAAGTACCTATGGATGTGTCTGTACCAGTCAGAAGCCCCTGCTCTGCCTTGCTCCAGATAAATGGCTTGTTTCACGTAAATGTTGGTCTTGATTTTCATATTTTATTTTTATATATTAGAGATACAGTGCGGAAACATGCCCTTCGGCCCATCAGGACTGCACCGATCGACGATCCCCATACACTTGCACTATCCTACTCATTAGGGACAATTTTACAATTGTTTTTTTACTTAAGCCAATTAACCTGCAAACCTGTATGTTTTTAGAGTTTGGGAGGAAACTGCCAGATTTAGTGCATCCATTTAAATTCATTAGAATTTCCAGGCCACAATAAAAAAACCTCTTTTCTATTTTTATCTCTTTGAAATCTCTTTATATAATGACTTTACTTAAGACATTTTAGATTTTAGACATAAAGTGCGACACACACTTCGGCCCACCAAGTCCATGCTGCCCATGGCTCACTCATAAATTAGTTCCATCCGACACACTAGGGGCAATTGTTCCAGAAACCAATTAACTGACAAACCCACACGTGTTTGGAATGTGGGAGGAAACCGGAGCACCCAGAGATAACGCACGCGGTCACGGGGAGAAAGTGCAAACTCCGTACAGACGGCACCCATAGTCAGGATCAAACCCGGGTCTCTGACGCTGTAAGGCAGTAGCTCTACTGCTGAACCACCCATACTGCCCTATTTTGATGCATTCAAATTTTCAGGCCACAATAAAAGACCTTTGTTTTAATTTTGTAACTCCTTGAAATCTCTTTATTAAATGACTGTTTGTGGATATCCCAGCTTTCATATTCTGATAGAAGATAATGGGTGGTGGGAGGATTAATTGATAAGTAATTATGTTCTTTCAATGTATTTTTCTCACATTTTCCTTTCTCATATTCCTCTGCAATATTTTAACCGTATGTTTTGTTAAAAGGACCCAAAAGGTACCAACATCACAGTTGAGGTGCTCTGTACTGTAATGGAGAACTCATCACTGGGCATACCTTACAAGAGATATGCCAAAGTCTCGCAGCTCCTACTGGATACGTATGAAGAAAAATGTCTGGATGCAAGTTACAGCAAGTTCTTATCTGACATGTTGAACACATCTTGGTCTGCTCCAGCAGCAGATGGAAGTAGGAAAGCAATCAGTATTTTAGTTTAAGAAGGAACTGCAGATGCTGGAAAATCGAAGATAGTTAAAAGTGCTGGAGAAACTCAGCGGGTGAGGCAGTTTCATAGATGCTGCCTCACCCGCTGAGTTTCTCCAGCACTTTTGTCTACCTAGTATTTTAGTTTAGTTTAGAGATACAGCGCGGAAACAGGCCCTTCGGTCCACCGGACCCCTGCCAACCAGCGATCCCCGTACACTAACACAGTCCTACGCACACTAGGGACAATTTTTTTGTACAATTATACCAAGTGAATTCGCCTACAAACCTGTAAGTCTTTGGAGTGTGGGAGGAAACCGGAGCACCCGGAGAAAATCCACTCAGTCATGGGGAGAATGTACAAACTCCGTACAGACAGCGCCCATAGTCAGGATCGAACCCAGGTCTCTGACTCTGTAAGGCAGCAAATCTACCGCTGCGTCGCAGTGCTGTCCAAATAAAAAAAACACTATCTCATGTATCGTGGAATTTAAAATTAGTGGAGGATTGGAATAGTTTTACACTTCATTGAAAAAGTTATGGGTGCTTAATCTAGATCTCACTGCACCAGGATTTAACACCGATAATTTTCCAGTAGCACAATCCTGACAATTCCATTCTCTCACTCTATGTCCATGGTTAGCTTGCTTTCTTGGTGAATCTGATGTTTATTTTGGACACAGAATGGCAGAAAAAGCAAAATACCTTGTGGGGTTTTTTTTGTAAAAGTTGAATTTATTTATGGATTTATAAACAAACCATTCCTGTTGGCCTAGAGGATTTCATGAAGGTCTGGGTTTAATATTAATATTTATTATTAATGTGGGAGTCCAAGTTTATGAATTGATCAAGAGTGCTACTACGGTAAGGTTTTCTGAGTGAATAGGCTGAGAAGGAGTGTTACTGAAGGCACATGCTCAAAACCAGACCACTCTGCATTCCTATGAAGGAAGGAAATGCAAATGCTGGTTTATACCGAAGATGGACACAAAAAGCTGGAATAACTCAGCGGGACAGGCAGCATCTCTGGAGAGATGGAATGGGCAACGTTTCGGGTAAAGACCCTTCTTCTTCTTTGACCTGAAACGTCACCCATTCCTTCGCTTCAGAAATGCTGCCTGTCCCACTGAGTTACTCCAGCATTTTGTGTCTATCTTCGGTTTAAGCCAGCGTCTGTAGCTCCTTCCCACAATACTTAAACCAGCCTTACAATTTGCACGCTATGAATGATATCAATGTTTCAGTTGCATGGGTGCGTGTGAGCCACAGCCAGCAACCTTGTACTCAAAATGTCTCATTCTCATGTTAAAATGTTACTATTTAAAAACAATCTTAAATGATTATGAAAATGGAAGCTAAGAATGGTCCAACAGGTGCCTCCCACATTTAAAATGTTCTCCTCCCCTAATTTTCCTTTTTTTTGATCGGAAGTCACCATATGATGCCTGGTTTCAGTTCCCTGACCACTGGATGGCAGAGTTTAGTTTAGTCAATAGACAATAGGTGCAGGAGTAGGCCATTCGGCCCTTCGAGCCAGCACCTCCATTCAATATGATCATGGCTGATCATCCCCAATCAGTAACCCGTTCCTGCCTTCTCGCCATATCCCCTGACTCCGCTATCTTTAAGAGCCCTATCTAGCTCTCCCTTGAAAGTATCCAGAGAACCGGCTTCCACCGCCCTCTGAGGCAGAGAATTCCATAGTTTTAAGCCCCTGTCCCACTTTGCGAGATAATTCAAGAGTTCTCCCGAGTTTAAAAAAAAATCAGACGCGTGGTAAGTACGCAGAGTGTACTTATCGGGAACGTCGGAGCTCGGGACGTCTCTTAGCGGCTCGTAACGCTAACGTCAGGTACCGGGGAAACGCGGTAAATTCGTGAAGATTTTTCAACCTTGTGAAAAATTTCCACAAGAGCCCCGAGTACCCACGAAAAACCATTACCGCAATTCTTCGAGTTCGAAGCAGGGGAAACTCGGGAGAACTCTTGAATTACCTCGTACAACGGGACAGGGGCTTTAGGATTTTAGCTTGTAACAATCCATAAGTACTATATTGATCTATAGTTTTATCATGCCCATTGAAAATTCTAATATTGTTGCTGGTTGTCATATTTATTGGTTCAGAATCGACCACCAATTGAACCTGGGGGATAATTTTAGTTTAGTTTAGAGATGCTGTGTGGAAAAAGGCCATAGTGGCACACACTAGGGACAATTTATAATTTTACAATTGTATTAAGCCAAATAACCTACAAACCTGTACGTTTTTTGGATTGTGGGAGGAAAACGCACATGGTCATGGAGAGAACGTACAAATTCCGTACAGATGCACCCATAGTTGGGATCGAACCCGGCTCTCAGGCGTCTTCATACATAGTTTGTGTAGGCCACCTGTTCAGCCTTTGTACATACCAATCAAGCTTGACAACGTCCAGATATCTGAGGAAGGGTGTGTTGGCTCTGGAGAAGGTTCAGAGGAGGTTTACAAGAATGATCCCAGGAATGAGTAGGTTAACCCACGATGAGTGTTTGTCAGCATTGAGCCTGTACTTACTAGAGTTTAGAAGAATGAGGGGGGACCTCATTGAAACATACAGAATAGTGAAAGGTTTGGATAGAGTGGATGTGGAGAGGATGTTTCCACTAGTGGCAGAGTCTAGGACTAGAGGTCAGAGCCTCAGAATTAATAGATGCTCTTTTAGGAAGGAGATGAGGAGACATTTCTTTAGTCAGATGGTGGTGAATCTGTGGAATTCTTTGCCACAGAAGACTGGAGGCAAAGTCAGTGGATATTTTTAAGGCAGAGATAGATAATTCTTGATTAGTACAGGTGTCAGAGGTTATGGGGAGAAGGCAGGGGAGTGGGGTTAGGAAGGGGAGATAGATCAGACATGATTGAATGGTGGAGTAGACTTGATGGAACAAATGGCCTAATTCTACTCCTGTTCCTTAAGACCTGATAAAAATGTTGGCAAACGTGCGTTTTGAAAGTGGCTTCACTGAATTCTGGTCAGAAGCAGGAAACAATTTCTTCCTCATCTTGCTACCTGGCAGGTAATGAGATGAGTTGTGGCATGGTAATTCATATTCTGACCAGCCCACTGTCTGATAAACAAACTCATGGTAGATGGTTCAGTGCAAATTGATCTTCTGCCTTTACCAACTTAGCCGCAAGGTATTTTTCTATGTTTATGCACTTAGTTACAATGTATTTTTTTTTTTAATTAAATTTTTTTATTAGTTAGAAACAATTACATAATAAAAAAAAGGTAAGTTGCAATGTATTTTTACATGTTTTTACACTTCAATGGAATTTTTCACTCATTCCAGGCAGACAATGGGCTTATCAGTCATGTACAGAGTTTGGTTATTATCAATCAACAGAATCACTCCGCCAGCCCTTTACTGGCTTTCCCCTCAGGTAAGCTGAATTGCTGTTGTTTGTCTTTCTATTCATTATTTATCTTTTAATTGTAGTTTCTCAGTAAGCTCACATTTAAATGCATTTTTTAAAATTCAAGCGTATTTTGTTCATAAGAATAGTAAGATTAAACAAGAACTTACCAGTTTGAAGTTTGATCTTTATTTTATGAGGAGTTACAATGAGGGATTACGTGAAGACCCCGCCAGCACGCATGCGCGACATTCTTCAAAGCAGTGGTGTGAAATCACAGACAGTCACAATGACTAATATAGTAAGATAAGAGAGAACTTTCATACCAGGTGATCTTTATAGTAGAGGGTTGGGAGCGGAGGGCACGTAATCCCTCATCGTAACTCCTCATAAAATAAAGATCAAACTTCAAACTGGTAAGTTCTCGTTTAATCTTACTATTTTATTTTGGTAGTCACGTGAGTGACTACGTGAAGATTTCAAAACTCTGGGATTTCATGCCCTGGAAGCTCCATGCTCACACACCGCTATGCTGGGATGAGAGGATGAACGTAATTCAGACATGACACTGGCTGAAAAACAAAAATAGGTATTTATTCATACCAAAACAAAATAAATATCCCATAGGGGTAAATTATTTGACAGTACTCAAAATCCTCCCTGCATAAGTGTCAGGGGAGGCCACGGGTTTGTTGTAGAAACGGTGAAAAGTCCTTTCATTACTCCAACCCGCTGTGGCCAGGATGTGGTCCAATGGTACTTCCATCCTCCTAGCCGCTGAAGTGGATGCCGCCCTGGTGGAGTGAGATTTGAATATATTAGTGTCCACCCCCGCCGCATCCAAAACCACCCTTAACCATCTAGAAATGGTTTGCACCGTGACTTTATGATGGGGCTTCTTGTGGCTCATAAGCAAAGCTGTCTCCGTGCCCCTGAGATTTTTGGTGACTGTGATATATTGTGAAATTAACGTGACGATGCAGAGTCGAGTATCTGCTGGATATGCCAGAAATTCCAAGGTATGACCAGACGCTCCGGGTCGATCTTGTTTCAACAGTCCCTGCACATGAAAAGTGATTTTATCATTGGTGATAGTCATGGCATCCAGATTAAGTTTGTGCAGAGACTGGACCCGTTGTGCCGTGATAAGTGCTATAATCATTACCATTTTGTATGTGAGCTTTGCCAAAGTGAGTCCCGTGTTAGGTGTCCATCCTCGCAGCATTGTTAGGACTGTGCTGATATCCCACGTATGGTTACATCTGGGCCTAGGGGGATTGGAATTGAATATTCCTCTCATTAGTTTGGACACTAATGGATGTGATCCAATTCCCAATTGGTCACTCCCCTGGCCCAAGTAGGATGATAGTGCACTCCTGGCACTGTTTATGGCACTGTAGCTCAGTCCCTCATCAAAGTGTAGGGTAGCCAAGAATTCCAGCACTTCTGTAATGGTAGCGGATTCATATGTAGTGTTGGTAGTAGCGCAGAATCCTTCCCATTTCTTGATGTAGGTGAGGTACTACTTCCTGGTGGACTCCCTGCATGCCGCCGAGATGGTGTCTATCGTTCTGCTGGTGAGTCCGAATCCGCGAAGAGGCCGTTTTAAAATCTGCAAATTAACAGGTCCATGCGGTCATAACATGGGTGATGTTCTCCTGTGACAGGATGAATGAGCAGGCTAGGTCGTTTATTGACCCGAATGCAAGGTTCTGTGGCCATCTTCTGTACCGCTGGGAACCATGGTTGGGTAGGCCAGTCGGGCACCACCAAAATACCCGATGCGGAATCTTGTTTTATTTTCTGCAAGACCCGACTGATGAGGCAGAAAGGGGGGAATGCATAGCAGAACAAATCCCCCCAATGTAGCGTGAAAGCGTCCATCGCTACTGCCCCAGGGTCTGGTTCCCAAGCAACATATGTTGGTAGTTGGTGATTTAATCTGGACGTGAAGAGGTCGATATCTGGTGTCCCATAACGTTCTACAATATCTGTGAACACTTTTCGATCCAACATCCATTCTATGTTGTCGTTAAATTTGCGTGACCTGGTGTCTGCCACTGTGTTTAGCTTGCCTGGGAGGTAAGTGGCTGAGATCCAAATTTCCCTTTGCAGACACCAGAGCCAGATATTGTTGGCCAATTCATCACACGATATCGACTTTATTCCGCCCATGTGGTTAATATAGGCCACCACCGTGGTGTTGTCAATTTGTATCCTAACATGAACTTTGTGCATGTTTGTGCAGTATGCCCTGAGGCCGTGAAATGCTGCCAGCATTTCTGAATAGTTAATTCCCAAATTTTTGAATAGGGTTAACTCTTGTGCACTCCATCTACCTCCACAACTAGAGGTAGTATTAGTAGCTCCCCAACCTTTGGCACTGGCATCCGTTTGTAAGGTGATCGAGGGATTGATGATAGTGATGGGTTTGGAACAATATTGGGCATTAGCCATCCACCAATTTAATTCGGCTTTTGCCTTTTCTGGTATTTTCATAGGCCTATCGAAATGGCCTGCATGACTTTTGAGAGCTATAATTTTGGCTCTTTGTAAGTTTTGATAATGTAAAGGCCCATATTGTGCTGCGGGAAAGGCAGCCACTATCTTCCCAATCACCCTGGCCACCTGCCGAATGGATGGGTCCTTGATGCCAATAAGGCTCCTGCAAGCCTCTTATCAAGTCCTCCACCTTACTTAGTGGCAACGTGATAGACATTTGCACTGAGTCGATATTGAACCCCAAGTATTTCATGGTGGTAGAGGGTTTTAATATTGATTTATCTGGATGTATAATGAAACCCAGCTTCTGAAAGAGATGTTTCGTGGCTGTAACTGCCAATGTAGCCATTTCCAAACTTTCCCCAACAATGAGGATATCATCAAGATAGGCCATAACAGTATGATTCTGTTTCCTTAAGTAGGCCAAGGCTGGTTTTAATATCTTGGTAAACAATCTGGGTGCTGATGATAACCCATTAGGCAAGGCTTTGTATTGCCATAATTGTCCCATCCAGATAAATTTTAAATATTTCCTATGATCCTTGTGTATTGGTACTGAATAGTATGCATCTTTGAGGTCAATGCATGCCATGTAGTACCCATAATCTATTAACTGTATAGCAGTGTCAAAGGTGTCCATTTTAAAATGAACATACTGAACAGAAGTATTCAGTTCGGTCAAATCTATGATAATGCGGCAACCGCCGTCTTTTTTGTTTTTGGTGAATATATTAGACACGAACTCCTGTGGTTCTTTGGTGGCCTTCTCAATTACCCCTTTTTCAATTAATCTGTATAGTTCAGCATGCCCTGCTACCCTCTCTTTTTGAGAGAGTATGAATTTTCGGCTAGGTGAATGCTGGACCGGGGTAGGGAGTTCGTGAATAAATTCAATTTTGTAGCCCTGAATACTCCTGAGTATGAAAGGATCAGAGGTAAAAGTGCGCCAATTTTCATAAAACATGTGCAACTGGCCCCCTACATAAAGTGAATTTAGGCAAGATGTGTTTCTGGGGGAACCAGACCCACCTACCTCCATGGTTATTGCCGGTGTTGCGGTTTCTGTCCTTGTTTTCTTTGTTGATTCATCGTGTTGTAGGAGTGGCGCATCTTCCAAGATGGCCGGGCTGGGCCATGGCCTAAAAAAGACCGCTGTGCAGGTTGGCCGGCCTTCGAGCTTTCACCACCGGCAGGTCTCTGATGGTATCTCTGTCCGGTGGGTGCGTAGGGGTGCTGTCTTTGTGGGTAATGAGGTTTGGTAGGCCCGGGAACCTTGATCAGGCCCAAGGCCTTGGCCTCCTCATCAAGATCTTTTACTTGCTTGGGAAGGTTTTCCCCGAACAGCAAGCTTGGAGGCTGAGTCTTCCCAGGCTTACACAACCCCGCAAACTTGGGGTTAAGCGCCGGCTTTATGATGCTCTTTCTGAAATTGTTTATCTCATACTGTGTATTACACAGTAGAGCCAGGGCATCTTGCAGTTCTTCCGGCAACTCTATCTCCACTGCAGTTCTGGCCACTGCTGTGATCCCGGCGGTTAAGAGCTTTAGGATTCTTTGAAGTTTGATTTCCTGCCCTCTGCTCGAGGGGCTCATATTCCCCCAAATAGGGTTGTTCACCGCAGGGACATTAAGTGAGTTGCAGTTTTCAGGAGCCATATATTTATCAGCTGTAGAATTTATGGCCTGGTTGGTCGCCATGTAGTTAATGCTGGCTGCCAGCTTAGGGTGGATAGGTAGGCCTTTCTGTGTCGGCATTGCATGTTTATTTACCATATCCAGATATTCTTCACACACCCCTGACACAGATGGTTGTTCAGCCAGCTCTCCTTCTTCTGGGTCAGCCCAGTTCTGACCCTCAATGCTCCCCTGCGAGGAGGGTGAGACATTTGGCAGTCCTTGGTAGGAACCTGCCGTGGGCCTGCGAGGAGGCCCACTGTGACTCTGCCCCTGCATTAGCAGGTCACGTTGGAGCAATTGCTCCATCATCCGCTCCATGCGGGTTAGACGACCTCCGTCGCTATCTGCGAACGGGGTGTCCTCGGGACCGGACCCAGCTGGGTCGCCGGCCCCGTCCGACTTCCGGGTGGGTTTGCCGCCCGACCGTGGAGTACCAACGGCCCTCATGGGCGAGAAGTCGGGAGCTGCAGGTAATACCTGTAGCTCTGGAGAGGCGGTACGCTGGCTGCTCTCCATAGCAGCTGCTCTCGCCGCTGCTCTCTTGGACTTCCGTGATTCCATAATGATACTATTTTCTCGTCGACGCTCACTCTCCGGTGAGACTTACCTGGCGTAAGTTATTTAAACTTACGCTGGAGGAGCCCCGCTCCTCCCGACCGTCGCTTCCGCATGCGTACGACGATATGTCGCGCATGCGTGCTGGCGGGGTCTTCACGTAGTCACTCACGTGACTACTGAAATAAAATTGGATTTTGTTTGCAGCAAATTGTGTTCCACAAGCAATAATACATTTTTCACACTTTGTAAAGAAGTAATGTACATTAATTCACAATAGCCTTTGAGGAGTTAATTCAGCTGTGGAGCTCACAACCAGTGAAGAAAGGTCTAAAGCTCCAATGTGAGTGGTTTACTAAAGAACCTGTTACGTAATACTAACAAAACATTAAAGGAGTGAAGAGGAAGGCATTTCTCCAGGTCTGTAAAGAACCCACATTCTTCATGTTTATAAGCCATAGGAGCAGAATTAGGCCATTTGGCCCATCAAGTCTACTCCATCATTCAATCATGGCTGATCTATCTTTCCCTCTCAACCCCAGTCTCGTACCTTCTACCCATCACCCCTGACACGCATACTGATCAAGAACCTATCAATCTACACCTTCAGAAACCCAAGACCTCTATTGTTGAGACTGAGCTGCTAGGCAGAAGCCCTAGACAGCCAGTGCCTATAGTAAGGGTTCGAATGAGAATGAGGAACTGCACCCACACACAGACAAAGACTGAGCCACCAGGATGCCAGAGACTGCCAGTGCCTCCTATTGAATCAAGGATCAGCTGCAGGGAGGAGCCTGAGAAAACCACGCCTCCTCCTTTGAGACGAGGACTGAGCGAGCAGGACAAGCCCAAGATTGCCAGCCCCACCGCACATACGCCCTGATGGCGAGAGACTGTACCCCCATGCGGTCCTGGACATTCTTGTCTAAATAAAGCATATCACGTGAGTTCACCATAGTGTGAGGGGAACTTTAGCACTGGGTAGCTCACTAACCGATGCCTCTCCTTGTTGGGTTTGTATCCCTTTATACCATCCTCCACCATGGAGGAGTGGCAAACCTGTAACTTGGGCTGCTTTTGTTCTCCGAACTGTACTCACCTACTCTGCCCCATTGCCAAACAGCTTTCCCTCACCCGCATCCACCCTTCACTTCTCAGGCTTTGTCTCATCCCTACTTCTCTTTTCCAGCTTTCTAATCCACCTGCCTACAATCAGTTTGAATGAGGCTCCTAACCTAAAACATCCAGTGATCATTCCTTCCACAGATGCTGCCTGACTTGCTGATGTTCATCCAGCACTTTGTGCTTCGCCAATAGTTATATTTTAGATTTTAGATATAACAGTGTGGAAACAGGCCCTTTGGCCCACTGAGTCTGTGCTGATCAGCAATCACCCCATACACTATCACTATCCTACACACTAGGGACAATTTCCTATTTTACCAAAGCCAATTAACCTGCAAACCTGCACATCTTTGGTATATCATTGGACCAAATGATATACCAAATATATTATCACTAATATCAGGGAAAATAGTATTATAGTAAAATAGTAAACTCTAGCCCATCATGTATGCAAAATAAATGTGGTGTTTAATAATACCTCATTTTTTATCATGTGATGCAATTTCATCAAAGATAATTAATTGAAAATCCATTTCACAAGTTCAATATCAATGCCAACAGGTTTGTTTCACTTTCAGGTCTGCTCTTGCAGGTTTTACACGATCGTAATCTAAATACATATCAATATGACATATTTCATTATATAGACACAAAGTGCTGGCGTAACTCAATGGGTCAGGCAGCATCTCTGGAGAAAAAGGATCGGTGACGTTTCGGGTCGGGACCCTTCATCAGACTAAAGAAGGGTCCCAACCCGAAACATCACCCATCCTTTTTCTCGAGAGATGCTGCCTGACCCGTTGAGTTACGCCAGCAATTTGGCCTATCTTTGGTATAAACCAGCATCTGCAGTTCTTTGTTTCCACGCTATGTTTCATTTTATAGTTGCTTTGCCACACCTGAAGCATAGAATGCTTATTTACTGCACAATTAAACTGCCATTTTGAAGCCTTTGCTAATTAGAAAAGTAGGGGACACTATTTAACAATTACTTGTTTTTTTTTCTCTCTCCCTTTTTAGTTACAAACTTCAACAATGCATAGATTTATTTGGCGCTCCATTTAATCCAGTTGTACTTGCTGATGCTGTACAGCACACCAATGAAAACTATGGAGGTCATAACATTAAAGGAAATCGGATAATGTTCCCAAATGGCTCGAATGATCCCTGGCATATACTAGGCATTACCAAAGGTCATAAAGCTATTTACATTCAAGGTAATGATTCAGTTCAGTTCAGTATAGTTTATTGTCACGTGTACTGAGGTACAGTGAAAAGATTTTAGTTGTGTGCTAACCAGTCAATAACATTAAGGATATCATAAGGATATAATTGTTCTGATTTCTATCATTTTGCATTTCCTTCGGTTTCATAGTCATACAGAGGGGAAACAGACTCTTTGGCCCAACTAGCCCACGCTGACAAACATGCTCCATCTACACTAGTCCCACCTGTTTGTGTTTGGCCCATATCCTTGTAAACCTATCCATATCCAAATGTCAGTGTAATCCACATTTTTAAAAATTCATTTACTTCTGTGCTGGAAATCCCAGAAATTCAAACCATATTAAGTCAAAATCAAGTTTCCATCATCATTAAAATAGGTATAAAAATATTTTGCCCAAAGCCAGATTTGGATATAATAAATACTTTCCCTGGTGACTTTTGATTCTCTGTAGTTTAGGTATTTACTGGAATTTATAGCCTCACATCAACTCTAAATCATACTCTAAATCAAATACTTACAATACCATGTGAAAAATAATATTTTCATCTGTGTTAAGAAAGCTGCAGCAGTTATGAGTGAACTGTACAAGTATTTTGTAATGTATAAACATTATCTTCTGTTGCAGTTTCACATATGTTAGGAGAAGAATTTATAATTGTGATTATTAGATGCATTTTTGTGTAAGCTTGACGTACATATAAACGAATCAATGCAAGTTTATAGACATTGTGCGTCAAATTGCCCGAAGCACGAACCATATCCTACTCAGTAATTTAACTAATATGGGGAAGGGTTGTACTAAGGCTTTTCAGTTGGGAGGGGACACAATATGGATTTTCAAATATATTTTCCTTAAGGTTTGTTACCCTCCCTATTCTATTCATTCTTCAAATCATTATATCCCCTAATCTCTACCTGGCAATAATTTCAGGTGCCCTCTCAGGGTGTCAGGGGTTATGCGGAGAAGGCAGGAGAATGGGGTTGAGAGAGAAAGATTGATCAGCCAAGGTTGTATGTCGGAGTAGACTTGTTGAGCCGAATGGCCTAATTCTGCTCCTATCACTTATGAACATGAACAATAACAGACACATTATGCCTCCAGGGGTATATCTTTCATATATCATCTTAAAATGACACCTGCCCAGCAAGATAGTTGATCTTATTTAGAAGTTTATGTGAAGTCCTGACCAATGTTTTTTTTTAACTGAAACCTAAACTGATCATTGGACAGTTATCTAACAGCTGTTTGTGGAAGCCTGTTGTCTAAAAATGTTACTACCACATTTCCTACACAGTGTGGTGTTTCAAGGTCAGTTTATTGTCACATGTACCAATTAAGGTACAGTGAAATTCGATTTACCATCCCGCCTTACTAAAAACAAAAGCAACAAGGCACACAACTACATAAATGTCAACCTAAATATCCACCATAGCGGATTCCCACATTCCTCACTGTGATGGAAGCCAATAAAGTCTAATCTTCTTCCTCTTTATTCTCCCGCGGTCGGGGCAATCGAACCATCTGCAGTTGAGGCATTCGAAGCTCCCGCAGCTGGCGGTCGAAGCTCCGGCGTTGGTGCAGTCGAAGCTTCTGTCGCTTGGAGCTCCCAAAGTCAGTCTCGAACCAGAGACTGCGAGCTCCGCGATGTTAAAGTCCGCAGACGCTCACGGTTGGAGCTCGTGCGAGGTCGATCCCCGACAGGGATCAGAAGCTCCACGGTGTTAAGTCCCATGGCTGGAGCTTCCAAAGTCGGTCTCCAGCAGTGGTCCTCTATAAATGTTGTGGGTTGCTGCAAACTTATGAGAAGTGTGATGTAAGTGCAAGGCATTTTTGTTTCCATCCGCTGGAGATTCCTCTTCGAATTCAGTAAATTCCTTCACATATAACATATAACCATATAACAATTACAGCACGGAAACAGGCCATCTCGGCCCTTCAAGTCCGTGCCGAACAACTTTTTTCCCTTAGTCCCACCTGCCTGCACTCATACCATAACCCTCCATACCCTTCTCATCCATATGCCTATCCAATTTATTTTTAAATGATACCAACGAACCTGCCGCCACCACTTCCACTGGAAGCTCATTCCACACCGCTACCACTCTCTGAGTAAAGAAGTTCCCCCTCATGTTACCCCTAAACCTCTGTCCCTTAATTCTAAAGTCATGTCCTCTTGTTTGAATCTTCCCTATTCTCAAAGGGAAAAGCTTGTCCACATTAACTCTGTCTATCCCTCTCATCATTTTAAAGACCTCTATCAAGTCACCCCTTAACCTTCTGCGCTCCAGAGAATAAAGACCTAACTTATTCAACCTATCTCTGTAATTTAGCTGTTGAAACCCAGGCAACATTCTAGTAAATCTCCTCTGTACCCTCTCTATTTTGTTGACATCCTTCCTATAATTGGGCGACCAAAATTGTACACCATACTCCAGATTTGGTCTCACCAACGTCTTGTACAATTTTAACATTACATCCCAGCTTCTATACTCAATGCTCTGATTTATAAAGGCTAGCATACCAAAAGCTTTCTTTACCACCCTATCTATATGAGATTCTACCTTCAAGGAACTATGCACGGTTATTCCCAGATCCCTCTGTTCAACTGTATTCTTCAATTCCCTACCGTTTACCATGTACGTCCTATTTTGATTTGTCCTGCCAAGGTGTAGCACCTCACATTTATCAGCATTTAAACTCCATCTGCCATCTTTCAGCCCATTTTTCCAACTGGCCTAAATCACTCTGTAGACTTTGGAAATCCTCTTCATTATCCACAACACCCCCTATCTTGGTATCATCTGCATACTTACTAATCCAATTTACCACCCCTTCATCCAGATCATTGATGTACATGACAAACAACAAAGGACCCAACACAGATCCCTGAGGCACCCCACTAGTCACCTGCCTCCAACCCGACAAACAGCCATCCACCATTACCCTCTGGCTTCTCCCATTCAGCCACTGTTGAATCCATCTTGCTATTCCTGCATTTATACCCAACAGTTGAACCTTCTTAACCAACCTTCCATGAGGAACCTTGTCAAAGGCCTTACTGAAGTCCATATAGACAACATCCACTGCTTTACCCTCGTCAATTTCCCTAGTAACCTCTTCAAAAAATTCAAGAAGATTAGTCAAACATGACCTTCCAGGCATAAATCCATGTTGACTGTTCCTAATTAGACCCTCTTTATCCAGATACTTATATATATTATCTCTAAGTATCTTTTCCATTAATTTGCCCACCACTGAAGTCAAACTAACCGGTCTATAATAAACCCATTGCACATGGGTTTTATAACTCTTGGCCCAACAGTTCCCAGTGATTTCTGGTAAAACTTTATCGTTCTACACTTTGCAAACTTGAGATAATCCATTAATGTGCTTCCCGTATGTAACTGACATCAAGTCCTCTTCACCCAAGGTCAGGATCGAACCCGGGCCTCTGGATCTGTCATCCAGCTACGCCATTGCGCTGCCCTCTATCAGCTCCCTGTTTTTTAACTGTTCAATTAGAAGTTTACCCATATTATCCAGCTTCCAGGATTGATAAATTATCCAATTTCTCATTTCTAAAACCAACAGAGGGTAGCCAAGGAAAATTATTTTTAGTGGCAAGTGGACTGAGATGGTAATGAGTTGTAGATCTGGACAGCAGAGTGGCACAGCATGGAGTGTTACTTTCTCATCGTTTGAAGGATTTGGGTTCAAATCGCCCTCAGGTTTGAACTGTGTGGAGTTTATACTTTTTCACCCATTTTAGTTTTCTCCAAGTAACCTGGTTTTCTCCTCCATTTCAAAAGAAGTGCTGATTCATTGGCAACTTTGTATTCATCTCTTTAGTAGTAGAAAGATCAGAGGGGACAGAGGGAGGAAGCAACAGAGAGAATGGAGATGATGATGCTTTATTGTTACTTGTACTTAGCTAGGTACAGTGAATACCTTTGTTTTTGCATACAAAGTACACAAAAGCCACAAAAGCGCAGGCATATTTTACAAAGATTACTCATCCCTTCTTTGCCCCCCACCACGTCCCCTTTGTTCTCAGAGCCCCCCCCCCCCCCCCCCTTCGCTGGGTCCCACTTTGATCTCGGCGGCCCACGATAAGTGATAAATATAACTGTGATTTGAAGAAACTACATGAACAACTAGACAAAAGCTTTTTTTTTAAATATGAGCAGCATATGAGAGGGCTCCTGCCCTCCTTACCTATGTGTTTGGGCTGCTTGCTATAAGATGGCTGATGTGGTGTCTATGTACCAGGGTGGTACAGCTGGTGGGGCTAATGACTCACAGCACTGGGTTCGATCCTGACCTCGGGTCCTATGTGTGTGCAGAGTTTGCACGTTCTCCCTGTCACCATGTGGGTTTCCTCGGGTCCTCTAGTTTCCTCCTATATCTCAAAGATGGGCAGGTTTGTGGGTTAATTTTCCTCTAAAATACTGCCCCGACTGTGTATGGTGGATGTGAATATAGGATAACATTGAACTAATGTGAGTGGGAGATCAATGGTCAGCGTGGACTCTATGGGTTGAGGGGCCCGTTTACATGTGGTATTACTGAAAATGCAATGTGAAATGTAAGGGCTTCTCCGAAGTGACATAACGTACATGTGGATTTGGGATGTTAGAGCAGTAAATGTAGATGATTGTACAATACATGGGAGCCGGTGAGTCTCTGTGAATTTATTCCATGTGTTTTATTTAATCATTGAAACAGGTACAGCGCATTGTGCTGACATGTACCCAGAGCAACAAAGTGACATGCCACAGCTCCGAGAAGCAAGAGAAGAGATTTTTCAGCGGCTTAAAAGCTGGGTTAAACAATAAAGGCTTTCAGCAACATCAGAATGAAACACCCTGGGAATTAGCTGTATTTGTGTTATTCTCCTCAATGTGGCCCGTAGAATATCAGAAACAAATACACACTACCTTTATTCTCTTCCAGTCTTTCTTAATGCTATGACTTTCTGTATAAACTGTATTATTAAAATGTTTTTCAGAATATACAGTATCTTCTAACCATGTTGATTTGTGATTTAGTCAGCAGAATGAATTTTAAACTATACATACTAAATTCTACATAGAAAAGTATGTGATATCATGTGCATATTTAAGTCTTAGGATGGTGAAGTAAATATGCATATTTTTAGAATCACACGACACACTGGATTATGAACGGCCAATTTACAGACACCTCTACATACAAATGAGCTCTGACAATATTATTACATTTGAAAGTCCGACATACATACTTAGTTGTTCCTCAGAAGGCAGAACTACTTTACTCTCTCTCTCCACTTTCAGTAACTTATTCTTTCTTATCAGACTTATGTTCTAATGAAGCAATGTCTTTCAATGCTTTGGTGACTATAACAAGTGATTTTTGTACATTTATGGACAAAATGGACTTGGGCGTGTGTAAAAATGGATAGACACAAAGTCTATCTGTAGTAACTCAGCAGGTCAGGCAGCATCTCTGGAGAAAATGGATAGGTGACGTTTCGGGTCGAGACCCTTCTTCAGACTGATTGTAGTGCGGGGGGGGGGGGGGGGGGGGGAAGACTGGAAGCAAGAAAATACAAGGACAAATCGGGGTCAGCAACAGATGACCTCAGGCAGGCTGGTTCACTGATAGGCCAATTGTTGGATTGGAAAGGCGAGTTCCCAAGAGGGATACATGTGGAAAAGTGGAACCTACAGTATATTACTATAAAAGTGGAATCTAGCCTGCAAAACATAATTTAGACCTTATTGGAGCGAATTTGAGATTGAATATCTCTAATGATTCTGACATAAAAAGCTATGAAGTTGAGAAGTTGTTTTTGAGTCTGCACATATTGGTTTATTTTAAGTAATTTGAGTCTTATTATTTGAAGGCACTGTTAAATTTAACTACAAATAATACGTTTGTTTGTTTGTGGCTGTACATTCTGTGGAGTTCATCAAGTGGCAAGTGTCTTTTAGATGTTATGAGATTTTGAGCACCGGTGCTGTTTTTACTTCTTTCATATATCAGATGTAGAGAACATAGGCAGAAGACTGAAAAGCAGTTTCAGATTTTAGCACAAAGTCTCTAATGCAAGTTATTAGTCACATTTGAAAGTCCGACATACATACTTAGTTGTTCCTCAGAAGGCAGAACTACTTTACTCTCTCTCTCCACTTTCAGTAACTTATTCTTTCTTATCAGACTTATGTTCTAATGAAGCAATGTCTTTCAATGCTTTGGTGACTATAACAAGTGATTTTTGTACATTTATGGACAAAATGGACTTGGGCATGTGTAAAAATAGATAGACACAAAGTCTATCTGTAGTAACTCAGCAGGTCAGGCAGCATCTCTGGAGAAAATGGATAGGTGACGTTTCGGGTCGGGACCCTTCTTCAGACTGATTGTAGTGCGGGGGGGGGGGGGGGGGGGGGGAAGACTGGAAGCAAGAAAATACAAGGACAAATCGGGGTCAGCAACAGATGACCTCAGGCAGGCTGGTTCACTGATAGGCCATCTTCCATCTTAGTGCACACCCCATGTATGATTTCTAAACTAAAATAAAACTATTCATAATCTTTGAATATGTGGAGTTGATTGAAACTGATTCGATCCCCTCGGAGCCAGTTTTTCTACATCATTAAATAGGAAGGAACTGCAGATGCTGGTTTATACTGAAGATAGACACAAAGTGGTGCAGTAGCTCAGCGGGTCAGGTAGCATCTCTGGAGAGAAGGAATGGGCTGCCTGTCCTGCTGAGTTGCTCCAGCATTTTGTATCTATCTTTGGTTTACACCAGCATCTGCAGTTCCTTCCTACTCGAGTTACTCCAGCGCCTTGCGTCCATCTATGGAAATCGCTTTGCTGACCGGAGCTTAAAAAAATAGTTGTGACTGTTGAAGGCCAATCATCCCAGGGCAGCGTGCAGCACAAATTGCTGTGTGAACCTTTGGGAATGCTGAGAATGGTATAACAAGAGCATTGAATGAGCTGGACCTTATAGCCATGGGTGGACTTGAAAGATGAAGGGTGGCATTTCAGTTGAAATCTGCACCGGAATCTGTTGCTGAGGGGTAAGATGTGGGGAAGAGGAGGTCTTGCTGGCTATCTGATCGTACATAAGAGAAACAGGACCCGTTGAAAAATGAGCCAAGTTAAAAGAAAAAATTACATATCCCTTCCAAGAGCAGGGCGGAACCTCCTTATGTTCCAGGGAGAGAAGAGGGAGTGAATTAAGCACTGATACAAGAACAAAGTACTGGAAGTAGAGGAAATATTTAGCAGGTCAAATATAATTTATGTTATTTTCATTGATAATATGGAATTTTCCATAATATTAATTAGGTTTCACTTCTACTTTTCACTTCCACATCAGACATCCAAGTGTTCCATTATAACTAATTTCATGTGACATTCACTGAGGAGTTTAGTAGGCATTATAAGGTAAGATTTTCAATGAAAGCAAGTTTTCTTTTTAGCAGTTTTTATTTTAACTCACAAAGAATATTAACGTTTGAAATAACAGTGATAAAGTGATACCACACATGCTCCCTTAATGGAAAATAACCTTTGGGACAAATATTCTTCAAAATCTAGACTTGATGCCTATACTTAAAGTCTCAAACTTCAATGGAAATACTTTGTCAGTTCCAAGATTCTGAATTATATCTGCTATTAACCAAACATTTGTGTAGGAATGAACTGCAGATGCTGGTTTAAACCGAAGATTGACACAAAAAGCTGGAGTAACTCAGCGGGTCAGGCAGCATTTATGGACAAAATGCTTGAGGTGCTTGAGGAGTATAAGGAATGTAAAAAGAATCTTAAGAAAGAAATTAGAAAAGCTAAAAGAAGATATGAGGTTGCTTTGGCAAGTAAGGTGAAAGTAAATCCAAAGGGTTTCTACAGCTATATTAATAGCAAAAGGATAACAAGGGATAAAATTGGTCCATTGGAGAGACCGAGTGGACAGCTATCTGCAGAGCCAAAAGAGATGGGGGAGATATTGAACAATTTCTTTTCTTCGGTATTCACCAAGGAGAAGGATATTGAATTATGTGAGGTAAGGGAAACTAGTAGAGTAGCTATGGATACTATGAGTTTCAAAGTAAAAGAAGTACTGGCACTTTTGAAAAATATAAAAGTGGATAAGTCTCCAGGTCCTGACAGGATATTCCCTAGGACATCGAGGGAAGTTAGTGTAGAAATAGCCGGGGCTATGACAGAAATATTTCAAATGTCATTAGAAACGGGAATAGTCCCCGAGGATTGGCATACTGCGCATGTTGTTCCATTGTTTAAAAAGGGTTCTAAAAGTAAACCAAGCAATTATAGACCGGTTAGTTTGACTTCAGTGGTGGGCAAATTAATGGAAAAGATACTTAGAGATAATATATATAAGTATCTGGATAAAGAGGGTCTAATTAGGAACAGTCAACATGGATTTATGCCTGGAAGGTCATGTTTGACTAATCTTCTTGAATTTTTTGAAGAGGTTACTAGGGAAATTGACGAGGGTAAAGCAGTGGATGTTGTCTATATGGACTTCAGTAAGGCCTTTGACAAGGTTCCTCATGGAAGGTTGGTTAAGAAGGTTCAACTGTTGGGTATAAATGCAGGAATAGCAAGATGGATTCAACAGTGGCTGAATGGGAGAAGCCAGAGAGTAATGGTGGATGGCTGTTTGTCGGGTTGGAGGCAGGTGACTAGTGGGGTGCCTCAGGGATCTGTGTTGGGTCCTTTGTTGTTTGTCATGTACATCAATGATCTGGATGAAGGGGTGGTAAATTGGATTAGTAAGTATGCAGATGATACCAAGATAGGGGGTGTTGTGGATAATGAAGAGGATTTCCAAAGACTACAGAGTGATTTAGGCCAGTTGGAAAAATGGGCTGAAAGATGGCAGATGGAGTTTAATGCTGATAAATGTGAGGTGCTACACCTTGGCAGGACAAATCAAAATAGGACGTACATGGTAAACGGTAGGGAATTGAAGAATACAGTTGAACAGAGGGATCTGGGAATAACCGTGCATAGTTCCTTGAAGGTGGAATCTCATATAGATAGGGTGGTAAAGAAAGCTTTTGGTATGCTAGCCTTTATAAATCAGAGCATTGAGTATAGAAGCTGGGATGTAATGTTAAAATTGTACAAGGCGTTGGTGAGACCAAATCTGGAGTATGGTGTGCAGTTTTGGTCGCCCAATTATAGGAAGGATGTCAACAAAATAGAGAGGGTACAGAGGAGATTTACTAGAATGTTGCCTGGGTTTCAACAGCTAAGTTACAGAGATAGGTTAAATAAGTTAGGTCTTTATTCTCTGGAGCGCAGAAGGTTAAGGGGGGACTTGATAGAGGTCTTTAAAATGATGAGAGGGATAGACAGAGTTAATGTGGACAAGCTTTTCCCTTTGAGAATAGGGAAGATTCAAACACGAGGACATGACTTTAGAATTAAGGGACAGAGGTTTAGGGGTAACATGAGGGGGAACTTCTTTACTCAGAGAGTGGTAGCGGTGTGGAATGAGCTTCCAGTGGAAGTGGTGGCAGCAGGTTCGTTGGTATCATTTAAAAATAAATTGGATAGGCATATGGATGAGAAGGGTATGGAGGGTTATGGTATGAGTGCAGGCAGGTGGGACTAAGGGAAAAAAGTTGTTCGGCACGGACTTGAAGGGCCGAGATGGCCTGTTTCCGTGCTGTAATTGTTATATGGTTATATGGTTATTTCTGGAGAAAAGGAATAGGTGACATTTCAAGTTGAGATCATTCTTCAGACTTTTAGTTTAGTTTAGAGATACAGTGCGGAAACAGGCCCTTCGTCCCACCGAGTCCACGTCGACCAGCAATCCCCGCACATTAGCGCTATCTTACACACACACAAGGGACAACGTTTGGAGTGTGGGAGGAAACCGAAGATCTCAGAGAAAATCCACACAGGTCACAGGGAGAACGTACAAACTCCGTACAGACAGCACCTGTAGTCGGAATCAAAACTGGGTTTCTGGTGCTGTAATTGCCGTAAGGCAGCAACTCTACCGCTGCGCCACCGTGCTGCCCACCAAACATTTTGCTTAGATTTGGTGCATGAGTGGAATAGATTTAATAGATCAGTCATCAATGGTTTCATTGGAGCCTGTGGCAACACCTGCTTCTGGATCTTGAGAATTGCTGTGAATAGTGTTTTAGAGAAATACTGACCATCAAGGAGATATCCATAATCATGGAATGACTAGAAACATGATGTGTACAATTTAAAATGGATTCCAGCTCAGAAATTGCAGCTGAGGAAGATAGAGGGTGAACGTACATTTCAGAGGCCACCTGAACAAATGCGAGAGGAGAATAAAAGCATCCAAGGTAGAGAGTTAAATACGAGTCAAGAGTGTTTTCGCTGACTGTATAGCACGCAACAAAAAGCTTTTCACTGTACCTCGGTACACGTGACCATAATATCATGAGGGGAATAGATTGGGTAGAGAGCACACGTTTACGGTGAGAGAGAAAATGTTTATAGGGACCCGAGGGGGAACGTTTTCACAAAGAGGGTGGTAGAGCAAAACTTCTTAAAGATGATAATTGAGGGTAAAGAGGTGGCACTTGTCCTTTGTGAAATTAGGATTCATCCAATAGACAAATACATGGTTATTAATTCCAAACCTTAATTTTAAGAGCACAGGTAAAGCTTAATGACCATGTTTTTTCCACATATATGTAATACCAATAGCAGTCCATCGCAGCACATCATAATTATGTGTGAATTTGGAGAACAAGGGCATCTGAAGCAAACGTTATTGCAGTGGCAGATCGTGCTAGACTATAGTCACCTTCAATGAAAGATTTCCCCTCCCTACTGCAAAGTTATTGAAGGCATTCGCTATTACAACATAGATCACAACTCGTAACAGATCACTCTCAAATCTAAGATGATACTAATATGAAATGTTCAACATCTCACCATCTTCAACATCTTGGCCATACATTTTGTTAAAATCATCTTTTTTTTTAATATTCAGCTTAACTTTTAACTTTTTTCACTAATTGTTAACATTTTTATTTGCATTGAATTAAAAACCAGATCACCAATTTGTATTTCTGCTAATTTAAGGTGTCCTCGACCTATTATCTGTAAATTGCTGGAATAATTTGATTGGCATTTAAATATGAATATTTAGAACAAATAAACAAAGTGCTGGTGGAACTTAGCATCTGTGGAGATGATGTTTCAGGTTGGGAGCCTATTTACTAGAATTTTAATGTTTACTTTGATACAACCCTTTAGATGTGAACTAATTGAGACATTATCCAACTATAAGCATCTATCTTGGCACTAGGTCAATGTCGAGATAATTGATAGCACATTTGCTTTTTTAGTGATTCATTGTGGAATACGTATTTTTCGTGGCTCTGTAGAAGGAAAGTCTTATTCCTGTAATGAATCATCAATAAAATAACATGAAAATCCTTGTGTTGACCACATGAGGTGAGAGGGTGCAGTGCTTTTGGGACATGCCCCATCAGAAAGAGTCTAGTTACTGAGAGTAAATGATGTAAAGACAGAAATTGAAATGAAACGTCTTTAAGACCAAGATGAGAAAGACTTTTTTTCACACAGAAAGTGGTGGGTCTCTGGAACTCTCTGCCACAGAGGGTAGTTGAGGCCAGTTCATTGGCTATATTTAAGAGGGAGTTAGATGTGGCCCTTGTGGCTAAGGGGATCAGAGGGTATGGAGAGAAGGCAGGTACGGGATACTGAGTTGGATGATCAGCCATGATCATGTTGAATGGCGGTGCAGGCTCGAAGGGCCGAATGGCCTACTCCTGCACCTAATTTCTATGTTTCTATGTAGTCAATTGAACATATTATGAAACTAAGCATATAAAAATTACATAACTTCAAATTAAGGACAAAATAATTTGACAAACTAAAACCTAAAGAACAAAACCATTGAACCTATTCAGCAAAGAGGCAAAAATGGAATTATAACAGCATACAGAGACTGGAGAAAATACCATTATAGTAGTTGTCCAGGTCGGAGTCAGCCTAACGCACTTATTTAATTGCAGTAACTGTCGGCAAATACTATTCCAAACTTGTCTGGCTTCATTTTGCCTCTGTTAATTTGCATCCTGCTCCCGGCAGCTCACTGTTAAAATCTGCTGCAATATTGTCATAGTAATTTTACAGCACAGTTATCTGCCGTCTCCACTGGCTTAATTGGCTCTATTTTTTCAATAAACAATAGACAATAGGTGCCGGAGTAGGCCATTTCGAGTTTCAAGTATGGCCTTGGAGCCAGCACCGCCATTCAATGTGATCATCTCCAATCAATACCCCATTCCTGCCTTCTCCCCATATTCTCTGACTCCGCTATCTTTAAGAGCCCTATCCAGCTCTCTCTTGAAAGTATCCAGAGAACCTGCCTCCACCGCCCTCTGAGGCAGAGAATTCCACAGACTCACCACTGTCTGTGAGAAACTGTGTTTCCTCATCTCCGTTCTAAATGGCTTGCCCCTTATTCTTAAACTGTGGTCCCTGGTTCTGGACCCCCCCAACATCGGGCACATGTTTCCTGCCTCTAGCGTGTCCAAACCCTTAATAATCTTATATGTTTCAATAAGATCCCCTCGCATCCTTCTGAACTCCAGAGTATACAAGCTGCTGTTATATGTGTACCTCCTCAGAGAAGCATATTCCGTCTCCATGGTGACTGCCCTGTTCTCATCCCAATTCACAGGTAGAGCTTTCTGCATGAATTCCTCAAAGTGGTGGATAAATACAATTAATCATTTTCTGCAGTGTGCATTTTGTTTGAATATGTTAGTACATTGCTTATAGTTGCAATGTGTAGCCAAGGCTGATTCACAGCAATGTTCTATATGCTGAGAATCTTAAAATCTACACAACTGTAAATGTTTTTAATGGATAAAATTAATTTACTGCAGAATCTGTTTTTAAAATTGGCCATCATAAAAATCAATGAATTGACTGGAAATTATGTTGCTACTGTTAGACTTACTAGCTGTGTCTGACTTACTAGGCTTTTCTGAGTACAGCTACAAAGACCAAATAGAGTCATAGAATCATACTGCCCTTCGTCCCAACATGTCCAAACCGACCAACATGTCCCATCTACGCTAGTCCCACCTGCATGTGTTTGGCCCAAAACATTAGCATAGTTGTTAAAGACTGGGAACATTCTGCTAATTTTATACACATTTCTATTATTAGTTTTCATAAGATAATAAAATTAAAAATCAATACCGCCAGAAATGGAAGAAAATAAACCAATACTTGTTTGGTCATGAAAAATTACAGTGTAGTTACAAATTTATCAGCCACTGAGTTTATGTTGACCATCTAGCACCCACTATTACCTGGTTTAATCCAATCCTAATCCCATTTGATTAGAGTCATAGAGTGATACAGTGTGGAAACAGGCCGTTCAACCCAACTTGCCCACACCGGCCAACAATGTTTAATCTTACTATTTATTCTCACTAGTTTTATTTCATCATGCAAGGTCTTGGCTTATGATCCCAGCATAAAGTCTTCATAAACAGTATAACTCTGGTTTTATGCCCCAACTTCCACATCCCACCAATTTCCTGTCTGTGTAACACGACCATTATCAAATTAGTGAAGCTAAAATTTATGAAAGAAAATCAAACCACAAACTGTATTCAGTAACGTTTCAAGAACATGAACACATTATATCATCTCCCTAGTAATCAACTCTTTACTTTCATTCTTTTTACCTCAGCATCTTATCAGCAAAGTGACTCACTCACCTTTTTGTATTTTGGCTTGCTGTGATATTAGAAAACAAATCTGAGCAACATGATTGAATAGTATGATAAATTTACATGCAGTTGAAATAATATTAAAAATTGACACTTCAATTTGGTGAGTTAGTGTTGGACGTGCCCAAGTCCACTCTTCAGTTGGAAACGAAGATAGACACAAAATGCTGGAGCAACTCAGCGGGACAAGCAGCATCTCTGGAGAGAGAGAATAGGTGACGTTTCGGGTCGAGACCCTTCATCAGACTGAGGGTCAGGGGAGAGTAAAACTGGAGATATGGAAGGGTACACAGTGAATGTAAGGTGTGAAAACGACAGGTCAAAGCGGATGATGATCAAGGGAATATACAATGTTTTATTGTTGGCTGAGGGAAAGGTGTCAATGAGGCATACAAACAATAAAAATTAATCAGGAGGACAGTGAAACTAGTCAGAGATATAGGGTGCGGTGGGAGGAATGGGGAGAGACAGAGCCGGCCTTAGGAGGTGCGGGGTCACGTGTCGTGAGTAACATGACAATTCGGGGGAGAGTTCCTTTCACAGCGTGTGGGGAGTCTAGCCAGGGGTAAAGTTGCGGAGAGGGAAGGAGCATTGAGAAGGAGAGGGTCGGGGTTCATGCCAGTAACTCACTCACCCATGCCGCGGCGCTCCGGGCACCACCGCATTGTGGCCGTGGAGGGAAGCAGCTCACCTACGAGCGGCCTCCATCACCAGACAGCGGAACCGACTGCCATCTTAGCGCCTTCTGCCGGCCCGCTTACCTCTGGCAGTCCTCTCCATCTGAACAGTGAGGGGACCAGCTCAAGAGCAAAGATCATAGAGCGGAGCGGGTCAGCGGGTGATGGATAACATCACAGCGGGCGGTGGAGCTAACTCCTGTGTCAGCGCGAACAAGGGATCAATTGAGGACTCCCCCCCCCCCCCCCCCCCCCCCTCAGCAGCACTGTCCTTTACAGCCGCTTCCCACTTTACAGCCACTTCCCGTCAGCTGCTAGCAATGAAGGATAGACTTGGCTATACCTCAGTACAGCAACATCGTTCTTGATGTTGCTGTACTGAGGGATAACAAAGTCTGTCTTTCTTGGCTAACAACCTAACCTTCGGCCTCCAAGATGCAGGTACATTTTCTTGCAATGTTACAAAATTTTGAGATTAAAAAAATTAAGTCTGCAATTTATCCCATCAGATAAAGCATAAAAATAAGTTTAATTTGACACCTAATTCACTTTCATATCTTCAGTATTAAAAAAAATTATGGTCATTTTCATACTCGGAAATTAGCATCTTGTTCCCTATTGCTTTTCCATTGGCTTAACACAAAAGCTGTGATCGAGGACAGTCAAAAGCCCATAAATTTCTTAAAAATCAAGAGAACTGAATGAAATTTTCAGTTATTATAGATTGAGGCATTCTGAAACAAATATAAAACATTTTACTTGGATGACCTGAAATTCAAGCACATAATTAGTTAATTACCTAATTGTAGCTAATTACAAAATTGATCGTTGTGACGGAAATAGTAATGAACACCCAGACTGCCTTGAAAATTCAAAAATGTGATATTTTCAAGATCAGAACTTTAATATTATTGTATTATATGCTGTAAATCCGTAACAGATAGGTAAATAAATTACAATTTCTAGCAATAGACCAGGTCGTTATGGAGAAAATCAGTTGCTAGTTGGTACATTGGCATATCATAATCAGTAGCATCATCAAACTCCTCAGATTGTAACCAATAAGCAACTCTGTACACCTTGTTTTTCCTCAACTTTTCAATTTTGGCATTGTAAACTACAAGTTTTTGCTCTTCAAACCACGCATGACATGCCTTTCTGCCCACTAATTTCCCATTAAGAATGTCCTGTAGATTCAATTTCTTAAGAAAAATATAATTTTTGAAAATAGCCTAAGTATCCAAATAACAAACTAACCCCATTTACACAAGAAATCACAATATAATATGATTTTTAAATCTCACTCTCATTAATTTATGTGCCAGATGGAAGTAATTTAATGTTTAATTTCCATAAATTAACCTAGAAACATCCACTCAAGATAATTAAAATTATGTTTTGCACAATACATGTGGCTAAAACTGCTGTGTATATTTAACATGCCATTTCTTAGCGCTAACGGCAGGTACACGGGAAACGTGGTAACTCGTGAAGATTTTTCAACATGTTGAAATATGTCCACAAGTAAAATATACTCAGGATGTAAAAATTTGATACATTTTAACACGTAGTCATACCGTAGTAGCTCGTGAGTTTACCGTAGTAGGACCTGGTGTCCTATATCACTTTTGTATGTTCATGATGGAAATAAGAATACTCTGTATATTCATTACTTTGAATTGTAGTTTTATGTAATCCTCCCATAATTTCTGAGTTCCATTTCACAATATCTATCAGACATACAGAATGTTGCAAGGTAATATCTTGCCCAAACTCAGTTGTATCTTTCTATCTTTCATATTCAAAATATGCCATCGTTTCAGCCACACTGTGACAAAGTATAGAATGTAGGTTATTTGTTATCAGAAATCCCATCCCAGAAACAACAGTACTTAAAGAAGCCCCGCTGCCTGCCCGGTAACTCTGTTTATCTCACCCTCCCCGATTCCACCGCCCATCACCAGCACAACGCGACCGCCGAACCTCGCCGTCCGCCGGGACCACCTACCCTCATCGCCGCACCGGGCCCATCCAGCATCGCCGTTGTACTGGGCCCGCCGAAGACCAGAGCCGCACCCGCCTCACCTTGCATCGCCGCCGGACCGGGGCCCCCCGAACATGGCCGCCGCACCGCACCCCATTCTTCTCGCCGCCTCACCGGGCGGGCTGAACCTTGCCGCCACACCGACCACTCGCCCACCGGGACCACCCACGCATCGCCCGCCGACCCCGACTCCACTGCCCGCGGACTCCTACCTTCGGGCCCGCCGACCCACGACATTCCACCGCCCTCCAGCAGCCCGCAGCCGTCGCCTCACCTACAGACTGGACTGTGCAGCGGGCCTGAAGCCTCCACGTTGCTCACTCCTCCCACCACTCTGTTGTTAACGGAACTGGGTCCTAGTGCCCTTCTCCCCTGCCCCGGTGGCCTCAGTGGCTATTCCACTGGGTCTTCCCCATCCCCCTCCTACCATGTAACCCCCGCTCTTTCCCACCCACACCACAGCCCCCATACCCCCCCACCCCCTGACCACCCTCCACCCCCCCACCACACAACGCTTCGTCCTCAGTCCACTCACCTGCCTTCCTCCAGCCACAACCCCCATCCCTGCCGCATGTTCACCATCCCCCCGGACCTCCCCCTCTCCGACACCGAAAGGTCGGTCCTCAGCAGAGGTCTTACCTTTGTCCCCCTCCGTCCCCACCTCAATGAGTTTCGCGCCCACCACGACTTGGAGCTCTTCTACCGTCGCCTCCGCCTCACAGTGTTTTTCCACGGGAACAAGTCCTCGCCCCCCACTGATGATCCCTTTTCCTGTTTCCCACGTACCCCCTCCTCGTGGACCCCCCCTCGTGGCCCTCCAGCTTTAGAACTCTTTATTCAGAACTGCCGTCGGGACATTAACCGCCTCGACTTCTCCACTCCCCTGTCTCACTCCAATCTCTCCCCCTCCGAACGTATTGCCATCGACTCACTCCGCAACAACCCAGACTGGGTTATCAAACCCGCCGACAAGGGAGGTGCTGTGGTAGTCTGGCACGTCGATCTCTACAAAGCAGAGGCCACGCGCCAACTCTCGGACACCTCCTCCCACTTACCCCTGGACCATGACCCCACTGATGAGCACCAGGCCACCATCTCGAGCACCATAACCGGCTTCATCAACTCCGGCTCCCTACCCCCCCGAGCCTCCAACCTCATCGTTCCCCAGCCCCGCACAGCCCAATTTTACCTTCTCCCCAAAATCCACAAACCCGACTGCCCCGGCAGACCCATTGTCTCTGCCTGTTCGTGCCCCACCGAACACATTTCCACATACCTTGACTCCATCCTATCCCCCTTTGTTAAATCCCTCCCCACCTATGTTCAAGACACCTCAGACACTCTCCGTCGGCTCTGCACATTCCGTTGTCCAGGCCCCCATCCTCTCATCTTAACCATGGACGTCCAGTCACTATACACCTGCATCCCCCACCAGGATGGTCTCAAAGCCCTCCGGTACTTCCTCAACCAGAGGAGCAACCCACACCCATCCACTGACACCCTCCTCCGCCTAGCGGAGTTGGTCCTTACCCTCAACAACTTCTCTTTTGACTCCTCCCATTTCCTCCAAACACAAGGCGTAGCTATGGGCACACGCATGGGCCCTAGCTACGCCTGCCTCTTTGTCGGGCACGTCAAACAATCTTTGTTCTCGGCGTACCAGGGCCCCACCCCCGACCTTTACCTCCGTTACATTGACGACTGCTTTGGTGTCACCTCCTGCACCCACGCAGAACTGACTGACTTCATCCATTTCACCACCAACTTCCATCCGGCACTCAAATATACTTGGACCATTTCCGACATTTCCCTACCATTCCTTGACCTCACCATCTCTATTGCAGGTGATACACTCCTGACTGACATCCACTACAAACCAACTGACTCCCACAGCTACCTAGACTACTCTTCCTCCCACCCTGCTTCCTGTAAGGACTCCATCCCCTATTCCCAATTCCTCCGTCTACGCCGTATCTGCTCCCAGGATGACGTGTTCCACACCAGGTCATCGCAAATGTCCTCGTTCTTCAGAGAACGGGGTTTCCCCTCCCCCACTATAGATGAGGCTCGCACCAGGGTCTCCTCCATACCCCGCAACACTGCCCTCTCTCCCCATTCCCCCACTCACAACAAGGGCCGAGTCCCCCTGGTCCTCACCTTTCACCCCACCAGCCAGCGCATACAACAGATAGTCCTCCGCCAGTTTCGTCACCTCCAACGTGACCCCTCCACTCGCCACATCTTCCCATCTCCCCCCCTGTCTGCCTTCCGCAAAGACCGCTCCCTCCGCAACTCCCTCGTCAATTCTTCCCTTCCCTCCCGCTCCACTCCTTCCCCGGGCACTTTCCCTTGCAACCGCAAGAGATGCTACACTTGTCCCTTCACCTTCCCCATCCACTCCTTTCAGGGGCCCAAGCAGTCATTCCAAGTTCGACAGAGGTTCACCTGCACCTCCTCCAACCTCATCTACTGCATCCGTTGCTCCAGATGCCAGCTGATCTACATCGGTGAGACCAAGCGGAGGCTGGGCGATCGTTTCGCCGAACACCTCCGCTCGGTCCGCAATAACCAACCCGACCTCCCGGTGGCTCAGCACTTCAACTCCCCCTCCCACTCCGTATCCGACCTCTCGGTCCTGGGCCTCCTCCACGGCCAGAGTGATCAACACCGCAAGTTGGAGGAACAGCACCTCATATTCCGCTTGGGGAGTCTGCATCCTCTGGGCTTAAACATTGAATTTTCTCAATTCTGTTAACCCAGACTGCCTCCCCCCCCACCTCTCCCTCAGCCCTCTGGCCCTGACATTCCTTCTCCATCTCTCTCCCCCCCCCCCCCCAGTCGCACTAGCTTCTCATTTTCGCACCACAAACAGCTTACAATGGCCTGCTTCCTTTATCACCAATACTTTTTTGCATATCTTTCACTCATTGTTCCTTATCTCTCCACATCACTGTTTATATCTCTCATTTCCCTGATCCCTGACCAGTCTGAAGAAGGGTCTCGACCCGAAACATCGCCTATCTCCTTCGCTCCTTAGATGCTGCTGCACCCGCTGAGTTTCTCCAGCTTTTTGTGTAACCCTCGATTCTCCAGCATCTGCAGTTCCTTGTTAAAGAAGGAACTGCAGATGCTGGAGAATCGAGGGTTACACAAAAAGCTGGAGAAACTCAGCGGGTGCAGCAGCATCTAAGGAGCGAAGGAGATAGGCGACGTTTCGGGTCGAGACCCTTCTTCAGACTCTGACAAATTGTTAAAGAAGGAACTGCAGATGCTGGAGAATCGAGGGTTACACAAAAAGCTGGAGAAACTCAGCGGGTGCAGCAGCATCTAAGGAGCGAAGGATGACAAATTGTTAAAGAAGGAAGTCTGAAGAAGGGTCTCGACCCGAAACGTCGCCTATCTCCTTCGCTCCTTAGATGCTGCTGCACCCGCTGAGTTTCTCCAGCTTTTTGTGTAACCCTCTGCAGTTCCTTCTTTAACTCTTTAGTACTTAAAGAACATTTGTTTTACTAATTTATGAGCATGTACCATAGGTTGATTCATATCCAACAAAAAGTTGTGATAATTGCATAAAATGTATTATTGTATAAGAAATTTGGTGTGGAATGATAATCCATTTCAGTACTCATTTAGGCAAGTCCCAAGCTATAGATACTTTTCCCCCACCCCCAAACCCCCTCGCCCGATCTTTATTGAACCTACCATTTGACTAATATTTTACTCAGCTGCTGTAACCATATAACCATATAACAATTACAGCACGGAAACAGGCCTTCTCGGCCCTTCCAGTCCGTGCCGACCATTTATTGTCCCCTAGTCCCATCTACCTGCACTCAGACCATACCCCTCCATTCCCTTCCCGTCCATATACCTATCCACTTTACTTTTAAATGTTAAAATCGATCCTGCCTCCATCACTTCCGTGGAAGATCATTCCACACAGCCACCACTCTCTGAGTAAAGAAGTTCCCCCTCATGTTACCCCTAAACTTCTATCCCTTAATTCTCATGTCATGCCCTCTTGTTTGAATCTTCCCTACCCTCAATGGAAAAGCTTATTCACGTCAACTCTATCTATCCCTTTCATCATTTTAAAGACCTCAATCACGTCCCCCCTTAACCTTCTGCGCTCCAAAGAATAAAGACCTAACTTGTTCAAACTTTCTCTGTAACTTAGTTGCTGGAACCCAGGCAACATTCTAGAAAAATCTCCTCTGTACTCTCTATATTTCGTTCACATCCTTCCTATAATTAGGCGACCAAAATTGTACACCATACTCCAGAATTGGTCTCACCAATGCCTTGTACAATTTTAACATTACTTCCCTAGTCCTATATTCAATGCTCTGATTTATAAAGGCCAGCACACCAAAAGCTTTCTTTACCACCATATCTACATGCGATTCCACCTTCAGGGAACTATGCACAGTTATTCCTAGATCCCTCTGTTCCACAGCATTCCTCAATTCCCTACCATTTACCATGTACGTCCTATTTTGATTTGTCCTGCCAAGATGTAGCACCTCACACTTATCAGCATTAAACTCCATCTGCCATCTTTCAGCCCACTCTTCCAAATGGCCCAAATCCCTCTGTAGACTTTGAAAATCTACTTCATTATCCACAGCACCACCTATCTTAGTATCATCTGCATACTTACTTATCCAATTTTCCACCCCATCATCTAGATCATTGATGTACATGACAAACAACAGTCGACTCAACACAGATCCCTGAGGCACCCTACTGGTCACCGGCTTCCACCCTGACAAACAACCATCCACCATTACTCTCTGGCATCTCCCATTCAGCCACTATTGAATCCATCTTGCTACTCTGTCATTAACACCCAAAGATTGAACCTTCTTAACCAACCTTCCGTGGGGAACCTTGTCAAAGGCCTTACTGATATCCATATAGCCAACATCCTCTGCTTTACCCTCATCAATTTCCCTAGTAATCTCTTCAAAAAATTCAAGAAGGTTTGTCAAACATGACCTTCCAGGCACAAATCCATGTTGACTGTTCTTGATCAGACCCTATTTATCCAGATGCTTATATATATTATCTCTAAGTATCCTTTCCATTAATTTGCCCACCACTGACGTCAAACTAACAGGTCCATAATTGCTAGGTTTATTCTTTGAACCCTTTTTAAACAATGGAACAACATGCGCAGTACGCCAATCCTCCGGCACTATTCCTGTTTCTAATGACATTTGAAATATTTCTGTCATCGCCCCTGCTATTTCTACACTAACTTCCCTCAATGTCCTAGGGAATATCCTTTCAGGACCTGGAGACTTATCCACTTTTTTATTTTTCAAAAGTGTCAGTACTTCCTCCTCTTTGAATCTCATAGTTTCCATAGCTACTCTACTTTTTTCCCTTACCTCACAGAGTTCAATATCCTTCTCCTTGGTGATTACCGAAGAAAATAAATTGTTCAATATCTCCCCCATCTCTTTTGGCTCTGCAGATAGCTGTCCATTCTGGCTCTCTAATGGTCCAATTTTATCCCTCGTTATCCTTTTGCTATTAATATAGCTGTAGAAACCCTTTGGATTTACTTTCACCTTTCTTGCCAAAGCAACCTCATATCTTCTTTTAGCTTTTCTTATTTAATTCTTAAGATTCCTTCCTATCAAAATCTCTGTGCAGCATCTGTCCCTATCTTCCAATTCCCACTTTGAAATAAAATACAACTTTCGACTTTCGTTTTTCGAATTAAAAATTTTGCAGCAGGATCGCGATATAAATGCAAATATATGGTATTTTATCCTAGCATCCCCCCCCCCCCCCCCCTCCCCTCCTTACCACCACACAAGAAGCGTAACTTTAAGCGTTTGCATTTGGAGGAGTTTGATACGGATCAAGAATGAAAATTAATAGCTATGAATCGATTAACAGCGAGCTACGAGGTTAGATTGAAACGCCTGTCAGAGGGCTACGAAACAATCTTGAGTTGACGGTGTATTGTTTTAAGTGAGATTTTGCAGCCACCTCACGTTATATTCTGGTTAAATATTCTTTCCACGGAAATCTCCTATTTCACTTTGAAATTATATCAGTAACCGCCTTGCTGTTCGTGCATTTAGTACCGGGTATGCTTGAAACAATTTATTGTAATGTACTGTATCTTTAAAAAAAACTACTTCAACCAGGTGTGAAAATTACACTGATTCGAATGATGATTGAAAATGCGTGGGAATCGACTAATCATGATCCTGCTGCAAAATGGTTAAGTCGAAGTTGTATTTTATTTCAAAGTGGGAATTTGAAGATAGGGACAGAGATGTTACACAGAGATTTTAGTCTCTAGGGTGAACTCGCACAGCGGGACAGTACTTGAGGCAGCATCTATGAAGCAAAGGAAATAGCCGGGTCTGAAGAAGAATATCGACCCAAAACGTTGCATATTTTCTTCGCTCCATAGATGCTGCCTCACGCGCTAAGTTTCTCCAGCATTTTTGTCTACCGCAAAACGCCAGTGATTCCGGGAATGCCGAGAGAGCTAGAGAGAGAGGTGGGGAACGGGAGAGAGAGAGTGCGCCAGAGAGAGGGAGAGAGAGAGCGAAAGACAGAGAGACACAACGTGGGTCGGTAGGTAAATTGAATTACTAACCTGCTGCAGACCAAGAATCTCACCAAGAAGAAGTCCTCAATCATGATGGTGAGTTGTAAGAAATTCTCAATGTGTCATTAATGCATCAATCTACATTCCTCAGTAAATCTAATTATGTCTTGAAGAAGTGTTAATGACGCCGCGTGAATTGTATTCAAAGGAACGCAACGTCATTAATACTTCTTCTAAAACACAATTACATTTACTGAGGAATGTTGATCGATACATTGATGGTGCATTGGATAACTACTTGTAACTACTGGCTGTTCACAAGTGCTACAGTTAGTTAACACATCGTTTGTGCCGTGGTAAAAGCTAGCTTCCTTTTTTTATTAATAGCTTGATTGGAGTAGTTTTATTTGAATTGTCTGGTTAGTTTATTTTATTGAATTTTGCATTTGTTAATGGTGAAGAATGGAATTAGGACTTGACAAGCATAGGCTTCTTCCTATCCGTTTTCGAACGAGTTTAATGTGTATTATGTTGAAATTGGCTTTTGATTTTTTAATTTATGCATGTACATATATGTTATGTATATGTGTATGTGTGTATATGTATATATATATATGTACATGCATATGTATGTATGTGTGTATGTATTTACGTATATATATATGTATATATATAGTTTTCCTTTTATTTATTCATTTTCATTTTTTCTTTTCTTCTCTTTTTTTAATTGTTCGAAATAAAAATATCATAAAGATATCATAGCTAAAATGAAACAATTCATCCAGTTTGATGACCTCAAAAAGATCATCCACACATTTATCTCCTCCCGGCTAGATTACTGCAACTCCCTTTACACTGGCATCAGCCAATCTTCCCTGTCCCGCCTGCAACTGGTCCAAAACGCCGCAGCGAGACTCCTGACGGGCACCCGAAAAAGGGACCATATCACCCCGATCCTGGCCTCTCTCCACTGGCTCCCTGTGCGGTTCCGTATAAAGTTCACGATCCTCCTCTATGTCTACAAAGCCCTCAATGGGCTTGCGCCCACCTACATTAAAAGTCTTCTCACCCACCACTCCGCCTCCAGGTCCCTCAGATCTGCCAACTTGGGGTTGCTGAATGTCCCGCAGTCTAGGCATAAGCTCAGGGGCGACCGCGCCTTTGCTGTTGCAGCTCCTAGACTGTGGAACAGCATCCCTCTTTCCATCAGAACTGCCCCCTCCATCGACTCCTTTAAGTCTAGTCTAAAAACGTATCTATACTCCCAAGCCTTTATTGACGTCCTCTGAGCGAGGGCTATATGTATGTAGTTTGTTTGTTTATACTATTCTTATAACAAATGTAAAGCACTTTGGCCAATGAGAGTTGATTTTTAAATGTGCTATATAAATAAATGTGACTTGGCTTGATGACCGTACAGCTTGTTATCCATGTAAGTTTTGTAAAAAAATCCGTATGGCAAATGTTTAAAAAAAAATCTTTATTTAACAAAGCGAATTTGTATTTCCATATGAAATACGGAAAATTAACGCAGGGCCCCCCTTGGGCGCAGGGCCCAATTTGGAAAAATCGGTCGAATTGGCCTAAGGTCGGCCCTGGGGAGAGAGAGGGAAAGCAAGGGCTCATTCCTTCTCTCCAAGGATGCTGCCTGTCTCGCTGAGTTACTCCAGCATTTTGTGTCTATCTTCGATGTACACCAGCATCTGCAGTTCCTTCCTACACACCTGTTCTCAGATTTGGTGGTGGGTTAATATCCGGGGTGGACCAACAAGGGATTCGGTTTGCGCCAATAGCTTTTGCCGATAGGTTTTGGACCTGAATAGTTCAGCGTGTTTGTGGAACGCCCTACACTGGCATTGACCCGGTGGAGAAGGTGGTGGGAGGGGAGTGGAGGGAGGGGATCAACACTATTAACATGCGCTGAGGTTGCAAACTGATCTATTTGGAAAGGTAGCTGTGGAGGGAGAAGAGGAGTCACTTGAGCAGCTGACGGCTGCATTTTATCGAAGGATTGCAAACCGTAAGTTAGTGTTTTAGAAAAAAAATGTTTTAATAGCATAACAATTATATATGTTTCTACTTGTGTAGGCGCAGTGCTGTTTGGGTGGTCAATACTTTATGAATTCTTGCTTGTATTTCATTCTTTAAATAGCCTATTTAAGATTATTCATAAGCTTTAAATAGTCTAGAAAGCATTTATAGTATTAACCATCTTCTCGTTATCTCGGTGGTCACTCTGTGTGCGTTTTTTTAAAATGTAATGTATTTTCTCTATCTCCCTGTACAGCCCTGAGTTTGTTCATGTGCCCATCACAGTGTAGCTATTGAAGGGAAAAAATAGACACAAAGTGCGAGAATAACTCAACGGGTTAGGCAGTATCTCTGGAGAACATGGATAGGTGACATTTGGGATCGTGCCAGTTTTCAACAGATGCTGCCAGATGTTTTCCAGTTTGAAGAAGGGTCCTGACCCGAAATGTCGCCTATCCATGTTCTTCAGAGGTACTGCTTGACCGGCTGAGTTATTCCAGCAGTTTGTGTCTTTTTTTTGGTAAACCAGCATCTGCAGCTCCTTGTTTATTTCACTGGACGGTTGAAGGACATGTGGTAATTAAAACAAAATTTTAAAAGCCAAGTTTTGGAACTTGTGCCAATTTAAGGTATTTCAGAATTTTGTGATAAGAAGTAACTCGATGTGCCTAGAATATTACACAAAATAGTAAGATTAAACGAGAACTTACCAGTTTGAAATTTGTTTGTTATTTTATGAGGAGTTATGATGAGGGATTACGTGAAGAAGCCCATCCCCACGCATGCACGTCAATCTTCAAAGCAGGGGTGTGAAATCACATATAGCAGTTGTTGAACTATTATAGTAAGATTAGCGATGACTAGAACTACTAGATGATGGTTAAGTTACGAGGGTAGGGAGCGGAGGGCACGTAATCCCTCATCGTAACTCCTCATGAAATAACAATCAAACTTCAAACTGGTAAGTTCTCGTTGAATCTTACTATTTTACTTCGGAGTCACGTGAGTGACTACATGAAGACTTTGAAGGTCTGTGATTTCATGCCGTGGAATAACGAGTCCACACAATCACGACTGCATCAGTTGACCATAAATGAGTGAAACATCATAATGCGTACATACATGACACAGGTTTAAAAACATGCTGATGCTGATAAAGTACAAACAATATTAACAGTAACACCTCTCAACCGAGGGGAACTATAAATTTAACCTAAATATAGTTGGCAAATACCCCTGGTCTGGCAATGGGTTAAAATAAATGTTGGATACCTCGTTTGTTAGACCATCCTGCAGTAGACAGGATGTGGTCCAGAGGACCGTACATAACCCTTGCTGCTTGTGTACTGGTGGAGTGAGATTAGAAACATAGAAATTATGTGCAGGAGTAGGCCATTCGGCCCTTCGAGCCTGCACTGCCATTCAATATGATCATGGCTGATCATCCAACTCAGTATCCCGTACCTGCCTTCTCTCCATACCCTCTGATCCCCTTAGCCACAAGGGCCACATCTAACTCCCTCTTAAATATAGCCAATGAACTGGCCTCAACTACCCTCTGTGGCAGAGAGTTCCAGAGACCCACCACTCTCTGTGTGAAAAAATTCCTTCTCATCTCGGTCCTAAAGGATTTCCCCCTTATCCTTAAGCTGTGACCCCTTGTCCTGGACCTCCCCAACATCGGGAACAATCTTCCTGCATCTAGCCTGTCCAACCCGTTAAGAATTTTGTAAGTTTCTATAAGATCCCTACTATTAGAAATCAGTATCTACTCCTGTGTAAGCCAAACCTCGCATAACCACCTGGAGATGGTCTGAACTAGTATCAGAGCCTCTAAGGCTCTGGGTAGTCTTGACGTAATGATGTAAACGTGTGACCACATGTAACCGAAGGTGCATGGAGTATGTAAACGTGAATTATGCTATTGCAGGGGTAATGATCCTGTCCATTCGCAATTTATGTAATGACTGGACCCGTGAGCTGAGGGCAGCGCCAGGGAATACCCTACCTATGAGAGCTGAACCAAAGATAGAGATATAGCTGGAGCCCCATAGTGAATAAATGTTAACACAATGTCAATATCCGATACTTCCGTGTACTTGGGTCTGGACGAGCTTGTGTTGATGATATCCTAAATACTGGACACCAGATGGTGAAACTGGAGAGAGCGGGTCCCACTTGCTGCAGCAACTATGAGGAGAAGCACGTTGGGTACAGTCAATGGGACTATAACTTAATTTATTGTCAACAACCTATAGAAAAGAACTCTAAGACGTCAGTGTCCGTGTTGTACCATATGGAACATAACATTTAACAGAAATACACTTCCCATCTCCTGAAGAGGCAAAGCACTGCTTTTTTGGTTGCTAACCCTGCATACTGCAGTGAGACATACATGGATCAGTCTGACAGCCTGCTCCGCACGAGCAGTCTTCTCAGATTCTGTAAAGCAATGAATTGATTAATCATGTAGAGGCTGGTTCCCCGAATCCCAGGCTGAACCAGCAAAGTTTTATGTTTAGAACCCCATATAAGGTTCTATATTATTCCCAACATTTGCGGGAAACCATGGCTGCGTAGGCCAGTCTGACAGTCCGAGAAACCTGAATGCGAGATCTTGCTGAATATTGCAAGCCCCGACTGATGAGGCAAAATGTAGAACCACATAAAGGAACATTCATCCCCTGTGTAGCGAGAATGAGACTGCATGCAAACCTAGCGATAGTGGGTGCCATCGAGCCACAGATCCTAAAATGCTTTGTGATCCAACATCCATACTGTGTTATCATTGACTTTGCATGATGATACGCCAGCGCCAAAAAAGGTTGGGTAAATGATGACAGGATACTTTGACTTTATTGCATCCATGTGACTAATATATGCCACCATGTATCAACTTGGAACTAAGCATGCAGATTTTACATATTCGCACAATAACCGTTGAACCCATAGTATACACCTCGTGTCTATAGGTAGTTAATACCATTAACTGAAGAATTGGTGATTCATGCAAATTCCATCCGCCTTTGTTACTAGAGGTGGCATTCGTGATTGTCCATCTTAGTTCTAGCACATGTAAGTAATATAACTGAAGATAATATGACCAAACTACTGGAGCAATACGGAATGTAGTTCGACTATCATAGTGACCATAGTAGCTTCAGCTGATAATAGCATATCAGTTATCTGTTAACAATGACCTATATGGCACTTGAGAGGTTAATACTTGCACGTTGAAAGTTCTAATGATGCAAGACCCAATTGCACAGCTGAAACGTAGCTGCTATAGCCAATTACCCTTAATAACTAGAAGACTGCTTGATAACAAGGTTGTTACAGGCTTCAATTAATTCCAATCTGTTGCCCCAGGGCGGAATCACAGGTAATTAATAGTTAAAGGTAAACCCGATAAACCACAACTACCAGTTGGTATCAACTTAAATTAGACTGGATGGCTGAAACAGTTAATTTAAGCAAAACACAGCGAAAGAAATATCCTCCAGACCAAATTGAAATGTCTCTGGTGACCTCCTGTGAATGGGTCCTAAACAGTATGAATCTATGAAACCGATGCACGCCATAAAAATCCTAAGTAAATAAGTAATTAGACAGTAGAGAAAATCCATATACTGAAAGCTACGTTGCACATGGGAGTAAATTAAATACGAATCAGCATCTCTCCATTTTTCACAAGGAACAAGCCACGCCCGCCATAATTCCGTGCCTGCCTTGAATGTAGCTCTGGCCATACTACTGGCCTGCCTTAAAGCTGCTCTGGCATTCTGAGTCTTCCTCGAGAAAACTCTGGCCATATTATCGGCTCTGGCCCCAATTCCATGGCATGCTTGGTACCCTTGTATACTGTGTAATAATTACCCATCACATGTCAACATTTTCATTTATACCAAACAAGTGTAAATATTACAAACTTGTAAATGGTGCACTTACCCCATGATTCGAACGACCCAGACCCACCTACCTCCATGGCTACCGGTGGTCTTATGGTAAGTCCAAAGGCCCGTGATATGGGTTCCATTTTTATCCTTGATTTCCATATTCCTGAGACCAGCTTGGCCCAGCTTTCAAGCGCCCATCAACTTCAGCGAACTGCTACTGCCGTTGAGGCGTGGGGTGTCATTGCTGACATGACGGTTTCATTTGATCGCTCTGTGCACTGCCTGCACTTGTAGCGTCAGGGAATCTGGCCCCTGCCGGGTTTTTTGCCTCATTCCTTGCGAGTATGTCCTCACACTCCCCTCCACCGAGAAGGAGACTCGTAGACAGCCCTGACAGGTGCTGCCGCAGGCCCCTGAGGACACCTGCGCTGACATGGCCCCTTGGACCCATATCAGAATATGAGTCTGGGCCAGAGCGAAAACTGACCCCTGACGCTCCCCTCTGCAGAGAAGGAGACATTGTGCAACCCTGACAGGTGCCACTGCCTGTGGGTTATTCATAATACCCGGGCTCAGATAGCTCTCTTCTGGAGCATAACTCTCTGGAGCAACCTCATTAGGTGCCTATTCCAGGTGGGTTTTAGGCGTTCACAGACGCTACCCATAGAAGGAGGGGGGGGACCTCCTGGCCCGACTCGACGAAATCGAAGGCCTGACCAGCTTCCTTGTGGTTTAACCCCTTTCCCTGGGGAACCATAGAGGTCTGTGAGTTGCTGACCCCATAGGTAATGACTTGATCTCGAGACAAGCTTACTGCCAGTCTGACCGCTTTCTCTAGGAAGTCCTAAACGGTCTGGGGGTTGCTGACCCCAATGTCAGACCCCAGAAGCTACAGACCCCATAGTGAATGGCTGGGGTTGCAAGACCGACTTGCTGCCATTCTAACCCCTTCTGCTAACCCCCTTAACATTGACTGGGGTAGTAAGACTAGCTGACTGCCACTGTAACCACTTCTCTGGGGAACCATTGTGGTGTGGGAGCTGCAGACCCCATAATGAATTGCTGGGGTTGCAAGACCGGCTGACTACCAGTCCAATCCCAACACTAGGGGACCCATGTGATTTGGGAGCTACTGACACCATTTAACAGTGACTGGGATAGGAAGACCGGCAAACTGCCAGTCTAACCCCGTTCTCTGGGGGACCATAGTGGTCTGGGATCCATACTGGGAGAATCCCCTCACATTCCCCTTCTGCGCGTTGCTGACCTCCTTGCCAGCGACTAGGGAGCGAACCCGCCGGCCGCCGGCTACCCGCGATACCGCTGACCCCATTGGACGGGGATTTACCCACGGTCCATAGCCGGTTTCCCGTGGCCCGTCCAACTTCACCCCGAATTCAGCAGGCAATCCTGCAAAACAAAACACATCCCTAGAAATAAGTGAAAACTTACCTTCCAGGTTCAAAAACGTACCGCTGGCAGGAGCCGCGCGCCCAGCAGTCAGTTTGTGCGTAACGCATCAGACGTAATGACGCGCATGCGTGGGGATGGCCTTCTTCACGTAGTCACTCACGTGACTCCGAAGTAAAATAACTTTGGCGTTAGGTCTCATTATCAATTTATAAATATATATATATTTTTAAAAATTCTTTTTTTATTAGAAGCAAGTACATAATAAAAACATTTCATGTATAACAGTCATACATTGCCAATATTATCAATTATTTAATAACTCTGCTTCGATATATATTTTTTTATATAGATAGAAAATAATAAAGAAAGAGGCAAAAAAAAGTATGATAAAGAAGAATGGAATAATTTACTAATAATACAACATTGGAGATATGTTCGTAAATTATAAAGTATAACTCTTCAGCTAATCCTTGATTCGAGCTTCAGTCAGGTTCTCGTGCCGAACCAGTTTGCCCCTTCAAATAATCAATAAATGGAGACCATATTCTGATAAAAAGTTCTTGTTTGTCCATTAAGACAAGTCTGATTCTTTCCAAATGTAGGGTCTCCGACATTTCCATAATCCACATTTTAATTGTGGGGGTTATAGGACCTTTCCAAAATTTTAATATTAATTTTTTCCCAATTAGTATACTATAGTTGATAAAGTTTCTTTGACTTGTAGTAAGTGTTAGACTTTGTTCTAATATTCCTAATATTATTAGTTTTGAGTCGGGGTTCAATTGGGTGTTGACAACTTCCGAAATTATCTTTAAAATTTCCGTCCAAAGTTTTTAATTTTTATACAATTTACAAATGTGTGAGTTAAGTTAGCCTCTAAATGCTGACATTTTTCGCAGATGGAGATACATGTGGAAAGATTCTATTTAATTTTGTTTTTGAGTAATGTAATCTATGTCAATTATACAATTTTAAATTGTATTAAAGAGTGTCTGGCATTTAACGAGCATTGATGTATATGTTGTAAGCTTTCGTCCCAAATACCTTTCATTATTGGCTGGGCTTGTTCATTTTCCCATGTTTGCCTATATATTTCTGTCGTTGGTGCCTCACTGTCTAATAGGATATTGTAGATATAAGATATTAATTTTTCTGTATTAGTCAAGTCAAGTCAAGTCACATTTATTTATACAGCACATTTAAAAAACAACTCTCGTTGACCAAAGTGCTTTACATTTGTTATAAGAGTAATATACACAAGCAGGCTACATACATATATACAAATAGCCTTCACTCAGAGGACGTCAGGAAAGGCTTGGGAGAACAGATACGTTTTTAGACTAGTCTTAATGGAGGGGGCAGTTCTAATGGGGAGAGGGATGCTGTTCCACAGTCTAGAGCTGCAACCGCAAAGGCTCGATCGCCCCTGAGCTTATGCCTAGACTGCAGGACATTCAGCAACCCCAAGTCGGCTGATCTGAGGGACCTGGAGATGGTGTAGTGGGTGAGAAGACTTTTAATGTAGGTGGGTGCAAGCCCATTGAGGGCTTTGTAGACAAAGAGGAGGGTCTTGAAATTTATTCGGAACCGCACAGGGAGCCAGTGGAGAGAGGCCAGGATCGGGGTGATGTGCCCGTCAGGAGTCTCGCTGCGGCGTTTTGGACCAGTTGCATGCGGGACAGGGAAGATTGGCTGATGCCAGTGTAAAAGGAGTTGCAGTAATCTAGGCGGGAGGAGATAAATGTGTGGATGATCTTTTCGAGGTCATCAAACTGGAGGAATTGTTTAATTTACCTATCATCCGAAGCTGAAAGAAGCTAGCTTATCACGGCATTGACTTGTTTGTCAAACTTCAGTGCCGAGTCAAATATCACGCCAAGATTTTTGACGTGAGGTTTGAGTAGTGGGGTAAGGCTTCCAAGGCTGCCTGCTATCATTTTGATTGAGTCCGAGGGGCCGAGAAGGATGACCTCAGACTTACTCTCGTTTAGTTGGAGGAAGTTCAGGGCCATCCAGCACTTTATATCCTCGAGGCAGCGGGTAAGGTTAAGCAGATTTGATTGTTTTTTGGGCTTCAGGGGGAGGTACAGTTGTGTATCGTCTGCGTAGCAATGGAAGGAAATGCCGTGCCTTTCAATTAAGCTGGTGCGGTTAAGCTGGTGCTGGGGGCAGGACAAATGATGGAGGTGATGGTGCTAAAAAGGACCTTAGAATTATGAGCGTTTTTGGAGATGGAAAAGTATATTGTTCTTGTGGTATTTGTGAAGGTTGTTTTTCAGGAGTTCGATGGAAATTTGAAGCTTACCAGATTTGTACTTCCGTTCTGATTTTCTGCACTCTCTTCTTAGGGCTCTGGTGGTGTCATTGAGCCATGGTTTGCCTTTTAGCTTAGGCTTTTTAATTTTAAGAGGAGCAACAGAATCCAGGATGGAAGAGCAAGTAGTATTGAATAAAGAAATGAGGGCGTCGGTGCTGAGGTGGGGGGTAGACGCCTCAATAGTGTAGATGTCGGGGGCAGCTATGAGAGCCTCAGAGAACTTACTGGTTGTCGTGGAGTTAACGTAGCGGGAGTAGCGAGCAGGGAGATGGGACTTTGAGGGAGAGAAAGGCAGAGATATATCGAATATAATAGCACTGTGATCAGACAGACAGGCATCAATAGTATCTGTGTTACAAGTTGGGAGACTGGATGAAAGCACTAGGTCTAGTGTGCGGCCAAGCTTGTGCGTGGGTCCAGTGGTGAGTAGACACAGATTGAAGGACTCAACCAGGTTCATAAATTCACTCACTAGAGGCTTCGTGGGACAGCAGCCATGAATGTTAAAGTCACCAAGAATCAGGACCTGGTCAAATTTGGGCAACAAGCTAGCGATAAGATCACCAAATTGTGAGATAAAGTCCTTATTTGTTTTTGGGAGGCGATACACCAGGATTGAAAGCGGACAGAATAGACCAACTATGATAAGTTGATATTCAAAACTGGAGACGAGATCAGCGTTTAGAAGGCGGCAGTTGAAATGCTTCTTGAACAGAGTGGCTAGGCCCCCACCGCAACCTGAGAGCCTAGGCGAGCTGAAAACGTTACAGGTATCAGGGCAGAGTTCCACGAGTGGAGCAAGCTCACCAAGGATTAATAGTGAGATTACGTGAAGAAGCCCCGCCTGGCGCTGGATCGGCATACTTCAAAGCAGCGGCATGAAAAACACAGAACTAATAGCCGGAGTAAAATAGTAAGGCTCAAAATAGACTAGAACTACCAGATGATCATTTACATTATGAGGGTTGGGAGTGGAGGGCACGTAATCCCTCATCATAACTCCTCATAAAATAAAGATCAAACTTCGAACAGGTAAGTTCTCGTTTAATCTCACTATTTTACTTCGGAGTCACGTGAGTGACTACGTGAAGATTTTAAAGCTTTGTGTTTTTTATGTCGTAAATTCATTTCATACGACTCTCTGTTTAGTCAAAACAGTAGTGAGTAAATAGTATTTTAACACATTGTTACAATTTATGTAATAAGTCCTTTAATTATAAAAAGAACAACTTTTTTAATAATAACCCCTCTATCACAGGGGAAAATTACAAAATAATTGATAAATGATGTCAATGGTAACATAAATCGATAATATAAATCGATAATATAAACAAAGCAAGCATTTAAAGAGAACCCAGTACTGCGTGTCCAAATCCTGGCACCGTGGCAACAGGTTTATTGTAGAACTTTGAAAAAGTTTCTTCTCTAGACCACCCTGCGGCCTCTAAAATTTGATCGAGTGGTACATCCTGTACCTTCGCCGCGGACGTAGCTGCCGCCCTAGTGGAGTGAGATTTAAACACATCAGTGTCTATTCCTGCTAGACCCAAAACCTGTTTTAACCATCTAGAAATGGTTTGAACTGAAACTTTTGTATGTGGTTTTTTGTGTGTTATCAATAACGCTTTCTCAGAACCTCTGAGATTTTTGGTTACCTCAATGTATTGAGTTAAATGCTTAACTACACACAATGTTTCATCAACAGGATATGCTTTAAACATTACCTTCATTCCAGTTCTTCCTAGTCTGCTTTGTTTGATCAAGTCATAAACATAAAACACAATGTTATCTGTATTCACATGCATGCAATCCAACCTTAACAATTGCAAAGTTTGTACTCTTTGAGCTGATACCAATGCCATTAACATAACCACCTTGAATGTTAATTTCTGCAAAGACATTGAATTAATTGGAGTCCATTGTTTAAGCAAAGTGAGAACAATGCTAACATCCCAAATTTCTGTATATCTGGGCTTGGGAGGATTTTTATTAAAAATACCTTTCATGAATCGGGATACTAATGGGTGAGACCCAACTGAATCCCGATCCGAATTTTGTCCTAAATAGGATGACAATGCACTCCGAGCACAATTAATGGCACTATAACTCAAATGCTCATCAAAGTGTAACCCAGCAAGGAACTCCAATACATTTGAAAGGTTTGCAGTATGATAAGATATCTTTGACTGTGTACAAAAAGCTTCCCATTTCCTTATATGCGACATATATTGTTTTTTAGTGCTAGTCCTCCAAGCTGCATCTATAACATCCATGGTCCTGTCCGACAGTTCAAACTCTTGCAATGGTCTGGTCAGAACCTGCAGATTAACAAATTCATATGATCATGCAATGGATGAATTTCTTTTGTTACTGGTTGTGTCAACAGATTGTTGCAACTGGGAATTGTCATACATGGTTCAATAATCATTTTTAGCATCAATGGGAACCATGACTGTGTGGGCCAATTTGGCACCACCAAAATGCCTTTGGCAGTGTCTTGCGCTATTTTCTTGAGACATTGCCCAATGAGACAGAATGGGGGAAAAGCATAAAAGAACGTATTCCCCCAGTGTAGCGAGAAAGCATCCACCGCAACTGCCCCTGGATCGTGTTCCCAAGACACGTATTTCGGCAATTGGTGATTCAATCTAGATGCAAACAGATCAATGTCCGGTACTCCATACCGACTGACAATATTTTTGAAAATTTGTGGATTTAACATCCATTCTGTATTGTCTTTAAATATTCGTGTTCTTTTGTCTGCCACAACATTGTCTCTCCCACGGGAGATAAATAGCTGAAAGCCAAATATTTTTTGCCATACACCATTGCCATATCTGGTTTACCAGATGATCACATGATATTGATCTGACACCGCCCATGTGATTGATATATGCCACAGCTGTGGTATTATCTATTTGTACTTGGACATGCAAATCCTTTAATGAAGAGCAATAAGCTTTTAATCCATAAAATGCTCCCAGTAGCTCCAAATAATTAATACCACATGTTTGGAGCAACAAATCCTCTTGTACAGCCCATCTGCCTCCACAGCTGGTCTCATTATCCGTAGCCCCCCATCTGAGAGAACTTGCGTCAGTTTGTAAAAACACGACTGGCTGATGAACTAAAATGTTCTTAGCAGCTTGTGGAACATTCTCAATCCACCAATGTAATTCTGATAAAGCTTCCTTAGGCAATTGCATTGGCCTATCAAAATGGCCTGCTCGCTGAATTAGCGCTTTAGTTTTTGCCCTTTGAAGATTTTGGTAATGTAGATGACCAAACTCTACTGCTGGAAATGCTGCTACCAATTTACCAATACCCTTGGCAACCTCTCGGATGGAGGGATAAGGTTTGTTAATTAGGTTTTGACACACATTTGTCAAATCTAACACCTTATCCATTGGTAAAGTTACCAACATGGTAACTGAGTTAATCACAAACCCCAGATATTCAATGGTTTGGGATGGCTGTAACTTAGATTTTGTTGGATGGATCAGGAAACCCAACTTCTCAAACAAGCTAATAGTTGCTGAGACTGATTTTCCAGCTGATTCCTGATTAGCATTGACAATTAAAATGTCATCTAGATAAGCCATAACGATGTGTTTTTGTGCCCTTAGCAGTGCAAGTGCTGGCTTTAACAATTTAGTGAACAATCTAGGTGCTGACCTTAATCCATTAGGCAAAGCTTTGTATTGCCACAGCTGTCCCATCCATTTAAACTTTAAATACCTGCAAAAACTATGATGAATTGGGACCGAATAATATGCATCCTTCAAATCTATTGTAGCCATATAACAGCCTGTTGATACCAACTGCATTGCAGTGTAGAATGTGTCCATTTTAAAATGTTTATACTGGACAAATGTATTCAAAAGTGTGAGATCTAAAATGATCCTACAACCCCCATCTTTGTTTGGCCTGGGGAAAACGTTTGATACAAATTGTTGTGGATCCTCTCCTGTTTTCTCAATAACTCCTTTTTTACTCAAATTCTTAATCTCTTTGTCAATTTGAATTTTCTCAAGCTCTGAGAACATCAAAGAATGACTAGGCTCATTCTGTCCCAATGGATCCATACCTTCCACAAAATCAATGGTAGATCCTAGCACAGTGTCTAATACAACACGATCAACTGTTATATTGTCCCATTCCTTATAAAACATTTGGAGTCTACCACCAATCTGTGGCTCATCCCAACATTCCTCTTTAATAGGATAATTCCTCAAAATAGAGAGGGTACAGAGGAGATTTACTAGAATGTTGCCTGGGTTTCAACAGCTAAGTTACAGAGATAGGTTGAATAAGTTAGGTCTTTATTCTCTGGAGCGCAGAAGGTTAAGGGGGGACTTGATAGAGGTCTTTAAAATGATGAGAGGGATAGACAGAGTTAATGTGGACAAGCTTTTCCCTTTGAGAATAGGGAAGATTCAAACACGAGGACATGACTTTAGAATTAAGGGACAGAGGTTTAGGGGTAACATGAGGGGGAACTTCTTTACTCAGAGAGTGGTAGCGGTGTGGAATGAGCTTCCAGTGGAAGTGGTGGCGGCAGGTTCGTTGGTATCATTTAAAAATAAATTGGATAGGCATATGGATGAGAAGGGTATGGAGGGTTATGGTATGAGTGCAGGCAGGTGGGACTAAGGGAAAAAAGTTGTTCGGCACGGACTTGAAGGGCCGAGATGGCCTGTTTCCGTGCTGTAATTGTTATATGGTTATATGGTTATAATGTTTATGTACCTCTCCAACTGGATGAAATGATCTCCTTTACCCAATGAATGGGTGTACATTCGGCTGTGTTGGCTGGAAATTTTTCCTTATCATACTCCTGCCTCGGCTTGTACAGCTCCAAAATCAAATCCCCTTTTCATATAGCCAGTCCATCTCTGGCCAAAGCTGAAGGGTTTCATACGACCAAAAGTCTTTGCCTCTTCATCCATTTCTTTAATTTGCTTAGACAAATCCTCTCCGAACAAATAACCAGGAGTTTGAACATTGCTTGGTTTACACAACCCTGCAAATCTTGGATGTAACAGAGGCCGAATGGCAATCTTCCTCATGCAATTTATCTCAAAAAATGAGTTGCAAAATAAGGCCAACATGTGTTTCTGCACTTTGGTCATTCCACAACCTTCCACTTGTCTGACAAATGCAGTAATGCCAGCTGAAATTAGCTTGAGGACTCTTTGAAATCGAATCTCCTGTGCCCGCATCATCGATGACATTGGCGCCCAAACAGCTGGATTCACCGTAGGTACCTTCAATGAGGCACAATTGATAGGTGTTTTATACATTTCTGCTGTCTCAACCATAACAGCTTCTTGAAGCGGGTGAGAGACCATATAATTAATATTGGCCGCCAGGTTATCTTCCATGGCCTCACCGCCTCCTCCAGGTATAGCAAAACTTTGTGCCACATCAGGCACACCTGGATCCATATAATTGTATTGTGGTGTGTACTCCGGACCGCAATCACCACTTTCAGGGTCTGTCTCATACAGCCCTGGTACTCCTGAAACTTGTTCAAAGGAGACTTCCTCCAGTCCAATCCCAGGCACTGGAGTTTCAAATTCCCAATTAAAAACTGGCACCATATTCTTGATATGGAACCCCCTCAGGGGCTGCCTGGGAATATTCTGGGTTCTTAGACCCTTGGTTGATTATAGTTTGGAGCATTTTCTCCATTTGGTCCATTCTGAGCCATAGGGCTTTTCTTTCTGGACCTTCTGAATCAGATTCATCAGAACCCACAGGCCTTTCAGATTTTCTTTTACATTTTTTAGGCACTGGGTTTTCCACAGTTTCTGTTTGTGGAACAATCAAAGCCTCACTAACGGGTATTTCAACGGCGACCGGTATCGGAACCGGCTCCGCAATAAACTCTTGTCCCGACTCATCACCCCGGGACGCACGTTTTACCCGCTGTTTTTTGACCTTCTCCATTTTGTTTTTTGCTAACTCCTCCTGGTTTACCCACCAGGCTACGGAGTTCTGGAACCTCGCCCTAAATTTCGAAAACTCTCTTACCTGCGGGCCGGTTCCTTACCGCTGTGTGGAGCTGCGCTCTGCAGCTCTTTCTCTGCCGATAGCGTCGACGTAATGCCGATCCAGCGCCAGGCGGGGCTTCTTCACGTAGTCACTCACGTGACTCCGAAGTAAAATCCATGTTTCTGTGATCAATAGGAAGTCCAATCCACGTGCTGTGAAGAAGTCATTGAGGATGAACGTTTTATTCAGCAATGATCTCACATTGATCAAGGCCACTTTTGCAGGGATTGCAGGTGAGTTGAGGGTCAGTAGTGGCTCCCACGCCAGTGGGCGGAGGTTCAAGGAGGCCACACCGCTGTGCTTCACACAGGACCTGGCTGGGAGCCCACGTGCCGACAGACCTGAGACCTGGAGGATGGACCGGAGAGAAACATACCTGGGCTCAAGGGACTGCCGATGGATGGAGCGGTTGGGCCGACCAGGTCCATCCTCGCAGCGCTGGGTGAGGTAAGCAGATGTTAAACGGGCGCGGGCGAGGTTCTTCAGCCTTACCAGGACCCCATACGTTTACCCTGCCTCCTGGCTTGGTGCGTGCGCAAGGCCGAGCCCATACTTCTATCGGGAGCCAAGCGAGGAGCGAACAGGTAAGTGAAGCCTTTTCCAGGGGTCTATCAGGGGTTCAGTCGGAGGCCCAATCCAGGGTCTTGTCCGGGGCCATGGATGGAGATCTCGACGACAGAGGCTCGGCTCGTTGCGAGGCCTCGCCTGGGGCTCGATGTGGGGCCTCAATGCGGGGCCTAGCCCGGGGTTTGATGCGGGGCCTTGCCCGGGGCTCGATGCGGGCTCAATGCGGGACCTCGCTCGGGGCTCGATGCGGGACCTCGCCCGGGGTTTGATGCGGGGCCTTGCCCGGGGCTCGATGCGGGCTCGATGCGGGGCCTCGCCCGGGGCTCAATGCGGGGCCTCGCCCAGGGCTCGATGCGGGACCTCGGTGTTTATTCAAATATTCATCAAGAGTTTCTGGATCTCTAGTTCTATAATCCTGTGTATTTGATTTAGCATAATCTCTAAGTTGTAAATATCTGAAATAGTCATTTGAGTGGAGTCCATAAGTTTGTTGTAGCTGCTGAAATGAAAGAAATGTACCTTTCCTATAGAGATGACCCATCTTTTTAGTTCCGTGATTTTGCCATTGTAAAAAACCTTTATTCAACTTTGCAGGTTTAAATGCGGGGTTGTTTACAATGGGGAGAAAGTGTGATAGATTATCCAATTTTAAAGTATTTTTTAATTGTTTCCAAATTCATATACCACTGTATATTATAGGGTTTTCACTATAGGTTTTTTTGTTCAATTTCGTGGTAGCAAACAGAATCGAACCAATTTCAAAGAGTAAGCAGTCTTCCTTTTCCATTTTTAACCAGTCTGGTTGCTGGTCCAATTCTTCCAACCAGAAGTTTATATTTTTAATGTTAACTGCCCAGAAATAGAGCATGAAATTCGGTAAAGCTAAACCTCCATTTATTTTTGATTTACACAAATGTTTTTTGTTTATTCTGTGATTCTTATAATCCCAGATAAAATTAGTGACTATGGAATCCAACTTAAAAAAAAACTCTTGGAAGATATATCGGGATTGATTGAAAGAGGTACAATAATTGCGGAAGAAAAATCATTTTTTTTGGCATTAATTCTACCAAACATTGAGATAGGTAGTGTTTTCCAATATTGAATATTATGCAATTTGTTCAGTAAAGGAGGGAAGTTTAGTTTAAATAAAGAAGTATATGTCTTAGTTACATAAATGCTTACATATTTAAATTTTTCATTAACTATTTCAAAGGGGGATTGTTGTAGATTGTGGATTGATTTTCATTATTAGCATGATTTCGCTTTTATTTGGCGGTGGGTTAATATCCGGGTGGACCAACAAGGGATTCTGTTTGTGCCAATATCTTTGCCGATAGGTTTTGGACCTAAATAGTTCAGCATTTTTGTGGAACGCCATCCACTGGCATTGACCGGGAGGAGGAGGTGGTGGGAGGGGAGTGGAGGGAAGGGACCAATACTATTAAAGTGCGCTGAGGTTGCAAACTGATCCATTTGGAAAGGTAGCTGTGGAGGGAGAAGAGGAGTCGCTTGAGCAGCTGACGGCTGCATTTTATCGAAGGATTGCAAACCGTAAGTTACTGTTTTAGAAAAAAAAAGTTTTAATAGCATAACAATTATATATGTTTCTATTTGTGTAGGGGCAGTGATGTATTAGTGGGTCGATACTTTATGGATTCTTGCTTGTATTTCATTCTTTAAATAGCCTATTTAAGATTATTCATAAGCTTTAATTAGTCTAGAAAGCATTTATAGTATTAACCATCTTCTCGTTATCTCGGTGGTCACTCTGTGTGCATTTTTTTAAATGTAATGTATTTTCTCTATCTCGCCTGTGCAGCCCTGAGTTTGTCCATGTGCACATCACAGTGCAGCTATTGAATGGAAAAAATAGACTCAAAGTGCAAGAATAACTCAACTGGTTAGGCAGTATCTCTGGAGAACATGGATAGGTGACATTTGGGATCGGGCCAGGTTTCAATAGCTGCTGCCTAAGTTTTCCAGTTTGAAGAAGGGTCCTGACCAGAAATGACACCTATCCATGTTCTTCAGAGGTACTGCTTGACCGGCTGAGTTACTCCAGCAGTTTGTGTCTTTTTTTTGGTAAACCAGCATCTGCAGCTTCTTGTTTTTCTCACTGGACTGTTGAAGGACATGTGGTAACTAAAACAAAAATTTTAAAGCCAAGTTTTGGAACGTGCAAATTTAAGGTATTTCAAAATTTTGTGATAAGAAGTAACTCGATGTGCCTAGCATATTACACAAAAAAACTGTGGCGATAGGTCTCATTATCAATTTATAAAAATTTAAATGTTACAATTCTGTTACATGGGAGATTATTATAATGTTCACAAAATTATAATAATATTATTCAAATTATGTGTATTAAAATGACAGGCTGTTGATGCAATAAAGAAAGTCTATCTAAAAACCATTTGGTCTGAAAACAAGTTGTTTGTGATCCCTTGTACCTGCCTTTTTAATTGGTTTCTGTTTTTTTTAAAAAAGTTAAAATGGCTTTAAATATTTTTTAAACTTCCGAGCTGGCCGCCAACCGTTTTATTTAATTTGCAAGCAAAAGTTGAGCATTTCTGTGAGAGAACAGAGAAAAACATTGGTCCTACATTGTGGAAACAGCCCTTCAGCCCAACTTGCTCATGCTGACCAACATGCCCCATCTATACTTGTCCGGTCTTCCTGTGTTTGCCCGATATTCCTCTAAAACTATCCAATCCATGTACCTTTCTAAGTGTTGCAGTAGTACCTGCCTCAACACCTCCTCTGGCAGCTTGTTCCATATACCCCCCCCCCACCCCCCTTTGAGTAAACAAAAAAGTTACCTCTCAGGTTCCTATTAAACCTTCCCCCTCTCACCTTATTTATCGTCTCGACTGAAATCCAAATTCCTCGTTGCTTCAACTGAGTGTAACTTTCTGCAAAAGGTAATGTATTGATGTACTGGGCAAAATTGGGATTAAGTGAACAAATTCATAGTTACTGAATCATTCATTGTATTTGAGATGAGAGAAATGCCTGCTGTAGGAAAATTGTATGTCTTGCGGCAATCAATCAGGGAAGTGTAATTGAGGATCCCAAGTCAGGATCTCATTGTCCAATCCCTCCCCAGATGCTGCCTGACCTGCTGGTTCTCCAGCAATTAATGTTTGAGTTTTTGAGTTATTGTCACGTCAAAAACTTTTGTTGTTTGCTAACCAGTCAGCGAAAAGACAACACATTATTCCAATCTCCAGATTCCAGCACCTGCAGTCTCCTCTGAGTCTGAGAGTCAGGATCTCATTGACTGATGGAGCAGGCAGGATGTGCTGTATGAAAACTGATTAAAAATTATACATACTAGGTTGCATGGTCTAATCCACAATTTTAGTTTGTCTAATTCACGTTGGTGTATATCAAGAAATGAAACGTGGGTTTTTTTCACAGGATTAGATAAACAGTATAGTAATTTTCTTTGGTAGACAAAAGTGCTGGAGAAACTTAGCGGGTGCGGCAGCATCTGTGGAGCGAAGGAAATAGGCAATTTTTTGGGCCAAAACCCTTCATTTTCTTTGGTTAGATTGTTTAGAAATGTGAGTTATTGTCATAATAACCAAAGATGCAATGAAATTCCTTATTCAGCAGAAGTTCCGAGGATGCACAGTATACAAGATGATGGTTGATCTACAACACCAAATGCAAATCAGCAGAGTGGTGCGAAAATTGTTGTGCAGGGGTGGCACAATGGTAGAGTTGCTGCCTTGCATCGCCTGAGACCTGGGTTCCATTTTGATTAATGTTTGCTGTCTGTCCGTTCTCCCCGTGACCCAGGTTTTCCCCGGGTGCTCCGGTTTCCTCCCACTCTCCCAAGACGTATTTATTTGTAGGTTAATTGGCTTTGGTAAAGCTTGTCATTTTCCCCCTAGCTTAGGACAGTGCTAGTGTACGGGCATCAGTGGTTGGCGAGGACTCGTGGGCTGAATGGCCTGTTTCTGCGCTGTATCACTAAACTAAACTGTCTAAATTAGTGCCAAAAAACCCCTCAAGGGCAAAAATTGGATAATTGAATAACGAGAGTAAGTGTATGAGAAGTGGGTGTGAAAGAGGCAGTTAGTTCAGGAGTCTGATGGGGATGGGGAAGAAGTTGTTCTTACGTCTGGGCATCTGGGCTTTCAAGCTCCTCCATCATCTCCCACAAGGTAGAAGAGAGAAAGGAGAAGCTAGAAAAAGAGAACAGCCAGGATGGAAAGTATTCTTGATGGATAAATCCTTGATGCCCGTAGGGATAGTAGACTAGTAAGAGGATCAAGAAGTTGGCAAAGACTGGCCAACATGATTATCACATGATTTCAGAACTCGTCAAGGGATTCCATCTGGGTCAGCCATTTTCCAAGTGTTTTCCCTCATGAAAGCCGATCCAATGTCTGGCATTCTGGTGCAATGTGGCAGAGCCAGTGGAGTGTGGCATCACTCTCCACTGTCCCATCGGCATATTGGGAGTCTGATATTGTACCAAGGCTCAAGAGCATTGATGGTCTTGTTGCTTTCGGTTTGAGGCCATCTATCCCAACATGAAGTGGTTGAAACCAACATGATGCTGGTTTAAACCGAAGACAGACACAAAAGGCTGGAGTCATTCAACGGGTCAGGCAGCAGCTCTGGAGAAAAAGAATAAGTGATATTTCGGGTCTGACTGAAGAAGGGTTTCGACCCAAAAAGTCACCTATTCCTTTTCTCCAGAGAAGCTGCCTGAACCACCTTTTGTGTCTATCCTAACATGAACCTGTTTTAATCATTGTAGATGACTGCATATTGCTTTTACTATATGAACAGTTTTAAAAGTAAATCTTGAGTGCCAATACTTTAGGACAAGTTGGATTTATGTTGTATTTTTTTAAAATCAGAAAACTGTGCCAGATGACTTCTTATTTATCCAGTGAGTTCTGAACTTTGTTCCAAAATGTATTTTTTGAAATCTTTGGAAAATAGTGATGGAATAATTTAAACTTTACTTGTGTAAATACCCAGACTTTCTTTTTGCAGATACACTTCTGGGTTTAGAATTGGAATTGCAATGAGGAACATGAATATTTTGATTCTCCTGTTTGTGGCTGTGGGGTCAGTTCACTGCTTGAAGAAAAAGGCAAAAAAGTCGGATGCTGGGTCGGATTTGGGGATGAAGATTTTCGATCAGGTTGCTACGTCCCAACCAACAGAAAACATTGTCATGTCTCCACATGGAATGGTATCGTTGCTTTGGATGCTGCAATTCGGAGCTGATGGAATAACAAGAAAGGAATTGAACCAAGTTTTGAAATACAGCCGACGTGGTTTGTTTAACTAGTGTCTTGTTATACCAACCGTATCCTTCCTTCTTCCTATCTGAGCATGTTCAATAGGACTTTGCAATTTGAGATGTTATTGAAAGGACTTTTGCTTTTCAATTTAGCGTTGATGTCTTTGCAACATATATCTTTGCAGTTGTTGATTTTTATTTTTGCAAACTATCTACCAGGAATACTATCTTCTTTGGGCATTGCTCTCAAATTGTTTATTGGAGAAGGTTCTTTGCAACATTTTTCTGATGTTTCCAGTAGTGGGGGCACAGCGTCATAATAATGGAATGTGCCTTCTTAGAACTGAGATGAGGAGGAATTTCTTTAGCCAGAGGGTGGTGAATCTTTGTTTTTTTTTAAAGCAGAGATTGATTGATTCTTGATTAGTAAGGGTGACAAAGGTCATGGGGATGGGGGGGGGGGGGGGGGGCAGGAAGGCGGGAGAATGGGGCTAAGTCGGGAAAAATAGATCGGCCATGATCAAATGGTATTCCAGACACCATGGGGCAAATGGCTTATTCCTGCTTCTATGTTCATGGGTACATAAATGATAGGAGTAGAATTAGGCCATTTGGCCCATCAAGTCTACTTTGACATTCAAAAATGGCTGATCTATTTTTCCATCTTAACCCCATTTTCTTGCCTTCTCCCCATAACCGCTGACACCTGTACTAATCAATAATCCATCTATCTCTGCCTTAAAAATATCCATTGACTTGGCCTCCACCACCTTCTGTGGCAATGAATTCCAGATTCACCACCATCTGACGAAAGAAATGTCTCCTAGTTTCCTTCCTAAAGAAACATCCTTTTATTCTGAGGATATTATCTCTAGTTCTAGAGTCTCACACCAGTGGAACTACATCCTATGTTCTTATGAACACTTCAAATGACTGTTAAGTGACAATGATGGACTGCTGTTATTCAGTGAGAAAACAATTGGCTGCTTTCTTTCATTTCCAAAATACTTCATTATTTTTCCTCTGCGCTCTTGGTCATGTTCTTTCAAAATCTGTGTTTCTAGCTTGTTGGCCCAAAACATATGGCTGTTTCAATGCAACCTCTATATTCCTCATTTATGACATTCACATTTCCAATGGTTTGGTATATTGGGTCCTGCCTAACATTGATTCTTCATCAATTACTACCTTAAGTTGTCGAAATACTCTTTACCAAATGGACAAGATGGTGGCTTCATTTGCACAGTATTGGATTCAATTGATAATGTATTGATAAAATATTTTAATTTATAGATGTCTTTGCCATGTGTAATTAATGAATTATTTTGGACGCTTAGACGTGTATAAAATTATAGACAATAACAGTAGAGGACAATCTCTAGGGTGAGAGAGGGAAAATATAATGGAGATGTGCGGAGCAAGTTTGCTTTTTAGTGGGTGGTGTGCGCTGGAACGCATTGTCCGGAATGGGGGTGGAAGGGGATAGGATAGTGGCATTCAAGAAGTTTTTAGCGACACGCGGATATGGAGAGATATGGATCACTTGTAGGCAGGTGAGATCAGTTCGGCAAGGCATCATGTTCAGCACAAACATTGTGGGCCAAAGGGGCCGTTCCTGACCAGTACTGTTCTATGTAAATATTGGACATTTGTTTCTCTTTAGCAACTGCAGATTTGAATGGTTTAGAGATGATTTAGAGATGGATACTGAAGTTTTCCAAGTTAACAGCATTTCTATATTGATTTTCTTTTCAGGTACTTATACAGGGCTGAAAAAGGTACACAAGTCATTAACTGAACACAAAAGTAAGGATGTCGTTACTTTTGCTAATGGAATATTTGTACCACGTGACCTTGTATTAAAAAAAGGCTTTATTAAGCGGTGTTCTGAAATTTATCAAGCTGTGCCGACAAATGTGAATTATGCTGAACCTGAAGCAGCTGCATCAATAATCAACAAATGGGCTGAGTATCAGACTAAAGGTACATCTTCCATAAATCTGGCTATCATACCAAAGGTGAAGTACTGGCATTTCTTAGTCATGATCGTGCCGCGTTAAAACAGTCCAATTGGCCCAACTTGTCCACGCCGACCAATATGTCCCATCTAAGCTTGTCCCACTTGCCTGGGTTTGAGCCACATCCCTCAAATCTTAAAGTTCATAAGTGATAGGAGTAGAATTAGGCCATTCAGCCCATTGTCTACTCCGCCATTCAACCATGGCTGATCTATCTCTCCCTCCTAACCCCATGCTTCTGCCTTCTCCCCTTAACCCCTGACACCCATCCTATCTATGTACCTGTCCAACTATAGTAGGAATGTCTGAAGATTGATATTTTTTATTTATGGGTGCTTCTCGTCAAGGTTGCATGTAATTTTAATTTCTCAATTTTATCCAAGTTTTATTTGTGTATCTGGGTGCATTATTTTAGCAACAATTATGTTGTTAAAAGATTTTGACAGTATAATGTAGACATTTTAAACTTTAGTTCAGAGACGCAGCATGGAAAGAGGCCCTTCAGCCCACTGAATCCACGCTGACCATTGATCACCCATTCACACTAGTTCTGTTATCCCACTTTTGCATCAACTCCCAACTCATGAGGCAATTTAGAGGCCAATTAACCTACAAATCCGCACGTCCTTGCGTTGTGGGAGGAAACTGGAGCATCCGGAAGAAACCCACGTGGTCTTGGGGGAACATGTGCAAACTCCAGACAGGAGCCGAGGTCAGGATCAAACCTGGGTCTCTGGCACTGTGAGGCAACAGCTCCACCAGCTGCACCACTGTGCCACATTTTCAACAAGAATACCTTTTGTAATCATCATTATTTTTAAAAAAGGTGGCGAGCCCTGTGTTACCTGAAGTTCCCTTTACAATGTGGTGTGATTCTTTAGATATGATCACAGAGATAATTACCCCAGACACTCTGGATGAAGCTACCAAGCTTGTAGTCGCCAGCGCGATATATTTTAAGGGTGCGTGGAAATCTAAATTTGATGTAGCAAAGACGCACGACGAGGATTTCACCGGAGCCGATGGAGATGTGTCTCAAGTTCCTATGATGGTCCAAAATTCAGCATTCAAGTTTGGTAAGTCTAACAGAATGGTATCATGTTTAATCTAGCTAACAGAGCAGAACTTTGCCCAATACATAAAATATACCCTCATGGATTTTAATTTGCCAATTAAATTATCTTTTGAATTTCTGACTAGGATTTTGGTTTGTAACAAACTATAAGTATTATTGATCTATAGTTTTCTCATGCTCATTGAAAATTCCAATACTGTTGCTGGCTGTCATATTTATTGCTTCAGCACAGACCACCAATTGAACCTGGGGAATCATTTTGGTTTGGTTTAGAGATGAAGTACGGAAACAGTCCCTTCGGACAGAAGACATAGGATTAAAGTGAAATGGAAAAGATTCATTAGGAATCTGAGAGGTAACGTTTTCGCACAAAGGGTGGTGGGTGTATGGAACACGCTGCCGTAGGAGGAGGTAGTTGAGGCTGTGACTATCCCAATGTTTAAGAAACAGTTAGCCAGGTACATGGATAGGACAGCTTTGGAGGGATATGGGCCAAACACAGGCAAATGGGACTAATGTAGCTGGGACATGTTGGTCGGTGTGGGCAAGTTGGGCCAGTTTCCACGCTGTATCACTTTATGAGGGAATGGGCACTGAATTGTTTACGTAAGTGCAAGTTTATTTAAGACTGCGGGTCTGTAGAGTTCTAGGTCTGTATACGCGCTTGTGATAAATGCCGCCATCTTTTTCTGGTGGTGAGGGACATATCGGACACTAATATTTAATTTAACCTTTGTTTCAATATTGCTAATGATAGCACACAGAGTGTTCCATACTTTGAATAGGGAGATTTCCTGCTGTACAAGAAACTGGTCTTCAAATTTTGAGATGATTTGCTTTTGTTTTATAGGTAAGGCCAGTACACCTACGAACGTGGAGTATAATGTTCTTCAGCTACCATACAATGGGGCAGTCAGTATGTTTATTATCCTTCCGGTGGATAATAGCACCACACTCACTGAAATAACTCCTCATATTAATGTAAATAGTATAAAAACGTGGAAGAAAATCTTGAAGAGAAATAAACTCGACATTTCTATACCTAGGTGAGCAAGAAATATTTGGCCCTATTTGAAATCTGCTATATATTGAGGCATACTCAAGATGTGCTGGAGAAAGCTTTCTATCTGGATGCATCACAGCCTGGTTTGGGAACAGCTCCATCCAAGTCCGCAAGAAATTTTGGACCCAGCCCAGACCATCACACAAACCAAACTCCCTTCAATTGATTCCATCTACACTTCACACTGCCTCAGCAAGGCCACCAGAATAATCAAGTACGAACCACACCCTGGTCACTCCTTCTTCTCACCTCTCCCCTCTTCCATCAAAAATGAGGTACAAAAGTGTGAAAACGCACACCTCCAGATTTGGGGACAGTTTCTTCTCAGCTGTTGTCAAACAACTGAACCATCCTATCACCAACTAGAGAGAAGTCCTAACCTACCATTTCCCTCATTAGAGACCCTTGGACTATCTTTCATCGAACGTTACTGGACTTTATCTTGCAGTAAATGTATTCCCTTTATCCTGTATCTATACACTGTGTGAACGGCGTGATAGTAATTATGTACAGGATTGTCTTTCCGCTGACTGGATCGCCCACAACAAAAAAAGCTTTTCTCTGTACACCTGACAATTAACTAAACTATTTTGTGAAATGCAAACCAGTGTAGAAATTGGATACATATAAAATATTTCCAATTGACCTTTCTGCATCCTCCAGTAGATTCAGCTGGCTGCAAATGCTGAACTAACTATTTTCAATCTGCATGTTTTATTTGTAGATTCACTGCTGAGTCAGAGACGAACTTGGAGGAACTACTTGCACCTCTTGGAATCACAAATATGTTTGATAAAGACAAGGCAAATTTCAAAAAGCTCTCTAGTAAGTTAATGTGATGGGAGTAGAATTAGGCCATTCGGCCCATCATGTCTACTCCGTCATTCAATCATGGCTGATCTATCTCTCCCTCCTAACTGCACTCTCCTGCCTTTTCCCCATAAATTGTCCCACGCCTGACACCTGTACTAATCAAGAATGTATCTATTTCTTCCTTTAAAATATCCGTTGGCTTCACCACTACAGCCTTCTATGGCAATGCATTCCACAGATTCACCACCCTCTGAAGAAATTCTTCCTCATCTCCTTCCTAATGAACATCCTATAATTCTGAGGCTATGACCTCTGGTCCTAGACTCTCCCACTAGTGGAAACATCCTCTCCACTATCCAGGCCTTTCACTATTCAGTAAGTTTCAGTGAAGTCTTCCCCTCATCCTTCGAAATTCCAGTGAGTAGAGGCCAAGTGCTGTCAAACAGTCATGTTAACCCACTCATTCCTGGAGACATTCCTGGTATGTAGTATTTATTGTTTGAATAGCTTTGTAAAAACATATTTGCTTTGCAAATAAATTGTGACAATCTGTTGCAGAGGTTTGTGGTCTGTATGTTTCCCAAATCCTGCAGAAGGCTAAAATTGAAGTAAACGAGGAGGGTACGAAGGCCGCTGCAATGACAGGCAAGTATGACAGCATTTTAAACTTAGACCAGAGTAAAGTGCTATTCGAACAATTGTAATATATTTTGTAATTGAATGCTGATGATCAGTTTGGCTAAAACCAACTCTTCAGATGGATGTTGGTTTTTGGCCAAGTTGATCTAAGATGTATACTATCGTGCAGACAGAATGATAGCATTTATGAATAGGATTATGTCCATATCCCACTGAATCTTTCCTATCCATGTACCTGTCCAAGTGTCTTTTTGAATTGAATTGAATAAAATGTTATCAGCCAAGTATGTATACATGCAAGGAATTTGTCTTGGTGCTTTGCTCACAAAAGGATAAAAACACGATATACAGCAGACAATTAAAAATAAAACATTATAATTTAAACATGTGAAAATAAAGTATCAGAGTAAAAAGGGGCTACAAACTTTTGGCTGTTGAGCAGATCTACTGCTCGTGGATAAAAGCTGTTTTAAATGTCGCTCCTGTACCTGCATCACCCACTTCCTCTGATAGTTTGTTCCACATGTGCACTTCCCTCTGTGGTAAACCTTGCCACTTGAATCCCTCTATAAATCTTTACCCTATACTTCCCCCCCACTCCACCACACCTTAAACCTATGCCCTCTAGTTTTAGACTCTCATATTGCAAGGATTACTGAGCAGCTATTTGTTTTGACCAGTGGTCCAGGTGACAGCTTTTACTCTGCGATATGGCACCATTTGGTGAATTGAGAAAGATCACCAGTAAACTACCATATTGGCCAAAAACTAGCACTTGTGAAAGCAGAGTGGGACTCTGACGACAGCTTGGTTTTAAGCACTAACTGCAAGTATCTTTAAGAATATACAGTACCACAATTGAATATTGCAATTGTACACATAAAAACAAATTTTAAAGTAAAACTGCAGGTAATATATGGCTTTGATTTGCTTTGTAATATATTGTGACAGGATTGCTCCTAACTACTGTGAAACTGTTAATAGTGTTGTTTCCGTTACAGCTGCACTGCTTAAGTTTAAGTCACGCACTGCTCAATTTGCAGTAAATAGACCCTTTCTTTATATCATCTGGCACCAATCTACAGGTAAAAAAATCTTTGATTATAAATTGGTAAAAATAATTGATTCTTTAGTTTAGTTTAGAGGTACAGCGTGAAAACGGGACATCAGCCCACCGAGTCCATGCCGACCAGCGATCCCCGCAAGTTGACGCTACCCTATCGCAGGGACAATTTTCATTTATACCAAGCCAATTAACCTAAAAACGTGCACGTCTTTGAACTGTGTGAGGAATCCCAAGGTCTCAGAGAAAACCCATGCGGTCACTGGGAGAACATACAAACTCCGTACAGGCAGCACCCGCAGTCAGGATCGAACCCGGGTCCCTGGCACTGTAAGCGCTGTTGGGCAGCAACTCTACCGCTGTGCCACCGTGCCGCCCTTGATTAATTGATTCATAAAAGTAAAATACTGCATAAGATGAATATCTAAAATAAAAACACTATGCTAGAAATTAAACAACAACAGTGGGAAAAGGTTACTGCTCCTGTTTCTGGCAGATGGGACATTTTCACCGTTTGACTGAAATTTAAAAAAAAATGTGCACGTATTCAATCTTTAAAGCAAAATGGTGGAAATACGTAGCAGGTCAGGAAGCATGTGGAAGTAGAAATAAATTAATACTTCAACCCAAAGACCCCAGACTAGGAACAAGTAGTTTCGTGGTGCAGAATATTTGGCAGGGGATGCAAAGGCAAATAAATGAACTTCAAGTGTATGGGTTCAGAGTCATAGAGTGTGGAAACGGGCCTTTCGTCCCAACCTGCCCACACCGGCCAACAATGTCCCAGCCACACTAATCCTACTTGCCTACGCTTGGTCCATATCCCTCCAACCATGTCCTATCTATGTACTGTCTAACTGTTTCTTAAACGATGGGATAGTCCCTACCTCAACTACCTCCTCTGGCAGCTTGTTCCATACACCCACCACCCTTTATGTGGAAAACGTTACACCTCGAATTCCTATTAAATTTTTTCACCTTCACCTTGAACCTAAGTCCTCTGGTCCTCGATTCCCCTACTCTGGGCAAGAGACTCTGTGCATCTACCTGATCTATTCCTCTCATGATTTTGTATACAAGATCACCCCTCATCCGCCTGGCTCCATGTTATAGAGAGCCAGCCTAATCAACCTTTAGCTCACATTACAGGGGCGGAAATCCCGGGTGGGGGGGAGCGGGGGGGACAGGGGGGATACGTCCCCCCCATGTTTTGAGAGGTGGGGGGTGATCACTCACCCCATGTTTTGGAATCCGTATTTTAAAACTGTGAAAAAGCTATTAAAAATCTCCGCTTTCCGTGAGACAGTGCGAGTGGGACTGATGATCGAGGGCGTTGATTGGACAAGAGAGAGACATCGGTCAGCAGGCAATGGGGGGGGGGGGGGGGGGGGATCATGATGATTCAGTGCGATGATTTTGCTGCAGTTCGGAGTCGGTCACCAACCAGGTCAGCTCCCGATGTTACCGTCCACAGGGCCCATGGCCGAAGCCTCGCGTGTGTGCGCATGGCCGCCAAGAAATTGTGTCCCCCCCCCATGTTTTGATAGCGATTTCCGTGCCTGGCTCACAACCTCTAGTCCCGGCAACATCCTCGTAAATATTTTCTGATCCCTTTCAAGCTTAATAATATCTTTCCTAACACTTGGTGCCCAGAACTTCTAAATGTGGTCTCACCAACGTCTTATACCACTGCAACATGACCTCCCAACTTCTATATTCAATACTCTGACTGATGAAGGCCAAAGTGCCAAAAGCTTTTTTGACCACCTTATCTACCTGCGACTCGACCTTCAAGGAATCATGCACCTGCGCTCCTAGATCCCTCTGCTCTACAATACTACCCAGAGGCCTACCATTACTGTGTAGGTCTTGCCCTTGTTCGACGTCCCAAAATGCAACACATCACACTTCTCTGTATTAAATGTCATCAACCATTCCTCCGCCCACCTGGCCAATCGATCCAGATCCTACTGCAATCTTTCACAACCATCTTCACTATCTGCAAAACCACTAACTTTAATGTTTTAATCAGAGTTACAATAATGATAGCAGGTTAGTCTTGTGTAGAGATATGGCAGGACCATTGGCCCACCGAGTCCATGCTGACCAATGATCACCCGTGCACTAGTTCTATTCTACACATAAAGGACAACTTACTGAAGCCAATTAACATACACACCAGCATATCTTTGGAATGTGGGAGGAAACTGGAGCACCCGGAGAAACCTCACAGGGAGAACATACATTTTCTGCTCAGACAGCACCTGTAGTCGGGATAGAATTCGGGTCTCAGACACTGTAAGGCAGTAACTCTACCGCTGTGTCACTGTGCTGCCCTCATGTTGTGATGATGCTATCTGGTTCGCATTAACCTAACAATTGGATACAGCCTGAAGAAGGAAACCCCCACCCGAAGCATCATTGAGTCATAGTGTGAAGCAGTGTGGAAACGGGCCGTTCAACTTGCCCACGCAGACCAACATGTCCCATCTGCCTGTGTTTGGGTCCATATCCCTCCAAACCTGTCCTATCCATGTACCTGTCTAGCTGTTTCTTAAATGTTGGGATGATCATTGCCTCAACTACCTCCTCCAATGGCAGCTTGTTCCATATAGTCACACCCAGTATATTCTTGAGGTATTGGAATTACATAATGACCATCTTTAGAAGCACCAGCATTTCCTAACCTACCCTGCACTTAATTAAATGCTTCAAGATAATTTGCTCATAATTTACATGAAATTCCTAACTAAATCCCAAGAATCTGTTCATACTTGATGGTATTCCAATTGTTATTTTTTGGTGGTTTCTGGCAATCATTTTGTCTGGAATTATTGACAAAGATTTTGCTTGATTGTCTAGCAGCCCATATTTGTATTCAGCCACAAAGTGCTGGAGTAACTCAGTGGGTCTTATAGAAACAAATACAATTATAAAGGGATTGGACAGGCTAGAAGGGATGCAGGGAAAATGTTCCCCATGTTGGGTGAGTCCAGAACAAGGGGTTACAGTTTAAAAATAAGGAGTAGGCCATTTAGGACTGAGATGAGGAAAAACCTTTTTCACCCAGAGAGTTGTGAATCTATGGAATTCTCTGCCACAGAAGGCAGTGGAGGCCAATTCACTGGATGTTTTCAAGAGAGTTAGATATAGCTCTTGGGGCTAATGAAATCAAAGGATATGGGGAGAAAGCGGGAATGGAGTACTGATTTAGAATGATCAGACATGATCATATTGAATGGCGGTGCTGGCTCAAAGAGCTGAATGGCCTAATTCTGCGCCTATTTTCGATGTTTCTGTGGATCAGCAGTGTTGCCTATCCATGTTCCCCGGAGATGCTGCCTGACCGGCTGAGTTACTCCAGCATCCTTGTTTCTACATTTTGCTATTTGGATGCTCAATGTTGCCAAATAGTCATGGAGTCTTACAGCATAGAAATGGGCCCTTCGGCCCAACTTGCCTACACCAGCCAACATGACCCATCTACACTAATCCCACCTGCTCGTATTTGGCTCGTATCTTTATCTTAAACCCTACTGTATCTTTCGATCAATTCCATAATAGATGTGCTTTCGGTTGGAAATTATTTAATTTTTATTGACTTGCAGCAACAATTAAAGGCAAGCTACTAAATCAATAAATATAGAAAATGGGATGCCTGGATATTATTGGCAGAGCCTGTCTGTAACTCTGTCCCAGATAAAATATGGAATGAAGATCTTCTCACAATCTTGTAATTTGTAATTCTGTCATACGATCTCCTTAAACCGCTTCAGAAAAGTGGTCGGTTACACAAAAGGCTGGAGAAACTCAGCGGGTGCAGCAGCATCTAAGGAGCGAAGGAGATAGGCGACGTTTCGGGTCGAGACCCTTCTTCAGAAAAGTGGTCAACTAGGACATCTAGTGACAGAGAAGGGCATTGCATGTAGTCAATGCTCTTAAAAATGTATGAGGTGCTGGAAATGAACAGAACCACTGTCGCCCCAGATTGCTAAATTGTCATCAATATAATTTGTAGAATGTTGCATCACTATAACATGTCTCTGAGTTTCTTTCTTAGTCGCATAATCTTTCTTGCTGCAGAAATTTCCTTCAGAATCTATGTATTTTGCTTCACCATTTGGTATGTTCTCAAACTACTGGAAAGAGGTTTGCAAAATGTTCTGGTCTGATTGTCCTAAATTTTCTTCCTCTTGTCTTAATGGCCATTGTAAGCAATTGCATAATTGGGTTTGTACAATGGTGGGCTTGCTGCCTCACAGCGCCAGAGACCTGGGTTTGATCCTGACTACGGTTGCTGTCTTTGCGGAGTTTGTACGTTCTCCGTGTGACCTTGTGAGATTCCTCCAGGCACTCTGGTTTCCTCCAACATCCCAAAGCCACACAGGTATGTTGATTAGTTGGCTTCTGTAAATTGTCCCCAGTGTGTAGGGCACAGAACTAGTGTACGGGTGAATAATGGTTGGGCGAGGGGGCCTGTTTCCGTGCTGTGTCTCTAAACTCTACTTGTTATCTTCGCTCTTTCCAAGGACTTCCAGCCAATGAGCTTGCTAACTGTAATAAGGCGAAGGAAGTGTAAACATTAAATTGGTATAAATAACTATCTATTTCTGCTATATTATTCTATAAAATGAATTGCCCAAAATATCATGATCCTTAAACTGCAACTGAATGGTGATATGCAACACTGTTGTACATGTGCAGATTAGTACAATGTGGAAGAATGGTGAGACTTGGCCATTTGAAACACCATTCTCTGAAGGTGCTGGTCGACAAAAACATTTTTAATCATTAAATGTTTTAACCAGAATATATCAGCCAAGATAATGTTAATTTTTACAGGATGTGCTTGAATATTGTAATTCCAATTTTAATCGCTTGGCCCTAGTCTGTTCTCTTGCACTGTTCCCCACTCACTAATTTGGACTATCTTGGTTTAATAGTATTTGTACCCGTTATTAGACAATAGGTGCAAGAGTAGGCCATACGGCCCTTCGAGCCATCACCGCCATTCAATGTGACCATGGCTGATCAGCCCCAATCAGTACCCCGTTCTTGCCTTCTCCCCATATCGCCTGACTCCACTATCTTTAAGAGCCCTATCTAGCTCTCTCTTGAAAGTATCCAGAGAACCGGCGTCCACTGCCCTCTGAGGCAGAGAATTCCAGACTCACAACTCTCTGCGAGAAAAAGTGTTTCCTCATCTCCATTCTAAATGGCTTCCTTTTTCTTAAACTGCGGCTCCTGGTTCCGGACTCCCGGGTTCTACATTGTTATTCTACATTCTACATTCCCCCAACATTGTAAGGTTCTACTTCATTGCATGTTCTAGGAACTTCCTTCCACATCCAGTCTCCTTGGTAATATTTGTTTGATCCTTTCCTGCTTCTGTTGTTTGAAATCCGTTATTCCTCACAGCTCTGGACAATATCTAGTATATTGTTACAGGATGTGAATCCTTTATATGAGAATTAATTGTTTTTGGTTTGCTCTGAATATTTCCTCATGCCCCAGAACATGTGGGACCATAAGGGCCATGATTAGATTAATTTGGGAGATTGGTATCCACAAAACAAAAACTTTAGTTCTGTTTAGAAGAATGTTCAAAAGAAATAATTTTAATGCTGTGCATTTGTGGTCTGGTTAACTACGATCGTGGGAGAGTCTAGACCAGAAAGCGCAGCCTCAGAATTAAAATGTGTTCCTGTTTGGAAGGAGATGAGGAGGAATTTCTTTATTCAGAGGATGGTGAATCTGTGGAATTCATTGCCACAGAAGGTTGTGGAGGACGTCAATTAATCAAGTCAAGTCAACTTTGTCACATATACATGCAAGATGCACAGTGAAATTAAAATGGCAATGCTTGCGGGATTGAGCAAAACAACAGAACAGAACCAGTATTTATATTAAAAAAAGAAGACACACAGTATTTCAGAGTTTACAGTCCTGATGGCCTGTGGAAAGAAACCCCGTCTCATCCGCTCTGTTTTTGCAGTGTGACAGCGGAGGTGCTTGCCTGACTGTAGCAGCTGGAACAGTCCGTTGTTTGGGTGGTAGGAGCCCTTCATGATCTTGCTGGCACTGGAACTGCACCTCCTGGTGTATAGGCCCTGCAGTGGTGGGGGAGTGTAGTTCCCGTGGTGCATTCGGCCTAAAGCACTTCTCTCTGCAGAGCCTTCCTGTGCTGTTGGACAGAGCTGTTGCCAAACCAGATAGAGATGTTTCCGGTCTGGATACTTTCTACAGCACCAGAGTAGAAGGATTGAAGGATCCTCAGAGAGACTCTGAATTTCCTCAGCTGCCTGAGGCGGTAAAGGCGCTGCCTTGCCTTTCTCACCGGCGCAGCACTGTGTGTTGTCCATGTCAGATCCCGTGTGATGTGGACTCCCAGGTATTTAAAGCTGCTCACCCCATTCACTGTGTTCCCATTAATCCCCAGTGACGTGTACGTCCTTGGTTGTTGTGCCCTTCTAAAGTCCACAATCAGCTCCTTAGTTTTTGTGACATTCAAGAGGAGGCTGTTATTCTGATACCAGAGAGCCAGATCAACCATCTCCTCCTGGTCGGCCTTCTCATCATTATCGGAGATAAGGCCCACCACCACTGCGTCACCAGTAAACTTAATAATGGAGTTGGAACTGAACCTGGCCACACAGGCATGTGTGTATAGTAAGTACAGGAGGGGGTTGAGGACGCAACCCTGGGGGGGATCCTGTTTTTAGGGTGAGGGGGTTGGAGGTATGTCTACCCATCTTGACCACCTGGGTCCTGGCGGTCAGAAAGTCCAGGACTCAGGCACACAGGAGAGCGCATCATCCGTGGATCGATCAGTCTCTCGAAGCATTTCATGACCACTGAGGTGAGAGCCACCGGTCGGTAGTCATTCCAGCAGGCTGGAGAGGCATTCTTAGGCACTGATACACTAGTAGATCTCTTGAAGCAGATAGGGACCACGGACTTGGCAGGGAGAGGTTGAATATTGTGGTGAACACTGGAGCTTCAATTGATATTTTTAAGGCAGAGATAGATAGATTCTTGATTCATACAGGTGTTGGGGGTTATGGCGAAGAGGCAGCAGAATGGGGTTCAGAGGGAAAGATAGATCAGCCAAGATCGAATGGTGGAGTAGACGTGATGGGCCGAATTGCTTCATTTTGCTCCTATCACTTATAAACGTATGAACAATGATAACTTGCTATGATGTTGCCTCTAACTGTTTTTCTGTTCTTACTTATTTATAGACACCATCCTTTTCGCTGGACAAGTTGCAAAGCCATAAGAAGGCAAAGTTGAAGGAAATCAATTTAGAAATTTGGTCAAACATTCATGGCAGAAATATCAAATTGCTTTTGAGTAGTTTAGTTGTTAAAAGCTATTTTTTATTTATGACCAGTGAGCTGAAAACTAGTTGAGTAATATGTCTATTTTTGCCTTGCTTAGAATGATTAATTGCAATGTTTCCTAACCATTCATATGCAACTGCTTTAGTTAAAACAGTATTATTATTATTCAAATAAAGATATAATCAAATATTAATTTAGAACTAGAAATATTCAGACACAATATTCCACACAAAATGCCAATTGATTGATAGAAAATAGGGGTTGCTCATAGACATGAAAAGGGCTCTACTTGAAGCAAATGTGTTATTAAGTAAAGGTATTAGATGCTATTTTGAGAGTAAGTAGTCCAAGATAACTTTGCAATATCCTTTTTTTGCAGAGCTATCCCCTTAAGTGCCATTAGCTGTATTAAATCCATCTCAAACTTCTACACAGAAGGCAAGTTTATCCAGTTTAATGTCAATCTGGGGAGAATCTCTCTTTCGGGAATAACTATGAGAAATACCAGTTGATTTCCATGACTAAACCCTGCGGTAATGATTGAAACAGGATATGAAGATCAAATACAGATATTAAAATCAAATTGTAAAGATATATTTGAATTGAGAAAACTAAATCCATATTTTAATAACTTTTTCTGCAGACTTAATTTTTATTAGTTATGTTAGGAAAATAGTTGCTTTATTAATACCTCCTCTCTCAGTCCCCAAAGTGCATAACATGTGAAATGTAGTGGGAGGTTTTATTAAATGTCCTTCAAAATTGGGTTGATTAATTCTACTCAATCTATCAAGAGATGGCCTGTTTTACGATGACGTGCAATTTGGTACTTCAAAAATGAGTGGTTTTTGCATAAACAATGGAGAACTTGCAGCATTTCCGTCAATAAAATAATTTGATCTGCCTTATGTGTTTCAATGCTTTTGTCAGATAAAGATAGTTAATATAAGTTTTAGCCAATTTGCATAGCAAGGAACTGCAGATCATAAGCTCATAAGTGACTGCAGGATTAAGCCATTCAGCCCATCATGTCTACTCTGCCATTTAATGATGGCTGATCTATCTCTCCCTTCTAACCCCATTCTCCTGCCTTCTCCCCATAACCTCTGACACCCATATTAATCAAGAATCTATCCATCTCTGCCTTAAAAATATCAATTGACGGCCTCCACAGCGTTCTGTGGCAAGGAATTCCACAGATTCACCACCCTCTGACTAAAGAAATTCCTCCATCTCCTTAAACCCTCCCATGTAGCTAATGCTAGAGGGAGGGTTTAAACTAGATTGGCAGGGGGATGAGATCTTGTGCAGGGCAGAGGCACAGGAGAGGCTCGATGTTGGTATGTAGGGTGGTGTGGGAGAGGTTAATGGGGAGAATTGGCAAAAAGCCGGAGAGCGAGGAGGGATGGTTGGTTTAAACTGCAAGTATTTTAATGCAAGGAGCTTGACGGGTAAGGCAGATGAGCTTAGGGCATGGATAGGTACGAGCAACTGGGACATTGTCACCATGACTGAAACCTGGTTAAGGGAGGGGCAGGACTGGCAGCTCAATGTTGCGGGGTACAGGAGCTTCAGGAGAGACAGGGGTGAGGGAAAAAGAGGAGGGGAATTGGCATTGTTGGGTAATGAGGATGTCAAGGCAGTGTTCAGAGGTGACATTACAGATGGTTCGTCTAGTGAGGCTATAAGGGTGGAGCTGAGGACCAAGAAAGGGATGATCACATTGTTGGGGTTGTACTACAGGCCCCCAATTAGTCAACGGTAATTGGAAGAGCAAATGTGCCGGGAGATTGCAGACAGCTGCAGGTCAAATAAGGTTGTTGTAGTCAGGGGCGGAAATCCCGTGGGGGACGGGGAGGGGCTCGTCCCTCCCTGTTTCGAGAGGTGAGGGACATTCTCTCCCATCTTTTTTTGTAATCCAGATTTTAAAACTATGTGAAAATAAAAGCTGTTAAAAATCTCTGCTTTCCGCGAGACAGTGGAGGTGGGACTGATGATCGAGGGCGCCAATTGGGCGAGAGACACATCGATCAGCAGGCAGTGGGTGGGGGGGGGGGGGGGGCATGATGATTCAGCGCTGTCCTGGTGGAGCAAAGTTCAAAGAGGAGCTTGAATCGGCCTGTTCGCGGGGCTTTTCATCATCCGGCCCGGCGCAGCTTAAAATCAACCTCGGGATCTTCCACAGTCCCGTGGCCAAATTGCTACGTTGAGGCGATCGAGGCTCCCAATGTTAAAGCTCCTGCCGGGCGATGAAAGGCCCCGCGAACAGACCGATTGAAGCCCCACGATTCGCGGTAGATGAAGTTGCCGGAGTTCGGAGTCGGTCACCAACCAGGTCAGTTGCCAATGTTACCGGCCATAGGGACCACGGCCGAAACCTTGCGTGTGTGCACATTTGTGTCCGCCAAGAAATTGTGTCCCCCCCCCCCATGTTTTAACAGCGATTTCCATGCCTGGTTGTAGTAGGGGATTTCAACTTTCCCAATATAGACTGGTAAAATAATAGCGTGAAGGTTTTAGATGGGGTGCAATTCCTCAAAATTGTTCAGGAAAGTTTTCTTAAACAGTATGTGGAGGCCCCCACACATGAGAGGGCAATGCTGGATCTAGTATTGGGAAATTGGGAAGGGCAAATTATTGAAGTGTGTGTGGAGGAGCCTTGTGGAACAAGCGACCACAGTTCGATTAGGTTTGAGGTAGTTATGGATCGGGATGGAGAGGGTCCACGTGTTAAAATGCTCAACTGGGGTAAGGCCAACTTTGAGGGTATGAGAGAAGGTCTCACTCAAGTTGACTGGAGCAGGTTATTTGAGGGGAAACGAACATCAGTGAAGTGGGATGTTTTTAAAAGTGTACTGAAGAGAGCTCAGGATGTGTACGTCCCCTTTATAGTGAAAGGTGAAGCAGGGAAACGTTAGGAATCTTGGCTGACGAGGGAAATTGAGACGTTAGTCAAAAACAACAAGGATGACTTCCGGGGGCGCTGTGGAGGGATAGGACGCGCGTGCAAACAGCTCCCCAACGTGCCGATTAAATCACACTTAAAAAAGAACAAAACGGTTCGTTAGCTTACAGAGTTACAGGCAAAGGGTCAGCAGACAGGTAAGCAGACCGCATAGATACGCAACCCTCGAGCATGTCACCTAAACAACGGCCAAACAAAATCGGAGAGGTCCCGACCTCACCTGAAAAACAGTCCAGAGAAGAGACGGCAATCCAAACGCCAGCCCCGCAAGACATCGGAATGCTTCTGCACCGGGAACTCAGCAGTAAGTTTGGTCGCCTAATTATAGGAAGGATGTCGACAAAATAGAGAGAGTACAGAGGAGATTTATTAGAATGTTGCCTGGGTTCCAGCAACTAAGTTACAGAGAAAGGGTGAACAAGTTAGGTCTTTATTCTTTGGAGCGCAGAAGGTTAAGGGGGGACTTGATTGAGGTCTTTAAAATGATGAAAGGGATAGACAGAGTTGACGTGGATAAGCTTTTCCCATTGAGGGTAGGAAAGATTCAAACAAGAGGGCATGACATGAGAATTAAGGGACAGAAGTTTAGGGGTAACATGTGGGGGAACTTCTTTACTCAGAGAGTGGTGGCTGTGTGTAATGATCTTCCTGCAGAAGTGGTGGAGGCAGGATCAATTTTAACATTTAAAAGTAAAGTGGATAGGTATATGGACGTGAAGGGAATGGAGGGGTATGGTCTGAGTGCAGGTAGATGGGACTAGGGGAAAATAAATGGTCGGCACGGACTGGAAGGGCCAAGAAGGCCTGTTTCCGTGCTGTAATTGTTATATGGTTATATGGTTAAAACAAGAGATCTGTGACAAAATAGACTCTCATATTGAGGAGGTAACTACAATCCTGAGAGGGGAAATTCCAAGGTTGGAAACCGACATCAGCCACAAGCTGGGATCTATTCTGGCTACTTCTCTCACACACAGCGAGATTATCCGGGAGCTGATAATAGCGGCGGCAACAAACTCCGATGTTACAGACAAGCTGAAAGCTGAAGTGGAGCGCATCTCCGGCTTGGAATCAAAATTAACAGAAAAATGCCTAGATCTGGAGGGGTGTTCGAAGCTTCAGAACTTGAGGATAGTCGGAGTGAATAAAGGTAAAGAAAACGGTCAAAATGTCCGCGACTTTACAGCTCAATTACTTAAAGATGCACTCGCTCTGGATAAAAAACCCGTGCTCGACCGGGCACATAGAGCTCTGAGAACCCGGCTGGACAACAACGCTCCACCGAGACATCTGATCCTGCAGGTGCATCATTGCCATGTGCTGGAGGAAATACTTCGTAAAGTGGCCAAGGACTGGAATTTAACATACTAAGGACAACAGATACAAATTTTCAGAGACTTTTCCCCTGAAGCAAAACCTCTGCAGCCAACCTCGATGGGCATACACTTTGCCTTCCAGCCCTGCTTACGGCAGTCTATGACCAGTTCTTCATACTTGGCCATCTTCCCCTCGTGCGCCTCCTCCAGATGGTCCTCCCACGGCACTTTCAGTTCCAACATGATGATGTTTTTGGTTGCGTCTGAGACCAGGAGGATATCTGGCCTCAGGGTTGTCCAGGCAATGTGTTGTGGGAACTTCCGCTGTTTCACCAGGTCTACAGAAAGCTGCCAGTCCTGCGCAGTCGCCAGGATTCCTGACGGATTCCTGGCTGCTGTGGTTCTTGGCAGCTGCACTCCGGCCTTCACGAAGGTGATCATCTGGGTGGTGGGCCATGCTCGTCTGCAGCTGCTGATTCGCAAGCTGATGGCTTCTGCAATGGGTTTAAGAACCTGGTCGTGACGCCAGGTGTACAGGCCCTGCCCAAGAGCCTTTGGGCAGCGGCTCAGGATGTGTTCCAACGTCCCCTTGCCTGAGCTTTGCAGGCAATCCGGAGATACCGCTTTGCCCCAGATGAAGAGGTTTGATGGGCTGGGCAGGACATCATACACTGCCTGGACAAGGAACTTGACACGCTGTGGTTCAGCCTGCCAGAGCTCAGTCCATGTGACTTTTGGATCCATGGCCTGCTCCCATCTTGTCCGGGCTCGCTCAATCCAACTGCACCTCTCCTCCTCCACCACTTCCTACTGGACCAGCCTGTGCCTCTCCTTCACATTGGCCTTGTCAAACTGGGGAGTTGGGAAGATTCCCAGACCAGCTCTTCCCCAAGTCACTGCTCCCACCAGGACTCTGTGGCGTATCCGAGGATCACAGATATGGTACAGCCTGTGATGATCCCAACCTCCAGTCTATGCCATTCTGATGTTACTGACCCTGCTGAGACTCTCATGCTGAACTAGGTGTAATAGTCCAGGATGAGATCTGCCACTTGGCCCGGCACATGATGCTTGGCCATGACTGTCTGGATCAGCTTGTGCGGGATGGAGCCATAGGTGTTGGCCAGGTCAAGCCAGAGCACTGTCAGCTTTCCCTTGTTCTCCCTGGCTTCTCTGATAAGCTGGGTCACCACTCCAGTGTGATCTAGACTCCCTGGCACTCCACAATGTCCTGGACCTCTTTCAGGAGTGGCTCTCTACTATCAAATTCCTTGATGGGTGGAGGTGGTTTTATCAGGATTGCACTGGCCCAGCTCCTGCTGCCTGCTGGGTCACTGTAGGTCATCTGGATGTGCCGGTCGATCTCCTCCTTAGAGCAAGCCAAACTCCCACTGCGCTTCTGCCTAGCAGTTGTTTAGTGAAGCCGAAGGGGTTGGCTATGAAGGATGCTGGCTTCCTGGCTCTCTCCTTCCGATGTCTTCTGTGCCACTCAGCTCTACGGGGGGTCATCAGCTTGTTCCTCAGGATAGTTCGCAGTTCAGCCAAGGGGGGACGTTGCTCTTCACTAGCCTCCTTGTACTGCTTCTTGAGGGGCTTCAGCTACTGCCGGATCTTGTGGATCTTTGTTGCTCGTTGGGTCATGATGAAAGGTATCTGGCAGGCTTTTTCTCCACTGCTCCAAACCTTTCCACAGCTAGGCTGATGATGATTGTTGTCATCGGCCGCAGCCTTTGGTCCATGTCTCCCTTCGCAGTTGCTTCTAGCACCTTGTCGACGTCCTCGTCAAACTGATGCCAGACTGCCGTCTTGCAGGCCTGAGGCCATTTTACTCAAACCTTCTCCGGAGAACTGTTCCGAGGGACTAGTTGCGCCACCTGGAGGCTTTGGGCTCTATGGGGTGACTGCGGGCTCGGCTCCGGCTCCTCCTGCATCTCACCAGGTAAAATACCTGTGCAATTTGACACTCCCTGTCCCTCCAAACATTTCATCCAGGTCTGGTGAACATTGCCGGAGCCGACAGGGGATAAGTACTAGTCCATAAAGTCTATAAGTCGCAGGCTGTTACGGACTCGCGACTTTGTAATATGGCAGAAACAGTATCAATGGAAAGATAACTATTACGCGACGCATGTCAGTTAAATCTACGTTCAGCTACTTACACATACCTTCGTATAAAACCTTAACTAGAGGGGAATGATGAGCCTTTAAAAGATCTTCATGTTTTATTCTGTTTATTTCCTTAACGCGTTAAAGGTGTGCGACCATCTTATAATAATGGTAGTATTTAAAGTGTATTGTGAGGAAGGTTACTTGAATTCAACCAATTGTTAGAAAAGTTTTTATGTTGTTCCTTTTTCCTCTTCTCTTTTCTTTCTTATCTTTGTAATCTCTATATTACTAAAACTAAGATCTTGACCGCTTTTGATTTGCTGTTTAGTGATTTCTGAGAGAACGGCACCACTTACGGCTGTCATTTTTGGCCACCTCACTCGGAGTCCCCCTCCGCCGGACTGGACTGGAGGATATTTCCCATTAATGAAAAATCAGCGAGTTATTTATGTTTTAAAAAATGTCACCAATCTCTCTGCTGCCCCCACTGGCGGCAGGGAAGACGGACTATAAAACCCGGAAGTGTCGTGCCTCATTCAGTCTCTGATAGATGGAGGAAGTGAGAGGGCCAACGCTTTCTGAGCTGCAAATAGCACTGAACGCACGTCTAGTCCCCACGATTCAGAAAATGTGTTTGTTGCTTGCAAAATGTTTGCCCAATTGGCTTGGCTTTTAAAGGGCTTTCAGAGAATGTGTTTGTTGGCTTGCAAAGTGTTTGAACAATTGGCTTGGCTTCTAAAGGACTTTCAGAAAACGTCTAAAGTAGACACAAGTAACTGCAGATGCTGGTTTATAAAACAAAAGACACAAAGTGATGGAGTGACCCAGCAGGTCAGGAAACATCCCTGAAGAACATGGATAGGTGATATTTTGGGTCAGGACCCGTCTTCAGAATCTTCCTAAGGAAATGTTGTGGTGGGTACAACTACAAATTTAAAAAAAACATTTGGACAGGTACATGGATAGATAAGATTTTCTAGGGATATGGGCTAAAAGCAGGGAAATGAGTCTCATGAGGGGCCGAAGGTCCTGTTTTCCTGCTGTATAATTCTCTGGCTCAATATGATTACATTGTGGCACCACCTGGTGGTCATGCCACTTACTGATTGAACCTTCATCAACAGAACTGGAATGATCACGTGACCGGGAGATGGCAAGTTGACAGTTGGAGATGAGAAGCTCAGCTCGAGCCCATGAGTCAACAGACGTGAGGTGCTCCACTCAACGGCAACAAGCACCTAACTGCTCCCCTAACTAAACGCGTGTGTTCAACCACTGTTTCGCTAATAAAACCCGTTTGATTCACAATGCTTGGTTTACTACATTGGTAAACCTTCGGCTATCTAAACGGCTTCTTTTGGATTTCGACAATGGACACAGACGACAACCCGGCCCAGCAGAATGCAGTCGCTCTCAAATTGCCCATTTTTTGGACCGCACAGTTTCACGTGTGGTTCCAACAGACCGAGGCCCAGTTCAATATTCAGCGCATTTCCGCCAATGCGACCAGGCATTTCTACGTGGTCAGCACGTTGGATCAAGACACTGCCGGGCGCCTCATACATTACCATCACCAACTGCCCAATGATGGCAAGTACGAGGGCCTCAAAGCACTCCAGTTGTGCACTTTTGGGCTTAGCCTTCGCAAACAGGCCGCCCGGTAATTGAAGTTTGTAATTAGCTACAATTAGGTGACTAACTAATTATATGCTTTCATTTCAGGTCATCCAAGTAAGATTGTTTCATATTTGTTTCATAATGCATCAATCTATAATAAATGAAAATGTATTTCAGTTCTCTTAATTTTTAAGAAAGTTATGGGCTTTTGACTGTCCTCGATCACAGCTTTTGTGTTAAGTCAATGGAAAAGCAATAGGAAACAAGATGCTAATTTCCGAGTCTGAAAATGGCCATAACTTTTTTACTACTGAAGATATGAAAGTGAAGTAGGTGTCAAATTAAACTTATTTTTATGCTTTATCTGATGGGATAAATTGCAGACATGATTTTTTTAAATCTCTAAATGTTGTAACATTGCTAGTCAGTGCTGATGAGTGAGATGCTCTCCCTGATGGATGGACATCAGCTTTACCTCCTATTCGACCAAGCTTTTCTGGAGCAGATGCCTACTAACATCCCCCTGCTCATCGTCGGTAGTGATTTCGACGACCCCCAGCAGCTGGCTGAACAAGTGGACAAGCTGTGGCAGGCCAAATTGCAGGATGGTGCTTTAATCGGTGGAGTTTGACAGCTCCATGGAGGTCCCAGCGGCCATTTCCAGCCCCCGCTGCCAGTACAGCTCCGAAGCCGGGCATGCGCGATGCCGGAAAAGATACATGGTGCTACAACCACCAACGCTGGGGTACCAAGGCACGTCGATGCCGTTCTCCGTGCACACATCTGGGAAAAGCTGCAGCCGGCCACCAGAAGTGGCTGTCGCGGTTGGCCAGAAAAATTGGCTCTACATCGGGGATATGTTACAAAACTTACCTTAAGCAGCGCTGCAGTTCTGCCGCTCCCCGTGTGCGTGACTTTGGCGCCTTTCAGAGGGGTTTAAAGTGCCGTTATTCTACAGACAGGGCAAATCGATCCATGTCAGGGGATTTCGTTGCTGAAGAAAAATCGCTCCGACATTTGATTTCTGAAGGTATTTTTCTGAAGGTAAATACTCTCTAGAATTTAGGAGATTGAGAGGGGATCTTATAGAAACTTACAAGATTCTTAAGGGGTTGGACAGGCTAGATGCAGGAAGATTGTTCCCGATGTTGGGGAGGTCCAGGACAAGGGGTCACAGCTTAAGGATAAGGGGGAAATCCTTTAGGACCGAGATGAGAAGGAATCTTTTCACACAGAGAGTGGTGGGTCTCTGGAACTCTCTGCCACAGAGGGTAGTTGAGGCCAGTTCATTGGCTATATTTAAGAGGGAGTTAGATGTGGCCCTTGTGGCTAAGGGGATCAGAGGGTATGGAGAGAAGGCAGGTACAGGATACTGAGTTGGATGATCAGCCATGATCATATTGAATGGCGGTGCAGGCTCGAAGGGCCGAATGGCCTACTCCTGCACCTAATTTCTATGTTTCTATGTTTTAAATTACGCTAGATTATTTATTAGCTAGAGTAATTTAAAAATCATCTTCTAAAGCCGTGAGCACCGACAACGAGAAGGATTTTACGTAGGGCAGAAAATAAAGTACACAGTTTATTTTTACATAAAAACGTGCTTCTTGGGAAGCATTTAATCACATTTCATGTTGCGAAATGAGGACAAAAAATATATACGAACCAGCAGTGTTTTTCCTGCCGACTTCACCGCAAACTGCAACATTCTAATCCACCGCATTCCACTAAAACCCACTCCCACTTGATTTAAATGGCCATTAATTTGCAGGAATGAAACACTAAATTCCTTCCATTTGGCATATAAATTCATGAAAATGAGATTTAAAAATCATGTTATATTGTGAATTAGTGTGTGAATGTTATTTGGACACTTAGACAATTTAAAAATGTTTATCTTTTCTTAAGAAATGGATTGCTGTTTAGATCTAGTAATTGAATTTTATAATTAGCACCAATTAGGTAACTAACTAATTATATGCTTTAATTTCAGGTCATCCAAGTAAGATTGTTTCATATTTGTTTCAGAATGCTTCAATCTATAATAACTGAAAATTTCATTGAGCTCTCTTAATTTTGTAAGAAAGTTATGGGCTTTTGACTGTCCTAGATCACAGCTTTTCAGTTAAGTCAATGGAAAGGCAATGGGGAACAAGATGCTAATTTTCGAGTATGAAAATGGCCATAACGTTTTTAATACTGAAGATATGAAAGTAAACTAGGTGCCAAATTAAACTTCTTTTTATGCTTTATCTGATGGGATAAATTGCCGACTTTATTTGTAAAATCTCAAAATTTTGTAACATTGCTACACTCTGGGCATCTTTTCCTCGTTGACACTCGGAGGTCAGCATATTGTTCCCGTCGGGAGTTGACACCCATTCTGGTAAGCAAGACCCTCCCCGACCACCATCAATGGCAGCCCCATCCAGACGTACGGTGTCCGCGCGGTTCCCCTTAGTTTCGGCTCCTGCCACTTCACTGGGCCTTTCACTGTCGCGGATGTCTCCCTGCCGTTTCATCCAGTTCTGGGGGTGGTCATGTGGCGCCACCTGCAGGCCAAACCACTTACTGATTTAATCCTCATCACTAGAACTGGAACAATTACGTGACAGGGAGATGACAGTTGAATATGACAGTTGACAGTTGGTGATGAGAAGCTCAGCTCGAGCCCACCAGTCAACAGACATGTGGTGTTCCTCTCAATGGCAACACGCACCTAACTGTTCTCCTAACTAAGCGCGAGTGTTCAACCACTGTTAACTGTTTCGTTAATAAAACCCGTTTGATTCACAACGCTTGGTTTACTATAACGTAACACTGATTAGTCCAAAGTAACCCACCCTGTAACCAACTAGTTTGTGTAAAAAAACTTGCCCATGACCCTGTCCTTGGCTGAAAAATCAAGACATATTCATAAAGTCTAGAATTAACGCTTTAGTGTGTACATAGGAACAGGGGTGGTTCATTAAGTTCTACAAGACAGGTGATCCATGCATCAAATAGATGTACTCAATTTTCCTTTGTATTTCTAGTTGCCTTTATCTGAAAGTTTCAATTCACCTTGAATTGACAACCCTATGGGAGACCAGATTTTATGAAGCATAAATGGGACTTTGCCCTGGGTTGGCCCTTGCTTTTGATTTAATGTGATGGTGTACCCGTTACAATACTCTATTAGCAAGTGAAATGGAGGCAGGGTGGAGTGTGTTACTGAGTGTACAGCCAACGTCCTATTCTACTGCAATTAAAGCCAATTTACTCAGAAAGCAGTGTTTATTTGAAGGACAAATAAACAACACTTGCTGTCAAACCTTCACCAATCCCTCAAGAGTCAAGAGTATTTAATTGTTATGTTCTGAAATAGAACAATGAGATTTGTTCTTGCAGCAGAATAACAGGTCTGTAAACACAGTAGTCATTAGTCAATATAATAAAACAACAAAAAAGTTCCATAAATTAAAGAAAACACAATATTAATGCAAAACATTATCCTGTTAGAAGCAGGTTAATTTCTCCATTCAGGGCATCAGCAGAAATACAACTTTGATTTACATGGAGAGTTGCTTTAAACAGATATACATTATACACATATCTCCAAAAGACACAAAGTGCTGGAGTAAATCAGTGGGTCAGGCAGCATCCCTGGAGAGCATGGATAGGTGACATTTCAGGTTGGAACCTTTCTTCAGACACGACCCGAAATCTATCCAGTTCTCCAGAGATGCTGCCTTAACTGCTGAGTTACTCCAATGCTTTGTGCGCTTTTTTGTAAACCAGCATCTGCGGTTCCTTGTATTTACACATATCTCCAATATACTTAATGATTATTGAGTGCTCAGTCAACCCTCCTACCAGCCAGTGCATTCCCAGAGGAATTCAGTAAATTGAGAATACTTGCCTCTAAATTATATCCATTAACTCAGTCTTATACAATTACAGTAACATAGCCATTGGGCTTGATTAATAGTGAAATTAACTCTAATGATCTGTCTGGACTATATGCAGTTTCTGACTTCCAATCCCTCAATCTGTATTCCTTTAGCAATGGGAATGTTGTTTTTTTTACTTTATCTATCTGATCAACGCCTTTTATAATTGTAAACATCTGCAATTGTTCACTGGAATATGCTGTACTCAGTGGAGGTTTATGCAGCCCATCCTTAAAATGTAACTGTGAAAATACACCTACTTATTACATTACGATTGCAATGTTTATGAAACCTTTAGACAGGTACACGAATTGGACAGGTTTAAAGGGATATGGGCCAAACGCAGGTATGTAGGACTAGGTAAGCCAGGACATGTTGGCAGGTATGGGCAAGTTAGGCCAAAGGGCCAGTTTCCACGCTGTAAGACTCTATGACTAAACAAAAGGCTGGAGTAACTCAGGCAACATCGCTGGAGCAAATGGATGATAACATTTAAAGTGATGGAGGATCCCGACCTAAAACATTGTCTCAATAGCTGCCTGCTGCCCTGCTGAGTTTCTCTGGACTTTTGTCTTTTGCCCAGGATTCCAGCATCTGCATTAACTTGTTTCTCACAATGTAGCCATTTAAATCCAGGTATTATTTCTGTAGAATCAGCGCCATATCCCTTTCATGGGAATACCCAGTTGAGCAGTGCCTGGTGAAGAACGCCTATTCCTTGTGCATTATTATTTAAGGTCATAAGGTAAGAAGAACAGAATTAAATCATTTGGCTCATCGTCTACTCTGCCATTCAATCATGGCTAATCGATCTCTTTCTCCTAACCCTATTCTCCTGCCTTTTCCCCATTACCCCTCACACCCGCACTAATCAAGAATCAATCTAATTTCATTTCGGAGTCACGTGAGTGACTTCGTGAAGAGCCCGCCGGCGCGCATGCTCGACATATCGTCGTACCGCGTTGCTGCGACGGCTGGCGGTGGAGCGCGCTCCTCGCCAGCCCTTCAGAAGGGGCCACGGAGGTAAGTATTCTACCTTTAGTTGGTGGTCCTTGTTGTTGGTTTTGTCTTGCAGCAAGGACATGGATGGGAGTTCCAAGGGCCGGAGGACGTCAGGACGAGTTCGCCGGTCAACAGTTCCGGGGCCTTTACCATCGGCAGTACCTGCATCGCAGGCCGGGACTCAGGCGGAGATGTGGGTAAGCCCTGTGTTTACAGGTCCAGATCCGCCAGCACACCACAGCTCGGAGGAGTTCGACGAGGAGGAGTGTGGTGTGCCGCCAGAGCAGGGGGACCCTGCCATGGCAGTCAGGTCGTCAGCGGGCTCGCTGGCGACCTCGAGCTGGGTGCGTGCGGCTGCACGGCCTGTTCCACTCCGAGAAGGGGAAGGGCAGGAGCCCAGAAGCCTAACCCTACCAGGGCTAAGGCATTGCCTGACACGGAGGAGCGGTCAGGTTCCAGGGAAAGACCCGGGGCGGCTGTGAGGTCCAGCCGGCACGCCCCGACTCTCGACGCCGGGACGGGTCGGTCGAGTCGGGTCTCGTCACGGTCGCCGAGCCCCCCATGGATGGGTGGGCGAGACCATGCGTCGGCAACGTCCACGATGTGGGCAGCCGGCAAGACTGCGCGGGCCCCAGGCAGCCATGCTTCGGCTGGTGCCGACACCTCGCCGCAAGTGCCCTTAGTGGCAGCGGCTTCAGCTCCCGCTAAACGGAGGCGGTTGAACACGCCCGCGCAGGAATCGCGCAGTTCGCCTCGGCGGCTGTTAGTGACAACTACCGGCACCGGCAGGGCCTCGACGAGGTGCGGGCCGATGACAGGAGCCCGGTTTTCTTTTCAGAGCCGGAGGACTCCAACCACCTGAGTGTTCAGGGTGAAGGGCGTATTGACCGTATGGAGCGGCTGCTGGAGCTCCTGCTTCAACGTCAACAACAGCAGGGCAGCAACAGGCACAGGGCGTCTTCACAAACATCTACTATCAGCCTGGAGCAGTAGGAAGAAGTCCTCATCCAGGCAATGAGCCGTCACAAGGCTCCATCCAATTGCAACTCCCTCAACGTGCCTGTGGTCAATACGCCGATATGGGGCAACATCAGTGCGGCTATCCGTCAACAGGAGGTAAAACTGCAGCGGATCCTGAAGCTCCTCACGGCCGGTATTGCCGCCTTTGTGCGGTCGGTGGACGGGGACGAATTGAATTTGGACCAGGGAGATGCCCTGGCCCTCCTGTGCGCGACCCAGCACGAAATTAACGGGTTTCGCAAAACCAGCATCCGCCCAGCGCTCAATCCAAAGTTTGCAGGAGTGTGCAAACCACCGCCGCCGCCCCCGCCCCGTCAGCTCTTTGGGAAGGACCTCTCGAAGAGAGTCAAAGAGCTTGACGAGCAAGCCAAAACGGTGGGGATCATGCGCCCTCAGAGTGCCCCCACACCGTCAGGCTCAAAGTCTCCATACATTCGATCACGAGGGTCTGCCAGTACCTCGACGAGGACCCACCCTCAAGCTCCACAACGACAGCAACATCAGACCCAGCACCAGGGGTCTTTTTTAGGACAGGGTCGGCAGAGACCCTGGTGGAAAACGAAGACGCAGCGCCCTCAAGCCAACCCAGCACCTCCACGTCCACACACGCGTGTCAAGGACCGCCGGTAACCACGGAGGTGAGGGGGTCTGGTTCTCTCTTTTCTCTCTGTTTAACTTCACATGTTGGTGGTCACCTTCGGTGGTTTTTTGGGTGCATGAGGTAATTTCACTGGTGACGAGTATGTGTTGCAGAATATTCAGGGGCATAAAATTGAGTTTATTAATGGCGACATTCCTCCATCCCAGCACATGCCCGCTCGAACATTTAAAATTATCTGCTGCAGAACAGGCAGCCGGCTATAAGGAATTGTTAAGTCTTGAGCAAAGGAGTGATTAAGAGAGTGGTGCATGAGCCAGTTGAATTTGTTTCGAACATATTCACCAGACCTAAGAAGGATGGAAGTTGTCGTGTCATTATTGATCTAACCCGTTTGAATACTTTTGTAACATATTCTCATTTTAAAATGGATACGATGAAACAACCAAATCATTGATTTCTCATGGTTGTTTTATGGCATGCATCGGTTTAAAAGACGCATATTATTCCATATCGGTCCAGAAATGTGACAGAAGGTTTTAAAAATTCATCTGGATGGGGCAACTCTGGCAGTACAAGGCTTTGCCTAATGAGCTCACCACAGCCCTAGATTGTTCACTAAATTAGTGAAGCCAATTATGGCTTATTTGAGACAACGACACCATATAGTATGGCCTATTTAGATGATGTCTTAATTGTGGGCCACACCCTGGAATTGGCTGAACAGGGTGTTGCAGCTGCTGTCAATATATTTCAACAATTGGGGTTTATTGTCCATCCAGAGAAATCAAAGTTCTACCCTGCCCAGGTGATTAATTACCTAGGGTTCACGGTGAACTCTATAAGCATGAGGGTTACCATTCCAATTAACAAGATTGAGGAGGTTACCCAGGTGTGTCAAGATTTAATCCGCACCAATATACCATCGATTCGGCACTTAGCTACAATAATTGGGAAGCTGGTAGCTTTGTTTTCGGCAGCTCGATATGGACCTTTGCATTATCAGAATTTGCAAAGAGCTAAAATTGCTGCGTTAAAACAGAACGCTGGTTATTATGATCGGTCCATGCAGCTGCCGCCCGAAGCGATAAATGAGTTGCAATGGTGGGTGTGTCACATTAGCAACTCATTCAAGCCTATTAGGGAGGCTAATCCGGTGGTATATTTGCAAACTGATGCAAGCTCCAATGGTTGGGGATCCACGAATAATTGCTCTAGTTGTGGTGGCAGATGGGACACCCTTGAATCAACGATGTTGTTAACTCAAGGGATTAACTATTTGGAGTTGCTGGCAGCATTCCACGGACTTCGTGCGTATTGTTCTAAGCTTGTTGGAGCACATGTCCGTCTCCAAATAGACAACACCACAGCAGTAGCATATTTAAACCATATGGGTGGTACCAGGCCTGTTTCGCGTGACAAATTGGCAAACTCAATTTGGCTCTGGTGTGTTCAAAGAGACATTTGGATTTCAGCTACCTATTTGCCAGGTGAGCTTAATACTGTGGCGGACACCAGGTCACGCAAATTTAATGACAACATTGAATGGATGTTGCATCCTGAGATCTTTTCTAAAGTCACAGCCAAATTTGGTAAACCGGACATTGACCTCTTTGCGTCACGGTGGAACCATCAGGTACCAACCTACGTTTCATGGGAACCAGATCCTGGGGCAATAGCGCTAGATGCATTCTCGCTGGACTGGGGGAAGTGGTTTTTCTATGCCTTCCCCCCATTTTGCCTCATCAGTCGGGTATTGGGAAAGATTCAGGCAGATGCTGCCAAGGGCATCCTTATTATACCCGACTGGCCCACACAGCCTTGGTATCCGGTGGTCTTTGACATGCTCAACGAACCTTGGGTCCTTTTGAAGGGTTGCCCACAATTGGTTACTCACCCTGTCTCAGGGGAGCCGCATCCCTGCCATGGCTATTTAAATTTGTTGGCTTGCAGGTTCTGAACAGGCCGTTAGTCCAATACGGCCTCTCGGCTCGGACCATGGATACCACCGGGGCGTCGTGTCGAGAGTCTACAAGGCGAAGATACCGCTCGCATATTAAGAAGTGGGAAGCCTACTGCAGCCGCTCTCGCATCACGTACGATGACGTGACAACAACCGACGTCCTGGAATTCCTCGCGGGGTTGCACCATGATGAACACTTAAGTTACAGTGCCATCAACAGTGCCAGAAGTGCGCTATCATTCTACCTCAGTTTGGAGGTAGGATCCAACAGGCTAGTGTCCAGACTCATGCGGGGTATATTCAATATGAATCCGCCTACACCACGCTATAATATCACCTGGGATGTCAGGGACGTATTAACCCTGCTCAGGACGTGGTCACCCATGGAAGGGCTCCAACTGGACCAACGCACCATGAAGCTGGTGATGTTACTAGCGCTGACTTCAGCTCAGAGGGTACAGACACTACACAAACTTCGTGTCGACAGAATGACGTCTACCCCCACAGAAGTAGTCTTTTTCATTGACGAGCTACTAAAGCAGCATAGACCTGGGTGCACAGGGCTGCAGCTGAAGTTCCCGGCATACCCCGCAGATGCTAGGCTATGTGTAGCCTCACATATCCGCCACTATGTCAAGGTGACGGCACGCATCAGAGGAATGGAGCGATACCTGCTTGTCACTCATAAGAGACCTCATCATCGAGTGACAGTCCAGACGATATCCATGTGGCTTTCAGTCGTTTTGGGTAAGTCAGGTATCGACACTAATGTGTTCAAGTCTCTTTCCAACAGGGCTGCATCGACGTCAACGGCGAGGGTCATGGAGGTGCCCATGGACAAAATTCTCGCCACAGCAGGATGGGCTAATGAAGCTGTGTTCCAGCGTTTTTATAACAAGCCTGTTGCTGCTCCTCTACAGTTTACAGAAGCCGTGCTGAATGCAGGTCACGAACGTGGAGATGTCCCCGCATGAGGGGTTTTGATTTGTTATTAATAACTCTGCTCTTGTTTTGCAGTATGAACTATTGAGCAAGTTTGTTCCTCCCATCCATCCCTGGTAGTGGTGTGTCAGCATGGACGTGGTCCAGGGCGTGTAATCACAGAAGCTTTGAAGTCTTCACGAAGTCACTCACGTGACTCCGAAATGAAATAGTAAGATTGAACGAGAACTTACCAGTTCGAAGGTTGATCTTTATTTTATGAGGAGTCGAAGTGAGGGATTTCGTGCCCTCCTCGCCCAACCCTCAATCACCTTCATCTGGTAATCTTAGTCACTTTAATCTTACTATGCGAAGTCATTTCTTTGTTGGTTTCTGTGATTCCACGCCGCTACTTTGAAGTATGTCGAGCATGCGCGCCGGCGGGCTCTTCACGAAATCCCTCACTTCGACTCCTCATAAAATAAAGATCAACCTTCGAACTGGTAAGTTCTCGTTCAATCTTACTATTCTGCCCTAGAAATCTGATTTGGCCTCCACAGCCTTCTGTGGCAATGAATTCCAGTTTCACCACCCTCTGATGAAATAAATTCCTCCTCATCTCCTACCTAAAGGAACATTCTTTAATTCTGCACATCCACTCTATCCAGGCCTTTCACTATTCGTATTGCTCCCTTCTCTTTGAATTCCCCAGACTATTTGAAATGAATAATACCATTTATCGTTATTATGTTTTACATCCACTTTCTTTAGGAAATGTATGAACAGAGGCACTTAAATTTCTATGCTCATCTACAGATCTTAGGTTGTACACTGCAATATAGCTGGTAGAGCTGCTGCCTCACACTACCAGAGACCGAGGTTTTAACCTGACCTGGAGTGCTGTCTCTGTGGACTTTACACATTCTCCTGTTACTGAGTGGGTTTCCTCCAGGTGCTCCGGTTTCCTCCCACATCCAGAAGATGTTTGGGTTTGTATGTTAATTGGCCTCTGCAAATTTCCAAATGTGTTGGAAGTAGATGGGAAAGTGGGATAACATAGAACTAGTGAGAACGGGTGATTAATAGTCTGCATGGTGAGCCGAATGGCCGGTTTTCATGCTGCATCTCCAACGGGCGATTAATCCTTTAGCAATGGGAATGGGTTTTTTCTGTATCTATCTTATCAACACCCAATTGTAAATATTTGCATTTATACACTGGAATCTCCTGTATCAATGGTCTGATTGGCCTGGACTCAGGTGGCTGAGAGACCGATCTTTCAAACAAATATAACATAATTTTGACTATGGATATACTTTGTATCAAGTGATTAAATTAATGGCATGTGATGGATCAATGATTCAATGATATTTTATTGTCATGTGTAACATAGAAGCATAGAAACATAGAAATTAGGTGCAGGAGTAGGCCATTCGGCCCTTCGAGCCTGCACCGCCATTCAATATGATCATGGCTGATCATCCAACTCAGTATCCCGTACCTGCCTTCTCTCCATACCCTCTGATCCCCTTAGCCACAAGGGCCACAGCTAACTCCCTCTTAAATATAGCCAATGAACTGGCCTCAACTACCCTCTGTGGCAGAGAGTTCCAGAGACCCATCATTCTCTGTGTGAAAAAAGTCCTTCTCATCTCGGTCCTAAAGGATTTCCCCCTTATCCTTAAGCTGTGACCCCTTGTCCTGGACCTCCTGGGTACTGTAAATTATTTGTCTTTTAGTTTCTAAAACTTAAACAATTTGCATACAATGCGGTAAAATCACACAGCAGACCTCACCTAAACAGTACACAAAACGTCGCCACATTGCTGGTACGGACGAAGTTTCAAAAACATTCTGAGCACAGTCTTATCTTCACGAAACAGTGAATCAGGCCTACTGCTGCACGTAGCTATTGGCGGCCCGCCTGGTGCCTCTCTGTTCTCGGCAAACCCCGCCGAGTCCCTCTTTGCGGCCCCCCCTCTCCGGGTCCCTCTCTATTCTCGTCGGACCCCCCCCCCCAGGTCCCTCTTTGCTCTTGGTAGCTCGTCCGTGGGCTCAAAGACTCAACTGAATCCCTGATCTATGTTTATTTAATATTCCACGTCATTCCATTTTCTCACTATTGAGAAGCAACTCTAATTTGGTGTTCCTTTATGTTAGTTTAGTTTAGAGCTAAATCGCAGAAACAGGCCCTTCTGCCCACCGAGTCTGCCTGCCTCAACCTGCGATCCCCATACACTCACTTATTGTCACAACAGGGGCAATTTTACCGAACCCAATTAACCTGGAATTCACTGGAATTTGGGATGAGAGGGGACCTTATCCACCAGGGGCGCCGCATTGATGGCAACCTCTGCCAACAGTCTGTCTGTTTTTCTGTCTTTTTAAAATGTTTTAGTCAGTTTTAAAACTTTGTTTTGTAGATTTCTTTTGTGGGGGAGGGGGGTAGGGTAAGGGGGAAACCGTTTCGCTGTCACTTCCTGGCGAGGACACGACTATTCTTTGAGTCGCGTCCTCGCTCCCCTCCTCGCGACCTACCACCTGGATTGGAGCGGCCTTTCCTGCTGGGGACCAGGACCAGAAGTTCAGGAGTGGCGGCGCAGTGCTGGATACATTGCAGTGCGGGCGATTGCTTACCTGGATCTCAGTTGAAGCTCCGGAGTGTTGGGCCTGTTTCTTTAACATCAGAGCTGTGGTTCGTAGAGCTTCCAGCGCGGTCGGCACTGACCTCAACATCGCAGAGTCCTGGGGCCCTTTGCCAAGGGCTGCTAGCGTTGAATCTCCGCCCAGCGCGGCCTGTGGACTTCGGGAGCTGCGCACCCCGGTAGGAGGTGACCGATTTGGATGTCCAAGCCGCTGAGGATGTCCTCCAGTCCAGATGTCGGACTTCTGTCGCCCCGGCGAGCGGGGCCTGAACATCGGGCCGCCCGTAGCGGCGACATAAGGGGGTTTAGCAGCCCCCCCCCCCCCGACCACGGGAGGACAACAGAGGAGGATGACTGAATTTTACAGCCTTCCCTCACAATGGGAAACTCTGATCCCGCTGGGTGGGGATGTCTATGTTAAAGTCTATCGTGTTCTGTGCTCTTTATTATTCGTATGGCTGTATGGCGACCACACATTTCACTGTACCAATTGGTACATGTGACAAATAAATGTATCTTGTATCTAGTATCTTGTTATAGAAATATATAAAATTCTTAAAGGACTGGAAAAGCAAGATGCAGAAAAAATGTTCCCTGTGTTGGGGGAGTCCAGAACCAGGGGTCACAGTTTAAGAATAAGGGATAGGCCATTTAGTGCTGAGATGCGGAAAGACTTCTTCACCCAGAGAGTTGTGAATCTGTGGAATTCTCTGCCACAGATGGCAGTGGAAGCCAATTCCCTGAATGTTTTCAAGAGAGAGTTAGATTTAGCTCTTAGGGCAAAAGTAATCAAGGGATATGGGGAAAAAGCAGGTACGGGGTACTGATTTTAGATGATCAGCCATGATCATATTAAATGACGGTACTTGCTCAAAAAGTCGAATAGTCTACTCCTGCACCTACTTTTCTAGTTCTAATCTGCAAACCTTTGCGTCTTCGGATTGTGGGAGGAAACCGGAACACCCGGAGAAAACCCATGCGGTTACGGGGAGAACGTACAAACTCCGTACAGACAGCACCCATGGTCAGGATCAAACCCAGGTCTCTGGTGCTGTCAGGAGGCAACTCTACCGCTGCACCGTCGTGCCACCCCTTCTTCATCTCATTTGGCTTCCAATTTAGTATTGTTCACCAACTAAGATTTATTCTCACCAGGTTTAGTTAATCGTGCAAGGTCTTGGCTTATTGTCCCAGCAAAAAGTATTCATAGTACAACTCTGGTTTTATGGTCCAATCTCCACATCCCACCAATTTACTGTCTGTGTAACAAGACCATTGTCAAATTTGTGAAGCTATAATTTATGCATCAAAATCAAACCACAAACTGTATTCAGTAGCATTTCAAGAACATGCACACATTATATCACTCACCTTTGTGTATTTCGGGTAGCTGTGATATTAGCAAACAAATCTGTGGAATATGATTCAATAGTGATAAATTTACATGCAGTTGAAATATTAAAAATTGACACTGAATGTGGTGAGTTAGTGTTGGACGTGGCCAGTTGGCAATGAAGATAGACACAGAATGCTGGAGCAACTCAGCGGGTCAGGCAGCAACTCTGGTCAGACAGAATGGATGATGTTTTGGGTTGAGACCCTTCATCAGACTGAGCGTCAGGGGAGAGGGGAACTGTAGAAACGGAAGGGTACACAGTGAATGTAAGGTGTGAAAACGACAAGTCAAAGCAGACGAGGATCAAGGAATGGGTCATTGTTGGTTGCGGGGAAGTAGTCAATGAGTCAAAGCCCATTCTTTCTCTCCAGGGATTAAGCCTGCCCCGCTTAGTTACTCCGGCATTTTGTGTCTATCTTCGGTGTACACCAGCATGTGCAGTTCCTTCCCACACACCTTTTCTCAGATTTGGCAGCGGGCTTAATATCCAGTGTGGACTAACAAAAGATTTGGTTTGTGTCAATAGCTTTAGGTTTTGGATCTAAATAGTTCAGCATGTTTGTGGAACCGCCATCTACTGACAATGGAGGAGGTGTTGGGCGGAGCATGAAGGGAGGAGACCAACGTTATTAAAGTGCGCTGAGGTTGCAAACTGATCCACTTGGAAAGGTAGCTGTGGTGGAAGAGGAGTCGCTTGAGCAGCTGACGACTGCATTTTATTGAAGGATTGCAAACCGTAGGTTAGTGTTTTAGAAAAAAAATGTTTTAATAGCATAGTAATTATATATATTTCTAGTTGTGTAGGCGTGGTGATGGCTTGGTGGGTAGATACTTTATGGATTCTTGCTTGTATTTCATTCTTTGAATTCTAATTAGGAGGCTATTTAATGTTGCGAAAGAAGTTGCCTTGCAGTGGAATATAGTTTAACAGAACAGTTAGAATAGAGTTTAATAGTTGACAGAAACCACTGGAGACTCAGTCCCTTCCTGTTTGCGAATGTAAAACTATTGAAGATTATTCATAAGTTTTAATTAGTCAAGAAAGCATTTATAGTATTTACCAGGAGAAACTCAGCGGGTGCAGCAGCATCTAAGGAGTGAAGGAGATAGGCGACGTTTCGGGTCGAGACCCTTCTTCAGTCTGAAGAAGGGTCTCGACCCGAAACGTCGCCTATCTCCTTCACTCCTTAGATGCTGCTGCACCCGCTGAGTTTCTCCAGCTTTTTGTGTAACCCTCGATTCTCCAGCATCTGCAGTTCCTTCTTTAACACTTTGTCTACTCCACTGCGATATCTCCTCAAGGTATGCCTACTTTGAAGAAGTTCTCCTCCTCCCTACGAAAGCAGTCTGAAGAAGGGTCTCAACCCGAAACGTCGCCTATCTCCTTCACTCCTTAGATGCTGCTGCACCCGCTGAGTTTCTCCAGCTTTTTGTGTAACCCCCTATAGTATTTACCATCTACTCCAGGGGTGTAGGGGTGTCAAACTCATTTTAGGTCACGGGCCAGATTGCGCAAAATGCGACCATGCAGGCCGGATCAGTTGTGTGCGAGTGAACACATGCGGGCAGGCTCCAACAGATTTTGCTGCCTTCGTTTTTTCAACCTGCTCTCATGTTTCTCAGTCTCTGCTATAACAACAAAGTGTTTCACTTGACAAATTTTATTTCTTACTAGACTAAGTGCAGACCCGTTGGGACTGTTCCCCCAACGCGCGGTTGCGAGGGGGGGAGAGAGGGGAAAGGGAGAGAGGGGAGGGGGAGAACGGAGGGGGAGGGGGGAGAAGGGAGGGGGGGAGAAGGGAGGGAGGAGAGGGGCCCAGCAGCTTTCGGCCTCAGAGTGAGCCTCAGCTCCATGGCCTCGCGGGGAGGGGGGGAGGGCATGATCCCGAGTGAGGCAGGTACGGGATACTGAGTTGGATGACCAGCCATGATCATATTGAATGGTGGTGCACGCTCAAAGGGCCGAATGGCCTAATCCTGCACCTATTTTCTATGTTTCTATGAGCCTGCGGGCCGGCAGCGAGGACGGCAAAAAGCATCGGGGGGGACCAGCCGATCTGTGTTTTTTTCCGCCAGCATGACAGAGCTGGGCTGGGGGTGGGGGGTGGAGGAGAGCCGGGCGACAGCGGGCGTTACCATCGCGGGGGCCGTTGGCCGTGGGCGCGTCCAGCTGCGGGGGGCATGGCGAGAGCGTACTTGGAGCAGGGGGGAATTGGAGGAGAGCCGGGCTGCCTAATGAAGAGAGCGAGAGAAGCGGCTTGGATTGGTTGGCATGTGGGCATTGTTATGTCAGCAGCTGGTAAGAGCTGTTTAGATTTAAAAAATTGAGTTTTGTTTGAGTTTTGTGATCAATTTTACTCAAAATCTGGGGAAATAATTGACCAAGGAGTGGATATGCGAATATAAAAGTAAAATCGCTAGCGAAATGGTAAAAATCTTGGCATTTTCGCGGAGTAACGAATCAAAGGGGAAAATTAAAGGCAAAATCAAAGGCAAAATGACATACACACACACACAGTTTTAAAAGTATACTAGACCAAATGCAGACCCATTGGGTCTGTTCACCCAACGTGTGGTTGCGGGGGAGGGGGGGGGGCTGGGGGGGTGTGGCATGCGGCGTCACACACACTAACTACCCCCCCACACACACGCTAACAACCCCTCTTGATATTATATTAATATTATTAATTTGCTCCTTTTACCCCACAACCGCCCTATCCACTGACGCATAGCCCCCAACTCACAGGCGCGTCTAGAGAGGGAGGGGGGGGGTAGGGAGAGAATGGGGAGAGACAAAGCGAAAGGGCAGAGGCAGAAGGGCAAGAGACATGGTGAGAGGGGGTTGAGGGGAGGAGGAGAGGGAGGGTGGGTGAGGAAGAGTGGGTGAGGGGGGGAGGAGGGGTGTGAGATATGGGAGGAGGGAGAGAGGGGAGGAGAGAGAGGAGAGAGGGACAGAGGGGGCTGAGAGGGGGGGAAGGGAAGGGGGAGGAGTAGAGGTGGGGAAAAAGGGAGGGGGACGGAGGGTGGGCAGGGGATGGGGTGGAGGGAAGAGGGTATGGGATGGGTGGAGGGGAGGGGGGAGGGCAGGAGGGAGATGGGGTAGGAGAGAGAGGGGGAAGAGTGTGGAGGGTGGGTTGGAGAGAGGTATGAAGAGAGAGGGGAAGAATGGGGAGGAAGGAGGAGATGGGGTAGGGGAGAGAGGGGAGGGAGGGTGAGAGGGGTAGGGGAGAGAGGGGAGGGAGGGTGAGAGGGGTAGTGGAGAGAGGGGGAAGAGTGGAGAGGAAGGGGGAGGGGGAGGGAGAGGGGTGGGGGCAGTCCATCTATTCCCCACTCCCTATCACCCCCACCCCTCTCCCTTTATTCGCCCCCTCTCCCTCCTCACCTCCCCATTCCCCCATCTCCCTCCCTACTCCCTCCTCTCCCTCAATCCCCACACTCCCCCACTTCCCAGGATCTCACCTGTCCTTCCGGATCTGCAGAACTTGTTCATTCAGAGAGAGGAACACAGAACAGGGAGGAGTCAGAGAGCCAAAGACTTATCTCTTCTCCTGGTCCGCAGAGCATTTTGAGAACGGGGGGAGGGAGGGGGTTGGAGTGAGCAGGCGGGCGGGCGTGGGAGTGGAGCTGTGGGCTTCTGACTCTCTGGAGCGCGCAGGGGATGGGAGGGGCAAGCAGGTGGGTGGGGCTTCATGAGCTGTGCATTTTGAGAATGTGAGGGTTTGGAGTGGGCGGGCGAGGGGGGCGGACGTGGAAGTGCAGCAGCACGTGCGTAGTTGGTGGGGGGATCGTGGAGGAGAGCCGGGCTCGAAAAGGAAGAGAGAGAGTGAGAAGCGGCTTGGATTGGTCGGCATGTGGGATTGTGACGTCAGCAGCTCGTGAGTCCCATTTAGATTTTAAAATGAGTGAGTGTGTGGGGGGTGGGGAAGGGAAGAATTTTATTTTAAAAATGTGTACATAAAAATGTCTAAATGTAATGAGGAGTGGATTAGTGAATGTAAAAGTGTAATGTCTAGCGAGAGTTTTAGCGTGTGGTTTTGGCGGCCCAAGGCCAAAAATCTGACACAAATAAATAAACACACACACACACACACACACACACACACACACACACACACACACACACACACACACACACACACACACACACACACACACACACAGAGTTTTAAAAGTATATAGATAGGTGAAGAAGATTGCCTGGCAAGCATTACTTTTATGATGGGTATTAACTTACTGTCGTTGGCTACAAGAAAGTTGTGATGAGAGAGAGAAAATAACAATGCTATTTTGGCTAAGTTTGTTTTGGGAGCCACACACTTTCCAATGAGCCCACCCCACTTAGGCAATTTTTTTCACCGACTACAGGCGACTAGGCTGTCACCACATGGTTGCAGGTTGACGCCTGTACGGTCGTGAGTAGTCGCCTCAAGTCGTCTAAGGAGGCATTACGTTTTTCTGGTCGCCGCTGGATTATGAAATGTTCAAAGCTTTTCGGCGTCTGTGGGCTTGATGTAGCATGTCTTCTCCTGTTGTAGGTTGTCGCCAGGATGACACAGGTTGTCGCCAGGTAACGTTGGTTGTCGCCGGGCGCTGACCGGTGAATTCCATTGGTGACTACCTACGTCAACTGGCGACAGGTACTGGCGACTGAATTGTCTTCAGTTGGCACCGACAGGGTCGTTGCTTGTCGTAGCTTGTTGCAGGTGGACGTAGGTTGTCTTAGATAGTCGCCTGTGTGGTCGTAGGTTGTCGTAGGTGGATGTCCTAACGGTCGCCGGTTGTCGGTAGCTTGCTGTATCTTGATGTTGACTAGGTGGTAGGTTGGCGTAGCTTGTCATAGACATTGTCCTGGGGGGTGTCCAGTCGCCGCCTTTTTGGCGACCTGCTATGACTGTGATAGTCACCAGCAACGCCAAAATAATAAACCATTTGAAATCGAACATTAGCAGACACAAATGAACAGCCAATGCCCCTGTCCCACTTAGGTAACCTGAACGGAAACCTCTGGAGACTTTGCGCCCCACCCAAAGTTTCCATGCGGTTCCTGGAGGTTTTTGTCAGCTTCCCTAATGGTCAAAAGTGGTTTCCGCTTTTTCTATGTTCCGCGATTAGTTAAAAAAATTCAAAAGGGGCCGCGACTAAAAATAGGTTGCCGTTTTAAAAATCGGTAATTTTTTAGTCGAAGCCGATTGGGATGCTATTTGAAGGTGGTTGCCGGAGGTTGCAGACAGTAGAAGGTAAGACCTTTTATTCACCCAGTTTTATTCCACCAGGGAGGTCTTACCTTCCACTACCTGCAACCTCCGGCAACCACCTTCAACTAGCATCGCAAACAAATTGTAAATGTAGACAACACAACAGCCTCTAATTTTTATTGAAGTGATCACATTTCCAATAATAGAATAGGGAGGTCATAAGGTCAAAGGGTGTGACACGGAGTCATTCTTGCCTTCCGGATTACAAGGCAGCTTCAGGCATATACTAGCAACACACACAACACATACGTTCTTTTTTTAAAAATATTTTTATTAGAAGCAATGCATGTTGCCAATAATATACCAGTTTTTCAAATACACATTTAACTTGTTTCAAAAGTTATACAAATATTACGGAATGATTTATATAAGCTTCTATTTTTTTTTAGAAAGTAAAGAGGTGAAAGAATGGGTGTATAATCAATGAAGTGATTCCACAATATTGCGTGCATTTCTAGGAATAATACAGGTGCAGGATCAGTTCATTCTTTGGAGGAAGAAAGATTCCAAGGGGAGAAAGGGATGACCATGGCTGACAAGGGACGTCAGGGACAGTATAAAAATTAAAGCAAAGAAGTACAACATAGCATAGATGAGCGGGAAGCAAGAGGATTGGGTAATGTTTAAAGAACAGAAGATAACCAAAAAGACAATACGGGAAGAAAAGATGAGGTACGAAGGTAAGCTAGCCAAGAATATAAAGCAGGATAGTAAAAGCTTCTTTATGTATGTGAAGAGGAAAAAAAATAGTTAAGACCAAAGTTGGACCCTTGAAGACTGAAACAGGTGAATTTATTGTGGGGAACAAGGAAATGGCAGATGAGTTGAACAGGAACTTTGTATCTGTCTTCACTAAGGAAGAAAAAAAAACCCAATATTCCTGATGTATTAGTGGCCAGAGGATCTGGGGTGATGGAGGAACTGAAGGCAATCAACATTAGGCAGGAAATGGTGTTGGGTAGACTGATGGGACTGAAGGCTGATAAAACCCCAGGGCCTGATGGTCTGCATCCCAGGGTACTTAAGGAAGTGGCTCTAGAAATTGTGGATGCATTGGTGATAATTTTCCAATGTTCTATAGACTCAGGATCAGTTCCTATGGATTGGAGGGTAGCTAATATTATCCCACTTTATAAGAAAGGAGGGAGAGAAAAAACACGGAATTATAGACCAGTTAGCTTGACATCGGTGGTGGAGAAGATGCTGGAGTCAATTATAAAAGATGAGATAGCCGAACATTTGGATAGCAGCAACAGGATCGGTCCGAGTCAGCATGGATTTACGAAGGGGAAATCATGCTTGACTAATCTTCTGTAATTTTTTGAAGGTGTAATTAAGAAAATGGACAAGGGAGAGCCAGTGGATGTAGTGTACCTGGACTTTCAGAAAGCATTTGATAATGTCCCACATAGGAGATAAGTGGGCGAAATTAGAGCACATGGTATTGGGGGTAGAGTGCTGACATGGATAGAGAAGTGGTTGGCAGACAGGAAACAAAGAGTAGGGATTAACGGATCTCTTTCAGAATGGCAGGCAGTGACTCGTGGGGTACCGCAAGGCTTGGTGCTGGGACCACATTTATTTACAATATACATCAATGATTTTAAAGAAGGGATTCAAAGTAACATCAATGGTTGGCGAGGATCCGTGGGCTGAATAGCCTGTTTCTGCATTGTATCACTAAACTAAACTGTCTACATTCGTGCAAAACAAAATAACCCTTAAGGGCAAACATGGAATAATTGAATAAACTAGAGTAAGTGTATGAGAAGTGGGTGTGAAAGAGGCAGTTAGTTTGGAGTCTGATGGGGGTGGAGAAGAAGATGTTCTTGCGTTTGGGCATCTGGGCTTTCAAGCTCCTCCATCATCTCCCACAAGGTAGAAGAGAGAAAGGTAACAGCCAGGATGGAAAGTATTCTTGATGGATAAATCCTTGATTCCCGTAGGGATAGTAGACCAGTAAGAGGATCAAGAAGTTGGCAAAGACTGGCCAACATGATTATCACATGATTTCAGAACTCGTCAAGGGATTTCATCTGGGTCAGCCATTTTCCAAGTGTTTTCCCTCATGAAAGCAGATCCAATGTCTGGCATTCTGGTGCAATGTGGCAGAGCCAGTGGAGTGTGGGATCACTCCCCACTGTCCCATCGGCATACTGGGAGTCTGATATTGTACCAAGGCTCAAGAGCATTGATGGTGTTGTTGCTTTCGAGATGGCATGAGGCCATCTATCCCAACATGAAATGGTTGAAACCAACATGATGCTGGTTTAAACCGAAGACAGACACAAAAGACTGGAGTCACTCAACGGGTCAGGCAGCAGCTCTGGAGAAAAAGAATAGGTGATATTTCGGGTCTGACTGAAGAAGGGTCTCGACCCAAAAAAGTCACCTATTCCTCTGCTCCAGAGAAGCTGCCTGAACCGTTGAGTTACTCCAGCCTTTTGTATCTATCCTAACATGAACCTGTTTTGATCATTGTTGACGACTGCATATTGCTTTTACTATAATAGTTTAAACTAAATAGTGGGGGGGAGGGATTGACAAATTGGTACTATAAAGGTGGAGTTGACGGGGAAGTGACTACAGGAAAAACGACAAAAGATTCTCAAATTAATGGGAAGGAAAGCTCGAGAAGGGACAACAGAGTGAGGTCTGGGCCAATTGTGTGCGGTGCGAGGGGGGAAGTGAATACGGACGTCAAAGCGCTGTATATGAATGCACGAAGTATAAGAAATAAAGTGGACGAGCTTGAAGCTCAGTTAGACATTGGCAAGTATGATGTTATGGGAATTACAGAGACATGGTTGCAAGAGGGCCAGGGCTGGGAACTGAATATCCAAGGATATACCTCCTATCGAAAACAGGTGGGCAGAGGGGGTGGGGTTGCTCTGCCTGTGAGGAATGAAATCCAGTCCCTTGCAAGGGGTGACATTGAAACAGGAGATGTGGAGTCAGTATGGATAGAACTAAGGAACTGTAAGGGTAATAAGACCCTAATGGGACTAATCTACAGGCCCCCAAACAGTAGCCTGGACATAGGGCGCGTTGAATCAGGAGTTAAAATTGGCATGTAGCAAAAGTAATGCTGTGGTTGTTATGGGAGATTGCAACATGCCGGTAGACTGGGAAATCAGGTTGGTACTGGACCCCAAGAAAGGGACTTTGTAGAGTGCCTTCACGATGGATTCTTAGAACAGCTTGTATTGGAGCCTACCAGGGAGAAGGCGATTTGGGATTTGGTGTTATGTAATGAACCGGATTTGATAAAGAACCTCGAGGTTGATGAGCCATTAGGAGGTAGTGACCATAACATGGTCAGGTTTAATCTACAATCGGAGAGGGAGAAGGGTAGATTGTAGGTGTCAGTGTTACAGTTGAATAAACGGGACTATGGGGCCATGAGAGAGGAGCTGGCCAAAGTTGACTGGAAATATACACTAGCAAGGATGACAGAACATCCCCCCCACAATGGTTCCCACTGTGAGAGAAGGCACAAAGTCCAGTCCCCATACCTATGTCCATCCATAGTCGGGCCTATTGAGACCTCCACTGTCGCCGCTACGGGGCCTGATGTTTCAGACCCTTCTCGCTGGGTGATGGTGCTCCGGAGTCGGGAGAACCCTCTCAGCGGCTTGGGATGCCTGGATCAGCCGCATCCTTACCGGAGACCGCGGCTTCCGAAGCCAACAGGCCACGCTGGTCGGAGCTCCACCACTGGTAATCCCGGCGAGTAATCCCAGGCTCCACGATGTTTAAATTCAGCGCCGCCGCTCGTGGCTGGCCGCACCACAGTCCCGCAGCTCCGCGATGTTCATCGGCGGGCTCAGCACACCGGAGCTCCAGCGCGGCGACCCATGCAAGGCATCGCCCGCTCCGCTCCGTGATAGCGCTCCAGCGCTGTGCCACCGCCAAAGCCGTGGTTCTGGCCGGTCCCCTCAGGAAACACCGCTCCAGACCCCGATGGTAGGCCGCGAGGACGGGTCGAAGTTGCTGCTCGGAGGAAAGCTGTCTCTCCGACCAGGTGGGGACTGATAAATACAGTTTCACCCTCCCTCCCTCCCCTCCACCACACATAAAAAGAATAGACCTCCAAAAAACACTTTTTAACATACTAAAAATTTTACAAAAGGAGTGAAAGGACGGACAGCCGCAGGTAGGGCATCAATAACCAACTGGACGGCGTCCCCTAGGATGCAATAGTGATAATTTTCCAATGTTCAAAAGACTGCTAGGGGTAACATGAGGGGGAACTTCTTTACTCAGAGAGTGGTGGCTGTGTGGAATGATCTTCCAGCAGAAGTGGTGGAGGCAGGATCGATTTTAACATTTAAAAGTAAAGTGGATATGTATATGGACGGGAAGGGAATGGAGGGGTATGGTCTGAGTGCAGGTAGATGGGACTTGGGGAAAATAAATGGTTGGCACGGACTGGAAGGGCCGAGAAGGCCTGATTCCGTGCTGTAATTGTTATATGGTTATATGGTTATATGGACTCAGGATCAGTTCCTGTGGATGGGAGGGGAGCTAATGTTATCCCACTTTTTAAGAAAGGCGGGAGTGAGAAAACAGGGAATTATAGACCAATGTTAGCCTGACATCAGTGGTGGGGATGATGCTGGCGTCAATTATAAATGATGAAATAAAACATGGGGAACGTGTTTCCTGCCTCTAGCGTGTCCAAACCCCTAACAATCTTATATGTTTCAATGACGACGAATAAAACTGAATGATTGACAAATAGCCGCACATTTGGATAGCAGTAACAGGATCAGTCGGAGTCAGCATGGATTTACAAAGGGGAAATCATGCTTGGCTAATCTTCTGGAATTTTTTGAAGATGTAACTAGGAAAATGGACAAGGGAGAACCAGTGGATGTAGTATACCTGGACTTTCAGAAATCATTAGATAAGGTCCCACATAGGAGATTAGTGGCAATATTAGGGCACATGGTATTGGGGGTACAGTGCTGACATGGATAGAAAATTGGTTGGCAGACAGGAAATAAAGAGTAGGGATTAACGGGTCCCTTTCAGAATGGCAGGCAGTGATTAGTGGGGTGCCGCAAGGCTCGGTGCTAGGACCGCAGCTATTTACAATATACATCAATGATTTGAATGAAGGGATTCAAAGTAACATAAGTAAATTTGCAGATTACACAAAACTGGGTGGCAGTGTGAACTGTGAGGGGGATGCTATAAGAATGCAGGGTGACTTGGACAGGTTGGGGGAATGGGCAGTTGCATGGCAGATGAAGTTGAGAAATGTGAGGTTATCCATTTTGGTAGCAAAAACAGGAAGGCAGATTACTATCTAAATGGCGTCAAGTTGGGAAAAGGGGACATACAACGGGATCTGGAGGTCCTTGGTCATCAGTCTATGAAAGTAAGCATGCAGGTACAGCAGGCAGTGAAGAAAGCGAATGGCATGTTTGCCTTTATAACAAGAGGAGTCGCATATAGGAGAAAAGAGGTCCTTCTGCAGTTGTTAGAGCCCTGAGAACACACCTGGAGTATTGTGTGCAGTTTTGGTCCCCAAATTTGAGGAAGGATATTCTTGCTATTGAGGGAGTGCAACATAGGTTTACAAGGTTAATTCCCGGGATGGCGGGACTGTCATATGGTGAGAGAATGGAGCGGCTGGGCTTGTACACTCTAGAGTTTAGAAGGATGAGAGGATATCTCATTGAACCATATAAGATTGTTAAGGGTTTGGACACGCTAGAGCAGGAAACCTGTTCCCGATGTTGGGGGAGTCCAGAATCAGGGGCCACAGTTTAAGAATTGTGAGTCTCTGGAATTCTCTGCCTCAGAGGGTGGTGGAGGTAGGTTCTCTGGATGCTTTCAAGAGAGAGCTAGATAGGGCTCTTAAAAAATAGCGGAGTCAGGGGATATGGGGAGAAGGCAGGAACGGGGTACTGATTGGGGCTGATCAGCCATGGTCACATTGAATGGCGGTGCCTACTCGATGGGCCGAATGGCCTACTCCTGCACCTATTGTCTATTGTCATGATTTCCCTACTCTGGGCAAGAGACTCTGTGCATCTACCCGATCTATTCCTCTCATGATTTTGAGATCACCCCTCATCCTCCTGCGCTCCATGAAAAAGAGATTGTATATTGTCTATTGTTTATATATGACCAGTTTCAAAGTAAATCTTGAGTGCTAACACTTTAAGACCAGTTGGATCTATGCTGAATATGCTCTTTTTTTAAAATCAGTAAACTGTGCCAGATGACTTCTTATTTATCCAGTAAGTTCTGAACTTTGTTCCAATATTCATTTTTTGAAATCATTGTGATAGAATAATTTCAACTTTACATGTTTAAATACCCAGACTTTCATTTTGCAGATACTGTTCTGGTTGAGAATTGGAATTGCAATGAGGAACATGAATATTTTGATTCTCCTGTGTGTGGCTGTGGGGTCATTTCCCTGCCTGGAAGGAAAGCCTAAAAAATCGGAGATTAGGTCTGATTTGGGGATGAAGATTTTCAGTGAGGTTGCTGCGTCCCAACCAACAGAAAACATTGTCATGTCTCCACATGGAATCGTATCAATGCTTTGGATACTGCAATTCGGAGCTGATGGAACAACACAAAAGCAATTGAACAAAGTTTTGAAATACAGCCGATTTGGTTTGTTTAACTAGTGTCTTGTTATACCAAACATAACCTTCATTCTTACCATCTGAACATGTTCAATAGGACTTTGCAATTTGAGGTGTTATTGAAATGACTTTTTTTTTTCATTTTGCAATATATTTCTTTGCAGTTGTTGATTTTTATTTTTGCAAACTATCCACCTAGAAGACCATCTTCTTTGGGCTTTGCTCTCAAATTGTTTATTGGGGAAGGGTCTTTGCAACATTTTTCTGATGTTTCCAGTAGTGGGAGAGTCTAGGACTGGGGGCACAGCGTCAGAATAACGGAATGTGCCTTCTTAGAACTTAGATGAGGAGGAATTTCGTTAGCCAGAAGGTGATGAATCTTTGGAAATCATTGCCACAGATGGGTGTAGAGGTTAAGCCATTGGGAAAAATAGATCGGCCATGATCAAATGATATAGCAGACACCATGGCTTAATCCTGCTTCTATGTTCATAGGTACATACATGATCAGAGTAGAATTAGGCCATTTGGCCCATCCGGTCTACCCTGCCATTCAATAATAGCTAATCTATATTTCCCTCTTAACCCCATTTTCTTGCCTTCTCCCCATAACCCCTGACACCTGTACTAATCAAGAATCTATCTATCTCTGCCTTAAAAATATCTATTGACTTGGCCTCCACCACCTTCTGTGGTAATGAATTCCACAGATTCACCACCTTCTGACTAAATACATTTCTCCTAGTCTCCTTCCCAAAGAAACATTCTTTTATTCTGAGGATATTACCTCTAGTTCTAGACTCTCACACCAGTGGAACTACATCCTATGTTCTTATGACTTCAAAAGTCTATTACGTGACAATGATGGACTGCTGTTATTCAGTGAGAAAACAATTGGCTGCTTTCTTTCATTTCCAAAATACTTCATTATTTTTCATTTGCACTCTTGGACATGTTCTTTCAAAATCTGTGTTTCCAGCTTGTTGGCTTTAAAAATATGGCTGTTTCTATGCAACCTCTGTCTTCCTCATTTATGATAATCAAATTTCCTACGGTTTGGTATACTGGGTCCTGCCTAACATTGATACTTCATCAATTACTACTTTAAGTTGTCAAAATATTATTTACCAAATGGACAAGATGGTGACTTCATTTGCATAGTATTGGATTCAATTGATCATGTATTGATAAAATATTTTAATTTATAGATGTCTTTGTCATGTGTAATGTAATTATTTTGGATGCTTAGACGTGTATAAAATTGAGAAGCATAGACAATAACAGTAGAGAAGAAACTCTAGGGTGAGAGAGGGAAAATATAATGGAGATGTGCGGAGCAAGTTTGTTTTTCAGAGGGTGGTGGTGGACTGGAACGCATTGTCAGGAATGGGGGTGGAAGGGGATAGGATAGTGGCATTCAAGAAGTTTTTAGCGACACGCGGATATGGAGAGATATGGATCACTTGTAGGCAGGTGAGATCAGTTCGGCAAGGCATCATGTTCAGCACAAACATTGTGGGCCAAAGGGGCCGTTCCTGTGCAATAGTGTTCTATGTAAATATTGGACATTCGTTTCTCTTTAGTAACTGCAGATTTGAATGGTTTAGAGATGATTTAGAGATGGGTACTGAAGTTTCCCAAGTTAACAGCTTTTCTATATTGATTTTCTTTTCAGGTACTTATAGAGGGCTCAAAAAGGTACACAAGTCATTAACTGAACACAAAAGTAAGGATATCGTTTCTTTTGGTAATGGAATATTTGTACCACATGGCTTTCAAATACGAAAAAGCTTTATTAAGCGGTGTTCTGAAATTTATCAAGCTGTGCCGACAAATGTGAATTATGCTGAATCTGAGGCAGCTGCATCAACAATCAACAAATGGGCTGAGTATCAGACTAAAGGTACATCTTCCATAAATCTGGCTATCATACCAAAGGTGCTGCATTCGGCCCATCGTCTACTCCGCCAGTCAATCATGGCTGATCTATGTCTTCCTCCTAACCCTTCCTTCTCCCCTTAACTCCTGACACCTATCCTATCTAGGTATCTGCCCAGGTATGGCAGAAATGTCTGAAAAATTATATTTTTTATTTATGTGTGCTTCTCGTCAAGGTCGCATGTATTTTTAATTTCCCAATTTGATCCAAGTTTAATTCGTGCATCTGGGTGCATTATTTTAACAATTATGATGCTGTTTAAAGATTTTCAGTATAATGTAGACATTCTGAACTTTAGTTTAGAGACGCAGCATGGAAAGAGGCCCTTCAGCCCACAGAATCTACGCTGACCATTGATCACCCATTCACACTAGTTCTGTTGTCCCACTTTTGCATTAACTCCAAACACATGAGGCTATTTGGAGGCCAATTAACCTACAAACCCGCACGTCCTTGCGATGTGGGAGGAAACTGGAGCACCCGGAGAGAACCCACGCCATCTTGGGGGAAAATGTGCAAACTCCAGACAGGAGCCAAGGTTGGGAGCTCCACCAGCTGCACCACTGTGCCACCTTTTTATCTCAAATACCTTTTGTAATCAGCATTTATTTCAAAAAAAGGTTGAAAGCCCTGTGTTTCCTGAAATTCCTTTTACGATGTGTTTTGATTCTTTAGGTAAGGTCACAGAGCTAATTGCCCCAGACACTCTGGATGAAGCTACCAAGCTTGTAATCGCCAATGTGATATATTATAAGGGTGCGTGGAAATCTAAATTTGACGTAGCAAAGACACACGACGAGGATTTCACCGGAGCCGATGGAGATGTGTCTCAAGTTCCTATGATGGTCAAAGCATCATCATTCAAGTTTGGTAAGTCTAACATAATTGTATCATGTTTAAGCTAGCTAACAGAGCAGAACTTTGCCCAATTCATAAAATATACCCTCATGGATTTTAATTTGCCAATTAAATTATCTTTTGAATTTCTGACTCTAGGATTTTGGTTTGTAACAAACTAACAACAAATTTGGTTTGTAACAAACTATTGACTCAGTCTTCCCGTGGATTTTGAAGCAACAGCAACAAAGAGAAGCAGGAGAAAGCACTGATTGGCTCTAGCCCAAGTGGGAGGAGAGTTCTCAGTGAGTCAGAGGGGGAGAGCAGTTAAAAAGGAGAGGCAAAGCACAGGCAGACTTCACTCAGTCTTCCCGTGGATTTTGAAGTACTGGATAGGGCGAGACCGAGGCAAAAGAAGATGTCAAGCAAGCTGATGCAGTGTGATGCTTGCAGTATGTGGGAGGTCAAGGACACTGCTGGTGCCTCTGGATGCTACAAATGTGAGAAGTGCATCCAGGTACAGCTCCTGAAGGACCGTGTTGGGGAACTGGAGAAATAAGTGGATGACCTCAGGTTCATTCGAGAAACTGAGTCGTTTCTCGACAAGTCCTTCAGTGAGATTGTTACACCCAAGGCACTAGAAGAGAGAAGGTGGGTGACGGTGAGAAAGGGAGGAAAACATGGGATGCAAAGGTCCCCGGGTGTTGTACCTCTTGTGAACAGGTTCACCCACGTGGAAGCTGCCGGGACAGAAGACGGTATCCCACTGAGCGGCGGACTGGCTTGCCAAACAAAAAGGGCTGATGAGCCAAACCCACAGAGGCCAAAGTCGGGCAACGCCATTGTAGTTGGAGACTCCATTGTGAGAGGTACGGACAGGGGTTTTTGCGGCAACAGACGGGATTCCAGGATGGTGTGCTGCCTTCCTGGTGCCAGGATCCAGGATGTTACCGACAGAGTGCAGACAATCCTCAAGGGCGAAGGTGACCAGCCGGAAGTGGTCGTGCATGTTGGCACAAATGATGTTGGAAAGAAGGAGATGAATTTTTTGCAGCGGGACTTCAGAGAGCTCGGAAAAATGCTGAAAAGCAGGACTTCCAGGGTTGTTATCTCCGGTTTGCTTCCAGTTCCTCGTGCTGGCGAGAGCAGGAACAGGGAGATATGGGACCTGAATGTGTGGCTGAGGAACTGGTGCAGGGGGCAGGGATTTAGATTCTTAGATCACTGGGATTTTTTTTATAGTAAGGGGGAACTGTACAAAAGGGACGGATTGCATCTTAACAGGTGGGGGACCAGCATTCTGGCCGGCAGGTTTGCCACTGCTACACGGATGGTTTTAAACTGAATAAGGGGGGTGGGGTATCAAATGGGATAGTCGAGGACGGAGTTAGAGGGAAAGAGAGTAAAGCGATGGTTAATGACCCCAGAATTAACGGGGAAGAAAGCTCACAAAGGGATAGGAGAGTATGGCCAAGTGTAATAGGGATCGATGTGAAAGGGGCCACTTGTCAACATAATTGTATAAGGAGTAAGAGTGTTGTAAAAACAAGCCTGAAGGCTTTGTGTCTCAATGCGAGGAGCATTCGTAATAAGGTGGATGAGTTGAAGGTGCAGATAGCGATTAATGACTATGCTATAGTTGGAATCACGGAGACTTGGCTCCAGGATGACCAAGGCTGGGAGCTGAACATCCAGGGATATTCAATATTCAGGAGGGATAGACGAAAAGGAAAAGGAGGTGGGGTAGCGTTGCTGGTGAGAGAGGAGATTAATGCAATAGAAAGGAAGGACATTAGCGTGGAGGATGTGGAATCGATATGGGTAGAGCTGCGAAACTCTAAGGGGCAGAAAACGCTAGTGGGAACTGTGTACAGGCCACCTAACAGTAGTATTGGAGTTGGGGATGGCATCAAACAGGAAATTAGAAATGCGTGCAACAAGGGTAACACGGTTATAATGGGTGACTTCAATCTGCATGTAGATTGGGTGAATCAAATTGGCAGGGGTGCTGAGGAAGAGGATTTCCTGGAATGTATGCGGGATAGTTTTCTCAACCAACATGTGGAGGAACCAACGAGAGAGCAGGCTATTCTAGACTGGGTATTGAGTAATGAGGAAGGGTTAGTTAGCAGTCTTGTTGTGCGTGGCCCCTTGGGCAAGAGTGACCATAATATGGTTGAGTTCTTCATTAGGATGGAGAGTGACAAAATTAAGTCAGAAACAAGGGTTCTGAACTTGAACAAAGGTAACTTTGAAGGTATGAGATGTGAATTGGCCAAGATAGACTGGCAGGTGATTCTTAAAGGGTTGACAGTGGATGTGCAATGGAAGGTATTTAAAGACTGCATGGATGAAGTACAAAAGTTGTTCATACCAGTTTGGCAAAAGAATAAATCGGGGAAGGTGGTGCATCCATGGATAACAAGGGAAATCAGGGATAGTATAAAAACAAAAGATGAGGCATACAAATTTGCCAGAAAAAGCAGCCTACCGGAGGACTGGGAGAAATTCAGAATCCAGCAGAGGAGGACAAAGGGCTTAATTAGGAAAGGGAAAATAGATTATGAAAGGAAACTGGCAGGGAACATAAAAACTGACTGCAAAAGTTTTTATAGATATGTAAAGAGAAAGAGACTAGTTAAAACAAATGTTGGTCCCTTGCAGTCAGAAACAGGTGAATTGATCATGGGGAACAAGGACATGGCAGACCAATTGAATAACTACTTTGGTTCTGTCTTCACTAAGGAAGACATAAATAATCTGCCGGAAATAGCAGTGGAACGGGGGTCAAATAAGATGGAGGAACTGAGTGAAATCCAGGTTAGCCGGGAGGTGGTGTTGGGTAAATTGAACGGATTGAAGGCCGATAAATCCCCAGGGCCAGATAGTCTGCATCCCAGAGTACTCAAGGAGGTAGCCACAGAAATAGTGGATGCATTAGTGATAATTTTTCAAAATTCCTTAGATTCTGGAGTAGTTCCTGAGGATTGGAGGGTAGCTAATGTAACCCCACTTTTTAAAAAAGGAGGGAGAGAGAAAGCGGGGAATTACAGACCAGTTAGTCTAACATCGGTAGTGGGGAAACTGCTAGAGTCAGTTATTAAAGATGGGATAGCAGCGCATTTGGAAAGTGGTGAAATCATTGGACAAAGTCAGCATGGATTTACGAAAGGTAAATCATGTCTGACAAATCTGATAGAATTTTTCGAGGATGTAACTAGTAGAGTGGATAAGGGAGAACCAGTGGATGTGTTATATCTAGACTTTCAGAAGGCTTTCGACAAGGTCCCGCATAAGAGATTAGCATACAAACTTAAAGCACACGGTATTGGGGGTTCAGTATTGATGTGGATAGAGAACTGGCTAGCAGACAGGAGGCAAAGGGTAGGAGTAAACGGGTCCTTTTCAGAATGGCAGGCAGTGACTAGTGGGGTGCCGCAAGGCTCAGTGCTGGGACCCCAGCTATTTACAATATATATTAATGGTTTGGACGAGGGAATTCAATGCAACATCTCCAAATTTGCAGATGATACCAAGCTGGGGGGTATAGTTAGGTGTGAGGAGGATGCTTGGAGGCTGCAGGGTGATTTGGATAGGCTGAGTGAATGGGCAGATGCATGGCAGATGCAGTACAATGTGGATAAATGTGAGGTTATCCACTTTGGTGGCAAAAACATGAGGGTAGACTATTATCTGAATGGTGGCAGATTAGGTAAGGGGGAGATGCAACGAGACCTGGGTGTCATGGTACACCAGTCATTGAAAGTAGGCATGCAGGTGCAGCAGGCAGTGAAGAAAGCAAATGGTATGTTAGCATTCATAGCGAAAGGATTTGAGTATAGGAGCAGGGAGGTTCTACTGCAGTTGTACTGGGTTTTGGTGAGGCCACACCTGGAGTACTGCGTACAGTTTTGGTCTCCAAATCTGAGGAAAGACATCCTTGCCATAGAGGGGGTACAGAGAAGATTCACCAGACTGATTCCTGGGATGTCAGGACTTTCATATGAGGAAAGATTGGATAGACTCGGTTTGTACTCGATGGAATTTAGAAGATTGAGGGGGGATCTTATAGAAACCTACAAAATTCTTAAGGGGTTGGACAAGCTAGATGCTGGAAGATTGTTCCCGATGTTGGGGGAGTCCAGAACAAGGGGTCACAGTCTAAGGATAAGGGGGAATTCCTTTAGGACCGAAATGAGGAAAACATTCTTTACACAGAGTGGTGAGTCTCTGGAATTCTCTGCCACAGAAGGTAGTTGAGGCCAGTTCATTGGCTATATTTAAGAGGGCGTTAGATGTGGCACTTGTGGCTAAAGGGATCAGGGGGTATGGAGAGAAGGCAGGTACGGGATACTGAGTTGGATGATCAGCCATGATCACATTGAATGGCGGTGCAGGCTCGAAGGGCCGAATGGCCTACTCCTGCACCTATTTTCTATGTTTCTATGTTTCTATAAGTATTATTGATCTATAGTTTTCTCATGCTCATTGAAAATTCCAATATTGTTGCTGGCTGTCATGTTTATTGCTTCAGCACAGACCACCAATTGAACCTGGGGAATCATTTTGGTTTTGGTTTAGAGATGCAGTGCACAAACCGGCCCTTCGGCCCACTGAGTCCGCGCCGACCAGCAATCCCCGCACATTAACACCATTCTACACACACTAGGGACAATTTACAATTTTACCAAGCCAATTTATATACACACCTGCACTTCCTTGGAGTGTTGAAGGAAACCGGAGCTCCCGGGGAAAACCCACGCAGGGCATGGGGAGAACATACAAACTTTGTGCAGACAGCAGGTATGTAGTCGGGATTGAACCAGGGTCTCTGGCGCTGTAAAGCAGCAACTCTATCACTCCATTTCTGTGAGTCCACATCTTGAACAACGGCTACAGTAGATGAGGTTCGAGGAAGTGCAGGTGAGCCTCTACCGAACCTGAAAGGACTAACCCTGGATAGAGTCGAGAATTCTAGATACAATATTCTTAAAGCACTGTTGAAATTTTGGAAATGTGTCATTGCTTCTATGTAAATGGCTTAATTAGTCACAAAGACTAACAAGGATTGTATTTAACAAGGATGGGTGTGATGGACACATGGGGTCACGAGTAATTTATGAAGTAATTTCCATTATCAATGGTAGTGTAGCGGCACCTACTGGTGCCGGTAGGTAGTTGAATCCTGCGGTCGGTTACCTTGGTCATGTGATTGTGGGAGGGGTTTTGTTTTCGCGCATTTTCTGGGCTAGCCCCATTCATTACTTCGACCACCTTTGTGGTAAGATCGTTTTTGTGTTAGCTGTCATTTGATCCTTGTCGTTTTAACTACTTTGACAATAAAGCTTGTTTGTGAAAACAACTGACATCTCAACTCGCAAAATTGGTGACCCCGACGTGCCCAATTGGAAATTGGACGCCAAGATGTAGGACAATTTAGCTCCCTTCGCCGTTCCCAATGCCCATCAGAGCGCCATCTGCCTCAAGCTGCTGGTGTTTTCGCCTGAGCAGCCACAGGTGTGGTTTGCACATGCGGAAGTGCAATTCCACCTGCGCCGCATCGTTGTGGATGAGACAAAGTATTTTCATGTGGTGGGAGCCCTGACGCATGTGACGGCCACCCGTCTGCTGCTGTTCCTGCAGAACCCATCTGTGACCGCCAAGTACGACGGTCTCAAGGCTCTCCCATTGCATACTTTCGGACTCAGCCGCCGGGACTGCGCCACTCGCATTCTACACATGGACGGTCTGGGAGACCGCAAGCCGTTGGTCCTCATGGCCGAGATGCTCGCATTGATGGACGGCCACCGCCTGTGCCTGCTATTTGTGCAGGCATTCCTCGAACAAATGCCGGACGATGTCCGCCTCATGCTCGCGGGTACGGATTTCGCCGACCCTATGCGGCTCCCTGAACAGGCCGACAAACTCTGGCTTGTGAAACATCAAGATGGCGGTGCCATTAACCGCGTGTCCGAACCAGCACACCATTCGCCTCAGCGGTAAAACAATGAAGTCCCGCCCACTAACACGAGCATGGAGCCACAGCAGCGACCCGGGACTCGCGGTAGGCACCGTTGGTGTTACTATCAGCTCCGCTACAGCGCGGAGGTCATCCACCGGCCGTCCCGCCCGTACTGAGTACGTTTCCTCCAACCCTGATCTTACTGCCCTGTTGCCTGCCTCCGGTTTTATTCCGCCGGGCCCCAATGTTCTGCCTGCTCCGCTTTTACGGTCCCCATGTCCTCCCAGCCCTATTTTGCCGGCCCCTTCTGTTACGCCCGCCCCACCTTCGCGGACCACATGTTCTGGTCATTCCATATGGGCCCCCACTCGGTTCCGTACCTCGGGTTCTGGGGGGGGTCCTGTAGCGGCACTTGCTGGTGCCAGTAAGTAGTCGAACCCTGTGATCGATTACTTTGGTCATGTGACTGTGGGAGGGGTTTTGTTTTTGCGCATTTTCTGGGCTAGCCCCATTCATTACTTCGACCACTGTTGTGGTAAGATCATTTTTGTATTAGCTGTCGTTTGATCCATGTCGTTTTCACTGCTTTGACAATAAAGTTTGTTTGTGAAAACGACTAACGTCTCGACTCGCTAAAGTAGCAAGCAGGTCACTTTCTCTCATTTAAGTCTTGCTGTGGTGGAGTGCATATTAAAGGCACTCTCTGACTTACGCAAGGGTTACATTTCGTGAGCCATTAGGTGAGTGAGGTTTTGGGTATGTCGAAGTTGCCTTCCCTTGCTCAAAGTAACTCAAGTATTCACTGTCTCAACTTCATCCAGGATACTTTCAATGGCGTGTGGCCTTCTGGAGAAGAAGCGCCGCCACTGTTGACTTGTCTCCTATGTAAACTTGAACGATCGTATGGGGTCGGGGAAATTGCAAACTCCTTCGATTGTACTGGGGGAATCAAAGACCAGAGGACATGGGTTTAAGGTGAAGGGGAAAAGATTTAATAGGATTCTGAGGGGTAACTATTTCACACAAATGGTGTTGGGTGTATGGAGCAAGCTGCCGTAAGAGGAGGTAATTGAGGCAGGGATTATCCCAACGTATAAGAAACAGTTAGCCAGGTACATGGATAGGACAGGTTTGGAGGGATATGGGCCACACGCAGGCAAGTGGGACTAGTGTAGCTGGGTCATGTTGGTCAGTGTGGGCAAGTTGAGCCGGTTTCCACGCCGCATCACTCTATTAGGGAATGGGCACTCAATTGTTTACGTAAGTGCGAGTTTATTTAAGACTGCGTGTCTGTAGAGTTCTTGGTCTATATATGCGTTTATGGTATATGCCACTATCTTTTCCTGGTGGAGAGAGACTTATTGGACACTAATATTTAATTTAACCTTTGTTTCAATATTGCTAATGATAGCACACAACTCTGTGTTCCATACTTTGAACAAGGCGATTTCCTGCTGTACAAGAAACTAGTTTTCAAATTTTGAGATGATTTGCTTTTGTTTTATAGGTAACGCCAGTACACCTACGATGGTGGGCTATAATATTCTCCGGATACCATACATTGGGGGACTCAGCATGTATATTATCCTACCAGTGGAAAGTACCACCACACTCGCTGAAATAATTCCTCACATCAATGTAAATCGTATAAAAACGTGGAAGGAAACCTTGAAGAAAGTGAAACTCACCATTGCTATCCCTAGGTGAGCAAGAAATATTTGGCCCTATTTGAAATCTGTTATATATTGAGGCATACTGAAGATATGCCGGAGAAAGCTTTCTATCTGGATGCATCACAGCCTGGTTTGGGAACAGCTCCATTCAAGCCCGCAAGAAATTGTGGACCCAGCCCAGACCATCACCCAAACCAACCTCCCTTCAATTGATTCCATCTACTCTTCACACTGCCTCAGCAAGGCCACCAGAATAATTATGGACGAGACACACCCTGGTCACTCCTTCTTCTCCCCTCTCCCATCAGACAAGAGGTACAAAAGTGTGAAAACGCAAACCTTCAGATTCGGTGACAGTTTCTTCTCAGCTGTTAGCAAGCACCTGAACCATCCTATCACCAACCAGAGAGAAGTCCTAACTTACCATTTCCCTCATTGGAGACCCTTGGACTATCTTTACTGGAGTTTATCTTGCAGTAAATGTTATTCCCTTTATCCTGTATATATACACTGTGTGAACGCCGTGATAGTAATTATGTACAGGATTGTCTTTCTGCTGACTGGATTGCCCATAACAAAAAAGCTTTTCTATGTACACCTGACAATTAACTAAACTATTTAGTGAAATGCAAACCTGTGTAGAAATTGGATACATATAAAATATTTCCAATTGACCTTTCTGCATCCTCCAGTAGATTCAGCTGGCTCCAAATGCTGAACTAACTTTTTTCAATCTGCATGTTTTATTTGTAGATTCACTGCTGAGTCAGAGACAAACTTGGAGGAACTACTTACACCTCTTGGAATCGCAAATATGTTTGATAAAGGCCAAGCAAATTTCAAAAAGCTCTCTAGTAAGTTAATGTGATGGGAGCAGAATTAGGCCAATCAAGTCTACTCCATCATTCAATCATGGCTGATCTATCTCTACCTCCTAACTGCATTCTCCTGCCTTTTCCCCATAACCTGTCCCACCCCGACACCCGCACTAATCAAGAATGTATCTATCTCTTCCTTAAGAATATCTATTGCCTTCACCTCTACAGCCTTCCATAGCAATGCATTCCACAGATTCATCACCTTCTGAAGAAATTCCTCCTCATCTCCTTCCTAAACAATGTCCTTTAATTCTGACGGTATGACCTCTGGTCCTAGACTCTCCCACTAGTGGAAACATCCTCTCCACTCTATCCAGGCCTTTCACTATTCTAATGAAGTTCCCCCTCATCCTTCTAAATTCCAGCTAAATTCCAGCGAGTAGAGGCCAAGTGCTGTCAAACAGTCATGTTAACCCACTCATTCCTGGAAACATTCCTGGTATATAGTATTTCTTGTCTGAATAGCCTTGTAAAAACATATTTGGTTTGCAAATCCATTTTGACAATCTCTTGCAGGGGCTCGTGGTCTGTATGTTTCAAAAATCCTGCAAAAGGCTAAAATTGAAGTACATGAGGAGGGTAACAAGGTCTCTACAATAACAGGCAAGTATGCCAGCATTGTAAACTTAGATCAAAGTAAAGTGCTATTCGAACAATTTTAATATATTTTGTCGTTGAATGATGATGATCAGTTTGGCTAAAACCAACTCTCCAGGTGGAAGTTGTTTTTTGGCCAAGTTGATCTATGATGTATACTATCTTGCAGAAAGAAGCAATTATAACATTTATATATTTATGAATGGGACTATATCCATATCCCTCTGAATCTTTCCTACCTATGTAGCTGTCCAAGTGTCTTTTTGAATTGAATTGAATAAAATGTTATTAGCCAAGTATGTATACATGCAAGGAATTTGTCTTGGTGCTTTGCTCACAAAAGAATAAAAACACGATGTACAGCAGACAATTAAAAAAACCCCATTATACTTTAAACACGTGTGAATAAAGTACCAGAGTTAAAAGAGGCTACAAACTTTTGGCTGTTGAGTAGAGCTACTGCGCGTGGGAAAAAAAGCTGTTTTAAATGTCGCACCCGTACCTGCCTCAACCACTTCCTCTGATAGTTTGTTCCACATGTGCACTACCCTCCGTGGTAAATCTTGCCAATTGAGTCTCTTTATAAATCTTTAGCCCCCCCACCTGCTCCACACCCCCTCCCCCCCTTGTACCACACATTGAATCTATGCCCTCTAGTTCTTAGCTCTCATGCCCTGGAGAACAACTGCATGCATTCAACGCCTGACAGATTGTTCGAAAACTGGGCTTCCCTCCTTTATTTCAAGGATTATTGAGCAGCTATTTGTTTTGACCAGTGGTCTAGGTGACAGCTTTTACTCTGCGATATGACAGCATTTGGTGCATTGCAATAGATCACCAGTAAACTATCACATTGCCAAAAACTAGCACTTGTGAAAGCAGAGTGGGACTCTGTCGACAGCTTGGTTTTAAGTACTAACTGCAGGTATCATTAAGAATATACAGTACCACAATTTAAGATTGCAATTTTACACATAAAAACAAACTTTAAAGTAAAACTGCAGTTAATATATAGCTTTGATCGGCTTTGCATAATACATACATTATGGTAGGATTGCTCCTAACTTCTGTGAAACTGTTAATAGTGTTGTTTCCGTTACAGCTGCACTGCTTAAGTTGAAGTCGCATGCTAAGCGATTTGCAGTAAATAGACCGTTTCTTTATATCATCTGGCACAAATCTACAGGTAAAAAAATCTTTGATTATAAATTGGTAAAAATAATTGTTTCTTTGGTTTAGTTTAGTCTGGAGGTTTAGAGTGGAAACAAGCCCTTCAGCCCACCGAGTCCATGCCGACCAACATTGACTCTACCCTACAGTAGGGACAATTTTAATTTATACCAGGGTTACACAAAAAGCTGGAGAAACTCAGCGGGTGCAGCAGCATCAAAGGAGCGAAGGAGATAGGTGACGTTTCGGGTCGAGACCCTTCTTCAGATTTCTTCTTCATATTTCCATCTGGCACTCAAATATACTTGGACCATTTCCGACATTTCCCTACCATTCCTTGACCTCACCATCTCTATTGCAGGCGATACACTCCTGACTGAAATAATTCCATCCGGCACTCAAATATACTTGGACCATTTCCGACATTTCCCTACCATTCCTTGACCTCACCATCTCTATTGCAGGGGATACACTCCTGACCGAAATAATTTAACACTTTAATTTATACCAAGCCATTTAACCTTAAAAACCTTCAAGAAAATTTGGTTATAGTTTTAGGACTGCGATGAGGAAAAACCTTTTTCACACAGAGAGTTGTGAATCTGTGGAATTCTCTGCCACAGAAGGCCATTTCACTGGATGTTTTCAAGAGAGAGTTAGATAAAGCTCTTGTGTCTAATGAAATCAAGGGATATGGGGAGCAAGTGGGAATGGGGTACTGATTTAGAATGATCAGCCATGATCATATTGAATGGCGGTGCTGGCCTAAAGGGCCGAATGGCCTACTTCTGCACCTATTTTCTATGTTTCTACGGACCAGCAGTGTTGCCTATCCATGTTTCCCAGAGATGCTGCCTGACCGGCTGCGTTACTCCAGCACTTTGTCCTTTTGTGAAAGCCAGCATCCTTGTTTCTACATTTTGCTATTTGGATGCTTAATGTTGCCAAATAGTCATGGAGTCTTCCAGCATAGAAATGGGCCCTTCGGCCCAACTTGCCTACACCAGCCAACATGTCCCATCTACACTAGTCCCACCTGTTCGTATTTGGGTCGCATCCCTCTAAACCATGCTGTATCTTTCGATCAATTGAATGATAGATGTGCTTTCAGTTGGAAATTATTTATTTTTTATTGATTTGCAGCAACAATTTAAGGCAAGCTACTAAATCAATAAATATAGAAATGGGATGTCTGGATATTGTTGGCAGATTAGTGCAATATGGAAAAATGGTGAGACTTGGCCATTTGAAACACCATTCTCTGAAGGGGCTGGTCGACAAAAACATTTTAAATTATTAAATGGTTTAATCAGAATATATCAGACAAGGTAATGTTAATTTTGACAGGATATGCTTAATTATCATAATTCCAATTTTAATCACTTGGTGCCACTCTGTTCTCTTGCACTGTTCACCACTCACTAATTTGGATTATCTTGGTTTAATAGTTCTTGTTCTTGTTCTTAATATATTTAATATACTTGTTCTTGTAAAGTTCTACTTCATTGAATGTTCTTCGAACTCCCTTTCACATCCAGTCCCCTTGGTAATATTTGTTTGATCATTTCCTGCTTCTGTTGTTTGAAATCCGTTATTTCCCACAGCTCTGGACAATATCCAGTATATTGTTGTAGGATGTGAATCCTTTATTAGAGAATTCATTGTTTTTGGTTTGCTCTGAATATCTCCACATGCCCCAGAACCTGTGGGTCCATAAGGGTCAAGATTAGATAGAACGTTAATTTAGGAGATTGGTATCCACCAAACGAAAACGTTAATTCTGTTTAGAAGAAGAATGTTCAAACTAAATTAACGTTCTTTGTTTAGAAGAAGAATGTTCAAACCGGAAATAGCAGGGGACCGGGGGTCAAATGAGATGGAGCAACTGAGTGAAATCCAGGTTAGCTGGGAAGTGGTGTTCGGTAAATTGAATGGATTAAAGGCCGATAAATCCCCAGGGCCAGATAGGCTGCATCCCAGAGTACTTAAGGAAGTAGCCCCAGAAATAGAGGATGCATTAGTGATAATCTTTCAAAACTCTTTAGATTCTGGAGTAGTTCCTGAGGATTGGAGGGTAGCTAATGTAACCCCATTTTTTAAAAAGGGAGGGAGAGAGGAAACGGGGAATTACAGACTAGTTAGTCTAATATTGGTAGTGGGGAAACTGCTAGAGTCAGTTATTAAAGATGGGATAGCAACACATTTGGAAAGTGGTGAAATCATTAGACAAAGTCAGCATGGATTTACGAAAGGTAAATCATGTCTGACGAATTTTATAGAATTGTTCGAGGATGTAACTAGTAGAGTGGATAAGGGAGAACCAGTGGATGTGTTATATCTGGACTTTCAGAAGGCTTTCGACAAGGTCCCACATAAGAGATTAGTATACAAACTTAAAGCACTCGGTATTGGGGGTTCAGTATTGATGTGGATAGAGAACTGGCTGGCAGACAGGAAGCAAAGAGTAGGAGTAAACGGGTCCTTTTCAGAATGGCAGGCAGTGACTAGTGGGGTACCGCAAGACTCACTGCTGGGACCCCAGCTATTTACAATATATATTAATTATTTGGACAAGGGAATTGAATGCAACATCTCCAAGTTTGTGGATGACACGAAGCTGGGGGGCAGTGCTAGCTGTGAGGAGGATGCTAGGAGGCTGCAAGGTGACTTGGATAGGCTGGGTGAGTGGGCAAATGCATGGCAGGTGCAGTATAATGTGGATAAGTGTGAGGTTATCCATTTTGGTGGCAAATACAGGAAAGTAGACTATCTTCTGAATGGTGGCCGATTAGGAAAAGGCAAGATGCAACGAGACCTGGGTGTCATGGTACACTAGTCATCGCTAGAATTTAGAAGATTGAGGGGGGATCTTATAGAAACTTACAAAATTCTTAAGGGGTTGGACAGGCTAGATGCAGGAAGATTGCTCCCGATGTTGGGGAAGTCCAGAACAAGGGGTCACAGTCTAAGGATAAGGGGGAAATGTTTTAGGACTGAGATGAGAAAAAAAAATTTCACACAGAGTGGTGAGTCTCTGGAATTCTCTGCAACAGAAGGTAGTTGAGGCCAGTTCATTGGTTATTTTTAAGAGGGAGTTAGATGTGGCCCTTGTGGCTAAAGGGATCAGGGGGTATGGAGAGAAGGCAGGTACGGGATACTGAGATGGATGATCAGCCATCATCATATTGAATGGCGGTGCAAGCTCGAAGGGCCGAATGGCCTACTCCTGCACCTATTTTCTATGTTTCTATGTTTCTATGTAAATAACCTTAAAGCTGTGCATTTGTGGTCTGGTTAACTACAATATTGGGAGAGTCTAGATTGGAGGTCGTAGCCTCAGAATTAAAGGAGGTTCCTTTTAGGAAGGAGATGAGACATTTCTTTAGTCAGAGGGTGGTGAATCTGTGGAATTCATTGCCACAGAAGGTTGTGGAGGCCAAGTCAATGGATATTTTTAAGGCAGAGATCGATAGATTCTTGATTCATACAGGTGTTGTGGGTTATGGGGAGAAGGCAGCAGAATGGGGTTAAGAGGGAAAAATAGATCAGCCAAGATCGATGGAGGAGTAGACTTGATGAGCTTGAATGGCCACATTTTACCCCTATCACTTATAAACTTATGAACAATGATAACTTGCTATGATGTGGCCTCTAACTGCTTTTCTGTTCTGACTTATTTATAGGCACCATCCTTTATGCTGGACAAGTTGCAAAGCCATAAGAAGGCAAAGTTGAAGGAAAACAATTTAGAAATTTGGTCAAACATTCATCGAGGAAATATCAAATTGCTTTTGTCTAGTTTAGTTGTTAAAAGCTATTTTATTATTTATGATGAGTGGGTTGAAAACTAGTTGAATAATATGTCTATTTTTGCCTTGCTTAGAATGATTAATTACAATGTTTCCTGATCATCTGCCTGCAACTGCCTTGTTTAATACATTATTGTAATCATTCAAGTCATGATATAATCAAATATTACTTTTTAAATAGAAATATTCTGAGCATTTGCACACAAAATGCCAATTGTTTGAAAGAAAATAGGGGTTGCTCATGGACAGGAAAAGGGCTCTACTTGAAGCAAATGTGGTATTAAGTAAAGGTGTTGGATGTTATTTTGAGAGTAAGTAGTCCAAGATAACCTTGGAATATCCCTTTTTTGCAGAGCTATCACCTTAAGTGCCATTAATTGTATTAAATCCATCTCAAACTTCTACACAAAAGGCAAGTTTATCTAGTTTAATGTCAATCTGGGGAGAATCACTCTTTTGGTGAATAACTGAGAAATACCAGTTGATTTAATTGCCTAAACCCTGCATTAATGATTGAAACAGGATATGAAGATTACATACAGATATGAAAATCAAAGTGTAAAGAAATATTTCAATTGAGAGAACATTTAACTAAATCCATATTTTAATAACTTTTTATCCTGCCGTAAATTTTATTAGTTATGTTTGGAAAACATTATTGCTTTATTAATACCTCCCCTTTCAGGCCCCAAAGTGCATAAGATGTGAAATGTAGTGGTAGGAAGTTTTATTGAATGTCCTTCAAAATGTGGTTGATTAATTCTACTTAATTAAGAGATGGCTTGTTTTTCAATGATGTGCAACTTGGTACTTCAAAAATGAAGTTTAGCTTAAACAATGGAGAACTTGCAGCATTTCTATCAATAAAATAAGTTGATCTGCCATATGTGTTTCAATGCTTTTGTCAGATAAAGATAGTTAATATAAGTTTTATCCAATTTGTGTAGCAAGGAACTGCAGATTATAAATTCATAAGTGAGAGCAGGATTAGGCAATTCAGCCAATCAAGTCTACTCTGCCATTCAATGATGACTGATATATCTCTCCCTTCCAACCCCATTATCCTGCCTTCTCCCCATAACCTCTGACGCCAGCATTCATCAAGAATCTATCCATCTCTGCCTTAAAAATATCAATTGACAGCCTCCACAACGTTCTGTGGCAAATAATTCCACAGATTCACCACCCTCTGATTAAAGAAATTCCTCCATCTCCTTAAAAGAAGGTCCTTTAATTCCGAGGCTATGACCTCTAGTCCTAGACACCCCCACTAGTAGAAACATCCTCTCCACATCCATTCCATCCAAGCCATTCACTATTCGATAAGTTTCAATTAGGTATCCCCTCATTCTAAACTTCTGTTACAACAGGCCCAGTGCCCTCAGATGCTGGTTTATACCGTAGATAGACAGAACCTAAGTGCTGGAGTAACTCGGCGGGTGAGGCAGCATCTCTGGGGGAAGAGGGATGGGGGACGCTTTGGGACGGAACCCCCTTTTTGTTTCAGTCTGAAGACGGTTTCCAACCAGAAACGTCATCCATCCTTTTTTTCCAGATATGCTGCCTGACCTGTTTATTTACCCCAGGACTTTATGTCTATCTTTAGCCAATTTGCACTCTGGCTACTTTGAGACTCGTGTCCAAATTGCAATGCCTAATGACTTCCAAATTGAAACCACCTTTATAGGCACATTCATTGTTTGAAGACATAATGTATATAGCAATAATAACATATTTGAAAATTTGTGATATATGGATGATCCAGTATTGGAGTTCCTCAGTTTTATAATTTTTGTAAGAATAATGAATGGCTTTGTCAGCACAACTTTAAAATGCCAATTAAATTACCAATTGCATTGCAGGAGCATTATTGCAAAATCATGCTCTCTTGCCAACATCTGATGAACATGTTGCAAATATTTGATAATTGGTTCTGCAAAATAATAGTGTATCTGTGGGCCGATTCAATCAAGCTTGGTGCTTACATGGCCTCAATTTAGATTTTTTTTGAATATTTCAGAAATGCCTTAAATTACATGATCCCATTTTTGCATTTGGATAACTACCCAATACTTGGACACCAATTTAAGAGGTGATATGTTTTTATTAGCCACAGTACACAGTTCTGGTTCCATAGTGCAAGACCTATACCTGCTTTAGAATAAACATGGTGGGGACGGGAGGGATGATATAGGCAAATGAACAGGCTTCTCCAGATGAGGAAAGATCTGCAGTGTGATATTTGAGATCTTCATCATGAGGGTGTTTGAAAGGATAGATCAAGAAGGTTCCACTTGGAGTCCAAAACTATGAAACATCGGTTTAAAACGGCAAATGTCCAAAGTTTGGTCCACATGTTCAATGTGCTGGAGTGCCCCTGATCCAGGTAAGCCCAGGCTGTTCAGGACTTCCTCCACTGCCCTCAACCAGCTCAGCCCGACAACCACCATCCCTCTCCTCCTCTGACTGCCTCTGCATTACAGGGGGTGGCACCACTTGAGACACTGGTGGCAATACCCAGGACCCTCTCCTGCCGGCCCACTTCTTGTGTCTGTCGCGCCTGTGACTCCCTCCTCCTTGACTCTCCAGACTTCAGGACTGAGCTTGGCAGCTTCTGAGCTTCCCCTGCAGGATCTTTCTTCATGGTGGCAAACCAGGCCGATAGCCTTTGGTGGCCCATCAGGTCTGTCTTTCTTCTCCACTGGAATCTTCACTTGTGTCTACTTTGTTACTGGTCATAGACCTTGTGATGATCATCATTTCCCCCCCAGAGCTGAGCTGTTGGAGTTCTGCTTGCACAACATCAAATCAGTTTGAAGAATGACCCCAACACGAAAAGTAATCTGCCCATTTGCTCCACAGATGTTGTTTGGTCCACTCAGTTCCTCCAGAACTTTGTGTTTTGCTCAGGTTTCTGCATGCTGGTGTGGATTACTGTATATGAAATAAATAAATATAGAAAATAGGTGTAGGAGGAGGCTATTTGGCCCTTTGAGCCTGCACCGCCATTCATTGTGATCATGGCTGATCATCCACAATCAGTAACCCGTGCCTGCCTTTTCCCCATATCCCTTGATTCTGCAAGTCCCAAAGCTCTATCTAACTCTCTTTTAAATTCATCCAGTGAATTGGCCTCCACTGCCTTTTGTGGCAGAAAATTCCACAAATTCTCAGCTCTCTGGGTAAAAACGTTTTTTCCCCATCTCAGTTTTAAATGGCCTCCCCTTTATTCTTAGACTGCGGCTCCTGGTTCAGGACTCCACCATCACTGGGAACAGTTTTCCTGCATCTAGCTTGTCCAGTTATTTACAATTTTACACATTTCTATAAGATGATAAGCAAATTCCATGCATGCCTCAGTATCCGTGCCAGGTGCCCCTCTGCGTCTACCCAATCTATTCATCTCATGATTTTGTACACCTTTCTAATGTTTTTCTAAAGTGCAAGTTAAAATTGGATAATAGTTGATGGTATGCCTAAAGTGAGTTGAAACTCAAGAGTCAAGAATGTTTAGTTGCCATCTGGACTGTTACTCTATTCAAGTTGTGAGCTAAAGATACAATTGATACCCATGCTATGATATCTTTGGTGCACCATCACTGAACAAAATCATACTGTTTAATTTATTTTACCCCACATTTTAATTCTATTTTTCTAAATATATGTTATTCTCTGATGTTGATCAAAAAGATCAATTCATTTAATTTGCAGGTAAAGTTGAATGCAAAAAAAGGTTGACAGAGTGGAGATGATGCATTAAAAATTACACCAATTATTTGCATAATTTTCCAGATAAATCCGCCCCCTCAAAATTGTCTGGTGTGTAATGTGATCTGTTCTGATGTACTGCAAATCAGTCAAATGCTGTACAGTCATGAGTAAATCGTGTTGTGTCTGTCCCTATGATGGAGGGAGATGCACAAAGCAACTACAGATAGTTGGGCTGACTGTATTGTCAGGGCTCTTGCACTAAGGATAGACACAAAATGAGTAGCTCAAAGTCAAGTCAAGTCAAAGTCAAACAAACTTTATTGTCATTTAGAAATACATTGATACATGCAGTTCGAAACGAAATTACGTTGCATTTGGCTCCCTGTGCAACACAATAAATTAACCGAAGGATAGGCATGGGTGAAAAGGATAAATAGACAATAGTGGCAGCCCATTACATGGCATTCAGGAGTCTGATGGCTCGTGGGAAGAAGCTGTTGCAGAACCTTGATGTTCTGCTCCTTATGCTGCGGTATCTTTTTCCCGAGGGCAGCAGAGTGAACAGTCCGTGATGGAGATGTGTGGGGTCTTTTATAATACTGCTGGCCTTAGACACACAGCGTTTGGTCGCAATATCCCCGATTGAGGGGAGAGAGGTCCCGATGATTTTCTCCGCTGTCCTCACCACTCTCTGCACAGACTTCCAGTCGGAGGCTCTACGGTCCCCAAACCAGACAGAGATACAGCTGGTCAGAATACTCTCTATGGTGCCCCTGTAGAAAGTAGTGAGGATGGGATGGGGGAGATGAGCTCTTCTCATCCGGCGCAGAAAGTGCAACCGCTGTTGCGCTCTCTTAACAGTTGATGAGATGTTATTCGACCAGGTCAGACTATTAGTGATCTGCACCCCCAGGAACTTTGTGCTACTGACCACCTCCACATCGCTGTCGTTGATGTGAAGTGGTGTGGGACTGTGCCGGGTTTTCCTGAAGTCGACGATAATCTCCTTTGTTTTCTCGACATTCAGGATCAGGTTGTTCGTATTGCACCAGTCCGCCAGTTGTTTCACCTCCTCCCTGTAAGCCAGCTCATTGTCGTCCCTGATGAGGCCCACCACTGTTGTGTCATCTGCGTACTTCATGATGTGGTTTGTACTAAACCTGGCACAACAGTCGTGAGTCATCAGGGTGAACAGCAGTGGACTCAGGACACAGCCCTGAGGGGAGCCGGTGCTCAGAGAGATGGTATTGGAGGTGTTATTTCCAACCCTCACAGACTGAGGTCTGTCAGTGAGGAAGTCCAGTAGCCAGTTACACATGGGGGTGCCGAGGCCCAATGGAACCAGTTTGCTTATCAGGTGCTGTGGGATAATGGTGTTGAATGCTGAACTGAAATCCACGAACAGCATTCGCACATAGGTGTTTTTCCCCTCTACATGTTCCAGGCTCAGATGGAGTACGGAGGATATAGCGTCCTCTGTGGAGCGGTTTGGCCTGTAAGCAAACTGGTATGGGTCGAGTGTGGAGGAGAGTCTGGAGGTGATGTGGTCCCTGACCAGCCTCTCGAAGCACTTCATCATTATGGGGGTGAGTGCTACAGGGCGGTAGTCATTGAGACATTGTATGTTGGATTTTTTTGGCACAGGTATGATAGTGGCAGTCTTGAAACATAATGGGACGACAGCCTGGTTCAGCGAGGTGTTAAATATGTCCGTAAGGACATATTTAACGAATGGGTGAAGATCTGAAGAAGGGTCTCAACCTGAAAAGTTTCCCATTCCTTCTCTCCACAGTTGCTGCCTGTCCCGCTGAGCTCCTCCAGTATTTTGTGTCTACCTTCGGTTTAAACCAGTATCTGCAGTTCCTTCCTACACCTCTGCACTATGGCCCTGAATTGAGATGAATAGTCAATATTCCATATTTGTTTGTATTATGGATGTCTACCTACTGATCCCCATTAACTATTTTATTAGCCACTTGGTCAAGGTGATCTTACAGAGGTTTATAAAATCATGAGATCAGGTAGACGAGCAGAGTTACTTGCCCAGAATAGAGGAATCGAGAAACAGATAAACTTAAGAAAATATTTAACAGAAAAGTGGGAGGAAACCTTTTCACACAAAGGGTGGTGAATGTATGGAACGAGCTGCCAGAGGAGGTAGTTGAGGCAGGGACTTTCACAATGTTTAAGAAACAATGGGGCAGGTACATGGACAGGACAGGTTTGGAGGGATATAGGCCAAATGCAGGAAGTTGGGACGAGTGAAGATGGGACATAGAAACATAGAAAATAGGTGCAGGAGTAGGCCATTCGGCCCTTCGAGCCTGCACCGCCATTCAATGTGATCATGGCTGATCATCCAACTCAGTATCCCGTACCTGCCTTCTCTCCATACCCCCTGATCCCTTTAGCCACAAGTGCCACATCTAACGCCCTCTTAAATATAGCCAATGAACTGGCCTCAACTACCTTCTGTGGCAGAGAATTCCAGAGACTCACCACTCTCTGTGTAAAGAATGTTTTCCTCATTTCGGTCCTAAAGGAATTCCCCCTTATCCTTAGACTGTGACCCCTTGTTCTGGACTCCCCCATGACATGTTAGTCAGTGTAGGCAAGTAGGGCCGCTGTGCCTGTTCAACTCTGCATGACTATGACTACGACTAAGTTGTCCAGTATATAAATGTCAACAGATAATAACTCAAGTGAAGAGCACGACAACCTTTCTGATTTCTAATTTTTCAAAATCTTTAGTTGAATTTTAGTTACATTTTAAAATAAACTAAGATGTTAACAAGAAAAGGGTAACATTTGTGTGATTTGTTCAAAGTGTGCGCCTAAAATTACAAATATTAAACCCCTTATGTTGTGTTTGTGTTTTAAGACTTAAGCACATCAAAATTTCAGTACCTCCGCAGTTATGACCGAACTATACAATTATTTTTAATGCATAAACATTATCTTCTGTTGCAATTTCACATATGTTAGGGGAACAATTGATAATTGTGATTATTAGAGGCATTTCATGCAAGCTTGACGTACATATAAACTAATCAATGCAAGTTTATAGACATTGTGCGTCAAATTGCCCAAAGCAAGAACCATATCCTACTCAGTAATTTAAGCAATATGGGGGAGGGTTGTACTAACGTTTTTAAGTTGGCAGAAGACACAATATGGATTTTCAAATATATTTTCCTTAAGGTTTGTCCTCCCCCCCTATTCTTTTAATTCTTCAAATCATCCCCTCCTCTCTCTCCGGTGCCCTCTCAGGGTGTCAGTGGTTATAGGGAGAAGGCAAGATAATGAGGTTGAGAGGGAACGATAGATCATCCATGATTGAATGGTGGAGTGGACTTGATAGCAACATAGAAACATAGAAAATAGGTGCAGGAGGACTATCATGGCTGATAGTCCTCAATCAATAACCCGTGCCTGCCTTCTTCCCATATCCCTTGACTCCACTAGCCCCTAGAGCTCTATCTAAATCGCTCTTAAATCCGTCCAGTGATTTGGCCTCCACTGCCCTCTGTGGCAGGGAATTCCACAAATTCACAACTATCTGGCTGAAAACGTTTTTTTCTCACCTCAGTCTTAAATGGCCATCCCCTTTATTCTAAGACTGTGGCCCCGGTTCTGGACTCGCCCAACATTGGGAAAATATTTCCTGCATCTAGCTTTCCAGTCCTTTTATAATTTTATATATTTCTATAAGACCCCCCTCTTCCTTCCAAACTCCAGTGAATACAAGCCGAGTCTTTCCAATCTTTCCTCATATGACAATCCCGCCATCCCAGGGATCAATCTCATGAACCTGCGCTGCACTGTCTCAATCACAATGATGTCCTTCCTCAAATTAGGAGACCAAAACGGTACACAATACTCCAGATGTGGTCTTACCAGAGCCCTATACAACTGCAGAAGAACCTCTTTACTCCTATACTGAAATCCTCTTGTTATGAAGGGCAACATTCCATTAGCTTTCTTCACTGCCTGCTGTACCTGCACATCAACTTTCAATGACTCGTGTACAAGGACACCCAGGTCTTTCTGTACCTCCCCCTTATCAAACCTAACCCCATTGAGATAATAATCTGCCCCCTTGCTTTTGCCGCCAAAGTGGATAACCTCACATTTATCTATGTTATACTGCATCTGCCACGTATCTGCCCACTCACTCAACCTGTCCAAGTCACCCTGCAACCTCTTAACATCCTCTGCACAGTTCAAACATAGAAACATAGAAAATAGGTGCAGGAGTCGGCCATTCGGCCCTTCGAGCCTGCACCGCCATTCAATATGATCATGGCTGATCATCCAACTCAGTATCCCTTACCTGCCTTCTCTCCATCCCCCCTGATCCCTTTAGCGACAAGGACCACATCTAACTCCCTCTTAAATATAGCCAACAAACTGGCCTCAACTACCTTCTGTGGCAGAGAATTCCACAGAAATGTGAAAGTCCTGACATCCCAGGAATCAGTCTGGTGTACCCTCTCTGTACTCCCTCTATGGCAAAAATGTCTTTCCTCAGATTTGGAGATCAAAACTGTACGCAATACTTCAGGTGTGGTCTCACCAAGATCCTGTACAATTGCAGTAGAACCTCCCTACTCCTATACTCAAATCCTTTTGCTATGAATGCTACCATGCTATTCGCTTTCTTTGAATGCTAACATACTATTCGCTTTCTTTGAATGCTAACATACTATTCGCTTTCTTTCACTGCCACCCAGCTTTGTGTCATCCGCAAACTTGCTAGTGTTGCTCCTAATTCCCTCTTCCAAATCATTAATATATATGGTAAACAGTTGCGGCCGCAACACCGAGCCTTGCGGCACTCCACTCGCCACTGCCTGCCATTTCGAAAAGGACCCATTCACTCCTACTCTTTGCTTCCTGTCTGCCAAACAATTTTCTATCCACGTCAGCACCCTACCCCCAATACCATGTGCTCTAATTTTAGTCACCAGTCTCCTGTGCGGGACCTTATCAAAGTCTTTCTGAAAGTCTAGATACACTACATCCTCTGGCTCCCCTTCATCCATTTTACTTGTCACATCCTCAAAAAATTCCAGAAGATTAGTCAAGCATGATTTTCCTTTCATAAATCCATGCTGACTTGGACCAATCCTTTTACTGCTATCCAAATGCCCCATTATTACCTCTTTAATAATTGACCAGCATCGTTCCCACCACCGAAGTCAGGCTAACTGGTCTGTAATTCCGTTTTCTCTCTCGCTCCTTTCTTGAAAAGTGGGATAACAATAGCTATCCTCCAATCCACAGGAACTGATCCTGAATTTATTGAACATTGGAAAATGATCACCAATGTGTCCACTATTTCTAGAGTCACCTCCCTGAGGATCCTGGGCTGCAGACCATCAGGTCCAGGGAATTTATCATCCTTCAGTCCCATTAGCCTACCCAATACTATTTCTCCCCTAATGAACATTTCTTTCAGTTCCACTACCCCTTAGACCCTCTGTCCTCCAGTACTTCTGGGAGATTGTTTGTGTCTTCCTTAGTGAAGAGAGATCTGAAGTACCTGTTCAACTCTTCTGCCATTTCCTTGTTCCCCATAATAATTTCACCCGTGTCAGCCTTCAAGGGACCCACATTTGACTTTGCTATTCCTTTTCCCTTAACATATCTAAAGAAGCTTTTATTGTCCTTCTTTATATTCCTTGCCAGCTTCCCCTCGTACTTCATCTTTTCAGCCCGTATTGCCCATTTTGTTTCCTTCTGTTGTCCTATGAAAGTTTCCCAATCTTCTGGCTTCCGGCTACTCTTTGCTGTGTTCTACATCTTTTCCTTTAGTTTTATTCTAACCCTAACTTCTCTTGTCAGCCACAGTTGCCTCCTACTCTCCTTAGAATCTTTCTTCCTTTTGATGGGCCGAATGGCCTAATTCTACTCCTATCATTTATGAACTTATGAACAATATGAACACATTATGCCTCCAGGTGTATATCTTTCAGATATCATCTTAAAATGACACCTACTCTGCAAGATAGTTGATCTTATTTAGAAGTTTATGTGAAGTCCTGACCAATGTGTTTTTTTCTCAAACCTAAATTGATCATTTGGACAGTTATCTAACAGCTGTTTGTGGAAGCTTGTTGTCTTAAAATGTTACTACCATATTTCTTACACAGTGTGATGTTTCAAGGTTTCAAGGTCAGTTTATTGTCACATGTACCAATTAAAATACAGTGAAATTCGATTTACCATACAGTCATACTAAAAAAAAGCAACGAGACACACAACTACATAAACGTTAACTGGCACGCTGACCTCAACCGGTCTGAGGCCAGGCGCCAACCCTCCTACTTATCCTTGGACCATGACCCCACAGACGAGCACCAGGCCATTATCTCAAACACCATCACTGGCTTCATCGCTTCCGACTCACTGCCCTCCCAAGCCTCCAACTCATCGTTCCCCAGCTCCGCACGGCCTGATTTTATCTCCACCCCAAAATCCACAAACCTGACTGTCCTGGCAGACCCATTGTTTCTGCCTGTTCATGTCCCAGCGAACTTATTTCTGCATACCTCGACTCCATCCTATCCCCTCTGCTTAAATCCCTCCCCACCTATGTCCAAGACACCTCACACGCTCTTCGTCTCCTTAATAACTCCCGTCTTCCAGGCCCCCACTCCATCATCTTCACTATGGATGTCCAGTCACTCTACACCTCCATCCCCCACCAGGAGGGTCTTAAAACGTTTCATCCTCGACAGCTGAACCAACCAATCCCCATCTACTAATACTCTCCTCCGCCTAGCGAAGCTGGTCCTTGCCATCAACAACTTTTCCTTTGACACCTCCCATTTCCTCCAAATCCAAGGCGTGGCTATGGGCATGTGCATGGGCCCCAGCTATGCCTGCCTCTTTGTAGGTACGTCAAACAATCCTTGTTCGAGGCGTACCGTGGCCCTATCCCCGAAATCTACCTCCGTTACATTGACGACTGCATTGGCGCTACCTCCTGCACCCATGCAGAACTCACTGACTTCATCCATTTCACCACTAATTTCCATCCGGCACCCAAATTCACCCGGACCATGTCCGACATCTCCATACCGTTTCTAGACCTCACCATCTCCATCGCAGGTAACACGTTATTGACTGACATGTACTACAAACCCACTGACTCTCATGGCTATCCGGACTACACTTCTTCCCACCCTGCATCCCCTCCTACCAATTCCTCCGTCTACGCCGCATCTGCACCCAGGATGAGGTGTTCCACACCAAGTCATCGGAGATTCTTTAGGGAACGGGGTTCCCCTCTTCTACTGTAGATGAGGCTCTCACCAGGGTGTCCTCTATATCCCGCAGCTCTGCTCCCACTCCATATCCCCCTATTCGTAACAAGGACAGAGTCCCCCTTGTCCTCACCTTCCATCCTTCCAGCCGTCCCATACAACATATAATCCTCCAACATTTTCGCCACCTCCAACGGGATCCCAACACTGGCAACATCTTTCCATCTCCTCCCCTTTCTGCTTCCCGCAGAGACCGTTCCCTCTATAAATCCTTGGGTCAATTCGTCCCTTCCCAACCAAACCATTCCCTCCCCGGGTACTTTCCCTTGCAACCGCAGCAAATGCTACACTTGGCGCTTTACCTCCCACCTCAACTCCATTCAAGGACCCAAGCATTCTTTCCAGGTGAGGCAGAGTTTCAGCTGCACCTCCTCCTCTCTTCATCTACTACATCCGCTCTTCCAGGTGTCAACCTCTTTACATCGGCGAGACCAAGCGCAGGCTTGGCGATCACTTCGCCCAACCTCTACGCTCAGTTCGCAACAACCAACCTGATCTCCCAGTGGCTCAGCACTTCAACTCCCCCTCCCATTCCGAATCCGACCTTTCTGTCCTGGGCCTCCTCCATTGCCAGAATGAGGCCCAGCGCAAATTGGAGGAACAGCACCTCATATTTTGCTTGGGTAGTTTACATCCCAGCGGTATGAACAACGACTTCTTCAATTTCAGATAGTCCTTGCTTTCTCCCTCCTCCCCCTCCCCATTCCCAGCTCTCCCACAAGCCATCTGTCTCCGCCTCTTCCTTTCTTTTCCCCCCGCCCGACATCAGTCTGAAGAAGGGTCTCGACCCAAAACATCGCCCATTCCTTCTCTCCATAGATGCTGCCTCACCTGCTGAGTTTCTCCAGCATTTTTCTCTACTTTTAAAAGGTAACATAAACACCCACCACAGCGTGTTTCCCACATTCCTCACTGTGATGGAAGGCAATTACGTCTAATCTTCTTCCTCTTTATTCTCTCATGGTCGGACCAGTCGAACCATCTGCAGTCGGGGCAATCGAAGCTCCCGCGACAGGGCGGTCGAAGCTCCTGCGGCTTGGATCTCCCAAATTCTGTCTCTAACAAGATACAAGATACATTTATTCGTCACATGTGCCAGTTGGCAGAGTGAAATGTGATCACCACACAGCCATACAATAAAATAAAGAACACAACACACGATAGAGTTCAACATAAAACATCCCCACACAGCAGAATCAAAGGTTTCCCATTATGAGGGAAGGCACCCTAGTCACTCATCTTGCTCTGATGTTCACCCGTGGTTGGGGCCTCAGGAGCCCTCCGCAGTCGCTGCTACGGGCACCACGCAGCTCAGGCCCCCTCACCGGGATGTTGGCACTCCGACGTCGGAACGGGAGGCCAACCTCAGCAGCTTGGACCCCGAATTCGGCCGTTTCGTACCAGAGTCCGCGGCTCCCGATGTCCCCAGGCCGCACCGGGTGGTGATTCACGCTGGCGGCCCTTGCCAAAGGGCCCCAGGACTCCACGATGTCGGTCAGCGCCGCCCGCGCTTGGAGCTCCACAGCCTCGCGATGTTGGAGCAGCGGGCTTCAAACGGCGATCCAAGTAGGTATCGCCCGCTCCACGGTGAATCCAGCGCTGCGCCGCTGCTGCCGAAGCACTGGTCCGGTCCCCAGTCTTCGGTAGGAAAGGCCTCTCTGATCCAGTGGTAGGCCGCGAGGTGGGGGGCAAGGACGCAACTTGGAGAAATAGTTGCCTCCTCACCAGGAAGCAACTGGGAAGCGGATTCCCCCTTACCCCTCCCCCCTCCCCCACATAGAAAAACTAAAGAATCCCCAAAACAAAACTGTTAGACAAACTAAAATTTAAAAAAGGTAGGAAAAAACTGACAGGCTATAGGCAGAGGCGCATTCAATGCAGCACCCCCTAGACGTAAAAGTCCGCAGGCATCCGCGGCCGGAGCTCCAGAAGTCAGTCTCCAGCAGGGATCCTCTGTTAATGCAAGAGCATTGGTCTATAAATGCTGTGGGTTGCTGCAAAGTTATGAGAAGTGTGATGTAAGTGCAAGGCACTTTTGTTTCCATCTCTACTTCTGCTGGACATTCTTCTTCTTTTACAGTGAGAAGGTAAGTGAAAAGTTAAATTTGTAAAGTTTTAAATGTGAACCAGATTAAGTGGGACCGACTGGATCCCAGTCACATGGGAGGCCTGGTTCCCCAATGCAACCCATTCCCCAATGTAATATTCCACCATGGTGTGGGAGAGTGGGTGGTTTGGGGGAGGGGGGAGGGGGAGGGGGAAGGGGGGAAGGAGGGGAGGAGGGAAGGGGGCAGGGGAGAAGGGGGGTGTGGGGGTGCAGGGACTCCACACAGCGGCACCACACAGTACCACCTGACTCCACACAATGGTTTTCTCAACTCCACACAGCGTCTCCCTCGACCCCACAAAGCGGCTTCCTCCGACTCCCCACAGTGGTTTTTCCGACTCCACACACCGGTTTATCTGACTCCACTCATCAGCTTTCCCGACCCCACACAGCGACTTTCCCAACTCCACTCTTGCGGACTCAATCAGCATGACTTGTTTACTCAGCCCCGCCTCAGGGACTTTATTCTCCAGTGGGTGCCGGAAGGGGCATTACCTTCATGGTGAATGACAGGCAAGAAGACCAATCTGCTGACCTCACGATTTTTTAAACTTTCATAACTTTTGTATAATTCCACCAATCTGAACAAAATTTGGTGCACTTGGAGAGAGAGCGGTGAGTAAGGTGGCAAAAAATCCTAGAGATAATGGGTATTGTTTTTGCTCATTTTTTTAAAAAAGCAAACCAGAAGTAGTCAAGGTGAGAGTTTTCGTAATAGTATAGATAACTTGTAAAAGATACCATCAATCTGAACGAAACGATACAACACACCACAGGACAATGGTGAGTAAGGTGACCAAAGATTGTAGTGCTATCGTGAACCGTTTTGGCGTAATTCAGGGCACGCACGCAGACAGACATGCAGACTCACAAACAAACGAGATCAGAGTAATATATATAGATATAGATAGATACGTGTGGACCCGTTGGGCCTGGTCCCCCAACGCAGTATTCTACCACTCACCCACAGCCTCCACCTGACAGGTTCCTGTCATCAGACCAGAGATCCCGATTGTGATGCGAATCGTGGCACCCTCCCCCAACTGCGTAGGCATGGCCAACAAGTGGGAATGCGACTGCAACGTTTTTAAAGTTAAACATGGCAACAACGTGTAAAATATATGTGAATGCATCTCACGCTCCCGCTAATTCAGTCCGCTATTCACCTCTTTGATTATCCTCCATCTCCTCACCCTTCACCAACCCTCCTTTGTTTCCTCTGCTCACCCCCTCCCTCCCCTCGTCTCTGTTCCCCCTCCCCTCCTCCATTATCTTGCCATCCCTCTTCCTACCACTATCCTCCACCACCCTCCTCTTCTTTCGCCTCTCCTCTCCCCCCGATCTCACCCCCCCATTCTCCCTCCTCACCTCCCCCACTGCACTCCTCTCCCTCTATCTAACACTCCGTACCTACTTCACCTCCCCCTCCTCTCCATCCCTACCCCCTCCTCTCCCTCAATCCCCCATTCTCCCACCTCTCCTCCCCAGGATCTCAATTTAAACCACCGCCAGCCCCGTTTTCTCCACCACGTCGATGATTGAGGCGGGGACTGTCAGGGGGACAGGCCAAACAGCCTCGAGCTGGGGGAGGGGATGGAGGGGCCAAGGCTGTGGCCTAATCCTTGCCCCGGATCCCACTCCTCTCCCTCCCCGTGGGCCCAGAGCAGCAGCGCCACTGCCCTCAGACCCAGACCCTGTCTATTGCCTATTGGTTTAATTTGTTTAAGTTTAAAATGTTAAAAACATAAAATATAACATCAATCTGAGCAAAAATTGTTTAATTTACATCCCAGGACAATGGTGAGTAAGGTGGGCCAAAAATTGTAGCTCTATCATGCACCATGTTTGGGCAAACAGAGGTACAAATCGGGCAAACAAATATAGAAACAAATATAGAAACACATTTAGAAACAAATATAGAAACAAGATGAGAGTTTTAGTAATATACTAGACTAAATGGGACCCATTGGGTTCCTTTAACACGGGAGGCCTGGTCTCCCAATGCAAGATTACAACACCACCCATAGCCCCCACAGGAGGCCTGCTCCCCAATTCACCTCATTCCCCAAGGCAATATTCCACCACTCACACTTTTCCCAACGGGAGGCGTGGTTCCCCTAATGCAACCCGTTCCTCAAGGCAATATTGCACACCACTCACCCGTTTTTCCCCAACGCAACCCGTTTTTTCATAGCCCCCAACTGCACAGGGACTGTCAGATTGCCTTATTCAAAATTAAGTGTACTGTGAGTTTAAAATATTTTTTTTAAATGCACCCTCCCTCCATGCTGCCAGGAATGTGCCGAGATTGCAACAATGTAGCATTGTGAAGTCATACCTGAAGATATAACTGGAGACTGAAGAACATTTTCTCAAATATTGACTTTTTAATGTATGAAAATGTAAAATTTCTTGTGAAATATAAATATGACATGAATGACTATGGGACAAAGGTGCGTAAGGATGTGCAAAGATTTTAGCGCTACCATGTACCGTTTTGGCGGAGATACCATCTCAATCACACACACACAAACAAGACGCGACTTTTAATAGTATACTCTCCCAATGCAAGATTCCACCACTGACCCATTCCCCCAACTCAAGCCGTTCCCCCAATGAAATATTGCACCACTCACGCATAGCCCCCAACTGCGCAGGCGCTGCTAATTTCTCCTCATCTTCCAGCACTCCTCCTCCTCCTCTTCACCCTCTTCAATCTCTAGGGAGGGAGGATGGGTAGAAATGGAGGGGTGGTAGAAAGGGAGGGGTGATAGGGAGGGGGGGGGAGTTAGAGAAGGAGGGGGGTAGTGAGGGAAGAGGGCAGAGGGCCGCAAAGCACTCCTGTTGCACACTTTTGGGCTCAGCTGTTGCGATTGGGCCGCCCGGCTCCTTCAAAGGACAAAGGACATTTATTGTCACGTACACCAATTGGTGCAGTGAAATTTGATTTGCCATGCAGCACACAAATAAAGATAAGACACAACATCATCGATGTAACAATAGACATAAAAACATCCCCCCACAATGGTGCCCACTGTGGGGGAAGGCAGCAAAGTCCAGTCCCATCCCCAGTTCACCCATAGTCTGGCCTATTGAGGTCTCCGCAGTCGCTGCTACGGGGCCCAATGTTCCAGGCCGTTCTCGCTGGGTGATGGTGCTCCGGCGTCGGGAGCACTCTCTCAGCGGCTTGGGACACCTGGAACGGCTGCCTCTTACTGGAGTCTGCGGCTTCCGAAGCCAACAAGGCCGCGCCGGATGGAGCTCCACCACTGGGATGGAAGCTCCCGATGGAAAGTTCAGTGTCACCGCCCGCAACTGGCCGCTCCACAGACCCCCGGCTCTGCAATGTTTTTTGTCGGCGGTCTTCAGCTCACCGGAGCTCCAGCGCGGTGACCCAGGCAAGGCATCGCCCGCTCCGCTCCGCGATGGCGTTCCAGCAGCCGTTCCAGGTGTCGCAAGCCGCCGCCGAAGCCGAGGTTCCGGCCGGTCCCATCAAGAAACGCCGCTCCAGGCCCGCTGGAAGGCCGCGAGGACGGGTCGAAGATACAGCCCGGAGAAAAGCTGCCTCTCCGACCAGGTAGGGACCAGGAAAAGCAGTTTTCCCCTTCCCCCCCCCCCCCCCCCCCACCCCTCACGTAAAAAAGAATAGACTCAAAACAAACCACCTTTTACACACTAAAAATAAAAAAAAGAAGTTAAAAGACAGACTGTTGCAGGCTGGGCAGCCATACCAACTGGACAGCGCCCCCACATGGATGGGCTTGGCGATCGCAAGCCATCAGTGCTGTTCTTCTTCTTGCGTATGGCGTGCACAGCCTAAAGTTGTAGGACAACTTGTTCTATTTGATCTTATTTGATTGTGCACGTCAGGTTGATTGCATTCATCGAAACAGGGCGGACCACGTGAAGGTTGCAATCTCCCACCCCATCAGTGCGGTGGCGATTTCGCCGACCCGCAGAGGCTGGCTGAATGAGCGGACGAACTGTGGCAGAAAAAACAGCAGGATTGTGCTTCAATCGGTCGGGTGTCGGCAGCTCTGCGGCCGTCCCAGCGGCCATTTCCATCCGCCGCTGCCAGCACAGCATTGAAGGTATATGGTCCTACAACAAAGGTACATGGTGCTACAACCACCGACGTTGCGGTACCATGGCCCGTCGATGCCATTCTCCCTGCACGCATCTGGGAAAAGCTGCAGCCGGCCACCAGTAGTGGCTGTCGCGGTCGGCCAGAAACATCACGTCTACATCTACGATCACTATTCTGGGCATTGTTTCCTTGTCGACATGGGAGCGGAGGTCGGCATATTGCCCCCGTCGAGAGCCGACACCCGTTCCGGTAAGCGAGGCCCTCCCCTGACTGCTGTCAACGGCAGCCTCATCAGACGTACGGTGTCCGCACGGTTCGCCTTATTTGTGGTTCCTGCCACTTCATTGGTCCTTTCACTGTCACGGGCGTCTCCCACCGTTGTTGGGCGCTGATTTCCTCCTGTTCTAGGGGGGAGGGGGGGTCATGTGGTGCCGCCTGCTTGTCATGCCACTTACTGATCGAACGTTTGTCACCAGAACTGGAACGATCATGTGACAGGGAGATGACAGTTGACAGTTGACATTTGACAGTTGGAGATGAGCAGCTCAGCTCGAGCCCACCAGTCAACAGACGTGTGGTGTTGCTCTCAATGGCAACACGCACTTAACTGTTCTCCTAACTAAGCGCTCGTGTTCAACGTCTGTTTCATTGATAAAACCCGTTTGATTCACAGCGCCTGGTTTATTACAACGTAACACTGATTAGTCCAAGGTAACCCACCCTGTAACCAACTAGCTTGTGTAAAAAAACATGGCCGTGACCCTGTCCTTGGCTGAAAAATCAAGACATATTCATAAAGTCTAGAATTAACACTTTAGTGTGTACACAGGATCTGGGGTGGTTCACTCTTGAAAGACAGGTGATCATGGCGTCTCCATGCATTAAATTGATTTACTAAATTTTGCTTTGTATTTCTAGTTTCCATAATCTGAAAAAATCCATCACGGCCTTGAAAGTTTCAATTCACCTTGAATTGACAATCCTATGCGAGGTAAGACCAGATTTAACTAAACAGAAATGGGACTTTGCCCTGGGTTGGTCCATGCTTTTGATTTAATGTGATGGTGTACCCGTTACAATATTCTATTAGCAAGTGAAATGGGGTGGAAGATTGCAACCTGGTCCGCTTTTGACGAATGCAATCAACCCGGCGTGTTCAATCTAATAAGATCAAATAGAACAAGTTGTCCTACAACATTAGGCTGTGCACGCCATACGCAAGAAGAAGAAGCAAGTGAAATGGGGGCAGGGTGGGGTGTGTTTCCGAGTGTACGGCAAACGGCCTATTCTACTACAATCAAAGTCCATTTACTCAGAAAGAGGTGTTTATTTGAAGGACAAATAAATAATACTTGCTATCAAACCTTCACCCAGGGCCGACCCTAGGCCGATTGGACCGATTGTTCCAAATTGGGCCCCGCACCCAAGGGGGGCCCCGCGTTAATTTCCGTATTTCAGATGGAAATACAAATTTGCTTTGTTAAATAAAGATTTAAAAAAACATTCACCATACGGGAGAAAGGGTCAGATTTGTATGCAAACGGTGTCGTACCGACCCGCTCTTGGTCAGGGGGGATAGAGTTCAAAGACCTGAAGCAGAAACGAAAGACAACAGGCAGGATAAGTGCGAGAGGGGGATAAGATCTGGGGGTTGTGTTAACTCGTTCGCTGCCGGTACAACAGCAGACCAGGTTGGAGGTTTGAGTCTGTGTTAACATTGGTGTCGGGGTTAATGTCTGGGCCGGGGTACGGGCGTGATTTAACTATGTCTGTCTGGCTGTCTGTGTGTGTGTGTGTCTGTCTGTATGTGTGCGTCTGTCTGTGTGTGTGTGACTCTGTGTCCGTGTATGGCTCTGTGTTTCTGTGTGTGTGATTGTCTGTCTGGGGCTGTGTGTGTCTGTCTTTCTGTGTCTCTGTGGCTGTGTTTGTGTGTCTCTATCTGCGTGTGTGTCTCTGTCTGTCTGTGTGTGGGGGGCCGTGGAGAGCCAGAGAGGGGGGGGTTTCAGTTGCAAACCACACGTTTTCAGTTAAGAGTTGGACACGATTACTGTCAATACGAGCAGCTCACGGAGCAGAATCAGAATGAGAAACACTGCTCGGCTCTCACACACACTCGTGGAGTGAACTGTGGATATAAACGTGGCTGGGGTGGGGGGGAGAGAGGGAGAGAGAGAGAGAATTTGAGAGAGAAGAGAGAGGAAGGGGGAGAGAGAGGGGGGGGAGGGAGAGAGGGGGGAAGAGATAATTGGAGAGAGAAGGGGAGAGAGAGAAAGGGGGGGAGAGAGAGAGAAGAGGGGAGAGAGAGATAGAGGGGGAGAGAATTGGAGAGAGAGAGAGAGAGTTCTCCCTTCTGCCTCACCACCACTGTTGGCTGCCCTTTGTGAGGAGACCAAAACCAGTTACCCTTTAGATCTCCCTCTCTCTACCTCTCACTACCTCCCTCCCCCTCCCTATCCCTCCTTCTTTAGAGAGGGGGGTGGATGAGGGAAGGAAGGGGGGAGTGGGCGGAGGGGAGAGAGGAGTGTGCCTTGCTTGGTGGAGAAGAGGGATGTGGGAACGCTGTATGCAAGTGGTGACTCACTCTCACACTGGGCTCCCACCTTTCATAGTCGATTCCCACGCATTTTCAATCTTCGTTCGATTCAGTGTAATTTTCACACCTGGTTGATATAGTTTAAAAAAATATATACAGTACATTAAAATAAATAGTTTCAAGCATAACCGGTACTAAACGCACAGACATTAAGGTGGTTACTGATGTCACAAACGGTTATATATGAATATAATTTCAAAGTGAAATGGGAGATTTCCGTGGAAAGAATATTTAACGTTATGGTGAGGTCGCTGCAAAATGTTCACTTAAAACAATGCGCCGTCAACTCAGGATTGTTTCCTAACCCTCTGACAGGTGTTTCAATCTCACCTCATAGCTCGCTGTTAATCGATTCATAGCTATTAATTTTCATTCGTGGTCCGTATCGAACTTCTCCAAATGCAAACGCTTCAAGTTACGCTTCTTGTGTGGTGGTAAGGGGGGGGGGGGGTTGAGATGCTAGGATAAGATACCATATATTTGCACTAATATAGCGATCCTGCTGTGAAATGTTTAACTCGAAAGTTGTATTTTATTTAAAAGTGGGAATTGGGCGAGACTATCTGAAAAAATACGCACAAGAATATCACAATATGCCATCAGATTTACTGGATGAAGTAATGAATACAAAGGCTGAATCAGCAAACCTAATATCATATATATATATATATATAATATTATTCTAAATGCAGAAATACTAACAACAGAAGGCATCAGAAGAGACTGGGAAAAAGAATTAAGTATAAAAATTTCCAAAGAAAGGTGGGAAGAACACTTATTAAATGTGCATAAATGTTCAATTAATGTAAGACACGCTCTAATACAATTTAAAGTCTTACACAGATTATACTATTCAAAAACTAAAATAAGTAAAGATTTTTCCCAACATCTCACCTATTCGTGATAAATATCAATGTCAAGAAGCTACTATAGCACACTCATTTGACTTTTGTACAAAAATTCAAAAATTGGACTGAAATTTTTGAAATCTTCACAAAATTAAAATAAAACTGACTCCAAAGGCAGATTGGATTATCTTTGGAACAACAGAAGGTATCCCTGAATTAAATGTGTTTCAAAAGAATCTATTTGAATACGGCTTAATAACAGGAAAAAAGCGAATCTTAAAATTCTGGAAAAATGCTCCTATACCAACAGTTAATATGTGGATTTCAACTATGTTTGAAACTACATCTGGAAGATATGAGACTCCGCCTGGCAGGAAAATCAGACCGTTTCTATAAGATGTGGTCTGCATTTATAAATCTACTACAAGGATAAGGTGCAAGAGTACCTCAAAAAAGTACCGGCGTCGGGTCTTGGTAAAGGGGGATGAGAAACTGTCGAGTTGGTAGATTCCTTTTGCGCGATGTTTATAATAAAGTAACTGGCTTTTCTTTTTTCCTTCTCTCTCTCTCTCTTTTTTTCCTCTCTAGGGTCTATCTCTTAATCTCCTTTCTCTAACTCTTCGACCAAGGGTTCCCTTTTCCTTTGGCACGCTTTTTCACTTTCACAACTCTTTTTCACTTTCTCTACTTTCTCTGTTTCTATTTCCTTCTTTTTTCATTTTTCAAAAGCCTTAAAAAATTAAGGGGTACATTGATTGTAATATTATACATGGGATGTACACTGATGTAACTTACTGTAGCTCTAAGAAATAAAAGCATTTTTTAAAAAAGTGCGAATGGGAAGATAGGGACAAAGATATTACACAGAGAATTTGAGAGGAAGGAAACATTACAGCAGCTGAGTGAAAGATCGGTCAAATGGTAGGTTCAATGAAGATCGGGCGAGGGGGATTGGGGTGGGGGGAAAGTATCTATAGTTTGGGGCTTGCCTAAATGAGGACTGAGATGGATTATCATTCCACACCAAATTTCTTAGACAATAATACCTTTAATGCAATTATCACAATAGTTTGTTGGATATGGATCAATGGACTCTGTATGGCACATGCTCATAAATTAGTAAAACAAATGTTCTTGTTTAAGTACTGTTGTTTCTGGGATTGGGGTGACTGATAACAAATAACCTACATTCTATATTTTGTCATAATGTGGCTGAAACAATGGCATATTTTGTGATATTTATTGAGATAGAAAGATACAACTGAGTTTGGGCAAAATATTACCTTGCAACATGATGTATGTCTGATAGATATTGTGAAATGGAAGTCAGAGATTATGGGAGGATTACATAAAACTACAATTCAAAGTAATTAATATACAGAGTATTCTTATTTCCATCATGAACCTACAATAGTGGTATAACCATATAAATATAACCATATAACAATTACAGCACGGAAACAGGCCTTCTCGGCCCTTCCAGTCCGTGCCGAACACTTATTTTCCCCTAGTCCCATCTACCTGCACTCAGACCATACCCCTCCATTCCCTTCCCGTCCATATACCTATCCACTTTACTTTTAAATGTTAAAATCGATCCTGCCTCCACCACTTCTGCTGGAAGATCATTCCACACAGCCACCACTCACTGAGTAAAGAAGTTCCCCCTCATGTTACCCCTAAACTTCTGTCCCTTAATTCTCATGTCATGCCCTCTTGTTGAATCTTCCCTACCCTCAATGGGAAAAGCTTATCCACGTCAACTCTGTCTATTCCTTTCATAATTTTAAAGACCTCAATCAAGTCCCCCCTTAACCTTCTGCGCTCCAAAGAATAAAGACCTAATTTGTTCAACCTATATAGGACACCAGGCCCTACTACGGTAAACTCACGAGCTACTACGGTATGACTACGTGTTAAAAAGTATTAAATTTTTACACCCTGAGTATATTTACTCGTGAAAATTTTTCAACATGTTGAAAAGCCTGCACGAACTACCACGTTTCCCAAGTAACTGCCGTTAGCGCTAAGAAATGGCATGTTGGACTTTATAACAAGAGGAGTCGAATATAGGAACAAAGAGGTCCTTCTGCAGTTGTACAGAGTTCTAGTGAGACCGCACATGGAGTATTGTGTGCAGTTTTGGTCCCCTAATTTGAGGAAGGACATTCTTACTATTGAGGGAGTGCAGCATAGGTTTACAAGGTTAATTCCAGGGATGGCAGGACTGCCATATGCTGAGAGAATGGAGCAGCTGGGCTTGTACACTCTGGAGTTTAGAAGGGTGAGAGGGGATATCATTGAAACAAATAAGATTGTTAAGGGCTTGGACATGATAGAGGCAGGAAACGTGTTCCAGATGTTGGGGGACTCCAGAACCAAGGGCCACAGTTTAAGAATAAGGAGTAAGCCATTTAGGAGACGAGGAAACACTTTTTCTCACAGAGAGTAGTGAGTCTGTGGAATGCTCTGCCTCAGAGGGTGGTGCAGGCAGGTTCTCTGGAAGCTTTCAAGAGAGCTAGATAGGGCTCTTAAAAATAGCGGAGTCAGGGGATATGGGGAGAAGGCAGGAATGGGATACTGATTGGGGATGATCAGCCATGATCACATTGAATGAATGTGATATGAAAGTGAATTAAGTGTCAAATTAAACTTATTCTTATGCTTTATCTGATGGGATAAATTGCAGACTTGATTTTTTTAATCTCAAAATTTTGTAACATTGCTAGAAAATGTACCTGCATCTTGGAGGCCGAAGGTTAGGTTGTTAGCCAAGAAAGATAGACTTTGTTATCCCTCAGTACAGCAACATCAAGAACAAGGTTGTTGTACTGAGGTATAGCCAAGTCTATTCCTCATTGCTAGCAGCTGATGGGAAGCGGCTGTAAAGTGGGAAGCGGCTGGAAAAAGACTGCGCTGCTGGGGGGGGGGGGGGGGGGGAGCTACTTTCACAGCATGTGGGTAGTCTGTCCAGGGGTAAAGTTGCGGGGAGGGCAGGAGAGTTGAGAATGAGGGGGTCAGCCGGGGTTCATCCAGCTCAAGAGCGGGTCAGCGGGCGATGGATAACAGGACAGTGGGCGGTGGAGCTTACGCCATATGTCAGTGCGAATAACCTCAATTGATCCCTTGTTCGCGCTGACACAGGAGTTAGCTCCACCGCCCGCTGTGATGTTATCCATCACCCGCTGACCCGCTCCGCTCTATGATCTTTGCTCTTGAGCTGGTCCCCTCAATGTACAGACGGAGAGGACTGCCAGAGGTGAGTGGGCCGGCAGATGGAGCTGAGATGGCAGTCGGTTCCGATGTCCGGTGATGGAGGCCGCTCGTAGCCATGCGAGCTGCTTCCCTCTCCGGCCACAATGCGGTGGCGCCCGGAACGCCGCGGCAGCGGTGAGCGAGTGTTACTGGCATGAACCCCGACCCTCTCCTTCTCAACGCTCCTTCCCTCCCCGCAACTTTACCCCTGGCTAGACTCCCCACATGCTGTGAAAGGAACTCTCCACCGAATTGTCATGTTACTCACGACACGTGACTCATTTATAATTATTTATTTATATTTATATGAAAATGTTTCCCAATTGGGCCCCGCACCTCCTAAGGCCAGCCGTGCGTTCAGCAACCTCTCAAGAGTCAAGTGTATTTAATTGTCTTATGTTCTGAAATAGAACAATGAGATTTGTTCTTGCAGCAGAATAACAGGTCTGTAAACGCAGTTGTCAATAGTCAATATAATAAAACAAACAAAAAAATGTTCGATAAATTGAAGAAAACACAATATTAATGCAAAATATTATCCTGTTAGAAGCAGGTTAATTATGGATATCTCCTTGATGGTCAATATTTCTCTAAAACACTATTCACAGCAATTCTCAAGATCCACAGAAGCAGGTGTTGCCACAGGCTCCAATGAAACCATTGATGACTGATCTATTAAATCTATTCACTTATACACCAAATCTAAGCAAAATGTTTGATGGGCAGCACGTTGGCACAACGGTAAAGTTGCTGCCTTAGCGATTGCAGCACCAGAGACCTGGGTTCGAACACGACTACGGGAATTGTCTGTACAGACTTTGTATGTTCTCCCTGTGACCTGGATGGGTTTTCTCCGAGATCTTCGATTTTCTCCCATATTCCAAAGATGTAAATTGTCCCTTGTGTGTGTTAATATAGGTAGCATTAATGTGCGGGGATCACTGGCCGGCGTGGACTCGGTGGGCTAAAGGGCATGTTTCCACGGTGTACTGCACCTTTAAACTAAAGTGAAAGTCTGAAGAACAATCACAACTTGAAATGTCACCTAATCCTTTTCTCCAGAGATGCTGCCTGACCTGCTGAATTACTCCAGCATTTTGTCTCGATCCATTGAAGTTTGAGACTTCAAGTCTATATTTTGAAGAATATTTGTCTGTATGCCGACGGTTTTTTTCCAGTAAGGGAGCAAGTGTTGTATCACCTTGTCACTGGTATTTCAAACGTTAATATTTTTTGCGAATTAAAATACAAACTGCTAAAAAGAAAACTTGCTTTCATTGAATATCTTATAATGCCTACTAAACTTCTCAGTGAATGTCTCATGAAATTAGTTATAATGGAACACTTGGATGTATGATGTGGAAGTGAAGTGAAGTAGTGAAGTAGTGAAACCTAATTAATGTTAAGGAAAATTCCATATATCAATGAAAATAACAAATTATATTTGACCTGCTAAGTATTTCTAATATTTCCTCTACTTCCAGTACTTTGTTCTTGTATCAGTGCTTAATTCACTCCCTCTTCTCTCCCTGAAACATAAGGAGGTTCTGCTCTGCGCTTGGAAGGGACTTTTAATTCATTCTTTTAACTTGGTTCGTTTTCCAACTGGTCCTGTTTCTCTTATGTACAATCAGATAGCCACCAAGACCTCCTCTTCCCCACATCTTCTCCCTCAGCGACTGAGTCTGGTGCAGATTATAACTTAACTACAAATAATACGTTTGTTTGTGGCTGTACATTTTGTGGAGCTCACCAAGTGGCAAGGTGATAATGTCTTTCAGATGTTATGAGATTTTGAGCACTTAGGTGCTGTTTTTACTTGTCCTTTCATACATCAGATGTAGGGAACATAGGTAGAAGACTGACAGGCCAAGCAGAACGTACATTTCAGAGGCCACCTGAACAAAGGCAAGAGGAGAATAAAAGCATCCAAAGTAGAGAGTTAAATCTGTCAAGTATCGAGCAAAACTTCTTAAAGATGATCATTGAGGGGAAATAAATGGTATTTGTCCTTTGTGAAATTAGGATTCCTCCAATATACAAATACATGGTTATTAATTCCAAACATTAATTTTAAGAGCACGGGTAAAGCTTAATGACCATGTTCTTTCTCACATATATGTAATACCAATCGCAGTCCATTCCAGCACATCATAATTATGTGTGAACTTAGAGAATAAGGGCATCTGAAGCAAATCTGATTGCAGTGGCAGATCGTGACAGACTATAGTCAGGAAAGACAACCTTCAATTAAAGATATCCTAATCATGTTTTATTAAAATATTCAGATTACCTTTCAACATTTTTTCACTAATTGTTAATATTTTTATTTGCATTGAAATAAAAACCAGATCACCAATTTGTACTGCTGCTAATTGAAGGTGTCCTCAACCTATTATCTATAAATTGCTGAAATAATTTGATTGGCATTTAAATGTGAATATTTAGAACAAAAAAACAAAGTGCTGGTGGAACGTAACATGTAAGGCAGCATCTGTGGAGATGATGTTTCAGGTTGGGATCCTTTTATTTACTAGAATTTTCATTTTTACTTTGATGCAACCGTTTGGATGTGAACTAATTCAGACATTATCCAACTATTAGCATCTATCTTGGCACTAGATCAATGTCGAGATAACTTAAGGCATTGCTTTTTCAGTGATTCATTGTATGGAACTACGTATTTTTTGTAGCTCTGTAAAAGGCAAGTGTTATTTCCAGTAATGAATCGTCAATAAAATTAGATTTAGATTAGATTAGATTTTATTACTTGTCATTCGAACCTCAGAGAGGCTCAAACGAAACTCCGTTTCTACAAGCCATACAAACAGAACAATTCATAAAAAAACACACAAACAATTCAATTCACACAAACATCCATCACAGTGAGTCTCCTCCTCACTGTGATGGAAGGCAAAGTCTTCTCTCTCCCCCGCACCATTTCTCTCCCGAGGTCGAAGCCCCAGGCGGGCGGTGTTAAGTCACACGGCCATTGAGGTGTGATGTACGGCCACGCTCTAGGCCCAAAAGTCACAACGTTGGAGCCCCCGGCGAGCGCTGGAATGTCCCGCGGCCATTGGAGCCGCGCCGGGCGATGTATGGCCCCACTCCGGGTCGCTCCAACCGCGCGACACGGGCTGGAGAAGCTGTTGCGGGAGCTCCGGAGAGCGGTCTCCCACCCGGACCCGCGAGCTCCCGATATCCCAACAGTCCACTGGTCTGCAGCTGCAGCTGGAGCTGGAGCTGGAGCTCTGGAGTCGGGCCGCAGCGGCGAGCCACCACCGCTCCCCACGCTCCGAGGCCGGCCAGCCCCATGACGGTAAGTCCGCAGCTCCACAGGCTCAGTGACTGGAGCCCCCAGGTCATCCCGGTCGGAGACCGCTCCACGGTGCTAGGCCCCACGACAACGGAGACCCTACAGGGAAAAAGTCGGGTCTCCCGTGCAGGGAAGAGATTTTAAATATTTCCCCCTCCCCCCCATCCCCCACATATATACAGTTAGAAACAATACAAAAAAAACACAAACAACTACATTTAACTAGACAAAAAATAAAAAAAAGACACACAGGCTGTAGGGGCCGCTGCAACATGAGTCGCACCCGCCCACCAGATGAAAATAACATGAAAATCCTTGTGTTGACCATATGAGGTGAGAGGGTACAGTGCTTTTGGGACTTGCCGCATCGGAAAGAGTCTAGATACTGAGAGTAAGCGATGTAAAGACAGAAATTGAAATTAAACTTAGTCAATGGAATATCGGACGTATTATGACTCTAAGTATATAAAAATTACATAACTTCAAATTAAAGACAAAATAATTAGACAAACTTAAACCAAAAGAAGGAATCGATTGAACATATTTAGCAAAGAGACAAAAATGGAATTAGAACAGCATAGCAGAGACTGTAGAAATTGCCATTTTAGTAGTTGTCCAGGTCTGAGGCAGCCCAACGCACTTATTTCATTGCAGTAGCCGTCGGCCGGGTCAAGGAAAGAGCGATCACGTTGCAGCCCTGTGTTCAGCAATCTTTCCACCATCACGCACAAGAAGCATAAGAAGCACAGGACATACACCATTGTATGCAGATGCCGAGAAATGTGTTCAACTCTGGCTGAACAACTTGTAATCTTGTGTGTGGACTCAATAAGAAGAAGTAACCATAGGCAAATACTACCCAAACTTGTCTGGCTTCACTTTGCCACTGTTAAGTTGCATCCTGTTCCCGGCAGCCCACTATTAAAACTGCTGTCATGGTTAATATTGTCATGGTAGTTTTACAGCACCCAGTGATCTGCTGTCTCCACTGGCATTGTTGACTCTACCTCTTAAATCTGCTGTTATATGTGTACCTCCTCAGAGAAGCACATTCCGTCCCCATGGTGACTGCCCTGTTCGCACCCCAATTCACAGGTGGAGCTTTCTGCATGAACTCCTCAAAGTGGTGGATAACTGCAATTAACAGTAAGATTAAATGAGAACTTACCAGTTTGTAGTTTGATCTTTATTTTATGAGGAATTACGATGAGCGATTACGTGAAGAACCCCGCCAGTCGGCATGCGTGTCAATCTTCAAAGCAGCGGTGTGAAATCACAGAAGAACAATAATTGAAGTATTATAGTAAGATTATAACTCTAGAACTATCAGATGAGCTTTGTGATATGAGGGTTGGGAGCGGTGGGCACGTAATCGCTCATCGTAACTCCTCATAAAATAAAGATCAAACTTCAAACTGGTAAGTTCTCGTTTAATCTTACCATTTTACTTCGGAGTCACGTGAATGATTCCGTGAAGACTTTAAAGGTCTGTGATTTCACACCAATCCAAATCCAGGCGTTTCACACTGCAAGCAGTTGACTCAGGAGGAGTGAATTAGTAACAACATTGATTCATGATACTGATTAACATGTTAATGTTTTAATTCACAAATAACAAAATATATACAATAGCGACTCCTCTCTCCCAGGGAGAAGCTATGAACCAAAAGTTAACACAGAGTGAGCGAACCCCCTGGATTCAACAAGCGGCTTGTTGTAGAACCTCTGAAAAGTCGATTCATTTGACCATCCTGCGGCCGTGAGGATATGGTCTAAAGGGACGTCCATTGCCCTCGCCACCGAAGTTGATGTTGCCTTGGTGTAGTGAGATTTTGAGTATTAACTCCTGCACACCCCAGGACTTGCTTCAGCCATCATGAGATGGTCTGAGATGACACTTGCCTATGTGGCTTTTTGCGGCTTATAAATAGTGCTACCTCGGAGCCTCTGAGGCTCTTTGTGACTTCAATATAGCGTTTCAAGTGCGCCACTACACACAGCCGTGAATCTGTGGGATAAGCTGACAATACAAGCTTATACCCCGACACCCCTGATCTGGTCTGTTTGAGTAAGTCATAGATGTGAAATGTAACGTCATTCTGTGATGAATCCATCCTGTCCTGACGCCTAATGACATCCGTCTGCACCTTGCCGGAGGCGATTTCGCCGACCCGCAGCGGCTGGCTGAATGAGCGGACGAGCTGTGGCAGGACAAACAGCAGGAATGTGCTTCAATCGGTCGGGTGTCGGCAGCTCCGCGGTGGCCCAAATGGCATGGTTTACTGTCGGCACCTTCAGCAGAATACAGTTCTCTGGGGTCTCATATCTTTTGGCAGTAGTGTCCATGGCCAGCTCCTGGAGGTGGTGTGAGGCCAGGTAATTTATCCTGGCAGCCAGCTCCTCTCCAAGCGGCTCGCCAGAGTCTGTAGGGACGCCAAACTTGGCCGCCAAAATGGGACCTCTGGTGCTTGCACCTCATCCCGTGGGGCAGCCACCATCGTTGAGCCCTCTGAACCGGCGTCAGATTCAACCTGACCCGGTATGCTCTCCTCGTCCTGGAGGGAGATACTTGGCAGCCCTGTGGGTGTTGCTGGCGCGGGCTCTTGGGGAGGCCGGCGCTCTTGATGGAGCATCCTCTCCAACGGGAGCTCCATCCTGGATACCCGTTCCACGGTATCCATTGTTAGGGTCGAACCCTCTCGGCCTGACCCGTCTGAGTCTATCGGCCGGACAGACTTTCGGGTAGCCTTACGCCCCTCCGGCGTAGGCACAGTGTTCTCAGACACCAAGTCTGTGGTCGTTGGTTTGGCAACCAGCGACTCCGTGGATGTGCTAGGCGGCCGCCTGCCCGCTATCCACACTCCCGCGGGTTTGAGATATTTTCGCCACGGCTTGCCTTGCTACTTTTTTCATGTTTGTACTTGCCCTCCTGCAACAAGAATTACCAAATGCAGAGAACTCGCACATGTTTAACACTTACCTGAGGCTTTTTAAACTTACCGCTGGAGAAGCTCTGCTCCTCCCAGCCGGTCGCTGCGCCATGCGTCAGACGTAATGACGCGCATGCTGACTGGCGGGGTTCTTCACAGAATCACTAACATGACTCCGAAGTAAAATCATTTTCTCCAGTGTGTATTTTGTTTGAATGTGTTAGTGCATTGCTTATAGTTGCAATGCTTAGCCAAGGCTGATTCACAGCAATGTTCTATATGCTGAGAATCTTAAAATCTATACAACAGTAAATATTTTCAATGGATAAAATTAATTTACTGCAGAATCCGTTTTTAAAATTGGCCATCATAAAAATCAATGAATTGACTGGAAATGATGTTGCTGCTGTTAGACTTACTAGCTGTGTCTGACTTACTAGGCTTTTCTGAGTACAGCTACAAAGACCAAACAGAGTCATAGAATCATACTGCCCTTCGGCCCAACATGTCCAAATTGACCAACATGTCCCATTGTGGTTTTTCTATTTGCGCAAAAATGGTACATGTTAGCGCTATGATAATTCGTCACCTTACTCACCATTCTCGTTTGCTCAAGTGCAACAAGTTTTGTCCGATCGATGGTATAGTTTAAAATTTATTAAGGTTTAAAAATCGTAAAAACAGCGCGTGCACAGATTGGTCTCTTCTCCTGTCAGTCAGCGACATGACGATTGGTCTCCTCTCCTGTCAATCAGGGTGATGGCAATGCCCAACCCGGCCCAGCAAAATGCAGTCGCCCATCAAATTGCCTGTTTTCTGGACCGCACAGCCACGCATGTGGTTCCAAAAGACCGAAGCCCAGTACAATATTCGGCGCATTACAGCCGATGCAACCAGGTATTTCTACGTGGTCGGCACTCTAAATCAAGACACCGCCGGGCGTCTCATACATTACCTTCGCCAACTGCCCAATGATGGCAAGTATGAGGGCCTCAAAGCACTCCAGTTGGGCACTTTTGGGCTCAGCCGTCGCGAATGGGCCGCCTGGCTCCTTCACATGGATGGGCTTGGCGATCGCACGCCGTCAGTGCTGTTGAGCGAGATGCTCTCCCTGATGGACGGACATCAGCCTTACCTATTCGACCAAGCGTTCTGGAGCAGATACCTAATTCGCCTGCTCCTCACCGGTAGCGATTTCGCTGACCCGCAGCGGCTGGCTGAATGAGCAGACAAACTGTGGCAGGCCAAACAGCAGGATTGTGCTTCAGGTCGGGTTTTGGCAGCTCAGCGGCGGTCTCAGCGGCCATTTCCAGCCCCCGCTGACAGTACAGTGTCGAAGCCTGTCTCGGGCGACGCCGGCAAAGGTACATGAGGCTATTACCACCAACGCTGGGGTACCAAGGCAGGTCAATGCCATTCTCCCTGTACGCATCCGGGAAAAGCCGATTTCCTCCGGTTCTGGGGGGGGGGTCATATGGCGCCACCCGGTGGTCAAGCCACTTACTGATCGAACCTTCATTACCAGAACTGAAACGATCATGTGACAGGAAGATGACAGTTAGCAATTGCAGATGACAGTTGACAGTTGACAGTTGACAGTTGTAGAAGAGAAGCTCAGCTCGAGCTCACCAGTCAACAGACGTGTGGTGTTCCTCTCAATGGCAACACGCACTTAACTGTTCTCCTAACTAAGCGCGCGTGTTCAACCACTTTCGTTAATAAAGCCCGTTTGATTCACAACGCTTGGTTTACTACAACGTAACACTGATTAGTCCAAAGTAACCCACCCTGTAACCAACTAGCTTGTGTAAACAAACGTGGCCATGACCCAGTCCTTGGCTGAAAACTCAAGACATATTCATGAAGTCTATAATTAACACTTTAGTGTGTACATAGGAACAGGGGTGATTCACTCTTGAAAGACAGGTGATCATGGCTTCTCCATGCATTAAATAGATTTACTAAATTTTGCTTTGTATTTCTAGTTTCCCTTATCTGAAAAAATCTATCACGGCCTTGAAAGTTTCAATTCACCTTGAATTGACAATCCTATGGGAGGTAAGACCAGATGAAGCAGAAATGGGACTTTGCCCTGGGTTGGCCCTTGCTTTTGATTTTAAAGTGATGGTGTACCCATAACAATACTCTATTAGCAAGTGAAATGGAGGCAGGGTGGAGTGTGTTACTGAGTGTACAGCAAACGGCCTATTCTATTGCAATGAAAGTCAATTTACTCAGAACGCAGTGTTTATTTGAAGGACAAATAAACAACACTTGCTATCAAACGTTCATCAACCTCTCAAGTCAAGAGTATATAATTGTCTTATGTTCTGAAATAGAACAATAAGATTTGTACTTGCAGCAGAATCACAGGTCCTTAAACACAGTAGTCAATAGTCAATATAATAAAACTAACAAAAAAAGTTCCATAAATTAACACCTATTCCTCGTGCATTATTATTTAAGATCATAAGGTCATAAGTGGGATGTGCAGAATTATGTAATTTGGCTCATCGTCTACTCCGCCCTTCACTCATGGCTGATCGATCTCTTTCTCCTAACCCTATTCTCCTGCCTTTTCCCCATTACCCATCACACCCGCACTAATCAAGAATCTATCTAATTCTGCCTTAAAAATATCCATTGATATGGCCTCCACAGCCTTCTGTGGCATTTAATTCCACCGTTTCACCACCATCTGATGAAATAAATTCCTCCTCATCTCCTTCCTAAAGGAACATTCTTTAATTCTGCACATCTACTTTATCCGAGCCTTTCACTATTTGTATTGCTCCCTTCCCTTTGAATTCCCCAGACTATTTGAAATGAAAATAACATTTCAATAGCCTAATTCATTATTATGTTTTACATCCACAGTCTTCAGGAAATGTTTGAACAGAGGCACTTAAATCTCTCTGCTCATCTACAGATATTAGGTTGTGCACTGCGATATAGCTGGTAGAGCTGCTGCCTCACACTGCCAGAGACCCAGGTTTGATCCTGACCTGGAGTGCTGTCTCTGTGGAGTTTGCACGTTCTCCTGTGAGTTAGTTGGGTTTCCTCCAGGTGCTCCGGTTTCCTCCCACATCCAGAAGATGTTTGGGTTTGTACGTTAATTGGCCTCTGCAAATCGCCCCAAATGTGTAGGAAGTAGATGGGAAAGTCGGATAACATAGAACTAGTGAGAATGGGTGATTAATGGTCAGCATGGACTTGGTGGGCTGATTGGCCTGTTTTCATGCTGCATCTCCAATGGGCGATTAATCCTTTCGCAATGGGAATGGGTTTTCTCTGCATCGATCTTATCAACACCCTTTACAGTTGTAAAATATTTGCATTTATCCACTGGAATCTCTTGTATCAATGGTCTGGTGGGCCTGGACTCAGGTGGCTGAGAGACCGATCTTTCAATCAAATATGACATAATTTAGAATATGGATATACTTTGTATCATGAGAATAAATTAATGGCCTGTGATGGTTCAAAGTTTCAATGATTCAATGATTCAATGATACTTTATTGTGACATGTACCTGGGTACAGTGAAATTCTTTGTATTTGCATACAATGCGGTAAAATCATACAGCAGACCTCACCTGGACAGTACACAAAATGTTGCTGGTACTCACAACATTTCAAAAGGTTCTTAGCTGCCAAGAATAGAGTGGGACCCGGAGAGCGAGGCCGCTGACAGCAGAGGGACCCGGCGGGGTTCTGCCGAGAACAGAGAGGGAGCCGGTGGGTTGCCTGTAGCCACGTGCAGTAGCAGACCTGTTTCACCGCTCCGAGAAGATAATCTTTACCCCCCTCTCTGCGTCCCTCTTTGCTCTCGGTAGCTCGTCCGTGTGCTCAAAGACTCAACTGAATCCCTGGTCTATGTTCATTTCATATTCCACGTTATTCCATTTTCTCACCATTGAGAAGCAACTTGATTTATCATTCCTTTACAATAGTTTAGTTTGGTGACAAATCGCGGACACAAGCCCTTCAGCCCACCGTGCATGCGTCAACCTGTGATAGTGCAGCACTATCCTGCACAACAGGGACAATTGACCTGGAATTCACTTGAATTTAGGATGAGAGGACCTTATAGAAATATATACAATTCTTAAAGTACTGGACAGGCTAGATGCAGGAAAATGTTCCCAATTGTGGAGGAGTCCCGAACCAGGGGTCACAGTTTAAAATTAAGGGATAGGCCATTTAGGACTGAGATGAGGAAAAATAAGTTTTCCAGAGAGTTGTGGATCTGTGGAATTCTCTGCCACAGAAGGCAATGGAGGCAATTCCCTGGATGTTTTCAAGAGAGAGTTAGATTTAGCTCTGGGTCCAAGGGAATCAAGAGATATGGGGAAAAAGCAGGAACGGGGTACTGATTTTAGATGATCTGCCATGATCATATTGAATGGCGGTGCTGGCTCAAAGGGCGGAATGTCCTACTCCTGCACCTATTTTTCTATGTTTCTATGTTTCTAATCTACAAACCTGTACATCTTCGGAATGTGGGAGGAAACCGGAACACCCGGAGAAAACCCACGCAGTCACAGGGAGAACGTACAAACTCCGTACGGACAGCACCCATAGTCAGGATCGAACCCGGGTCTCTGGTGCTGTCAGGAAGCAACTCTACCGCTGCTCCGTCGTGCCACCCCTTCTTCATCTCATTTGGCTTCCAATTTAGTATTGTTCACCAACTAAGATTTATTCTCACCAATTTTATTTCATCATGCAAGGTCTTGGCTTATGGTCCCAGCATAAAATATTCATAAACAGTACAACTCTGGTTTTAAGGTCCAACTTCCACATCCCACCAATTTACCGTCTGTGTAACAAGACCATTATCAAATTTGTGAAGCTAAAATTTATGACAAAAAATCAAACCACAACCTGTATTCAGTAACGTTTCAAGAACATGCACACATTATATCATCTCCCTAGTAATCAACTCTTTACTTTCATTCTTTTTACCTCAGCATCTTCTCAGCAAAGTGGCTCACTCACCTTTGTGTATTTTGGCTTGCTGTGATATTAGAAAACAAATCTGTGGAATATGATTCAATAGTATGATAAATTTACATGCTGCTGGAATAATATTAAAAATTGACTCTGAATGTGGTGAGTTAGTGTTGGACGTGCCCAAGTCCACTGTTCAGCTGGCAACGAAGATAGACACAAAATGCTGGAGCAACTCAACGGGACAGGCAGCATCTCTGGAGAGAAAGAATGGGTGACGTTTCGGGTCGAGCCCCTTCGTCAGACTGAGAGTCAGGGGAGAGGAAAACTGGAGATATGGAAGGGTGCACAGTGAATGTTAGGTGTGAAAACGACAGATCAAAGCGGATGGTTACACAAAAAGCTGGAGAAACTCAGCGGGTGCAGCAGCATCTAAGGAGCGAAGGAGATAGGCGACGTTTCGGGTCGAGACCCTTCTTCAGACCTTCTCCCTACGAAGATCAAAGCGGATGATGATTTGAGGAAATAGACAATGATTCATTGTTGGATATGGGGAAGGTGTCAATGATGGAAGGGTGCACAGTGAATGTAAGGTGTGAAAACGACAGATCAAAGCGGATGATGATTGAGGAAATAGACAATGATTCATTGTTGGCTGAGGGGAAGGTGTCAATGAGGCATACAAACTGTAAAATTAATCAGGAGGACAGTGAAACTAGTCGGAGAACTAGGGTGTGGTGGGAGGGATGGGGAGAGAGAGGGAAAGCAAAGGCCCATTCCTTCTCTCCAGGGATGCTGCCTGTTTCGCTGAGTTACTCCTGCATTTTGTGTCTATCTTCGGTGTACACCAGCATCTGCAGTTCCTTCCTACACACCTGTTTCTCAGATTTGGCGGCGGGTTAATATCCGGGGTGGACTAACAAGGGATTTGGTTTGTGCCAATAGCTTTGGACTTCTTAATAATTCAGCATGTTTGTAGAACCACCCTCCTCTGGCAATGACCAGGAAGAGGAGGTGGTGGGAGGAGAGTGGAGGGAGGAGACCAACACTATTAAAATGCGCTGAGGTTGCAAACATCAATTTGGAAAGGTAGCTGTGGAGGGAGAAGAGGAGTCGCTTGAGCAGCACACAACTGCATTCTATCGAAGGATTGGAAACCGTAAGTAAGTTAGTGTTTTAGAAAAAAAATGTTTTATGACAATAGCATGACAATTATATATGTTTTTATTTGTGTAGGCGCAGTGATGTATTGGTGGGTCGATACTGTATGGATTCTTGCTTGTATTTTATTCTTTAAATAGCCCCCTAATTAGAATTCAATGTTGGGGTTTTAACATAAAGACGTTGCCGTGCGGTGGAATATACTGTAGTTTAACATAACAGTGGCATAGAGTTTAACAGTTAACAGAATCCACTGGAGACTCAGTCCCTTCCTGTTTGCAGATGTAAAAATATTTAAGATTATTCGTCTCAAAAGCATTTTTACCATCTACTCATTATCTCGGTGGTGACTCTGTGTGCGTTTTTTTAAATGCAATGTATTTTCTCTATCTCGCCTGTACAGCCCGGAGTTTGTTCATGTGCCCATCACAGTGTAGCTATTGAAGGGAAACAATAGACACATAGCACTAGAATAACTCAACGGGTTAGGCAGTATCTCTGGAGAACATGGATAGGTGACATTTGGAATCGAGCCAGGTTTCCACAGATGCTGCCTAGGTTTTCCAGTTTTAAGAAGGGTCCCAACCCGAAATGTCGCCGATCCTTGTTCTTCAGAGATACTTTCTGACCGGCTTAGTTACTCCTGCACTTTATGGGGTTTTATTTGTAAACCGACATCTGCAGCTCATTTGGTAGACAAAAAATGCTGGAGATCTCAACGGGTGAGGCAGCATCTATGGAGAGAAGGAATAGGCGACGTTTCAGGTCGAGTACCTTCTTCGGACTAATGTCGCTGGGGGGGGGGGGGGGCGGGAAAAAGAAAGGAAGAAGCGGAGACTGTAGGATGTGAGAGAACTGGGAAAGGGAGGGGGGAGGAGGGAGAAAGCAAGGGCTATCTAAATTTAGAGAAGTGAATGTTCATACAGCTGGGGTGTAAACTACTTAAGCAAAATATGAGGTGCTGATCCTTCAGTTTGTGCTGGGCCTCACTCTGGCAATGGAGGAGGCCCAGGACAGAAATGTCAGATTGGGAATGGGAGGAGGAGTTGAAGTGTGAGCAACCGGGCGATCAGGTTTTTTAACACGGACTGAGCGGAGGTGTTCAGCGAAGAGATCGCCGTGCCTGCACTTGGTCTCGCCGATGTAGAGATCTAAAAAGCAAGAGCTATTTGATCCAAAAAAAAAGTTGTTTGTGATCCCGTGCACTTGTCTTTTAAATTGTTCCTGATTTTAAAAAAAGGTTAAAATGGCTTTAAACCTTTTTTTAAGCTTCCTAGCTTGCCTCTAACTGTTTAATTTAATTTGCAAGTAAAAGTTGAGCATTTCTGTGAGAGAAAAGAGAAAAACATTAGTCCTACATTGTGGAAACGGCCCTTCAGCCCAACCTGCTCATGCTGACCAACATGTCCCATCTATACTCGTCCCTTCTTCCTGTGTTTGCCCCATATTCCTCTAAAACTATCCAATCCACATACCTTTCTAAGTGTTGCAATAGTACCTGCCTCAACACCTCCTCTGGCAGCTTGTTCCATATACCCACCCCCCTTTGTGTAAACAAAAATGTCTCTCCTCAGGTTCCTATTAAACCTTTCCTCTCTCACCTTATTTATTGTCTCAACTTAAATCCAAACTCCCTTCTGCTCCAACTGAGTGTAACTTTCTGCAAAAGTTAATGTATTGATGTACTGGGCAATTTTGGGATTATATGAACAAATTCATAGATACTGAGTCATTCATTGTATTTGAGATGCTGTAGGAAAATTGTATGTCTTGTGGCGATCAAACAAGGAAGTGTCATTGAGGATCCCAAGTCAGGATCTCATTGTTCAATCCCTCCCCAGATGCTGCCTGACCTGCTGGTTCTCCAGAAATTTATGTTCGCGTTTTTGAGTTATAGTCACGTCAAAAGCTTTTGTTGTTTGCTAACCAGTCAGCGAAAATACAGCACATGATTATAATCTCCACATTCCAGCACCATGAGTCTGAGAGTCAGGACCTCATTGATTGACGGAGCAGGCAGGATGTGCTGTATGAAAACTGATTAATATTACACATACTAGGTTGCATGGTCTACTCCACAATTTTAGCTTGTCTAAATGGTGTATATCAAGAAATGAAACTTGTGGGGTTTTTTCACAGGATTAGATAAACAGTATAGTAATTTTCTTTGGTTAGATTGACATTTGAGTTATTGTCATAATAACCAAAAGGTGCAATGAAATTCCCTATTCACCAGACGTTCCGGGGCTATGCACAGTATACAAGATGATGGTTGATGTACAACAAATACAACACCAAATGCAAATCAGCAGAGTGGTGCGAAGATTGTAGTGCAGGGGTGGCTCAATGGTAGAGTTGCTGCCTTGTATCACCTGAGACCTGGGTTCCATTCTGACCATGGGTGCTGTCTGTCCATTCTCCCCGTGACCGCGTGGGTTTTCTCCGGGTGCTCCGGTTTCCTCCCGCTCTCCCAAGACGTACATATTTGTCGGTTAATTGGCTTTAGTAAAGTTTGTCATTTGCCTCTAGTGTAGGGCAAGTGCTAGTGTGCGGGCATCATTGGTTGACGAGGACTTGTGGGCTGAATAGCCTGTTTCTGCGCTGTATCACTAAACTAAACTGTCCAAACTAGTGCCAAAAAAAATCCCTAAAGAGCAAAAATTGAATAATTGAATAACCTAGAGTAAGTGTATGAGAAGTGGATGTGAAAGAGGCAGTTAGTTCAGGAGTCTGATGCGGGTGGGGAAGAAGGTGTTCTTGTGTTGCATCTGGGCTTTCATCTCCCAGAAGGTAGAAGAGCGAAAGGGAACAGCCAGGATGGAAAGTATTCTTGATGGATTAATCCTTGATGCCTTTAGGGATAGTAGACTAGTAAGAGGCTGAAGAAGTTGGCAAAGACTGGCCAACATGATTATCACATGATTTCAGAACTCGTCAAGGGATTCCATCTGGGTCGGCCATTTTTCAAGCATTTTCCCTCATGAAAGCCAATCCAATGTCTGTCATTCTGGTGCAATGTGGCAGAACCAGTGGAGTGTGGGATCACTCCCCACTGTCCCATCTGCATATTGGGAGTCTGATATTGTACCAAGGCTCAAGAGCATTGTTGGTCTTGTTGCTTTCGGTTTGAGGCCACCTATCCCAACATGAAGTGGTTGAAACCAACATGTCAAGTCAAATAAAGTCAAGAGAGTTTATTCTCATGTGGCAGACAAAAATGGAGGGTGAGGCAGCATCTATGGAGCGAAGGAAATAGGCAACGTTTCGGGTCGAAACCCTTCTTCAGATTGATGTTAGGGTCGGGGGGGGGGGGGGGGGGGGGGGGGGGTGCCAACTGCCCAAGCAAAATATGAGGTGCTGTTCCTCCAATTTACGGTGGTCCGCACTCTGGCCATGGAGGGGGCCAAAGACAGAAAGGCCGGATTTGGAATGGGAGGGGGAGTTGGTGGTTCTCATGTGTTCCAGATAGGACGATGAAATTCTTGCTTGTTGGTTTAAACCGAAGACAGACACAAAAGGCTGGAGTCACTCAACGGGTCAGGCATCATTTCTGGAGAAAAAGAATAGGTGATGTTTCAGGCTGACTGAAGAAGGGTCTCGACCCAAAAAGTCAACTATTCCTTTTCTCCAGAGAAGCTGCCTGACGCACTGAGTTACTCCAGCCTTTTGTGTCTATCCTAACATGAACCTGTTTTGATAATTGTAGATGACTGCATATTGCTTTTAATATATGAACAGATGTAAAAGTAAACTGGACTAAGTGGGACCCGTTGCGTTCCTGGCACACTGGAGGCCTGGTCCCCCAATGCAACCCATTCCCCAATGCAATATTCCACCAATCAGCTGTTCCCCCAACCCAAACCGTTCCCCCAACGCAATATTCCACCACTCACCCATAGCCTGCAACTGCGAAGGCACGGCTCATTTCCCCTCATCCCCCAGCACTCCCTCCTCTTCATCCTCTCTCTTCTTCCCCCTCTCCTCCTCTGCTCCCCAATCCCTCCCTTCATAACTCTTCCCCCCTCACTCCCTACCTTCTATTCCCCAACTCTTCACCTCCTCCTATCCCCCCCCACTATCCCTCCTCACCTCTCCCACTGCCCTCCTCGCTCTCTATTCCCCACTCACTACCTCCCCCACTCCTCTCCCTCTATTCCCTCTCCTCCACCCTCACCCCCCTCGCCCTCCTCACCTCCCCCACTTTCCCCCCATTCCCTCCCTACCACCTCCTCACCATCAATCCCCCACTCTCTCTCCTCACCTCCCCAGGTATTCCCCACTCCCTACCTCCCCCCTCCTCTCCCTCTATTCCCTCTTCTCCCCCACTCTCCCTCCTCACTTCTCCCACTTTACCCCCCTCCCTCCCAATCCCCTCCTCTCCCTCAATCCCCCCAAACTCCCTCCTTCTCTCCGCAGGATCTCGAGGTTGCCGCTCCTTTCCCCCGGAGCAACAAGTGGCTGTGGCTGTGGCCCGCGATGGCTCTGGCCGTCCCCTCTGGCCCTTCCGGCCAATGGGCTGTGTGGCTGAGGCCATGCAACCAGGTAACACTGGGCGAGGCGGGCGCCGTCGGTGAATGAAAGGACAGGAGACCAATCTGCGTGCCGGTCACTGACAGGAGAAGAGACCAATCAGTGCATGCGCAGTTTTTAAGATTTTCAAACCTTAATAACTTAGAAACTACTCCATCGATGGGAACAAACCTTGGTGCACTTGAGCACGGGAGAATTGTGAGTAGGGTGGCGCTGTCGTGTACCATTTTTGCGCAAAGAGAAAAAAATGCAACTGGAAGAGCACAAGATCAGAGTTTTAGTTATGTATAAATAGATCTTTAGCAATAACACTTTAGAACAAGTTGGATTTATGTTGAATATGTTTTGTTTTTTTTAATCAGCAAACTTTGCCAGATGACTTCTTATTTATCCAGTGAGTTCTGAACATTGTTCCCATGTTCATTTTTTTTAATCTTTGTGAAATAGTGTTAGAATAATTTAAACATTATATGTGTAAAAACTCAGACTTTCTTTTTGCAGATTCTCTTCTGGTTTAGAATTGGAATTGCAATGAGGAACATGAATATTTTGATTCTCCTGTGTGTGGCTGTGGGGTCATTTCCCTGCCTATGGGGAAAGCCGAAAAAATCGGATGCTGGGTCTGATTTGGGGATGAAGATTTTCGATCAGGTTGCTAGGTCCCAAACAACAGAAAACATTGTCATGTCTCCACATGGAATCGTATCATTGCTTTGGATACTGCAAATCGGAGCTGGTGGAACAACAAAAAAGCAATTGAATGAGGTTTTGAAATACAGCCGACGTGGTTTGTTTAACTAGTGTCTTGTTATACCAACCAGAACCTTCCTTCTTCCTATTTGAACATGTTGAATAGGACTTTCCAATTTGAGATGTTATTGATAAACTTTTTTTTCAATTTAGCGTTGATGGCTTTGCATCATATATATTTGCAGTTGTTGATTTTTATTTTTGCAAACTATCTACCAGGAATACTATATTCTTTGAGCATTGCTCTCAAATTGTTTATTGGGGAAGGTTCTTTGCAACATTTTTCTGATGTTTCCAGTAGTGGGAGAGCCTAGGACTGGGGGCACAGCGTCAGAATAACAGAATGTGCCTTCTTAGAACTGAGATGAGAAGGAATTTCTTTAGCCAGAGGGTGGTGAATCTTTGAAACTCATTGCCACAGATGGCTGGAGAGGCTAAGCCATTGGGTATTTTTAAAGCAGAAATTGATTGATTCTTGATTAGTAAGGGTGACAAATGTTATTGGAGGGGGGGGGGGGGGGGGGGGGAGGCAGGAGAATGGGGCTGAGTGGGAAAAATAGATTGGTCATGATCAAATGGTATTCCAGACACCATGGGGCAAATGGCTTAATTTTCCTTCTATGTTCATAGGTACATAAATGATAGGAGTAGAAATAGGCCATTTGGCCCATTCTCTGCCATTCAACAATGGCTGATCTATCTAATCCCATTTTCTTGCCTTCTCCCCATAACCCCTGACATCTGTACTAATCAAGAATCCATCTATCTCTTCCTTCATCGCCTTCTGTGGCAATGAATTCCACAGATTGACTAAAGAAATTCCTTCCAGTCAACTTCCTAAAGAAACGTCCTTTTATACAAGAGGATCTGGGGGTCCTTGTTCATCGGTCAAGGCAGGTTCAGCAGGCAGTGAAGAAAGCAAATGACATGTTGGCCTTCATAGCAAGAGGAGTTGAGTATAGGAGGAAGGAGGTCCTCCTGCAGTTGTACAGGGCCCTAGTGAGACCACACCTGGAGTATTGTGTACAGTTTTGGTCTCCAGATTTGAGGAAGGACATTCTTGCTGTTGAGGGAGTGCAGTGTAGGTTCACAAGGTTAATTCCAGGCATGTTGGGACTGTCATATGCTGAGAGAATGGAGCGGCTGGGCTTTTATAAAAGAATTTAGAAGGATGAGAGGGGATCTTATTGAAACAAAAAGATTGTTAAGGGTTTGGACATGCTAGAGGCAGGAAACATGTTCCCAATGTTGGGGGAGTCCAGAACCAGGGGCCACAGTTTAAGAATAAGGGGTAAGACATTTGGAACGGAGATGAGTAAACACTTTTTCACACTGAGAATTGTGAGTCTGTGGAATTCTCTGCCTCAGAGGGCGGTGGTGGCCGTTTCTCTGGATACTTTCAAGCGAGAGCTAGATAGTGCTCTTAAAGATAGCGGAGTCAGGGGAAACGGGGGGAAGGCAGGAATGGGGTACTGATTGTGGATGATCAGCCATGATCACGTTGAATGGCGATGCTGGCTCGAAGGCCCGAATGGCCTACTCCTGCATCTATAATCTACTGTCTGTTCTGAGGCTATAACCATAGTAGAATTAAGCCATTTTGCCCATCAAATCTACTCTGCCATTCAATAATAGCTGATCTATCTTTCCCTCTTAACCCCATTTTCTTGCCTTTTCCCCACCACCCCTGATACCTGTACGAATCAAGAATCTATCTATCTATCTCTGCCTTAAAAATATCCATTGACAGCCTCCACCATAGTAATTAATTCTGCAGATTCACCACCCTCTGACTAAAGAAATTTCTCCTAGTCTCCTTCCTAAAGAAACATCCTTTTATTCTGAGGATATTACCTCTAGACCTAGACTCTCACACCAGTGGAACTATGTCTTCTGTTCTTATGAACACTTCAAGTGACTATTACGTGACAATGATGAACTGCTAATATTCAGTGAGAAACCAATTGGCTGCTTTCTTTCATTTCCAAAATATTTCATTCTGTTTCCTTTGCACTCTTGGACATGTTCTTTCAAAATCTGTGTTTCTAGCTTGTTGGCTTTAAACATGTGACTGTTTCAATGCAACCTCTGTCTTCCTCATTTACGATAATCACATTTCCAATAATTTGGCATGTTTGGTCCTGCCTAACATTGATTCTTCATCAATTACTACCTTAAGTTGTCAAAATATTATTGACCAAATGGACAAGATGGTGACCTCACTTGCATAGTATTGGATTCAATTGATAATGTATTGATAAAATATTTTAATTTATAGATGTCTTTGCCATGTGTAATTAATGAAATATTTTGGATGCTTAGACTTGTGTCAAATATTTTGGAAGCATAGATGATAACAGTAGAGGACAATCTATAAGGTGGAGAGAGGGAAAATATAATGGAGATGTGCGGAGCAAGTTTGTTTTTCAGAGGGTGGTGGGGGACTGGAACGCATTGTCAGGAATGGGGGTGGAAGGGGATAGGATAGTGGCATTCAAGAAGTTTTTAGCGACACGTGGATATGGAGGGATATGGATCACTTGTAGGCAGGTGAGATCAGTTCGGCAAGGCATCATGTTCAGCACAAACATTGTGGGCCAAAGGGGCCGTTCCTGTGCAGTACTGTTCTATGTAAATATTGGATATTTGTTTTCTCTTTAGTAACCAAGTGCCTCAGATTTGAATGGTATATGATTTAGAGATGGGTACTGAAATTAACAGCCTTTCTATATTGATTTTCTATCCAGGTACTTATGAACGGCTCAAAAAGGTACACAAGTCATTAACTGAAAGCGAAAGTAATGATGTCGTTGCTTTTGCTACTGGAATATTTGTACCACATGATGTTCCATTAAAAAAAAGCTTTATTGAGCAGAGTTCTGAAATTTATCAAGCTGAGCCGACAAATGTGAATTATGCTGAACCTGAAGTAGCTGCGTCAATAATCAACAAATGGGCTGGTTCTCAGACTAAAGGTACATCTTCCATAAATGTGACTATCATACCAAAGGTGCTGCATTCGACCCATCGTCTACTCTGCCATTCAATCATGGCTGATCAATCTCCCCTCCTAACCCCATTCTCCTGCCTTCTCCCCTTATTCCCCAACCCATCCTATCTACGTATGTGTCCAAGTATAGCAGGAATGAATGAACTTTAAAAATATTTGATTTTTTTTTAATGTGTGCTTCTCGTCAAGGTTGCATGCATTTTTAATTTATCAATTTTATCCAAGTTTTATTTATGTATCTGGGTGCATTATTTTAGCACTTATGATGCTGTTTAAAGATTCTCAGTATAATGTAGACATTTTAAACTTTAGAGTTTGAAGATGTAGCATGGAAAGAGGCCCTTCAGCCCACTGAATGCACGCTGATCATCGATCACCCGTTCACACTAGTTATCCCACTTTTGCATTAACTCCTAACTCATGAGGCAATTTAGAGGCCAATTAACCTACAAATCCGCACGTCTTTGGGATGTGGGAGGAAACTGGAGCACCCGGAGGAAACCCACATGGTCTTGGTGGAAATTGTGCAAACTCCAGGCAGGAGCCGAAGTCAGGATCAAACCTGGGTCTCTGGCACTGTGAGGCAGCAGCTTTACCAGCTGCACCACTGTGCTGCCTTTTTAACTTAAATACCTTTTGTAATCATAATTTATTTTTTTTTAAGTTGAAAGTGTTATCTGAAGTTCCCTTTACAACAGGGGTTGGCAACCTTTTCTGCCAAGGGGCCAGGACACATGTCTGTGAGTGGATGGCGGGCCATATCTATCACATGTGCACATGGATCCTACCCCATCCCGCCCCGGATGACAGGCATCAATCACATAGATCCCACCCCTTCGAGGATGCCACCCAGAGCACTGAGCTTAAATATCATACACACTCGTCTCCGGCCTACTGACAACGCCGATCCCAACAGTGAAGCCCAGACACAGAAGGTGCGCGGCGGTGCTGGCAGCTTTGTGCATGGTGCGGTACAGCCAGAGCTCGGCGCCCAGCCATTGTGCCCACCAGCGCAGGCCTCCTTGCGTCTTTGCGTCACTGCGCCTGGGCCTGGGTGGAGGAGCCCGGCCTCACGCAGGGCGATGGGCAGCAATTTTTCAGTGTTTCACCCGACCCGCAGTCAGAAAATCACCTTCCAGGTACCGGAGCTAGAATAAAATGCTGTAGGAACTCACTCCAGCATTTTTATCTATCTTCAATTTTTCCAGCATCTGCAGTTCTTTGTTAAGCATTCCAGGTACCGGAGATGACTGAAACCTGCGGGCCGGATGATTGAGGGGGGAAGAAAATGCCTGCGATTTCGGGTTACGGGCCGGATCCAGCCCGGGGGACATAGGTTGCCAACCCCAGCTTTACGATGTGGTTTGATTCTTTAGGTATGATCACAGAGATAATTTCCCCAACCACTCTCGATGGAGCTACCAAGCTTATAGTCGCCAATGCAATATATTTTAGGGGTGCATGGAAATCTAAATTTGACGTAGCAAAGACGCTCATGGGGGATTTCACTGGAGCTGATGGAAACGTGTATCAAGTTCCTATGATGGTCCAATATTCAACATTCATGTTTGGTAAGTCTAACAGAATGGTATCATGTTTAAGTTTGCTAACAGATCAGTTCTTCGCCCAATACATAAAATATACCCTCATGGATTTTAATTTGCCAATTAATTTATCTTTTGAATTTCTGTCTGGGATATTGGTTTATAATGAACTATAAGTATTATCTATCTATCTATATATTACTTAATCTCTCATTTTGTTTCTGTCTATCTGTCTATCTGTCTATCTGTCCATCTGTCTATCTGTCTATCTGTCTATCGGTCCATCTGTCCTTGTCAATGTGATCTTAAAATGATGCCAAACAATACATGCTATCGCTAAAATGCTTGCACCACCATACTCACCATTGTCCTGTGGTGGCTTGTGTCAAGTTTCATTCAGATTGATGGTATATTTTACAAGTTATTCATAATTTTTAACTTTAGAAATTCAAGTTTAAGAAAAATTTAGCAGCTATTGGGACTCCGAATCCTTGCTGGCCCAGCTTCCAAGAAAGGTGCAATCAAAGACCACTCAGTCCTTCCAGCAAGCCTTTAGCTGAACAGGAGGGGGAGGGAGAGGGGGCAATTGCATTATTTTTTAAAGTCCTTGAAGCAAGAGGATGGGGCAGTAGTGCTGGGGATATGCCCCTGCACACTTGGGGGCTATGGGTGAGTGCTGGAATATTGTGGAATGGGTGAGTGTTGGCCTATTGCGTTTGGGTACAGGTTGCATTGGGGGACCAGTCCTCCCATGTGTCAGGAACCCAACCGGTCCTATTTGGTCTGGTAAATTACTGAAACACTCATCTTGTTTGTCTGTCTGTCTGTCTGTCTGACTGTGATGTTCTGAAATTATGTCAAAACAGTACACGATAGCGCTTCAATTGTTGGACCACCTTACTCACCATTGTACTGTGTTGTATTGTAACAAGTTTTGTTCAGATTAATGGTACATTTTATATTATTCACATTTTAAACTATACAAACCCCAGTTTGACAAAAAATCTTTCATCTGCATTGGCAGTTACCAGTGTATGATGTCACAATGGGATCTTATTTACATAAACTGCCCATCTGCAGTGTTCCACCCCACAATGACATCACAATGGGATCTCATTTACATTAAAAAGTCTGTTTTAAAAAACACAGCACCATTCCATTCAGATTGATGTTATATTTTACAAGTTATTCACACTTTAAACTATAAAAAAAATAATTTTTCACTATAAAAAATCAAACTTTTCACTAAAACTTACCCTGTCTGTTACAACGTTACCACATATCAGACCACCCAGTGCAATCAGAGATTTGTTACATTGTTGTAAGAAGAGAGAGGGAGTGGGGGAGGGTAGACAGGACTCCAATGGGAGATTTGTTACAATGTAGTAAAGAGAGGGAGGGGAGGATAAATGTTATTTAAACATTATGTTTAGTGGGGGAGTGGTATAGGGAGGGTGAGGAGTGGGAGAGCAGGGAGATAGAGGGAGAGAAGGGGGCATGGAGGGGAGAGGAGTTACGGAGGGAGGGAGTGACTGAGGATAGGGAAAGAGATGAAGCGAGAGGTGAGTGAGGGAGTGGGAGATGGGGAGAGGAGAGGGGAAAGAAGAGGGAAGGTGGAGAGGAAGAAGAGGGAATGCTGGGGATGAGGGGAAATGTGCTACGCCTGTGCAGTTGGGGGCTATGGGTGAGTGGTAGAATATTGTGTTGGAGGAATGGGTTTCTTTGGGGGAATGGGTGTCAGGGCCGCTGCACTGACAGCAGCCTCTGCCTGCAGCCCATTTATTTTTCCTCTTTTTTTTAATTTCTAGTCCGTTAAAAGTGTGTTCTTGGGGAAACTTTATATGAGGGGGGGGGAGACAAGGTAAGGGGGAAACTAACTCCCAGTCGCTTCCTGGTGGGGATGCGACTATTTCTCCGAGTCGCGTCCTCGCCCCCCCACCTCGCAGCCTACCTCCTGGATCCGAGCAACCTTTCCTGCCGGGGACCGGGAACCGGATCAAAGCTGCAACAGCATCGGCAGCGCTGGAGTCACCACGGAGCGGGTGATGCCTACCTGGGTTGCCGTTGGAGTTCCGGAGCATTGGGCTGTTGATCCAACATCGTGGAGCTCTGGTTGGGAAGCATTGAACTCCATGGAGTCTTGGGGCCCTTTGCCGAGGGCCTCCAGCGTTGCATCTCCACCCGACGAACCTGCGGACTTTGGGAGCCGCAAACTCCGGTAGGAGGGGTCGACTCGAGACGTCCCCCAGCCCCAATGTCGGACTTACATCACCCCGGGGAGCAGGCCTGAACATCGGGCCGCCCGGAGCGGCGACAGCGGAGGGCTGGGCGAGGCCCCGACCATGGGTGAACATTGGGGAACATCCGGAAGGGACTGACTTTGGTGCCTTCCCTCATGGTGGGAAATTTTGATCCTGCTGTGAGGGGATGTTTTATGTTTAAATTCTGTCTACTCTGTGTTGTGTTCTTTATTTTTAACTGTATGGTGACTTCATTTCACTGTGCCAATTGGCACATGTGACAAATAAAATCTATCTATCTATCTATCTATCTATCTATCTATCTATCTATCTATCTATCTATCTATCTATCTATCTATCTATCTATCTATCTATCTATCTATCTATCTATCTATCTATCTATCTATCGTCAAGTCACATTTATTTATATAGCACATTTTAAAAACAACTCTCGTTGGCAAATTTGCTTTACATTTGTTATAAGAATAGTATACACAAGCAGGCTACATACATATATACAAATAGCCTTCGCTCAGAGGACGTCAGGAAAGGCTTGGGAGAACAGACATGTTTTTAGTCCAGACTTAAACGAGTCAATGGAGGGGGCAGTTCTGATGGGAAGGGGGATGCTGTTCCACAGTCTAGGATCTGCAACCGCAAAGGCGCGGTCGCCCCTGAGCTTATGCCTAGACTGCGGGACATTCACCAACCCCAAGTCGGCCGATCTGAGGGACCTGGAGGTGGTGTAGTGGGTGAGAAGACTTTTAATGTAGGTGGGTGCAAGCCCATTGAGGGCTTTGTAGACAAAGAGGAGGGTCTTGACATTTATTCGGAACCGCACAGGGAGCCAGTGGAGAGAGGCCAGGATCGGGGTGATGTGGTCCCTTTTTCGGGTGCCCGTCGGGAGTCTCGCTGTGGCATTTTGGACCAATTGCAGGTGGGATAGGGAAGATTGGCTGATGCCTGTGTAAAGGGAGTTGCAGTAATCTAGGCAGGAGGAGATAAATGTATGGATGATCTTTTCAAGGTCATCAAACTGGAGGAATTGTTTTATTTTAGCTATTATCCAAATTTGAAAGAAGCTAGCTTTTACCACGGCATCGACTTGTTTGTCAAATTTCAGTGCTGAGTCAAATATCACGCCAAGGTTTTTGAGTGATGAGTGGTGGACATTGCGTTGGGGGAATGGGGCTCTATCTATCTATCTATCTATCTATCTATCTATCTATCTATCTATCTATCTATCTATCTATCTATCTATCTATCTATCTATCTATCTATCTATCTATCTATCTATCTATCTCTAAAAGTCTGATCTTGACCAGTTTTGGCTCGCTGTGCTGTGATTTCCGAGAGAACGCCGCCATCTAACGCCGTCATTTTTGGCCAGCTCGCACAGAGGCCCCCTCCGCTTTCCTGGACAAGAGGATTTTTCCCATCAATGAAAAATCAGAGAGATACTAATGTTTTTAACAAATTCCCCATTCTCTCTGCTGCCCCTGCTGGAGGGAGGGGGAATGACTATAAAACCAGGAAATGGTGTGCCTCACTCAGTCTCTGCAAGATGGAGGAACAATAGGGTCATGTCTCTCTTAAGTCTGAATAGCACTGGACACATGTCTACTCAACTGTGAGTGCCCTTAATGTGGTTTGAAAATGAAAATATGGTTGCTTTGAAGTATAAAGGCACTGCCTTCAAATGTTTGTGTGGGTGCTTTGGCTTGAAGTGAAAAGGCACTGCCTGCAAATGTTTGTTTGGGGGCTTTGGTTTGGAGTGAAAAGGCACTGCCTGCAAATGGTGGCTTGGGGGCTTTGGCTTGAAGTGACAAGGCACGGCTGCAAATGGCGGCTTGGGGGCGTTGGCTTGAAGTGAAAAGCATGACTGCAAATGGTGGCTTGGGTGGCTTTGGCTAACTTCCTGTTTGCACTGTATATTTATTATAACCACTTACGGCTGTGATTTTTGGCCATCTTACTCAGCCCCCTCCGCTCAGCAGGTGCAGAGGATTCTTCCCAGCAATTAAAAATAAAAGTGTTATTAGTGTTTAAAAAATGTTGAGAATATCTCTCCTGTCATGAAGGCCACACCTTTTCCGGTGGGAGGGGTTATAAAACCCGGAAGTGTGGGTGTGGCTCAGTCTCTGCATGATGGGGGAGAGAGAGGTCACGACTCTGTCTGAGCTGTGAAAAAACTGAACACACTGAATGTCTACTGAACTATGTGTTTGGTGTTTTGTGTGGTTTTATGGTGGTTTCACCCCGCTTGAAATGGTATGGAACTGCATTTGAATGTGGTGGCCTTGCACCCTGCATGAAATGGCATGAAACTGCATAACCAGTGGATGTGTTATATCTAGACTTTCAGAAGGCTTTCGACAAGGTCCCGCATAAGAGATTAGCATACAAACTTAAAGCACACGGTATTGGGGGTTCAGTATTGATGTGGATAGAGAACTGGCTAGCAGACAGGAGGCAAAGGGTAGGAGTAAACGGGTCCTTTTCAGAATGGCAGGCAGTGACTAGTGGGGTGCCGCAAGGCTCAGTGCTGGGACCCCAGCTATTTACAATATATATTAATGATTTGGACGAGGGAATTCAATGCAACATCTCCAAATTTGCAGATGATACCAAGCTGGGGGGTATAGTTAGGTGTGAGGAGGATGCTTGGAGGCTGCAGGGTGATTTGGATAGGCTGAGTGAATGGGCAGATGCATGGCAGATGCAGTATAATGTGGATAAATGTGAGGTTATCCACTTTGGTGGCAAAAACATGAGGGTAGACTATTATCTGAATGGTGGCAGATTAGGAAAGGGGGCGATGCAACGAGACCTGGGTGTCATGGTACACCAGTCATTGAAAGTAGGCATGCAGGTGCAGCAGGCAGTGAAGAAAGCAAATGGTATGTTAGCATTCATAGCGAAAGGATTTGAGTATAGGAGCAGGGAGGTTCTACTGCAGTTGTACAGGGTTTTGGTGAGGCCATACCTGGAGTATTGCGTACAGTTTTGGTCTCCAAATCTGAGGAAAGACATCCTTGCCATAGAGGGGGTACAGAGAAGATTCTCCAGACTGATTCCTGGGATGTCAGGACTTTCATATGAGGAAAGATTGGATAGACTCGGCTTGTACTCGCTGGAATTTAGAAGATTGAGGGGGGATCTTATAGAAACTTACAAAATTCTTAAGGGGTTGGACAAGCTAGATGCTGGAAGATTGTTCCCGATGTTGGGGGAGTCCAGAACAAGGGGTCACAGTCTAAGGATAAGGGGGAATTCCTTTAGGACCGAAATGAGGAAAACATTCTTTACACAGAGAGTGGTGAGTCTCTGGAATTCTCTGCCACAGAAGGTAGTTGAGGCCAGTTCATTGGCTATATTTAAGAGGGCGTTAGATGTGGCACTTGTGGCTAAAGGGATCAGGGGGTATGGAGAGAAGGCAGGTACGGGATACTGAGTTGGATGATCAGCCATGATCACATTGAATGGCGGTGCAGGCTCGAAGGGCCGAATGGCCCACTCCTGCACCTATTTTCTATGTTTCTATGCATTTGAATGTGGTGGCGTTGCACCCTGCATGAAATGGTAGGAAACTGCACTTGAATTTGGTGGCCTTGCGCCCTGCTTGAAATGATAGTGAAATGGATTTGAATTTGGTGGCCTTGCACCCTGCTTGAAATGGAATTTCAAGGAATAGCCATGAGTCAACTGCCAGCCCACCAGCCGTGAGTGAGCTGCCAGCACATCAGACTTGAGGCACTGAGCTGCCACCCCATGAACCCATACCAGCGCTCCAGAAAGCCCCCCCACAGGCCACCAATATTGGAATTGGGTCCATTTTTTTTGCGTGTGTGCGTGTGTGCGTGTGTGCGTGTGTGCGTGTGTGTTTCTCTGGGTATTTACACTAGGATATCAGAAATCCACTCCTCTATAAATGTGGTCAATTATGTCCCTAGATTTTGAATAAAATTGTTCACAAAACTAACTTTAAAAAAACGCAATCGGCGCTTGCCAGCTGCTGACTTCACAATGCCCGCATGCCCACCAATCAAGGTCCACCTGGCTCCCGGCCCTGCCCCCCCTCCCACCCCCGCTGTTCATTAAAGCATTGTTTCTTTCTTTTTGTTATAGCATTGGATTTTATTGTGTCCCTCCCTGTGTCCCCCCCCACCCCCCACCCCCCACTCCCCGGCCAGGCTCTGGATTAAACATCTGCTGTTTTGCACAAGATATGTCACCCCCCCCCCCCCCGGTCTTTAAAAGGCGCGGAAAGAACGAGCAGTTTCATCACATGCCGAGGACACCTACTTTATTTTGTGAAGTCACGCCCCTCCCCGCGCAACATTTAGAGAACTTTCTGAACGCGTGGGGGGGGGGGTGGGGGGGAGTTGTTAGCGTGTGTTTGTGACGATGCAGGCTCCTCCCCTCAAGCTCCAGGGCCCTGCCGTGCATGAGACTCGTGCGCAGCATTTCGAAAACTTTCTGAGCGCTTCAGTCAAAGATCCTATAGCGAGCGGTTGAAGCACGCTGCGATTTCGAGAACGTTCCACCAATCCCTCATCAACCATCATTCTGGCTTTGCCTGTGAAGAGCAAAGTGCTGAATTCCATCTATCTCAAGATAACAATCTGATTCAATGTCATTCCTTTGTTTTAACTTTAAAACCGTTGCATTTTTGTGTTCACCGAAGTCTATTGATTCTTAGTTAACAGTTAATTTCACAGACAGCTCTTTTTACTTTTCAGCAGTTTGTTTTTGTGTAATACTTCATTTTGAAACAATTGATATTTCTGTCTCCATTGACTTAATGAATCTGAAAGAGTACATTTAATTTCAAAGATTAATTTTTTTAGATTAACATCTCATTGAATTTCATTGTTAACACTGAAACAATTATTTATAGCCTGCATTCCATGAATTTCAAACCACTTCAATGGCCAAGAAACAATATATCAGACAAACATGAATGTAAACTGACCGCTGCCTGGTGCTTTGTCTGAGTTTGCTCCAACAATTGGACTTTCATACATCACTTGACGTCAGTTGCAAAAATGCTTTTAAAATTATTTTGTTGACAATTATTTTACAAAAATGGTCTCAACTTTTCTAGAATCAAAAGAAAAACAATCTATCTAACTGCAAAGGGAATGGCATCATAATGGTAGGTTTTCGTGCAGTTTAGTTCATGAGTTCTTATGATCTTGAGGCAGAATTAAGCCATTCAACTCATATTCCCATCTTTTCCCAGAAAAAGACACAAAGTTTTGGAGTAAGCAGGTCAGGCAGTATCTTTGGAGAACAGGGATAGGCGAGGTTTTGGATCAGGACCCTTTTTCAGATTGATTCAAGGTGTGGCATCTTTTCTCAGTCTGATCCATAAGTAACTCCAGACACACCTTTAACTGCCTCAGTGGAAGCTCAATTAGGAATAGACTTTATGTGTCATCATTGTCAGCTAAGTCCATGTCCTCAGAATACATAGAGAGATAGATAAATAAATGAAGTATTTCCATTATGTTCATCAGTTCTAGGAGCAGAGCTAGGCCATTCATTAGGCCTTTATAAATCAGAGCATTGAATATAGGAGTAGGGAAGTAATGTTAAAATTGTACATGGCATTGGTGAGACCAATTCTGGAGTATGGTGTACAATTTTGGTTGCCTAATTATAGGAAGGATGTCAACAAAATAGAGAGAGTACAGAGGAGATTTACTAGAATGTTGCCTGGGTTCCAGCAACTAAGTTACAGAGAAAGGTTGAACAAGTTAGGTCTTTATTTTTTGGAGCGCAGAAGGTTAAGGGTCTTCAATTAAAGACTTGATTGAGGTCTTTAAAATGATGAAAGGGATAGACAGAGTTGACGTGGATAAGCTTTTCCCATTGAGGGTAGGGAAGATTCAAACAAGAGGGCATGACGTGAGAATTAAGAGCCGGAGGTTTAAGGGTAACATGAGGGGGAACTTCTTTACTCAGAGAGTGGTGGCTGTGTGGAATGATCTTCCAGCAGAAGTGGTGGAGGCAGGATCGATTTTAATATTTAAAAGTAAAGTGGATAGGTATATGGATGGGAAGGGAATGGAGGGGTATGGTCGGAGTGCAGGTAGATGGGACTAGGGGAAAATAAATGTTCGGCACGAACTGGAAGGGCCGAGAGGGCCTGTTTCCGTGCTGTAATTGTTATATTGTTGTATGGTTATTCACCCAATAAATCTACCCCCCATTCATTTTTTTTCATTGCATTGAATTTCTCATTTAACTGCACTTATTATTGTTGATTGCATTATTTTTCATTGAATTGACTCCCCTCTCCCCTGTCCCCTCTCCCTTCCCTCCCTCCTCCCCCCCACCCCCCCACCCCCCTGACCCTTAGCAGCGTATGATGTCACAATGGCATAAACTGCCGATTTCATTGTAGGGGGTTTGGATGGGGGGGAGGTAATTTGGAGAGATAAAGAACAATGAATGAAAGATATGCAAAAAAGTAACGATGATAAAGGAAACAGGCCATTGCAAGCTGTTTCTTGGGTGAAAATGAGAAGCCAGTGTAACTTGGGTGGGGGAGGAATAGAGAGAGGAAGAAATGCCTGGGCTAAAGTGAGAAAAATCAATATTCATACCATTGGGCTGGAAGCTGCCCAAGCAAAATATGAGATGCTGTTCCTCCAATTTGCATTTAGCCTCACTCTGACAATGGAGGAGACCGAGGACGGAAAGGTCTTTGTTGGAATGGGAAGGAGAAATAAAGTGTCCAAACCGGGAGATCAGGTTGGATCACGCGGGCTGAGTGAAGGTGTTCCGCGAAACGATTGCCCAGTCTGCGCTTGGTCTTGCTGATGTAAAAGAGTCCACATCTTGAACAATATATACAGTAGATAAGGTTAGAGGAGGTACAAGTGAACATCTGCCTAACATGAAAGGACAGAGTCGAGAATTCTCGATACAAGTTTCTTAACCCACTATTGACAGTTTGGAAATGTATCATTGCTTCTATGTAAATGGCCTAATTTGTCACAAAGACTATGTATTTAACACATGTGTAAGAAAGAACTGCAGATGCTGGTTTAAATCATAGGTAGAAACAAAATGCTGGAGTAACTCAGTGGGTGAGGCAGCATCTCTGGAGAGAAGTTATGGGCGACGTTTCGGGTCGAGTCCCTTCTTCAGACTGATGTCAGGGGAGGGCGCGGGACATAGTAGGCAAAGGCAGTAAGACTAAGTGGGAGAACTGGGAAGGGGATGGAGAGAGAAAACAAGGGCTATCTGATGTTAGAGAAGTCAATGTTCATACCGCTGGGGTGTAAACTAACCAAGCGAAATATGAGGTGCTGTTCCTCCAATTTGCGCTGGGCCTCACTCTGACAATGGAGGAGGCAGTTGAGGCTGGGACTATCCCAACGTTTAAGAAACAGTTAGACAGGTACTTGGATAGGACAGGTTTGGAGGGATATGAGCCAAATGCAGGCAAGTGGGACTAGTGTAGCTGGGACATGTTGGTCAGTGTGGGCAAGTTGGGCTGTATCACTCTATTAGGGAATGGGCACTCAATTGTTTACGTAAGTGCGAGTTTATTTCAGACTGTAATAAAATCTGTAGGTTTCTTGGTCTATATACGCGTTTGTGATAAATGCCGCCATCTTTTTCTGGTGGTGAGGGATTTATTGGACACTGATATTTAATTTAACCTTTGTTTCTATAATGTTAACGATAGCACACGACTCTGTGTTCCATACTTTGAACAGGGCGATTTCCTGCTGTACAAGAAACTGGTCTGCAAATTTTGAGATGATTTGCTTTTGTTTTATAGGTATGGGCATTGAGTCTCAGAACGTGGAATATGATGTTCTCCAGCTACCATACAATGGGGCAGCCAGCATGTTTATTATCCTTCCAGTGTATAGTAAAACCAAACTCACTGAAATAACTCCTCACATCACTGTAACTAGTATTAAATCGTGGAAGAAAATCATGACAAGAATTAAACTTGATGTTTCTATTCCTAGGTGAGCAAGAAATATTTGGCCCTATTTGAAATCTGTTATATATTGAGGCATACTCAAGATGTGCCAGAGAAAGCTATCTATCTGGATGCATCACAGCCTGGTTTGGGAACAGCTCCATCCACGTCCGCAAGAAATTGTGGACCTAACCCAGACCATCACCCAAACCAACCTCCCTTCATTTGATTCCATCTACACTTCACACTTTCTCAGCAAGGCCACCAAAATAATCAAGTACGAAACACACCCTGGTCACTCCTTCTTCTCCCCTCTCCCATCAGACAAGAGGTACAAAAGTGTGAAAACGCACACCTCCAGATTCACAAACAGTTTCTTCTCAGCTGTTAGCAAGCACCTGAACCATCCTATCACCAACTAGAGAGAAGTCCTAACCTACCATTTCCCTCATTGGAGACCCTTGGACGATCTTTAATCAAACGTTACTGGACTTTAGCTTGCAGTAAATGTTATTCCCTTTATCCTGTATATATACACTGTGTGAACGGCGTGATAGTAATTATGTACAGGATTGTCTTTCCGCTGACTGGATCGCCCACAACAAAAAAGCTTTTCTCTGTACACCTGACAATTAACTAAACTACTCTGTGAAATGCAAACTTGTGTAGAAATTGGATACATATAAAATATTTCCAATTGACCTTTCTGCATCCTCCAGTAGATTCAGCTGGCTCCAAATGCTGAACTAACTTTTTTCAATCTGTATGTTTTATTTGTAGATTCACTGCTGAGTCAGAGACGGACTTGGAGAAACTACTTGCACCTCTTGGAATCACAAATATGTTTGATAAAGACAAGGCAAATTTCAAAAAGCTCTCTGGTCAGTTAATAAGTGATGGGATCAGAATTACGCCATTCGGCCCATTAAGTCTACTCCATCATTCAATCACGGTTGATCTATCTCTCCCTCATAACTGCATTCTCCTGCCTTTTCCCATAACTTGTCCCACCCCGACACCCGTACTAATCAAGAATCTATCTATCTCTTCCTTAGAAATATCCATTGACTTTGCCTCTACAACCTTCCATGGCAATGCATTCCACAGATTCACCACCCTCTGAAGAAATTCCTCCTCACCTACTTCCTAACAAATGTCCTTTAGTTCTGAGGGTATGACCTCTGGTGCTAGACTCTCCCACTAGTGGAAACATCCTCTCCACTCTGTCCAGGCCATTCACTATTCTGTAAGTTTCAATGAGGTTCCCCTCATCCTCCTAAATTCCAGCGAGTAGAGGCCCAGTGCTGTCAAACACTCATGTTAACCCACTCATTCCTGGAGTCATTCCTGGTATGTAGTATTTATTGTCTGAATAGCTTTGTAAAAACATATTTGCTTTGCAAATAAATTGTGACAATCTCTTGCAGAGGCTCGTGGTCTGTATGTTTCCCAAATCCTGCAAAAGGCTAAAATTGAAGTAAACGAGGAGGGTACGAAGGCCGCTGCAATGACAGGTAAGTATGACAGCATTTTAAACTTAGACCAGAGTAAAGTGCTATTCGAACAATTGTAATACATTTTGTCATTGAATGATGATGATCAGTTGGCTAAAACCAACTCTCCAGATGGAAGTTGGTTTTTGGCCAAGTTGATCAAAGATGTATACTATCTTGCAGACAGAAAGATAACATTGATGAATAGGATTATGTCCATATCCCTCTGAATCTTTCCTATCCATGTAGCTGTCCAAGTGCCTTTTTTGAATTTAATTGAATAAAATGTTATTAGCCAAGTATGTATACATGCAAGGAATTTGTCTTGGTGGTTTGCTCACAAAAGGATAAAAACGCGATGTACAGCAGACAATTAAAAATGAAACATTATAATTTAAACATGTGAAAATAAAGTACCAGAGTTAAAAGAGGCTACAAACGTTTGGCTGTTGAGCAGAACTACTGCTCGTGGATAAAAGCTGTTTTAAATGTCGCACCTGTACCTGCATCACCCACTTCCTCTGATAGTTTGTTCCACATGTGCACTTCCCTCTGTGGTAAACCTTGCCACTTGAGTCCCTCTATAAATCTTTACTCCATACTTCCACCACACCTTAAACCTATGCCCTCTAGTTTTAGACTCTCATATTTCAAAGATTATTGAGCAGCTATTTGTTTTGACCAGTGGCCTAGGTGACAGCTTTTACTCTGCGATATGGCAGCATTTGGTGAATTGAGAAAGATCACCAGTAAACTACCACATTGGCCAAAAACTAGCACTTGTGAAAGCAGAGTGGGACTCTGACGACAGCTTGGTTTTAAGTACAAACTGCAGGTATCTTTAAGAATATACAGCACCACAATTGAATATTGCAATTTTACACATAAAATCTAAGATGTATACTATCTTGCAGAAAGAAGCAAGGATACCATTTATGAATGGGATTATATGCATATTCTGCTGAATCTTTCCTATCCATGTATCTGTCCAAGTGTCTTTTTGAATTGAATTAAATAAAATGGTATTAGCCAAGGAATTTGTCTTGGTGCTTTGCTCACAAAAGGATAAAAACACGATATACAGCAGACAATTCAAAGTAAAACATAATTTAAACATGTCAAAATAAAGTACCAGAGTAAGAGGCTATGGACTTTTGGCTGTTGAGCAGATCTACTGCTCGTGGATAAAATCTGTTTCAAATATCGCTCCTGTACCTGCATCACCCACTTCCTCTGATAGTTTGTTCTGTATGTGCACTTCCCTCTGTGGTAACCCCCCCCCCCCCTTCCACCACACCTTAAACCTGTGCCTCTAGTTTTAGGCTCTCATACCCTAGAGAACAACTGCGTGCATTCAACTTGCCTGCCAGAATATCTGAACATGGGCTTCCCAGCCTCTATTTCAAGGTTTATTGAGCAGCTATTTGTTTTGACCAGTGGTCTAGGTGACAGCTTTTACTCTGCGATATGGCAGCATTTGGTGAATTGAGAAAGATCACCAGTAACCTTCCACATGGGCCAAAAACTAGCACTTGTGAAAGCAGAGTGGGACTCTGTCGACAGCTTGGTTTTATGTCCTAACTGCAGATTTCTTTAAGAATATACATGACCACAATTTAAGATGGCAATTTTACACATAAAAACAAATGTTAAAGTAAAACTGCAGGTAATATATAGCTTTGATCCTCTTTGCATAATGTATACATTATGGTAGGATTTCTCCCAACTACTGTGAAACTGTTAATAGTGTTGTTTCCGTTACAGCTGCAATGTTTATGGCTAAGTCGCTCCCTCCTGGATTTAAAGTAAATAGACCCTTTCTTTATATCATCTGGCATGAAACAACAGGTAAAAAATCTTTGATTATAAATTGGTAAAAATAATTGATTCTTTGGTTTAGTTTAGTCTGGAGGCACAGCGTGGAAACGGGCCGTTCAGCCCACCAAGTCCACGCCGACCAGCGATCCCCGCACATTGACGCTAACCTACAGCAGGGACAATTTTCATTTATACCAAGCCAATTAACCTTAAAAACCTGCATTTCTTTGAACTGTGTGAGGAAACCGAAAGTCTCAGAGAAAACCCATGCTGTCACTGAGAGAACAAACAAACTCCGTACAGGCAGCACCCGCAGTCGGGATCGAACCCAGGTCTGTGGCTCCACATGCGCTGTTAGGCAGCAACTCTACCACTGTGCTACCGTGCTGCCGTTGATTGATCGATTCAAAAAAGTAAAATACTGCATAAGATGGAAATCTAAAATTAAAATGCTATGCTCTAAATTAGCAGCAGATGCAACAACAGTGGGAAAAGGTTACTGCTCCTGTTTCTGGCAGATGGGGTGTTTTCACTGTTTGACTGAAATTTTAAAAAACGTGCACGCATTCAATCTTAAAAGCAAAGTGGTGGAAATACTTAGCAGGTCAGGAAGCATGTGGAAATAGAAATAAATTAATACTTCAACCCAAAGACCCCAGACTAGGAAGAAGGAGTTTTGTGGTGCAGAATATTTAGGGGGGGACGCAAAGGCAAATAAATGAACTTCAAGTGTATGGGTTCAGTCATAGAGTGTGGAAACAGGCCTTTCGTCCCAACTTGCCCACACCAGCCAACAATGTCCCAGCTACACTAATCCCAATTGCCCGCGCTTGGTCCATATCCCTCCAAACCTGTCCTATCCATGTACTGTCTAACTGTTTCTTAAACAATGGGATAGTCCCAGCCCCAACTACTTCCTCTGCCAGCTTGTTCCATGCATCCACCACCCTTTGTATGGAAAAAGCTACCCCTCGGATTAAATCTTTAAATAGATTGAAGTTTAAATATATTAAATCTTTTCCCCATCACCTTGAACCTATGTCCTCTGGATTCCCCTACTCTGGGCGAGAGATTCTGTGCATCTACCCGATCTATTCCTCTCATGATTTTGTACACCTCTATTACATCACCCCTCACCCTCCTGCACCCCATGGAATATAGACCCAGCCTAATCAACCTCGAGCTCACACCCTCTAGTCTTGGCAACATCCTCGTAATTTTTTTTCTGAACCCTTTCAAGCTTGACAAAAACATACCCAGAACTGAACACAATATTCTAAATGTGGTCTCACCAACGCCTTATATAACTGCAACGTGACCTCCCAACTTCTATACTCAATACTCTGACTGTTGAAGGCCAAAGTGCCAAAGGCCTTTGTGACCACCTTATCTACCTGCAACTCGACCTTCAAGGAACCATTGCACCTGTACTCCTAGATCCCTCTACTCTACAATACTACCCAGAGGCCTACCATTTGGCCCTTGTCCGAAGTCCCAAAATGCAACAACTCACACTTCTCTGTATTAAATTCCTTCAACCATTCCTCCGCCCACCTGGCCAATCAATCCAAATCCTACTGCAATCTTTCACAACCATCTTCACTATCTGCAAAACCACAAATGTTTGTATAACGTTAATGTTTTAATCAGAATTACAATAATGATAACAGGTTAGTATTGTGAAGAGATATGGCAGGACCATTGGCCCACCAAGTCCATGCTGACCAACGATCACCCGTGCACTAGTTCTATCCTACACACTAAGGACAACTTACTGAAGCCAATTAACTTGCCAACCCAGCATGTCTGGAAAGCGGGAGGAAATTGGAGCACCCGGAGAAACCTCACAGGGAGAGCACACAAACTCTGCACAGACAGCACCTGTAATCGGGATCGAATTTGGGTCTCTGGCACTGTAATGGGCCTGTCCCACTTACGCGATTTTTCAGGCGACTGCCGGCGACTCTCAAGTCGTAGCAGGTTACTGAAAAACCGGCGACTGGAATGGAAACTGTCACAGAGAGAGAGAGAGAGAGACACACACACACACACACACACACACACACACACACACACACACACACACACACACACACACACACACACACACACACACACACACACACACACACACACACACACACACACACACACACACCCCCACACACCCCCCGCTTCCTTCACCAGCCAGTTATGCAGGCGGGGGACAGGGCACACTGGGGAACGCTGTCTGAGTGAAGTTCGCACGGTGCAAAGTCAAAGTGGTACAGACACACAGCATGATGAACAGGAAGGTTGGCGCTGTAATTAAGACAGTGTAAGCACAGTGTACGGGAAAGGTCACGTAAGTCCTTTAAAAGAAGGGGGAAGAAGGAGTGGAGATAACTTATGAAGCCAGAGATACACGGCTGTGAAGCTCGGCGGACATTAACATTACCGGTCGGTTATCCTTGGTTCTGAAAACTACTGCTTATGTTTTCTTTTCCCAATGACCCAATGAAATTCACGGTCAGCACCGGCAACAACCTATGGCAACCTATGACAAACTTTGACCTCCTGGCAACCCATTACTACTGCACCTACGGCAAGAGAATTCTCGCTACTCTCCATGGCGGCTTAAATCTGGTCGCCGCTAATTTTTCAACATGTTGAAAAATTAGCGGCGACCATAATGAAGCCGCGACTAGTTCCAAGAATGCGCGAACTACTCACGACCATGAAGGCGACTCCCTGACAACTACCCACGAACATGTGATGACCATATGGCGACTGCATTGTCTCCTGTGGTCGCCTAAAAAGTCGCCTAAGTGGGACAGGCCCATAAGGCAGCAACTCTAACACTGTGTCACTGTGCTGCCCTTGATTATGATGATGGTATCTGTTTTGCATTAAGCTAACAATTGGATAGTCTGAAGAAGGGTGTTGACCCGAAACATCGTAGAATCACAGAGTGATGCAGTGTGGAAATGGGCCTTTCAGCCCTACTTGCCCATGCCGGACAACATGTCCCAGATACACTAGTCCCACCTGCCTGCGTTTGGTCCATATCCCTCCATACCTGTCCTATCCATGTACCTGTCTAACTGTTTCTTAAACGTTTGGATAATTCCTGCCTCAACTACCTCCTCCAATGGCAACTCGTTCCATATAGCCACACCCAGTTTAATCTTGAGGTATTGGAATTACCTACTCTGCACTTAATTAAATGCTTCAAGAAAATTTGCTCATATTTTACATGAAATTCCGAACTAAATCCCAAGAATCTGTTCATACTTGATGGTATTCCAATAGATACTTTTTGGTGGCTTCTAGCAATTGTTTTTCTGGAATCTATGACCCAGATTATGCTTGGTTGTCTAGCAGCCCATATTTGCTATTCAGACACAAAGTGCTGGAGTAAAGGGGATGTCCCACTGCAGTGACCTAATCTGCGAGTTTAGATGAGTTTGTCCTTGACTCAAACTCGCAGCATGGCCGACACGTGGTCCTAGGAGGTCCTATGAGGTCACTAAAATTCTCCTTCATGCTCGAGGGAAGTTCCCGCATACTCGCGGCCTCAGCTAGATCGCGGAAAATTTTTCAGCATGTTGAAACATTTTCTGAGAGTATAATATTTGGTCGGCATGGTTCTTTTTAACTCGTAGTGCTGTGGAATGGGGTCGCTATTTAGTTTCTGGCAGTCGAGGGCAGCCGTAGGCAATCTCCTTCGCTGACCGGGCATTTTGATTGGCTCATTGGAGCTTTCAGGACAGGATCTCCCCCCCCTCCCCCCCCTTCTCCCCCCCCCCCCCCTTCTCCCCCCCCCCCTTCTCCCCCCCCCCCTTCTCCCCCCCCCTTCTCCCCCCCCCTTCTCCCCCCCCCTTCTCCCCCCCCCTTCTCCCCCCCCCTTCTCCCCCCCCTTCTCCCCCCCCCCTTCTCCCCCCCCCTTCTCCCCCCCCCTTCTCCCCCCCCTTCTCCCCCCCCTTCTCCCCCCCTTCTCCCCACCCCCTTCTCCCCACCCCCTTCTCCCCCCCCTTCTCCCCCCCTTCTCCCCCCCCCTTCTCCCCCCCCCTTCTCCCCCCCCCTTCTCCCCCCCCTTCTCCCCCCCCCTTCTCCCCCCCCCTTCTCCCCCCCCCCTTCTCCCCCCCCCTTCTCCCCCCCCTTCTCCCCCCCTTCTCCCCACCCCCTTCTCCCCACCCCCTTCTCCCCCCCCCTTCTCCCCCCCCCCTTCTCCCCCCCCTTCTCCCCCCCCTCTCCCCCCCCTTCTCCCCCCCCTTCTCCCCCCCTTCTCCCCCCCTTCCCCCCCCCCTTCTCCCCCCCCCCTTCTCCCCCCCCCCTTCTCCCCCCTTCTCCCCCCCTTCTCCCCCCCCTTCTCCCCCCCTTCTCCCCCCCCTTCTCTCCCCCCCTTCTCTCCCCCCCTTTCTCCCCCCCCTTCTCCCCCCCCTTCTCCCCCCCCTTCTCCCCCCCCCTTCTCCCCCCCCTTCTCCCCCCCTTCTCCCCCCCTTCTCCCCCCCTTCTCCCCCCCCTTCTCCCCCCCCCTTCTCCCCCCCCTTCTCCCCCCCCTTCTCCCCCCCTTCTCCCCCCCTTCTCCCCCCTTCCTCCTCCTCCCCCCCCCCCCCGCGCTCTCTAAAGCTTACCATACACTGTGCAGCCATCTTTTACCTTCCTCTTCATCGCAGGTGTGAATTTCAGCCAGCGCTCCCCCGCTTTCCTTGGCCCCCGCCTTTGCAATGTGTTTGTGTGTGCGGTCGATCGATCCAGCTCGCGTGTTTCAACGCGGACTGTCGATTCCAGTCGAATGCCCTTGAGATTGAAGGTCGAAGACACTCTTCTTAACTCGCGGATTAGGTCACTGCAGTGGGACAGCCCCTTAACTCAGTGGGTCTTATAGAAACATATAACATTGTTAAGGGATTGGACAGGCTAGATGCAGGAAAAATGTTCCCCATGTTGGCGGAACCAGGGATCACGGTTTAAGAATAAGGTGTAGGCCATTTAGGACTGAGATGACGAAAAACCTTTTTCACGCAGAGTTGTGAATCTGTGGAATTCTCTGCTACAAAAAGCCAATTCACTGGATGTTTTCAAGAGTTAGATATAGCTCTTGGGGCTAACAAAGTCATGGGATATGGGGAGAAAGCGGGAACGGGGTACTGATTTGGAATGATCAGCCATGATCATATTGAATGGCGGTGCTGGCTCAAAGGGCCGAATGGCCTACTTCTGCACCTATTTTTTATGTTTCTAAGGATCAGCAGTGTTGTCTATCCATGTTTCCCAGAGATGCTGCCTGACCGGCTGAGTTACTCCAAAACTTTGTCCTTTTGTGAAAGCCAGCATCCTTGTTTCTACATTTTGCTATTTGGATGCTTAATGTTGCCAAATAGTGATGGAGTCTTACAGCATAGAAATGGGCCCCTCGGCCCAACTTGCCTACACCAGCCAACATGTCCCATCTACACTAGTCCCACCTGCTCGTATTTGGCTCGTATCCTGCTGAACCATGCTGTATCTTTCGATCAATTCAATAATAGACGTGCTTTCCATTGGAAATTTTTTTTTTTTTTATTGACTTGCAGCAACAATTAAAGGCAAGCTATTGAATCAATAAATATAGAAATGGGATGCCTGGATATTGTTGCCAGAGCCTATCTGTAACTCTGTCCCAGATAAAATATGGAATGAAGATCTCAGATTTCTTTCAAGAACTGGATGCAAATCTTGACATTTGTAATTCTGTCATAAGATCTCCTTAAACTGTTTCAGAAAAGTAGTCAACTAGGACATCTAGTGACAGAGAAGGGCATTGCATGTAGTCAATGCTCTAAAAATGAGTGAGGTGCTGGAAACGAACAGAACTACTGTCAACCCGGACTGCTAATTTGTCATCAATAATATAATTGGTAGAATGTTGCATCACTATAACATGTCTCTGAGTTTCTTTCTTAGTCGCATAATCTTTCTTGCACTGCAGAAATTTCCTTCAGAAATTATTTCATTCACTCTGTGTATTTTGCTTCAACATTTGGCAGGCATTCCCTATGTTCTCAAACTACTGGAAAGAGGTTTGCAACATTTTCTGGTCTGACTGTCCTACATTTTCTTCCTCTTGTCTTAATGACCATTGTAAGCAATTGCATAATTGGGTGCACACAGTGGTGGAGTTGCTGCCTCACAGCGCCAGAGACCTGGGTTTGATCCTGACTATGGGTGCTGTCTTTGCGGAGTTTGTATGTTCTCCTTGTGACCTTGTGAAATTCCTCCAAGCACTTTGGTTACCTCTCACATTCCAAAGCCATACTGGTGTGTAGCTTAGATGGCCTCAGTAAATTGTCCCTAGTCTGTAGGGCACAGAACTAGTGTACGGGTGAATAATGGTTGGTGCGAGGGGGCCTGTTTCCGTGCTGTGTCTCTAAACTCGTTATCTTCACTCTTTCCAAGGACTTCCAGCCAATGAGCTTGCTAACTGTAATAAGGCGAAGGAAGTGTAACATTAAATTGGTATAAATAACTATCTATTTCTGGTATATTATTCTATAAAATGAATGGCCCAAAATAGCATGATCCTTAAAATGCAACTGAATGGTAATATGCAACACTGTTGTACATGTGCAGATTAGTACAATATGGAAGAATGGTGGGACTTGGCCATTTGAAACACCATGCTTTGAAGGTGCTGGTTCATTTAAAAAAAAATTATTAAATGTTTTAACCAGAATATATCAGCTAAGATCATGTTAATTTTGACAGGATATGCTTAAATATCATAATTCAAATTGTAATCACTTGGCACCAGTTTGTTCTCTTGCACTGTTCACCACTCACTAATTTGGATTATCTTGGTTTAATAGTTTTATATACTTGTTCTTGTAAAGTTCTACTTCATTGCATGTTCTTCGAACTCCCTTTCACGTCCAATCTCCTTGGTAATATTTGTTTGATCTTTTCCTGCTTCTGTTGTTTGAAATCCGTTATTCCCCACAGCTCTGGACAATATCCAGTATATTGGTGCAGGGTGTGAATCCTTTATAAGAGAATGAATTGTGTTTGGTTTGCTCTGAATGTCTCCACATGCCCCAGGACTTGTGGGTCCACAATTTAGGAGATTAGTATCCACAAAACTTTAATTCTGTTTAGAAGAAGAATGTTCAAACTAAATAACCTTAAAGCTGTGCATTTCTGGTCTGCCTAACCACAATAGCGGGAGAGTCCAGGCCAGAGGTCGTAGCCTCAGAATTAAAGGAGGTTCCTTTTAGGAAGGAGATGAGGAGGAATTTCTTTAGTCAGAGGGTGGTGAATCTGTGGAATTCATTGCTACCGAAGGTTGTGGAGGCCAAGTCAATGGATATTTTTGAGGCAGAGATAGATAGATTCTTGATTAGTACAGGTGTTGGGGGTTATTGGGAGAAGGCAGGAGAATGGGGTTAAGAGGGGAAAGATACATCAGCCAAGATCGAATGGCGGAATAGATTTGATGAGCCGAATGGCCTTATTTTACCCCTATCACTTATAAACTTATGAACAATGATAACTTGCTATGATGTGGCCTCTAACTGCTTTTCTTTTCCCACTTATTTATAGACACCATCCTTTTCGCTGGACAAGTTGCAAAGCCGTAAGAAGGCAATGTTGAAGGAAAACAATTTAGAAACTTGGTCAAACATTGATGGAAGAAATATCAAATTGCTTTTGAGCAGTTTGGTTGTAAAAAGCTTTTTTTATTATTTATGACCAGTGAGTTGAAAACCAGTTGAGTAATATGTCTGTTTTTCCTTGCTTAGAATGGTTAATTGCAACGCTTCCTAACCATCTGTATGCAACTGCTTTATTTAACTCAGTATTGTAATCATTCAAGTTATGATATAATCAAATATTACTTTTGAAATAGAAATATTTTGAACATTTCCACATAAAATGGCAATTGTTTGATAGAAAATAGGGGTTGCTCAGGGACAGGAAAAGGGCTCTACTTGAAGCAAATGTGATATTAACTAAAGGTGTTGGATGTTATTTTGAGAGTAAGTAGTCCAAGATAACTTAGGGATATCATTTTTTGCAGAGCTATCCCCTTAGGTGCCATTAGCTGTATAAAATCCATCTCAAACTTCTACACAGAAGCCAAGTTTATCCAGTGTGAGGAGAATCTCTCTTTCGGTGAATAACAGAAATACCAGTTGATTTCCATGCCTAAACTCTGCCGTATGATTGAAACAGGACATGAAGATCAAATACAGTTATGAAAATCAAATATGTATTTGAATTGAAGGAACTCTGTTAACTGAATCCATATTTTAAAAACTTTTTCTCCAGACTTAAATTGTATTAGTTACTAGACCAACTGGGACCCGTTCAGTCCCTGTCACACAGGAGCCTGGTCCCCCATCGCAACACGTTCCCCAACGCAATATTGCACCACTAACCCGTAACTACAACGGGAGGCATGGTCTGCCAACTGAAGCCATTCCTGAACATAAGATTCCAGCACTCCCCTGCCTCCCTCAGCAGTGGATTTAAAAAGAAACTAGACCAGCTGCAGACCTGTTGGGTCTGTTGCCCCAACGTGCGGTTGCAGGGGAGGGGGGGGGGGCAACATGTCCCTGAGGGTGGGTGAGGGGGGTAGAGAGAGGTGGGGGAAGAGGGAGGGGAGAGGAGAGGGGAAGGTGAGAGCAGAGGGGTTAGGGAAACGAGGGGAGGAAAGGGAGGGGAGAAGGGGGGAGAGGGGTAGGGGAGAGATGGAGAGAGAGTGGAGGGGGAGAGAGAGAGAAAGGAGAGGGAGAGAGAGAGAGGTGGGGAGAGAGAGGGGGTGAGATAGGAGGGGTAGAGAGAGAGAAAGGGGAGGGCGAGAGGTGGGGAGGAAGAGGTGAAGAGTGGGGAGTGATGGGGAGAGGGGTAGCAGGGAGTGGTTCAAGCGCGAGGGGATGGGGGTAGGGGGGAGATGGGGGTGAAGAGGGGTGGGGAGAGAGAGGGTGGGAGGGGTGAGGAGAGTGGGAGATGTAGAGGGAGGAGGAGAGGGGGGTGGGGAGGGTGTGAGAGGGTTCGGGGAGGGGGTGAGAGAGGGTGGGGGAGGGGGAGAGAGGGGTGGGAGAAGGGGAGGAGGGAGGAGAGGGAGAAGGGAGAGGGGGAAGGGGAGAGAGGTGGAAGAGTGTGGAGAGGGGTAGGGAGAGGGGTAGGGGAGAGAGAGGGAAGAGTGGGGAGGGAGGGGGAAGAGTGGGGAGGGAGGGGGAGACCGAAGAGAGGGGTCAAGTCAAAAGTCAAACAAACTTTATTGTTATTTAGACATACATTGATATATGCAGTTCCAAACGAAATTACGTTGCATTTGGCTCCCTGTGCAACACAATAAATTAACAGAAGGATAAACGTGGATAAAATGGATAAAAAGGATAAAAGGATAAATAGACAACGGTGGCAGCCCATTACAAGGAAGAAGCTGTTGCAGAACCTTGATGTTCTGCTCCTTATGCTGCGATATCTTTTTCCCGAGGGCAGCAGAGTGAACAGACCGTGATGGAGATGTGTGGGGTCTTTTATGATACTGCTGGCCTTAGACACGCAACGTTTGATCGCAATATCCCCGATTGAGGGGAGAGAGGACCCGATGATTTTTTCCACTGTCCTCACCACTCTCTGCACAGACTTCCAGTCGGAGGCTCTACAGTCCCCAAACCAGACAGAGATACAGCTGGTCAGAATACTCTCTATGGTGCCCCTGTAGAAAGTAGTGAGGATGGGATAGGGGAGATGAGCTCTTCTCATCCGGCGCAGAAAGTGCAACCGCTGCTGCGCTCTCTTAACTGTTGATGAGATGTTATTCGACCAGGTCAGACTGTTAGTGATCTGCACCCCCAGGAACTTTGTGCTACTGACCACCTCCACATTGCTGTCGTTGATGTGAAGTGGTGTGGGACTGTGCCAGGTTTTCCTGAAGTCGACGATAACCTCCTTTGTTTTTTCCACATTCAGGATCAGGTTGTTCGTATTGCACCAGTCCACCAGTTGTTTCACCTCCTCCCTGTAAGCCAGCTCATTGTCGTCCCTGATGAGGCCCACCACTGTTGGGTCATCTGCGTACTTCATGAAGTGGTTTGTACTAAACCTGGCACAACAGTCGTGAGTCATCAGGGTGAACAGCAGTGGACTCAGGACACAGCCCTGAGGGGAGCCGGTGCTCAGAGAGATGGTGTTGGAGGTGTTATTTCCAACCCTCACAGACTGGGGTCTGTCAGTGAGGAAGTCCAGTAGCCAGTTACACATGGGGGTGCCGAGGCCCAATGGAACCAATTTGCTTATCAGGTGCTGGGGGATAATTGTGTTGAATGCTGAACTGAAATCCACGAACAGCATTCGCACATAGGTGTTTTTCTCCTCTAAATGTTCCAGGCTCAGATGGAGTACGGAGGATATAGCGTCCTCTGTGGAGCGGTTTGGCCTGTAAGCAAACTGGTATGGGTCGAGTGTGGAGGGGGTCTGGAGGTAATGTGGTCCCTGACCAGCCTCTCGAAGCACTTCATCATTATGGGGGTGAGTGCTACAGGGCGGTAGTCATTGAGACATTGTATGTTGGATTTTTTTGGCACTGGTATGATGGTGGCAGTCTTGAAACATAATGGGACGACAGCCTGGTTCAGCGAGGTGTTAAATATGTCCGTAAGGACATGTGCCAGCTGATCAGCACATTCCCTGAGCACCCGCCCTGGTATGTTATCAGGGCCTGCCGCCTTCCGTGCGTTCACTCCTTTTAAGGTCCTCCGAACATCCACTATGTCAAGACTGAGTGCCTTTTCCTCACAATGAGGAATACCTTTGCTTGCAGGTGTGTTATTTAATGCCTCGAACCGACCAAAATAGTTGTTGAGTTCATTGAGGAACTCAATGTTGTCATCACAGGGTGGTGAAGCAGTCTTATAGTCCGTGATTGATTTGATTCCCTGCCACATGCGCCTGGTGTTCTTGGGGTCATGGAAGAAGCTCTGGATTTTCTGACCATGGGCACGCTTGGCCAGCCTGATGACTCGGTTCAGGTTGGCTCTTGCGGATCTGAGTGCCACCACGTCGCCGGATTTAAATGCGGCATTACGTGCTCTCAGCATTCCACGTACCTCTGTGGTCATCCAGGGTTTCTGGTTGACCCGTACAGTGATGGTCTTGGTGACACAGACATCCTCAATGCACTTCTCCATGTAAGCAGACACGGACGCAGCATACTCCTCCAGGTTGATGTGTTGGCTGACAGTTGCAGCCTAAGGGAAGGGAGGGGGGAGAGGGAGATGGGGAGGGGTGGGGAATGTGGGGGAGAGAAGTGGAAGAGTGGGGAGGGAGGAGGAGAGGTGTAGGGGGACTGGTGGAAGTGGGAGAGAGGGAGGGGAAGGGGATTATGGGAGAGGGGTAGAGAAAAAAGTGTGGGGGAGAGAGGGAAGGGGGTGGGGGAGAGAGGGATGGGGTTGGAGGATGAGGGGGGAGAGGGAGAGTGGTGAGGAGAGGGAGATGGAGAGTGGGGGAGAGAGGGATGGGGAAGAGTGAGAGAGGTGTGGGGGAGGGGTGAGGGAGGGGGAGGGGGGAGGGATGGGGAAGGAGGGGAGGAGGGAGATGGGGTAGGGGAGGGAGGGGGAAGAGTGGGGAGGGAGGGGTGGGAGGAGAGAGGGGAAAGAGTGGGGTGGTAGAAAGGGAGGGGGAGGGGTAGGGGCAGTCTAGCAAAATGAAAAAAATGGCGGCATTTGAGGGTCTGGTTTTGTCAGACCAGGGAATCAAAGGGCGAAAATCTTATCTGAAAAAATAATGGAATGTGACGCACACCCGGTCGGTCGGTCGGCAGACACACACACACAGAGTTTTAAAAGTATACTAGACCAAGTGCAGACCCGTTGGGTCTGGTCCCCGAACGTGCTTCAGTCGCGAAAATGACTGCGGGGAAAAAAAATGGCGGCATTTTTGGAAGAGAGCGAACTGCAGCAGCTGCGGTTATGGTGCCTGACCAGCAGGAGGCCGCAAAATGAGTGTGCTGCAGCAGCTGCCATTATGGTGTCTGGCCAGCAGGAGGCCACAAAATTAGTGAGTGTGTGTGTGTGTGTGGGGGGGGGGGGGGGTTGAAGGATTTTATGTTAAAAAGTGTACATTAAAATGTCTAACTGTAATGAGGAGTGCATTTGTGAATGTAAAAGTGTAATGTGTGGCAAAATGGAAAATATCTTGGGGTTTGAAAGTGTGGTTTTGGCGAACCGTGGTATCAAAGGGCAAATCTGGCCGGTCGGTCGCACACACACACATAATTTTAATGATAGAGAGATAGAGAGATAGAGAGATAGAGAGATAGAGAGATAGAGAGATAGAGAGATAGAGAGATAGAGAGATAGAGAGATAGAGAGATAGAGAGATAGAGAGATAGAGAGATAGAGAGATAGAGAGATAGATAGATAGATCTCTCCCACTTCCACGCACCTCCCCTGCCTGCTGCAGCAGTTTCAATTGCAATAGCAATTCCCGCTCCCCCTCCTGTAGGGGGCATCGTCCAGTTGGGTATGGCTGCACTGCCTGCAGCTGTCTGTCTTTTCATGTGTCTTGTTTCGAGGCCTATTCTTTTTCATGTGGGGAGGGGGAAACAGCTTTTCCTAGTCCCTACCTGGTCGGAGAGGCAGCTTTTCTCCAGGCAGCATCTCGACCCGTCCTCGCGGTCCACCATCGGGTCTGGAGCGGCGTTACCTGAGGGGATCGGCTAGAACCACGCCTTCGGCGGCGGTACAGCACTGGAGCGCTATCGAGGAGCGGGCAATGCCTTACCCAGGTCGCCACGCTGGAGCTCCGAAATGCTGAGTCTGCCGATGTAACATTGTGGAGGTGCGGGTCTGTGGAGCGGCCAGCCACGGGCAGCGGCACTGACTTTAACATCAGGAGCCTGGGATCCCTCGGCGAGATCGCCAGTGGTGGAGTTCCATCCAGTGTGGCCTGTTGGCTTCAGAAGCCGTGGTCTCCATTAAGGAAGCGGCTGTTCTAAGAATCCCAAGTCGTTGAGAGGGTTCTCCCGACGCCGGATCAGATCATCCGACGAGAAGGGCCTGAAACATCGGGCCGCCGTAGTGGCGACAGCAGAGGCCTCAATAGGCCCGACTATGTGTGGACTAGGGGATGGGGACTGGACTTTGTGCCTTCCCTCACAGTGGGAACCATTGTGGGGGGATGTTTTTATGTTTAATGTTAAATTCCTTTATTATGTTATGTTGTATTCTTATTAGTGTACTGCAATGGCAACTTGAATTTCACTACACCAATTGGTGTATGTGACAATAAATGAACCTATGAACCTATGTCGAATTTACCCTCCCCTCCTGTTGAAGGACTAAGTTCAGAGTGTTCATGACTTGCAACTTTGTATCGAGGCTGTGAGGATTAATTTTAACAGTAAAAATCTTGTGAAAGTTGGCATTTTTAAAGCTTTAATTGTGAATATCTTGTGAAATATAGGATCCAATCTTAAGTGAACCTGATCACTGCCTGGAGAGGGAAAATGCGAGTCAGAATATGTAAAAATGTACGTGATACCATGTGGCGTTTTGGAGAAAATACAAAAACACACACGTTCAAGATGATAACAAGATTTAAGTCATGTAGACCAAGAGGGACCCATTGGGTCCCATCTCCTCAGCACACGGTTGGGGGGGGGGCGGCCTGCGGTGTCATTCACACACACTAACCACCCCCACCCCCCCCCACACACACATACCAACCCCCCTTGATATTATATTAATATTATTAATTTGCTCCTTTTCCAACATCCCCTGCCCTATCCACTCATGCATAGCCTCCAACAGCACAGGCATGGCTAGAGAGAGAGGGAGGGGGTAGAGAGGGAGAGGGTGGGGGGGGGGGCAGAGAGGGAGGGGGGAAAGAGACAGAAGGGGCAGAGAGGGAGGGGGGCAGTGAGGGTGGGAGCTGAGAGGGAGGGAGCAGAGAGGGACAGGGGCAGAATGGGAGGAGAGGCAGAGAGGATGGGGGGCAGAGAGGGAGGGGGAAGGGGTAGAGGGGGGATGTGGGAATAACTGGGGGGGGGGGAGTTTTTGAATAACCCGGGGGGGTGAATAAACTGGGGGGGTGGAGTGTGAATAACCCGGGCGGGGAGGGGTCAGGGGGTGAGAATAACCTGGGGGGGGGGGGGTTAAATAACCTGGGGAGGTGGGAGGGAGTGTGAATAACCAGGGGGGTGTTTGCTGCCTTTTTGAGCTGGGGTTCCATGCTGGCTGTGCAGAGAGAAACTCAAGCCGCGACATATTAGTTTGTTGTGCCATCTTAGCTCCTCAGAAACATTGCTTCGCTGCTTGATCTCACTCATTTTCTCTGAAACATAAACCTGGAAAAAAACACTCCAAAAGCCCGGACTTCACGACTTCATCTCCGGGCTCGTCCTCTCTTCCGCTGGCGGGTCTTATGAATAACCCGGTGGTGGGGGGGGGGGGGGAGTGTGAATAACCTAGTCATTTTAAATTAAAAATCTTTTGATGTTTTTAAACTTTAATCAGTAATGAGTCGAGAAATAAAGCTTGAAATGTTCAGATAAGGTGATCCTGGCCTCGATGGGAAAAATGTCAACCGGAACATGTAAAAATGTTATCGTTACCGTGTAGTTTTTTTGCAAAGATGTAAAGACTCCCACATATACACACATATATACACACGTACAAGATCAATGTTTTAATAAGTATATGATGTTAGGAAAATGTTTGTTTTATTAATACCTCCTCTCTCAGTCCCCAAAGTGCATAAAATGAGAAATGTAGTGGTGAGTTTCATGTGATTAGGCCATTCGGCCCATCAAGTCTATCTGCTATTCAATGATGGCTGATCTATCTCTCCCTTTGAACCCCGTTATCCTGCCTTCTCCCCACAACCTCTGACACCAGTTAAGAATCTACCTATCTCTGCCTTAAAAATATCCATTGTCAGCCTCTACAGCGTTCTGTGGCAAATAATGCCACAGATTCACCACCCTCAGACTAAAGAAATTCCCCCATCTCCTTAAAAGAAGGTCCTTTAATTCCGAGGCTATGCCCTCTAGTTCTAGACACCCCCACTAGTGAAAACATCCTCTCCACATCCATTCCATCCAAGCCTTTCACTATTCGATAAGTTTTAATTAGGTCACCCCTCATCCATCTAAACTCCTGTGATTACAGGCCCAGTGCCGTAAGATGCGGGTTTATACCGTAGATAGACAGACACAAAGTGCTGAAGTAACTCGGCGGGTCAGGCAGCATCTCTGGGGGAAGAGGGATGGGGGACGCTTTGGGACGGAACCCCCTTTTTGTGTCAGTCTGAAGATGGTTTCCAACCAGAAACGTCATCCATCCTTTTTCTCCAGGTATGCTGCCTGACCTGTTTATTTACCCGAGGACTTTATGTCTATCTTTAGCCAATTTGCAGTCTGGCTACTTTAAGACTCGTGTCCAAATTGCAATGCCTAATGACTTCCAAATTGAAACCACCTTTATGGACACATTCATTGTTTGAAGACATAATGTATATAGCAACAAGAACATGTTTGAACATTTGTGATATATGGATGATCCAGTATTGGAGTTCCTCAGTTTTATAATTTCTGGAAGCATAATGACTAGCTTTGTCAGCACAACTTTAAAATGCCACTTAAATTACCAATTGCATTGCAGGAACATTATTGCAAAACCATGCTCCCTTGCCAACATCTGCTGAACAAGTTGCAAATATTTGATCATTGGTTCTGCAAAATAATAGTGTAACTGTGGGCAGATCCAATCAAGCCTGTTGCTTGCATGGCCTCAATTTAGATTTATTTTTGAATATTTAAGAAATACCTTACATTACATGATCCCATTTTTGCATTTGGTCAACTTCCCAATACTTGGACACCAATTTAAGAGGGGATATGTCTATTAGCCACAGTACATAGTTCTGGTTCCATAGTGCAAGACCTATACATGCTTTGGAATAAACACGGTGGGGGCAGGAGGAATGATATAGGCAAATGAACAGGCTTCTCCGGATGAGGAAAGATCTGCAGTGTGATATTTAAGATCTTCATCATGAGGGTGTTTGAAAGGATAGATCAAGAAAGTTCCACGGAGTACAAAACTATGAAACATCAGTTTAAAATGGCCAATGTCCAAAGTTTGGTTCACATGCTCAATGTGCTGGAGTGCCCCTGATCCAGGTAAGCCCAGGATGTTCAGGAGTTCCTCCACTGCCCTCAACCAGCTCAGCCTGACAACCAACCAATATCTGCCCTTGAAGGCACTGGTGGCAATACCACATGTAAATGACCCAGTCATTTTCACAAACATGGCACGACAGAATTTAATTATAGATGACTTACAGTACACAACAACATGCTGTTTCAGCTGTGTAGCGGCAAGCAGACTAATCGCACAAGCTGGGTTACGATAATATGAACCGTGTAGTAGGCGGAGCTTCTAATAATAAAGCACTACAATTGGTTAGTGTGGAGTAACCAATCTACACCCAGGGCCCCCTCCTGCCGGCCCACTCCTTGCACCTGTTGCACCTGTGACTCCCTCCTCCTTGACTCTCCAGACTTCAGGACTGAGCTTGGCAGCATCTGAGCTTCCCCTGCAGGGTCTTTCTTCATGGTGGAAAACCAGGCCGATAGCCTTTGGCGACCCACCAGGTCCGCTTTTGTTCTCCACTGGAATCTTCACTGTGTCTACTTTGTTACTGGTCATAGACCTTGTGATGATCATCATTTTCTCCCCAGAGCTGAACTGTTGGAGCTCTGCTTGCTCAAAATCAAACCAGTCTGAAGAAGGGCCCCAACCCGAAAAGTAATCTGTCTATTTGCTCCACGGATGCTGCCTGATTCGCTCTGTTCATCCAGCACTTTGTGTTTTGCTCGGGTTTCTGCATGCAGTTGTGAATGCAGTTGAGGTCCCTCACCACGGGGGAAAATGGAGGAGGACTGGCCAAATTTTGTGCCTTCCACCACAGTGATGAATGCTGTGGTGGATGTTTGTGTTAAAATTCTTTAGTCTGTTTTTGTGTGTTCATTTTTCATTGCACCGCTGCTGGCAAATTCATTTCACTTGCACTTTAAGTGCAAGTGACGAATAAAACTGATATTGATATTGATATAGGGTAACTGTATATGATAACTGTACCTGAGGCAGGGAGATGTGTTGGTGGGTATCTGGTATTTGTTTGATTGAAATACCTTCTATGAATATTTACCGGTCAGCACAATGGCACAGGAGTAGAGTTGCTGCCTTCCAGCACCAGAGACCTGGGTTCGATCCTGACTATGGGTGCTGCCTGTAAAAAGTTTGTATGTTCTCCCCGTGTGCAGGTTAATTGGCTTCGGTAAAGATTGTAAATTGTCCCTAATTTGTAGGATAGTATTAGTGCATGGGGATGGGCGGACTCGGTGGGCTGAAGGATCTGTTTCTGTACTGTGTCACTAAACTTAGTCCCGTAAAGTGACATTAGAATATTAGGATATCATTTCTCACCTACATTTAAGTTCAAGTTCAAGTTTGAATTGATTGTCACGTGCACCAGTTAAGTTACAGTGGTATTTGAGTTACCATGCAGCCATGCTAAGTGAAAAGCAGCAACTTAAAATAAAATTTAACATGAACATCCACCACAGCGGAATCCACATTCCTCACTGTGATGGAAGGTAATAAATTTGAATCATCTTCCTCCTTGTTCACCCGTGCCTGGGCCGTTGAACCCTCCGCAGTCGCCGCTGCCGACAGTCCGATGGGTGAAGCCCTCGTGTCGGGATGATTGAAACTCCGGCGCCGGGACGAATCGGAACATTCCGCGGCTTGGAGCTCCCGAGTTGGCCTCTTGTTACTGGAGAACGCGGGCTTCACGATGTTAAAGTCCATCGGCCCCGCGGTAGGAGCTCTTTACAGGTAACCCTCGGCAATGAATCACAGGCTCCACGATGGTAATTCCACGTTGCGCCGGGCTGGTCTTCAAGAAAGGTCGCACCACTCCACATTGTTAGGCTGCAGGGGGGACGGAAATACGATGCAGTGAAAAATCGCAACTCTGTCGAGGTAAATAATTGAAAAAGGTTTCCCCCGATTCCCAACCCCCCCCCCCCCCACATGAAGCAGACCAAGAAACACCAAATCATGGGTACACAAAAAGCTGGAGAAACTCAGTGGGTGCAGCAACATCTAAGGAGCGAAGGAGATAGGCGACGTTTCGGGTCGAGACCCTTCTTCAGACACCAAATCATGTTGGCGAGGCAGCCAGTGGATTTTATATTCTGTAATCTCCTGCTGGGACTGCAAACCTCTGATCAGATTAGAACAGATTCAATGTCGGGTACATCTACAAAACCCTATCTCTTTTTGGTGCAAGCATGGGTTCCATCAAAAATAGATTGTTTGCATTAGTGTTGGATGCTCATAAAATTGAATGCCATGTAAACGCATTAAGGCAAAAAAATGGCAGTGGTTATTTTTCTAAATCATGGAGATAAATTATCAGCGAGAATTTTGAACACAGCCTGTACTTGCTAAGTGGGAAGGGTGATCATACTTTGTGATCCCAAAGCATGATTTACAGCACAGTTCAAGTTAACATCAATTATATGGCTGATGCTGAATTGAATCCTATAAATCTCTGTTATATTTAAATTACATTTATTGAGCATTTTGACATTTACCAAATGTTTTGGAGGCAGATTTATGTCATCAGAACTGACAGTGATAGTAAATTTGTAAAATACTGAGGATATGAAAAGCATGAAGTATAAGCAATATGTGCTGGAAATATAGGTTTCAGAAGGTGTCAATGTTTTACTTTGTGCCACTGCTGCTAGCTGATCTGCTCGGTTAATATTCTGTTCAAATTAAGAAGCATGTGGTGGTATGGTCGCGGATCGGTGGAGTTGCTGCCTTGCAGCGCAAGAGAACCGGGTTCGATTCTGACTACTGGGGCTGTTTGTGTGGAGTTTGTCCTTTCTCCCTGTGACCATGTGGGTTATGTCCGGGTGCTCTGGTTTCCTCTCACATTTCAAAGATGTGCTGCTTTGTTAAGTTAATTGGATTCTCAAAATTGCTCCTGGAGTGTAAGACGCTATATTAGGATAACATAGAACTTGTGTTCGGGTACTCAATTGGCAGCACAGACTTAATGGGCCGAAGGGCCAGTGTCTGCGCTATATCTCTAAACCAAACTCTAAACTAAACTAATCTGCATCTTCTACATGAAGAAAAGTAGAGAATACATCATTTAATTTGGTGAACTGGATAAAAACAATTAGTCACTGACATGGCACAAAAGGATGGTGAATAAAGAAAGAATCTGTAGCTTGCTCTCCAGCCATGAAACATGTTGCAACTCATTTTTTTTAAATGTGGTCAATGTTTGTTACAGATGACGTAAAGTGTGAAAATTTCACTCATCCAAGCACAAGGTGATAATTGCCAAGGACCTCCATGATGAGAAGAGATGAGAAATACGCTCTCATAAATGAAAGGATCCCTATCTGAAACATTATCTGTCCATTCACTCCACAGATGCTGTTTGACCCACTGAGTTACTCCAGCACTTTACATTTTGCTCAAGGTTTCAGCATCTGCATTTCCTTGTGTCAAAATAAATGAAGTTACTTCCATCAAACATGAGATTCTTTAATAATATAATTTGCACAAATAAGAATTTCATTGTTCCGTAGGATGTGATATTTAAAATAAAAATAACATGGATATTATCCATGAGAGCCTATCCATCTCCCCAGTGACAGCTAAGACAATATTGGATTAATGCCAATTTATCATAGTTTAATGTAACAATTTAAAACAGTTCATGATGCTGACCTCTACTGAAACAAAGCAATATTGGTCTCCGCTTGGTCTCACCGATATAGATCAGCTGGCATCTGGAGCAACGGATCCCTTGGGTCCCTTCACCTCCCCCCTCCACTCCTTTCAGGGACCCAAGCAGTCCTTCCAGGTCTGACAGAGGTTCACCTGTACCTCCTCCAACCTCACCTACTGCATCCGCTGCTCCAAATGCCAGCTGATCTATATTGGTGAGATCAAGCGGAGGCTTGGCAATCGTTTCGCCGAACACCTCCGCTCGGTCCGCAATAACCAACCCGACCTCCCGGTGGCTCAGCACTTCAACTCCCCCTCCCATTCCGTATCTGACCTCTCGGTCCTGGGCCTCCTCCACGGCCAGAGTGAGCAACACCGCAAGTTGGAGGAACAGCACCTCATATTCCGCTTGGGGAGCCTGCATCCTCTGGGCTTAAACATTGAATTTTCTCAATTCTGTTAACCCTTGCTGTCTCCTCCCCTTCCCACCTCTCCCTCAGCCCTCAGGCCCTGGCATTCCCTCTCTCTCTATCTCTCCCCCACCCAAGTCGCACTAGCTTCTCATTTTCACACTACAAACAGCTTACAATGGCCTGTTTCCTTTATCATCGATACTTTTTGCATATCTTTCATTCATTGATCTTTATCTCTCCACATCACCGTCTATATCTCTTGTTTCCCTGATCCCCAACCAGTCTGAAGAAGGGTCTCAACCCGAAACGTCGCCCATCTCCTTCGCTCCTTAGATGCTGCTGCACCCGCTGAGTTTCTCCAGCCTTTTGTGTACCCTTGATTAGCAGATAGGTGGACAAAGGCTAGAGGTGAAAAGGAGACAAAAGAGTGTCAGATAAGGAGAGAAGAGGTGAGATGTAAAGTTCATAAGGTCATAAATGATAGGAGCTGAATTAAGCTTTTTGGCCTGTCAAGTCTACTCTGCCATTCAATCATGGTGGATCTATCACTCCCCCTCAACCCCATTCTCCTGCCTCATCCCCATAGCCCCTGACACCCATACTAATCAAGAATCTCTGCCTTTAAAATATCCATTGACTTGGCCTCCACAGCCTCTGTGGCAATGAATTCCATAGTTTCACCACCCTTTGTCACCCACCAAAAAAAATTCCTCCTCATCTCCTTCCTAAAGGAACGTCCTTTAATTTTGAGACTATGACCTCCGGTCCTAGACACGCACATTAGTGGAAACATCCTCTCCACATCCACTCTATCCAAACATAGAAACATAGAAATTAGGAGCAGGAGTAGGCCATTCGGCCCTTCGAGCCTGCACCGCCATTCAATATGATCATGGCTGATCATCCAACTCAGTATCCCGTACCTGCCTTCTCTCCATACCCTCTGATCCCCTTAGCCACAAGGGCCACATCTAACTCCTTCTTAAATATAGCCAATGAACTGGCCTCAACTACCCTCTGTGGCAGAGAGTTCCAGAGACCCACCACTCTCTGTGTGAAAAAATTCCTTCTCATCTCGGTCCTAAAGGATTTCCCCCTTATCCTTAAGCTGTGACCCCTTGTCCTGGACCTCCCCAACATCGGGAACAATCTTCCTGCATCTAGCCTGTCCAACCCCTTAAGAATCTTGTAAGTTTCTATAAGATCCCCTCTCAATCTCCTAAATTCTAGAGAGTATAAACCGAGTCTATGCAGTCTTTGTTCATAAGACAGTCCTGACATCCCAGGAATCAGTCTGGTGAACCTTCGCTGCACTCCCTCTATGGCAATAATGTCCTTCCTCAGATTTGGAGACCAGAACTGTACGCAATACTCCAGGTGTGGCCTCACCAAGACCCTATACAACTGAAGTAGAACCTCCCTGCTCCTATACTCAAATCCTTTTGCTATGAAAGCTAACATACCATTGGCTTTCTTCACTGCCTGCTGTACCTGCATGCCTACTTTCAATGACTGGTGTACCATGACACCCAGGTCGCGCTGCATCTCCCCTTTTCCTAATCGGCCACCATTTAGATAGTAGTCGGTTTTCCTATTTTTGCCACCAAAGTGGATAACCTCACATTTATCCACATTATACTGCATCTGCCAAACATTTGCCCACTCACCCAGCCTATCCAAGTCACCTTGCATTCTCCTAGCATCCTCCTCACAGCTAACACTGCCCCCCAGCTTAGTGTCATCCGCAAACTTGGATGCCTATCCAAGCCTGGAGGAGTCTTATGGCTGGATAGGGACATGAGATGGGCAGGTAAAAATTATTCACACTGGGATGGGGAAGTGCAGGAAAGAATGGGGTGGGATGTGGTGGTGTTACTTAACATTAGTGATTTCAATGTTCATACGAAGGGTTTCGGCCCAAAACGTTGCCTATTTCCTTTGCTCCATAGATGCTGCCTCACCCACTGAGTTTCTCCAGCACTTTTGTCTAACCTTCAATGTTCATACCGTTGGGTTGTAAACTACCCAAGCGGAATATAAAATGTAAACACGTATACACTTTCAACAACTGTTAATGCACCTTCTGTTTTCCGTTTATACATTTAATAAATATTTTTTATGTTTCTCACTCTCTGTGTGTTTCCACCTACAGTTTCTTTTTTGAAAACAGTATTTTATATGTGTATCTTTGGAAGCCGAGTTTTCAGCTATGTTTAAAGATGCTGACTGGCGTGAGTCTTGGTAACATTTCCTGTTGTGGAGCCTGCTGTTGCCAAATACCAAAGTTCATCTAATGTCAATAGGAGATATGTCTGAAAAAGGTGTTATCAGCCAACTGTGTACAGACGTATTGTTTCGTTGGCAGAACATCACCAACGCATAATCTGTCTTGAAACGTGTTACAATGTGAGAAGAAACTGCAATTCTGTCTGTCTAACGGCTTATCATATGTGTCAAAACTGACTCAGGGCCCTCTCACAACAGTTAGCCAATTAGAAGAAAATAATAAATCAGCAAACAGGTGCAACAACTACAAGATTAAATTCCGTTGCAGTAAATGGATCTTCAAAAACATTTTAATAGTTTAGATCCAGACGGCACAGTGGCGCAGCGGTAGAGTTGCTGCCTTACAGCACCAGTGACCCGGGTTCGATCCTGACTATGGGTGCTGTCTGTACAAAGGTTGCACAGTCTCCCTGTGACCATGTGAGATTCCACTGGGTGCTCCGGTTTCCTCCCACATTTCAAACACACGAAGGTTTATAGGATAATTGGATTCTGTAAATTGTCCTTGGTATGTCGGATAGAACTAAAACTAAATCCTGCATATAAACAAAGCATCATTTCTGAAAACCTCAATTAAAATATAAGTGGGGATTTAATATTCAATTTCAACCATTGTCGTGGGGTTAAAAAAAAACTGCTGGAGGAACTCAGCAAGTCTGGCAGCATCTGTATTGAAGCATGTCTGAAGAAGGGTTTCGCCCCAAAACGTTGCCCATCTCCTTCGCTCCTTAGATGCTGCTGCACCCGCTGAGTTTCTCCAGCCTTTTGTGTACCTTCCAGCATCTGTAGTTCCTTGTGTTTCATTGTCATGGGATCGGCAGGTAGATTTTATAAATTAGGGACAAAAACAAGAAATTAACATTATAGCTGATGATGCAAAACTTCTAAGCTTGGTGGCACAAGAGACTGCAGATGCTGGAATCTGGAGCACAAAACAAACACAGTGCCGGAGAAACTCAGTGGGTCAGGCAGCATCTGTGGGGAGGAACAGCAAGTATTGTCATTTCAGAGACCATACACAATGAGCTACTGTGGACTCGGTGGGCTAAAGGGCCTGTTTCCATGCTATATCTCTAAAACTAAAAGAGGACGGGCAAGCATATAGTCAGCCTTTTTACATTCCTACATTCTATCAAACCAATTGCATTGCCCGCCAACCCTATTACAATGCAGTTATAGTGCAGCTGGTGGGTCTGCTGTCTCACAGCACGGGTTCGATCCTGACCTTGGATGCTCTCTGTGCGGAGCTTGCACGTTCTCCCTTCTTCTTCTTTCGTGTGGCGTGCACAGCCTCAAGTTGTTGGACAACTTGTTCAATTTGATCTTCCGTTTGTGCACGTCGAGTTGATTGCATTAGTCAAAACAGGGCGGACCACGTGAAGGTTGCAATCTTCCATCCCAACGTTCTCCCTGTGACCGCATGAGTCTCTTCGGGTGCTCCGGTTTCCTCCCACATCCTAAAGACATGTGGGTTTTAGGTTAATTGACCTCTGTTAAAAATAGCCCCTAGAGTGTAGGGGGTTGATGAGAAAGTGAGATAATATCGAGCTATTGTGAATGTGCGATCAATGGTTGTCGTGGACTTGGTGGGCCGATGAGCCGGTTTCCATTTTGTGTCTCTTAGGAAAATGGGGAATTGGATAGATGTTTAGAGAGATATAGGCCAAATGTGGGAATGTGGGACGAGTGTAGATGGGTCATCCTGGTTGGCAGAGCCAAGTTCGGTTGAAGGGCCTGGTTCCATGCTGTCTGATATATCTAACTGCAGATGCTGGAGTTTTGGGCAAGGGTTGCAACTCGAAATGTCGCCTATTCATTCTCCTCCACAGATGCTGCCTGACCGCCCCTCCCTCCTCTCAGCACTGTAGGTGTTTTCTTAAGTTATAGTGGCAGAATTAGGCTATTCAACCGATCAAGTCAACTCCATCATTCAATCATGGCTGATCTATCTCTCCCTCTCAACCCCATTCTCCTGCCTGTTCCCCATAACCCCTGACACCCGTACTAATCAAGAATCTAACTATCTCTGCCTTAAAAAATATCCATTGACTTGGCCTCCACAGCCTTCTGCGGCAATGAAAACCACAGAATCGCCACCCTCTGACTAATGGGCCTGTCCCACTTAAGCGATTTTTTTAGGCGACTAGGCTGTCACCACGTGGTCACCGGGGTGTCGCCTGTATGGTCGTGAGTAGTCTCCTCAGTCGCCCAAAGAGTCGTAGTGTTTTTCTGGTTGCCGCTGGATTTTGAAATGTTCAAAACTTTGTGGCGACAGTCAGCGACAGTTGGCTTGACACCAATGAGCGTAGCTTGACCTCCTGACGTAGGTGCTATCGTAGGTTGTCGCCCGGATGACGTAGGTTGTTGCCAGTGCTGAGTTCGGTGAATTCCATTGGCGACTACCTACATCAACCTACGCCAACCAGCGACTGAATTGTCTTCAGTTGTCACCGAAAGGATCGTACTTTGTCATAGCTTGTCGTGGATGGACGTAGGTGTGGTCGTAGGTGAATGTCCTAATGGGTCGCTGGTTGTCGATAGCTTGCTGTAGCTTGACGTCGACTAGGTGGTAGTTTGTTGTAGACATTGTCGTAGGGGGGTCCAGTCGCCGTTTTTCCGGCAACCTGCTACGACTACGGCAGTCGCCAAAAAAAATCTCCTAAGTGGGACAGGCCGATAAGGAAATTCCTCCTCATCTCCTTCCTGAAGCAACGTCTTTTATTCTGAGATTGTTTGGCCTCTGGTCCTAGACTCTCCCACTAGTGGAAACGCCCTCTCCACATCCACTCTATCCAGGCCTTTCACTGTTCGCTCAAGAACTCTCCCTCTCCCTCTCCCTCTCCCTCTCCGCCTTGCATTGCATTGCATTGCATTTTGTTGCCGGAAGCGCCCGCCTTGTCGCAGTTCCCACTATTGCAGTGAATACGGTAAGAGACTAAATAGAAAACGGAGCCCGTCAGCTGATTGCTGTCCAAAAGACGGAAAGATGGCGGCAGAAATACATTCCAGGGTGCAAAGCAGCCGCCCGGTGCTGTTGAACAAAATCGAAGGGCACCTGGACACGGTGAACGCAGCGATCCTGCTGCCGAAGGAGGACGGGGTGATCACAGTGGGCGAGGACAGGTAAGGGAGAGGAGGCTCCCTGCAGCCTCCACATCTGGTTGCAGATGTGTGCGCTTGCGAAAGAAAAACAACCTCTGTTCTCTTTTTTCAGGAAATTCAAAACCAACCAAAAAATAAATAAAAAACGAGGATGGGAATAAATGTTAGCACTGGCAAGGCGGGCAGGAGGATTGTGTGTGTGTGTGGGTGGGCTCGTACATATCACATTGTACATTTCACCGGGCGGGTGGTTTGTGAAACTGACCGGTCCCCCGGGGAGTTCGGCTGCCGCCAGCTTTGTTCACATCTTGTCCAGCCCCTGCTGAGACGGACTACTCTTTAACCACTCAAACCTTCCACCCCCGCCAGGCATCCTGCTGCGTCCGAGTGTTAAAAGAGTTTCCCCAATCCTCAGTTGTCTGTGTGTGTTTCTTGCTTTCTTTTTGCTTTCATTTGCAAGAACCCCCCATTTCATCACCATCCTCCTAGGCTTTGGTTCTCTCAGTTCAACTTCTGTTTAATTCCACGGCCTGCAAAGACGTTTCACCAGCATTGTACACGTGCATTAGAGCCGTCCGACTTGGAAAGGAGAGTGAGCCAACTCTTTTCAAAGACTCACAAAGCAAGCATTGTCTTATCACGCTGCCTGACCCACTAAATTACTCCAGTACTTGGTGTCTTCTTTTTGTAAACCAGCATCTTGCTCCCCTTCTCATCCTCCTCGCTGCATGTTAGAAGGAATGTGTCACCTCGAGTTAAGTGGGGCATTTCTCGGCAAATTATTTGAGCTGGGAAAAATAACAATTCTTTTTTGAGTAATCGGTATGATGTGGAAAAGTGAAGTAATTCACGATTTTAAACACATGCTTTCCTTTGAGCATGTACTTTGGGTAGAAGCTTTTTTTAATGATAAAGTTAATATTACATTAACCGTGGTTATGGGGCAAAGACATGAGAATGGGGTTGAGAGGGAAAGATAGAGATCAGCCATGATTGAATGACAGAGTCGACTTGATGGGCAGAATGGCCTAATTCTGCTAGAACTTATAAACATTGAAAACATTTTTGACAGATCGAAACATAGTTGCTTCACAAAAAGCAAATTAAAGCTTTTTGCTACTACGTTATACAGCTAAAATGATAGACAATAGGTGCAGGAGTAGGCCATTCGGCCCGTCGAGTCAGCACCGACATTCAATGTGATCATGGCTGATCAGCCCCAATCAGTACCCCGTTCCTGCCTTCTCCCCATATCCCCTGACTCCACTATCTTTAAGAGCCCTACCTAGCTCTCTCTTAAAAGTATCCAGAGAACCGGCCTCCACCGCCCTCTGATGAATTGCGTTTAATTTTTTTTTAATGGCTGGTAGTGCATGTTGAATGAATGATCACCCTTTGCAAAGTATGAGCCTAGTTACTATAAAGGCATTTGGCATGTCTCTGCATTTTGAATTGTAAAGTTTATAGCACCTCCTTGTTATTTTCTCAAGAAACGAACAGTGATTTATTTCAACCAGATGTCTTGATTTTGAATATTAGACCAATTTCATGTTATTAACAAAGAATTTCTAACTTACAACCAACTATCACTATTTTGAATCTAAAATATTCTAAACTTTCCATCTGAGTTCTAGTTTAGTTTTGAGATACAGTGCAGAAACAGGCCCTTTGGCCCACTGATTCCATGCTGACCAATGATCCCCATACTCTAGCACTATCCTACACTCTAGGGACAATTTACAATCCTTACCAAATCCAATTAACCTACATACTTTATGTCTTTGGAGTGTGGGAGGAAACCAGAGCACCCAGAGGAAATCCACGCTGTCATAGGGAGAATGACTGTACAGACATCTTAATTATTCCTTATTAAATGATTATACCCAAGTAATAAATATTTATTTTCATATTTTTTGGGGAAGGTGATGTGCTTGTATTAATTTGGCTAGAAATATTAAGGTTAAATATTTTTCATTTTTAAACAACTTTAAAAATATTCTGACACAAGGAATTGTAGATTTACAACAAAAGTGCACAACGTGCTGGGTGAACTCAGAGGGTCTGGCAGCATCTCTGGAGAACACAGATAGGTGATGTTTTGGATTGGGACCCTGTTTCAGACTGATTGTGGTGGTGGGGAGAAAGTTGGAAGAGAGGAGGGACAGGACAAAACCTGGCCAGTGATAAGTGAAGGCAGGTGAGAGGGTATACCAGTCACATCTTCCCAACTCCACCCGTTTCTGCCTTCCAAAGAGACTGCTCCCTCTTCAACTCTTTGGTTCACTCAATCGTTCCCACCCAAACCACCCCACTCCCCAGGTACTTTACCCTGCAACCGCAGGAGATGTAACACCTGTCCCTATACTTTCCCCCTTGCACCCATCCAGGGACCCCAGAAATCCTTCCAGGTGAGACAGAGGTCCCCATGCACTTCCTCTAACCTCATCTACTGCATTTAGTGTTCGCTCCTGTACATCGGCGAGACCAAGCGTAGACCCGGCGACTATTACACTGAACACTGGTGCTTGGCCAAGGCTTGTTGCATATCTTGGTAGATAACTATTTTAACTCCCCTTCCTATTCCCACACTGACTTTTCTGTCCTGTGTCTCCTCCATTGCCAGAGTGAGGCCATACTCAAACAGGAGGAACAACACCTCATATTCCGTGCGGGTAGTTTACAACCTAATTATATGAACATTGATTTCTCCAATTTTAAGTAACTAACCGAGAAAACAACTCTCTTTCTTCCCTCCTACGCCTTTTTCCCCTCCCCAACTTTCACTGCCCTGTGCCCCACAGGACTCAGTCCCATTCCTCCCTTTCTGTCACCCCTCCCAACTATATTCCTTCCTCTGTCTTCACAATTCGTACCTCTTCTATCCTGATCTCACACCCTTTGTCTTTTCATCTCTAGCCTTTGAATGAATTAATACGTTTATTGGCCAAGGAATTTGCCTTGGTGCTCCGCCCACAAGTGACACCAGGACATACAGTGACAGTTAGGAATGACACATAAGGTAATGACACAAAACCATCCAACCATCTTCCTATCCACCCCTCCCCCCCCCTTGCCTTGCTCCACCGATCACTTCTTGGGCGTGGTCCTGCCTTTCCTCAGTTCCAGCTTCTTGTCCCCCATCTCACCACATTCAGTCTGCTGAAGAGGCTCGACCCATGTTCTCCAGAGATGCTGCCTGACCCGCAGAGTTACTCCAACACTCTGCATTGTTTAAAAAAAAAAGAAATAGTTGCTCTCTCAACTGTGTTATGGTTTGATAGTTACTGGTATACATAACCTAAAATTATTTTCAGTGCTACAATCTAAGCTTAGTATTTAGCCAAGTTTCATTCAAAACTAATAAAAATTGCCTTCAATTGATTTTCTGTAAACTCCAATAATATAAGCAGGTTGTGTTTTTTGGATTAGAATATTTTTGCTATTCTTCTCATGGTTGTCACATGGTCATGTCAGCCATATTGTGATGATTGAATTAAACTGCAGATTTACAGAAGTAAATTTACTGAAGTTAAGAATAAGGGGTCGGTCATTTAGGACTGAGATGAGGAAAACCTTTTTCACCCAGAGAGTTGTGAATCTGTGGAATTCTCTGCCACAGAAGGCAGTGGAGGCCAATGCACTGGATGTTTTCAAGATATAGCTCTTATGGCTATTGGAATCAAGGGATATGAGGGAAAAAGCAGGAACGGGGTACTGATTTTGGATGATCAGGCATGATCATATTGAATGGCTCGAAGGGCCAAATGGCCTACTCCTGCACCTATTTTCTATGTTTCTATGTTACTTCAGACCATGAATTTTTTCTCTTAATTAACCATCAAAGTTGTTCTGGACAAAAATATCTCAGTCTAAATATATAACCACAAGAGGAGGTGCAGTCTCAGGATGGTGAGTTTATGAACCCTTCATTCATATCATCATCTTTCTGACTAATTGTGTTTTCATTTCCTTATATTCACTCCACTCACAGAAGACTGTTGTGAGATTTATTTTATATAGCACATATTTATTCAGTTTCATTATGATTTCAACGATGTGTATCAACTATTTGGACAAGTTATGAAACATTTTCTTCTATTCACTATGCTCACAGGAGTCTTGTGAAATTTTTGTAGTGTTTGAATTTTTTTTAACATAAATATATTCAGTGAAATTAATGATTTCAATGATTTGGATGAAAATGTACAAAGTAGAATTATTAAGTTTGCAGATGACACTGAAGTGGGCAGTATCGTAGATAGACAAGATGTTTCTGAAAAATTACAGCAGGATTTAGATCAACTGGGCATGTGGGCTGAGGAATGGCTAATGGAGTTCATTGCATGTGAGGTGTTACATTTTGGCGCCAAACTGGCGACATTGAAGACCAGTTCAGTGTACTGCTACTATACAATTATACTGCATCATAAGTCATTAGGTCATAAGGAGTAGGAGTAGGAGTAGAATTAGGCCATTTAGCCCATCAAGTCTACTCCACCATTCAATCAAGACTATCGTAGACTCAAATGCTGGAGTAACTCAGAGGGACAGGCAGCATGTCTGGAGAGAAGAATGGGTGATGTGCCAGGTCGAGACCCATTCCTGCTCTCCAGAGATGCTGCCTGTCCCGCTGAGTTACTCCAGCATTTTGTGTCTTCCTTCGATTTAAACCAGCATCTGCAGTTCTTTCCTACACATGGTTGACCTATCTCTCCATCTCAACCCCATTTTCCTGCCTTCTCCCCATAATCTCTGACACCTGTAGTAATCAAGAATCTATCTATCTCTGCCTTAAAGATATCCACAGACTTGGCCTCCACAGCCCCTGTGGCAAAGAATTCCGCAGATTCACCACGCTGTGGCTGAAGGCATTTCTCCTCATCTCCAAACATCCTCTAGTTTCTGAGATGCTTATCTAATATGTAGCTGATCATAGAATCATAGAAAATAGGTGCAGGAGTAGGCCATTCGGCCCTTCGAGCCTGCACCGCCATTCAATATGATCATGGCTGATCATCCAACTGATTGATCAGTCTGATGATGGATCCTGATCTGAAACGTCACCTATCCATGTTACCCAGAGATGATGCCTGACCCTCTGAGTTACTCCGACACTGTATCTTTATTTGTAAACCAGCATCTGCAGTTCCTTCTTTCTGCAGCATCATTAGATGTGATTTCTCTGCCTGCAGCAATTATTACGATATAAACTCGCATTTCATTCCAATGGGAATATTTGCGAGAATCTTTTTTCGTACAAGTTTTTGTAAGTATTTTAACTTTCTTTCTGCAGGACAATCCGTGTGTGGTTGAAACGAGACAGCGGTCAGTACTGGCCAAGCATCTATCACACAGTATCAGGTGAGCAAAATGCCTGAATGCTTTTGAAAGTGGCTTTGATACAGTGTTCACATATGTGATGTATTTTCAGAATTTGCTTTACGACAAAGAAGGGTGATGTCAAATATGTTTCTGTTTCTGCCCTCAATATATTTTTTCAGTAATCGTATGTAGAACAGGCCAGTATCAGCCATGGACTAATTTTTGTTTTTGGGATATGGGTCACCATGAACGCCGGGACCCTTCTTCAAACTCTTGGTCTTTGTTGAGTTGCTATTCGTTAACAACTGGGTACAATATTTACTTTAGACACTGCATGGATTCAGGCCATTTGGCCCACTGAGTCCACGCTGAAATCACCCTGTGCACTAGGACTATGCTACACACTCGAGACAATTTACAGAAGCCAATTAACATACAAACCTGTACGTCTTTTGGAATGTGTGAGGAAACCAGAGCACCTGGAGAAATCCCACGCAGTCATAGGGAAAACGTACAAACTCCATACAAACAGCGCCACCCCATTTGAACCCAGATCTCTGGAGCTGTAATGCAGCAACTCTACCACTGCACCACCCCATTTGCTAGGGGTTGTGTTAGGATAAATATTCAGTGAACCGAACAGAATTTTAGGAAGATAGACACAAAATGTTGGAGTAACTCAGCGGGACAGGCAGCATCTCTGGAGAGAAGGAATGGGTGATGTTTCAGGTAGTCTTTGATGATCAGTCAATATGATCAGCTATAGAAAATGGACAGTTCTGACATGGTAAATTGGCTCACAGAATATACACTGGGATGGAAGCCCTGTGTAACCCTATTCTAGACTTGCGTCGTAATAAAGTATTAAAGGGAGTGCTGCAGTATCACAGTTTGCACCTTCCCAACTGGATGTGAAGGTTATTTACAAATTTTGTGACAAATACCGAAGGTACCTTGGTCCTATTTGTAACAAACATAAAGTTATGTGGGAACATGCGTGGATTGTTGAATTTGCTAAACCAACTGGCACAGAAGTAACTTCTGTACTGTGAAGAGTTTGGGACATGACAGATACAACTCAAAAAACACTTTGTTCTTTTATATGAACAGTTATTGCTTTGTTTGCAGTAGTCTTTGATTTAAAGAATATTAAATAGAACTAGAGTTGTTGTTAATCCTTCTGGCACTCTCGTTGCAAAGTTCCCCTTGCATTTCCAATTCAGAATAAGATAGTCATTGTAGTGGCTGTTTCTTCAACAATAAAGAAACTATTAATCAAAAGACTGTGTTATGAAGATTTATCTTTCGAGAAGCTCTGAAAGTCTCATGGAAAGCTCACATGCGTAATACGACATTCTCCTAAACCCATGTTGCCTCTTAAGTTGCTAGAGGGAGTAATTTCTTGAACGGTATAAAAATCTGCTGCGACGGTCATTTTATATGATAGTAGAAGGGTTGACTTAGGATTAGTACAGGGATCCTGAACTAATCATAACGATACAACGTGAACGTCTGAATCACTACTTCTGAGAAAAAATAGAAAGAATACTTCCACTTTTTAAATGTTTTGGCATAAGACTTACACAGATTTCTGCTTGTGGTATCATCACATGTGGATGTTATTTGCTTCTAGCTGTTCAAATAATTTAAAAAAGAAACATTTTTCCAATTAGAATCTCTTCAAGTGAATCATTTTATTTTGCACTCTGATTCTGCTTTCAAAGTGTGTAATGTGGGGGGAAAACATGTAACGTTGTTAACCATTCATGTGCTACTGTTTATCTTTGTGGATGGAGCAGAGAAAGGAATAGATGAAAGGTGCGGTGTGCTGCGTAATTTACTACGTTATTGAAGTAGCATTAAAGGGGAGAAAACAATCAGATAAAAACTGGCATGAACCTCGCAGTGTTGGAGGGAGCTGCCGATGCTGGTTTACAGCGCAGATAGACACAAAATGCTGGAGTAACTCAGCCGGACAGGCAGCATCTCCGGAGAGAAGGAATGGGTGACGTTTCGGGCCGAGACCCTTCTTCAGACTGAGAGTCAGGGGAGAGGGAGACACAGAGATATGGAAGGATAACGTGTGAAAAAGAGAGATCAAGGGGGATGGAGAATAGATCATTGTCAGCTTCACAATTGCCGAAGTTTGTGAATCTCCTTGGCATTTTCTTTCCAAGATTAATATTTCACGATGCAATCGGATGGTGTTAACAATACTTTTTTATTTTCATAGCGCCCTGCACTGCCGTGTCCTACAATCCTGATAATAAACGGATTTTTATAGGACAAGACAATGGAGCAATTGTGGTATGTTTGCCTGCCTGCATTATATTTTACTTTTGTTATACGCATACAGATTAATATTACTAGTTTATATCTATACACTGTAAATGACCCGATTGTAATCATGTACTGTCTCACCGCTAACTGGATAGCACGCAACAAACGCTTCTCATTGTACCTCGGTACACGTGACAATAAACTAATTAAACTTGAACTAAACTAAATAAATAAATCTTGGATCCACGTTCATCATTGATATAAGGGCTGTTTACTTGCATTCCTAAGATCTTTGCAAAGTCCTATGTACACTCGTTCAAATTTTGATTCACATAAGCATTTAGAATTTTCTCCTTTAAAATTCTACCCCTCCCCCTCCCCCCTTCACATTCCTCACTCCACAATTCCTATTTCCTGCTGAGATGGTGATTAACTATATTGAGGAAGTTATAAATGCTCCACTTAAACCAACTGTTTGTCTCACAAAATGATCTGAAGTTATTTTCTGCTGATAGAGGAACAATGTATGTCTGCTACCATTTCCCGTTATTATTCACAAGGTCCAAGAATTCCTCTGGGCAATGGTAAAAGCGACAATTCCCACCAGTTCTCTGGGTGTCAAGGTCTTTTCCTGCGGCACCTGGTATTATTACAATGTTAACACAAAGTACGTGCACAAACTACCTAGGACTTCCAGTTTGTACAGTGACTTCATGGAGATGCACAACACAGAAAGATCATCTCAGTGGCACAACTGGTAGTGCAGATGCCTCACCTTCTCCAAAGCCTCCACATCCTTTCTGTAATGGGGTGCATAATACGTCAAATGCAGCCTAACCACAATCAGTGTTTGCATTTTCTGATTATGTCGTTAGCTGGGACAAGTTTTGAGCTCCAATGATCGCAGATGTAGAATTTAGTTTAGTTCGGAGACAGATTGAAACAGGCCCTTCAGCCCTCTAAGTCCTGCACACTAACACTGTCCAACAAACACGAGGGACAATTTACAATTTTTACCAAAGCCAATTAACCTACAAACCTGTTTGAAAAACAGATTAAACAGCTTGATTTAGAAAATGCCATCGATCCATCTACTGTTAAACAAAATAAGATAGCAGCATTAAAATTCAAGTTAAATCAAATTCTCTCCGCAAAAGTTGTTAAGTTATTTCAATATACTAAGCAAAAAAACTTTGAATTTGGTGATAAACCGCATAAACATCTGGCACGTCAGCTGAGAAAAATGGAAAAAGATCACACCATTCAAAAAATTAGATCAGAAAAAGGTGAGCTGCTTACACTCCCTAAAGATATCAATGAAAGATTTTTTAAATTCTATCAAACTTTATACGTATCTAAAACTTCAGTCGAAACCATACAGATTAAAAACTTTCTTGACACTTGCAACCTTCCATCACTCAATGAGGTGGAACGAGAAGAATTAGGAGCGGAGATTACAGTAAAAGATATTAAAATATATTAAATTACTGAATAATGGCAAAACGCCAGGTCCAGATGAGTTCAGTAATTAATTCTATTTAAAAAATTCATGAATTAATTTCCCCACGTTTACGAGCCCTTTATATACACGCATTTAAAGGACAGACGTTACCACAAACTTTAGCCGAATCAACCATTACATTGATACCCAAAAAAAATAAAGATCTTGAAGAGCCAGGATCATATAGAGCAATAGCTCTTCCAAATACAAATCAGAAAATATTAGCTAAAACTCTGGCAAGAAGACTAAGAACGTATATTAGTAAACTAATACACTCTGACCAAACTGGGTTTATACCTAAGAGTCATTTGTTCAATAACTTGAGATGTTTGTTTAATATAATGTATTCACACAGAACGATAAACAAAGACTTATCAATTATTTCTTTAGATGCAGAAAAAGCATTTGACCAGGTAGAATGGGAATATCTCTTCACAGTATTGCAAAAATTCCGACTAGAAGAAATTTTTATTTCATGGATAAAGTTGTTATATAACAATCCGACTGCCAGAATACTGATTAATCAAACTCTGTCACCTAAATTCCAATTATTCAAGGGCAATAGACAAGGATGTGCTTCATCACCAATGTTATTTGCCCTTGCTATAGAACCCTTAGCTGAAAGTATAAGAGTACATCCGGGCATTCACGGATACAATACTAAACATACCAATAACAAGATTTTGTTATATGCAGACGATGTACTTTTATACATCACCAATTCTCAAGTCAGTATCCCAAATATATTAAACCTTATAGAACAATTCAGTTCCTTCTCATGGTATAGAATAAACTGGAACAAAAGTGAAATTATGCCAATAAAACCTCAAGACCCTTCACCTCCTAAAATTTCCCTTTAGAATTGCCACTGAAAAATGTAAATACCTTGGAGTTTATGTGACTAGAAAATATACCTCTTTATTTCAAGCACATTTTCCACCATTAATCACTAAATTAAATGCCCTTATTCAATTTTGGAAAACACTTCTGGTTTCCCTTAGAGGTAGAATAAATGCCATAAAGATGATTTTCCTTCCACAACTCCTTTACCTATTTCAATCAATACCGATTTACCTCCCTAAAAACTTTTTTAAAAACTTGACTCTGTGATTACAAACTTTATCTGGGTTTATAAAACTCATAGAATTAATAAATGACATTTTGCAAACCTAAAGAAATCGGTGGCTTGGCTCTCCCTAATTTTCTTTTCTATTACTGGGCAACTAATATAAAAAAATTAATTTACTGGATGGATGATACATGTCAACTAGTAAACTGGTTTAAAATGGAGAGGGAAGATTGTTCGCCTTTTAATATAGGCGCGATTCTTCTCTCTCCAATACATCTGAAGAAATCATTGTATGAGAAAGATCCGATAATTCATAGCCCCTTACGAATTTGGAAACAGTTGAAATCAACCCTCACATTGAGAAATTTCTCTCTCCTCTTACCAATTGCCACCAATCCCTCATTTAAACCATCTACTTTAGATAAGGCGTTTGTACAATGGGAAAGCCTAGGAATTAAAAAGCTGGGAGATCTTTATGAGAAGGGGATCTTCCTCTCGTTTCAAGAATTACAGGTGAAATATCATTTGAAAGTTAGTAATTTTTTTAGATATCTTCAAATCCGAGACTATGTGAAAACACACAGGCAAGACTGTCAATCTATGTGCCCAGATATATTAGACGAATGCATGAATAGAAAGGCGGATACAAGTAAGTTAATATCCTACTTTTACAATACCCTTTTAACTGCACATATCACATCTTCGGAAATAATTAGGCGAGCATGGGAAGACAAATTGGGCTTAACAATCTCAAAGGATAGTTGGGAGGAAAGCCTTTTATATATACATTACTGTTCTCTTAATGTTAGGCACTCCCTGATACAATCTAAAATACTGCACAGACTCCATTACTCAAAGTCTAAATTGAATAAGATCTTCCAAAATGTCTCTCCTATTTGTGATAAATGTCTCCTCCAAGAAACGACTATAACCCACTCATTTTCTTCCTGCACAAAGTTATAGAACTTCTGGAGGGGAATTTTTGATATCTTTTCCAAAATACTTAAAACTAAATTGGACCCCGATATAAAACTGATCACATTAGGTATGTCGGAGGCCTGTTCTAAGCTAACGATATTTCAAAGACGGTTTCTTAACTATGGCCTAATAACGGCGAAAAAAAATTAATGCTAGTTAATTTATAACTATTTATAAATAATTTATAAGCTAAAAATTAATACATTTTGGAAACAGACAACAGTCCCTACAGTGAAGATGTGGATCACAGATATGTCCGAGACACTATATTTGGAAAACATCAGGCTTGTCTTGGCGGAAAAACCAGATCAATTTCTTAAGACATGGACACCCTTTACTGAATTCTTACAACAATAGTATGGTGAAACACAAATATAAATTTAAATCCGATGCTTAAGGCAAGGTATATTTCCATTTCTCTTTTTGTCCGCGCCAACCAGCGATCCACACACACACACACACACGCACACGCACACGCACACGCACACGCACACACACACACACCAATTTACACTTATACCAAGCCAATTAACCTATATCCGAAGATCTCTGACAAAACCCACTGGGAGAACTTACAAATTCCGTACAGAAAGCACCCGTAATCTTGTAAGGAAAATGTGCATTTGTGTATGAACTAGCTATAGAATAAGCATTGATTATAAATATTTGCATTTATTTTAGGAATTCCTCATGGCTGAAGATTTCAATAAAATGACTTATGTAAAGACTTACCCAGGTATGTTGCTGTATTTATTTTAATTGTGTTTATTTGCTGTGTCTGTGTGATACTGCCAGCCATTTTCCTGCTATTTTGTTTTGAGTTGAGAGTTGAATGGTAAATCTATTTGTCTGTTACTGGTTTTTGACTATAGTTTAGTTTAGAGATACAGCGTGGAAACAGGCCCTTCGGCCCACCGAGTCCGTGCCGACCAGCGATCACCCCGTACACTAGCACTGTCCCACGCACTAGGGACAATTTACATTCATACCAAGCCAATTCACCTACAAACCTGCACGTCTTTGGAGCATGGGAGGCTAACGGAGCGCCCGCAGAAAACCCACGCGGTCACGGGGAGAACGTACTTACTCCGTATAGACAACACCTGTAGTCGGGGTCGGGATTGGGAGTTGGCTTAGGAGTTAATGTAGGAAAATCTTAACGACTTTTGGTACTGAAGTGAACCTTGCATTTGCCCTCGTGTTAGTTGATAGACTTGCTACTCAACCTGTTATTTGTGGAGACTAAAGTCCTAAAAGTATTCTTGTATAGTGGTACGATCACAGCTGTGAAAAGACAAGATTGCAAGATTGACATAGCCTGGGTTTGTCTAATCAAAGAGAAGTTCTTTGTAGGGAATTCTGGAATTTGCTGTGGTCTCTCTGTGTATATATATTTTTTAAGTTTGCGCTTGTGTTTTTGTTGAAGTTGTCTCCTTTCATCTATCTTATAGTTCATTTATCTCTTCCTACCATGTTACCAAGAAAAACATACACGCCAGGAGCCGCCTAGGTGACATCAAAGTTGTCCCCTTTCACCTGTCACTTACCAGGCTTTGCCTCTCCCCACCTCTCTCATTCAGCGTTCTCCCCCTACTCTAGCAGTCAGGAGAAGGGACCCAACCTGAAACGTGGGCTGTCCAATCCCTCCATGGATGCTGCCTGACCAGCAGAATTCCTCCAGCACTTTGTGTTTTGCTCAAGATTCCAGCATCTGCAGTTCATTATGCCACCAACATTGTTAACAGCTTCCTTACAATATTTCTTCACCACTAGTGATGTAAGGCTAACAAACTAGAAAATAGAAACATAGAAAATAGGTGCAGGAGGAGGCCATTCGGCCCTTTGACCCAGCACCGCCATTCATTGTGATCATGGCTGGTCTGTAATTACCTGGTCTATAGAAACATAGAAAATAGGTGCAGGAGTAGGCCATTCGACCCTTCGAGCCTGCACCGCCATTCAATATGATCATGGCTGATCATCCAACTCAGTATCCTGTACCTGCCTTCTCTCCATACCCCCTGATCCCATTAGCCACAAGGGCCACATCTAACTCCCTCTTAAATATAGCCAACGAACTGGCCTCAACTACCTTCTGTCGCAGAGAATTCCACAGATTCACCACTCTCTGTGTGAAAAATGATTTTCTCATCTCCGTCCTAAAATACTTCCCCCTTATCCTTAAACAGTGACCCCTTGTTCTGGACTTCCCCAACATTGGGAACAATCTTCCTGCATCTAGCCTGTCCAACCCCTTAAGAATTTTGTACGTCTCTATGAGATCCCCCCTCAATCTTCTAAATTCCAGTGAGTACAAGCCGAGTCTATCCAGTCTTTCTTCATATGGAAGTCCTGCCATCCCAGGAATCAGTCTGGTGAACCTTCTCTGTACTCCCTCTATGGGAAGAATGTCTTTCCTCGGATTAGGAGACCAAAACTGTACGCAGTACTCCAGTTGTGGCCTCACCAAGACCCTGTACAACTACAGTAGAACCTCCCTGCTCTTGTACTCAAATCCTGTACTATAATTCCCACATTTCTCTCCCTCTCCTTTCTTAAAAAGTGGAGTTACATTGGCTATCCTCCAGTCCACAGGAACTGATCCAGAGTCGAGAGTACATTGGAAAATGATCACCAATGCTTCCACGATTTCAGATTCAGATTATGTATCACAGTATGGTATGGCAACTGCTCTGTCACCGACCAGAAAGCACTGCAGAGGATGGTGAAAACTGCCCAACGCATCACCAGTTCCTCACTCCCCTCGATTGAGTCTGTCCATACAAGCGATGTCTGCGAAGAGCGTGCAGCATCGTCAAGGACTGCTCTCACCCCAACCACAGACTGTTTATCCTCCGCCCATTCGGGAGGCGCTACAGGTCTCTCTGGTGCTGGACCAGCAGCTTCCCTGCGACTGTTACAATACTTAACTCTGCACCTTGGTGATTGCCAGTTACCCACATCACCCCCCCCGGACACACCTCTCCCACCCCCCCCCAGAAAAAACACTATTGCTACTGTATGTACATATATATTCTACTGTTCCATTATTCTATGTTCGCTCTTCTGGGTGAGATGCTAACTGCATTTCGTTGTCTCTGTACTTATACACTGCACAATGACAGTAAAGTTTGAATCTGAATCTGAATATTTGTCTTCTATCATTGTCTTTTTTCAAAAAATCAGTCCTCACCTCATTTAGTCCATATCTGTAATAAATCGAGTGTCTTGATAGTTAGGAGGGCTGTCATTTAACACTAGGGTAAACAAACACACTTTTCTTTTGTCAAATGTATTAAACCAAAGAAGGTGATATTTTCTGATGGTGACCAGCTGCCCACTCTTGTTGCACACACGAGCACTATCTGTATTTCACTTGAGAGTGTAAGCTCTCCAATGAGAACATTGTACTTGAAGTCATTCCACCTCAGATGGTGTAGTGAGGTGCGGCATGTTGGTGCAGCGGTAGAGTTGCTGCCTTGCAGCGCCAGAGACCCGTGTTCGATCCTGACTACGGGTGCTTGTCTGTGCGGAATTTCTTCGCTCTCCCTATGACCGCGTGGGTTTTCCCCAGGTGCTCCAGTTTCCTTCCACACTCCAAAGACGTCCAGGTTTGTAGGTTAATTGGCTTGGTATAATTGTAAATTGTCCCTACTGTGTGTATAGGATAGCGTTAGTGTGCAGGGATCACTGGTCGGCACGGCCTAGGTGGGCCAAAGGGCCTGTTTCCACGCTGTATGTCTAAACTAAACTCAAACTAAAATACAATGGCAAAGTCCTGCTGTCATTTTGCCGTCTCGGGGAGGAGAGATGAGTAGAGTGCAGAAGATACCCTGTCTGCAAAACTGCTGTAAATACATTTGTAAGTCGGCCAAGCCTTGCCGTGGGTTTAGCCAGCTGTCAAACTAGTCAGAAAATTCTGAAAATCCTACTGACGTTGAAAATGCACCTGATAAAGTTGGTGACAACAGTTAATAACGTTTGCAGCTAAAATCCTTGCCAATCGTTTTAATTTCTTTACTTTATTTTGTTGTTTAGCAGTGTGAATAAAAGTAGAATTGACTAGCATTTAAAAAAATATATTTTTATGTGCTATGAATAACCTGAGAAGGTTATTGGCTGCAACCTTCCTTCCATTGACGAACTGTACACTGTAAGGGCCAGGAAGCGAGTGGGTAAGATCATCTCTGACCCCTCTCACCCTGGCCCCAAACTCTTTGAATCACTTCCTTCTGGAAGGCGACTCCGGACTGTCAAAGCTGCCACAGCCAGACATAAAAGCAGCTTTTTTCCATGAGTAGTAGCTCTACTCAATAACCAAAAATCTGTAGCCTCCTTATGCTCTGGTATTTTATTTAATTCACATGTTTAATCAATAATGTTTTATTATTGGTATACTAAAATGCTGGAGAAACTCAGCGGGTGCAGCAGCATCTATGGAGCGAAGGAAATAGGCAACGTTTCGGGCCGAAACCCTTCTTCAGATTATTATTAATGTTTTATGTGTCATTCCTAACTGTCACTGTATGTCGTTGTCACTTGCGGGCGGAGCACCAAGGCAAATTCCTTGTATGTGAATACTTGGCCAATAAACTTATTCATTCATTCATTCATTCTTGGTTTAAAAGAGAAAGAGGAAGCTTAAAGCGAAATCTTAAATTAAAGATGTATGGTGGTAACTCAACTGCTTGGGTGGTGACTGTCAAGAGAGAAACAGAATGACTGTTCGGATTGATGGCCTTTTTTGTCGTTTTATAGCAAGCTCAGAGGCAGGGAAATGGTTTTGTGGGTGAAGGCAGATCATGAAGAACATTGTCAAAATGGCAGCCCGGGCGAGCTTTGTATCAAACCACTTGCTGTATGTTTTTGGCTGGAATAATTTGATTATAGTAATTTGTCATAGTTAATCTACATTCAGAATCATGCTTCTCCCTGGTGTTCATTCTTTATAAATGAGCATTGGCTTAAAGCTTGGTAACATTATGGTGTTCAGTTTCACTTCTGTAACTTGAGTACATCTTTCTATGGATACCGCATGTTTTGATTTTATTCATTCCCAAATATAGTTGCTCAAAAATAAATATTTACCCAGCCAAGTGCACAATGGTTCTAGCCCTTTTACTTGCATGGTTTTTTTTTGTTGTAGAAACTAAGAACTGCAGATGCTGGTTAATACACAAAATAACCCAAATTAGTGGAGTAACTCAGTTGGTCGGGTGGCATCTCTGGAGAACATGAAATAGGTGATGTTTTGAGTTGATATGGTCTGAAGAAGGGTGATGACCTGAAGAATCACCAATGCATGTTCTCCTGAGATGCTGCCTGACCTGCTGAGTTACACCATCACTTTGTGTCCTTTTGTTTTTTTTCCTTTGTTGCTTTGCTTTTCTCCTGTTGATTCGTGACCTTTTTGTATTTTGTTATTATTTGGTTACAGGAGTTGGAAAGTCTTGTTGCTAATGTACAGTGCCTCGGTGAGACCGTACCTGGGATATTGAATATGGCTTTGGTCTCTTTGCTCAGGAAAGACTAACTTGCCTCTTAAGGGAGTGCTCCAAAGATTCATCAAGATGTTTCCAGAGATAATGAGCTGCTGAATGAAGAGATAAAACTGAGACTATATGGTCTAGGATTTCATTGGAAATTCGTAAGGAGCCTAACAGGCCAGAAGCAGGGAGAATGATAGTTTCATTTGATTTGAACTACGCTTTGAGATTAAAGGATATACTGTTGATGACTGGGCTGAGGAGAAGTTTTGTTTTATTCAAAGACAAACCATTGGAATTTCTCCCCCCAGAATGTTACAGAAGATCAGTGATTGTCTTTAGTCATAACAGAGCTTGATAGGTTTCTGGGTGTTAGAGACATGGGGTGGTGGAACGGTCATAAGTGATAGCAGCAGAATTAGGCCATTCGGCCCATCAAGTCTACTCCGCAATTCAATCATGGCTGATCTTTCACTCCCTCTTAACCCTATCCACAACCTTGTGTGGCAAATAATTCCACAGATTTACCAAAGAAGAAGGGATATGGTGCTTGGAATTGATACTGGGGTAGAAAAGCAATCCTGATTGAATGTCCGAGAAGGGCGGCATAATGGTGCAGCAGTAGATTTGCAGCCTTACAGCACCAGATACCCGGATTCAATCCTGACTACGGGTGCTGTCTGTACAGAGTTTGTACATTCTCCCGGTGACCTGCAGAGGTTTTCTCCAGATTCTTTGGTGTCCTCCCACACTCCAAAGATGTACAGGCATGTAGGCTAATTGGCTTGGTAAAAATTGTTAATTGTCCCTTGTGTGTTGGATGGTATTAGTATGCGTGGGTTACTGGTTGGTCCGGACTCGGTGGGCTGAAGGGCCTGTTTCCATGCTGTATCTTTAAACTAAACTATACTAAAAGGTTCAAGAACTGGACACGTTCTCTTTCCTGTGTGCTTCCATCTTCCTGATAGACTTGTCCATGATGTATCTGGCTTAGTTTGCCATGTAATGAAGCATGATTTTTATAAATTGCAGACTAATAAATAGTATATCCATTGTATATGTGATCTATTTGTTATGCATAATACTTTCTATAAGATAGCCAACTGACCCATCATGCCTAAATTTCCACAGCTAGCACAAACTATTCATTTACTTAAAACTTTAGAGATACAGCATGGAAATGGGTCCTTCGGCCCACCAAGTCCGCACCGACCAGCGATCACCCCGTACACTAGCACTATCCTACACACGAGGGGCAATATTCAATTTTACAGAATTCCAGTTAACCTACAAACCTGTACGTCTTGGGAGTGTGGGAGGAATGAGGAACTGCAGATGCTGGTTTATAAAAGAAGACACAAAGTGCTGGAGTAAATTAAATTATTCTAACGATTAATATAACCTTTTTTTCTTCTCTCCTTACAGCACACCAACATCGTGTTTCGGCGATCATATTTTCTCCAGAGAGTGAATGGGTTATAAGCACAGGACATGACAAATTCCTCAGCTGGATGTGTACCAGAAGTGGATGTTTGCAGGGCCGACACTGCTTTAGTGCATGGGCTTCATGCCTACAGTATCCTTTCTCTGGCCTGACAAATAAATTATTCAGTGCCAAGTTTGCCCCTTAGATTCCTATTAAATCTTGCCTCTCTCACCAGAAACCTACATCCCCTAGTTCTTGATTCCCTTAAAAGTCTGTCCATTCTCCATATCAATCCTATTCATGATTATATACACCTTCAAGATCACCCCTCAGCCTCCTGCACACCACGGAATAAAGACCAGGCCTGCTAAACCACACCCTATAGCTCTGGCCCTCTAGTCCTGGCACCATACTCGTAAATCTTCTCTGCACTCTTTGCAGCTTCATGACACACTTGCTATTCAAGGTAAGAGTTAAGAAATTAACAGCAAACTTTTTTTCTAAAAGGAATTTGTTTTTATTTCATCCTTTATAAATTGACTGTCCAGGAGTTAGCTGCTCATTGCACCATTAATATAAAAGGGAGATCACCTACTTGGGTGCGTCATTGCTGTAAGCGTCATTGGTACTTTGCTTGTAAAAATACTTGAATGTAAATTCACCTTTTGACATTGTAGCAAAGTGCAGGTTAGTAAAATTAGCAGCCATTTACATACTGGGAAATATTAATTCCTCACTGAAAATCATCCCACTGCCATGTGGTGAGTGGGCCTATTTGGAGAAGGACTATTCTGTTTATTTTCATCGCCTGTTATCTGTTTTTAACCAACAATTTATTAAGATATGACGGAGAAACAAGCCATGCATTTGTGGGCGATAGCTCCGGGCAGATCACATTACTGAAGCTTGAACAGAATTCCTGCAGTATCATTTCAACATTAAAAGGACATGAAGGTAAAGTGTGTGTGTGTGGATCGCAGCTGCCAGGTTTTGAGTGTTTCGTACCTCTCTATTGCAACAGAGTTGATCGATCTAATCAGATGACAAGAAGGCGCTCTCTCTATCTCTTGAAAGCATGTAGCACAAGGTTCAGGAACAGCTTCAACCCCAATATTGCCAGACACATTGCCCATCCTTCTATTAGGGTGTAGTCCCTTACCTTACTGCAAACCTTGTACTTTTTTAAATCTGAACTTTCTCTGTAACTAACTAACACTATTTACTGCACTCTGGTAGTTTCCTCTTTGCACTACCTGCTGTGCATCTGCATGACTTGATTGTTCAGATTAGTTTAATTTGGTTTAACAAAGGCCCTTTGGCCTACCGAGTCCATGCCGAGTGGTGATCCTCGCACACTAGAGACCATTTTACAATTTAATCAAGCCAATTAATCTACAAACCTGTACGTCTTTGGAGTGTGGGAGGAAACCTGGGGAAAACCAAAGCAGGAGAACGGGGAGAACGTACACAACTCTGCACAGACAGCGCCTGTAGTCAGGATCGAACCAGGGTCTGGCACTGCGAGGCAGCGACTCTACCGCTGCACCACCATGCCGGCCTAATTTTAATTACATAATTGTGCTCATGCATAATATAATTTGACTTGATAGCACCTACACAAAAGCTTTTCACTTTATCTTGGGACACATGACAATAATATACCAACATCAACAACCACCGCATTTCTTTAAAAAATGGTGTGCTTTAAAGCAATTGAACTTAAGAACCAAAACCCCAATGCAGTAATGCAGAACCATCTTGACCATTATACCTGGTGTGTTTAAGGTCACATTCGATCAAGGTTTTCTTTAGGCATAGAATCCGCTTAACAAAATCTCACTCATAGTCCACTGTGCCACTAAAACAATGAAGTATAGGATGGCATGGTGTAGCATGGTATAGTTAACGTAGACAGAACCTTTTTCTCATGATGGATATGTCAAGGACTGGACGACATAGCTTTAAGGCAAGAGGGGGAACGTTTGAAGTTTTACACACAGTGGTTGATGGGTGTCTTGAACTCGCTGCCAGGACTGGTGGTAGCATTTCTGTGACTTTTACATTGGCACATGGATAAGCAGGGAGTGGAGAAATAGGGATCACATGTGGGCAGAGGAGATTAGTTTAAGTTGGCATCGTGTTCAGCATGGATATTGTGGGCTTAAGGACCTGTGCTGTTCTATTTTCTATAATGGAATCACACATTCCATCTCGCTCAGCCAATTATTATTACTCTGAGTCACTGTGCTCACGTTCTTGTCTCCTTGTATAATCTTTACGCTTTTGGTTTCTGTTCAGTTTTTATCAACACGTCAAAAATACTTACCGTAGTTCGTCAAGTGTTGTTTTTATGTCCCTTAGTATCTGTGGGACGAGGGAGAATTTTTATTACTCATCCACTCCACTAGATGGTGCAATGGTTAATGACGCTAACAAAAGTGAAAAGCCTTGATCAACTTCAGCCTATCGAGTGCACTCTGCCATTCGATCATGGCTGATCTATTTTTCCCCCTCAACCCCATTCTCCTGTTACCTCCCCTTAACCTTTGACACCCTTACTAATCAAGATCCTATCAATCGCCGTTTTAAAAAATACTTAGCGAATTGTAGCAATTAATTCCACACATTCACCATCCTGTGGCTAGAGATCTTGACCTCCCTAACTTCTCCCAGTTTAACTGCATTGATTTCTGAGCTCCTACAATTCTCATATCTGTGATTTTTATCGCAGTACCTTTAGCTGTGCTTTCAGCTGAGCAGGCTTTAAGATTTCTATCTTATTGTCTCTCTACCCTTTAAAACCTCACCTGGGAACCAAACCCCTCGTCATCTGGCTTAATATCAACTCGGGGCACTATGACAAATTTCCTGTCTTTTGCAGGACTACTTTTTGTACAGAAAAGTGAAAATGAATTTGCAATCCTAAGCAGCACTATGTGCACTTTTATACCTATCAGATGAAATGCATCTTTGCTTTGCCTAATTGCATTTTATTACTTAAACTTTTCATGAATACACCTGTGCTGCCCGTAATAACTTCTAATTTCAGGCATGACTAAGTGAAAATTGTGATTAAGATATGTATGTATGTGTATATGGATGTGCATGTGCGCACCGGTGCTTGTTATTGTGTATACAATAAACCCTCGCAATAATTGACGTCTATCTCGTGGATTTTGGTTATCGTGGGCTGAGGCTATTGTTGCACCTCCCCTCCTCTCCCCCCCACTTCCGCCACTAGCCCAGTGAGCTGGTGCCATGAAGTGTGTTTCAGGTTGCGGGTGTGGTGAGAGCGAGCAGCAAGAAGGCGGCGTGAGTACGGGGCCCATCCCTGACACGCTGTGTGTGGCACCAGGAGCTCTGCGGCTACCGGGCCGGTGAATTCCTGCTGGTTTAACCCCCCCCCCCCCCCCCCTCCCAAAATGGAGTGTTTCTTCCCTCCCTACCTTGGGTTAAACTTTACCTCCCTCACTGTTATAGCCAACAATCGGCAACAACGGACACCATCCACCCCTATGTGGTCTGTTATTGCGAGGGTTTACTGTGGTATTGAAGTAAAATGATTTTCTGTGTCAAGGAAATTTGGATTTGCAGGTTCATTGGTCCTTTGCTCTTTATTTTAACAGGTGGCATTGGAACCCTTTGGTGGGATCCTCTCCAGCGACTGCTGTTTTCTGGAGCATCTGACAACAGTATTATTATGTGGGACATTGGTGGGAGAAAAGGCAGGACTTTACTTCTTCAGGGTCATCAGTAAGTGATGAACTGTTATTTATTTAGATATTCTTGTTATGCTAGAATCATAGAAAATAAGTGCAGGAGGAGGCCATTCGGCCATTTGAGCCAGCACCGCCATTCATTGTGATCATGGCTGATAGTCCTCAATCAATAACCCGTGCCTGCCTTCTCCCCATATCCCTTGATTCCACTAGCCCCTAGAGCTCTATCTAACTCTCTCTTAAATCCATCCAGTGATTTGGCCTCCACTGCCCTCTGTGGCAGGGAATTCCACAAATTCACAACTCTCTGGATGAAAACGTTTTTTTCTCACCTCAGTCTTAAATGGCAACCCCTTTATTCTAAGACTGTGGCCCTTGGACCTGGACTCACCCAACATTGGGAACATTTTTCCTGCATCTAGCTTGTCCAGTCCTTTTATAATGTTGCTGAAAAGTGTGAGATGCCGGTTGCTAATTAAATGTTCATAAGACAATTTCAATCTGAAGTCAATATTATCTTCAGTTGCTTTTTGCTGCTTTCATTTTTTTTTAACTTGCTGTAGGCTTCAATCTGTCTTGAGATCTTTCATATGAAAGTTTAGAGAAACTATTTTGGTAATGAAATGCGTACAATGGAAACAGTGATAGATTACCAAAGGGCCTGTATGCATCTCTAAAGTCTATAGTAATCTCCAACAACACTTCCTGAAACTTGTTTCCTATGAACATGGTGGAAATGGAGTCGATCAGTGATTTCAAAATAAAATCAGATAGGCACTTGAAGTAAATAAACAGGCTGGGCTGCAGCAATAGCATGGGAATGTGGCTGACTTGGTTGCTGTATGGAGAGCAGGCATAGGCAAGACGGGTCAAATAGCCTCTATCATAGTAACTGATTATATATTGCACTATTTTGGTGCTTGTGTGTTATTCCTCATTTATTCCCTTCGCAGTTGGAATAGTCAGTGTGGAGCTGGTGATGCCCATCTGACGGGAAGAAAGCTGAGAAGAAAGATCAGGGAAACTAAAAGGTTCAGCCCCTGAAAATCTGCTCTTACCCACTAACTCTTTACAGATTGATTGCAAACCCAGGAGGATAGGCTTTATTGACCTTGTAGAGATGGGTGCCGGATTCATTTTCACACCATTGAAAGTAAATTGGGGGAGACATGATTTTTAAGGTAGTTAAATGTATTGTTAGAAACCTATTCAGGAAACGGAAATGATTCTTGCTAAGTGTTGACTTGGGCTTATAATTGTTCTCTAGATCCAATCCCAACTTTCGAACAATTGGTTTAACAGTAGATGTTCTAATAGAATTCAGTCATCTGAATTGGTAACGGGAGCAGCCCTTTTTAACAGATTTTTGATTTTTTTCAGTGACAAAGTACAATCTCTGTGCTACCTGCATCTATCGCGGCAGCTGATATCCTGTGCAGCTGATGGGGGTATTGTGGTTTGGAACATGGATGCCCAAAGAACAGAGGTACTAAACGTTAATTTCGCTTTACACATGAACATGGCATTCTATAAAATGTCATGCTGCAACTGGTCAAAATCTGCAAGTTAACTCGGGATGAACCACTAGAGGGAGATGCATAGATCGATTACATGTAACCAGATAATTAATTATATGGATGTCATTGTAGTTGGTAAATGTCCCTAACAGTGACCCCACTGATATTATGTATTTGCAATTAACACCCGTGACTCATACAATGTCATTTTCAGTTATTCTTTACGATATGATACGATACAATGCGATAGAAGTTTATTTATCCTAGGAGGGAAAATGGAAATTGATCTGCCAGCACTCATAAAACACAAGATACATGGAATTAAAGTGATGAGTGGAAAGGATTGCGGATGTGCAAAGATTGGGGTGGGGGGGGGGAGGGTTGTGGGGAGGGAGAGGGGAGTCGGTCTACCCCACGACAGAAGGGGGAGGAGTTGCACTGTTTGATAGCCACAGGGAAGAAGGATCTTCTGTGGCGTTCTGTGTTGCATCTTGGTGGAACCAGTCTGCTGCTGAAGGTATTCCTCGGGTTGACCAGTGTGTCATGGAGGGGGTGAGCTGTATGGTCCAAGATACTCTGCAGTTTGAGGAGCATCCTGCGCAAAGTACTTAAGAGTCATTATATCTCATAACAAGTACTTTAATTTGTATACATACAGAGACCATTGAGATGAGTACTGCATAGCAATGTTACAAAATTTTGAGATTTAAAAAATCAAGTCTGCAATTTATCCCATCCGATAAAGCATAAAAAGAAGTTTAATTTGACACCTAATTCACTTTCATATCTTCAGTATTAAGAAAAAGTTATGACCATTTTCCTACTCGGAAATTAGCATCTTGTCCCCATTGCCTTTCAATTGACTTAACTCAAAAGCTGTGATCTAGAACAGTCAAAAGCCCATAACTTTCTTAAAAATTAAGAGAACTCAATGAAATTTTCAGTTATTATAGATTGAAGCATTCTGAAACAAATATGAAACAATCTTACTTGGATGACCTGAAATTAAAGCATATAATTAGTTAGTTATCTAATTGTAACTCATTACAAAATTCAATGAGTAGATCCAAACATCTATCCATTTCTTAAGAAAAGATAAACTTTTTTTTAATTGCCTAAGTGTCCAAATAACATTCACACAATAATCTACAATATAACATAATTTTTAAATCTAATTTTCATAATTTTATAGGCCAAATGGAAGGAATTTTGTGTTTAATGCCTGTAAATTAATGGTCATTTAAATCAACTAGCGAGTGGGTTTTAGTGGAATGCGGCGGATTGGAACGTTGCGGTTTGCGGTGAAGACTGTATGAAAAATACAGCCTTTTCATACATTTTTTTTTTGTCCCCTTTTCGCAACATGAAAATGTGATTAAAGCCTTCCTAAAAACCAAGTTTTTATGTAAAATTAAACTGTGTAGCTTCTTTTATCGCCTACCTTAGGTCCGTTCCGCTGTCACCATTCAGAGCTTTAGAAGATGATTTTTAAACTTCTCTAGTTAATAAATAATCTAGTGTAGTTTAAAAATACTTTTATGAATGAAATGTCGGAGCGATTTCTCTTTAGCGACGAAATCGTCCGACATGGATCGACTTGGACTGCCTAGAAAAAAATCGGCATTTTACATCCGCCCCCCTCTGAAAGGGGCCAAAGTCGCGCACACGGGGAGCGGCAGAACTGCAGCGCTGCTAAGGGTAGGTATTGTAACATACCTATACTGTAGGCTCCGAATCGTAAGTTAAAAACTAAAAAAAGCATCATGGCTGCCCGCCTGCCACAACGTGGTGGTGTGGAAAACCTGACATGGATTATAGATCAGGTCATCAGCAGCAAAACCAGACACGGATCAAATCAGCAATACTGATTGATCAGCACATCCTTCCCTCCAAGACCACCTCCCATGGATATTACTCCGCCCCCATGGCAGAGTCATCCTTCCTGATGAGCTTGTTAATCCTGTAAGCGTCCACATATTATCTTTTTATCTTTACCCCTCTTATGAGTAAAGCCAGTCCTATCTGCAACAGTTCGAAGATTATTTGATACCTCAGACCAGATTAAATTATTGTTATACACTCCAGGGTGTAATGAAATTCCTAATTCACATGAAGCACGTAGGTTAAACAGTATACACACAGTAATGATAAATACAGCAATAAATGATGAGATGTGGAAAATTGCAGTGCAATCTAAAGTAGCACAACAAATAATTAAATTATATAATAGTGGAATAACTGATTGAGGTATAGTTACAGTATGTGGCAGCACCTCCAGAAAGAGGTGTAGGAAGGAACTGTAGATGCTGTCTTACATCGAAGATAGACACAAAATGCTGCAATAACTTGGCATACCTGGAGACCCTAGTCGTCCTGCTAGTTTATCTATTTGCATCCCCTCATTATCACCTGTTCCACAGCCAACAAAGGACCATTGTGGGCTCTCTGGCCATCGGTGCCGTCTCTGATCTGTTCTGTACCTTTTCATACCTCTAGTTTTCCTCTCCCCTGACTCTCAGTCTGAAGAAGGGTCAGAACCCAAAACGTCACATATTCATTTTCTCTAGGGTTGCTGCCTGTGTGAAAGAGGTGATTGGTTCAGGAGTCCGATCACAGCAGAGAAGGAGCTGTTCTTAAGTTTGGATGTCTGGGCTTTCAAGCTCCTGTATCTTCTCCCAGAAGGTAGAAGGGAGAAAAGGGAATGAGCTAGGGTAGCAGATATGCTTGGCGGTATCTCCAGCCTTGTTGATATAATGCACCATGAAGATGGACTGGATGTGATGTGTCTGTGATGGACAAGGCTGTGTTCACCACTCTGCAGCTTCAGGTGGTCACGAGCAGAGCAGTTGCCTTCCCAGGCTGAGATGCATCCATTTGAATACATTCTATAGTACATCTGTAGAAGATTGAGAGAATCCTTGTGGATATGGTGAATCTTCTCAGATGCCTCGGTAAGTAAACGCCCGATGTGTGTCCTTCAGCACTGCATCAGTGTGAAGGAACCAGGTTAGGTTGCTGGGGGTCTGGATGCTTGGGAATCTGATGATGTCGACCATCTCTACAGCAGCTCCATTGATGAGGCCAATGTTATGTTCATCTCCCTCTTCTTTGGGCCAACAATCAACACTTTGAAATCAACAGCAGTTAAGTACTAGATTGTTATCCTGACACCACAATACAAGAACGTGGATTTCTTTCCTGTACTCTCTCATTATTTTTTGTCTCCTTATTGATGTTTTCAAAAGAGAGTTAGATTTAACTCTTAGGACTAACAGAATCAAGGTGATATGGGGAGAAAGCTGGAACTGGGTACTGATTTTGGATGATCATATTAAGGGCAGTGCTGGGTCGAAGGGCCGAATGGCCTACTCCTGCACCTATTTTCTATGTTTCTATGTTTTTGTTGATCCAGCTGAAAACAGTGATATCATTAGCGAACTTAAAGATCGAATTGGTGTTATACTTGGCCACACAGTCGTGGGTGTACAGAGTGGAGCAAGGGACTGAACCAGTGATAGGCCGCAAGGTGAAAGAAATGTTATGATCAACTCTACAATTGACTGAGGTCAGGATGTCCAGAGGCCATTTGCAGATGGAGACCTAAGGCAAAGGTCCAGAAGTTTAAAGATGATCTTATTCTGAACAATGGTGCTGTAGTCAATGAATAGCATTCTGACATAAGTGTTCTTATTGTCAAGGTAATCCAGAGATGACTGCAGTGCAAGGGAGGCAGCATCCTCTGTCGACCCACATTTCCTCCACACAGATTTCAAAGGGTCTAGGCTGTCTAGAAGACTAGCACAGATGAGGGCCATTACCATTGCTTCAAAGCACTTAATCATGGTTGATGGTAGAGCTACGGAGCAGTAATCATTGAGACGGGTCGCTTTAATGGGGACAGGATTGATGGAGGTTTCCTTGAAGCAGATGGAGATGGTAGACTGTTGAAGTGGGAAGTTGAAGAGATTGGCGAAGTCTGGCGAGATGATTGCACGATTTCAGATCCTATCCAGGGACTACATCTGGGCTGACCACTATCTGAGAGGTTACCCTCATGAAAGCACGTCTGACTTCTGCCAAGATATATGGGATGGAACCAGTGGGGAACGGGGAGATATGCCTAGATTGAACTATTCGAGGAAGCTGGATGATTATGGTGTTATATCCACAACAAATCAAATTGGTTCATAGCCGGTTGATTGTTTATTCCCAGGTTTTGACAATAAAGAGCAACAAACTCATCAATGCTAATGATAATCTAATTAAATCATATATTTCTGCACAGTAGCTGTGGATAAGGAATGCAGCGCTGACAACGCAACATCTGATTGTTCTACTGAGGGAAACAATATTTTAAAATATATTGATCCGGTTTAAGGATATGGTAAATAATCCCCTGCACTTAATAGTATAGTAATTGGGAAAGCAATCGAGGAGAAGTTTGTACAAAATGTAATGCAAATATTTCTTTTTTTAAAAGGCTCTCAAATCTGGTCAGCAAATTATCATGCATGCACTTGGCCTATCTTCATAGTAAAACTGTCAATGGATAATAAGAGGATGCTTGTCAAACAGCTTTGTCTTGTGGGCAATATTGAGGAAACTGTGTTGTTGAAACAGTTCGTGTTGAATATCCCTGTTCCACCTTACCCATGCAACTGTTCCCATAGAGCCTCATTAAAGGGCCTGTCCCACCAGCATGTGACTCCATGCGGCAAGCGCGACCTAACGTGGTCGCTTGAGCCGTCTGGCCTAGCGGGGCAGGTCCCACTTCGATCGCCGGAGCCGTATGGAGTTGTGTGGGGCTGGTCCCGACATCGCGCGGGGCTCCGAAGAACTGACAGTGTTCAAAATTCCGCGCGGCAACGGCCTGTCGGCCTGCAGCCATCTCGACGCCGCACGCACCGCCTCGACGTCGTGCCTCCGTGACCCTCTCTGCGTGCCTCCGTCCCTCTCTCTCTGTGTGCCTCCGTGCCCCTCTCTGTCCTTGCGAACTTACCGCGGACTTCGCTCTAACTTCGCGGCTCTCACCCGACCTCCGCTCGGCCCCCGCTTCCGGTTTGGTCGCGTTCACCGCATGCAGGTGCCTGCTGGTGGGACCGGCCCTGTACGGGGATCACTCGACGTCCGTGCGGCCCCCAATTCCGTTTTGGTCGCGCTTGTTGCATACAGGTTGCATGCTCATGGGACAGGCCCCTCTCCCCTTCTTCTTTCATCTACCTGTCCAACCTGTTTGTAAATGTTAATTCAATTGCTGTTTTAGTCATTAACTTTGATGGTTTACTCCGGTATCTTGCTCTTCCTGATGTTGTAAATGCTTCCTTTTAATGTTTTATATTTTATCAATTAACTTTAATTCTGGCTTTTTAAATGACTATTTAAAAGAATCCTGTTTTCCACATTGTCTATATCGTTATCAAAGATTTTTAGGAGAAAGACAGCCTGTATTTCTCAAGTGTATATTTGCATTTTATTTTTTTATCGTGTATCTGGATGAATCATCATCTTTCCTTAATAAAAAGGACAGTGAATTCTTACATAAGTCTTCTGAAAACTCAAAACGATTTGAATGTTGTTGTAAGTGGATTTCTAATTGTGCTGAAAGCCTATAAGTCCAAGTATATAATTTGGAACTGGATAAGAATTTGATTTAGACTTAGAGCAATAGTGAGGTGTCATGTCTGCATATAAAGAGTTGTGGGGGTGGAAGATTGCAACCTTCACGTGGTCCGCCCTGTTTCGACTAATGCAATCAACTCGACGTGCACAAATGGAAGATCAAATAGAACAAGTTGTCCAACAACTTTAGGCTGTGCACGCCACACGAAAGAAGAAGAATAAGGAGTTGTTCATAAGTGATAGGAGCAGAATTCGGCCATTTGGCCCATCGAGTCGACTCTGTCATTCCATCATGGCTTATCTATCATTCCCTCTCGACCCCGCTCTCCTGCCTTCTCCCCATAACCCCTGACACCCGTACTAATCAAGAATCTGTCAATCTCTGCTTTAAGAATATCCATTGACTTGGCCTCCACAGCCTCTTATGGCAATGAATTCCACAGATTCACTACCCTTTCACTAAATAAATTCCTCCTTGTGTCCTTTCTAATGGTACGTCCTTTTGTCTGAGGCATTGGCCTGTGGTCCTGGACTCTCTCACTTGTGGAATCATCCTCTCCACATCCACTCTTTTCAGGCCCTTCACCCATTGTTCAGTGGAATCCTGCAATGGTTTTTGTTTGCTGTTTGATAATAACTGGAAACTGTTTGTAAATGTTAGGGTAGGGCAGTGGAGGCCAAATCACTGGATGGATTTAAGAGAGAGTTAGATACAGCTGTAGGGGCTAGTGGAATCAAGGGACATGGGGAGAAGGCAGGCACGGGTTATTGATTGGGGACGATCAGCCATGATCACAATGAATGGTGCTGGCTCGAAGGGCCGAATGGCCTCCTCCTGCACCTATTTTCCACGTTTCTATGAGTAAAACAGGTAGGAATCTGGAGAAATTGAAGAAAGCTTTTTTTAAATTGCTGGAAACACTCTAGGGTTCTGTTTGTAGTGAAACAAAGATTTATAGGTGAGGAGAGAGTGGCTGCTCTTGACACAGAGATGGTGTGTGACTGAATTTGGCATCAAGCAGGCCCGGTAAGCATGTAATTGTTTTATCTGGGCCATATGACAATAAAACACTCTTGACTTGACTCTTGGTGACATCGAAGTCATTGTCCATCAGGGGAGAAGGCTTCAATGGTTAGAATCATTCCTTGCCCAAAGGAAAATGATTGATGGGAAGTGAGGGGAATAAATAAAGTGAAAATTAAAATATTGACAATGTATACAATCATACATAATTATAAAAATCCATGTTAAATACATGTACAGGCTCAAAAAAACTAAGGAGAAGCAGCTGACTAACATACTGTTTCGTTTGGTTTGTTGCCACGCATAAGGAGATACAATAAAAAGATGCTGGAGTAACTCGGCAGGTCAGGCAGCATCTCTGGAGAAAGGGAATGGGAGACATTTTGGGTTGAAATCCTTCTTCAGACAGTGAAGAGCTTTTTTTTTGCAATGTTAACCTGTCAGTGGAAAGACTGCACGATGACAATCGAGCTGTCCACAATGATAAAGGGAATAACGTTTACTATCACTGTAAATCAAGGAAAATTCATTTTATGCAATATTATGTAAAATTTGTATTGTAAAGATCGATTCACTTTACTAATCAATGGTTTTATCCCTGTTGACCATGACATGAGCTGCAGTCGGGTTTTTTTTATCGCATGGGCAAAAAAAAATGCACATAACTGAATTTTATGTTTACAATGGAAAAAATATCTATTTGATTAGTCCGTTTACAAAAAAAATAAAGTATCCTATTTTCCTTTGTAGGCTCCACAATGGCAAGAAAGTGATTCCTGCCAAAACTGCAAGCAGCCCTTCTTCTGGAACTTCAAACAGATGTGGGACACCAAGTGCCTTGGTCTGCGACAGGTAGGTGCTCCAACACTTCAGAAATTTGAACTGCTAAACAGATTCAATTGAAGCCCTATTCTCTTAATTCCTGCCTCAAGATATTTCAGTTTTGCACTTCAGGATTGGACTGTTTCAACCATTGGGACGCATGTTTTCCTTTTGTTTAAAGATGTGAAGGCTACTGTGTGTTTTTAATAAACTGTCTGCAATCTAGAGTTTGGGGTCCATCACTTATCATTTGTGGTTTTCATCTGCCTTCAGGTGATAGTGAGCAAGAGAATTAACAACTTGCTCTGCACCTGACAGGTCAGTGTGTGGCTCAGTACTTTTAAGTGGCGGGATTATATTGGTTCAATACAAACTTGGGGTTTGTAACAGTATTAAAATGACTTCAAGAGCCAGACGACATATGTTCACGGCAAGGGGGGAAATATAGGAAACTGAACAGAAACAGGGTTGTGGGTATATGGAACGACTCGTACTAATCAAGAACCCGTCAATCTCCGCCTTAAAAATATTTGGCCTCCACAGCCTCCTGTGGCAATGAACCTCACAGATTCACCACACTGTCACTAAAGACATGTCTCCACATCTCCTTTCTGAACGTACTTCCGGTTATTCTGAGACAATGGCCTGTGGTCCTGGATTCTCCCACGTGTGGAAACATCACATCCACATCCACTCTATCTAGGCCTTTCACCCATTGTTCAGTGGAGTCCTGCAATGGTTTCTGTTTGCTGTTTGATAATTGCGAGTAAAACGAAGCAAGTAGCAATCTGGAGAAATTGAAGAAAGAACGTTTTTTTTTTCTCTATTGCTGGAAACACTAGAGTTATGATAGGAGAGAAACTAACATTTATAGGTGAGGTGAGAATGGCTGCCCTTGACACAGAGGTAGTGTGTGACAACGTGGAATCAAGCAGTCCTGGTAAGAATGTCATTGTTCTATCTGGGACGTATGACAGTAAAACACTCTTGACTTGCCTCTTGGTGACATTGAAGTCAAAGTCCATCAGGGGAGAGGACTTCAATGGTTAGAATCATTCCTTGCACAGATGAAAATGATTGATGGGAAGTGAGGGGAATAAAAGTGAAAATTAAAATATGGACAATATATACGATCATATGGAAGTGTGTAAGATGACGGATCCGACCTCGGGATTAAGTATCAAACCTCAGGCCGTTTTCCGCGAGATTAATATAGCCCACCTGGGTTGAAATATATTAACTTCAGCAATTTGTTTTGTTGACGTGCTAGAGAATATTTTCCTACTTTGTCTGCTCAAAGATTCACTAGAACGTTAGAGGCAGGGGTGGTATCGCAACTTTTAAGAAACATTTGGGCAGGTACATGGATAGGAAGGTTTAGAGGGATGTGGGCCAACTAGTGAAGATGGGGCATGTTAGTTAGTGTAGGCAAATTGGGCCGAAAGGCCTGCTTCCCTACTGTATCACTATGACTCTCCATGACTTATTTTCAAGCAATAGACCCTACAAACGCCAGTGCCAGAGACCAGGGTTGCATTGTGCTGCCATTTTTTTTTGCACTGGGAATTCAACATCTAAATCTACATAAAGAATAATAATCTTGGCTTATTTTTGTAACACCATGATATCAGCTGTTACTGATTTGCTGCCTATTGGGATTCCTTTTGCTATGATGCAACCCACATTGGCAAATAACACAGGTTTCCCTCGTGTAATGCTGGATGCAAAGGTGGGGACCGCTCAAGGCAAAAGGCATTCTCCCCGATGAGCAATGTGATGGAAATACTCAACTCAATGTGCTCCAAGCCGGCATGAGACGCATCCATGGTAGAATGAGAAAGGAGGAGCAAAATTCATTTAGCCTCAGGTTTATTATTGTCGCATCAACCGAAGTACAGTGAAAAGCTTTGTTCTGCATGCTGTCCAAACAGATCAGATGATGTACGATACCTGACCACAATTAGTTCAAACTCAAGTATAACAAACACAGGAAAGGGTAATATACAGAGTGCAGAATATAGTTCTCAGCATCTCAGGCAGCACGGTGGCGCAGCAAAGGTTTGTGCCTTTACCAATCACAGTCAACTTTTGCTTTGAATACAGGACTGCTGTAATAATAACATAAATGATGCACAAAAATAAATCTCAGGCGGCTCTTTTGCAGCAGAAATGTGTTCAGATTGTTCTAAAGAGCATAATTTTGCTTTGAGAAGAACTGTATTTAAAGGAGAATGAATGTCAGTTTTTCTTTCTATGCGTCATTAAATAGAAATGTATTGAGATTAATCCGAACACTCATTAGTGAGACAAAAACAATGGCAGATCCTATGATCTTACATTGAACACAATTTGCTGGAGTAACTCAGCAGGTCAGGCAGTATATCTGGAGGGAATGGACAGGCTACAATTCGGAGTAAAAAAAAAGGCCTCGACCCAAAACGTCACCTATCCATCAACTCCGGAGATGCTGCCTGACCCGCTGAGTTACTCCAGCATTTTGTGTTCTACTGAACACTCCAGTCCGACACGGACTCCACGAGGAAACCACCCTCTGTAGAATGTTTCTTCTTTGTATAGGAAATGGAGTGGAGTGTTAACATTCCAATCTTTCCTGGTCATTTTTCTATTTAGCATCACTGCCGAAAATGTGGGAATGCGATATGTGGGAAGTGCAGTACAAAGCGTACCAGCTATCCTGTGATGGGCTTTGAGTTTCAGGTCCGGGTCTGTGACGACTGCTTCAACACCGTCAAGGATGAAGAGTGAGTATCTTTTAACTTCTGCCTATACGGTCCATATAAGTCATAAGTGATAGGAGTAGAATTAGGCCATTCAGACAATCAAGTCTACTCCACCATTCATTCATGGCTCCCTCCTAAGCCCATTCTCATGCCTTCTGCCCATAATCTCTGACACCCATACTAATTAAAAATCTATCTACCTATCTACCTTAAAAATGTCCACAGACGGCCTTCGCAGCCTTCCGTGGCAAAGAATTCCACAGGTTCACCACCCTCTGACTAAATAAATTTCTCCTCATCTCCTTCCTAAAAAAACGTCCTTTAATTCTGAGGCTATGACTTCTAGTCCTAGATGCTCCTGCTGGTGGAAATATCCTCTACACATCCACTCTATCCAAGCCTTTCATTGTGCTGTATATTTCTATGAGGCCCCCCCCCCTCGATCTTCTAAACTCAGTTCCCACTATAACCTTTACGTTGAGACTGAGAATGCCCTCCAGATCAGTCTGGCTTTTGGAGTTACTTTTACTTGGAAGTGGACCAGATAAACAATTTATGAAATATGGTTATGGGTTCGAATCCCTGCGATTTGTTATGCATCGCAGTCAGTTTTGGTATTTGTTAATAATAATAAAAGTGAACTGCAGATGCTATATTATAGCAAAGGTGGACACAAAATGCTGGATTAACTCAGCGGGTCAGGCAGCATCTCTGGAAAAAATTGAATGATGACGTTTCAGGTCGGGACCCTTCTTCAGACTAAATAGTAAAATAACATTACTGCTGAGTTTCTCCAGTATTTTGTGTCTGCCTTTGGTGTAAAGTAGTAAACGACCCCTCTCCCGACTCACAAGGTGTACTAGTGAGTCCCTCTCGCCTGCTGCTGTTTCCGCTCCCCGCTCGACCACGGCTGTCTGCTTCTCCCGTCCCTCTGTCCAGTCGGCCTGTTCACATCTAACAACTTGGTCAATTCCGATCCAAAATTATCAACCTGTGAAGTTCTCTCACGTTCCCAGTCAGGCTGCCTGGCCAGTGGAACATCTCCAGCATTCTTCTTCCATTCAGTTCAGTTCGATACTGTAAAAATAGTTTTGGAGCCGTGCCGTCAAAACTGTTTTTAATAAAGTCCAAGAGGCAGAGGTCCTGGAGGTCAGGCTTGCCAATGATTAGCCAGGACACCCAAGCTGTATGTTGCCGCACACCCTCAGTATTTACCCTCAAACCCTGAAGAATGTCGATCGGATAACATTTTGTTCGTCGGTTATACTTGGAAAGGTGACAGCAGGAAAGAACTTGTATGTTGCGACAGAACAAATACTTGGTTCATTGGGAGAAAACAGTGGCATAATTCAATTAGAACAGGTGATCTATGTTATGCGTCCAGTTACTTTCCTTGATTCTTATTCCATTAATAGATGCTTAAACTAACTTCTGTCAATCCTGGTTTTGACTGCTTTTAGCGACATGGATTTCATGGCTTCACCAGGGGTTGGGGGGGGGACTGTTCCTGATTTCTGAAGCCTTTTGCATGAGGACATGCGTTCTGGCTTTACACTTGAGGGGCAGCCCAGTGGTAGAGTTGCTGCCTCACAGCGCCAGAGACCGTGGTTCGATCCTGACCATGAGTGCCATCTGCACGGAGTTTGTACGATCTCCCCATGACCTGTGTGGGTTTTCCCCAGGAGCTCCGGTTTTCTCCCACACTCTAAAGACGTACAAATTTGTAGGTTCATTGGCTTCAGGAAAATTGTAAATTGTCCCGAGTGTGCGTAGGATAGTTTTAGTGCGTGGGGGTCGCTGGTCGGCTTGGACTCGGTGGGCTGAAGGGCCTGTTTCTATGCTGTATCTCTACACTAAACTTGCACTGCTGAGTTCCAATTTTACAGTTGTTCTGGCCCAAACAAAATTATTCTTACCGATCTCTGGAAATCGGCTCACTTCACTCAACTACGTGTAATTGTTTAGGCAGTGCAGCGTAGGTTCACGAGATTGATCGCTGGGATGGCGGGACTGTCATATGAGGAAAGATTGAAAAGACTAGGTTTGTATTCACTGGAGTTTAGAAGGATGAGGGGGATCTTGCAGAAACATATAAAATTATAAAAGGACTGGACAAGCTAGATGCAGGAAAAATAGTCCCAATGTGGGGTGAGCCCAGAACCAGGGGCCACAGTCTTAGAATAAAGGGGAGGTCATTTAAGACTGAGGTGAGAAAAACGTTTTTGCCCAGAGAGTTGTGAATTTGTGGAATTCCCTGCCACAGAGGGGGAATGGAGGCCAAATCAATGGATGGATTTAAGAGTTAGATTGAGCTCTAGGGGCTAGGGGAGCCAAGGGATATGGGGAGAAGGCAGGCACGGGTTATTGATAGGGGACGATCAGCCATGATCACAATGAATGGCGGTGCTGGCTAAAAGGGCCGAATGTCCTCCTCCTGCACCTATTTTCTATGTTTACATATGGTGACACAACGGGAGGCATGAAATCACTAGTCTGATTATCCCCACTCCTTGCCTCCCCATGACTCTACAACTTGTTTGTTATACATGCTCATCAATTATCCTTTGATTTGTTTTTGCCAGTAACCTACACTAAATGGGTAATTTACAGTAGCCCCCTCCTTTCTACTCATTTTACCCGCCCTCTTTGCTTCCTTTCTCCACATTAGCCGTTTTACCTGTTGCGCAGTCCTCCACATTGTTTCTCTTGAGATCACACCTTCCCCGGCCCACAATGGACTTACCAGGCACCACCCTGCCTGAGTCATTTGTGGCTGGCATTGATAGGTCCTGGTCGCTGCTCACCTCCAGCTCTTCACCTCCCTCCCACCCCCTACTTTCAGACCCAACCCGAAACGTCACCCATCCTTTTCCTCCAGAGATGTTGCCTCATCCGCTGAGTTACTCCAGCCCTTTGTGTCTCTCTCTCTTTAACCTGTCAACATGTCTTTGGGATATGGGGAGGAAAAACCTGGAATTCACGGTGGAACCCACATGTTCACAGAAAGTGTGCAATCTCAGCACAAGCATTAAAAATCGGGGTACATCCGAGGCAGCAACACTACCCGCTGCACCATCATGTCACGTAAATATTGAGCTTGCTGTCATTTGTTTGTTCTGACCCACTTGCTGAAGCAATTTGCTGTTGAAAGCATATGTGAAGCAAGAGTGTTGTCTGCAAAACAAATCTGCAGATTATCTGCAAATAACATTAATAAAAAGATGACATTCTGATAAGATTTTTCTGCCAGAAGGATGTTTTATTGCTGATTCTGTTGAGTGCATATGTTACAGTATTTTTATTATTATAGTCAAACGTCTTTGGCAACATTTCATGAAGGCAAACACAACATTGTACATATGAATCTGGACATTGCAAGAGGGCTGATGGTAACCTGTGGGAACGATCGCATTGTGAAGGTAATCTGCTTTCTCTGTTTGAAATGTCTTTATTTGACTTCTGAATCTCCAAGAATTTTGAGGGCAATTTAGAAACATAGAAAGTAGGCACAGGAGTAGGTCATTCAGCCCTTTGAGCCAGCACCGCCATTCAATATGATCATGGCCGATCTTCTAAAATCAGTACCTAGTTCATGCTGTCTCTCCATATCCCTTGATTCCGTTAGGCCTAAGAGATATATCTAACTCTCTCTTGAATACATCCAGTGAATTGGCCTCCACTGCCGTCTGTGGCGGAGAATTCCACTGATTCACAACTCTCTGGGTGAAAATGTTTTTCTTTATCACAGTCCTAAGTGGCCTACCCCTTATTCTTTAGACAATAGACAATAGGTGCAGGAGTCGGCCATTCGGCCCTTCGAGTCAGCACCTCCATTCAATGTGATCATGGCTGATCATCCCCAATCAGTACCCTGTTCCTGCCTTCTCCCAATATCCCCTGAGTCCGCTATCTTTAAGAGCCCTATCTAGCTCTCTCTTGAACGTATCAAGAGAACCGGCCTCCACCGCCCTCTGAGGCAGAGAATTCTACATACAACTTTCTTAAACTGGGACCGCTGGTTCAGGAGTCCCCCAACATCAGTCACATTTTTCCTGCATCGAGCCTGTCCAATCCCTTAAGAATGTTATATTTTCTATAAGATCCCCTCTCATCCTTCTAAATTTCAGTGAATATCAGCCCAGTCGATCCATTCTTTCATCATATGTCAGTCCTGCCATCCTTGGAATTAATCTGGTAAACCTACGCTGCACACCCTCAATAGCAAGAATGTCCTTCCTCAAATTAGGAGACCAAAACTGCACGCAATTTAATGCACTGGTTCTGTGCATTACTTGTAAAACAAATCATGGTAGCACTAGTGGTGCAGCTGGCAGAGCTGCTTCCTCACAGCGCCAAAGACCCGGGTTAGACCCTGACCTCGGGTGCTGTCTGTGTGGAGTTTGCGCATTCTCCCTGATTTGTTTTGTCTGGGCGCTCCTGTTTCCTCCCACATTCCAAAGACATGCGGCTTTGTAGATTAATGGTCCTCTGTAACATAGTCCCCAGTGCATAGGGAGTGGATGCATAGAACTAGTGTGAACGGATGATCGATGGGTGGTATGGATTCTGTGGGCTGAAGGGCATGTTTCAATGCTGCACCTCTGAACTAAACTAAATTACTGATTAGAATAACAAGTGATTGTGGGTTCTGATTTGCTGCAAGTTAGACTTCCATCTGTAACTAATACCTAAGATTTAAGGACTGGGAAATAAGCAACAATATTTGGAAAGAGAATTGGAGTGAGTGAATTGAATGTCAAAGTACATTGCTTAAGGAAAAAACATCTCGAACAATTCACAAGAAAGTAAGATTTCACTGGTACAGTGACTTTCACTGCCAAAGGGTTTACTTGGTAACAGTTTAAATTGTCATTGATGGAAGAGTATTTGCAGCACTCATTGGTTTGTCCCATTGGGCAGGGAGACCCAATTTACAATCGGTCTAATTCTCGCTTTAGAGTTTGAAACACAGATAGATTGTGGCCCAGCAATGTACAAGTGCTAAATAACCTTGGGGGGGAAAAAGCCTTGAAAAAAATAACCTTGAAAAAAAGGATTTGGATAAAAAGCATGGAATTTAAGGATAATGCTTCAAGACAATTTAATAGATTGATTTTTTTGTTATTATTATTATTGACCTTCAGCATTTGGGACCTAAATTCCTCGATTCAGGTGTTTCATCCTCGATTGATTTTGGGTGAATAGTGGACTCGCGTTAACAAAAAATTATTGTAGTCCTGTGGAAGTACCAACCCTGGCGCCTAATTTTAAGTTGGATAGGGCAGTGTATGTACCAAGCTGGCTGGATGGCCATTCAGTTATTGTTCATTGGTTTTGGGGTCTGACTTTGTACAAAGGCTATTTATCTCTTTATTCATTATCACTCTGCACGTATCTACTGCCTGGTCTTGCTATGTACGGTTGGGGGACTTGCACTGCTGGTCCATCAGTGTAAACTGTAGAGCAACAGTCACAGCCCCCATCTACCAATAATATTTTGTAGTTGGACTGATCTAGAGCCGAGTAAACCACTAATTATGCAATAGAATGAACTGGAAACTGGCGTAGCGGTAGATTTGCTGTCTTACAGCACCAGAGACCCGGGTTCAATCCTGACTATGGGTGCTTGTTCGTACGGAGTTTGTACATTCTCCCCATGACCTGCGTGGGTTTTCTCTGGGGTCTGTGGTTTCCTCCCACACTCCAAAGACGTACAGGTTTGTAGGTTAATCGGTTTGGTATAAATGTAAATTATCCCTCGTATGTGTGCGTAGGATAGTGTTAGTGTGCGGTGATCGATCGCTGGTCGGCGCGGACCCGGTGGGTCAAAGGGTCTGTTTCCGCGCTGTTTCTCTAAACTAAATTGTTTCTCTAAATTAAACTAAACAGATTGTTAAGGGCTTGGACACGCTAGAGGCAAGAAACATGTTCCCGATGTTGGGAGAGACCAGAACCAGGGGCCACAGTTTAAGACTAAGGAGTAAGCCATTTAGAACGGAGACGAGGAAACACTTTTTCTCACAGAGAGTGGTTAGTCTATGGAATTCTCTGCCTCACAGGGCGGTGGAGGCAGGTTCTCTGGATACTTTCAAGAGAGAGCCAGATAGGGCTCTTAAAAATAGCGGAGTCAGGGGATATGGGGAGAAGGCAGGAATGGGGTACTGTTTGGGGATGATCAGCCATGATCACATTGAATGGCGGTGCTGGCTTGAAGGGCCGAATGGCCTACTCCTGCACCTATTGTCTATTGTCTAAACTAAAATGATAGTTTGATCGCTTTTCAATTGTGAAATGTAACCGGTATCTCGCATTGGACCCACGCACCCCAAAAAAAAAGTGTTTGTTATCTGCCAAAACCTGATGTGTTTTTTTCACCTTTCCTGTAGATCTGGGACATGACACCTGTTATTGGCTGCAGTATGGCAACGGGATTTTCTTCGCATTGACTTCCAACCTCCACAACAATGCGCCTTTCACCTAAACATTCTGGCCAGTTCTGCCCACTTGTTACCGAGGAGACAGTGCGATAAATGCTGATCAGACGTTCCGGTGATAAACTTCTACTCTGCTGAGACATCTGGACATTCACTTAGTAAACATTGAGTCCAATGCCATAAGCACAGAAAAAAAACTCTACAACTAGAAATTTAAACCTATCTTTTCTGATGAAAGAACTGTAAAATAGTACTGATATGATATATGGTATATTCTATATTTATTCAGTCCCAGGCCTAACCTGATTTAATAAATGTCAATAACAAATCAAGATTGTGGAAGATAATTTTTAGATATGAAATGTTTGATTTATCTTGGTCACAGTGCAATTTTGAAATAGTAAATTGGTGATTCTGGGTCTGTTTATAAGTGCAATCATTCTCAAAGTTGACTTAGTTCTACCAGACAGGTTTCTGTCGTATGCAGTTTGTGATCAGACAGGAGGCACTTTATAGGGAATTCAGGCTGCATTTTTTTTTTTAAATCAACCGTGGAAATGTTTGGGTGTACAGGAAAAAGATGGTCCAACAGCCAATTTCTTTCCAAAGGTGGTAAGTCAAGAGCACTGTTTTTCTTCCATGCGTGCAAATTAAGTAAATTATTTTGTTAAGTACATTATTTAAGCACAATTTGATAGAAGGGTGAAAGAATCCTAGCACTATAAACAATCACTTCTTTGAATGTTCGGTGGAGACAGATTACTTGCCATTTTCACGGACTTGAGGTCTGTTTGCATTTTGCAGAGTAGATTTTGAAATTAAACTTCCACACAGTTTGTAGTGTATTTAATTACCTCTTAGCTATATTTGGCTTGTTCAGATTAAAGTAGTAGGTAGTCTTATTTTATACAGATTATAGTTTCAGTTAGAGCACATACTGCTTTGATTTGGGCCACTCTGTAAAGACCTTTGATGGCACCGATGAACAACTGTTTTGTGAGTGTAAATGTTTGGTACAACTTCCTGGGCCTGGCTTTTCATTATCAATTTTGGACTGAGATATTTTGCAGAAAACACAAGAATGGTGTACTTTTTGCTTACATATCCAATTATTCGATGTAATTGATAGGTAATTTTGTTAACTGTATATTTCCAACAGTCATTCAAATAAGAAGTTAACTTTTGGTTATGTCTGATGTTTTTATTGTTTATGCAGCCAAACAACCTGGTAGAAATTTTCATCAGATTAATTTTAAGAAACAAGATCAAAGGGTGCTAAATTACCTTAAAATGCAACTGTAGTGTGATACATTCTCGTGGTGAGTGTAAGAACTGGTGATGTAATTTAAAGTAATACGTAACAGCATCTATGATATTTTTCACGTTAGCAAATGGCAGTGTCTGATGATTTGAATGTGTTACAATTGCCCCAGGTGACCTTGTGTTACCCTTTAAATTTAACATTCCACTCATTTGGATAATTATCAGAAACTATTCGGAATTATTTCTTACTTTCAAATTTCCACTCAAATTTTTCATTGGGGGGGGGGAGGAATCCACCTTTGCTTGTCATTGTTGATCACAAGCAGGAATATTGACTACTTCTTGTGGTCACCTTCCAATTTTTTATTCTATTGCAGGGAAGGTCAGAGAGGAGTACTTTCGGGGGATAATTCTGCCAGCGTTTATTGATCACTATTGATCAATTCTCTCCTCTATTCCTTTTGAGCTCACCCAGTTCAAATGGTGCACTGGGTGATGGAAGGAAAATGGGTGGCAGTGAGGCGCATCAGTAGAGTGGCTCCATTGCAGCGTCTGAGACCCGGGTTCGATCCTGACCACGGATGCTGCCTGTATACAGTGTTTGTACGTTCTCCCTGTGACTATGTGGGATAGAACTGGTGTACAGGTGATCGATGGTCGGCGTGGACTCGATGGACCAAAGGACCTGTTTCCACACTGTATCTCTAAAGAAATGGAGAAAATGAATTGCTTTATTGAAAATTAAATGAAAGACCAGTACTTTAGACGTATTTGTAATTGGTGCTGGGGCTTAGAAGATCAATAATAGACTTTGCGCTGGATCAGATTCTTATTTGCTTTCCCCTTTGCAAAAAAACAAATGCATAATAGCTTAATATCTGAAATCTAACTTCCTTGGATGTCTGTTGAAAATAATACTACTGAGCTGCAAAATGTATTTTAATTAATTTGCAATATAGTACATAAACAACAAACAGCAGTTCATTGCTGCCATCAATGTACTTTTATCCCAATGCGTTTTCTAAAAACTGTTGAAATAACCTTATTTATTTTTAAGCAATTTGTTTCAATAGTCTTACACTCCCAAGTATTACCATTTATCAAATAGAAAAAAGGCAGGCATTGCTGAATACCTTGGTGTTTCACATAGAAGTCACCCTTTATGCTTACGCTACTGAATTTGATGGGTTTCTGCTGTTATACTGTACATCAAAATGGCAATTACTGCCATAAAATAAACTAGCTTCCTAAACATGAATTTTGTGGGTCTTTTGCTATTCTGAATGGCGCACATTCTCACATTTTACTCTGAACATATCATTTATGTATAAAGAATATGAACATTTATTACATTTTTAATTTAATAAAGGAGCTCTTAAACCTCAGTTTAAAAGTACAACTGCTTGAAAGGTCTTTATATTCACATTTTAGCATTTGGCAATATTTTGCCAATTGCCAAGTCGGACGGGGATTATTTAGTTAGAAGTACGGTTACAGACAGATTAGTTTCTGCTTTGACTGAATTGACAATTAAAAGCTGCAGTATGTTTATACTGAGTACAAAAGATGATGACCACAGCCTTCATTGAAGAGGTCAAAATGAGGAACTGCAGATACTGGTTTACAAAGGAAAGACAAAATGCTGGACTGAACTCAGTTGGTCAGGCTGGTCGGGACGCTTTTCAGATTGATTGTAGGGGTCCGTCAGGGCAATCAGTCTGCAGAAGGGTCCCCACATGAAACATTACCCATCCGTCTTCTCCAGGGATGCTGCCTGATCTTCTGAGTTACTCCAGCATTTTGTGTCTTTCCTTCATTAGAGAGGAATGAAAGAGATTGAAATTATTTTTTTATGAAATGTTGGGGATTGCCTAAACTTCATTAATCCAGAATCATTCGGAAAGCCATCAAGCAAAACCTGGAACTGATAGACCTTTTGTGGTTCTACCAATTCCCACAATGAATGAAGAATCCAGTTACGTTCGAAAGCAGCATGGGGTCCAATGGTTTCTTTATTGTCACCTGTACCAGCTACAGTGAAATACATTTTGTGCATGCAGCTCAGCAAAACTATCCCTGTACATAAGCACAATTGCCCCGGTCAGTACAGTATGCACAGAACAGCCCACTGAGTCTATATGCAGGAAGTGCCATTTTAGAGTCCCACCTGCACCTGGCCATGGAGGCCCATTGTAGCCGTCACCTCCATTTAATTCATCCCACGCCTGGCCCTCTTCAGCCCTCGTTCACCAGGTGGACGCCTCCCGCAGCTGACTGACGGAAGATAAGACCTCCGGTTTCCACTCACCGGGCTCTTTGTCCAACTTCCGTCACCATCTCCTTCCACATCCTCTTTGTCTGCTATGGCTTAGTAATTCAAGTACTTGTCTAGATTGTTATATGCTTGTTTGCCTACACCATCTCCTCTGTTGTTTATTCCAACTGCTCGTGTAAAATAATTCCCTCCCCAATCCCCTATAAATGAATTCCATCTCACCTTATACCTAAGGCTTCCTGTTTTGGACACCCAACCAATATGATAACAGTGATAAGGATCTCACGATGGAGTCACAGTCTGAAGGAGGGTCTCGACCCGAAACGTCACCTATTCCTTACCTCCAGAGATGCTGCCTGTCCCTCTGAGTTACTACAGCATTTTAACAAGAATCTTGCCTGAGAGCAGTAGTGTAAAAGATCCATCTGTTTGTGATTTTGCTAGATGGCTTTCAGAATGAATCTGTACAGTACAAGTTTTAAGGATGGGACCAAATCATCCAGAATAATCTGTGGGGAGGTTGTACAGGCCGCTGGAAAATGAAGCATCAAAGACCACACCGTTAGTTTTACACTTCCAAAAATTCCACGTGAATTTCAGGATGCATATATGGGAAGGAGTGGATATAGGAGGAAAAAGTCATACCGTACAGCCAGGAAAAGGCCCTTCAGCCCACAATGTCTGTGCCAGCCGTTATGCTTAAAAGTGTATTCTCATTTACCTGTAGTTGGTCCACTGCCTTCTATGGCTAAATAGATCAACTAGTTGTCTCCATCGTTGGATGTGATGAATGCCTTCAGATAGTCAGTTCCAGAATCCAGTTCCATGGCAAATAATTCTCTCTCATCCCCTATAAACCAACAACATTTCACTTCATACCCATGTCTTGTTTTAGACACTGCACCCCAACATACATGGAAAGAAAATTCCTGTGATGATATAGTAAACAATAATAATTTTTACGCTACGTTGAAAAAATTCTTATTGTCTACCATATCTCTCCCCTCAATCCTGTAGCACGATTCTCAATAGCACGAATATGTATGAAAATCAAGCAGGAATCTATCGTTTTAAATTTAGTTTAGAGATACAGCGTGGAAACAGGCCCTTCAGCCCACCCAGTCTGCACTGACCAGCGATTACCCCACACATTAACATTACCATGCACACACTAGGGACAATGTTACATTTACACCAAGCCAATTAACCTACAAACCTGTACGTCTTTGGAGTGTGGGAGGAAACTGAAGATCTCGAAGAAAACTCGGTCCCAGGAAGCTCATGCAAACTTTGTACAGACGACACCCATAGTCAGCATCAAGCATGGGTCTCTGGTGCTGTAAGGGAGTAGCTTTACTGCTGTGCCACCATGCCACCCTAGTAAATATAAACCAATGTCTAGACAATAGAGTAATCAAACTTTGCTCTCCACATTACTTCCCCTTTCAAGTACCAGGCCACCTTGAGAATGTTCTTATTTGAGAAAGCTACAGGTCTGTCTTTATATCAGTTGGCTACTTAGACTACATGTACACAGTTATCTTTCAGTCACTTAATCATTAATCCCACTCCCCTGCTGGCTTTGAGTTAATTGGATTTATTAGAGCCACATATCCTCAGTCCATGGTATATTACACCATGTTCCTCTCAGGAATGTTACCTGCACACCACTACTCAGGAATGTACCAACTTAATTCATGATACTCAAATCATGTAAGTGAATGCAGTGTCCTCACTGAAACTGCAAGCGACCAGATTTATGGGTCCCACCTGGACCTGAGAATAACAAAGGGATCTTGAATATTCTGGCCCAGGAAGTTGCTACAGCACTTTGTGTTTTACTCAAGACCCCAGCATCTGCAGTTCCTTTTGTCGCCATTAGTCTGATTCTAAATTTCATTAGCTTGCACAAGACTGCCTCACTATACTTTTTTGCTCATATTGCTTTATTTGTGTAACTATTAATTAAAAATGTTACTGGGCTACTTGACCACTCTACAATGTTATAATAAAGCCGGGGCAGCACAGTGGTGCAGCGGCAGGGTTGTTGCCTTACAGTGCCAGAGACCTGGGTTCGGTCACGACTATGGGTGCTGTCTGTATGGAGTTTGTATGTTCCCCCCCATGACCCGCATGGTTTTCCCTGGCTGTTTCGGTTACCCCCCACATTCCAAAGACCTACAGGTTTGTAGGTTAATTGATTTTGGTAAAAATTGTAAATTGTCCCTAGCATGTAGGGTAGTACTAGTATATGGGGATCGCTGCAAGGACCTGTTTTCGCGCTGTATCTCAAAACGAAACCAAACAAAACATTCACCTTTCATATGTATTGGGGCGCAGTGTTCAGCAAGTGCATATGTGTAAAAGAAAAATCCAGAAAAACAGCATTACCCTAGTGGGATTTGCATTGCAAACCAGTTGGTTCCACAAGATATAGAACTTAGCATTCATATCAAGAGGGATAAAATACAAAAGCAAGGATGTAATGCCAAGGCTTTAGAAGGTGCTGGTCAGGCCACATTTGGAATACTGCGAGCAGTTTTGGGCCCTGTATCTGAGGAGAGATGTGCTGGCTTTGGAGAGGATCCAGAGGAGGTTGAAGAGAATTATCCCGGGGATGATTGGGTTAATGGATGAGGAGCAGTTGAATGCTCTGGCCCTATACTCGCTGAAGTTTATAGAAGGATGAGGTGGGGGGGGGGGGGGGGGGGGATAATGAAAGGCCTAGATAGAGCAGAAGTAGCGAGCATGTTTCCAGTAGTGTGAGAGTCCAGGATCACAGGGCACAGCTTCAGAATAAAATGACGTAACATTAGAATGGAGATGAGGAGGAATTGCTTTAGCCAGAAGTTGGTAAATCTGTGGAATTCAATGCTACAGACGGTGGTGGAGGCCAAGTCATGGGTATTTTTAAGTGGAGATTAATAGGTTCTTGGTTAGTAAAGGTGTCACAGGTTAAGGGGAGAAGGCGGGAGAATGTGATTGAGATCTGATATCAGCCATAATCAAATGGAGCTGACTCAATGGGCTCAATAGCCTCATTCTGCTGCTATGCCTTATGGAAATTAATTAGGGACAATTCTGAAAATGGAACAAAGGAACTTTGCTAAAGTCAACCCTAATAGTTTCCAGTTGGGATGCTTATTCAGACCACAATGGGATTTTGTTTCTTGATGAAAAGATCAAGTTGTTCTGTAGAGGTGAGCCAATGTGCCTTCAGTGTCTCCTGGAGCAGATGGACGTGGCCACGTGAGGAGCTAGGTGACCTCTTGTTGGATCATGAATGAATGTGTCTCCACAGCAGCCTACACATGGACACAGTGTGATGAGCGTGCCACCAAGCCTTCAGAAAGAAGTGTGCGCCACATCTACAGTGAAGCTTGTGGTCTTCTGAACTTGACCTTCGTCAGGGGTTGGGGGTTCTGGCTGGTGTAGGAGATGCCCTGTTAATAGAGCAGTGATTTTTGTGGTCAGCATTTAATCTCAACATACCTTGAGGTCACAGCAATGGCCCATTGTCCTGGGATTCTCGGTCCTCCAAGAGACATCTATCTCCTGTCAGGAGAACCTATCTTGGGAAATACAAAGCAAAAACAGGCCCTTCAGCCCACTGACCACACCGGCCAGCGATCCCTGCCCATTAACACTATCCTACACACACTAGGGACAATTACCACAATACCTCTACACTGGTCAAGAAGGCTCACCAGCGTCTCTTCTTCCTGAGGAGACTAAAGAAGGTCCGTCTCCTCAGATTCTGGTGAACTTCTATCGCTGCATCATTCGAGAGCATCCTTACCAACTGTATCACAGTATGGTATGGCAACTGCTCTGTCTCTGACCGGAAAGCACCGCAGTGGGTGGTGAAAACTGCCCAACGCATCACCGGTTCCTCACTCCCCTCCATTGAGTCTGTCCATCACAAGTGATGTCTGCGAAGAGGACTGGAAGAGGACAGCATCGTCAAGGACTGGTCTCACCCCAGCCACAGACTGTTTACCCTCCTCCCATCCAGGAGGCGCTACAGGTCCCTCCGTTGCTGGACCAGCAGGTTCAGGAACAGCTTCTTCCCTGCGGCGATTACATTCCTTAACTCTGCCCCCCCGGACACTCCTTCCCCCAGTATAATTGCACTACTGATACTGTTTGTACATATCTATATTTTACCGTTCATTATTCTAAGTTTGCTCTCTGGGGAGATGCTAACTGCATTTCGTTGTCTCTGTACTGCACACTGCACAATGACAATTAAAGATTGAATTGAATTGAATTAAATTTACATTTATACCAAGCCAATTAACCTACAAACCTGTACTTCTTTGGAGTATGGGAGGAAACCGAAGATCTCGGAAAAAACCCACACAGGTCACATTGGGGAGAACGTACAGACAAAAATCCGTACAGACAAGCACCCGTAGTCAGGATCGAACCCGGTGTCTGGCGCTGTAAGGCAGTAGCTCTACCGGCTACGCCACCGTGTCACCCTATCTCCTGTCATCTGGTTCTGGTTCTGGTTGATTACAGCGCAAACACCTCATCAGGTGTTATCTTGCGCAGGTCGGAGTGAGTAGAGTAGTGATTACATTTTGAAGTTGGCCTTTTTGACCGAGTTGAGGAGATCTAGTTGCTCAATCCCCTTTTTCAATGACTAACATCGGGAGCAGCACGTGTGTTGGGTGGTAACCTATTCCATCCCCTTATCGTCCTTGGGTAAAGGGAATATTGGTAGTAAGTTTATTGACATTTAGTGAGTTGATGATGTAGGGACCGTTATTTTGTCTTGTTTCATGGCAGTTGGTGCTCTGGGATGACAGAAGATTGGATGGCGTGATTTTGTGAATCTCCTTGTAAATTGCAATAAGTCTTAGCCTGATTCTGCGGCGTTCTATGGCATCCCATCCAAGAGAAGTCAGCATATTATTCACGCTTGATTTGCGCTTGTAGTCATTATATACAAAGCGGGCTGCTCGGCATTGTACCTTCTCCAGGGTGATCTTGTTGTTGTTGTTGAAAGGATCCCATTCAGCTCCACAATACTCCAATTTGGGCCTGACCAAGGACTTGTAGTACATCCGTCAAAGAGAATGCCTACATGCATGAAAATTTATTTTAAGAAGACCGAGAGTTCTATTTGCCTTGTTAGACACTTGATTAATATGCGGCACCCAACTTAAATCTTTGCTTAATTCAACTCCTAGATATGGGTGATGGTCGACAGCAAGCAATGTATGGCCACCCATGTTGTATTCCGATAAAAGTGGTTTAGTCTTGTGTGAGACATGCATGATGTGACATTTGGTTGTATTGAATGACATCTGCCAGGTTTTTCCCCACTCACGGAGAGCATCCAGATCCTTCTGTAAGGGCCAGCTGTCGTTCTCTATTAACTTTGGCATCATCTGCGAAGAGTCGAACCCTGGATGAAATTGCATTTGGAATGTCATTAATATACAGTAGGAAGAGCAATGGACCCATGATAGTCCTCTGTGGTACATCTGATGTCACAGAAGTTTCAATAGACGTCTCTCCCTCCAAGATAACTCGCTGGTATCTCCTTGTCAAAAAGATCTCAATCCATTTTTAGAGGTTGACGTCTATTCCTATATGGTTGAGCTTGACCAGGAGCCGCTTGTGGGGAACCTTATCAAAAGCCTTACTGAAGTCTAATATAATCATGTCAGTCTGACCCTTGTAGTTGAGTGACCTGGCTAGATCATCGATGAGTCCCGCCATCTGTCTCCTACCACCTACCAGGAGACACCTATCTCCCATCAGCTTCTTCTAATCATGGTGACCTTGGCAGACTTCCTCCCTAGCCCCGATTCTCACCACCCCCTCACACCCCCACCCTTCCTAGTACCCACAGTCATAAGTGACACAATTGCCAGGATGCATAGGTGCAGATTTAACATTAAGCCGACCACTTGAATCTCATTCTGCGACTCGAACATTTATCTTAGTAGGGAATCCTGCTCTGAGAACAGGCAATTCATGGCAACACGTGAAGTCTCAAAAACAATCGATATTTTTATTTTCGCCTGACACAAGTTAACCTGAACTAAACTTAACCAACTCTATAAGTAATTCTGTCACGGCTTTCAGAGTAAGTATTAACTGTGTAAGTAAACATGTGGAGGCCAAGACATTGGGTGTTTTTGAAGCGGAGATCGGTAGGTTCTTGGTTAGTAAGGGTGTCACAGGTTGCAGGCAGAAGGCAGGAGAATGGGGTTTAGAGGAAAAATAGATCAGTTATGATCAGATGACGGGGTAGACTTGATGGGCCGAATGGCCTAGCTCTGCTCTCATGTCCTGTGGTCTTATATTATTGAATTTAAGTTGCGTAGCTGCGATAACATTCCTGCAGTACAATAAAATTACTTTAACTAATCAACAGAAATTGAGATAAGCTAAACACAATGTAACACGTTTGCAAAAAAGCTCAACTAACAGACATTAAAAACACCAGCAATGAACTGTGAAAATGATTTAGTTTTCCATTGTCTAACTTCAAATCAACAAAAGTTCACCAAAAATAAAATTCTGAAGTTTGCCATTCACAAAATCACAGAAATAGAATTGAATCAAAATGTTTGCATGTAGAATACTTCAGAAATATTCCTCATTCCCATCTACACAACACCGAAAAGGACAAGCCTAATGATGCCCAGAGGAAGCGAATGACGCAAGAACAATGCATGAAGGCTTTCTGCACCCTGCGAGTTAATAGGTAACTCTTGTGCAATGCTGGGAGGAGCTAGATCCTCAAAGAATTCTGGGATAACTATCATGGGTTCCTGAATAGTAGCTTCACAGGAAATGTATTGCATTTAGATTTTTGACAGGGATTAACAAACTGCACCTTTCACTTTAAGGCAGAATGGTAAGTTCCCTTGTGTAAAATTATTTGTCTTTCTTTGCTTAGGAGCTCCTGTAAGAGCTCAGTGGAAAGTTCTAACAGTGAGTGGTTTTAAGTTGCTTTACCTGCTTGTGCAGGTGGAAAAAAAAGTTCACACCCAGTTTACGGTGGACGGAGAGTTCAGTATAAATAGTTTTAAAGCGATGTTTCTTCATCACTGGTTAAAATACGGTAATACAGTCGATTAAGAATAATAGTAGAGATGATAGAACCGACTCCCAGGTAAAGTGTTAAAATCAATTGTACAGGCAGCACGCCAGCACCTTCCACCTGATACCCACTCATCAGGTTTGGTGACATTGTTGGGATTAAAGGGACATGCATCCTTCACTATATTTGCATATATATCTTTACATCCTGAACATTAGAGAGAAAACAGTTGTTACCATTTGTGCTAACTTCTTTCAAAGGTAATATTGAAGAAACAGTTCAAAGCTGAGTTTGTGTTTTGTATTTATTGTAAATCTCTCCAGAAACAAAGAAACCCAACAGCAAGTTTTAGAGTGAATTCTACATGAATTCCAGAATGCTTGAGAAAATAATCAACTTAAACCATCTAACAAAAATCAGTTAAAATATTTAACCCTTTGAACACTAAATATAATTTGAGTTAATAGTGTGTTATTAAGTATACATTCACCTAGCCCACAGCTAACAATGGCCTATTTCCTTTATCATCGTTACATTTTTGCATATCTTTAATTCATTTGTCCTACATCTCTCTATATCACTGTCTATATCTCTCATTTCCTTTTCCCATGACTCTTCAGTCTGAAGAAGGGTCTCGACCCGAAACATCACCCATTCCTTTTCTCCAGAGATGGTGTCTGACCCGCTGAGTTATTAGAGCTTTTTGTGTCTATCCATAAATATTACATAGAAGAAGCAGGCTTGATACTGAGACCAGTTTTAGACACGTAATTTTGTGGGCTTAAATGTTCAGTACCCTAACTACCTTAGTGTTTGTCGCTCTCTCTATCTGCCTCTTTTGCCTTTTACGGAGAATGGAATTATTCTATTTTTGTTGAAGAGCATAACATGCTCTTGAGTCTCAAGATGACAGGTCCAAGCACCTTGAGAGTGAAGACTGGAATCTAAGATCATTAGTTAGTGGAGTAACAAAGGCATGATGTAATTGTCAGAGCAGCTGTCTTACAGCTGAGACGATAGAGTGGATTTAGTTAAATGCAACTTAGATTCATGCAGCGTGGAAATGGGCCCTTTGGCCCAACTTGTCCAACATGTCCCAGCGACACTAGTCCCACCTGCATGCGTTTGCCTTTATCCCTCTAATCCTGTCCTATCCATGTTTAATTGTTTCTTAACTTATTGCCTGTCCTTATTCATTTGGAAATGTTATCTTGTTGGTTGAGTCTCCAGAGGCAGCAACTAGCCCTGCCCATGTAACTCATATGAAAAGCCTGATCTCATTGAAAAAAAGGGCTTAGTTATGCCTTGTGGTTTGGTTTAGTTTAGTTTATTTTTGTCACGTGTACCGAGGTACAGTGAAATGCTTTGTGATGCCTGCTAACTAGTCACCAAAAAAATGATACATGTTCATCAAGCCGTCAGCAGTATACAGATAATGAATAAAGGGGATAATGTTCAGTGCAAGATAAAGTCCAATAAATTCCAGTTAAAGATAGTTTAAAGGTTTCCAATGACATAGATACAAGGTCAGGACTGCTCTCTAGTTGGTTAGAGGACGGTCTCCATTGGCCTTCAATATCTTTGGCAGAAACAATTAATAACGGCAATATATGGCGCAGCAGTAAAGTTGCTGCCTTACACCGTCAGAGACCTTGGTTCGATCCTGACTACGGGTGCTGGCTGTATGGACTTTGTATGTTCTTGTGACCTGCGCTGGTTTTCTCTGGATGCTCCAGTTTTCTCCCACACCTCGAAGACGTACAGGTTTGTAGGTTAATTGGGTTTGGTAAAGATTGCAAATTGTCCCTAGTGTGTAGGATAGTGCTACTGTACGGGAATCGATGGTCAGCGCGGACTCAGTGGGCCGAAGGACCTGTTTCCACACTGTATCTCTCCCGCTAGACATAGATTTTCAGAAGGCCTTCGATAAGGTGCCACACGTCAGGTGTGGATTTGACCGAAGAATACTTTGTGAATAGAAATACAGAGGCTACGCTGCAAGATACAAACCGCTGGTTAGCCGCAAAAATAGGAATGGCCAGGTTACAGTTTGCCAAGAAGTATGTAAAAGAACAACCACAGTGTTGGAAAAAGGTCTTGTGGACAGATGAGATGAAGATTAACTTATATCAGATGGCAAGAGCAAAGTATGGAGGAGAGAAGGAACTGCCCAAGATCCAAAGCATACCACCTCATCTATGAAACACGGTGGTGGGGGTGTTATGGTCTGGGCATGTTTGGCTGCTGAAGGTACTGGCTTGCTTATCTTCATTGATGATACAACTGTTGTTGGTAGGAGCATAATGAATTCTGAAGTGTACAGACCCATCCTATCTGCTCAAGTTCAAACAAATGCCTCAAAACTCATTGGCTGGCGTTTCATTCTACAACAAGACAATGATCCCAAACATACTGCTAAAGCAACAAAGGAGTTTTTCAAAGCTAAAAAATGGTAAATTCTTGAGTGGCCAAGTCATTTACCTGATCTGAACCCAATTGAGCATGCCTTTTATATGCTGAAGAGAAAACTGAAGGGAACTAGCTCCCCAAACAAGCATAAGCTAAAGATGGCTACAATACAAGCCTAGCAGAGCATCACCAGAGAAGACACCCAGCAACTGGTGGTGTCCATGAATCGTAGACTTCAAGTAGTCATTGCATGCAAAGGATATGCAACAAAATACTAAACATGACTACTTTCATTTACATGACATTGCTGTGTCACAGACATTAGGGTACCCTAAAATGGAGGGACTATAAACACTGCTGTAATTTCTACATGGGGAAACCATGATGTATAAAAATGGTCTTTATTAAAATCTGACAATGTGCACTTTCACCACATGTGATTTTTTTAAAATTACAAATGTCAAATGATGGGTCTTTGTCCCAAACATTATGGAGGGCACTGTGTATTAATGATTTGGATAGGGGGATTGAAGGCTTTGTGGCCAAGTTTGCAAATGATGTTACGGGCAGTGTAAGAAAACAAGGACTCTGCAGAGAAGTGGCAGGTGAAATTCTGTGTAGCAAAGTGCGCAGTCATGCATTTTGGTAATAATAATAAAGGCGTAGATTATTTTCTAAATGGAGAGATAATCCAGAAATCCGAGGTGCAAAGGAACTTGCAAAAAAGTTAATTTGCAAGTTGAATCGGTAGTACACAAGGCAAATTCAATGCTAGCATGTGAATTAAGAGGCCTGGAATACAAAAATAGAGATGTAATGCTGAGGCTCCATATGGCACTGATCAGGCCGCTGGTCAGGAGTACTATGCCCAAATCTGGACCTCATATCCGAGGAAGGATGTGCTGGCTCTGGAGAGAGTCCAGAGGAGGTTTACAAGAATGATTCTAGGAATGAGTGGGTGACCATGTGATGAGCGCTTGACAGCACAGCCTCTACCCGCTGGAGTTTAGAAGGTTGAGGAGGGACCTCATTGAAACTTACAGAATAATGAAAGGCATAGATAAAGTGGATGAGGAAAATATATTTCCACTGGTGGGAGAGTCTAGGACCAGAGATCATAGCCTCAGAATTAAAGGGCGCTCTTTTGAGAAGATGAGGAGGAACTTCTTTAGTCGGGGGATAATTAATCTGTGCAATTCATTGCCACAGAGAGCTGTGGATGCCAAGTCAGTGGATATTTATAATGCAAAGATAGACAAGATCTTGATTAGAATTAATGTCAAGGGCTACGGGGAGAAGGCAGGAATATGAGATTAGGTGGCAGAGATCAGCCATGAATGAATGGCGGAGTAGACTCGATGGGCCAAATTGCCTAATTCTACTATACCTTGTGAACTAAACAAAGCTATTAAAATTATTTTTTGTTAATAATTTCATCATTTTAAAATCATAAAAATTCAGTGAAAACATGTCAGTAAACATGCAACTTGCTTTATTTTTCATCCATCTACCTTGCCCACAACTTCTCCTTCAAAGTACATGGGCCAGTATATATTATGCTGGTTTTGTTTGGTGCAGGGTATTGGAGCAGTTTCTGCAGCATTAGCCCTGGGAAACACCATCAAGCAGACACACTGTTGCTGGAATACACGTGATGTCCAAGTGTTGAGTGCAGACAGGAGTTCAGTGATGGAGCCCAGCCACAAATCTCAAAACCTCCATTAAGAAAGAGACCTCAAATATCCAGGCACAAATTCATTTCACATTTCAGTAAGATCCAGTCCACTTTCTCAAGAAGACCTGGGGAATTTTTACTCTTCATGGTTTTTTGGTGAGTTGCCTCTGACAAACAATTTGTGATAGGTCAGTCATTCATGTACACATTAAAAAAAAAACATTGTGCAAATTGCTGTATAAAATATTGCGAATGTAATTATTTTTAAACCATTAATTTTTTTTGGTATTTTCCCCACTATCTGTTAAAACCAAAACCATCAAACCTTAGTTTAGTTTAGAGACACAGAGCGGCCCACCGGGTCCGCGCCGACCGGCGATCCCCGCACATTAACAATATCCTACACCCACTAGGGAAATGTATTTAATATTTCCCAAGCCAATTAACCTACAAACTTTTAGTCTTTGGAGTGTGGGAGGAAACCGAAGATCTCGGAGAAAACACACGCAGGTCATGGGGAGAACGTACAAAGTCCGTACAGACAACACCCGTAGTCGGGATCGAACCCAGGTCTCCAGCACTGCATTCGCTGTAAGGCAGAAACTCTAGCGCTGCGCCACCGTGACCTTATATAAATGTTTCACCTGTGAAATCTACCTTGTGCTCTTCACTCTTGTGACTGGTCCAATTGCCTTGTATTTTAGTCTATTGTTTAATTGTAAACAACCTGCGTCTGTGTATCTCTCTTCTTCATGTTGGATAACTCGTATTTGAACCTATTCTTGCATCCAATCTATCTGAAGAAAGTCTGAAATGCATGATTTTACTTCGGAGTCCCGTGAGTGACTACGGGAAGAACCCGTCAGCCGCACATGCGCGTCATTACGTCTAACGCATGGCGCTCTGACTGGCTGGTGGCACGTCACTCCACCACCGGTAGTTTTAAAAAGGCCTCCAGGTAAGTCTTGAATTTAGCCTGTGGTCGTTTTTTCTGCTGTCTTACAGCAAGAAAGTCATGGATAAGGTGAAGTCTCGACGGGCTGCAGGGAGAACCGCTTCCGAAGACCATGGCATTGCGGTCAGCGGGCGGCAGTCCGTTTCACCATCGAGGTCGCTGACTCCACAGCCAGCGACCCCGGGCTCAGTGCCCATGGACAGCACTTTGGCTACCCTGCGGGTCGGGAAGGCCAAGTGCAAGTCCAACAGGCCGGTGGACTCCGATGAGTCCGGCCGGGAGGGTTCGCCTCCCTGAACGGGAAGTGTCGGTGGACGCCTTTCCCGCATGGAGCATCTTCTGGATAAGATGCTCCAACACGATATGCCCTCTGGTCAGGAGGCATATCTCAGCGGGCCTCGAGGGCTCGCAGCAACGCCTGGTGCAGGGCTGTAGTATGTGTCCCCATCCAAGGATGGGAGCTAGACCACCAGTCCTGGGCGGAGGACCGCTCGGTGCGAGACCCGCGGGATGCGGAAGTGCCAACTATGGTCACCAAGTTTGCAGTGCCGTCACTGGTTGGGGAGCTGCTGGAAGAAGAGCTCGCAGCCAGCATTAACTAACTGGCTTCCCACCAGCTTCAGGAACAAGTTATGATGGAAACAGCCATGAGGTACCACGCTCCCAGCAACTGTGCTGACCTTAAGGTACCCATGGTGAATAGTTCCATCTGGAGCTACATTGGCAGTGGCATTAAGACCCAAGAGGTCAAGCTGCAGAGAATTTTAAACCTGCTGGCATCGGGGTTGACAGCATTCGCCAGGTCGGTAGACGGCTGCGCATTATCGGAAGCTCAACGGGACGCAATGGCATTGTTGTGCGATGCACAATTTGAAATTAATTGCTTTCGTAAGAGTGCCATTCGTCCTGTTCTCAACCCCAAGTTTGCAGAGTTGTGTAAGGCCAGTAATGTGCAGCTGCCCAATTTGCTGTTTGGAGAAGACCTGTCCAGGCAGCTGAAGGATTTGGACGATGAGTCGAAGGCTGTGGGGCTACTTCGGGCTCCACCACCTAACAGACAGTCGTCGTTCCGATGCCAGCACCCCTATGCCTCGACCAGCACAAGACCAACTGCGGAGACCACCTCCAGCTTGAAGAACCAAAGAACCGGCCAGAGGTCTTTTTTAGGACATGGCCCAAACCGGCCAACAGCCAGGATGTGCAGCTGGCACACACCAGCACCTCAACTCCCCAAACATCGGGGAAGGAAATAAATGTCCAGAATCCACCGACTAATACTGGGTCTGGGTCTCAATGTAACATACCAGGTGTGGGTCCAATGCATGTTGGTGGTAGGTTATGTTTCTTTGTGCATGAGTGGCGGTGGTTAACTTCTGACTTGTTCATACTGCGCAGTACAGACAGGTTCACAATTGAATTTGCGGGCTCTCTCCCACCCACGCAGCATGCTCCAAACTGTACCTTTGCTCGTTCAAAACGGGATGATTTGGAAGGTCAGGTTGCAATTGAAAATGTAAGTGCTAAAAGAGCGATTGAAAAAATTAGTCATGAACCTCATGAATTTGTATCCAATATTTTTCCTAGGGAAAAGAATGATGGGGAGTGCCGCATCATTTTGGACTTAACACAACTTAATACCTTTGTGCAGTACAAACATTTAAAAATGGAAAGTTTTGTAATAGCAAAACAGCTAATTTCCAGGGGATGTTATATGGCATGCATTGATCTTAAAGATGCTTATTATTCTGTACCTGTTCACAAGGATCACAGAAAATATTTGAAGTTTAAATGGATGGGGCAGCTATGGCAGTTTAAAGCGTTGCCGAATGGGTTAACCTCAGCTCCCAGGTTATTCATTAAAATATTGAAACCTGTTCTGGCTCTATTGAGAGAGCAGAAACACATAGTAATGGCTTATTTGGATGATATCCTCATTATAGGGAAAACTATGGAATTAGCTATTTTGGTGGTTTCAGCCACCAAACTTGTGTTTGAACAGTTGGGGTTCCTAATTCACCCAGTAAAATCCAGGTTGACTCCAGCCAGGGTTATGGATTATTTGGGATTTACTATTAACTCCAATCACCTGTTAGTCACTTTGCCTGAGGGCAAGAGATTGAAGTTAATAGAAGCCTGCAATCATCTTATCACACAGCAGCTGCCTTCAGTTCGAGAAGTAGCAAGCTTGATTGGGAAATTGGTGGCTGCATTTCCAGCTGCCAAATATGGGCCTTTGCACTATCAGCAATTACAAAGAGCAAAGGTGCATGCACCCAAATATAATTCCGGCCACTTTGACAGAACGATGCAATTACCGGCTGAAGCCATTGATGAGCTACAATGGTGGATAGCCAATATTGACCATTGTTCTGGCAATATTTCAATTGAAAGCCCTGCAGTTGTTTTACAGACTGATGCCAGTTCTTCAGGGTGGGGTGCCACTGACACCGTTACAAGTTGCGGTGGCAGGTGGAACATGCATGAGATATCCTTTCTACAGTTGCATGGTGTTAACTATTTGGAGTTGCTCACAACCCTTTACGGTCTGAAAGCTTATTGTGCACACATGCACCATGTGCACGTTCAATTACAGATAGATAACACCACAGCAGTGGCATACATCAATCACATGGGTGGTATCAAGTCAGTATCCTGTGATAAATTGGCATGTCTCATTTGGAAATGGTGTATTGCTCGACATATTTGGGTTTCAGCTATCTACCTCCCAGATAGATTCAACACGGTGGCGGGCACCAGGTCACGTAAATTCAATGACAACACAGAATGGATGTTGAATCAGAGTTTTTAAGGATATTATTTCTAGGTATGGAACACCCGATATCGATTTGTTCGCTTCAAGATTAAATCATCAATTACCCAAGTATGTTGCATGGGAACCAGACCTAGGGGCAGTAGCGATAGATGCGTTCTCGCTACATTGGGTGCAATGTTTTTCTATGCATTCCCCCATTTTGCCTTGTCAGTCGCTGTCTGCAAAAAAATCAGCAGGATTCTGCCTCCGGCTTTCTGGTAGTCCCTGACTGGCCGACTCAGCCTTGGTATCCTCTGGTTCTGAGCATGGTTGTAGAACCTGTGTGGGAGGTTCCTAAAGGCAGAACTTTGTTGACCAGAACTTTGTTGTCTGGTGAGGTACATCCTCGGCATGATCGGCTCAATTTATTGATTTGCAGGTTTTAAGAAGACCTCTCCTTGGTCTGGGACTAGCTGATCGTACGGTGGATGTGCTAACTGCGGCGTGGAGAGGCAGTACTCAAAAACAATATGCCTCATACATTTGGAAATGGGAAGTGTTTTGTGCACAGGCCGATATTTCTTATGAGGCAGTGCAGATTACAAACGTTCTGGAGTTCCTCTCGAAATTGCACTTTGATGACAAATTAAGCTACAGTGCCCTCAATAGTGCCAGAAGTGCGCTGTCGTCTTACCTGCTGCCACTTTCAGAACACCAATCAGTGGGGTCTCACCCTATAGTGTCTAGATTCATGAGGGGAGTCTTCAATTCAAACCCTCCTAGGCCCAGATATTCTGAAATTTGGGATGTAGGGGTGGTGTTAACTTTACTCCGGTCATGGTCTCCGCCAACTTCCCAGTCTCTACTCCGACTCGCGCACAAGGTGGCTATACTGATGCCGTTAGTTTCAGCACAGAGAGTCCAGTCCTTACAAAAGCTTCGGTTGGACAGGATGCTCACCTCTGCTGGTAGTTTTACCTTTTTTGTGTATGACCCTATAAAACAGAGTAGACAAGGTACCTCGGGATTGAAATTACAGTTCATATCTTTTGGATCCCAATATTTGTGTAGTTGCTCACCTCTGGCAGTACATTACCCTCACCAAGGGGCTTCGGGGGTCTGAAGTAGCATTACTTATTAGCCACAGGAAACCACATAAGCAGGTCTCATCTCAGACCATTTCCAGGAGGTTAAAGCAAGTTTTAATAGAGGCTGGGATTGATACTAAAATGTTTAAATCTCGTTCCACCAGGGCTGCAGCTACATGGGCGTCCCGCTAGACCAGATTTTGTCGGCTGCAGGGTGGTCCTCAGCACACACGTTTCAGAAGTTTTATAACAAACCTTTAGCCGGAACGAGCGTGTTTGCTAACTCAGTTTTAAGTTCACGTTAATGTCCTCTCAGGTAGAAGGGGAACTGGTGTTGTTTTGTTATCGTTAACTACACATTAAATTCAATTTGTTCATTATGTCATGTCTCTACAGTTTTGTGCACTCTTCTTGGTCAACTATACAGTGTGTGACGCATGGATTCGTTCCAAGGAGTTACAGAGCTTTAAAATCTTCACTCAGTCACTCACGTAACTCCGAAGTAAAATAGTAAGATTAAATGAGAATTTACCAGTTTGAAGTTTGATCTTTATTTTATGAGGAGTTACGATGAGGGATTACGTGCCCTCCCCTCCCAAACCCTCCTCATAAAACCAGCTGGTAGTTCTAGTTTCTTCAATCTTACTATTCTCAGGTCAATGTTCCTGTCTGTGACTCTGCACCGCTGCTTTGAAGGTTGACGCGCATGCGCGGCTGATGGGATCTTCACGTAATCCCTCATCGTAACTCCTCATAAATTAAAGATCAAATTTAAAACTGGTAAGTTCTCATTTAATCTTACTATTAAATGAGATCAAAGAAAAATTTAACATTTCAAGCAAATTCTACTTCATTTCAAAAGTAATAATGTCATTGCTACAAAACACTTTGAAACTATTTGAAGGACGAGGGGGGGCCTCATTGAAACTTACCAAATAGGGAAAGGCCTGGATAGAGTGAATGTGCAGAGGAAGTTTTCACTAGTGGGAGAGTCTGGGGCCAGAGGTCATAGCCTCAGAATAAAATGAAAGGCCTTTAGAAAGGAGGAGATTTTTTTAAGAAAGAAGAGGATGGGTTCTTGATTAGTATGGTGTCAGTAGTTATGGGGAGAAGGCAGGAGAATGGGGTTGAGAGGGAAAGATAGATCAGCTATGATTGAATGCTAGAGAGACTTGATGGGCCGAATGGCCTAATTCTGTTCCTATGACTTGTGAACATGAACATATAGGCACGAAATGCTGGAGAAGCTCAGCAGGTCAGGTTGCACCTCCGGAGTCAGGGGTCACTTTTGGGTCAGGACCTGATTTGTCACCTATCCATTGTCTCTAGAGATGCTGCCTAACCCGTTGACTTACTCCAGCATCTTGTGTCTATGGTATAAACCAGCATCTGCAGTTCCTTGTTATTATATAGAACAGTACAGCACCAGAACAGGCCCTTTGGCCCACACAGTCCACGCCGAGCATTAAACTAATTAGAAATGTGTTTTAAAAAATATATAGTTTGTATATTGTCTTATCTAAAATTCAAAATCGTTCAAACCTAAGCAGAAAATCATTTCAGTGGAGAAAAAGTGGTGAAAACCTCAAGACATAACAATAAACAAAGTAGTGTTAGCGGTGCACTGTCAATTGCAAATACTGTGTAATCACTGAAGAGATGCCCAACATTAATCAAACCTGTGGTAGACAAAAGTGCTGGAGAAACTCAGCCAGTGCGACAGCATCTATGGAGTGAAGGAAATAGGCAACGTTTCGGGCCGAAACCCTTCTTCAGACTAATCAAGCCTGCGTTTAGTTCCTCTCGCCTAGAATTCTGTTCCTAGACCTTAAACTAGGTGCCGTGAATTTAATTGTGCAAGTCCAACAGATATTTATTCAATAATGTGCAGGCTATCACAATATTTGCTTTCACGGTGTAGAACATTGCTACCTATTTTCCTGGATGCCTTTTACAAATCAGATCAATGCAGTTGGAACTAGTGCCCGGCTGTTCAGGATCAGATGCCAGTGAGACCTATTAAATAGAAGAGTCTTGCACCACCTAGTGAGCAAGGTGGGAATTATCCTTCATGAAGTTGACACTGGTTTGGAAGAATTTTGGTTCTATTCCTTTCATTGATCTCTCGGACTAAGTTGAACGAACTATGAAGTTGGGCATAGATTATAGCAGAACAGTGCAGTTGGCAGAGCTGCTGCCTGACGCTGCCTCCTATATGCGTAGGAAGGAACTGCAGATGCTTAAGATAGACCAAAATGCTGGAGTAACAAGCAGCATCTCTGGATAGGAATGTGTGACGTTTCGGGTCAGGACCCTTCTTCAGACTGAGAATCAGGGAAGAGGGAGACACAGAAATATGGATGGATAAGGTGTAAAAAGCAAGACATCAAAGGAGATGAGCCTCAAGGAAATTGTAGGATTATTATTGAATGTGATAACGAAACACAAAGATATAAGTGTACTGTGTCTTTACTCTAACTATTATTCTTGAGTGGCTTGATTGTATTTATGTATAGTGTTGAAAAAATGGATAAAACATTATTATCTCATGTCACCGTGAGATAAACAGTGAGATACACAGCAAAGAGTCACCACATATAGGACGCCGACAGTTACAAAGTATTCCATTTAGTCCCCAATGGTCCCTCTTTATTCTCGGCAGGCCCCCCAGGCCGGATCTCCCTTGGTTCTCTCGGCAGCCCCCCACACTAGGGTCCCTGTTTGTTTTCTTGGCAGTCTTCCCGCCCCAAGCTGGGTCCCCATGTGTTCTCTTACTATTTTATTGAATAGGGTGTCAAATGTTAGGGTGAGAAGGCATGAGAATGGAAGGTAAATAAAAGTGCTGGAGAAACTCAGCGGGTGCGGCAGCATCTATGGAGTGAAGGAAATAGGCAACGTTTCGGGCCGAAACTCTTCTTCGGACTGGCCCGAAATGTTGCATTTTTTACCTTGCCTTCCAGATTCAAGCTTCCATAAGTTTAATATCATCTATCAACAACTCTTTCATTCACCAGTGTTTACGGACCGACATGTGCGCCTATTCGGCATTGTCTATTTACTTTGTTCACACCACTTTTCACATTCTTCCATGGGCTCGCCTCTACTTCTGTAGTCTCTTCTAGCTCTACATCTCTCCAATTAGTTTAGTTTAGAGATATAGCAGGGAAACAGCCCCTTCAGCCCACCAAGTCCACAAAACCCAGAAATCCCCGCACACTAACACTATCCTACACACACTAGGTACAATTTTACCAAAGTCTATTGACTTACAAACCTGTACATCTTTCCAGTGCGGGAAGAAACTGGAGAAACCCACGCAGGTCATGGGGAGAACGTACAAACTCCACACAGACAGCACCCGTGGTCGGGGTTCAACCCGGGTCTCTGGCACTGTAAGACAGTGACTATTGCTGCGCCACCATGCCGTCCCAATGAAATTTGTGCTCCACCAGCGGCTTCTTAATCATTTTCACGAGAAATCGCTCCCCCAGAGGCCAATGGCCTAAACTTGGGAATTTCTAAACGCCTTTCTTGCTAATATCCCTATAAAACCTATTGGGTTGACCAGGTATGAACAATTTGAAGATGAGCCTGAAGAAGGGTCTCGACCCGAAACGTTACCCATTCCTTCTCTCCAGAGATGCTGTCTGTCCCGCTGAGTTACTCCAGCATTTTGTGTCCATGAACTGTTTGAACAACTTAAGGGGATTGACAGGGTAGATGTGGAATTGAGGATTATGTGTCTGGTGTGTTTTGAACCAAGGCTCACAGTCTCAAAATAACGTGGATGCAATTCAGGCCACAAATGAGACAAAATTTATTTTCCCAGAAGGTGGTAAATCTTTGGAAATCATCAAAAGCATTGCTGTACATGGAACTGAGAACAAGGAATGCATAGATCTTTGAAAAAAAAATTAAGACGTTAAGAAAATTGGGAAATTCGGTTTTACTTGGGATGGAGGAGTTAAGGTCAACCAAGATCATCTTGAATAATGTTGCATAAAAAGAGACTGAATGGCTTACTCCAAACGCTACTCGTGTTCTTTTGTTCAATATCAGTTTATGTGACTCAGTGTTTAACTTTATTGGGTGATATTCTGCTTCATTAAAATAATGTTACATAAACTAGGTTCAATGTTGCTGCGGATTAATTGTATTTCTCTTTAATATAACAAGAAAAGGGAGGAGTAAAATGAAGTCAATATATTGTAGCGGCACCTAGTGGTGGCCTGGGGAATCACAAACCCTCGCAGTTGGCTGGCGTGATCGCGGGAGTGTTTTCGCGGGCTCCACCCTGTTCGAAGGAACTTCAATTTTTTGGCTGTTTCAATCGCGCTTGAGTAAATCGCATTATTATCGTAAAAAATAAAGAATTTTACTCATTCGATCGTCTCGACTTGCCAAAATATAAAAATATAAAATGACCAAAAGAATTGTTTATTTTCTCTAGTGTTGGATCCCATGTTAGATCTCCCATTTTGTCTTTTCCTTGCAAGAGCCTTTAGAAAGGCACCAAGCAATCATTAGGAGAGTCCTCTTCTCTTTTAAGCTCCTGTAGCAGCAGAATTAGGTTTTCGGTTTCACCAGTGAAAAATCTAATCTTCTACATATGGACAAAAGAAGAACTTGTACCTATGGCAACCTTGGGATTAGAGAAGTTGTTCTGAATGGTACAATGTGTTCTCATTTAGAAACATGAAAGACTGCAATAAAACAACCATTGCTTAATTGTATAAAATAATGGCAATTATTGATCACAGGATTATTGCAAAACGTTATGGGATGCAAAAAGGTTATCAATTTTTTAACCTTGGGTTTTGGGGTTATGCTGGGGTTGCAGCTAAATTGGGTTTAGTTTAGAGGTGGAGTATGGAAATAGGCCCTTTGGCCCACTGAGTCCACGGCGATTATCGATCACCCTAGTTCGTTATCACACTTTCACAATCAGTCCCATACGCATGAAGGGCAATTTTACAGAGGCTAATTAATCTACAAATCAGCACGTCTTTATGATGTGGGAGTAAACAGAAGCACCCGGAGAAAATGCTTTTCTCCAGCATGTTGTGTCTATATCTGGTTCGATCATGACCTCGCGTACTGTCTGTGTGGAGTTTGCACATTCCCGTCACAGGGAGAATATGTGAACACAAAATGCTGGAGAAAAGTAGCGGAGTAGATCCTTCAGAAGGCTCGACCGAAAATTACCCATTCCTTCTCTCCAGAGACGCTACCTGTCCCGCGGAGTTAATCCAGCATTCTGTGTCTATCTTCAGTGTAAACCAGCATCTGCAGTTCCTTCCTACACACGTCATGATCGAACCCATGTCTCAGGACCCTGTGAGGTTGCAACTCTACCAGCTGTGCCATTGTGATTTGAAGGGGTTGAATTATTCACGTTTTTATGAAACTCTTGGTAATGGAGAATAAAGTTGTCTGAAATATTTCTGTCGCCTTTTTATATCTGCATAATCCTTGCATTGTTATTGAGTGACTAGTCAATCACTACTCTCAATGGAGTTAATTATCACACTCCGGCCTGTGAAATCGTCATTAAGGCTCGCCAAATAAATAGCGCTGCATGAAGAAAGCAAAGAGTGAAGTAACAAAAGGAAGGGAAATAAGCGCAAAGTGAATATGAACAAATGTACAATTTGGTTTTTTTTAAAGTCCTTGGTACCAGAAATCAAAGAACATAAATTGTGCTTCCAGGCTGAAGGTGTTGCCAAATAGGGCGGAGCTTTTACTTGAAGATTTATGGGAAAACTGTGACAGTTTCCTGAAATCTAACACTGGAGTCATTTCTAACCTACAATAAGAATGGTGGGTACACTGCAATTTTGTGCCGGATGTAAAAATATCTCAATAAACAAAACTAGTTTAGTCAGAAGAACGCATTTACCTCACCTGGAGGGATGCTTTCAGTTATACATTCCTTTGACCTCTCTCTAGCCTTCTCGCTTTCCTCCCCACCTCACCCTCGCCCCCATCTTTCCACCTCACCCTTTTCTTTCTCCCTCTGTGCCCGTGATACAGCTGAGTGTATTTCCAAAAGTAAGTAATTTTTATAATCCCAGGATTGCGTAACTTTCCATGAACAATTAATGCAGGGTAGGGCAGCACTTGGATACAGACTGAACAGTTTAATAATGAGTAAAATATCTCCTCCATGTTTTGTGAAAATAATCATCTTTTACATTTGTGCTAGGAAGTAGCAAAAACGCCCACCTGGCACCGATGAAAGAATTAGTGCAAAATCCCATCTTGACTAAATATAATTCCATGGTCTGAACTGATTATTCTGTGTTTCCAAATTAATATTATCTTTATCATATCCATAAATATACTTTACATTCATAAAAGTTAAAAGTGTGAGCCGTGTTTATTCAGGTAATCTTGCCTGCACTGGCCAAAAGATCTATCTAGCCTATCTTTCCAGCTCTTGGTCTATAGTCTTGCAGGAAAAGGCATTTTAAATGGATATTATTAAACTTGCAGAGTATTGTAGAGCTCTAGACTTTCACAATGCTTCAGGCAATAAACATTGTCTCATCTCCCCGCTGATCATCCTAGCAGTTATTTCCCTTGATTTTTGCCTTCCTATCCTTCATATTCAACCCTCCACCTATTGTTTAAAAATGTGATACCAGTGCTTTGCGGTGTCTGAAGAAGGGTCTTGACCCAAACTGTTACCCATTCCTTCTCTCCAGAGATGCTGTCTGTCCCGCTGAGTTACTTCAGCATTTTGTGTCTATCTTTGGTGTATAACCAACATCTGCAGTTCCTCCCTACACAGATTGTGGTAATTGTTCTATTAAACCTGACAAGTCGTCAACGTTGGAGTAGTGTGGAAATTGCGGGATCGGAACTGTTCTTCCATCTTGTCATGATCGTGGGTAGCACTTCGTATTGTGGGAATTGAACTTTAATCCAGTAAAGTTTCCCTTCTGTGCTCGTCTAAACGTGTCTAGTTGGACTAATCCACAAAGCTAACAACTTGGACACATGCATGTCTTGTTTTCTGGTGACACGGCTGTACAGCTCAGGCGTAAGGGTGGAATACAGATCACAATACCAAACCTTTATGTAATACTCATTTTTTAATCTTGTCATGCTGAGCTACTTTGCAAAGCATTGTCTAACACATTAACCTGCACCATCAGTAAGATAGAGTCACACAGCGTGAAAACAGGCCCTTCGGCCCAACTTGCCCACACTGACCAACACATCCCATTTGCCTCCATTTGGCCCATATACCTCTAAACCTGCCCTTTCAAAGTATATCTAATTGCTTCTTAAACTATGTAATAGTCCCTGAGTTGTCATTCATAAAGAATAGGAGTAGAATTAGGCCGTTTGGCCCATCAAGTCTACACTGCCATTCAATCATTGCTGATCTATCTCTCCGTCCTAACCCCATTCTCCTGCCTTCTCCCCATAACCTCTGACACCTGTACTAATCAAGCATCTATCTACCTCTGCCTTAAAAATATCCACTGACTTGGCCTATTTAGCCTTCTGTGGCAAAGAATTCCACAGATTCAGCACATTCTGAATAAAAAAACTTCACATCTTCTTTCTAAAATAATGTCCTTTAGTCCTAGATTCTCCCACTAGTAGAAACATCCTCTCCATATCCACTCTATCCAAGCCTTGCACTATTCTGTATGTTTCAATGAGGTGTCCCCTCATCCTTCTAAACTCCAGCGAGTACATTCCCAGTGCTAACATCATAGGTTAACCTACTCATTCCTGGGACCATTCTTGTAACCCATTCCTGAGCCCAGCATATCCTTCCTCAGATATGCTCACAATTTTCCAATTCCTTATAGAGCCTCGACATTACTTCCCTGTTTTTGTATACATGCCCTCTTGAAGCCCTCATCCATTTCTTGGCCAATCCATATCCCCAGATGGGGTAGGGAAACGTACGAAGAAGCTGCTCTGTATTCTTAAAGATAACTATTTGTTTCCGCAGATGCATTTTATGCTGCTTTTTAGCCGTCAAGGCAAATTGAGGCTCCAGAAGTGGTACACTGTGATGGTTGATAAGGAGAAGAAAAAGATTGCGAGGGAACTTGTTCAGATTGTGCTGAGTCGACAAGCCAAAATGTGCAGCTTTGTGGAATGGCGGGATCTCAAAATTATTTATAAAAGGTTTGAATTATCTTTTTATTAATGCAGATTTTTCTTTGCGAAGAAAAATGTTTGACTCCTTAATGACATTTAGATTATTAGTTGAACTTTATTGCAGCTTTAGCTTCTGGAGTATTATAGCCATCAACAGTTATGTGCTTGATCTATAGCTGACACCAGCTGTCTTGAGCGCCTTGCACCTACTACAGTTATGGATTCTTTAAAGGTCAAGAAAGAAACTCTAATTTTACTGGCAGTCATTTTTACTTTAAAGCCAACATTTCACATCAGTACAGATTATTTCCGAAGTGTTGACTGACAATTTCCCACTATGGATGCCAGTGCGTTCTACCTCTGGGCCAAGTGAACCAAAATGTCACACACGTTACCAAATGGCATCACATAAAGTAATACATTCTTGTAAAAGATTAATCTTATTCATTGCTATTTTCCTACCTACAGAACTATAATGCATGGCTGGTAAAGATATGAACATTCTAGCTTTTTTAAATTCACAAGAGTTTGTAAGATAAAACGGAGTTATGAAAAAAACGCTTCTGTGTTGAGGTCACACACGTGACCAGTCGTATTTGACCTCTGAGCCAAAACAAACATTGTCAGCATAACATAAATATTACACTTTATAAACTTTGAAAAAAATATGCATTATATATACACACAACAAAACAACATACCTGTAATGCTTTCAGAATTAGAAGAGATGTATTCCACAATTTTTCATATTATTGGTCACACACGTGACTAAGAATGGGTCTTCTACAGATGGGATGAATACAAGATGGTAGTTTCCATTTTGGTTTCCTGTATTACCATCTGCAGTTATGATTTTATCTTGCTTTGTATGCATTACAATGCATTGATGTTCATTTTAGTGTGAAATTGACTGGAAAACTACTTGAAAAAGCAGTGAATTTAAAATGTTGTAACCTATGGATGATTCCATCCACTAAATACATAGTATGTGAATAACATGCAGGATCTCTATAGTGTGATTTTATAGAGGTGTATAACATTATGAGGGGAATAGATTGGGAAGATGCACAGTCTCTTGCCCAGAGTAGGTGAATCGAGGACCAGATTACATAGGTTTAAGGTGAAGGGGAAAAGACTTAATAGATATCTGAGTAACTTTTTCACACAAAGGGTGGTGGGTGTATGGGTCGAATTGCCAGAAGAGGTAGTTGAGGCTGGGACTATCCCAACATTTAAGAAACAGTTTTACAGGTATGTGGATATGACATGTTTGACAATAGACAATAAGTGCAGGAGTAGGCCATTCGGCCCTCCGAGACAGCACCGCCATTCAATGTGATCATGGCTGATCATCCACAATCAGTACCCCATTCCTGCCTTCTCCCCATATCCCCTGACTCCGCTATTTTTAAGAGCCCTATCCAGCTCTCTTTGAAAGCATCCAGAGAACCTGCCTCCACCGCCCTCTGACGCAGAGAATTCCACAGACTCACCACTCTCTGTGAGAAAAAGTGTTTCCTCGTCTCCGTTCTAAATGGCTTATCCTTATTCTTCAACTGTGGCCCCTGGTTCTGGACTCCCCCAACATCAGGAACATGTTTCCTGCCTCTAGCGTGTCCAAGCCCTTAACAATCTGATATGTTTCAAAGATATCCTCTCATCCTTCTAAACTCCAGAGTGTACAAGCCCAGCTGCTCCATTCTCTCAGCATATGACAGTCCATATGCCATCCCGGGAATTAACCTTGTAAACCTACGCTGCACTCCCTCAATAGCAAGAATGTCCTTCCTCAAATTAGGGTACCAAAACTGCACACAATACTCCAGGTGTGGTCTCACTAGGGCTCTGTACAACTGCAGAAGGACTCCTATATTCTTTGCTCCGATATTCGATTCCTCTTGTTATAAAGGCCAACATGCCATTCGCTTTCTTCACTGCCTGCTGTACCTGCAGGATTACTTTCATAGACTGATGTACAAGGACCCCCAGATCCCGTTGTACTTCCCCTTTTCCCAACTTGACGCCATTTAGATAGTAATCTGCCTTCCTGTTTTTGCTACTAAAGTGGATAACGTCACATTTATCCACATTAAACTTCATCTGCCATGCATCTGCCGACTCCCCCACCCTGCATTCTTATAGCATCCTCCTCACAGATCACACTGCCACCCAGCTTTGTGTCAAATTTGCTAATGTTACTTTGAATCCCTTCATCCAAATCATTGATGTATATTGTAAATAGCTGCGGTTCCAGCACGGAGCTTTGTGATGCCCCACTAGTCACTGCCTGCCATTCTGAAAGGGACCCGTTAATCCCTACTCTTTGTTTCCTGTCTGCCAACCACTTCTCTATCCATGTCAGCACTCTACCCCCAATACCATGTGCCCTAATTTTGCCCACTAATTTCCTATGTGGGATCTTATCAAATACTTCCGGAAAGTCCAGGTACACTACATCCACTGGCTCTCCCTTGTCCATTTTCCTAGTTACATTTTCAAAACATTCCAGAAGATTAGTCAAGCATGATTTCCCCTTCGTAAATCCATGCTGACTCGGATCGATCCTGTTACTGCTATCCAAATGTTCAGCTATCTCATCTTTTATAATTGACTCCAGCATCTTCCCCACCACCTAGTCAGGCTAATTGGTCTATAATTCCCTGTTTTCTCTCTCCTGCCTTTCTTAAAAAGTGGGATAACATTAGCTACCATCCAATCCACAGGAACTGATCCTGAGTCTAAAGAACATTGGAAAATTATCACCAATGCTTCCACGATTTCTAGAGCCACTTCCTTAAGTACACTGGGATGCAGACCATCAGGCCCTGGGGATTTATCAGCCTTCAGTCCCATCAGTCTATCCAACACAATTGCCTGCCTAATGTGGATTTCTTTCAGTTTCTGTCACCCCAGATCCTCTGGCCACTACTATATCAGGAAGATTGTTTGTGTCCTCCTTAGTGAAGACAGATCCAAAGTACCTGTTCAACTCGTCTGCCATTTCCTTGTTCCCCATAATAAATTCCCCTTTTTCGGTCTTCAAGGGTCCAACTTTGGAGGGATGTGGGCCAAACGCAGGTAGGTGGGACTAGTGTAGCTGAAAAATGTTGGCCGGTTGTGGGCAAGTTGGGCCAAATGGCCAGTTTCCATGCTGTATCGCTCTGACTCTATCTTAATAAGTAACCCTGCACTGTTCACTCCACTAAACCAACTCGCATCATCTCTGTTCATCAGTTGTTTCCCTCCATAATGAAGTTCTTGGAGGTGAAGTGCGATATCAGTGACATTAATCTTAGTATCAGTAAACTTTCTGGAGGGATGTTTGGGGAACAACGGAAGGCCATTAAACCTAAGTTCAACATTATTTTCACCAATTATGGGCAGGTTATTAGGTTAATTGGCTTGGGAAATTGGCCCACAAATTGGATAGAACAAGTGTACAGGTGCTCGTTGGATGGCATGGACTCGGTAGGACGAAGGGCCTATTTCCACTCCATCTCTATACTGAATTATTTAACTTTTATTGAAGTAGCATATTTTTGGTTTATTTCTAGTCTTAAGCGTTTTAACTTTATAAAACATTTTAATTTTGAAAATGAAATTGATCATAATTTTTTATCAAAAATCCCTATGGCATTTACAATAAAACTATTTAACAGCTTGACAGCCATTTCAGCCTTGGAGCTTAACTTGCTCTGGCCCAACAATTCCTTTGGGTGGTGCATTTATGTCTCCACAGTGTGATGTGCACTGCACCAGCCCCCAATGACTACTTTAATAAGTATGGAGCCTATCCATTGTGGCAAGTGTTTAGTTTATTGTTACAGTGAAAAGCTTTTGTTGCGTGCTCTCTGGTCAGCAGAAAGACAAAACATGATTACAATCGAGACATTTGCAATGGATCGAGATACATGATAAAGGAATAATGTTTAGTGTAAGGTAAAGCCAGCAAAGTCCAATCAAGTATAGTCCGAAAGTCACCAAAGAGGTAGATAGTAGTTCAGTTCTGCTCTCTGGGTGTGGTAGGATGATTCAGTTGCCTGATTACAGGTGGGAAGAAAATGTCCCTGAACCTGGTGGTGTGTTTTCACACGTAGACCTTTTGCCTGATGGGAGAGGGGAGAACAGGGAGTGGCCAGGGTGTGACTCGTCCTTGATTATGCTGCTGGCCTTGCCGAGGTGTGAGGTATAAATGGAGCCAACAGAAGTCAGGTTGGTTGTCAAACGCTAATAATAACCTCTTAGGTTCTTCTAAAATTATTTTAATAGATATTACATTAAAGGTACCAGGTTTTTGTTGCCCAGATCCGTAAACGTTTGGTTATTGGATGTTTCTTATTTGTGGATATTTCAGAGCGCTATTCTGGGCTAATATTGATATTTTACTTTATGAATCCAAAGTCGCTATCCCACTGATTTATTTTTTAGTTTAGTTTAAAGATACATTGTAGAAACAGGCCCTTTGATTCACCGTTGCACGCCAACCAGCGATCCCCGCACACTAGCACTATCCTACATGCACTAGTGGCATTTCACAATTTTACAAAAGCCAATTAACCTACAAACCTGTACGCCTTTAGAGTGTGGGAGGAAACCAGAGCACACGGAGAAAACACACGCAGATCACAGGAGAACGTACAAACTCCATATAGACAGCATCCGTGGTCAGGATCGAACCCGTGTCTCTGGCACTGTATGGCCACAGCTCTACCTCTGTTCCATACTGCCATCCCATCTTGAACAATGTTCATAAATGGGAAAATCAATCACTTGCACTGGGATACTTTGACTGATGTAACTGCAACAAATGAGCTTTGCGAAACTTGTGTGATTACATTGACTCACTTGGCCGTTAAATATAGATCCCTATTTGTTTTCTGTTCCTCAGGTTTGCTAGCTTATATTTTTGTTGTGCAATAGAGGAACAAGATAATGAACTCCTGACACTGGAAATCATCCATCGTTACGTGGAACTGCTGGATAAGTATTTTGGCAATGTATGCTTTCTGTGAAAAATGCATTTACATTTTCTATATTTACATCCAACATATTTTTAATTTCAGATTTCCAGCAGCTGTTCTGCGCTATATCTGATATTTCCAGCATTTTTCTCTCTCCTCTGAATCATTTCCCCTATTTGCGCTTCCATCTGACACCATCGGATGCAATTAGGAAGACATCACAGTCTCTTTCAGCTGGCGATAACGTCATTTATGCATTCAGTCCCTCTGCTTTCAACACCATTGCAGTGGCTTCCTTTATTATTTGGCTAGTTCAGTTTATTGTCACTTGTACCGAGGTACAGTGAAAAGCTTTTTTGTTGCATGCTATCCAGTCAACGGAGAGACTATATATGATTACAATTAAGCCAATCACAGTGAGTAGCTACAGGATAAAGGGAATAATGTATTGTGCAAGATAAAGTCTGCTTAAAGATGGTCCAAGGGTCTCCAATGTGATAGATGATAGGTCAGGGCTTCTCTCTAGTTGGTGCTAGGATGGTTCAGTTGCCTGGTGACAGCTGGATAGAAACTGTCCCTGAATCTGGAGATATGCGTTTTCACATTTCGGTACCGCTTGTCTGATTTGATTTTCGAGTATAGTTTATTGTCACGTGTACTGAGGTACAGTGAAAAGCTTTAGTTGTGTGCTAACCAGTTAGCGGAAAGTCGATACATGATTACATTCGAGCTGTCCACAGTGCACAAATACATGACAAAGGGAATAACGTGAATAACAACAATAGCTTTTCACTGTACCTCGGACCACGTGACAATAAACTAAACTAAACTAAAACGTTTAATGCAAGGTAAAGTTCTCTCCTTGCCTCATTGTCCCCATCGCTAAAATGCTAATTTCCATTACTGTCCCTGGTTCTGATTGAAACCTGAGACATTAAACATTTCTCACACTGCAGGCGTTGACTGAACTGCTGAGAACTTTCAGAATTTTCTGTGTTTAATTTGGATTTGCAGTAAGAAGTTATTTGTTAAATTGCCCACATCTTAACCCCTTAATGTCATAGAGTGATACAGTGTGGAAACAGGCCCTTCAGCCCAACTTGCCCACACCCGCCAACGTGTCCCAGCTACACTAGTCCCACCTGCCTGCGCTTGGTCCATATGCCTCCAAACCTGTCCTATCTATGTACCTGTCTAACTGTTTCTTAAAAGTTGGGATAGTCTCAGCCTCAACTACCTCATCCGGCAGCTTGTTCCATACACCCACCACCCTTTGTGTGAAAAAGTGACACCTCAGATTCCTATTAAATCTTTACCCTTTCATCTTGAACCTGTGTCCTCTGGTCCTACTCTGGGCAAGAGACTCTGCATCTACCCGATCCATTCCTCTCATAATTTTATACAACTCTATAAGATCACCCCTCATCCTCCTGTTCTCCAAGGAACAGAGACCCAGCCTACTTAACCTCTCCCTATAGCTCACACCCTCTAATCCAGGCAACATCCTCGTAAAAGGTGATAACATTTAAGGTGAAATATGTCAATGCTTTAGAGAAAAACACTTGGTCTATTTTAATATAGCTAACCACTAAATGAATAAAGCTCATTTTCATAAGTTCAAATTTTAGGAGCAGAATTCAGACAATCGGCCAATCAAGTTTACTCCAAAATTAATCCATGGCTGATCTATCTTTCCCTCTCAACCCCATAGTCCTGCCTTCCCCCCACAACCCCGATATCCATTTTGACCCATTGCACAGTTATTTTGGCCCTGTCTGAGCCAGAAAGATCTTTTCACAGTATCTACAGGAAATACACAAATTAGTTGGATTAAACTTGATGAAGAAGGTAACAAGAATTTGATTAAATAAGACACACCTGCGGGTGTCTTGATGAGGTTGATTTGAAGAAGATGGTTTCTCTTTGAGAGAATATAGAATGAAGGGGTTGCTCATTTACGCCAGAGATGTGGCAAAATTTCTTCTGAGGATGCTGGGTCTTTGGAACTCTCGTCCTCAAAGGACGGAGGAAGTTGAAACTTTAAGCATTTCTAAGGCAGAGGAAGACATTTGATTAGCAAGTGGGTGAAAATATATTAAATTCCAATTATATTAAATGGAAATGCAGAATTGCGATCAATTCTGCAATCAAGATCAGCCATGGTCTTAGCGCATGGTTGAGCAGGCATAAGAGGCCTACTCTTGCTCCCAATTGTAACTTTGTTTGGCAACTTCAAGTCAGAAGTTCAACAACCCTCGAGTCTTTAGCACAATAATTTAGGCCGAACTCCAACATATCACTGAGACTGCGCAGCACTGTCTGATGAGATTGTAAACAAAGGCCTGGCTGCCCTTCCGAGTGTACTTAAAAATTCAACAGCACTATTTTCAAAAAAAGAAAGGGAAATGGCCCCAGTGTCTTGGCCAATATTTAACCCTCAATCAATATTTCTAAAGTAGATTATGCAGACAATGCCACACATCAATAGGTACTTTATTGGCTAAAAAAGTGGGTTGGCATGTTTCATCAGGCACTATATTCATACAGTTCTTTCATCTAAAAATGAACAAACTCAAGAAAAATCACAGCATAACCACTGATTCCAAGTGCTATAGCAACCAGACAATTTCATGCTTAAATGTATCATTCAATCTGAAACTAAAAATAGAGGGTACACATATTACTCAGCAGGTCAGGCAGTATTTGACTTTAGGTTGAACACGTTTTAAGATTCTGAGTATTTTCTGTTTTTATTTCAAATTTCCAGGATCTGCATTTATTTTGCTTTCCAATTATAATTTGAGTAATTTTATGGATCAAACGTCAATAGCATTATTTTTTATTACCTATTTAAAGAATTTCAGATTTGGATAACAGTGCTTGCATTTTTTGTGTCAGGTTTGTGAACTAGACATCATCTTTAATTTTGAGAAGGCCTACTTTATACTGGATGAATTTATAATTGGAGGAGAGATGCAGGACACCTCGAAGCACAGTGTACCTAAAGCAGTGGAGGAAGCAGATATGATGCAAGAGGTAAGGCAGAGACTCGCAGATAACGGTTTTAGAAAACTCTTGAGTATTTGTTTGTCATAAGGCAACAGTTAACAGACTTTGAGGTATGATTTCTGAATATTTGCGGAGTTAGTGCCAGAAAAGCTGTACATGTTTAATTTAGGGACGCAGCATTGGAAACGCGCCTTTCACCCCACCGAGGCCACGTCGACCATCGATCACCCGTTCACACTGGTTCTCTGTTATCCCACTTTCGCACGATTCCCACTCGCTACGCACTCAGGGCAATTTTACAGAGGCCAATTAACCTACAAATCTACAAGTCTTTGGGATGTGGGAGGAAACCGCAGCACCGAGAAGAGACCCATGCGATCACAGGGAGAACATGCAAACTCCGCACAGACAGCACCCGAGGTCAGGATCAAACCTGGGTCTCTGACGCTGAGGCAGCAGCACACTGTTTCACTCATGATTCATGATGGATGTTTATGAAATGGGTAGTTTTGTGCAGTTTTAATGCATTCATCTATCTAGATGGGTGAACTTTCTGTAAACCTTTATAAGGAACTGCGTCTGACGTTAGACTAGATTTGCGTGGTCACTCTGTAGCTGATGCATTTGCCAATGCCCACTGTTCGAGTTGCTTATTGAAAGACTGAGTTGAGGTTACAGGGGCAGGGGAGAGGTGTCAGGTGCTGTCAGGTTGTGCCTTAGCTACGACATAATGGCTACAGAAGCAGGAGCTCAACTGGACCCAGGTCTGAGCTATAGGGAGAGGTTGGGCAGGCTAGGAGTGTAGGAGTGTAAGAACAGAAGGGGAATAGATAGTGTAGATGCGCAGAGTCTTTCATCTGGTGAAGGGGATTCAGGAACCGGAGGACATGGGTTTAAGGTGAGAGGGGAAAGATTTAATGGGAATCTGAGGGGCAATCTTTTCACACAGAAGATGATGGCTATTTGGAATGAACTGTCAGAGGAGGTAGTTGAGGCAGAAATTGGAACAACAGTTAAAAGACATCTGGACAGGTACATGGGTAGGTACATCGGCTGAGGTGAGCTTTCATTCTGGCTTTCCAAAATGGAACAGCAAGCAGTTACACAGCAGTGCATGCAGGAAGCAGGCAGCTACATAGGCTGCTTCCAGCCCGCAGTACTCCCTGCATGGCAGGTTGATGGTCCTCTGGGCAACACAGACCCCTTGGGTGACTCAACTGTACAGCAGGAGGAAAGGAAAGCAAGATAGAAAGTGAGTTAAATAATTAGTGTTTAGCATAGTTTTGAGATGCATCGAGGAAGCAGGCCCTTCGGCCCACCAAGTCCATTTTGACCAGCTATCCCCACACATTAACACTATCCTACACCCACTAGGGACAATTTACAATTTTACCAAGCCAATTAACCTGCAACCTGTACGTGTTTGGAGTGTGGGGGGAAACCAGAGCTGCCGGGGAAAACCCACGCAGGTCACGGGGAGAATGTACAATCTCCGTACAGACAGCACCCCTCATCAGGATCGAACCCGGGTCTCTGGCGCTGTAATGCCCGTTAGGAGACCTAAACAGCAACCTCTGATGACCTTGCCCGCCACCCGAAAACAAAATCATGGCCAAGGTGACCTGCAACCTCCTACCACCTCCCACGCATATGTTGAAAACCTTCCTCGACTATGAAGAAAACCGGCTTCGACTAGACCTGCGACTAAAAAATTAGCGATTTCTAAAGCGGCAACCTATTTTTAGTCGAAGCTGGTTTTAATCATGATGAAAAAACAGCAGCAACCTAGATGAAGCCTCGAGCATGCAGAAACCATTTTCGACCATTAGGGAGAGTGACCAAAACCTCCGGTGACCTCATGGAAACCTTGGGTGGCGAGCAAGGTCACCAGAGGTTGCTGTTTAGGTCTCCTAAGTGGGACAGGGGCTTGGCAGCAAGTCTACCGCTGTGCCACCGTGCCGCCCATAGTAATTAGGTAAATATTTCTGCAGCCACAGACATAGTGTTTGGTTGCTATGTGACTTTCCTGGTGCCAGAGTCAAGGATGTCACTGAGTTTCCACATAACATTTGTGTGAGCGTGAGAGAGAGATCCTGATCCATATTAGTACCAATGTTCAGCAGTAGAAAGAGGGTGACAAACTATCACAATGCGTAGGCTGGAGATTCTGTCTAAGTCTAAAAAATCCTAATAATTATTAGTCATTTATTTATTAGTCATTAAATCACTATTTTCAGTTAAATGCTGGGAGCATGTAATTTTCAAACATTGTTTTGACCCTTTGCTTGGTTAAATCCACTGATTTCAATCATTTTATACATTTTACTGTGGAATCACTTTATGGCTTTAATGGACTAAATTGCAGGATTTATTTTTTAATTTTTATTGTATCGTTCTCAGATGAGTAACACAAGGTCGTGAGGTGGCTCTGATCATGTTTTGCATGATTTTATGAATACAAATGTTATGGGAAAAAATGTAATAGACCTGCGTTCACTAATGCTGTGGTATGTTTGTTACAGACTATGGAAGAATATTTAGCCAAGCCAGCTTTTTAACTTGGAGTTTAGAAGGCCTGAAGGATGAATCTAATTTATGAAATGTATACATAGATTTATAGTGTATTTTCAGTGTCTTAAAATTTAGAAGAATATATTTTGCTACTGCTTTGTATTGTGGAAAATATACCATGTCAACTAAAACGCAGTTAGCACTGTAAAATGTTCAGGCATTATTTATAATGTTTTTGTATTCATAAATCCCAATGTACTTTTTGTTCCAAGATTTCCATTGGTAATGAGCAGGAGATATGGTGCTTCACTGCGTGTTTTTGTTTTAAATAATATGCATTTAGACACATCTCCAACTGGGTAAAATGGAAGCACTTCAGTAATTCAAAATAACTATAATTAAAGGTAATTTGATAGATTCAATTTTAAAAAAAATGATTCCCCTCTGGAATGTACCAAGATCGGCTAGAGCCCTGGAATTGTCAGTTAATCCAATTGGTATGTTGAAAATGATCACTTCCAAATCAGTTTTTATCTTGTGAGACGGTTTTGCAAGCTGAGGGACCTGTTGCTTTAATGTTTTAGGTAGACGGAAGATCTTAAGAATTCGAAAGCATCTAATTGTCCGAGAAAATAACTGATTTTATAAATTCCAGGTTATTTGAGCTGATGAAATAAAAAAATCTGAATGATGCACTTGTATATTCTGTGACCTAATGTAGAGTACACTTTTTAGATCCCATGTTATTATTTTGAAGATGGTTCCATTCTGGCACTCTTGCCTCAAAGTCAAGATCATCTGTTCAAACCCATCTCTGACATTAAACCTAAAGTGCGAATTAAACTTCCATTCTGTACTGTTAGAAATCTGCATGGTCCATCTGTTGTGAATCCAAAAAAATCATAACAGTGCATGAAGAACAATTTTATATCCTCCAAAGTCACTGATACAAAAATCATTTATTATATTTCCCTTTACAAATTTGTGGGTTAAATATAATCAAATTTCTTTAAGATACTAACCCCATCTCCGGCTCATGTAAACCATTATATCCAATATCAGTTGGAAATACAGAATAAGGTTATAATTTTCACAGAACTCAACTCGTGATAAATGTCACCCTTGTACCGAGAGTTATTTGATAATTTTGCAGATTATTAAGTTGTCACAAGTTGGCTTATTTGTGCCCAAAGTTTTTTCCGCAAGATTTGATTTTTTGCACTCTATTTTATTGTGCTGTTGTGCAGCTCTGATTCACTGTTGATGTATGTAATGTAAAGTATTTACACTTTGAAGATTAATCTAACAAATCCCCAAATCTCCATCTGTGATGTATCCATTTCAGCAAATTATCACTTAACGAAGCAAAAAATATGTGTACCCTTCAACAAATCTCACAGCTGTTTAATGTAGTTTCCCAAATGTTTCTATTGGAAAAGCTGAGATGCTGCAATCGTGAACTAGAAAATGTATTCAAGGCCATTTTTTCTTCATTTGACGAATTTAGCAAACCAATTGTGTCTTAAGGAGTTGTATCTGAGAAATTAATTGCAGAAATGGAATTAAAATTAGAATCAAACTTCCTGAATAGTATAATTTGATTCATTTTAACTATATTACTGCAAATACTACTGTTTATTATAACTAATAATAGACTAAGTGGGACCCATTTGGACCCATGTTCACACGGGAGGGCTGGTCCCCCAACGCAATATTCCACCTCTCCACCAATTCCAATATTGGTGGCCAGTGTGGGGGGGGGGGGGCGCTTTCTGGAGCACTAGTATGGGTGTTGTGGGCTGAAGGGACTGGTTTCCAGAGGGCTAGTATGGACATCATGGGCCAAATGGATTCTTGGGCTGGCGGCTCAGCCCCTCAAGCCTGATGTGCTGGCAGCTCACTCATGGCTGGTGGGCTTGCAGCTTACTCACGGCTATTCCTTGAAATTCCATTTCAAGCCGGGTGCAAGGCCACCAAATTCAAGTGCAGTTTCATATCACTTCACGCAGGGTGCAAGGCCACCAAACTCAAGTGCGGTTTCTTACCACTTCAAGCAGCGTGCAAGGCCACCAAATTCAAGTGGAGTTTCATACCACTTTAAGCAGAGTGCAAGGCCACCAAATTCAAGCGCAGTTTCATACCATTTCGAGCAGGGTGCAAGGTCACCAAATTCAAATAAAGTTCCATACCATTTCATACAGGGTGCAAGGCCACCACATTCAAATGCAGTTTCATACCATTTCATGCAGGGTGCAAGGCCACCACATTCAAATGCAATTTCATACCATTTCAAGCAGGGTGAAACCACCATAAAACCACGCAAAACACCACACTCACAGTTCAGTAGACATTCAGTGTGTTCAGTTGATTCACAGCTCAAACAGTCGTGACCTCTCCCTCCCGCATCTTGCTGAGACTGAGGCACACCCACGCTTCCAGGTTTTATAATCCCTCCCCCCTCCCACCGGAAGGGGATTAACAGGAGAGAAATTCTCAACATTTTTTAAACACAAATAACACTTTTTTCATTGATGGCAAGAATCCTCTGCACCTGATGAGCGGAGGGGGACTGGGTAAGGTGGCCACAAATCACAGCCGTAAGTGGTAGTGTTTTATCTAAAATCAATATACAGTGCAAACAGGAAGTTGTCAAGTTTAGACTTTTAATCATTTGCCATATCAAAGCAACCTCCACCAACCATTTGTTGTGCCTTATTTCAAAGCAACCACCACCAACCATTTGCTGTGCCTTATTTCAAAGTATTTACACTTTGAAGATTAATCTAACAAATGCAGTTTAATCTAAGATTAATCTAACAAATCCCCAAATTTCATCTGTGATGTTTCCATTTCAGCAAATTATCGCTTAACAAAGCAAAAAATATGTGTACCCTTCAACAAATCTCACAGGTGTTTAATGTAGTTTCCTAAATGTTTCTATTGGAAAAACTGAGATGCTTCAATCGTAAACTAGAAAATGTATTCAAGGCCATTTTTCTTTTCATGTGATAAATTTAGCAAACCAATTGTGTCTTAAGGAGCATTTGCCATTTCAAAGCAACCACCACCAACCATTTGCTGTGCCTTATTTCAAAGCAACCAACCACCACCACCCATTTGCTGCGCCTTATTTAAAAGCAACCTACCGCCACCACCCATTTGCTATGCTTTATTTCAAGCCAACCAACCACCACCAACCATTTGCTGTGCTTTATTTCAAACCAACCAACCACCACCAATAATTTGCTGCACTTTATTTCAAACCAACCAACCACATTTTCATTTTCAAAGCACATTAGGGCACTCAAGTTCAGTTAAATCACACTCACAGTTAAGTGTTCAGTGTTATTCGCAGCTCAGACTGAGACGTGACCCTCTTGCTCCCGCATCTTGCAGAGACTGACTGAGTCACTCAACACTTCCAGGTTTTATAGTCCCTCTGGAATGGGCGTGGCCTTCACGAGACCGAATTTAAACACTGATAACTCTTTTATTTTTCATCAATGGGAAAAATCCTCTTGTCCTGCGCAGCGGAAGGAGACTCGGAATAAGATGGCCAAAAATCACAGCCGTAAGTGGCAGTGTTCTTTCTAAAATCAAAATACAGAACAACAGGAAGTGGTCAAGATCAGACTTTTAGTAATATAGATGTACATACGTACATTTATTAGAAGTAGAGCTGGTATATTGTGCCAATGTACTAATGAAATATCTATTACATCTGTGGTGTTCCTTTTCCACACCAACTAAAAGTGCATTGCAATCACCCTGTGACATTGTACTTTTCCCCTTGAATTTTCTCTTTAATGCAATTGTCTTTTTTTCTACCATTTCCAATGACCAAACATCATTCCTACTGCTGGGAGAAATTGCTCCTAATGACTTTCCACCCTTGCAATAATTTAATTTAATGTCCACTGTGCCAATCAAGGAATCTCTAATTGGAGAATCTTTCCTAATTCATAGTTTAAAATGTTCCTTTTTAGAACACTTTTCAATTTCCTTTTCTAGAATCCTAATCTTTCCTTTCTGACAAAACTCTGTTATCTCTGATGTGCCTTGGTGATGGATAACCAAATAGAGCAAATTAGTGAAGGGGGGAACAATGGGTAAAGTAAAAACAATGCTATGTGTTTAAATGTATGATTCATACGGAATTGTAAAATGTTAGATAATTGCAGAAAGACACGATTGGGCATGGAAAAGGGAGAATGGAAAGTTCAACAGTAGAAACCGATTGTATTTATAGAAGCATACAGCACGGAAATGGACCCAAGTCATATCAATCATTGACAATATTGACAATAATGTGGCACCATTTACAATGTTTTTAACTCTTCATCTCTCCCCGCCCCCCCCCCCCCCCTCCCTCCCCCTCATTTCCATTAGCTCTCCCAGATTATATCACTCACCTGCACACAATGGGTAATTTTCAGTTGCCCAATTAACCTACTGACCTCCATGTTTTTTTTGACAAGTGTAATTATTTTGTATTTGTATCTGAAAGTTTGTTGTAGGAGGGTGTCTTGGTTTTGGGGTGCTTTTTTTTTGCTGTGTGGCCAAGCAGATGTTGCAACATGTGCAATTGGAGGAACGTGATATGGGGGATGCAGATTGTTTTCAATCATAGCTGAACTATCTTTCCCTCTCAACCTAATTCTCCTGCCTTCTCCCCTAACTTTGGACACCCTTACTAATCGAGAACCTGTCGATCCCTGCATTAAAAATACCCAAAGACTTGGCCTCCACAGCCATGTGTGTGGTAACGAATTCCACCGATTCACCACCCTCTGACTAAAAACATTTTTCCTTGTCCCCTTTCTAAAGGTACGTCCATTTATTCAGACTTCTTTTATCTTGATAAAAGGTGACACGTAATATTAGCAAAGTTCCATTCCCTTTCCAACTGGTGCTCTCTTATAAGTAGAGTGAGATGTATTGGAATAGAGTATGCCTATGATTTCCATAATGCTACAGTGGGAGTGATGTATTGTCATTATATCCAACTTCATCCTCATGCCAGTGTTGACAACCATTAAGTTGCTATCCATTGCCAGAGCAGACTTTGCACCGTTCTGTGGTAATAGTATGGCTGAAGCAAGTGGCAAATTTCAATGAAGTTACTGGTGTCCTGCTGAGAACTCTTCCCCTTCCCCATGGCCCTACCCCTGTCCCCCCACCCCCCGCCCCACCTTTTCCCTCGCATTACACCATAGTTGCCTCTGGATGACCGTCAAAGCACTCGTGTCTGGGACCACATGGTTGGTTTAGTTTGGAGATACAGTTTACATGGTGTTGCAGAAGCCTTGAGCTCAACAACATCTTTCGTTTCCAGTGCACCAGCACTTGCTCACTTTAGAAACTGCTTGCAAGTCCGGAAGCTGCCGCCACCACCCACAATGAAGTAAATCGCCAACTAACCTGCGAGCCAATGCTTTTCCCTTTGAAAAGATTGGAGGCGTTCCATCATAGGTTGAGGACATGTCCAGCTGCTTGAGGTAAACACATCAGCTACCATCATCTATGTCCAGTGTACCAGAGCTGCATCAAACCAACAATGGAAGATTGATGTCCTGAACTTCTATTTAATGAGAGCTTGGCTGAATTGTGACCAAGCTCCACGCCCTTTGCCCCATATCACCTGATACCTGGGATGTTCTTTGCCATAAATGAATGTTCTTTGCCATAAACCAAATGCCTGTGAAGCAAACTGAATTACTAAGATGGTTCATTCAACAGAAAGGGTTTTAAACGCTGTTCTGTGTGCGTGCACTTGAGATAAATCAATGGCAAATTAAATTTATATTTGATGGTGATTCTCGATTTTACAACGGCAAATGGTTTGCCCGCGAGGAAACCTGGACTCGGTCATGCTTGTAATAAGAAAGAATTGCAGATGCTGGTTTATACCAACGATAGACACAAAGTGCCGGAGTAACTCAGCGGATCAGGCAGAATCCCGGGAGCAAGTGGATGTGAAATGAGAATTAACGCTATCCATTTTCTCTGGAGAAATGCTGCCTGACTCGCTGAGTTACCCCATCGTTCTGTATCTATCTTCTGCAGAGAGATGCTGCCTGACCCACTGGGTTACTCCAACACTCTTGTGTCCATCCCAGTCGAGCCTGCTGGTAACTCAGAGGAGAAAGTCCCCCGCGAGGATTAGGAACTGAAGATAATAACACTGTGTGCAAAAGTTGCAAGAATTAATGCTGCTTTTTTTTTCTTAATGCCACTTTATTTTCTTCTCAGCACAGAAATCATATATAGATAATAACGAGTTCATTTGGTTAATAAGAAACAAAATACGTTTATTAAATAAAATCAAACCACACACGCGTTTCTACTAACGTTTAACCATGCACGATGGGGTAGTTTCAGCCAATGTCAACATCTCATGACTTTTAAAACTAACTCATCATGAAAAGTAATTTTAACAACTAAAGAATTGCCAGGACGCCTGTGACAACGACCTGTGTATCATTCACAAGAGGTGTTGTATTTATGTTGTTGTCCATGGATCCTATCGTCTGAAATCACGACTGAGTGTGTATTGTCATCAGTTGACAATCCGCCGTGTTTCTGTTCACACACCGCCCTCTTCGTTAATACTGTTCAATGCCCAGCATTTCTCTGTTTGATTCCTTCGTCGCCCGGTCCCTGTCGCCGTTCTGTTGGTTCACGAATTCTTTCAGCTTGAGCACCATGGACGCGAAATCTTCCCCTTGCTGCTGCTGCTGCTGCTGCTGCCTCCGTGGGGCGTGGTGAGCGTTGCCCGTGTAGCTCGGGGTGTTGTTGGCCACGGACAAAACCTCGGCGGCTTCCCGGGGGCTGAGACCGCGCAGTAACTCCTGCACCGCGTCCTGGTAGCTGTCTGCCTCCGCTTGATCATCGGCCGGCCAGGCCGGTCTGGCCCGCGGGACTCCCACTGTGTTCAGCAGCTCGGGGTTCCTGGCGAGGACCCTCTCCAGGTATCTGGCCAGTTCGTCCTCGTCCACCGCCGTGGCTCGGTTCCCCGTTTCTTGCTCCGCCGCCTCCCCGTTCCGAGCCCAGTCGTAGTTGCGATGCCCTTGGTAATTCTGGTAAGGAGCGGGCTGGCGGCCTTTCAACGGGTCCGCTTTTCGGAAGTAATCCGGCTTCTCGTACAACCTGTCGCCCGTTCCCAAGATGTTCAGGATGTCTTCGGTGGTGAGATCGTCATCTGCGTTGTGCTGGGCGAAGCGGCCTCTGCTGTAAGCATCTCGGTACCTCTTGCTATCTCGGCGGCCGTCTATCTCCGAGCTCTCCTGGAGACTGTCCGGGAGATCAGAGTCTACCTCTGCCGGCACTGATCCGGCCGCTTGCTTCTTCTGCTCCACGTCCTTTAGCATTTGGAGGATGTCATCCGGCGGGATCTGAAATCTGCTGGACAGTTCGACCAGTTGGTCCAGGAGTCCAGGCTCAGTGTCATCCTCCGTCCCCCGGGTAACCTTCTCGCTCTCCGCGTTCCTCTCTTCTCCTGCGTTTCCAGCGCCCCTCCCGGGCTGCCCCCCGTGCATTCTGTCCTGCAGCCTCTTATAATACTGTAACATCAGGTCCATGGCGGCGTCCGCCCTCTCATCCCCACCGTCCATCTCTCTGGGCTCCTTCTCCCGCGAGTCCACCTCATCCAGGGACTTCTTCACGTTGTAGCCCGCGCCCTCGGGCTCCCTCTCGATGTCCTCCTCCTCCCTATGCCGATGTCTGGTCTTCATCTCTGCTGAGTTCCAATCTTCTCCGTCCGCCACGTCCTCGTAGGCAAAATCGTTGGCCCGGGAGACATCATCTTCCTCGTCTTTGCGAAAATGCTCTTCCTCCAACCTTGCCTGCTCCTTGCGCGGGGGCGAGTAGGTCCCGAGTTCGCGGAAGGCAGACTCCAACGTTGCGAGGCTCTGGGGAGTGTACTGCTCTTCCACGATCTCGTTGGTTCGCTTGTAGGGGTTGACGTTGTAGCCGTCCTCCAGAAAGGCAGCGTGGTGTTTCCTTGACAGTTTATCTTTCATATCGTTCACAGATAATTCGTCGTCGATATAGTCCTGTCGATTGCCTCCAAAATCCATCGCCTCGTCCTCTTGTTTGTAATACCGGGCTTCTGGTCGGTGAGGCTTACCATTCGCCCGAGTCTGGCTTTCCGCTTGCATCAACGCCTGCAGCAGTAAAAGTTTGGCCCATTCAGCCCTGTCCTCGTCTGAAGAATCCCCGGCGCTGTCTGCATCTTGATTTACCCGATCCCTTCCCTCCGACTTTTCAAAGAGGGGTTCTTGAAACGAGCGCGGGGCTCCCCTCGCGTCGTAGTCTGCCACCGTCTGGTCCTCGTTATTTTGTCTTAAATTTTCAATGAACTCCAGGGCTTTGATCATGTTAGGATCTGGATAGCTGTAGGCGTTCTCTTTAAAGGAACCCGGGTCGTATCTGTACGGCGCCAGGGAAGCGGCGCGTAGACTCTGAGCATTGAGCAGAAGGCTGAGGGTTAGCATGGTATCGACTGTGAAAGTCTTCAACATCGCCATCTTTATTGTTGCCCAGAGCTGGCAAAACAAAAACACAGAAACAATTACAAAATTAGACTTTTAATTCGGAAAATCACGTATATAGCGGCAAATCTATCACACCGGATCATTCTGATTTCATTCATTAAATCTAGGCGAAAAGTATGGAATTCGCCAATGTATTGTTCATTCGCAAAGGGTTTGTGGAGAAGAAATGACGAAAGCCCAACTAGAATTATTTTATTTTTGAATTTAATTGAGTGTAATGGGCCTACAAGAGAGCTCCCATTATTTCCTAACTGGACCTTTTCTTACACGGCATTGAGCATCTGCTTTGTGCCGTTTCTATTTATTAAACGCCAAACCCATCCCATGCACAGGCTTCGTCTGCTCTGGAAATGCAGCAGTCTGCGTTGCCAGGGAAACGTGCCATTTATTTATTTAACATCACTGAAGACCAGAGGGTCTTTTATTTATACCGTCAAATCGTAAGGTATGAACGGAAATTGCAAAATCGGATTGCACGTTAAAAACACATCAATTCCAATCTAATTTTCGCACAATCTATTTTACTGCACTTCACCGGGTGCGCTGTGAAAACCGTACTTGTTCAAAGCTGTCGGTGTCCGTCGTCTATTAGTTATCGGGAGGTCGGCTGGAAGAGGCTTAAAGAGAAAACAACATCCAAAAATTAGTTCAGTTTGGTCTGTAAATGCAGACACGGTACAGGTTTTGCTCCCCGAATCGGGGATCTAATAACATTTCGAGAGCGCAACAGGTTGTTATTAAAGACGCAAGCTTTTAAATAAAAGGATCAGCAGTCTTTAACTAGGTTCCATCCTCCACCAGTGCACCGGGTTCCCTGAATTCAATGCGAAACTTGCCTGCGATTTAATGTGAAGCCGGTTCGAGCGAGAGCATCTTTCCCCCCCTGTTTGTGAGTGTCGGCGGCAAGTTGGGTTGATATTTTCAGCACCAGGACAGCTCCCGGTTTATAAAGCAGCCCCCGTAAGAAACCACAACCACCTGACCGTGCGTCACCCCAACGCTGACGCCAGTGAAGCCTTATCACTGAATGCAATCGGAAGTGGAGTGCACTGCAGCATCTGCCCAAGGAACCACAGGAAGGAGGGACCAGCACAAGTGTGTTATGTCTGTAGCCTCTCTACGCAATTACAAGCAGCCGCTGGAAAAGCTGAAGGAAGGATGGGCTCTCGTACACTTTTGTGTGGGAGGGAACTGCAGATGCCTGTTTAAGCCGAAGATGGACACAAAAAGCTGGAGTAATTCAGCGGGACAGGTCACAGGCAGCATCAGAGATCAGATTAGTATCGAGATGCTGCGTGCCCCGCTGAGTTACTCCAGCATTTTGTGTATGTCCTCCAGCACTTTTGTTTTGCTCAAGAGGGAAAGATAGATTACCCATGATAGATCACACATGATCTCAACCCAACTTGCTGCAGATCCAATACTCACAAACAGGGCGGAAAGATGTATGAATGAACTGCAGATGCTGGTTTAAACTGAAAATAGACACAAAAAGCTGGAGTAACTCAACGGGACAGGCAGCATCTCTGGAGAGAAGGAATGGGCGACGTTTCGGTTCGAGACAAAATGTCACCCATTTCATCTCTCCAGAGATGCTGCCTATCCCGCTGAGTTACTCCAGCTTTTCGTGTCTATCTTCAGGGGGGAAAGATGTTCTCGCTCGAAATGGCTTTATATTAAATTTGGTTAAAGACTGGTAGAGTGGACTTGATGGGCCGAATGGCCTAATTCTGCTTCTAGGACATATAAACTTAAGGGCCTGTCCCACTAGCGCGCGATTACACACGGCAAGCGCGACAAATTCGGATGCGGGGGTCGCGTGGGGGTCGGGCGATCCCGGTGCGAGTTAACGTGAAGTTCGTGCGTCATTTGTCATCATATAAATGTGGGCTGCAGGCTACGGTCATGCGCGTCGCACGACGTCGGGCAGTGACATCATCACGCAACGCCACGCTGAAGACGCACGACGTCAAAACGTCAAGACGTTACTCACGTTCTCGAGGCGATTCTGGCCGACAGGATTTTGCCGCGCGGAATTTTTGGACAGTGTCGGTTTTTGCAAGCTCCACGCGATGTCGAGACCAGCTCCACACAACTCCGCGAGACTCCGGCGATCGAAGTGGGACAGGGTCACGCGAGGACGGGCGGCTAAAGCGACCACGGTAGGTCGTGCTTGCCGTGTGTAATCGCGCGCTAGTGGGACAGGCCCTTTATGAAGATTCCAGCATCTGCAGTCCCTTTAGATAATCCTAAAGCACCATTAGTTTCTCACAAAGCTGAACAGATCCATTTGCGGCTTCATCCGAGTCCAGGAATGACCAGGAATAGTATTAATGGAAGTTAATGTGCTTACCGTGGTAAATGAAAACAAAAACACACCAGACTGCTGAAATATTAATTTATTTAAAGCGAAACACAAAGTGCCGCAGTAACTCAGAGGGTCAGGTTGCAAATGAGAAGGAAATGGATAGGCGACATTTCAAGTGGGGCCTCATCACTCCTTCCTCTGATGCTGCCTGCCCTGTTGAGTTCCTCCAGCATTTTTTGGTTTGCTCAAGATTCCAGCATTTGCAATTCCTTGTGTACCAATTTATTTGCGCAGTCCACTTTTTTGTTACCATAGTATGCTTAGTAAGCAGAATAAGGAGCCCAATTCTGGTGTTGGAGTGAGCTGGTGCAGCTCCAAAAGGGTGCATTTAAAAAGAAATCTGGAATTATTTCCAAATATCTGGATCGCTCAGGTTAAGGGCGCATCATCTCTACCGCTGGCGAATTTGGCACTTCATTGACCGCAACACAGATTATGGGATAATCTGGGATTACAGAGCGCAGGTTAATAAAAGGCCGGTGAAGGCATTATCTTCCCTGCTGCCAGGAGGAGCAGGCCTGGTGGCTGCAGAAACAGTGAGATGGCGTTGCCGCAGACAGGGCTAGGAGAATTCTATGCAAGAAGGGCAGCACAGTGGCGCAGCTGTACAGTTGCAGATTTACAGCATGGAGACGGGGTGGGAGATTGCAACCTTCACGTGGTCCACCCTGTTTCGACAAATGCAATCAACCCGGCGTGCACAATCAAATAAGGTCAAATAGAACAAGTTGTCCTAAAACTTTAGGCTGTGCACGCCATACACAAGAAGAATAAGCACTAGAGACCCGGGCTTGATCCTGACTATGGATGCTGTCTAAAAGGAGTTTGTACATTCTCCCTGTGACCGCCTGGGTTTTCTCCACATGCTTCGGTTTCCTCCCACACTCTAAAGATGTACAAGTTTGTAGGTTAATTGGCTTCAGTAAAATTGTAAATTGTCCCTAGTGTGTGGGATAGTGTTAATTACACTGAGTGATACCTGGTCAGCATGGACTCACTGGGCCAAAGGGGCTGTTTCAGCACTCTATCTCTAAAGTCCAAAGTATACGCAATAAAGGAGGAACGGTAAGGGCGTATTAAAATGACTTACCTCCTTAAGTGTGTACTGCTGCCAAACTTCCAAATTGACCTATTTCAATGCGATATTGCTCATACCTGCTCAATTTACATGTACACACATCCTTTCTAACAATGCACTTCTCATAAACCCATTTGTCTAACCATCAATACCACTGGATCTTGACATTGTGGAATATTGCACAGTGGCGATATGTACCTTGTACCTTGTACCTTGTGGTCATCGCTTCCGAAGAGTCCATCAGGGACAATACTGGAAGTTGGACAATTTATACTGGACAATCTTTTTTACATTTAACAACCCAATTAACCTACAAACCTGTACATCTTTGCAATGTTGGAGGAAACTGAAGATCTCGGCGAAAATCCATGCAGGTCACGGGGTGAATGTATAAACTCCATACAGACAACCCCCGTAATAAATGTGAGGTTAACCACTTTGGCGGCAAAAACAAGGGGGCAGATTATTATCTCAATGGGGTTAGGTTAGGTAAGGGGGAGGTGCAGTGAGACCTGGGTGTCCTTGTACACCAGTCACTGAAAGTTGGCATGCAGGTACAGCAGGCAGTGAAGAAAGCTAATGGAATGTTGGCGTTCATAACAAGAGGATTTCAGTATAGGAGTAAAGAGGTTCTTCTGCAGTTGTATAGGGCTCTGGTAAGACCATATCTGGAATATTGGGTACAGGACATCCTTCTGATTGAGGCAGTGCAGTGTAGGTTCACGAGATTGATCTCTGCGATGGCGGGACTGTCATATGAGGAAAGATTGAAAAGACTAGGCTTGTATTCACTGGAGTTTAGAAGGATAAGGGGAAGATCTTATAGAAACATATAAAATTATAAAAGTGTTAAAGAAGGAACTGCAGATGCTGGAACATTATAAAAGGACTGGACAAGCTAGATGCAGGAAAAAAAATCCCAATGTTGGGTGAGTCCAGAACCATGGGCCACAGTCTTAGAATAAAGGGGAGGCCATTTAAGACTGAGGTGAGAAAAAACTTTTTCACCCAGAGAGTTGTGAATTTGTGGAATTCCCTGCCACAGAGGACAGTGGAGGCCAAATCACTGGATGGAATTAAGAGAGAGTTAGATAGACCTCTAGGGGCTAGTGGAATCAAGGGATTTGGGGAGAAGGCAGGCACGGGTTATTGATTGGGGATGATCAGCCATGATCACAATGAATGGCGGTGGTGGTGCGAAGGGCCGAATGGCCTCTTCCTGCACGTATTTTCTATGTTTCTATGTTTCTATGTAATCGGGATCGAAGCCGGGTCTCCGGCGCTGCATTTCTGCTGTAAGGCAGCAACTTTACCGCTGCGCCATCGTGACTGCCTGCTCGCCTCAAATAAGTACATAAAACATAGAAAAGTACTGCAAGAGTTCTCCATCTGTCAGTTCAATTTTTTCTACTCACAGTCGAAGGTTTCATCTTCCCTTGTAGAAGTAAGTGCACATAAGAGTTGGCAACTGGGTAATTTTACTGTACATAACATAGAGACTTGGAGTATTGATCCACTGACATGAGTTTGAACTTCACCATGGCAAATGGGAAATTCACTGTAAACTAAATCAAAATGTCTGGGCTAAAAGCTGGTAACAGTAAAGGTGACAATGAAACTAGAGGGTCGTTGGCATTGAGTCATGGAGTGATGTAGTGTGGAAACAGGCCCTTCTGCCCAACTTGCCCACAACCAGCCAAAATGTCCCAGCTACACTAGTCTGACCTGCCTGCCTGCGCTTGGTCCATATCCCCCCAAACCTATCCTATCCATGTACCTGTCTAACTGTTTCTTAAACGTTGGGATGGTCCCAGCCTCAACTCCCTCATCAGGCAGCATGTTTCATACACCCACTACCCTTTGAGTGAAAAAGTTACCCCTCAGATTCCTATTAAATCTTTTCCCCTTCACATTGAACCCATGTCCTTTGGTCCTTGATTCCCCTACTCTGGGCAAGAGACTCTGTGCATCTAAATAAAACATTTTGTTGATCAGTGTTCTTCAAGATGGAAATCTCTAATCCTAATAGAATTTGGTTAATGTTTACAGTTTAGTTTATTGTTACGTGTACAGTGAAAAGCTTTTGTTGCATAGTATTTAGTCAGCTGAAAGACAATACATGATTACAATCGAGCCATTTACAGTGTGAGGCTCGAGACCCAACAATGGACTTGGCTTAACTACTATTTGAAATGGCTACCAATGGATATTAAACACTGGTCTTGATGGTGATATTCAATTAATTATTTTTTTTTAATTCACAGATCCAGCATTTTCTATTTTTATTTTAAATTTTGAACATCTGCAGTTTTTTTTTACATTTTCATTACATAGAGAGATTCCAGACCTCCTACTTATTTCCACATATTCTTTCTCTGCTGCTGCATAAAATCGAAAATAAAAACAGAAAATGCTGGAAATATTCCGCAGCTTTAAGTCGCATCTGCAGGACGAGAAACAGAAAAGATGTTTCAGATCAAAGAGGCTTTGTGGGAGCTGGAAAGCTGAGAGACAAGTTTGTAAAGCTGCAGGGAGGGATGTCTCTAATGGGATGACCATGGGGATCAGCTGCAAGTAAGGTTCACTGGTCAATGACTGAATGGGAGAGAGTTTGAGAGTGGGAAACACGGACAATGGGATCCAGACAATGCAGTGGGGGAGTTGTGATACACACAGAGGAAGATTGCCCCGTTTGACCCATTGGGCGTGTCCTGCACTCCCAGAGGGAAGGAAAGAGCTTTAAAAAGGTGATCCATTCGACATTGGATGAACCAAAATCAAATTTGGTGATCACTTTGTACATCACTGTGTTCAGTCCACAGAGCCGAACATCAACTTCCTGTCACCCGCCATTTTAATTATCTTTCCTATTCCCTCTCTGATCCATTGTTCTGTGGCCTCCTGCACTGTTACATTGAGGTCCATCGTAAGCTTGAGGACCAACAACTCATCTTCCATCTGGGCATTTTGCCGCCTCTGTGCTTAACGTTGACTTCTACAAGGTCATGTAACTTGACTTCTCTCTCTGTATCGGTCATTTACTTTGTGATATTGACTCCATTTAACTGTTATTTTTGTTTCCCCTTTTCCCCTCTAGGCACAGTGGACATGTCCAGTGACATGTCTTTCCACTCTGCATTTCACAACTCTCATATTCTTTTATTCCGGTTCTTTTGTCTAAGTTCCCACTCTCTAACTGCTCCCATTCACTCATTTGACCCGATAGCTTTTTTTAGAGCTCATGGTTTTCCAACCCTCTCTTCCCAATTCTGATGAAGCTTCTTCAACTGGAACCATTAACTCTGTTTCTCTTCCCACAGATGCAGCCAGACCTGATGAGTACTTCCACCATTTTCTGTTTATATGTCTGGAATTCTCGCTGGCAGAATTCAATACATGGGCAACACAGTGGTGTAATGGTAGAGTTGCTGCCACATGGTGCCAGAGACGTGAATTTGGTCCTGACCTTGGGTGCCATCTGTGTGGAGTTTGCACGTCTCCCTGCGACTGCATGGGTTTTCTCCGAGTGTTCCAGTTTCCTCCCACATTTGAAAAACGTGCGGGATTGTAGGCTAATTGGCTTCTGTAAATTGTCCGTAATGTGTAGGATAGAACATTTGTACAGATGAGCGCTGGTTAGCGCAGATTCAGTGGACCGAAGGGACTGTATCCACACTGTATGACTAAAAATAAATTTAAGGTGCCTTGCATATAATGCCCATTTGTGGACCTGTTGGCATCAAAGAGTAAAAATGAATATCTGCATAATGATCACCTTAAGAATGATAACCCTTGACAGCTTTAACTTAGCATTTAATCTTCCAAAGTGCCTTCATCTGCCATGGGAAAATTATGTCAAGTGTTCCTTAGGTTTAGATTTATTATTATCACATGCACTGAGGTACAATGAAAAGCTTTGCCTTGCATGTTATTCAAACAGAACAAGATATACCATACATCGGTACAATCAGTCCAAACTCAAGTACAATAGATAGAGCAAAGGGGAAGCTGCAGAGTGCAAAATATAGTTCTCAGCATTGACAAATACTTGATTTGTAACGTTATCAAAGGTTCTCAAGATCTTAAGTTATTGGAGTAGAATTAGGCCATTCGGCCCACCAAGTCTACTCCTCCATTGATCCATCATGGCTGATCTCTGGCTCCTAATCCCATTTTCCTGCCTTCTCCCCATTCCCCTTGACACCCGTTCTAATCAAGAATTTGTTTATCTCTGCCTTAAAAATATCCACTTGGCATCCACGACCCTCTGTGGCAATGAGTTCCACAGATAAACTACCCTTATGGGGAGAAGGCAGGAGAATATTTGCTCAGCGGATGGTGAATGTCTTTGAATATTTCAAAGGCAAATGTAGATGGATTTTTGATTGTGTGAAGAGATGAAAGGACGCTGTGAGTCAGAAAATTGTAGAGTCATGATCATAATTCACGCAGTTTCAAGGGACTGAATCACCTACTTGTGGCCCTGATTTGTATATGCAAAATGAAACTTCAAGAATTGGCAAATCTTTTCATTCAAGACTAGTCCATCAAAAGAAAGACCAAGTGTAGCAAATATATATATTTATAATTTCCAAAATAACACCTACAAGATTTTCTGAAAGGCATCTCTTACAACTATATAACAACAGCCAAGTTTGCAGTGACATATGGTTTCCATGGCACAATGTATTTGTAAATTTCAGAGCCTTAAGTTCAACAAATGCCTTTAGTGAGTGTTACAACATGTGTCACCACAGCAAGCATAATGAGTAAGCTATGGGTCACCATGATAAAGTTGAAACACTTGTGCAATCAATTCATGTTGCATAATTGCTCCTGCAATATAAATTCAGTGGATTTAGTAATGGATCTGGTCTGGAACATGAGATTCTACAATGCTAATAGCAGCCTCAGGTTCCCTATGTTTAGTGTTTTCTGAACCATTCGTAACTGTCACTGTATGTCATGTTGTTACTTGTGGACGGAGCACCAATGCAAATTCCTTGTATGTGAATAATTGACCAATAAACTTACTTACTTACTATGTGTTAGATCATAAATAGGTCATCATGCTGAAAGACACCACTGTATCCTTGTTTTAACCTTAATTAAGTTGATCTTTCACAATGTAACAGATGAAAATAGCAGACATGCATTATTTACGATAATATTGTAATCGGGTGTAAATTGAACTCAGAACATTCATTGAGGATCTACAATCCTTTTACACATAACCGGCAGACTTCATTTTTTCCTCAATTTGACCTAATAATTGGTAAATTATTCTCAATTATAGTTTTTTTAATCAATTGCTAAATGATTGCCACATTATTCTCAATTATGATTTTTCAATTGCTCAGTATTTTCAATAGCTAAATTATTCTCAATGAAGGTTTATCCATCAATAGCAAAAAAGAATGCATTCTTGACATGAAATCATAATTGCTTCAAGCAATGATTCCTATTGAAGACATCCTAACTGGTTAATATTGCATTGGATTGAATGCAGAATATTCTTCATGAAACAAGTTATTCAGTAACACTGCACTAAACAAATGCATTAATTTTTCTGCTGGAAATAACACTAACATTTGTTGTAGATATTTAACTGTCTACCGGACATATGTACTTTAATTTGTACCTGAGCAATGCTGTACACAATGGATGTGCCTCTAGTATTCATCATTGCTGTGAATGTTTGGAAATGGGCTAGTTACAATTTTATGTGGTAGAGTGATTAATTTAGTTTAGTTTAGTTTAGAGATCTTCTTCTTTCGTGTGGCGTGCACAGCCTAAAGTTGTTGGACAACTTGTTCTATTTGATCTTCCGTTTGTGCACGTCGAGTTGATTGCATTAGTCGAAACAGGGCGGACCACGTGAAGGTTGCAATCTTCCACCCGAGTTTAGAGATACAGCGCGGAAACAGGCCCTTTGGCCCACTGGGTCTATGCCGACAAGCGATCCCTGCATATTAACACTATCCTACACACACTAGGGACAATTTTTACATTTACCAAGCAAATTTACCTACATATCTGTACGTCTTTGGAGTGTGGGAGGAAACCAAAGATCTCTGAGAAAACCCACGCAGGTCACGGGGAGAAGGTACAAACTCTGTACAGATAGCATGCGTAGTCAGTATCAAACCTGGGTCTCTGGCGCTGCAAGTGTTGTAAGGCAGCAACTGTACCGCTGTGCCACCGTGCCACCCATAACCGTGCCACTACATGATCAAATTCTGGGAAATTTATCTAATTAGTCTTTGTATTTCTGGCCACTCTGCATTGAAACCTCTGGGCATCATAATCAGTAATATTACACTATTTTTTAACAGCATGTTACATTTTCAACCCCACATACACAGTTCACAGATTTCTTGATGAAAGAAGATCATGAACCTGGATTACGACCTTATGAACCTGTTGCTTCATCCATAGATGCTACATACCCGCTGAACATTTATTAGGGCAGTAGAATGGCGCTGCTGGTAGAGCCGCAGCCCCACTGCCTAATTTTGATTCTGAGCTGGCGTGCTTTCTGTGAGAAGTTTGCCCGTTCTCAGTATGACCAGGTTGTTCTCCGCCAGGTGCTCAGGTTTCCTCCAACATCCCAAAGACATGCGGATCTGCAGGTTAATTGGAAGTGAATGAGAAAGTGGGAACGGGCGGTGGATGGCTGTCACATGCACAGTCTGCCTAAGGGCCTGTTTTTATGCTTTCTGTGAATTAAACTAAACTCAACTATTTTAGTTTTTTTATGACTATCCTGCATAAGCTTGGATTTTTATAAATACCAGCAGAATGAAAGGGTTGGGAATAAGCAACAACACTGGTCATAAAAAAGAATAATGTTCAGTCCGAATTTGGTGATTAGGGGTGCAGGTACAGTATGTTTAGTGCATTTAATACCTCAGATTTTATCTATATACTTGGACTGTGAGTGCAATATTCTGCAGTCGCTGGGAAGCAAAGGAATGCACATACTTCTGAACAACAGTCTTAACATAATACATGGGTTTGTTTTGTTGCCTGGGAGCTTGGGGAACACTGATGGTAGATGATCCATGTACACAATGCTGGTGATGACTCACACCCTCACACTCCTGTCTGTAGCAGCTTGCAGACCTGTCTCTTAAAGTCCTTTTTGTCATCAGCAAGATGTAGAGAAACAGGCAGTACCCTGGCAGAAAGCCCAGAAATAGGTTGCATGATCACAAAATAGGGAAACATGTTTCCTTTAAAAAATATTATTTAACATCTGGAAGCATACTAACCTACAAAAAAAAGTGCATGATACGATGCAAGTAAAATCGGTTATTTTCTAAGTAAAGTACTATTTTGCTGCAGATTAATCTACTATTAAAAAAAATAAGTGTTAGGCTTATTATTGTCGCATGTACTGAGGTATAGTGAAAAGCTTTGTTTTGCATGCTTTCCAAACAGATCTCATATATCACATATAGATACTATCAGTTCAAATTTGAGTACAAGAGACAGCAAAGGGGAAGATACAGAGCTCAGAGTATAGTTTTCAGCATTGTAACGTATCATTTCTTATACTGTGGCCCCTGGTTCTGGACAGAAAAACATGCTTAGCAAAAGAAAAAGGGAGGATTGTGAGAAATAAAGTGATTAAACCCCTACTGTTGTGAAGGTCCGGGTGAGGATTCTAACATCGTTGTGAATGAGGTAACCGTCCTTGAGCACCATTGATAGCAGGGTATAGTGGCAGGCAGAGATGGGGATGTGGCCATAAATCACCAGATACTAGCTTTTCATTTAAAATACAAGAAATTAGACCAGGTCAATTGCAACTGAGCATGCTTAATGAAATAAATGAATATTACTTACACACCCCGGTCGAGAAACTGCTCATTACCATGAACATGCGTTGTATGATGTGGGAGGTACTGGGGGACGTACCTATAGACTGTGCACCTCAGTGCTCTGATTGGGAAGAGCCAGAAGGGGAGGTTAAGGCAGCATAATTGTGTGTATAAAGGGGCTTTACTTTCCTGACTTCGGTGTGTCTCAACTTGGAGAGGCACCCGATTCTGCAGACTCACAAATAAAGCATTTTTTGTTTCCACGATTTAGTCTCTGAGTAGTGATTGTGAGCACAAACTATATCTCAGAAGCTGGGGGCTCGTCCGCGATCGGCACTTCGGCCGCTCGGCGGAGGCATGGAAGGAAGGGGAGGTGCACCCTGCTGATTTCAGCAGTCTCTGATCTCCTTGCTTACCATCAGTGGTTTGAGTGAGTGATATCCGGGCAAGAGACTCGGGAAACAAGAGGGAGTGTCGGGAAAAAAGGGACGGTCGAGCGATTCTTGTGCACAGGACCCGGGTAAGATAACTGACTATTAAGTATTGCCCGGGCGACCGAGGGTCTGTCGGACGGGAATAGTCCGATAAGACAATGGCTAACCGGAACGGGAAATGTAAGAGTCCGGGGGGAAAAGAAAATGGCTCAATGGTGAAGAGCTGCACATTCCGCCTGATAGTCCGTTGGGGCGAATGTGGCAATCTTGAGAAGAAGGAAGCCCCAGGGGTAAAGATAAGGAGACTGTGATTAAGTTCTGTTATTTTGATTAACCATTGGCCCGTTCGCGGGGCCTTTCATCTCCCCTCACGGCTTAAAATCGGCCGGCGGGGGCTTCAACATCAGGAGTGGGCGATCGAGGCTCTCGATGTTGAAGCCCCCGCCAGGCAATGAAAGGGCCCACGAACGGGCCGAATCAAGCCCCACGATTCGGGTGGAAGAAGCTGCTGTTCTTGCTGGAGCTCCCGAAAGTCGGTCACCAACGAGGGACCTGAGAGCCTCCGAAGTCGACCAATTATAATTTCTTCTCCCTCGGTCAGGCAGTCAAACCATTACGTCGAGAACAATTTGACTGCCTAACTGCCGGAGAAGAAACGATGATGGTACCCGCATCAGACAGTTTTAAGGAATTCTCCTATTAATTTTATTCAAAGGAATGCGTCATACTTAAAGCAATGTCAGTTCACACAATTATATTTACTGAGGAATGCATATCGATGTATCGGTTGGTGACACATTACAATAGTGTGTTATAATACAATGTTAACAGTAGCAGTTAACTAGCCGTTAACACATCGTTTTCGTCTCAGTCAGAGGAATCAAGTGATTAACGACTCAAATCGTTCTGCAATACACTACTCATTAAACCCAACACAATAGTTTACAACGCCTGTAATGAATATGGAATGGTTGAGCATCTATCATTAACAAAGGATGACATTTTCAGAATCTTTTCTTTTCAGAGTGTGAGCCAGCTGACCATGCGTGCATCCGCGACTCCGCAGCACGCGGCTGGATGGGAACTGATTGCAAAATACATGTTTCACAAAACATGGGGGGGGATTGTCCCCCACCTCTGAAAACATGAGGGGGACATGCCCCCTGTCCCCCTCGGGATTTCCGCCCATGCCTAAACCTGTGTAGAAGACAGAATGCCAATTGTACACTCCTGCAAATGCAAGTTCTCAGATCAACGAGCAAAACCTAAAGAGAAGGAGAGAGAGGCAATATTAAACTTTATCGCCCACCACCAGACTGACTGTTGAAGGGTTGCACATGAACAGAGTATTGTTTTGTGCTACACCCATATTTCCTGCAACCTTGCACCTATTTTCATTATCCAGTTTTAGCAAGCAGTATATTTTGCAGTTTGGGTGATCAATGAATGTGCCACAAGTTTCATAGAGCAATTTTTGTCAAGATAATTATAAACTTATGATATAAATAAAAGAAGAAAGAAGATTTCACATGACTTGAACCACCTTTTAATTTTTGGTGCCAAGTTTTTCTGCTTAATAAAACTAATACTATAGACAATGATAAAACATTTTGAGATAATGCAACCTCAGTTGAATAGAACAATAAAGCAATTTTCAATTTCACCAACTGCCTTCAACTTTACAAGTGATACCAAAAATAAAATTGATTGGTAAAAATGTATTTCCCCCTCCATGTTCCCGCTGTCAGATAGTCAAGTTCAATACAATTTGTGATCCATTGGACATCACTCAAATCCTACTTTGAATTCATTCCAAGTTCAGAAACAGCTTCTTCCTAACAACCACCAGGCTATTGAACACAATGAGCATCAACTAAACCAAACAACAAACTGTCTTGGTTGCATTCGGGTCTTGGCTTTTGTTTCGATTTGAATTAATATTGGGGGAGAGGTGGGGGGTTTGTTGAGGAAGGAACTGCAGATGCTGGTTTAGACCGAAGGTAAACACAAAATGCTGGAGTAACTCAGCGAGACAGGCAGCGTTGTTGGATAGAAGGAATGGGTGACCTTTCAGGTCAAGACCACTTTTCAGACTGACAGTCAGTAGAGAAGGGGACATAGAGATATGGAAGGGTTGGGTGTGAAAATGAGAGGTGTAGCGAGAGAGAATGTTGCCAAACTCTCGTCGGAGAGAGCTTGTTTATTATGTTATCCATTGAGTACGATGTTTTTACAAGCCTGCTTTGCCATTGCATGTAAAAATATCATTGTTCGATTTCGGGACATATGACAATGAAACACTTTTCATTCTTGATTCTTTCTCACTTTCTCCAAGTCCTATCTGTGCCGTTCCTTCTTTACATCAAACACATAGCAGTTTTGTTTAAAAATTCTATCGTTTTCTAACCTAACTTTTTATTCAATTTATTTTGAATGTTCATCTTCCCTATCTTCATAGTAAGAGTTTGGAGAGAGTTGTGGGAATATTGATGATCTTCATTCCACAAATTAGATCTCCAAGTATCAAGATGGACACAAAATGCTGGAGTAACTCAGCAGGACAGACAGCATCTCTGGAGAGAAAGAATGGTTGATGTTTCGGGTCGACACCGTTCAAGTCCGCCACTCAAACAGAATTTGTTTTTCAGTGGATGTTAAGTGAAATGATCCAGGCCCTTAACATTTGAAAACCATTTGCAATGTGGACATTAACAAATTATTCAGGTTGGATTGTAGCTGCAAGTCTGGCAGGCATGAGTTAGCATCGATTATCCCCTGGCAAAACTCTAATTACAGGTCACACAAAAAGCTGGAGAAACTCAGCGGGTGCAGCAGCATCTAAGGAGCGAAGGAGATAGGCGACGTTTCGGGTCGAGACCTTAATTACGGGTCCACCATTGGTTCCAGCTCCTTGCCGGATTATCCACTTTGCTGGACCTACAGCGGTCATGGACTCCGAGAGGGGTCGAACTGTACCAGGATGGCCTGCCTAGGCCGCCGGGGGGGCCGAGATACTGGCCCGCAAAATCGGCCTCTGATATCAACTATGGTAACGGATCAGCCGTCTCTGTCTGGGTCTGAGTCCCAGAGCCCCGGCTGCAGGGAACAAATTTGACCCGCTGATCGGAAATCCAGCCGCGGAAGTCCCCGTGAGTTCCAGGTCGGCCACCTCTCCCGCCTAGACGCCATGTTTTGGGGAAGACTTCTGGGGAGGAGAGGGGGGGGGGTGGGATTTCAAGTGCGCTCTCTGAATTTTGTCCAGATTAAAGGAGGTGCCGGACCATCAGTTGCTGGAAAATTGGTGCAGGCCCTGTTTATCATTTTCTCTCCCCACAGAGCAGCAGATACAGTGAGGAGTCCCCAAACTAACACATTAGATTCATCAATTCCTTTCAAGAGTAACCAGATGAATAGCTGCATAATTCCATTTGAAGATTATAATAGATGGGACTGCACTAGGGTTTGTTCCACTTCTCTCCTGTTCCCCCACCCCTCCAGTGCACACCCTTTACTCCCACTATTCCGCCCCCTTCCCCAAACACACCCCCCACACCCACTTTCCCCACCGTCCCCATTTATATCCCTCACTCTGGCTTTACATTTCATTCCTCCTCTCCATATCAGACACCCTTTTGTCTTCCTTTCACCTCTGGCCTTTGTCACTTGCTCCACCCATCTGCCAACTAAATTTCTCTCACCCATATCCACCTATCACTTGCCAGTCTCTGTCCCACCACCACCTGTCTTTTTTTCCTCCTACCACAATCAATCTGAAGAAGGGTACTAATCTAATAAGGGAGAACCAGTGGATGTGTTATATCTAGACTTTCAGAAGGCTTTCGACAAGGTCCCGCATAAGAGATTAGCATACAAACTTAAAGCACACGGTATTGGGGGTTCAGTATTGATGTGGATAGAGAACTGGCTAGCAGACAGGAGGCAAAGGGTAGGAGTAAACGGGTCCTTTTCAGAATGGCAGGCAGTGACTAGTGGGGTGCCGCAAGGCTCAGTGCTGGGACCCCAGCTATTTACAATATATATTAATGATTTGGACGAGGGAATTCAATGCAACATCTCCAAATTTGCAGATGATACCAAGCTGGGGGGTATAGTTAGGTGTGAGGAGGATGCTTGGAGGCTGCAGGGTGATTTGGATAGGCTGAGTGAATGGGCAGATGCATGGCAGATGCAGTACAATGTGGATAAATGTGAGGTTATCCACTTTGGTGGCAAAAACATGAGGGTAGACTATTATCTGAATGGTGGCAGATTAGGTAAGGGGGAGATGCAACGAGACCTGGGTGTCATGGTACACCAGTCATTGAAAGTAGGCATGCAGGTGCAGCAGGCAGTGAAGAAAGCAAATGGTATGTTAGCATTCATAGCGAAAGGATTTGAGTATAGGAGCAGGGAGGTTCTACTGCAGTTGTACAGGGTTTTGGTGAGGCCACACCTGGAGTACTGCGTACAGTTTTGGTCTCCAAATCTGAGGAAAGACATCCTTGCCATAGAGGGGGTACAGAGAAGATTCACCAGACTGATTCCTGGGATGTCAGGACTTTCATATGGGGAGAGATTGGATAGACTCGGTTTGTACTCGATGGAATTTAGAAGATTGAGGGGGGATCTTATAGAAACCTACAAAATTCTTAAGGGGTTGGACAAGCTAGATGCTGGAAGATTGTTCCCGATGTTGGGGGAGTCCAGAACAAGGGGTCACAGTCTAAGGATAAGGGGGAATTCCTTTAGGACCGAAATGAGGAAAACATTCTTTACACAGAGAGTGGTGAGTCTCTGGAATTCTCTGCCACAGAAGGTAGTTGAGGCCAGTTCATTGGCTATATTTAAGAGGGCGTTAGATGTGGCACTTGTGGCTAAAGGGATCAGGGGGTATGGAGAGAAGGCAGGTACGGGATACTGAGTTGGATGATCAGCCATGATCACATTGAATGGCGGTGCAGGCTCGAAGGGCCGAATGGCCTACTCCTGCACCTATTTTCTATGTTTCTATGTTAATGCACCATCTATCCATTCACACCGCAGATGCTGCCTGACCTGCTGAGTTACTCCAGCACTTTGTGTTTTGCCCAAGATTCCAGCATCTGCAGTTCCTTTTGTTTCCAGGATATTTCCGTAGGCTGGAAGATCAGCTAGAGGTCAGAAGTTTAGAAATGAAATGATACAAAATATCTTTACACAAGATTATAAACCTTTCAAATGTTCTATTTCAACAGACAATGGACAAAAGAGAATAAGAGCAGGAGCAGGTCATTCGGCTCTTCGAGCCAACACTGCCATTTACTGTGATCATGGCTGATCATCCACAATCAGTATCCCATTCCTGCCTTCTGCCCATATCCCTTGATTCCGCTATCTTTAAGAGCTCTATCTAACTCTGGCTTGAAAGCATCCGGAGAATCGGCCTCCACTGCCTTCTGACGCAGAGAATTCCACAGATTCACAACTCTCTAAGTGAAAAAGTTTTCCTCATCTCCGTTCTAAATTGCCTACCCATTATTCTTAAACTGTGGCCCCTGGTTCTGGACTCCCCCAACATTGGGAAGGTTTCCTGCCTCTAGCGTGTCCAATCCCTTAATAAATTTATATGTTTTAATAAGATCCCCTCTTATCCTTCTAAATTCCAGTGTATACAAGCCCAGTCGCTACATTCTTTCAACATTCACAGTCCAGCCATCCTGGTAATTAACCTCATGAAGCTACGCTGCACTCCCTCAATAGCAAGAATGTCCTTCCTCAAATTAGGGGACCAAAACTGCACACAATACTCCAGGTGTAGTCTCACCAGGGCCCTGTACAACTGCAGAAGGAGCTCTTTGCTCCTATACTCAACTCCTCTTGTTGCAAAGGCCAACATGCCATTAGCTTTCTTCATTGCCTGCTGTACCTGTGTGCAGACATAGGTGTGTGGATGGCAAATTATCATAATCATAATCGTAATTTATTAGCCAAGTATATTTTGCAACATATGAGGAATTTTACTTCAGAGTCACAGGAGATGATTCCGTGAAGAAGGCCCGCCAGTCCGCATGCGCGTCATTACGTCTGACGCATGGCACACTGACGGGCTGGCAGGGCGCAGATCCACCAGCGGTAAGTTAAAAACCCTGAGGTAAGTTTTTAAACTTAGCTGAGGTCTTTCTCCGGGCGGGAAACCTTGTTTTACAGGAGCGAGACCGCAATGTAGAAAGAAGTGAAAGGAAGGTCGAGGCGGTCCGCTATGAAAATAGCTACGGAAGACCGCGGGAGTGCGGGAAGCGGGCGGCCATCCCTCTCGCCTTCCGAGTCACTGGCACCACGACCAGTGGCTTCCAACTTGGTGCCGCTGAAAGGCACCGTGGCGACTCCAGTCGGAAAGCCACCAAAAAATCAAAAAGGCCCATTGACTCTGACGAGTCGGGCCAGGAGGATGGTCCTCCCTCAATGGATGTCGTTTTTGGGCAGCTGTCCAGAATGGAATGCCTCATGGAGAGTATGTTCCATCAAGAAATGCTCGAGGAAGACGAGCTTTATATCCACGCGTCCCCTCAGCAGCCCATGGCAGCAGCACCTGTAACAGGGCTGCATGATGGCTCCCTCTTGGAGGAGGTGAGCCCACGGAGTCAGTTTTGTTCTGATTCCAAGATCGGAGGTCTAGCTGTTGAGCATACCTCCAGGCAAGGAGACCAAGAGTCAGGGGTGTCAAGCATGGCATCCAAATATACCATACCTGCCGGAATGGGTTACCAATAAATGAGGATCTGGCCAGGACCATCAATTACATGGTCTCGCATCAACTGCAGGACCTCACCATAGACGAAACGTGCAAGAAATACCAAACACCGGGCAATTGCGCATCACTCAAAGTCCCAGCTGTTAACCACCCAATCTGGGGGCATATGACAGCAGGAATCAGAGCTCAAGAGTTAAGGCTCCAGAAGATCCTCAAGCTCCTGGCTTCAGGGATAACAGCTTTTTCCAGGTCGGTGGATGATGAGGCTCTGTCTCCAGTTCAGCAGGATTCGCTTGCCCTCATGTTCAATGCACAGTTCGAAATAAATTGTTTGAGGACGACTGCAATCCGACCAATGCTCAATCCTAAATTTGCAGCTGTGCAAGACGAGCAGCGTGCAGCCGCCGAATTTGCTGTTCGGGGACGCCCTGTCCAAACAGGTCAGAGAATTAGATGATGAGGCAAAGACAGTTGGTATCATCAGAGCACAACCGGTCAGCAAAAATCCTCTCCGGCGGCAGCACCCCTACAAGCGGTCCACTGAATCGAATTCAGGTCAAGGGCCAAGCCGGCCCTTGCCAAGTATGTGCAGTTGGCGCACGCCACCATTCCCCTCCAGAACACGAGGTCAGACGTTTCTACCAACCACGGAGGTAGGTGGCCAGTTACAACCTGGTGGGAGATAATGTTTGTTTTTCAAGCAACGGTGTCGTATAACATCAGACTCATTTATACTGCACAGTATACTAGGTTTCCGGATTTAATTTATTTTTAAATTATGCCCACCTACACAGCATATACCTAGCCGGGGTCCTTGGGTCCTTGGAGGTACAAACTGAGATTCAAACATTAGCTAAGAAAGGGGTAATTGAGAAGTCTTCTCATCAATCTCATCAATTTGTCTCTAATATATTTCCAAGACAAAAGAAGGATGGTGGGTGTGGGGTCATTCTTGACCTAACTAGGCTTAACTCCTTTGTGCAGTATAAACATTTGAAAATTGAAACTTTCCTTACTGCCAAACAGCTGGTTTCTAAAGGGTGCTACATGGCATGCATAGATCTCAAAGATGCATACTATTTGGTACCCATTCATCACAATCATCGGAGATATTTGAAATTTAGCTGGATGAAGCAATTGTGGCAGTTTAAAGCATTGCCTGATAGTTTAACTTTGGCTCCTAGGTTTTTTACAAAAATGTTAAAACCATTGTTGGGCCTACTCCGGGCTCAGAATCATATTGTAATGGCCTATTTGGATGATATCTTAATCATTGGCAAGGCTCAGAAATCAGCTGAATTATCTGTTTCAGCTACCAAATGCATGTTTGAGAGTTTGGCGGTTTTCATCCATCCAGTTAAATTGAAATTGATCCCATCCAGAGTCATTGATTATTTGGGGTTCACCATTAATCCAGTTCACATGTCTGTGACTCTGCCTCCAGGCAAGAGATCAGAGTTAATCAAAGCCTGTAGCAAGCTCGTTGATTAGTAACAATCTTCTGATCACGGCCAGAGTGATCAACACCGCAAGTTGGAGGAACAGCACCTCATATTGGGGAGTCTGCATCCTCTGGGCTTAAACATTGGATTTTCTCAATTCTGTTAACCCAGACTGCCTCCCCCCCACCTCTCCCTCAGCCCTTGGGCCCTGGCATTCCTTCTCCATCTCCCCCCCCCCCCCCCCCAGTCGCACTAGCTTCTCATTTTCACACCACAAACAGCTTACAATGGCCTGCTTCCTTTATCACCAATACTTTTTTGCATATCTTTCACTCATTGTTCCTTATCTCTCCACATCACTGTTTATATCTCTTGTTTCCCTGATCCCTGACCAGTCTGAAGAAGGGTCTCGACCCGAAACGTCGCCTATCTCTATCGCTCCTTAGATGCTGTTGCACCCGCTGAGTTTCTCCAGCTTTTTGTGTAACCAACAATCTTCTATTCGGCAGGTTGCTAGTGTAATTGGGAAATTAGTGGCTGCTTTTCCAGCCGCACAATTTGGACCTCTGCATTATCAAAATTTGCAACGTGCAAAGGAGCTTGCACTTAAAGGTCATGCAGGGTATTTTAATAGACCTATGCAGTTACCAGCTGAAGCCGTTGCTAAGTTACAATGGTGGATAGCAAATGTTTGGCTTTGCACCAGGAAAATGCGGATTTAGAGACATTCAGTTGTTTTCCAAACTGATGTTACTGCTCCAGGATGGGGAGCTACCGATACCATCTCCAGCTGTGGTGGCAGATGGATTACACATGAGGCATTACTTCTTCAATCACATAGTATTAACTATTTGAAGTTATTGGGAGCACTCTATGGCCTAAAATTGTACTAATCTGCATGATTTGCATGTGCAGCTTCAGATTGATAATACTACAGCAGTAACATATATAATCACATGGGTGGAATCAAATTGGTATCATGTGATAAGTTGGCTAACCTTATTTGGCACTGTAAACGTATTTGGCATCTGGGTTTCAGCTATCTACCTACCAGGTAGACTTAACATGGTGGCAGACACCAGGTCACGAAAGTTTAATGACAACACTGAATGGATGTTGAATCGTGAAATATTCAAAGAGATTATCACTCGGTATTGTCCACCAGACATTGATTTGTTTGCGTCCAGATTGAATGACCAATTACCAAAGTATGTTTCATGGGAACCAGACCCAGGGGCAGTAGCGGTAGATGCATTCTCGCTACACTGGGGTGGAATATTTTTATATGCATTTCCTCCATTTTGCCTCATCACTCGATGCTTGCTCAAGATCGAGCAGGACTCTGCCTCAGGCATTTTGGTAGTTCCTGACTGGCCTACACAACTATGGTTCCCACTGATTTTAAGATTAAAAACACAGCCTTTCATGGTTATCCCAAAAGCAATAGTCTGCTGGTTCATCCTGTCACTGGGGAAAATCATCCATTACATGACCATATTAATCTGTTGATTTGCAGATTCTGAGGAGACCATTCCTGGGGCTCGGACTATCAGAGCGTACGGTGGATGTGATTACTGCAGCCTTGAAGAATAGTACTAAAAAACAATATATTTCTCATATCAAGAAATGGGAGATGTTCTGTTTGCAGTCGAACATTTCATATCATATGGCAAGCTTACCTGATGTTGGAATTTCTTTCCACGTTATTTTTTGATGAGCGACTAAGCTACAGTGCCATCAATAGTGCCAGGAGTGCCTTGTCATCCTATGTGTGCCAAGGAATGGGACAACACCCTGTTGGGCCTCACCCTTTAGTATCTCGGTTCATGAAGGGCATTTTTAACTGCAATCCCCCCAGGCCTAGATACACGGCCAGACTGACTCTCAAAGTGGTTATGCTCATGGCGCTGATTTTAGCACAACATGTCCAGACGTTGCAGAAGCTTCGACTGGACAGAATGGTTTCGTAAGTATCATAACCTTTTATGTTTATGATTTACTTAAGCAGAGCAGGCCAGGGATGTCAGGGCTTAGACTTCATTTTATTGCATACCCCATAGACCTTCGCCTCTGTGTAGTCACGCACTTACAGCAGTACATCGAGGTCACCAAGAGCATCAGAGGCTCTGAATTGGCTCCATTCATCAGTTATAACAAGCCTCATAACAAGGTGCCACTCCAGACCATCTCAAGATGGTTAAAACAGGCTCTGGATTATGCTGGAGTAAACACTGATGTATATAAATCTCACTCCACCAGGGTGGCTTCAACATCAGCAGCGAGGGCAGAAGACGTCCCTCTTGACTAAATCCTCGCGGCCACAGGATGGTCTAGTGAATTGACGTTTCAGAGGTTTTATCACAAACCTCTTGCCACACCAGGGATATTTGGGCACTCGATTCTAAATTCTGTTTTACAGCTTCCCCCTGGGACAGAGGGGTCGCAATTTTTTCTTTCTTTGTTAAATAAAGCACCAACTTCGTTAAGTCTGTATTATCTTGGAATGCTTTATTTGTTATTACTCATCCTGTGCCAACCAAGGCAGTGTGTCACATGGACTCGTATCCACGGCATGAAATCACAGACCTTTGAAGTCTTCACGGAATCACTCACGTGACTCCAAAGTAAAATAGTAAGATTAAATGAAAACTTACCAGATTGAAGTTTGATCTTTATTTTATGAGGAGTTACGATGAGCGATTACGTGCCCACCGCTCCCAGCCCTCGTATCACAATGGTCATGTGCTAGTTTCTAGGTTTCTAATATTACTATATTACTTCAATTACTGTTATCTGTGATTTCACGCCGCTGCTTTGAAGATTGACGCGCATGTGGACTGGCGGGTCTTCTTCACGTAATCGGTCATCGTAACTCCCCATAAAATAAAGATCAAACTTCAAACTGGTAAGTTCTCATTTAATCTTACTATTTGATTTGCCATACAGTCATACCAAAAAAAGCAACAAAACACACAACAACATAAAAACTTGACATGAACATCCACCACTGCGGTTCCTCCACATTCCCCACTGTGATGGAAGGCAATAAAGTCTTATCTTCTTTCGTCCTTTTCTCCCATGGTCGGGGGAGTCGGGCCATCCACAGTCGGGGCGATTGAAGCTCCCGTGATTGGGGCGGTCGAAGCTCATGCAGCTTGGAGCTCCCGAAGTCAGTCCCTAACCAAGGGACCGCGAGCTCTACGATGTTACATCCTGTAGGCTGCCGCAGTTGAAGCTCCCAAGGTCGATCCCCAGTAGGAGGCCTCCACCTCCACGATGTTAGGCCGCAGTGTGGACGGAGATATGACACCGATAAACTTGCGTGTATTCTACGTGTATCCCTTGTGTTTTTTTAGTTTGTTGTAAAATGTAAAAAAACATTGTTTTGCTCATCTGCCACATCCTCAATGCAACTTACTATGCTTCACAAATTTTTGAATTTAAGGGAAATAATAAATGGAAGCTGGAACCATAAATACACTTGTTGCTTTGTCACTGCACACAAACATGGCCGAAACATATATTTCCTTAGTTATAGAGAGACACAGCCATCGAAACAGGCCCTTCAGCCCAACTTGTCCATACCGAACATGATGCCCCATCTAAGCTTTGGGGATGAGATAAAAAGGAAAGAGATTAAAAAAAAATCCCCAACCCCCCACATAATACAAAACTAAAGATAAACTAAAACATACATTTTACAACAAACTAAAAATACAAAGAAGGAAAAAGACAAGAGACCATTGGCGAGGCAGCGATCTTTCGGCACCCCCTGGTGGTCTGAATAAGGTCATAAGGTCATAAGGGATATGTGAGATATAGCTTGTGCTCACAATCACTGCTCAGAGACTAAATCATCGAAACAAAAAATGCTTTTTATTTATTTGCGAATCTGCAGAATTCGGGTGCCTCTCCAAATTGAGACACATAGAAACATAGAAACATAGAAAATAGGTGCAGGAGTAGGCCATTCGGCCCTTCGAGCCTGCACCGCCATTCAATGTGATCATGGCTGATCATCCAACTCAGTATCCCGTACCTGCCTTCTCTCCATACCCCCTGATCCCTTTAGCCACAAGTGCCACATCTAACGCCCTCTTAAATATAGCCAATGAACTGGCCTCAACTACCTTCTGTGGCAGAGAATTCCAGAGACTCACCACTCTCTGTGTAAAGAATGTTTTCCTCATTTCGGTCCTAAAGGAATTCCCCCTTATCCTTAGACTGTGACCCCTTGTTCTGGACTCCCCCAACATCGGGAACAATCTTCCAGCATCTAGCTTGTCCAACCCCTTAAGAATTTTGTAGGTTTCTATAAGATCCCCCCTCAATCTTCTAAATTCCATCGAGTACAAACCGAGTCTATCCAATCTTTCCTCATATGAAAGTCCTGACATCCCAGGAATCAGTCTGGTGAATCTTCTCTGTACCCCCTCTATGGCAAGGATGTCTTTCCTCAGATTTGGAGACCAAAACTGTACGCAGTACTCCAGGTGTGGCCTCACCAAAACCCTGTACAACTGCAGTAGAACCTCCCTGCTCCTATACTCAAATCCTTTCGCTATGAATGCTAACATACCATTTGCTTTCTTCACTGCCTGCTGCACCTGCATGCCTACTTTCAATGACTGGTGTACCATGACACCCAGGTCTCGTTGCATCTCCCCCTTACCTAATCTGCCACCATTCAGATAATAGTCTACCCTCATGTTTTTGCCACCAAAGTGGATAACCTCACATTTATCCACATTCACATCCACAGACACACTGAAATCAGAAAAGTAAGGCTCCTTTATACACACAATTCTGCTGACTTAACCTCCCCTTCTGGCTCTTCCTAATCAGAGCACTGAGGTGCACAGTCTATAGGTACATCCCCCAGTACCTCCCACATCATACATAGCATGTTCATAATAATGAGCAATTTCTCGACTAGGGGCGTATAACCAATATTCATTTATTGCATTAAGCATGCCCAGTTGCAATTGACCTGGCCTAGTTTTCTCACCTCCAACTGACCTATCTCAGTTTTTTTATATCTGAACTAAAGCTAGTTTCTACTGACAAGGGTCCCATCTATCACCCTCCTTCTACGCTACACTATGCTATCCATCCTCACTCAAGGACAGTTGTGATAAACCCACTCTCAGCTATGTCAACATCTTCTCCCTGCCTGGCCTCTATCGGTTAGAATCCTGTTTACAAGTTAGAATCTTCGCCTGAATCCTTACAATAGTGGGGTTTAATCACTTTATCCCTCACAGGATACATGTAGAATTAGGCCATTTGGCCTATCGAGTCTACTCCGTCATTCAATCATGACTAATCTATCTCTCCTTCCCAACCCCATTCTCCTGCCTGATACCTGTACTAATCAAGAATCTAACTATCTCTGCCTTAAAAATATCCACTGACTTGGCCTCCACAGCCTTCTGTGGCAAATAATTCCACAGATTCACCACCCTCTGACCAAAACAATTTCTCCTCATCCCCTAAAAAAACGTCCTTTAATTCTGAGGCTATGACCATGAATTTCTTGGTATAGAGTTTCTGCAATTCTCTCAGCTTAGGGAGATGGAAGTATCTTAGATGGGGCATCATGTTCGGTATGGACAAGTTGGGCTGAAGGGCCTGTTTTGATGGCTGTGTCTCTCTATAACTAAGGAAATATATGTTTCGGCCATGTTTGTGTGCAGTGACATAGCAACAAGTGTATTTATGGTTCCAGCTTCCATTTATTATTTCCCTTAAATTCAAAAATTTGTGAAGCATAGTAAGTTGCATTGAGGATGTGGCAGATGAGCAGAATAAGTGGAGAGGACTACAAAAGAAGGAAAATGGCTGAGAAAGAGATTAAAAAGTAAAAAACAAGGGAGGGAAGGGCAGAGGCAGAAAAAAATAGGTAAACTGCCAGAGCTGAATCATTAGCCAGACTGTAGAGAGTGTCACAGCCTTCGAGTGTCACAGCCTTCTTAAGGCAACTTGGGGCTGGCTGTAAATGGAGCATTGCTAGAGTCACTCACACAAATAAAGGCAAACAAAATGTTATTAGAAAATATATAACCAAATACTCTACTTTGATAAAGTGCAGCATCCACACATTTATTTGCTTTCGTTTCTTGCACTCTGTTCAACCTCCTTTAAATGCTGTTTACTTTGGGCCCATTAGCACTCTTTAGTTTCATCTCTGTCAAAGGGGGGGGGGGGGGATTTGAAATTGCCATGGCAACTAGGCTCACTCTATGCCAGATGCTTAGTTACTGAGCAATCTCCTGCAGAGTGCACTGAAGGTCAGCTTTTTACAGCTTTTTTTTCCTATGGTGACAAGTAATGACATATAAATCCTTTATTAAAAGTGCATAAATAGTCATCAGCAAAGCCTAGCAAATACTAACATGTTGATCTCCAGTATGAAGTTGACCATTGCACACGTTTTACATTTATCTCTCATTACTTTCACATTTAGTATTGCGGGATGATTCAGTAGAATGTGCCTCCATGGATCAGATTTTCTCCCTTCTTCTGGATAAGGTACGTTGACTGCTGGATAAACCTTGAATCATTTTTGTAGAAACCAAGAACTGCGGATGCTGGTTTATACCAAAGATAGTTACAAAGTACTGGAGTAACTCAACGGGTCAGGCAGCATCGTTGGAGAAAAAAGATGGGTGACATTCCAGGTCTGGACCCTTCTTCAGACTTCTGGAGACAAAAGTCTGAAGAAGGGTCCCGACCCAACACATCACTCAAAACGACACCAAAACGTTTTCTCCAGAGATGCTACCAGACCCGCTCAGTTACTTCAGCACTTTGTGTCTATCTTGAATCATTTCCTTGTATAAGCAAGGACAGCTATCCAGAATATTTCCCGAGAGGGAATGAGCACTACGACACGGAATAATCTTCTGTGATACAAAATGCAGAAGGGACTTGAATTTCTTGAAATAGAGTTTCTGTAATTCTCACAGCTTAGGAAATAGGAAGGCCGACATTGCCACTGATTGACAAGGCCGTCTGTCTCCTGCAGCCAGATTGAATCCACTAACCCTCTCCTAACTTCGACAAAGGGCCAGAAGGAAAATTTTGATGAACAAGGCAGTTGCAAGGGAAAAGTAGGGACAAATGCTATTGTAGAGGGGCTTTGGTCATACCTGCATCCAGAATATTACGTGCAGCCTTGGTTTCCAGGCCAATGGTGGGATTATGTATTGGAAGCAACTGGAGATGCTGGTTTAAACCGAAGATAGGCACAGAAAGCTGGAGTAACTGAACGGAGTGCACCTCCATGGTGGAGTGGGCCGCTGGAGGCCCTGCAACAGCCTGGGGCTCGGCTGGATCAGGCGCCTCTCCAAGAGGCCAAGTGTGTGGACAGGATGTGATCTACAGCTGCACCAGGCACGTGCCGTGAGTAATTAGTCAGGGTAGGCACTCAGTACTTTAAAAAAATTAAACCGCGCATGCGCAGATTGTTCTCCCCATTAAATAAATTAAAAAATAAAAACAGTGACAATTCAATTCAATTCAGTGACAAAGCTTCCTAGTCTCCTTTATTCTGAATTACTGAATGGGGGGGGGGGTGAAGGGTGATGGCACATGGAAAGATGGAGAGATGGTGGGAAAAACGGGAGTACAGGGATCAGTTGTCATCTTATTGAATGACAACACATGTCAAGGGACCAATTGGGGGAACAGTTCCTTTCACAGTGTGTGGAGAGTCTGTGCCAGGGCTAAAGTTGTGGGGAGGGCACGAGTGTTGAGAAGGAGGGTTTCAGGGATACTGCCAGTAACTCACTCACTCACTCACAACTACCGCAGCTCTCTGGGCGCGAAGCCACGCACTGTAGCTGGGGATTGAAGCAGCTCGGGGAGCTACGAGCGGCCACCGGGACCCGACAGCAGAACTGGCCGCAACTTCAGCGCCTTCTGCCGGCCCGCTAACCTTTGGCAGTGCTCTCCGTCGGAACACCTGTCACCTGCCGTTCGCCGACTTTGCTCATGTCAGTGGCTTCCTGCAAATCCTTAAAGTCCCACAGCCGAGTAACCTCAATCGCGCTGTCGGAATTTAAGGACACGAGTGAGGCCAGCGAGCGGCAGGAGAGAGGTTTTTAGACGGAGAGCTGCCAGAGGTGAGCGGGGACCGGCAGAAGGAGCTAAGGTGGCGGCTGGTTCCACTGTCCGGCCCGCCGGCCGCTCATCCACCCGAGCTACTTCTCTCTCTCCCCTCCCCCACCCCCCCCCCCCCACCCTCAATGCAGTGTCATTCCACGCCTCCGTGCAAGGAGCGTGCAAGTGGCAGTATCCCGATCCCCTCATTCATAACATTAGTGCCCTCCCCGCAACTTTACCCCGGGCCAGACTCCCCAAACGCTGTGAAAGGAGCTCTCCCCCCACCCCCACACCCCGAGAAATACGATATTTAAAAACATAACCAATAAATGTACTTACCACATCATTGGTACACGAGCTCCATTCTTCTCTCGCTGTTTCCGAACATACACTTAAAATATTGACAAACCATATTTGAAAACCCCGCCAAGAAACTTGCGCTGCGCATGCGCAGTAGACTGATGCGCATGTGCAGTGCTGCAAAGGCAGAATTTCTGCTGCCTTCAACCCCGCTTGAAACTGACGGCTTCAGGCAGCGCTGACGGCACGTGGGCTGCACAGACCTTCCCGTGTTACAAGCGCTGCGGATGAAAGGCACCGAGAATTATGCCTACCTAAGAGATCGGTCTCTTACATAGGCATAATTCTCCCATGCCTTTACTATTTATATTTAGTAATGACTATATTATAATTTTAGTCAGGGTAGGCAGTGCCTACCTTGCCTACCCTGACGGCACGTGCCTGAGCTGCACGGAGTGGTGGAGCAGCGGTGGAGGACACCAACGGCCACGTTGGCCAGGCCGACTGTGCAACGCCACCATGAGAACAGGCCTTTATGGTCAGGCTAAAATCCCTGAACCTATAACAACTGGAACTTGAAAATGGAGCCAAAATCTGTCGACTCACGTATACTGTGTCACTGTATTATTCCCAAACACTTGTACTGAAGCTAAGATGTGGCTTATGCCTAATCATAATTTACTGAACATGTGCCTCGGTATATGAGACAATAAAAGTACAATTGAACAAAGCACTTTTTCCTTTGAGGGTGGCTTTCTTTGAGGTGAACTGACTTGTTTCATATCAGATCTAAGCTGTTCAAGCTGAAGGTTACAGTGGACATTGTGATTGATTTACAATTCATTGGAACAAGGCAATCAATAAGATGATTGTTATACCAGTCACGCACTGTGCATTATTGCAAGGCACAAGTGCATTCTTTTCTGTTTGACAATTGGTAGGCTGCCCTTTGTCATGATTATTCACAGTGACCAAAAATATTCACCCACCCCTTGAGATGGGTTCTTCGTCTTAAAATGCTACCTGTGGATCAGTTGTGCGTCAGAAAATTCACTTTGAAGTCAAGGCACATCCAGTAATGAATAATAAGACAATCTAAAAATCTGAGTCATCTTGATCACGTATTAAGTAAGACAGCAAGACTACATTTAATTCTTTCTATGGAGCTGTGTTTTCTGTTGGAATAGAAACATAGAAAATAGGTGCAGGAGAAGGCCGGACATTCGGCCCTTTGAGCCAGCACCGCCATTCAAAATAATCATGGCTGATCATCCAGAATCAGTACCCTGTTCCTGTTTTCTCCCCATATCCCTTGATTCCGTTAGCTCGAAGAGCTATTTCCAAATCTTCAGCAAGATCAATAGTCAATAGTCAGATTTATTCGTCACATACACAATGAAGTGCAGTGAAATGAATTTGCCAGCAGCAGTACAATAAAAAAGAACACGTAATACACAAAATTTTACACAAACATCCACCGCAGCATTCTTCACTGTGGTGGAAGGCACAAAGTTCAGTCAGTCCTCCTCCATTTTACCCCGTGGTCGGCACCACAATCCTCCGCAGTCGCCGCTGCGGGCGTACAGATGTATAGGCCCTCTCGTCTGGAAGGTAAGTCCCGAATAGGTGCTTCCCTACCGGAGACCGTGGCTTCAAGATGATGTAGGCCGCAGGCCGGCGGTCGAGATCTAAGTCCCCGCCGCGCCTCAGCTAGAAGCACCGCGGACCGCGGCTTCAAGATGTTGTAGGCCGCGGGCCGGTGGTCGTAGCTCTTCTTCTCTGGGATCCCCAACGAGGGATCTCAGGCTCCGCAGACCACAACTTCAGGATGTAACAGTCGGCGGGCCAGCTATCGGAGCACTCCTTACTGGCGACCCCCGGTGATGGCTCGCCAGCTCCACGATGAAAAGTTCACACTGCGCACACTGCTGAAACTCCAGGCCCGACTCCGGGAAAGGTCGCACCAATCCTTGGTGTAAGGCCGTGGAGGAGGCGACCGAAAGCGGTTCCCCCCTTACCCCCCCCCCCCCCCATCACCCCCCATCACCCCCCACACAAGACACACCGAGAGACATTAAAACAAACATTTGGACATACTAAAAAAACTAAAAATGTAGAAATAACTAACACGCTGCTGGCAGGGCAGCCGTCTCGCAGCGCCCCCACAGACGAATACCAGCATCTGCAGTTTCTTGTGGCCTCAATGTTGTCTGTTATTGTTTGTGATGATGGTTTAATGTGTTTGAATGAGTTCCAGATAACAGGAAGAGATAATTTTCGGCTGAAGCTAATTTGGTGAAAAGATTATCAATATGTTTTTCTTTCAGAATGCGAATACCTTAGAAAAAGAATTGCTTATTTTTGTTCTAAATCGACATGATGAATTGCAGGATAATACCTGATTAGTTTTGATTTATTTAGGTTGACAAGCAATCATTTGTATATTTTTTTCATCTGAATTCGTAGAAACGCAAACTCTACCACTGCACTATTGTATGACTGGGAGAATAAGCAGAATGCACACAGAACAGAGACAGCTGGTGGGAGAGGGAAGAGAAGAGAGTCAACATTTTTGCAAATTTAGTTAGGGAGCAATTCTTCCTCCTGAACCTCCGTGAGCCACAATTCAATTCAGTGAGAATGACCTCACAGAAACCTGCCATCTCATGATCATATACACACCCCCTCATTTTGTGCTCCATGGGATAGACTGTGGAAACAGGCCCTTTGGTCCCTAACCAGTATAAAGAATGGTCTGAACTCAAAACGTCACACATTCCGTCGCTCCAGAGATTCTGCCTGTCCCGCTGAGTTACTCCAGCATTTTGTGTCTATCTTTGGTTTACACCAGCACCTGCTGTTCCTCCCTACATTCCATCTGCTCCACTGTGACATCTACTCAAGGTATGTTTACTTTAAAGAAGTTCTCCTCCTCTCTCCGCCAAAAGTTCTGCAACATTCCCTCTCGCTTCTCCCTCACTGTGATCTCTCTATATCATTGTCTAAATCTTTTGTTTCCCAGTCTGAAGAATGGTCTTGAACTGAAATGTCACCCGTTCCTTCTCTGCAGAGATGCTGCTTTTTCCGCTGAGCTCCTCTAGCTTTTTTTGTCTATCCCCAGAAGAAGATTTACTGGACTGAAACTTGGAAAGGTGGGTTATCATATGTCGGGAGGGTATGTATGGTCCTATGGACCTTTGGTGAGACCGCTTCGGTAATATAGACCACTTTGATGAGTGTATAAATTCAGTCTCCTCCACCAAGGGGCCAAAGCAGCATCAGCAATGGGACCTCTCTTCACCTTCCCCCATGTGGTGCTGTTCTTCATGCCAGACTCAATTTCTCCATGAATAGATCGGGTAGATGCACGGAGTCTTTTACCCAGAGTAGGGAAATCGAGGAAACAGAGGACATAGGTTCAAGGAGAAGGGGAAAAGATTTAATAGGAGTCCCAGAGGTACCTTTTTCACACAGAGGGTGATGAGTATATGGAACAAGCTGCCAGAAGAGGTAGTTGAGGCTGGGACTATCTCATTGTTTAAGAGACGGTTGGACAGGTACATGGATAGGACAGGTTTGGAGGGTTATGGACCAAGCACAGGCAAGTGGGACTAGGGTAGCTGGGACACTGTTGGCCGGCGTGGGCGAGTTGGGCCGAAGGGCTTGTTTCCACACTATTAATCTATGACTCTATGATTGCAGGGGTTCACAGTCAGAGTCGACCTGCCTACTGAAGTTAACCTTGCTCTACATGTGTAGGATACCTCCAAGCATGGCAGGGACCACCAACTAGAGAACAGTCCTGAACTATCATCTACTTCATTGGAAACCCTCGGACTATGACTATATCATGCACTAAACATTATTCACTTTATTCCCTTTATCATGTATCTGTACACTGTGGATGGCTCGATTGTAACCATGTATTGTCTTTCCACTGACTGGTTACCCACGCAACAAAAGCTTTTCACTGTCCCTCAGTGCACGTGGCAATAAACTAAACAAAACTAAAACAAGCTTTGAAGCCCTCCCCTTCCACTCTCTCTCTCCACCCCCCTCCCCACTCCCTGCAATCTCTCCTCCACACCTCCTCCTCTTCTAACAGTACTGATGCATGGAGCAAATAAACACAATTTTGGGCCATCTGTTGCCAGCCATGATTTGTTCTGGTCTTTTCTTGCCTCCAGTTTATTTTCCCCCACCGCACCCCCACTCCCACCGCCGTCAGGAGTCTTAGAGTCTCTATCTTCTTCCCTCCTTGTTCTCCCTCTGTGCTGAGTAGATCCAGGCCTCCGATGCTGCCGTCCACCAGGCCCGTGGCCGAGCCTCCAAAACCGGGCCGCCGCCACCGGAATGCCGGAACACCGCCACAGAGCCCAAAGCTAGGCCGCCGCTGGAGCACCGCAGCCCCGAAAGCCAGGCCGCCGCTGGAGCACCGCAGCCTCGAAAGCCAGGCCGCCGGAATGCCACTGGAGCACCGCAGCTCCGAAGCCAGGTCGCCGCTGAAGCTCCGAAGCCGTGCGCCGCTGCTTGAAGCTGGAAGGCCGCCAGCTCCGCCATTAGGGCCTCAGCACAGACGGAGACGGAAAACAAGAAAAGTCGCATCCCCCCGAAGGGACAGACTAAAACCCCGTTTCTCCCACCCTCCCCCCCCCCCCCCCCCTCCCCACACACACATACACAACCTAATAAACCAAACATAATCACTAAAAACAGGTACGAAGACAAAAATAAAATAAAAAACAGACGGGCAATTTAGCCTCCCAAATATCCTCAACATAATAGTTTAGTTTAGTTTAGAGATATAGCGCAGAAACAGGCCCATCGGCCCACTGCGTCCGCACCAACCAGCGATCCCTGGACATTAGCACTATCCTACACACATTAGGGACTATTTTACAGTTATACCAAGTAGTTAACCTACAAACCTGCACATCTTTGGAGTGTGGGAGAAAACCATAGATCTCGGATAACATGCACACGGTCATGGGAGAACGTACAAACTCCGTACAGACAACACCTGTAGTGGGGTTCAAACCTCTGGTGCTGGCGCTGTAAGGCAGCAACTCTACCGCTGTGCCACCGTGCTGCCCAATTAGTTTGGGACTTTGGAGGTTGTTGGATTCAAACGATGAGAAAGCTCTGAGATTCCTGAGAATACAAGCTTGCAAGTAATGACTCATCTCTATACAACTGATCCCTCCTGCACCAAACATCCATCACCTCTAACATGGTCTCTCTTACTATTGTCAGCACCATTACTTTTTCTTACAAGATGATTTTGAAAACAAAACAATCACCAATTTCCAAGAAGAACAACATTTTGAAACACATTTTTAGTATTTTTTTGCATTGCAGCTTTCAGTTCAATTTAGCTAAGATAGACTGAGTACAGATGTTACATTAAGTAGAAATCCATTTTATTGCCTAAGAGTGAAATGGACAGGGAAAAAAACTGTACTAGCCTTTCAGTGTGCAGCAAACCCATTTTCTCAGGGCCTAAATGAAATAATATGTCCCACTTTGTTTATATAACAATGTTTTACCATTCCATTTAATGGAAAATTGTTTACTTAGTCATAAAGCCATAGCAAAGTACAATTTATCAAGCCCAAATGTTTGACATGCAGTTCTGCTGCTGGGAGAAGCATCCATTAAGTGCAGCCTTATCTCAGCTTTATTATATTTGACCTGCTGATTGCAGTTCCAGCTGTAGCTGGGACAGATTACAAGGCTTTGAGTTAAAGCTAAACGCAGATCAAAGGACTGAAGTATCTGTCTAGATGTGTAGGAAGGGACTGCAGATGCTGGTTTACACCGAAGATAGACATAACATTCTGGATAAACTCATTGGGTCAGGCAGCATCTCTAGAGTGGAGATATGGAAGAGGTGACGTTTCAGGTCTCGACCTGAAATGTCACCTATTCCCTTAAGGGCCTGTCCTACAAGCATGCAACTCCATGCGATGAGCGCGACCTAACGTGGTCGCTTGAGCCATCCGGCGTCGCGGGGCCAGTCCCACTTCGATCGGCGGAGCCATGCAGAATTGTGCGGAGTTCGTCCCGACATCGCGCGGGGCTCCGAAAAACTGACTATGTTCAAAAATTCTGCGCGGCAACGGCTTGTCAGCTCGCAGTTGCCTCGACGCATTACACACCGCCTCGACATCGTGCCTCCGTGAACCTATCTGTAGGTGCCTCCGTGACCCTCTATGTGTGTGGCTCCGTGGCCCTCTGTGTGTGTGCCTCTGTGCCCCTCTCTGTGTGCCCCTCTCTGTCCTGGCGAACTTACCTTAAGACTTCGCTCCAAGTTCGCCTCACTTTGCGCCGCGTTGCGCCACTCACCCGACCTCCGCGCGGCCCTCGCTGCCGGTTTGGTCGCAGGCGCATGCTGGTGGTAACGGCCCTGTACAGGGGATCACCCGACCTCCGCGCGGCCCCCGCTTCTAGTTTGATCGCGCTCATCGCATGGAGTCGGATGCTGGTAGGACAGGCCCTTTACTCCCGAGATGTTGCCTGACCTGTTGAGTTACTCCAGCGTTTAGTGTCTATCTATCATGTGTAGATGTCTGGGAAATAGAATCATAGAAAAAGAGAGAGGCAAAGAATGGAAACATGCCTTTCAGCCCACCTAGTCTGGCCAGTTCATCAATTACCAATTTCTATTAAGTCTATTTATTTTTCATAGGAAAACGGGTTAGCTGATTGGAGTCTACTCTCATAAGGGGCACCAGTCCTCACAGAATTTAGACTTAAGACTTGCAGAATGGAAACAGACCCTTTGGCCCACCGAGTCCGCGCTGACCAGCGATCACCCTGTACATTAGCACTATCCTACACACTAGGGACAATTCACAATTCCAAGAAGCCAATTAACCTACAAACCTATATTTCTTGGCAGTGTGGGAACAAACCGAAGCACCCGGTGAAAATCCACGAGGCCACAGGGAACTCAGTACAGGCAACACCAGTAGTCAGGACCTAACCCAGGTCTCTGGTGCTGTAAGGTTGCAACTCTACCCCTGCGCCACCATGCCACCCTAAATAGGGAGCACCAGTTCTCATAGGAGGCACCAGTCTGAATTTGTGGGATTCTTTTCATGCTTTTGTAAGTTTTGTCTGACTGGAGAGGGGAGCAGTGAGAATGACCAACATGTGAATGATCCTTGATTATGTTGGCTGCTTTCCCGAGACAGTGTGAGGTACACAGGGAGTTAATGGGGGGAAGGGCGGGGAGAGAGGTTAAGAGTTGGTTTGTGTGATGGACTGGACTGCTTTCACAACTCTCCGCTATTCCTCACTGTCTTGGGAAGTGCAGTAGAGCAGTTGCCATACCAAGCTGTGATGCATGCCGATAGGGAGCTTTCCATCATGCATCTGTTGAAATTGGTAAGCGTAATTGGAGATATGCCAAATTCCCTTAACCTTCTCAGGAAGTAGAGGAGTTGGCGTGTTTTCTTAGCCATAGCATCACTGTGGTTAGACCAGGACAAATTGTCGGTGATAGTGCTTGCTAGTTGGTGAAATCATCTTAATGCAGTCATTGCATGAATTTTATGCATGGCATACAACGGTCAAACAGCTTAATCAACTATGATAATCCTAGAATGTTATTACCAGAGAAGGTCAAATTAGTCTGCCTATTTTATAAGCTTGATCATACATCTTTTTCAAACTCTCAACTCCCTCTGATTTAATAACTCAATCAAGATACAAGACACACAATACATTTATTTGTCACATGCGCCAGATGGCACAGTGAAATGTGATCACCATACAGCCATGTACTAAAATAAAGAACACAACACACAATAGATTTAAACATAAAACATCCCCACACAGCAGAATCAAAAGTTGCCCACTGTGAGGGAAGGCACCAAAGTCAGTTTCTTCCTCGATGTTCACCCTTGGCTGGGGCCTCCGGAGCCCTCCGCAGTTGCCGCTACGGGCTCAGGCTCGCTCTCCAGGATGTTGGCACTCCGATGTCGGAACGGGAGGCCAACCTCAGCGGCTTGGACCTCCAAATCGGTCGCTTCCCACCAGAGTCCGCAGCTCCCGACGTCCCCAGGCCGCGCCAGGCGGAGACTCAACACTGGCGGCCCTCGGCAAAGGGCCCCAGGACTCCGCGATGTTGGTCAGCGCCGCCCGCGTTGGGAGCTCCTCGAACCACAGCTCCACGATGTCGATGCTGCAGGCCCAACGCTACGAAGCTCCAAACGGCGATCCAGGTAGGTATCGCCCGCTCCGCGGTGAATTCAGCTTTTCAGCTTTTAAATATATATAATTTTGTTGTCTTCGGAATGATTCTTTTCTCAGTTTTATTTTTAAGAGGGGTTTGGTTTGTATTGTGTCGGACACTAGCTGTTAGTTCATTGAGTAAGCCCAAAGAACATGCCACCAATTTGTTTGATGTACATTAGGCTGGATTACACTGTTCTGTTCTGGGCCTCATGGACTGCGTGATAACACCTGTTGTCATGTGTTTCCATAGAATGGTAGCAACAAAAGGGCACAAAGTGGGTCAGGCAGCATCTCTGGAGACAAGGAATAGGTGACGTTTCCGGTCGAGACACTTCATCAGACTGAGAGTCAGAGAGAGGGACTCTGGAGACAGGGAGGGTACAGAGCCAGTTGTGTACTTTCCTTACCTCCAGTTTCCCTCAGTCTGATGAAGGGTCTCAACCAGAAACATCACCTATTCCTTGTCTCCAGAGATGCTGCCTGGCCTGCTGAGTTACTCCAGCCTTTAGTGTCTATCTTCGGTGTAAACGAGCATCTGCAGTTCCTTACAACACAAAAGTTCAGTATAAGCTCCATGCAAAGATTGCATCAGAAAAAAATAGCAGTAATTTAAAAATAGTTACCAATATCTAAAATAAAATTGTTGTAGTTTAGAAATACAGCATGGAAACAGGCCCATTGGCCCACCGAGTCCGTGCCATCCAAAGATCACCCATTCACATTAGTTCTATCCTACACATTAGGGACAAATTTACCAATTTAATTGTCAAGAGAGCCAATTAACCTCAAATCTGCATATCTTTGGAAACAAGAACTCCTAAAGAAAAAACCGACGCAGTCACTGGGGAGAACGCGTAAAATCCACACAGACAGCACCCGAGGTCAGGATCGAACCCGGATCTCTGGTGCCATGAGGCAGCAGCTCTACCGCTGTGCCACTGTGCTGGCCAATTTAATTTATAACATTTTAAAATTTGTTTACATTCTAAATTAATTTGAGAAAAATGACTGCTATTAATTAATTAGGCAGATTTAAATAAAGCAAAGTAAAAGAAAACAGAGCTTTAAAGCAAGGTTGAGGAGATCATTCAGCAGAATAGGGCTGCACTAGATTTTTATTGATTTATTTCAAAATAGACTTAATTTGGGAAATAAATATGTACAATACATGATCCGTGCAAAAAGCTTCATCCGACATTCTCGGAGGCTATACATACATTCTATACAGTTTCCCCAAATCACAATTTTTTTCCCACTCCCTTGCCACTCATAAGGCTCACTGACGTGAAATCCCTTCCCTTATTTTGAGGGGGTCTCCACCACACCCTGCCTGTCATGTCCAGCAACGGAAGGACCCTAGACTGTGGTCCTCCCTTACAGAGCCTTGGCGTTGGCTGCACTGAGATTCAGTGCGTCCCTCAACACGTACTCCTGCAGTCTGTAACGGGCCAGTCGGCAACGTTCCCCAACGGACATCTCGCTCCGCTATGAATGTCTACACTAGATGCATCAACTATGGTTGGCCTAAAGTTGGTGACCCAGATACAAACTGCATCAATCCCCTTAATCCAGAAGGTCACAGAACGCCGATGTCACAATGGTGAGTCCATCGGGCAGAGTGAAAGATCACGTGAGCCTGCATCTAACCTCAACAATGTTCTCCACGTCTGAGAAGTAGAGCTCGGAAACAGATATCTAAAACACACTCCCACACACTCTGCAACCAGCTGTCACTTCTCCCTTGACCTGCCATCTAGCCATCAACCAGGTCAGGACTATTGGCATTATGTCATCTTTTTGCGAGGAAGTTGTGATTTTCACCAGCAGATGGTGTTACTGGGAACTTCATTAGCAGGGTAGGCATCAGTATGTATGACGTGTTCTTCTGCTCCAGATTTCTCTATAACATGTTAAAGCTCGAATCTTTCATCTTCGAAACCTTTTGAAATCTTGTAGACTATGCTTCACAGATAGTTACCATTCATCCCATAATTACTATTCATCCACTTTGCTCAATATAAGCCCCTTCTCAGCCTGTTACAATTGATTTCCCTCTCCTGTAAACATCCTATCACCAACCTGAGAGCAGTGCTGGCCTACCATCTACCTCATTGGAAACCCTCGGACTAACTTTAATTGGATTTTATCTTGCACTAATCATTATTCCCATTATCCTGTATCTGCACGCTTTGTAATCACGTTTAGTCTTTCCGCTGACTGGATAGCACTCAACAAAAAAGCTTTTCACTGTACCTTGGTGCACGTGACAATAAACTAAACTAAACTAAGCAAAACTTAACCATACTAAACTAAACTAAACAAAACCAAACTAAACTAAGTGCACCAATGCTACTCACCTCAACTCCAACAAATGGTGGCACTTTCCCCAATCTCCACAATCTGAGTAAAATGCCAGTGTAAGTTGCATTTGTGCTGTGGTCACACAGGCAGAAGAGATGGCAGAAAGGTGGTGGACTGAGTTGCAATAGGGTCTGGATATTCAATATAAACATTATGCACTGTGTTCTTCTACGTCTTCCCCCCACACCTCCTGCTCACTTAAGCAGATATGAACTCGTCCATTAAAGTCAGGAGCATTGCGGGAAGGAGATCAGACTGGCTTACTGGAGAACTGCTAAACTGGGCATCGACTTTCAGGCCAAAACTGAAAGCTAAAGTTGGACAACAGAGATTCCTGTGTGAAACTTTGCTATGTCAAAGATCTGGCTTGGAATCCAAAACATCGGCAAAGTGAAAATTAATGATTACCCTTTTGAATCCTTGAAATGAAAGAAAACAAAACCTGGTATGATGGAAGTGTCTTCCTCTTTTTTTCTCCAGGATTTTGCTCCGGAGTTGACAGGAACTTCGAAGATTTGCCCTCCCGGATTGCAAACAGCTCAGCACATTTAGAGTCACAGAGTTATGCAGCATGAAAAGAGGCTCAGTGGCCCGCCTTATACATGCCGAGCAAGGTGCTTTCCTCAGCTAGTCCCATTTGCCCACATTTTGCCCTTACCACTATAAACATTTTGTATCTTTTTATTTTTATTTTTTACATCTTTATTTATTAGAGGTACCGTAAGTTACGTCAGTGCACATCCCATATATAGTATTACAATCATCGAACCCCTTAATTTTTTAAGGCTTTAGAAAAGAAAGAAAAGAAAAAGAAATATCAACAGAGAAAGTAGAAGAGTGAAAAAGAGTTGTGAAAGTGAAAAAGCGTGGCAGAGGGAAAGGGAAGCCTTGGGCGAGGAGTTAGAGAAAGGAGATTAAGAGATAGACCCTGAAGAGGAGGAAAAAAAAGGGAAAGAAAGAGAAGGAAAAAAGAAAAGCCAGTTACTTTATTATAAACATCTCGCAAAAGGAATCTACTAACTCGACAGTTTTTCTTCCCCCTTTACCAAGACCCGACACCGGTACTTTTTTGAGGTACTCTTGCACCTTATCCTTGTAGTAGATTTATAAATGCAGACCACATCTTATTTCATATCTTTTAAACGTTGAAAATGTCCCCCACCCCGCTCCCTTGCAGCTCATTCCATATACTCATCACTCGCTGTGCAAAAAACCTGTAAAGGTCTTCTTTAAAAATGTCCCCTCTCACCTGAAACCTATACCCTCTAGCTTTAGACTCCTCTAGCCTGGGTAAAAGACTGTGACTATGCCCCTAATGGTTTTATAAACCTCCATATGGTCACCCACTTCTCTCCCAGCACAGTTGTCCATGCCTTCAAGAAGTTAGTTCTATTGATTTCCACTTCACAAAACATATTTCCTCTGTTCCCATGGAAATGGACTCCAAATATTATAAAGACTGCAATTTAAAAACGAAGATAGCTTAATTAAAACTTCCTGTGCTGTAATTGAAATGTTGTCACTGCTTGCTGGCTAGTTAACCAAGATGGCAAAAGCCGTTTATTTTCATTTTCATTTCGATTTCAGAGCTAATTTTAAATTCAGAAACACGTAACTAAAGAGCTCAAACTCACACAGGTTGAAGCACAAGCATCTTTATTATTCCGGTCACGATCAGGCAGGCAGGTCATAACACTTTCACTCACGCAGTTACTGGCAGTCAGTGGGCGAGTCTTAACACTATGAATGTTATAATTAGGCCGAGTTATAATTACTAAGCATTCGAGTTGGCCAACATGCAATAGCCAATCTACAACATAGATTGACACAAAAGTGCTGAAGTAACTCAACGGGTCAGGCAGCATCTCTGGAGAAAAGGAATAGGTGACGTTTTCGGGTCGAGACCTTTCTTCAGACTGATATCTCGACAGGAAAAGTCACCTATACCTTTTCTCCAGAGACGCTGCCTGACTTGTTGAGTTACTCCAGCTTTTTTGGTCTATCTTTGGTTTAAACCAGCCTCTGCTATTCCTTCCTACACACTTCAGAAACATACGACCGTTCGCAGCAGACAAGACAGCACAAACACCAGTAATTTCTCTGCAAAATTATTGATGTTGCTGTGCTTTGGGGGACATTTGTTGAAGAAAAAATCTTGTACATCTCATGTCTTATATATGTAGCTCTTGATCTAGTACAACTCTTGTCAGTTTTGTATCGAATATTGGAGCACATTTATTAAAAAATAATGGAAGCTTACAATTATTGGCGAAGGCTACAGAAGGCATTGGAGGTCAAGTCAATTGATATTTTTAAGGCAGAGATAGATAGATCTGGGTGTCAGGGGTTCTGGGGAGAAGGCAGGAGAATGGGGTTAAGAGGGAAAGATTGATCAGCCATAATTGAATGGCGGTGTAGACTTGATGGGCTGAATGGCCTAATTCTGCTCCTCTCAATTATGAACATGAACTTAATAACATGAACAGTGGCACCTATACAACAAATAGTTTAAAGTACCTGACAGGTTGTTAGAAAGGCTGGCTTTTGTGCGGTGCCTTTCAAATCCTTCTTTAGGAAATCCCAATATAATAAACGGCAACACCATGTCATTTTATGTACAAGCTATCAAGAGGAACAAAATAGTAAATCACCAGATAATCTCTCTGTTGTGATATTAAGTGAAGAGGGTTAAATTAGTTTAGTTTAGAAATACAGCACTGTATTTCTGTATTTCTACTGTATTTCTAAACTAAACTAATTTAACCCTTGGCGTGGACTAATTTAACCCTTGTCCACGCCGACCAGTGGTCACCATCCACCACACCAAAGACAATTTACAATCTTTTCCAAAGCCATTTAACTTACGAACCTGTACTTCTTTGGAGTGTGGGAGGAAACTGGGCCTCCCAGGGAAAACCCATGTGGTCATGGGGAGAACATACAAACTCCGTACAGTCAGCACCCATGGGTGCTGGACAGCACCCATTTCTGAAAATCCAAGTAAACAACAGTGGCGCAGTGGTAGAGTTGCTGCCTTACAGTGCCGGGGACCTGGGTTCGAACCCGGGTCTCTGGCTCTGTAAGACGTCAACTCTAGTACCGTGCTGCCCCTAACCTGCGGGTATTTTAATGAGCAATAAGATAGTGACACCTTCATATACAAAATGCTGGAGTAACTCAGTGGGACGGGCAGCATCTCTGGATAGAAGGAATGGGTGATGTCTTGGGTTGAGACCCTCTGAAGAATGACCACGACCCAAAACGTCACCCATTCCTTCCATCCAGAGATGCTGCCTGTCCCGCTGAGTTACTCCAGTATTTTGTGTCTATCTTTGCTGTAAACCAGCATTTGCAGTTCCTTCCTATACCTTCATGTACAAGATGGATATGTTGCAGGCCACCTATCCAGACATAATTGCCAACAGACATGAAACTTAGACTTCCCCCACAAATGTCAGTGAGACATTATTGGATAGATCCTTGACTGTTGTCCTATCCCCTCAATGCTGACCTTCAGCCAAGCCCTGAGGAGTCAGACTGCAATAGGTTGTTATGGTGAACAAAGCCTTGAATCATTGCTGCTCCTTTTAAGCCACAGCAGGAAATGCGTGCCAAATTTCATGAGCAGCAGCGTAAAGATAACTCATGAGATCATTTAGTTTGCGTATGAGGAGTTGCATCAGATACTGAAACCATGAAGAGGGTTGTTGGTGACGTAGAATGACACATGTACAACATCGACACCGTAGGGACCGCAGGTACGATGAAGCAACCACCAATCTGTTTTCACATGAATGCATAGCCTATATATATTTACATACATAATATATATGTACACATACACACTGAACTTTTTGTTTCTCATTTATTACATTGTTTACATATTCTGTTGTGCTGCTGCAAGTAAGAATGTCATTGTTCTATCTGGGACAAGATTCTAGAGTGTTTGATTGTCAATAAAACATGACAATAAAATAGCAATGTTACAAAATTTTGAGATTTTAAAAATCAAGTCTGCAATTTATCCCATCAGATAAAGCATAAAAAGAAGTTTAATTTGACGCCTAATTTACTTTCATATCTTCAGTATTAAGAAAGTTATGGCCATTTTCATACTCGCAAATGAGCATCTTGCTTCCCATTGCCTTTCAATTGACTTAACTCAAAAGCTGTGATCTGGAAAAGTTAAAAGTCTATAACATTCTTAAAAATTAAGAGAACTCAATGAAATTTTCAGTTATTATAGATTGAAGCATTCTGAAACAAATATTAAACAATCTTACTTGGATTACCTGAAATTAAAGCATATAATTAGTTAGTTATCTAATTGTAGCTAATTACAAAATTCAATGAGTAGATCTAAACATCTATCAATTTCTTAAGAAAAGATAAACTTTTTTAAAATTGCCTAAGTGTCCAAATAACATTCACACAATAATCCACAATATAACATAATTTTTAAATCTAATTTTCATGAATTTCTGGGCCAAATGGAAGGAATTTAGTGTTTTATGCCTGTAAATTAACGGCCAGTTAAATCAACTAGCGAGTGGGTTTTAGTAGAATGCGGTGGATTAGAACGTTGCGGTTAGCGGTGAAGTCGGGGGGAAAAATACTGGGGGTTCATACATTTTTTGGGGACCCCATTTCGCAACATAAAAATATTATTAATGCCTCCCGAAAAACCAACTTTTAATATAAAAATAAAGTATTTACCTTTTTTTCTCCCCTAAGGAAAATGCTTCCGGTTGTCTGCGCTCACGGCTTTTGAAGGTGATTTTTAAATTACTCTAGTTAATAAATAATGTAGAGTAATTTAAAAATACCACCATTCATGAAATGTCGGAGCGATTTTTCTTCAGCAACCAAATCGCCCGACATTGATCGATTTGTCCTGCCTGTTGAAAAACGGCACTTTAAGCCCGCCCCCCTCTGCAAGGCACGAAAGTCACGCACACGGGGAGCGGCAGAAGTGCAGCGCCGGTAAAGGTACGTTTTGTAACATACCTAAATAAAACACTCTTGACTCTTGACTCCACCATCGCAATCTTGGGTACCCAAGATGTTTATGGTAAACATTGTTACCATTTTCAAGTCACCATTTTCGAGAAGGAGGCAAGGCTGAATGTGAAAACCACCGGGGCATCTCGCTCCTGTCAACAACAGGCAAAGTCCTAGCTCTTGTCGTCGCAAGCCAACTTCTACCACTGTCTGCGGAGGTACTCCCAGAATCACAGCGTGACTTCCGCCCACCTAGAGGTGCAGCAGTCATGATATTCACAGCACTCCAACTCCAGGAAACATGCCGTGTACAAAGGCAGCCTTTGTACATGGCCTTCATAGACCTGACAAAGGCTTGTGACTCGGTAGACCGCCAGGCTCTTTGGAGCATACTATCAAGGTACGGGTGTCACGCCAAGTGCATCAGAATATTGAGGCTTCTACATGATGGCATGTCGGTCACAGTGCTCAGCAACTGCGGCTCTGAGTACGAGCCCTTCACTGTGGAAACGGGGGTCAAACAGGGATCCAGACATCTGCAGACCCACAAGTAGACGACCCTCTGGAGAGGACAGTCATACTCGTTTCGAGTGACTGCCGATGAAACAGTTCATCATAATAGGAAAAGGAATAATTGAGGTTGCTTCCCCACATGTTACATGGTTCACCCACCATGCTCAATCCTTACAAAGTACTGGCGGAAAGCTGTCACCTCTGATAGTTAATGCACTGCTGGAAATGGTTATCATTGCCATCTCAAGGTTTCAACATCATCACCTGCAAATTGGTTTAGGGCAGCACAGTGGCGCAGCGGTAGAGTTACCGTCTCACAGTGTCAGAAACCTGGGTTCCATCTTGACCACGGGTGCTGTCTGTACGGAGTTTGTACATTCTTTCTGTGACTGCGTGGGTTTTCTCCGGGTGTTCCGGTTTCCCCCCCACATTCCAAAGATGTGCAGGTTTGTAGGTTTATTGGCTGCTGTAAATTGTCCCTAGTGCGTAGGACATAAAACTAGTGCAAGGTTTGCAACATAAAACTAGTGCAAGTGCCAGTACTTTGTAAGGACTGAGCATGGTGGGTGAACCATGTAATATGTGGGGAAGCAACCTCAATTATTCCTTTTCCTATTATGATGAATTGCTGCTCTGCGTGGCTCCCTGGGCTGAAGGTCCTGTTTCCACGCTGTACCCCTAAACCAAACACACCATATAACTGGAGCCTATCATTGCAATATAGTGAAGATGGCATTTGGCTTCATTGGTCATGGTATTGAGTATAGAAGTTGGGACGTTATGTTTTAGTTTTACAAAACACTGGTAAGACCACATTAGGAGTACTACGTGCAGTTCTGGTTCCCCCACTTTAGGATGGATTTCATTAGATTGGAAAGGATACAAAATGGATTCACAAGGTGAGTTGTGGGAGAGGCTGGATAGACTAGAACTGAAATGTAGGAGACTTGTCGAAGTACATTAAATGCTGAGGGGGATAAGGTGAATAGACACAATCTCTTCCCCGGAGAAGGGGAGCCCGAAAATGAGAGAACATAGGTTTAAAGAGTCATGGGAAAGATTTAGAAGGGAGATGAGGGGTAACTTTTTTGCACAGAGAATGGTGCATAGATTGAACGAGCCGCTAGAGGAAGAGGTAGAAGTGGGTGCAATTACAACATTTTAAAGACACTTGGATCAGTACATAGATTGGGACGATTTGGAGTAATGTGGGCCAGGTACAGGCAAGTTACTTGGTTGGGCAACTTGTGAACATGGATGTATTTGACTGAAGGGCCTGTTTCCATGCTGTAGACCACCATGACTCTATTGTCCTTTCATAAATGACCTAGTTTGGCTAATTATTTTTGAGATTGCTTGCTTTTTTATCTTCAACTCGCACTTTATATCACCTTATTACACTTGAATTATTTCTAATGCTTCCTTGGTAATAGTTAATGCTAATTTCATTTTATGTTTTCATTTCTAGATGTCAATTTGATTTATCAGCCATGGGAATTATTGAGTGCACCTCCTTCTTAACACTTAACTCCTCCATGTTCAGAAATTTGTCACCACAGAATCATCAATTGTTCACTAATTTTCCCATTCACTTAATTTATTTTCACTGAGTTCTGCCTTTTTCAATCTAACAATTCACATCTTTGTCTCCTCACTGTCCTTCATTCAATTGAGATGGCACTGTGCTTGCAATTGTTTTTTTTTTAATCTTATGTTCTAATCCCAGGTCTCTGGAATTCTCTGCCACAGAGGGTAGTTGAGGCCAGTTCATTGGATATATTTAAGAGGGAGTTAGATGTGGCCCTTGTGGCTAAGGGGATCAGAGGGTATGGAGAGAAGGCAGGTACGGGATACTGAGTTGGATGATCAGCCATGATCATATTGAATGGCGGTGCAGGCTCGAAGGGCCGAATGGCCTATTCCTGCACCTAATTTCTATGTTTCTATGTTTCTATCTAATCCTTTATACAATATAGGACCCTAGAAATGTGAAATAACAACCTGGTAAAGTTGGGACTGCTCAGCAGTGTCATTGGAAATGGAAGATAGATGCCAAGTGCTGGAGTAACTCAACAGGCCAGGCACCATCTCTGGAGGAAAGGGATGGGTGATGTTTCGAATCCGGGTCTCCGGCGCTGTAAGGCAGCAACTTTACCGCTGCGCCACCATGCCAGTCGATTCTTGACTGTTTTGTTCCCTGTATTTTTTCTGCTCAGACTCACCAAGGATCTTAGCTAGAGGGTGCTTCACTGTATCAGCTAACTCCTAGAAATTAACACTGACAAGCCGTCAGATGCTGCCTAGACAACTATCAACATGACAAATGGTGAACTTCAAACCGCAGGGCAAAATCCAGGCCGTTGTTTTGAATAGATGAAATTAATGATGAAGCAGGTTCATTGTTCCAGGGTTTTTTGTCTGCACTGTTTAAAAATTCTAATACCTAGTAGTGACACAGTTTATCTTTCCCAGAAAAATTGACTCAACATAGAAACATATTAGCAGTCGTTTCTTACTAATGACAAATCGCTCAATTAATGAAATTAAAAATGAGGATGCACAAGAAGCTTCAGAAATGAGCAATTCGAGTTACAAGAGCAGTGACCTTTCTTTTCAAAGTGATTCATTTACATTTTTTAGAAGCACTTTCAAGAACTAGTCTTTGATGCATTGTCATTAGGAATAGCCACACTTGTATAATCTGCTGCCATCTGACAGAAATATTAAACTTGTCCGTCTTATTTCCACTCCACATTAATAAGAAAATGGGATCATGGAATCATAGAGTCGTCAGGTCACAGAAAAAGCCACTCTGCCCATCGTGTCCATTCTGTCCCCTTTGAGAGTAAGCTTTCCAGCTCCATTTCCTGGCTTTTACTCCACATTCCTGTCAATTATTCAGTATTCTCCCTCAAGTACCTACACTTCTGGAAGCTTTTGTTGAAGAGATTCCAACGCCCTCAGCGGTGTCAGTCCAAATTCATAACTACTCTGTACAGAATTTGATTTCACAAGTTCACAAGTTATAGGAGTAGAATTAGGCCATTCGGCCCATCAAGTCTACTCCGCCATTCGATCATGGCTGATCTCTGCCCCCTAATCCCATTTTCCTGCTTTCTACCCATAACCCTTGGCACCCGTTATAATCAAGAATAGTAAGATTAAATGAGAACTTACCAGTTCGAAGTTTGATCTGTATTTTGTGAGGAGTTACGATGAGGGGTTACGTGCCCTCCGCTCCCACCCTCTGTTATACAGATCAACTGGTAATTAAGTTCTTATTTTTTCTTTACTATATTTATTTCAATCGTTGTGTTTTTTCTGTGAATCCACACCGCTGCTTTGAAGAATGTCGCGCATGCATGCTGGACGGGATCTTCATGTAATCTATTTTATTTCGGAGTCACGTGAGTGACTACGTGAAAACTTCAAAGCTCTGTGATTCTGAACGGTGTACCAGCTCTGAGGGAGGAAGTATGTTATCACAATCAACAATAACCTGTTTGTGAACAGAAAAGGTTTATTAATAACAACAAAAAACAGAGAGCCCCGGACTTAAATTAAATATTATCTGCAGACTCTAAAATTCTGTCTGCAAATGGAGCAGGTTCCGCCAGCGGCTTATTATAAAACCTTTGGAAAGTTCTTTCCGAGGACCATCCTGCTCTGGCCAGAATATGGTCCATAGGCACGTTCATTCGCCTAGCCGTCGACGTGGATGCAGCCCTGGTGGAGTGGGATTTGTAAACATTAGTGTTTGCACCTGCTTGAGCCACCTTGAAATGGTTTGGCTTGTCACCTGACCATGGGGCTTCTTGTGGCTTATCCATAAGGCTTTTCCTCTCCCTCTTAAGTTGTATGTTGCGTCTATGTAAATGGCGAGATGGGTCTTGGCATACATCCGTGGGTCAGATGAATATGCCCGGGACTCCATAACTGGAGGTGTGATTCCTGGTCTAGTTTGTTGCACCAGACCCTGAATATGGAATGTGATACAGTCCAATGACTCTGTCATGCTGTCCAGCCTCAGAAAGTGGAGGGACTGTACCCTTTGTGCTGACATTAGTTCCATGAGCATGACTGATTTCAGTGTAAGTTGTTCCAGCGTGAGTGACCTGGGTGGTGGCCATCCCCTAAGGTACGTCAGCACAATGCTGACATCCCAGATCTGAGTGTACCTTGGTCTGGGGGAATTATTGTTAAAAATACCCCTCATGAGTTTGACCGCCAGTGGATGGGATCACAAAGCCTGTTGTCCTGCAGCTGGAACCAAATAAGCTGACAACGCACTCCTGGCTGTATTGATGGCGCTGTAGCTGAGTCCATCCCGTTGTAATTCAACCAGGAACTCCACAACACTGGTAGCTGTTGCTGTTGAGTAGGTAGTTCCTGTTTTGGAGCAATACCGTTCCTATTTCCTTATGTTAGTCAGGTATTGTCTCCTGGTGGACTCCCGGTGGGATGCGGTCATCATGTAGATGGCGTCCTCAGACAGTCCCAGGGCCAGTAGAGGTATTTTTAGAATCTGGAAGCCAGGAAATTGACTCTGTCATGGCATGGGTGACTAATGCCTGACACTCAGTGGATTAATAATTCTGGACTGCTGGGGAATTCCAACGGTGTTTCGACAGCCATGTCGAGGGCCACTGGGAACCATAGCTGTGTAGGCCAGTCAGGTATTATCAAGATTCCTGAAGCGGAATCCAATTGAATCTTGCGTAATACCTGACTGATGAGGCAGAAGGGAGGAAAAGCATAGAAGAACATTTTCTCCCAATGCAGCGTGAATGCATCAACTGCTGCTGCCTTAGGGTCCGGTTCCCAAGCGACATACGTTGGTAGCTGGTGATTCAGCCTAAATGCAAATAGATCAATATCTGGTGTGCCATATTACTTTGTAATTTCAGCAAATACTTTGGGATTTAACATCCATTCGATGTTATCGTTAAATTTGCATGACCTGGTGTCTGCCACTGTATTTTGCTTACCTGGTAGGTCAGTTGCTGATAACCAAACATGTCTTTCGACACACCATTGCCAGATTAGGTTGACAAAATTGTCACATGATATCGACTTTACACCACGCATGTGGTTGATATAAGCCACCACCGTGGTATTATCTAATTGCAACTGGACATGTGTGTGATGTGTATTAGATTAATATGCTTTAAAACCATAAAACACACCCAACATTTCTAAGTAGTTAATACCCTGTGTCTGTTGGCAAGATGATTCAAAATTAGTCCATCTGCCCCCAGTGCTGGATTGCATGTTAGTTGCTCCCCAGCCCAAAGCACTGGCATCCGTTTGAATGGTTAATACTGGGTTGGTGATTATTATGGGACTGGAGCTAAGCCTAATGTTCCTTGTCCACCATTGTAACTCTGGAATGGATTCAGCAGTTAAATTCATAACTCGGTCAAAGTGACCTGAGTTTTTCTTTAGCGCATGCACTTTCGCTCTTTGTAAATTTTGATAGTGCAGAGGCCCAAATTGTACAGCTGGAAAGGCTGCTACCATTTTCCCAATGACACTGGCTACCTGCCGTATGGTCGGCTGATGATTAACCATTAGTTTGTTGCATGATTGTGCCAACTCTGATGCTTTCCCCTTCGGCAGAGTTACAGTCATGCGAATAGTGTCAATCGTAAATCCAAGATAGTCCATGGTTGTGGACGGTGTCAAATTGGATTTATCTGGATGTATGACAAACCCCAAAGTTTCAAACAAACGTTTGGTGGCTGTCTCAAAAGTTTCCAACTTGAAATGTATATACTTAACAGATTTGTTTAAAGAAGTCAATGATGATGCGACATCCACCATCTTTTTTAGTTTTAGTGAAAATATTAGACACAAATTCCAAAGGTTCATGTTTTGTTCTTTCAATGGCACCTTTTGCTAGTAGCCTCATCAGTCCAGCTTGACCCTCTTGTTTCTCTTTGACTGAGAGGGTGAATACCCTTTGGGGTATATGCTGAACTGGCGGCATGTTTTCATGAACAAAGTCAATTTTATAGCCATGAATGCTGCTGAGTATATATTTGTCATTAGTGATAGACTCCCATGCATCCAAAAACAAGTGCAATCTCCCCCCTGTTAGCATAGAGCCCCTACTGCTCATATGCTGAGAGGAACCAGACCCACGTACCTCCATGGTTACTGGTGCTTCTTCTGCCTCTTCGCTGGACGATGAGGTGTCTGCTGGGCTGTAGAGGGCTGCTGTTGATGTTGATGTTGATGTTGGGGGTGGCGCATATTCATGGGGTCCGCTCTGGGCCCTGGCCTAAAAAAGGCTTATGGGGAATGATTGCGGACCCCGAGCTTTCACCAGTCCCATATGGTAGTCGGCGACTGGTGGACGCCGTGGGGTACTGCCGCCTGGGTTTGTTAGGTCTGCTCGGTCCCAAACCTGCCCTCACGAGACCAAAGGTCTTGGACTCTTCCCCCAGGTCTTTCACCGTTTTTGGAAGGTCCTTTCCAAAGAGCAGAATTGGAGGTTCTGAACCCGGTGTTTTGCAAAGTCCTGCAAACTTAGGGTTGAGGGCAGGCTTGATGATTTCCTTCCGTAAATTGTTAATCTCGAGTTGGGTCGTGCACAGCAGAGCTAATGTATATTGCTGATTTGTGGTGATGTCCACACCATCTATGGACCGAGCAGATGAAGTTATTCCTGCTGTCAGGGGTTTTAGGATTTTCTGGAGCTTCAACTCCAGGTTCCTGATATTCTGCCCCAAATGTCCCCAAATTTGGCTGTTTACAGCTGGTACATTCAGTGATGTACAATTTTCTGGGGCTGAATATAATTCAAGAGCCTCATTGACCACCCGTTCTTGTAGGGGTTTTGAGGACAGGTGGTCAATGCTGGCTGCAAGTTTCGGCACTAAAGGCCGACCCGCTCGTGGAGTGGCTACGTAGCGGTTGGCCACACCCAGCAGCTCTTCCTGATCCTGTACACCCTGTGTACTCCAGACATCTTCAGCCAGCGACCCCTCTTCTTGACCAACCCAGACCTGGTCGCCAATGCTTCCTTCAATAGAAGGTGAAGCAATGGCCAGTGCCGTAAAGGGCACTGCGGGAGTGCCTGAGCTCCCTTGGCGATTCTGCTGCTGCTCTCTCAGCAGATCTCGCTGGAGCAATTGCTCCATAAGCCGTTCCATCTGGCTTAGGCGGCTGCCTGTGCCGCTCTTGAGCGGTGAGGCATCTTCATCCGAATCGTCGGACACTACCGCCCGGTTCTGGCTGCAGGTACCTCCAGCCCGCTGCTCAGGCTGCATTAGCAGTGCTGGGCTCGGCTCGGTAGTTAATCCTGCCGCCTCTCGCCCCACCTCCAAAGAACGCTCCTCAACGGGAGACGAACGGGGGCGAGCTACAGATTTCTTTCCTCTGGTCTTGCTAATTCTTTCTGGAACATAAAGCAGACCACAGAGAAAATACACACGGCCACGGTAAAACACTTACCTGTCGGCCCGACTTTCAAATTGTAGTTGGAGCGCCTTGAACTCCTGTTCGTCGCGGGTGCACTGCATGAACGCTAATGTCGCGCATGTGTGCTGGAAGGGGTCTTCACGTAGTCACTCACGTGACTCCGAAATAAAATTTGCTTATCTCTGCCTTAAAAATATCCACTGACTTGGCCTCTACACTGAGTTTGACAGATTAACTACCCTCTGACTAAAGAAGTTCCTCCTCGCCTCCTTTCTAAAAGAGCGCCATTTAATTCGGAAGCTATGACCAGCACTCCCAAGTCCCTTTGTACCTCCAATTTCTGGATTCTCTCTCCATTTAGAATTTGACTCTGCTCTTGGATTCTCCAGCCATCCAGAACATCCATCCGGTATCCAGTTAGATGTTTCGATGTATCTATTGGATCCCCTCTCAATCTTCAAAACCGAGGTACAGGGAAAAGCTTTTTGTTGCGTGCTAACCAGTCACAGAAAGACAATACATGATTACAATCGATACATTTGCAGTGCATAGATACATGAAAAGGGAATAACGTTTAGTGCAAGGTTCTGGCTGCACTAGTCTAGTCAAGGATAGTCCAAGGGACATCAAAGAGGTAGATAGTAGTTCAGCACTGCTCTCTGGTTGTGGTCGTATATAATTCCTGAGTTGCTAACTTACAAATATCACAATATAGCGAAAGAAGACACTGAAAAGTTCCCATTATACCATTTAAAGAATTACACTGATGGAAGTTAAATTTCTACTGTGGTTATTGTCCCTTATAGAAAAGTGCTACATAGGGATGAATCCCCAATGGTAACTATTGATGTGACAAGGAACATTTGCAGTGAAATAGCAGATGGAGTAATCATGTTTGAAACCGCTTTGGAATCATTGCTGGCTGATCATACAAAAAAACAAAATATGTTGTTGTGAGCACCAGCTCTATAAGCCAATTCTTTCTGTATTATGAGGAAGCTGTTTGCTAACTATGTTGTAGATACTTGTTACCAGTCAGAGCAAGGGTCTCAACCCGAATCGCCGCCTATGCACTGCCTCCATGGATGCTGCCTGACCATTGAGTTACTCCCGCACTTTGTGTTCTTTGCTCAAGATTTTAGCATCTGCAGTCTAGGATAGTCAATGCTTAAATGTTTATTATCTCGGGTGATGTTTGATTATAGATAAAGCATGGAATATAGAATCTCATACGTATTGTATCCTGATGTAGCATGCAGTTCATCTATACCTGAAGAAAATAGTCACATTTTACTATCAGTAATAAAAAAATAATAATTTACTAATTGCAACGATTACAGTCTTCAGATAAATTTGTTTTGTGTAATCTTTTTATTTTACCTTTGATTAAGAAAGCAATATCTTTTGACTGCCAAACTATAGATTAAAGCAGGGGTCAGGAACCTACGGCTCCCGTGCCGAATGCAACCCGTAACCCGAAATCATCCGGCCCGTAGGCGGATTTTTTTCCCCGTAATCAACCGGCCCACCGAGCGCCCCGAGCAGTGGCCGGGCGTCCTGAAGAGCAGCGGCCGAGCACTGGCTGTACCGCATCCTGCGCAAAGCCGCCGGCACGGCCGCACACCTTCTGTGAACACGTTTAAGAAAGAACTGCAGATGCTGGAAAAATCAAAGATACACAAAAATGCTGGAGAAACTCAGCGGGTGAGACATGCAAGGATTGCATAAGGCTGCATCACTCACTGAGTTTCTCCAGCAATTTTGTCTACCTTCTGTGAACACGTGATTTGATGCCTACCATCCAGGGCGGGATGGGAGCGGGATCCATGTGTGCATGTGATAGATGTGCCATCCGCTCACAGGCATGCGTCCCGGCCCCTGTGCAGAATAAGGTTGCCGACCCCTGGATTAAAGGGATGAATTGGGAGGAGAGGCGTGGGGTTTGCAAATGATTATCAATCTAGAATATTCAGGAATATCTGAACATTCAACTAACACAATACAATACAATACAATAATTTATTGTCATTTGAACCTCAAATGAAGTTCAACCGAAATTTGGTTTCTGCAGTCATACAACAAGAAGAGAACCAAGACACACACCAACACAATTTACACAAACATCCATCCCAGTGAATCTCCTCCTCACTATGATGGACGGCAAAGTCTTGCCTCTCCCCTGTGTTGCATTCTTCTCCGGCGGGCGATGGCAAGTCCAGCGGCCATTAAGGCCGCGATGGGCGAAGTAAGGCCCCGCTCTGGGGTTTAATGTTGGAGCCCCTGGCGGGCGATGGCAAGTCCCGTGCCGGGCGATGCAAGGCCCCGCTCCGGGTCTTAATGTTGGAGCACCCGGCTGGGGTGATGGCAAGTCCCGCGGCTGTTAAAGCCACGCCGGGCGATGTAAGGCCCCGCTCCGGTCATTTTCAACCTCGCAACTCAGGTGGGAGAAATTGCCATTGCGGGAGCTCCGAAAAGCGGTCTCCCACCAGGGACCTGCGAGCTCCGGATGTCACCGTCCTCCGGGCCTGCGGCTGGAGCCTCCGAGCTCTGGAGTCGGGTCGCAGCCGCGCGTCACCACAGCTGTCCACGCTCCGAAGCCGGCCAGCCCCACGATAGAGTATTTTGTTCCGTTTTGGTCAGCCTGCTATAAGAAGGATGTTATTAAGTTGGAAAGAGTGCAGAGAATGTATTTGCGAGGATGTTGCCAGGACTTGCCAGCTGTATGGTGAGGATGGACAATCTAAGACTATATTCCTTGGAGCGCAGGAGGACTGTGAATTAATTTATAGAGGTGTATAAGATCATGAGGGGAATACATAGGGTGGATGCACAGAGTATTTTATCAAGAGTGAAGGAATCAAAACTGGAGAATATAGGTTTAAGGTGAGAGGGTAAAAATGTAATTGTAACCTGAAGCAGCTTTTGATGTGTGAAAGGCCTGTTTCCATGCAGCATGACTGTGGCTCTAATAGTTTATCAAAGCTCTATCATATTACCATTTGCCTGGCAGTGCATGCCTGGATATCTGCTGAGAGAAGTTCAAAGTTTCAGAGATTTTGCAAAGAGAACAATTGACTGACGCAGAAGGGAGTCAGCGGGGAAACAAAACAGTACGGCTGCAGCTGTTTTGTGTAACAGAAGCATCTGCCCTTAATGACTCATTGAATGGAGATTTACATCCAGGCAGATGGTCTGAATCCTGTGGAGATGTTAGTTTGAAAGCGATGCTTGTTAGCTCACCATTCTTAAAGTCTTCAGGCAGTCAAAACATCATCATAATAATCATGTTTGCTCGTTTAACTCTTAGGAACATGCAATCGTGATTAACTAATTAGCTGCCTGTTTTACACTAATATCACTGTATCATCCCTATTGAAAAATATTCAGATGATGCAGAATATAATTTCATACAGTAAGTCATAGGAGCATAATTATGCCATTTGGCCCATCGAGTCTATTCCACCATACAATCATGGCTGATCTATCTTTCCCTCTCAACCCCATTCTCCTGCTTTCTCCCCCCCCCCCCCCCCCCAACCTTTGACACCCTTACTCGTTTGAAGAAGGATCTCATCCCAAAACGTCACCTATTCCTTTTCTCCAGAGATGCTGCCGGCTGAGTTGCTCCAGCAGTCTTCGGTGTAAACCAGCAACTGCAGTTTCATCCTACGTAATACTAAGCTACCGTACTGCTTAAAGGGGTTGGATGCAGTGTGGGAATACAAATCAATTAAAACTGTCCAGATTAGAGTGCAGTTAAATTAGTAACTGAAACATATAGGCAGAAAAATGGTGGAAAAATTCAACAGGTCAGGCAGCATTTCTGGAGAGAAAGAGAAAGAGAGAGATAGGCAATGTTTCAGCTCTGGCTACAGCCATTTAAATACTGGATTTCAAGATTATGTGTACACAGCTTGGATTTTCCCAATTCCATTAAGAGATGAAAGCAGTTCCCCACCACGAGGCTGACTGCCAGGCCAATGTTCAACAACAGATCTGCTGAATTAGAAACCACTACATTTAAAATTGATTTAACTCCAAATGTACTACACATGGCAGAAAGCCGTCGAAGTCCTAAAGATATCCCACTTCACCATCTCTCATAACGAGGGTTGGCAAATTGATTATTAGATGACAAGTAGTTGCATGTTGAGACCAAACCAGCTGGACTGCAGGATCCAGGAATTCCTTGTTGGCAAAGAGCGAAATGCACTTGATGAGACAACATTACAAATTGTGCCTTCAATAATACAACACGTTCCAAGCTGCATTTCAGGACCATTATCAAACAAGGTGCTTAGCGACAGCATTAGTCAATGATTTAAATAAAACACTTCCATCCTGACTACGGCTGCTGTCTGTACAGAGTTTTTACGTCCCCCCTGTGAACACCTGGATTTTCTCTGAGATCTTCGGTTTCCTCCTACACTACAAAGACGTACAGGTTTGTAGGTTAATTGACTTAATATAAATGTAAATTGTCCCTAGTGTGTGTAGGATAGTGTTAATGTGCGGGGATCGCTGGTCGGTGCAGACTCGATGGTCCGAAGGGCCCGTTTCCACACTGTGGCTCTAAACTCTAAACTCTATACTTGGAACAAGGGCACATTGATCATTTCTTATAATTTTTACTGTTTATTGAGGTACAATCTGTGTCCTGTGATTTGTGATACTTGTTCAGTTTAATAAACTATTTAAAAACTGAGTAAGTTAGTCAAATTTCTTAGAAACTTACACAGCTGCCTCCCCCCCCCCCACCCCTCCGCCCCCCTCAAACTTACAGTCTGAAGAAGGGTTCTGACCCAAAATGTCACCTGCTCCTTTTCTGCCTAGTTAGTGCCTGACCCGTTAAGTTACTCCAGCACATTGTGTCCATGTTAAGTCAGACAAAGTAGATCAATTATATCCAGTTTAAGGAAGTGTAGAAAGAAAAGTCTAGAAAATTAACAATTTCTGTTGTATGTGATCCAAGTTAGGTTGTCCTCTATTTAAAGAGAAACAGAGCTTCCTCAAAGTATGCCTACTTTGAAGAAATTCTTCTTCTCTTCTTCTTCAATAAGAAGCCACAGTTTTGTGAGGCTCTCTCACTGCACTCCCTCTGTGATTCTTGCTGCTCCCCTGATCTTTGCCCATATTCTGACTCAAATCTGAAGGAAGGTTCTGACCCAAAACCGTGGCATTTATTCCCTCCACAGATGCTGCCTTATCTGCTGCGTAACTCCAGGCCTATGTGCTTTGCTCAAGAATCCAGCATCTGCAGTTCCTTGTGCTTAAATAAAAGCAATGATACTCACAACACAGAACCATTTGCAGGAACAGTGTAAAGCTGATGCTGCCGACTACTGCTTCTTATCCTTCACATCCGTCATATCCATTTACTTCTCTTGGGTCTGTTGTGGCCAAGCATTCCATGATCTAATGGAACTTGACGTCAATTTATTTCCCCTAACTCTCTCCACACTTGATTACAAATTTAAATTGATGAAACCTCAACATGCCTGTTTATTTGTGTACGCACCCTGGCCATCATTCGGTGATGTTGCTTGTACTTTCACCCAACCTCTTTTGAACATGTCATGCAGCTGAATATTGCATGCAAATGTGCAATAATTAGATTTTTATCCTTTTGCTAAACATTTTACGTCCAGGCTAAGTTCAAACTATTTTCTTCTTTTACCCACTGGAATAATCTGGCAATCTCAGCTCAAGAGACTGTGATGTAATTAATGATGCACTTTACACTGAGTAGCAATTATGATTTTGCAATCCGTTTTTGTTTTTGTCTTTGGTGACAGTGAATGGAGACAGGCAGCTTCCAAAAAGACAACACCAATCCCAGACTAATGTGAAATATATTAATCAACAAACTAGCTCAATGCCATTGCCTACTTCAATAAACACAATCATTTCCCCTGCTAGTTTAACCAGGAGATTCAGTGGCTATCTAAGTATTAAAGATGGAAGCTAAAAGCCCATATGCTCTATCATGTTCCACAGTTTGATGTGCTATGCTGTAGCCAATTAACAAACCTGGATTCCACTTGTGCTGATAAATATACATCCACAGGTTAGTGTGGTTAGTACTGGTGTCAGAGGTGTCAGAGGTTAGATTAGTACAGTGTCAGAGGTTATGGGGAGAAGGCAGGAGAATGAGATTAGGAGGGAGAGATAGATCAGCCATGATTGAATGACGGAGTAGACTTGATGGGCTGAATGGCCTCATTCTACTCTTATTCCTTATGACCTCATGATCCACATACTAGAAACATAGAAACATAGCAAATAGGTGCAGTAGTAGGACATTCGGCCCTTCGAGCCAGCACCGCCATTCAATACGATCATGGCTGATCATCCAAAATCAGTACCCCGTTCCTGCTTTCTCCCTATATCCCTTGGTTCTGTTAGCTCTAAGAGCTAAATCTAACTCTCTCTTGAAAACATCCAGTGAATTGGCCTCCACTGCCTTCTGTGGCAGAGAACTCCATGTTCTCATTGTGGAATGTATGTATGACATGAACATGTTAAGAAGATTCCAGGCATGTACAGCAAAGTCACAAGATATCAATGCTCTAATGTTGACCCTTGCATGACATTCTTCTGAAGTGATTTTTATCCTTTTGCTAAACAATTTACGTCCAGGCTATTTCAAGTGAAGCCCTTGAGCAGTGTGGGTCTTAAGTAATTTAGTTTAGATATACAGCACGGAAACAGGCCCTTCGGCCCACCGGGTCTGTGCCGACCAGCGATCCCTGCACATTAACACTATCCTACACCCATGAGGGACATTTTTTTTTACATTTACCAAGCCAATTAATCTACAAAACTGTACGTCTTTGGAGTGTGGGTGGAAACCGAAGATCTCGGAGAAAACCCATGCAGGTCACGGGAAGAATGTACAAACTCCGTACAGACAGCACTCGTAGTCAGGATCGAACATTCGCCGAAAGGCAGCAACTCTACCGCTGCGCCATCGTGATGGCCCAGTACTTAACCAGATCTTAATAAAATGGCTGACAACTGACAGGCTAACGCTATCTGGATTGTTACAGGGGTGTCTACACCCCTTCTAGTAGGTTCCTATTTTAATCCATTTATTGTTACTGAACACCCACACTATCTCCTGTAAAACTGTACCTACTGATGTCCCTGGATCCACTATTTATTTCCCCAACCCTTCCCACCTCCACTTTCCTCCTTGTCTTACACTCAATCATCTATCTAGGTAAAGCCCAACGTACCCTCTCCACCCAAATATTTTGGCCCACCCTGCAAAGAACCACAATGCTTCCTCCCCTGTCTGGCTATCTTCTTTCGCTTCTCACTCATTCCCAACACTCTTCCTCGGTGAACGTCTGTTCTTTCCAGCTGTTATCAGGCAAATGAAGCATCCTACTGCAACCAGAGAGCCGTTCTGAACTACTATCTACCTCCTCGGGGACCGCCAGTCTATCTTTGATCAGACTTTACTGGCTTTACCTTGCACTAAATCTTATTCCCTTCTCATGTATCTGTATACTGTAGATGGCTCGATTGTAATCATGTATTGTCTTTCCGCTGGCTGGTAAGCACGCAACAGAAGCTTTGTGTAGAAATACCTTGGTACATGTGACAATAAACCAAACTGAATTGAACTGAACTGAACCCAACGATTGCTGGCAGTGAAAGAGAAGCCTCCTGTACACAGTTGTGCTTGCAAGGCCAATGAGTGGATGTCAAGTGGAACAGAATCTATGCTTGACGCAGTGCTCTCTGCATTCACAGAGCCTGCAATGTACACACATGAGTAACTGCCATTTGAGCAGGATGGCAGAAGGTGGTTTATTTGACTTTACAGCAATCAGATTTATGCTCCTGTGTTTTAATCTGGAGATAAATAGACTAGCCAAAGGCAGCTTGTTAAGTTCTCCTCATTGAACAAGTCACATTCAATGTAAACATCATTCGCACTGCATCAAATAATGAAACATGAACCGAAGTTTAATATTTTCAATTTCAATACTGCTCTGATGTTATTTACCATTGCTTTTAAATATATGAATATTATTATACTCAGCAGCAGGTTAGGTGTTGGAAATTTCAAACCAAATTTGGGAAGGATAATAGTAAAAGAAATGTCAGAGTAAGTGGATTTCCCAAACTTAGAGGCGCATATGTGGGGATTAGCTGCTGCCTTCTGGAGGTGACACTGCGGCAGACGCTGCGGCCGGTGCCACATGACCTGGGCCTCGCGGGTCGACGGAGCCTACGACTGGGGCCTGGGTCGGTGCCACTGCGGTGTCCGGAAAGGACCCGGCAGCGTTAATGGAGAGGTCGGTGCAGCGGTCAATGATGGCGCCCACCAATGGAGGAGGACGGACACGTGGAAATGGGGACGCCGCTGTCAGGGGAAGGAACAAAGGAGGATCCGGCATGGGGAGACCGCCAGGGGGATGGGGGGAAGAACAATGGACAATGGAGGACCCGGCGTGAGGGACCACCAGGGGGATGCGGGGAAGAACAAAGGGGGAAATAACACGGGGAGGGGAGGGTTCTAACTTTGTCTGTGTCCTTTATGGGCGACTATTTGCATAGGTTGGGTGTGCAAGCAAAGAATATCACTGTGACTTGTCACGTGACAATAAAGTATTCAATTCAATTCAAATCAGATGAGACAGGTCCTTTGAGGATTACACAGAAAGCAGGAAAGAGCTCAAGTAGAGAATTAGGAAGGTGAGTAGGGGCCATAGAATGACATTTTTCAAATCAGATTAAAGAAAATTCCTAGGCTCTTTATACAAACATGAAAAACAAGAGGGTTTCTATAAGGTGGGTAGGACCGCTCAAGGATAAAGGAGGGAATTTCTGCTTGGAGGCAGAGATACTAAACAAGTAAGGGTGCAGCAGTGGTAGTGTTGCTGCCTTACAGCGCCAGAGACCCGGGTTCGATCTGTACAGAGTTTGTACGTTCTGCCCATGACTGCGTGAGTTTTCTCTGGGTGCTCCAGTTTCCTCCCACACTCCAAAGACGTACAGGTTTGTAGGTTAATCGGCTTCAGTAAAAACAAACTTGTCAATTGTTCCTAGTGAGTAGGAAAGTGTATGGGGTGATCACTGGTCGGTGCAGTCTCGGTGGGCCGAAGGGCCTGTTTCTATGCTGTATCTCTAAAGTCCAAAGTCTAAAGTGAGGCAGCATCTTCACCATATGCGCCACTGTGCCATCCTGATGTTAGCAGCTCCCTAAATTTGAACCCCATAAATGTGCATCAGCTCCTTCAATTTGCAGATTGTTTTGACTGAACGCTGCAAGCATAGTAATGGGACATGTGCATAAATTTCAGCCATGGCATTACTGGGCCAACCTACCATGGACTGACTACCCATGCACTAGAGATCCAGCATTTTCCAGAGCTATCAAATTTCAATAGACAATAGACAATAGGTGCAAAGTAGGCCATTTGGCCATTCGAGCCAACACCGCCATTCAATATGATCATGGCTGATCATCCACAATCAGTACGCCGTTCCTGCCTTCTCCCCACATCCTCTGACTCCACTATCTTTAAGAGCTCTATCTAACTGGCTCTTGAAAGAATCCAGAGAATTGGCCTCCACTGCCTTTCACTCCCTGGGGTGTCATATACGTTTATCGTGATAAGTTATTAAACCTAAATCGGCTGGATATTTATGTGTTTTTAAATCATGTCAAGCTCAGAGAATTTTACTGTATAATCAACTGAGCGTGATTATAAACTTCTATCGAAAAGCATTCAAGTCTTGATCTGAAATCCTACTGTGGCCAATCATCGAAATGACTCAGACAGCACAGTGGCGCAGTGGTAGAGTTACTGCCTTAGAGTGCCAGAGGCCCAAGCTCAATCCTGACAACAGGTGCTGCTTGTACAGAGTTTGCACTTTTTCCCCAAGACCTTTAGTCAGAGGGTAGTTAATCTGTGGAACTCATTGCCACAGACAAATGCTTGATTAGAATGGGTGTCAAGGGTTATGGGGAGAAGGCAGGGAAATGTGATTAGGCGGCTGAGATCAGCCATGATTGAATGGCGGAGTAGACTCGATTGGCTGAATGGCCTAATTCTCCTCCTATAACTTGTGAATGTGAACCTGCTTGGGTTTTCTTCAAGATCTTCTGTTTTTTCCCACACTCCAAAGGCGTACAGGTTAGTAGGTTAATTGGATTGGTATAAATGTAAACTGTCTCTGGTGCTTGTGGGATAGTGCTTGTGTATGGGGATCGCTGGTCAGTACGGACCCAGTGGGCCGAAAGGCCTGATTCCGTGCTGTATCTCTAAACTAAACTAAAAACTATTTTATTCAGCAAAGCACATATTCTCTGCCAAAAATGGTTAGGATTATTAACTATCTTTAGCTCCCTTGCTGCTGTTTATTTAAAAAATAAATATCCAATGGTCCATTGTTCATGCAGCAGGTAGCAGCTCAGAATACACTTTCAACAAGAGGATGACTTCTAACAAAATAATGCTACAGAGCAGCTATTTATTAAAGGCTTACAGCCACTGCTGGCGGAAGCTATTTTTGGAAAGCTTTGAGCATACAATGAGTAGCAATATTAGAAAATGTGGATTCACCTCTGTGTTGCAATGTCCTATAGCATTGAGATGTGTACTACCTCTGCTATTTAGGCAAGATTAGCAACAAACTATGTAGACATTTTCAAAAACCGCAATTGCTTCTTCTATCCATGGCGAGTATGGGAACCATGATATAGTGAAGAAGGACACAAAAACCTGGAGTAACTCAGCGGGTCAGCCAGCATCTCTAGAGAAAAGGAGTAGGTGACATTTCAGGTTGAGACCTATCTTCAGACTGTGAGTCAGGGCAGCGGGAACCGAGAGATATGAAAAGGCACATAGAACAAATTAGTGAAAGATATGCAAAAAGACAGATCAAAGCCAGCAACGATGATCAAGGAAAGGTGGAGCCCACAATAGTCCATTGTTGGCTGTGGGAAAGGTGATGGGAACAATACTACAACGTCCTGGATATGTTTTAAAATAAATGGAGAGATAGATATTGAAATAAATTGCAAGAATTTAAGAATAAATAAAGCATGAAGATATCAATATATAATGTTGAATAATTATTCCTGTGGTCCCTTTCAAGATGCCACAAAAGACTGTGGAGGCCAAGTCAATGGAAATGTTTAAGGTAAAGATAGGTAGATTCTTGATTAGAGCGGGTGTCAGGGGTTATGGGGCGAAGGCAGGAGAATGGGGTTAGGAGGGAGAGATAGATCAGCCATGATTGAATGGCAGAGTAGACTTGATGGGCCGAATGGCCAAATGCTGCTCCTATTACTTATGCTACTATGGGTGAATTGGAAAGAATAGCACTGTAGGATTAAACAAGCTTCGGCCCACTAAAATTGAATATTTTTATTTTTCTCCATTTCATTATTTTTAATTTTGCACAAATAGGTAATGTATGCATCTCTTGAGATGCTCAAATTTTATTTCCTTTCACGTTGTGACAATTTATGAATGGTATTTAATAAGCATATTGTCGATAAGCAATTAAGACACTCAGTTCCTGTCATAACTGCGATGTATTGTGTAATTGTGATTGTTAAATTCGATGAATTATAGTTTTAATAAGAGGCTCAGACCTGATAAACAGCATTAAATGTTTCACAGCAAAGGTTCACCAATTAAATAGACTTTTTTAAATGCTAGGCTTTGGTTTGATATATAACTCTTGTTGAACAAATCAGAAATAATTGTTTCTCTGACATACCAATATTTCAATGCATGTCAATTCTGTTCTAAAACCTACAGCCTAGAGAAGTATGTGTGGGAAGGAACAGCAAATGCTGGTTTACACCGAAGATAGACACAAAATGCTGGAGTAACTCAGTAGGACAGGCAGCATCTCTGGAGAGAAGGAAAGGGTGACGTTGCGGGTCGAGACCCTTCTTCAGACTGAGAGTCAGAGGGGAGAGGGGGACATGGAGATGTGGAAGGGCAACCGTGAAAACGCAGATCAAAGGGGATGCTAATCAAGGAAAACGTGGAATGGTTCATTGTTCGCTGTGGGGAAGGTGACAACAAGGCATACAATCAGTAAAATGTAATCAGGACAGTGAAACTTGTCGGAGAACTAGGATGGAGGAGGGACGGAGAGAGAGGGAAAGTAAGGGTTACTTGAAGTTAGAGAAATCAATAAATCAATAAATCAACCCTAGAGAGGTATATGTCCAGTGGGAATTATCAACATTTGTGCACTATCAAACAGAAAAGGTCATGGTTGATAAAATATTGTGCTTCTGGTTGCATCTCATTATGGTCCAATAGAAATGTATCAGGCAGTGGACACTTCATTTAGATAAAAGCAATTGACACAGGTGGTGGGACTGATCTTTATTCCAGATCATGGATATGGACATCTGTTCAACACAGAGAAATACTGTGGAAAGCATCTAAGATGTCCAGCCACAAAAATAATGATACCAACCATATATAGACAAAAAATGCTGGAGTAACTCTGCGGGACAGGCAACATCTCTGGAGAGAAGGAAGGGGTGGTGTTTCATGTCGAGACCCTTCAGTCTGAAGAAGGGTCTCAACCCAAAACTTCAGTCTGAAGAAGGGCAGAGAGGGGCACACAGAGAGGGGCACAGAGGCACACACACACAGAGTGCCACAGAGCCACACACATAGAGGGTCACGGAGGCACCTACAGATAGGTTCACGGAGGCACGACGTCGGGGCGGTGTGTAAACGTTGAGGCGACTGCGAGCCAACAAGCCCTTGCCGCGCAGAAATTTTGGACATAGTCAGTTTTTCGGAGCCCCGCGCGGTGTCGGGACGAACTCGGGACGAACTCCGCACAATTACGCACAGCTCCGGCGATCGAAGTGGGACCACGTTAGCTCGCGCTAATCGCATAGAGTTGCATGCTGGTGGGACAGGCCCTTTACTGTCTCTGACTTCATTCTATCTTTGTCCTGCCCCCTCCCAGACATCAGACTGAAGAAAGGTCTCGACCGAAACGTCGCCCATTCCTTCTCTCCAGAGATGCTACCTCACCCGCTGAGTTACTCCAGCATTTTGTGTCTATCTGCAGTTCCTTCCTACACATACGAACCCTTCAGATATTTTTGGAAGTAAAGGTACTAAAGGCCCCCAAAATTTTGATTATTTCTTGAGACACATTCATAAACTGGTTGGAAAAGCATGTCAGAAAGTGTGATCTTGGATATCTTTCCAGCTCATTGAACATAAATTGTACAACATTGTACAATATACTGTATAAAGTAACTAATAATTACATTTGCATGTTAAAAAACATACCTGAATCATGCAATGCTAACTTTATTTAAAATTTACCTCGTGTTTTTATGCTTCTATTTGGACGTTAGCGATATGGCATGGATTCAGGCCCTTCGGCCCACCAAGCCTGGTCTGCTAGTGTTATCCAGTCCTCTAATGTGTTTATACAGAGCTGTGAATGAAAACCCGTAAGAGCTTTTTCAAATTCAAGCGCCAATTGTTGGAATAAGTAGAGAAACAACTCGCACAACTCCTGAACAATCTTTTTTAATCAAAGAAAAACAAAAACTCTAGTGTAGGATGATGTCAGGACTGACAGGAGAAGCAGATAGGATGACTTGGGGAAGGAACAAATAGCTTGCATTTAATAGCCTGAAGTTTGTACAAGGAGATGAAAAACTGAGGAAGAGATGGCATTGAAGGGCTGTTTTCATTACATAGATAGTTCTAGGGTGGGGGAGAGATCTATTGAACAGTATATTATCTCAACTTTGGGAAGAAAAAAAAAGAAAGTTCAGGGGAGCACGAAACACTCGTAACGATAAGGTAGATAAATATTTTTTACTAGATATGTTCTGTTATTGGTTGTCATGTTGAATCATAAAGGAATGCTTCACATTGCATCAGGGAGGATGAAACTTTGTATGATTGAGGATATGTATCAACTTTATAATACACTGTAGAATACACTGTGGTGCAGCAGTAGAGTCGCTGCCTTACAGCTCCAGAGACCCGGGTTCGATCCTGACTATGGCTGCTGCCTGTACGGAGTTTGTACGTCCTCCCTGCGACGGCGTGGTTTTTCTCCGGGTGCTCCGGTTTCCTCCCACATTCCAAAGACGTGCAGGTTTGTAGGTTAATTGGCTTTGTCCTAGCGAGTCGGATAGTGCCAGTGTATGGGGTGATCACTGGTCGGCACAGACTTGGTGGGGTGAAGGGCTGTATCTCTAAAGTCTAAAATCTAAATAGAAGCACAAAAACACGCGGAGGTAACTTTTGAATAAAGTTAGCATTGTGCAATTAAGATGTGTTTTTTTTTAACATGCAAATGTAATTGATAGTTACATTATAAACCTTACAAATCACATTTAGGCTTTATTATATACTCTATGGTATTTAGAATCTCACAGAATTTGTAAACAAGTATTTCACATTGTGGAATAAATATTATCTGACAAGATAATGATAAACTATCGCAACAAAAAAGTGAACAAATTACATTCAATATGTTAACCCAAAATAGGAGCATTCAAAAAAGGAAACAGTATGCCGACTAAGGTTGTTAATAATGGGCAATTTAAAGTCTTCTAACGTGGAGTTATATTTGAAGTTTTGTATAAAATGGTTTAGGATTAGGTTTATCATTTTCACATGTACCAAGGTCATCGAAAAGTTTTTTTTTGCATGCTGGTCAATTAAATCAGGTAACACACTACATACATATAATCAGGTCAAACTTAAGTGCAACAAGTAGATCAAAAGAGAAAGGTACAGAGGGCAGAATATAGTCCTCAGCATCTGTTCCCTAGACATTGCCACTGAAGGCTGTGGAGGCCAAGACAGTGGATATTTTTAAGGCAGACAAAGACAGATTCTTGATTAGCACAGGTGTCAGAGGTTATGGGGAGAAGGCAGGAGAATGGGGTTAGGAGGGGAAGATAGATCAGCCATGATTGCATGGCAGAGTAGAATTGATGGGCCGAATGGCCTAATTCTACTCTGATAACTAATAGCCTTATGACAAAGTCTAGAGTCCGCAATGGGGTAGAGGTGAATCGGACATTACCCTAGCTTACAGAAGGACTCTTCAACAGCCTGATAACAAAGGGGAAGGAACTGTTCTTGAGTTATGTGGTGTGCACTTTCAAGCTTCTGTACTTTTGACCAAGAGAAATAGTGTGAAAAAGTAATGACCGGGGTGGAACAAGTCTTAGAATATGTGTAGGAAAGAACTGTAGATGCTGGTTTAAATCGAAGATAGACACAAAGTGCTGGAGTAACTCAGCTGGACAGGCAGCATCTCTGGAGAGAAGGAATAGGTGATGTTTCGGGTTGAGACCCTTCTTCAGACTGATGAAGTCTTTGGTTGGCTACATTCCAAAGTATTGTGAAGTGCAGATGGAGTCAATGGTGGGAGTCGAGTCTGTGTGATGTACTGGACTATATCTACAACTCTCAAAAGCACACGTTACTAATTAGTGTGGTGAACAATAAACAATAGTCAATACATGCAGGAGGCCATTCAGCCCTTCGAGCCAGCACCACCATTCACGGTGATCATGGCTGATCATCCACAATCATCCAAAATACAGCTGCACATTGTACGTTAAGTCCATTGGAGAACGCGGGGGGGGGGGGGGGGAGGAGGGTTAGGGGAGAGAAGGGGAGAGAGGGGGAGAGAAGGAGAGAGAAGGAGAGAGAACGGGAGAGAAGGGGAGAGAAGGGGAGAGAAGGGGAGAGGGGAGAGAAGGGGGGGAGAAGGGGGGGGAGAAGGAGTGGAGAACTTTTAAGAAGTCAGACACCGCTTAATAAAGTTTAGCAGGCATTTAACCTACCAGTCGGTTTTCCTAGGTCCTGAAAACTCCAATGAGCCAATTAAAATGCCCGGTCAGCGAAGGAGATTGCCTACGGCTGCCCTCGACTGCCTGTAACTACATAGCGACCCCACTCCACTGCACTACAAGTTAAAAAGAACCATGCCGACCAATTTTCCACGACCTAGCTGAGGCCGCGAGTATGCGGGAACTTCCCTCGAGCATGAAGGAGAGTTCCAGTGACCTGATAGGACCTCTTAGGACCACATGTCGACCATGCTGCGAGTTTGAGTCAAGGGCAAACTGGTCTAAACTCACAGATTGGGTCGCCGCAGTGGGACAGCCCCTTTACCCCTTATTCTTAAACTGCGGCCCCTGGTTCTGGACTCTCCCAACATCAAGAACATGTTTCCTGCCTCTAGCGTGTCCAAACCCTTAATAATCTTATATGTTTCAAAAAGATCCCTTCTCATCCTTCTAAATTCCACAGTATGCAAGCCCAGCCTCTCCATTCTATTATTCTCCAACATATAAACAACTTACAACAACATATAAATTCATAAAATGTCTAGGATAAGGTTGTATAGATTGCTTCCTCTCCCTACAGTCAGTGCTTTAGGAAAATTAATTGAGTTCAATTATTCATTGATTATGCATGGACTGCGTTTGGGGATACATTCAAATAAAATAATGGAATTGTTTGATATTCTCTTTTGGGAAAGAGATTATAATCGATCACTCATCTGAATCCATTCTTTTTCATTGTTTGGATGCCACAATTATACTTGGACAACACAACCTTTATTCACCACAGAGACAGAACAATATAGAAACCAAGATTCTGCAATTTACAACAGAAGAAATGCTTCCTCACCTGTAACCATGGAAACCACATGTCTAATGCCACATCGTTGACTACAATTCACTATCTCTACTTATATTAGGGCGGCACGGTGGCGCAGCGGTAGAGTGGCTGCCTTACACAATAGACCTGGATTCGATCCCGACTATAGGTGCTGTCTGTACTTCTCCCCGTGCCCTGCGTGGGTTTTCTCCGAGATCTTCAGTTTCCTCCCACACTCCAAAGACATACGGGTTTGTAGGTTAATTGTCCCTAGTGTATGTAGGATAGTGTTAATGTGTGTGGATCGCTGGTCGGCGTGGACCCGGTGGGCCGAAGGGCCTGTTTCCGCGCTGCATCTCTATAACTCGTGTTATAGACAATAGACAATAGATGCAGGAGTCGGCCATTCGGCCCTTCGAGCCAGCACCGCCATTCAATGTGATCATGGCTGATCAATCCTGACTACGGGTACTATCTATACGGAGTTCGTATGTTCTCCCCGTGACTGTGACCTGCGTGGGTTTTCTCCGGGTGCTCTGGTTTACTCCCATACTCCAAAGCCATACAGGTTTGTAGATTAATTGGCTTAGTAACATTATCCCGAGCGTGTAGGATTGTGTTAATGTGCAGGGATCGCTGGTCAGTGCAGTCTCGGTGGGCCGAAGGACCCATTCCCGTGCTGTTTCTCTAAACCAAGCCAAACCAAACCAAACTAAATCAAACTGGAGAATTTGCATCAGCCGAATAAGAAGTTACTGAACTGGAAATCAGTGGCTGCAACGTCATTGTTCAAGAAAGGGCAGAAACGTGACATTGCACACCTACAGACAGTTAACTTAATGTCAATTGTGAGGGAAGCATTGTAGACCAATAATAAGTGATTCAGTCAATTCAGACACATTTGCTGCAATGGAACATGATGAATGAGGGTTAGCATAGATTTGGTGGAATGACTCATACCTGACAAACATGACGGTATTAGAAAAAAAATCATTCCTGTGGAAAAGATAAACAGAATGAATGTTATTCTCAAGGCAATTCTTTGACAAAGCCTTTTACAGGAAATGTTATGGGCAGGAATACGGTGCACCACACTTTCTATCTGACATTGATCCTGTGATGGATGCTTGTGGCCAAAATTGCAGGCACGCTGCATCCTTGAATGCAGCTGTGATGTTAAAAGAGCATCATCGACATGATGCCATCACAGTGCAGCAGTAGATTTGCTGCCATACAGCGCTAGAGTCCCGGGTTCGATCCAGCTTCTACGGAGTTTGTACGTTCTCCCCGTGACCACGTGGGATTTTACCAGGTGCTCTGGTTTCCTCCCACACTCCAAAGACTTACAGGTTTATAGGTTGATTAACTTTGGTAAAATTGTAAATTGTCCCTAGTGTGCAGGTCAGTGCTAGTGTACGGGGTGATCAGTGGTCGGCGCGGACTCAGTGGGCTGAAGGGTCTGTTTCCGCACTGTATCTCTAAACTAAGCTAAACTAAATTAACCTAAAATAGTAAGATTAAACGAGAACTTACCAGTTTGAAGTTTGATCCTTATTTTATGAGGAGTTACGATGAGGGATTTCGAGAAGACCCTGCCAGCACGCATGCACGACATTCTTCAAAGCAGTGGTGTGGAATCACAGATAACAATAATGACTGAAGATAGTAAGATTTAAGAGACTCTATGTTAACGTATTTCAGACTTGAACAAGCTGAAAAATAATAACGTATTTGTTAATACAAACAATAAACCCCTGAACTAGAGGACAAACATTTAGGGAACAGCACTTAAAACTGACTCCGCAAACATTGCGCGAGTTGCCACAGGTTTGTTATAAAACCGCTGAAATGTAGTTTCACTGGCCCAGCCCGCTATTGCGAGGACATGATCCATGGGTACCTCCATGGTCCTCGCTGCTGATGTGGATGCAGCCCTGGTAGAATGAGATTTAATAATGTTAATGTCCATACCTGCTGCACCGAATACCACCCTGAGCCACCTGGAGATAGTCTGCACCGTCACCCTGTGGTGTGGGTTTTAATGGCTGACAAACAGACCCATCTCCATATTCTTGATGGTGTGTGTGACATTGATATAATGTCGGAGATAGGTGGCTATACAGAGTCTTACATCAACTCTCTGTATAGATATGCTAGGAATTCCAATTTCAGTCCTGTAGTTCCAGGTCTGTGTTGTTTAAGTAACTCATCTATAAATAAGTCACTTTATTGGAGGTCGAGACCATTCTATCCAGTTTTAGTTTCTGTAGAGTCTGGACCCGTTGTGCTGTGGTCAGTGCCATTAACATCACCACTTTGAAGATGAGTTTGTCCAGTGGTAAATCCATCATCGGTGACCAGCTCCTGAGTAGGCTCAACACCACCCCTATATCCCAGGTAATATTATATCGTGGTCGGGGAGGGTTGGAATTGAATATACCCCTCATGAGTTTGGATACCAGCTGGTGAGATCCCACTCCAATATTGAGATAGGATGACAGTGCACTCCTGGCACTGTTTATGGCACTGTAACTGAGGGCCTCATCATAATGAAGGCCCGCGTCGAATTCCAGCACATGGAGATCGTAGCAGAATTGTAGGTGGTCTTCGTCCGACTACAGAAGGCCTCCCATTTCCTTATGTGGGTGAGGTACTGCTTTCTTGTGGACTCTCTGCACAATGCTGTTATGATGTCCATGGTTCTTGATGACAGACCAAATTCCAGTAGTGGCCTCTTCAGAACCTGCAAGCCAACAGGTTCAGATGACCATGGCACGGATGATTTTCCCCTGTTATGGTATTGGTCACCAAATTCGGGCATTTGGTGACCTGTGCCCCTGGTTCTTTTATCATGTTGAGGACCACCGGGTACCATGGGTTGTGTGGGCCAGTCGGGTATTATCAATAGCCCTGATGCAGAATCTAGTTGAATTTTCTGCAATACCCGACTGATGAGGCAGAATGGGGGAAAAACATAGAAAAACTATTTCCCCCAATGTAGCGAGAACGCATCCATCGCCACTGCCCCAGGATCTGGTTCCCAAAAGACATATGTTGGTATCTGATGGTTCAACCTGGACGCAAAGAGGTCGATATCTGGTGTTCCATATTTGGCTATAATTTAAGCAAATATTTGGGGATTCAACATCCACTCGATGTTGTTATTAAATACTCGTGACCTGGTGACCGCCACTGTATTGAGCTTACCCGGAAGGTACGTAGCTGATATCCAAATATTTATTTCAATACACCAGAGCCAAATTAAATTTGCCAACTCATCACAAGATATTGACTTGATACCACCCATATGATTTAAATACGCCACCACAGTGGTATTATCTATTTAAAGACGGACATGCATATGATGCAGATTAGTGCAGTAAACCAGCAGCCCGTGACATGCTCCCAGCATTTCCAAATAGTTTATACTTTGTGATTGAAGAAGAGTTGACTCGTGCAAATCCCATCTGCCGCCACAACTGGAAGTGGTGTCGGTAGCTCCCCAGCCCTGGACGCTTGCACGACTGATGGGTTTGATATAATGATGGGATTAAAACGATCACAAACATTGCTAATCCACCATTGTAGCTCAATTTTTGCCTTGTTTGGCAGCTGCATAGGCCAGTCCAGCATTCGCTTTTAATGCTGAGATTTTTGCTCTTTGCAAGTTTTGATAGTGACAACGGCCCAAATTGTGCAGCTGGAATGTAGCTACAAACTTCCCAATCACCTTAGCAGCATGTCTAATAGTCAGTTTCCTGGCACAAGCAAGGCTGTTACATGCCTCTATTATGTCTGTTGCTTTGTTCCCTGGGATAGTGACAATCAGAACCCCATGCATCCCAGAATGTACGCAACCTCTCTCCTACTTGTGAGGTTGTACATGCAGCACTCCCAAGAGAACCAGACCCCCTTACCTCCATGGTTACCAGCAGGGCTTGATGTTCTGGGCTTTTGTGGTTCGTTGTGTTGCTGGGATGTGGGGTTGGCGCATCTTCCACGCTGGTCGCTGTGGGCCCTGTCCTAAAAAAGGCTTTTGTTGATAAGGTGCGACCGGTGGATAGGTTCTGGTTGCCCTGTTGGGTTGAACCCGAGGCCTGTTAGATGTAGCGTAAGGATGCTGTCTGCGATACGCCGGTGGCCTGCTCGAGGATGGTGGTTTCATCAACTCGACTGCTTTTGCCTCCTCTTCCAGGTTTTTACCTGTTTTGGCAGGTCTTCACCGAACAGCTGTCTCGGTGGCGGCGTAGCAGAGGCTTTGCACAAACCCACAAATTTTGGGTCGAGAGTTGGGCGGATGGAGCTCTTGCGAAAGCAGTTTATTTCATATTGTATATTGCACAGCAACGCTAGTGCATCCTGCTGCTCCTCCGTCATGTCCGTCCCATCTATGGACCTGGCAAAGGCAGTAATGCCTGAGGTCAACAATTTCAGGATTTTCTGTATTTTTAACTCCTGGGCTCTGATCCCGGGACTGATGTTACCCCAGATGGGTGTGTTGACGGTCAGGACATTGAGCGACACACAATTACCCGGAGCTATGTACTTGTTTGTAGCCTCCGTGAGCACCTGTTCCTGCAGCTGGTGTGTGGTTAAGTAATTGATGCTGGCCGCTAGTTTGGGCTGAAGAGGTTGCCCTGATTGCTGGTTGGGCGAATTTTGACATACATCCAGTAGTTCCTCTTCTGACATCTCTGGCAACATTAGTTCTTGCACCAACCCCTCTTCAGTCAGCTAACGGCTGACTTCTGGCACTCCCTATTGATGAGGGAGAGATATTTGGTGCTGCTGCTGTGTGTCTCCTAGATCCTAGGGCCACATGCTCTTGATGGAGAAGGTCCTGTTTGAGCAGCTGCTTGACCATTCGCTTCATACGAGCCATGCGACCGCCGCCGCTATCTGCGGACGGCAAGTCGACTTCCCCAAGTTCTGATGAACTACTGGGGCTTCTACCATCGGTCCGCACCTCATTGAGGTGATGTCTCAGGAACCTAGGTAGGTAGTCGCTGCCTGCCATGGGGCTCACGACTCTCGCGCGGATTTGCCGCTTGTCCGAGGTCTTCTGGTCTGAAGCGGTGGAGTATTGGTGCCAGCTGCACCTGCGGGGTTACTCAACCTCCTGCTGGTGTATCCGCCTGTCTGGTGGTGAGTCGGTGCCAGCCGCCTCAGCGGGGCATCCCCGACATCCGCGCGGGCTTGCCTCCAGTCCTGGTCATACGGGACTGATGCGACGCAAAGTCGCTGCCAGCCGTTACTGCGGGGCCACACGACTTGTATGTACTACCACCGGCCCGCGATCTGGCGGACTGTGCCGGTGATGAGTCGGTGTCGGCCGCTGCAGCGGGGCTACTTTGGTGCGGTGCTTGACTTCGGTGCGGTTTTTCCCCTGGTCCGCCCTCTGGTGACCTGTAATAGAGGGGAAATGGAACGTGCCGTTGAAGTAGGCACAGGTTTACACACCTTTTTACCGCTGGCCCGGTGCTGTTCAGGTGAAAGCGGTAGAGAGTCAGGGTCTTGCCTACCCTGCTCCCGCGCGGACCTCCTACCAATGTGCAGCTCCCTGGCCTGCTGTGGTGGAGAGTCGGGTCCTGCCGACTGAACAGGGCTCCCCAACTACCGTGTTCTTTTCCCAGCCCGCTGGGCCCGTTGAGGGTGCTGCCGGTGTTGCGGGCAGCTCCGGGGATTGCGGCCGCTGACTCCTGTCCAAAGTCCCGCGGTCCTTGGAGGCATACTTCGATGCCTTCATTCTGGTCTTCCTGTCATCGTTTCTGTAAGCAAATAAGTCTACTACAGAAACTAACCATCTCAAGGTTAGTATAACTTACCTGAGGGCCTTTTTGAAGCTGCCGGTGGAGGAGCGCACTCCCCCCCCCCCCCACCCAGCTCCCATGGTGACCAGACTCTCATGCGGGAATATAGACTGCCGCTAACGGCAAGTCTCCACTTCCAGGCGTTGTGCCTACGTTTGAGTCGGGGCACCGGCTCTGTCTTCGCTACCTCTGCCAGGTAGCGTCAGTGGGGTGCGGCGTTGAGTCGGAGCTCCTGCTCTGCCTTCGCTACCCGGAGTCTCTGAGCCCGGACCCTCGACTTGCCCCACTTCCGGGTAGCGTTGCCGTCAGTCCGCGGATGATACTGCGGGCTGCAGTGTTGAGTCGGGCTGCCGCTCTGCCGTCACTACCTGCGAACGGCGAGTCTGTGAGCCTTGACCCTCCTGGGTCAAAGGGCTTGCCCGACTCCGGTGCGTTTCTGCCGCCACTGACTGCCCGCGTCCCGCGGTCTGCAGTCAGTCTCTCGAGGCGGCCCTCGTGGGGTACTCTGTCGCACAGAATCCCTGAAAGAAAAACCTGACCTCAGGTTAGTTCACCTTACCTGCAAATCGTTTCTGGTGGAGGAGCGACCCTCCACCCTGCCTGTCACTTCACATGCGGTCAACGATATGTTGCGCATGCATGCTGACGGGATCTTCACGAAGTCACTCACGTGACTCCGAAGTAAAATACGTGGGGACATTCCTTTCAGGTGAATGGGGTGAAGATTAAAGATGCGCAGGGCACATGCGCTGCCAGGGATGGCGGTGGAGGCAGATATTATGGTGGTTCTTAAGAGTCTTTTTGATGGGCACATGGAAATACAGGAAATGGAGGGATTGGGATTATGTGCAGGCAGATAAGAGTTACATACATACATAGACAATACGTGCAGGAATGGGGAGGGAGATTGCAACCTTCACGTGGTCCATTCTGTTTTGACTATTGCAATCAACCCAATGTGCACAAACAAGATCAAATAGAACAAGTTGACCTACAGCTTTAGGCTGTGCATGCCATACACAAGAAGAAGGTGGTGCAGGAATAGGCCATTCGGTCCTTCGAGCCAGCACTGCCATTCAATGTGATCATGGCTGATCATCCACAATCAGTACCCCGTCCCTGCCTTCTCCCCATACCCCTTGATTCTGTTAGCCCTAAGAGCTCTATCTAACTCTCCTTTGATTGCATCCAGTGAATCGGCCCCCACTGCCTTCTGAGACAGAGAATTCCACAAATTCACAACTCTTTGTGTGAGAAGGGTTTTCCTCATCTCAGTTCTAAATAGCCCACCGCTCATTCTTAAACTGAGGGCCCTGGTCTGGACTCCCCCAACATCTGGACTCCTGCATACAGCGTGCCCAATCCCTTAATAATTTTATATAGTTCTATACGATCCCCTCTCATCCTTCTAAATTCCAGTAAATAAAAGCCCAGTCACTCCATTCTTTCATCATGTGACAGTCCCGCCATCCCCGGAATTAACCCCGCGAACCTACACTGTTATCCCTCAATAGCAAGAATGTCCTTCCTCAAATTAGGAAACCAAAACTGCACACAATACTCCAGGTGTGGTCTCACCAGGGCCCTCTACAACTGCAGAAGGACCTCTTTGCTCCTATACTCAACACCTCTTGTTATGAAGGCCAACATACCATTAGCTTTCTTCACTGCCTGTTGTACCTGCATGCTTACTTACAGTGACTGATGTTCTAGGACACCCGGGGTCTCGTTGTGTTTTTCTCTTCTCCTAACCTGACACCATTCAGATAATAATCAGCCTTCCCGTTCTTGCCACCAAAGTGGATAACCTCTCATTTATCCACATTATACTGCATCTGCCATGCATCTGCCCAATCCCCCAACCTGTTCTAGTCACCCTGCGTCCTCATAGCATCCTCTTCACAGTTCACACTGCCAGCCAGTTTTGTGTCATCTGCAAATTTGCGAATGTTACTTTTAATTCCTTCATCTAAATCAGTAATGCATATTGTAAATAGCTGCGTTTCCTGCACTGAGCCTTACGGCACCCAACTAGTCACTGCATGCCATTCTGAAAGGGACCCGTTAATCCCTACTCTTTGTTTCCTGTCTGCCAACCAATTTTCTATCCCTGTCAATACCACACACCCAATACCATGTGCTCTAATTTTGTCCACTAATCTCCTGTGTGGGACCTTATCAAAGGCTTTCTGCAAGTCCAGATTCACTACATCCACTGGCTCCCCCTTCTCCATTTTTCTTGTTACATCCTCAATAAATTCCAGAAGATTAGTCAGGCATGATTTCCCCTTCGTAAATCCATGCTGACTTGGAGCGATCGTGTTGGTCTTAGCATTATGTTCGGCACAGACATTGTAGGCCAAAGCGTTGCTCCTGTGCCGTACTGATCTATGTTCTATCTTTGACAACAAAGCTGAAGTCAATTCAATGTAAGATCCTACCCCCCAACACACCATCAGTTTGTAACCAAAACCAACTCCACAATAGTTCCTTGTCTAATACTTAAACTGTCACTAATCTTTCACATTGAAAATATATTTTCAAAATAAAGTTAATTGAAGACAGTAAAGTACGTAGAAATAATTAAAAACATTACACTAGTGTAAAATTATAAAGAAAGGAATGGACTTTTCGCATTGTATCGAAGCCTCAATTTTTGGATTCTATAACAGGTTGAAAAGTTGAGTTCCTGTTACAAAGGGGAATGCCAGGAAATCTTGTGGCTTTGTTTAGAAACATTGAAACATAGAAAATAGGTGCAGGAGGAGGCCATTTGGCACTTTGATCCAACACCACCATTCATTGTGATCATGGCTGATCATCCCCAATCAATAACCCATGCCTGCCTTCTCCCATTATCCCTTGATTCCACTAGCCCCTAGAGCACTGTCTAACTCTCTCTTAAATCCATCCAGTGACTTGGCCTCCACCGCCCTCTGTGGCAGGGAATTCCACAAATTCACAACTCTTTGGGTGAAAATGCTTTTTTTTCAATAGACAATACACAATAGACAATAGGTGCAGGAGTAGGCCTTTTGGCCCTTCGAGCCAGCACTGTCATTCAATGTGTCATGGCTGATCATCCCAAATCAGTACCCTGTTCCTGCCTTCTCCCCATATCCCCAGACTCCACTATTTTTAAGAGCCCTATCTAGCTCTCTCTTGAAAGCATCCAGAGAACCTGCCTCCACCGCCCTCTGAGGCAGAGGATAGTAAGATTAAACGAGAACTTACCAGTTTGAAGTTTGATCTTTATTTTATGAGGAGTTACGATGAGAGATTACGTGAAGAAGCCGCCAGCCCACATGTGCGTCAATTTTCAAAACAGCGGTGTGAAATCACAGATAACAGTTGTTGACCTGAATATAGTAAGATTGTAGAGAACTTGAGAACTACCAGATGACCTTTATGATATGAGGATTGAGAGCGGTGGGCACGTAATCGCTCATCGTAACTCCTCATAATATAAAGATCAAACTTCAAACTGGTAAGTTCTCATTTAATCTTACTATTTCATTTCAGAGTCACGTGAGTGATTCCGTGAAGACTTCGAAGCTCTGTGGTTTCATGCCGGATATGAGTCCAGGCGTCACACACTGCATCAATTGACCATGGATGAGTGAAAAAAAATTAATGCATTCAGCCATGACATAGTTTGTTAAAAATGCTGATGCTTTAATCATCAAAGGAGAATAATAGTGACCCCTTCCATCCTGGGGCAAACTATGAAACAAATCATGAATGAAATTTGGCAAATACCCCCGGTCTGGCAATGGGTTATCATAAAATGTTGGAAAGTTCATTCGTTTGACCATCCTGCAGCCGCTAGTGTGTGGTCCAGTGGAACGTACATGACCCTTGCAGCTAATGTAGTAGCAGCCCTAGTGGAGTGAGATAGAAGATATAGTATCTACTTCTGCATTAGCCAAAAACCCTGTTTGACCATCTAGAGATGGTCTGGATAGATACCTTTTATGAGGTTTTTAGTAACTAACAACCATTGCTAGTGCAGATCCTCTGAGGCTCTTGGTGAGCTTGACATATTGTTGTAAATGAGTGACTACAGATAACCAAAGGTCCATGGGGTATGCCATGAGAAGTAGTTTGGGACCTGACACCCCTAGTCTGCTCTGCGTAACTACATCATAAACATAAAATATTATATTATTAGCAGATGTACCATCCTGTCCAGTCGTACTAAGTAGTGGCTGGACCAGTTGCGCTGAGACTAGCGCCATGAGGATAAATACTTTGTAAGTTAACCAGGGATAGAGATGTAGCTGGGCCCTACTGGCGAAGTAGTTTAAGAACAATGCTAACATCCCATATCTCCGAGTACCTGGGCCTGGGAGAATGTTGTTAAAGATATCCTTATAAATCTGGATATCAGAGAGTGGGACCCGACAAAGTGGGTCCTCATCGCTGCAGCAACTATGATGAGAAAGCACGTTGGCACAGTTAATGGTACTATAACTTAATTGATTGTCAAAGACCCATCTGAAATGAACTCCGACACGTTAGTTATCCGTGCCATATTATATGGACATTGGCAGCCCTGTACACCAATGCTGTTGCCGCAGGCCCCGAGGAGATCTGCGCTGATGTGGCCCCTCCACGGACCATATCCTTCGTGCCTCGTGGTATGCTCCCGGCAATACCTCCGAACTCCGAGTCAGACAGAACTGACCCCGACTGCTCCCCTCTTCAGAGACAGTGTACACAGGTGCTGTTGCCGCGGGCCCCGCAGAGACCCGCGGTGATATAACTCTTTCCTTGGAGCATACCATAGCGGAGCATCTCTCCATAGGAATCCTCCTGGCCCGACTCGTTTGAGTCAATGGGTCGTACGGACTTCCTCCGTGGCTGCCATCCAGGCGGGTTTGCCAAGGTGCTGCCGGCACCAGTCTGAAGCCGCTGGCTTCACCACCAGTGGCTCGGGAGGCGAATTTGACCGTCGCCGCTACGCACTTCTGCGGTCTCCGTAGCAGGTTCCCCGTGGTCTGTGGCCGCGATTCCGCTAGGTTGTAGCCGGGATTGCCCGAGGTCATGACCGGGATTCCCCACGGCCCGTGACTGGGACCCGGTCCAAAAGGTTTCCCCGCGGTCCCGACTTTGCCCCGAAATCCAGCAGGAAACTCTGTGAGAAGAGATTCCTGCAATGGAAGCCTAACCTGAAAAGTTAAAAAACTTACCTTCAGGTTTAAACTTACCGCTGGCTGTCGACATATTGACGCTCCAAAGACGTACAGCTGTGTAGGTTAATTGGCTTGGTATAGTTGTAAATTGTCCCTAGTGTGTGTAGGATAGTATTAATGTACGGGGATCGCTGGTCAGTGCTGAAGTGCCGAAGGGCCTGTTTCTGCGCTGTATCTCTAAATTAAACTAAACTAAGCCAATGTACATGGCCTTCAACCTCACTGAGGTTGACTCCATAATCAGGATGGGCTGTGGAACACCCTCGGCAAACTCTGCCGCCAACAGATACCTGGCTCCATCTTATGTTTGCTCTGATTAAGGGAGTGATTTTGCTGAGATACCACAATTTAATAAAGCTTCATAGGAAGTTAAACACTGGTAATTTGTTTCCACACAAGGTGCCGGAAATGAAAATGCTACTTTATTGACTTCCTTCAGCGAATCACTCATTCGTTTTCTTGAGCTGAGACACAGTCAATAAAATCATCACCGCAATACTGAGAATTAGGGGTTGCAAAATTTCAAAATGATGGATAATTTAAATTCTACAGTAGTCGCCCTTGATTTATAAAGAGTTGAACGGGAGTGGAGCTATACCGGCAGCACGGTGGCACAGCATTGGAGCTGCTGCCTTACAGCTCTTCTGAAGAAGGATCCCGACTCAAAACGTCACCAATCCATGTTCTCCAGTGATGCTGCCTGACCCGCTTTAGTTACTCCAGCACTTTGTGTCAAACTTTGGAATGAACCAGCATCTGCAGTTCCTTTTTTTTAATCACTCTTGACTTGGCCCGTGAACTGACGTTTGACCCTTTGGATAGTTTGAAGGAGCGCTCCCATTCCTTCTGGCTGCATAGTAATGGGCCTGTCCCACTTAGGTGATTTTTTCGGCGATTTTTCCCGGTGACTGTCATAGCAGGTCGCCGAAAAACCAGCGACTGGACCCCCCTACGACAATGTCCACAAAAACCGACCACCTAGTTGACGTCCAGCTACGGCAAGCTACCGGCGACCCATTAGGACGTCCACCTACGACCACAGCTACGCAACCTACGTCCACCCGCGACAAGCTACAACAAGGTAAGACAATTCAATCACCAGTACCTGCCGCCGGTTGACGTAGGCAGTCGCCAATGGAATTCACCAAAGTCAGCACCGGCGACAACCTACGTCACCCAGGCGACAACCTACAACAGCACCTACATCAGGGGAAGTTAAACTATGCTCACTGGCGTCAAGCCAACTGTCGGCGAAAAGCTTTAAATATTTCAAAATCCAGCGGCGACCAGAAAAACGCTACGATTCTTTGGGTGACTGAGGAGACTACTCACGACCATACAGGCGACCATGTGGCGACAGCCTAGTCACCTGTAGTCGCCTAAAAAATCACCTAAGTGGGACGGGGGCATAAGTTAACTGAGTGCCTTCGAGAAAGATGGTTAGATTGCTTGGTGCAACCATTCAGCCTTAGTATGAGGCCCTCTCTGCTCATTAGTTCACAGATTCTGTATTACAGTACTAAAACGGACTTGACATTTTGGAAGAAGATTCAAGTATCTGCAATGATTTCATTTCCAATATCTTGGGTAAATTATGTGCACAACTGATTGGATTTAGGAGGTCACCGCATGTAATTCACAGGTCCAGCAACCAGGCAGATTTATTCCCATTATTTCTTTAAAGCCACCGATGTCTGAATTCAGTTTAATCTCAAGCACTCAACTTGAACCCTTGATTAAAATACTGTCTTATTGCATCTCACCATCCACATTTTGATGTATTTCAACTCACTGCCAATGTTTCCTTGTATTTTATTACATCTGTGATGGCCAACAGGTTTCTCTGATGAATTTGTTCTAGCAAAATCGAGTGGCACAGTAGAGTAATGGTGAGTGTTGCTGCCCTACCGCTGTAGAGTCCCAGGTTCAATCCTGACCTTGGGTGTTGTCTGTGTGGACTTTGTACCTTCTCTGTGACAATGTGGGTTTCCTCCAGGTGCTCTGTGCCCTCCCACATATTGAAGACATGTTGATGCACAGAAGGTGCAGGAGTTACTCAGCAGGACAGGCCGCATACCTGGAGAGAAGGAATGAGTGACATTTCGGGTCGAGACCCCTTCTTCAAACTACACACAATACTCCAGGTGTGGTCTCACTAGGGCTCTGTACAACTGCAGAAGGACTCCTATATTATTTGCTCCTATATTCGATTCCTCTTGTTATAAAGGCCAACATGCCATTCGCTTTCTTCACTGCCTGCTGTACCTGCATGGTTACTTTCACAGGCTGATGTACAAGGCCCCCCAGATCCCGTTGTACTTCCTCTTTTACCAACTTGACGCCATTTAGATAGTAATCTGCCTTCCCTGTTTTTGCTACTAAAGTGGATAACCTCACGTCTGCATTATACTTCATCTGCCATGCAACTGCCCACTGCCCTACCTTGCATTCTTGTAGCATCCTCCTCACAGTTCACACTGCCGCCCAGCTTTGTGTCATCTGCAAATTTGCTGATGTTGCTTTGAATCCCTTCATTCAAATCATTGATGTATATTGTAAATAGCTGCGGTCCCAGCACCGAGCCTTGCGGCACCCCACTAGTCACTGCCTGCCATTCTGAACGGGACCCGTTAATCCCTACTCTTTGTTTCCTGTCTGCCGACCAATTTCCTATCCATGTCAGCATTCTACTCCCAATACCATGTGCCCTAATTTTGCCCATTAATCTCCTATGTGGGACCTTATCTAATGCTTTCTGAAAGTCCAGGTACACTACATCCACTGGCTCTCCCTTGTCCATTTTCCTAGTTACATCTTCAAAAAATTCCAGAAGATTAGTCAAGCATGATTTCCCCGTCGTAAATCCATGCTGACTTGGACCGATCCTGTTCTTGCTATCCAAGTGTTCGGCTATTTCATCTTTTATAATTGACTCCAGCATCTTCCCACCACGAATGTCAGGCTAACTGGTCTATAATTCCCTGTTTTCTCTCTCCTGCCTTTCTTAAAAAGTGGGATAACATTAGCTACCCTCCAATCACCAGGAACTGATCCTGAGTCTATAGAACATTGGAAAATTATCACCAATGCATCCACAATTTCTAAAGCCACTTCCTTAAGTACCCTGGGATGCAGACAATCAGGCCCTGGGGATTTATCAGCCTTCAGTCCCATCAGTCTATCCAACACCATTTCCTGCCTAATGTGGATTTCCTTCAGTTCCTCTGTCACCCCAGATCCTCTGGCCACTTACTAAATCAGGAAGATTGTTTGTGTCCTCCTTAGTGAACACAGATCCAAAGTACCTGTTCAACTCATCTGCCATTTGCTTGTTCCCCATAATAAATTCACCTTTTTCGGTCTTCAAGGGTCCAAATTTGGTCTTAATTAATTTTTTCCTCTTCACATACCTAAAGAAGGTTTTACTATCCTGCTTTATATTCTTGGCTAGCTTACCTTCGTACCTCATCTTTTCTCCCCGTATTGTCGTTTTGGTTATCTTCTGTTGGTCTTTAAACATTACCCAATCCTCTTGCTTCCCACTCATCTTTGCTCCGTTGTACTTCTTCGCTTTAATTTTTATACTGTCCCTGACGTCCCTTGTCAGCCATGGTCGCCCCTTTCTCCCCTTGGAATCTTTCTTCCTCCTAGGAATGAACTGATCCTGCACCTTCTGTATTATTCCTAGAAACACCTGCCATTTTTGTTCCACTGTCATCCGTGCAAGTGTATCTTTCCAGTCAACTTTGGTCAGCTCCTCCCTCATGGCCCCATAGTCCCCTTTATTCAACTGTAACACTGACACCTCCGATCTACCCTTCTCCTTCTCCAATTGTAGATTAAACCTGACCATGTTATGGTCACTACCTCCTAATGGTTCATTAACCTCGAAGTCCTTTATCAAATCTGGTTCATTACATAACACTAAATCCAGAATTGCCTTCTCCCTGGTAGGCTCCAATACAAACTGTTCTAAGAATCCATCACAAAGGCTCTCTACAAAGTCCCTTTCTTGGGGTCCAGTACCAAACTGATTTTCCCAGACTACCTGCATGATAAAATCTCCAATAACAACCACAGCATTTCTTTTGCTACATGCCAATTTTAACTCCTGATTCAACTTGTGCCCTATGCCCAGGCTACTGTTTGGGGGCCTGTAGATTAGTCCCATTGGGGTCTTTTTACCCTTATAGTTCCTTAGTTCTATCCATACTGACCCCACATCTCCTGTTTCAATGTCGCCCAATGCAAGGGACTGATTTTCATTCCTCACCAGCAGAGCAACCCCACCCCTCTGCCCACCTGTCTGTCTTTTCGATAGGAGGTATACCCTTGAATATTCAGTTCCCAGCCCTGGCCCTCTTGCAGCCATGTCTCAGTAATTCCCACAACATCATAGTTGCCCGTTTCTAACTGAGCCTCAAGCTCGTCCACTTTATTCCTTATACTTCGCGCATTCATATACAGCACTTTGACCTCCATATTCACTTCCCCCCTCTCCACCGTTCGCAATTGGCCCTGACCTTACTCTGTTGTCCCTTCTCGAGCTTTCCATCCCATTAATTCAAGAATCTTTTGTAATTTTTCCTGTAGCCACTTCCCCTTCAACTCCATCTTTATACTCCCAATTTGTCAATCCCTCCCCCCCACTATTTAGTTTAAACCCACACGTGTAGCCCTAGCAAACCTGCCTGCCAGAATGTCGGTCCCCCTCCAGTTAAAGTGTAAACCGTCCCTTTTATACAGGTCACCCCTACCCCAGAAGAGATCCCAGTGGTCTATAAATCTAAATCCTTGCTCCCTGCTCCAGCCCCTCAGCCACACATTCAGATCCCCTATCTCACTGTTCCTGTCCTCATTAGCACGAGGTACTGGAAGCAATCCAGAGATAACAACCCTAGAAGTCTGGCATTTCAGTCTTCTTCCCAACACTCTGAAATCATGTTGGAGAACTTCCTTCCTCTTCTTCCCGATGTCTGCCGGCTGTTCACCTTCTCTCTCACTCAAGTGAATGAAAGATATGCAAAAAAGTAACAATGATAAAGGAAACAGGCTGTTGTTAGCCGTTTGCTCATATTGAATGGCGGTGCTGGCTCGAAGGGTTGAATGGCCTACTCCTGCACCTATTATTTTGTCTATTGTCTATTGCGCCAAAAGGCCTTTTTCCGTGCTGTATCTCTAAACTAAATTCAACTAAACTAAACTAATCTTTTGACATTTTGTTATCTTTTTCAAAATATAACATAAATAACCACCACAAACAGGTAATAAGATTAATTTCCTGCCGATAAGAAGAAGGTAGAGACTGCCGCTCAAACCGCCTGGGGAGATTTCTCTCTTCCTTTCTTCTTGCAGGGTTGACGATGATATGCTCCTGAAATGACTGTTGCCATGGTAAGGCATTAGCTCAGTCAGACATGAATAGTAATTGTCTGCGGATAACCATGCCTTGCCTGTCCAAAAGGTTACCTGCCTCCACTCATTCAACTGATGTTAAAAATAAATCCCATTTTCTATTTTAAATATGTTTTGCTGGGAACTAGAGGAGGTCCAATGTTCGAAGTGGATGCGCAGATACTCACTCCACTTAAATCATGAAGGAAGAAGTGTCGGTGTCGAAGTGGTATACATTAGTCAGAAATACGAATGTGTTGTGTCAATGTACTCCTGTACATTCACATCCTTGGTGCATTCAAGCAGTTATAATTGGCAACAGTCGGAGAAACAGAACATTGGTCTTTCACGCACGTGGCAGCAGTGCCCCAACTGGGCAGAGAAATGCTGCCGGGCACTTCTTCTTCATGAGGTGGCGCAGCGGTAGAGTTGCTGCCTTACAGCGCCAGAGACCAGGGTTCGATCCTGTCGACGGGCGTTGTCTCTATGGAGTTTGTATATTCTCCCCGTGACCTGCGTGGGTTTTTTCCGGGTGTTCCGGTTTCCTCCCACGCTCCAAAGAAGTACAGCTTTGTCAGTTAATTGGCTTCAGTAAAATCATAAATTGTGTGTGTGTAGGATAGTGCCAGTGTGTGGGGTTCGCTTGTCGGCGCCGACTCGGTGGGCCGAATGCCCTGTTTCCCCCCCTCCCCCACTCTCTTCCAGAATTGTTGTGGAAGCCAGAGAGAAGTCGTGTGAAAACCAGGCACTTATGTGCCATGAAGTTGTGTGACATGTTGCAAAAGCGACCTGAACAATTAGATCCCATTCAAATTGTTGCTATCAACTGGTTGGTGACTCTGCAACATGGCAGTTGTATTATTATATTCTTCAGGAGTTATATTTTATGCAAGAGCACAGCAGTACCACACGAAGAATGTGGCAGTAAGATCGGAGTAGCAACTGGAGGAGCCACTGATGCTCTTGTGTTGTAACAAAGGATTATTTTTTAAAACCTTCATGCACTGCAATAAATGTCACCAGTTAAAGGAAATGGTAAGATTAAATGAGAACTTACCAGTTTGAAGTTTGATCTTTATTTTATGAGGAGTTACGATGAGGGATTACGTGAAGAAGCCCCACCAGGCGCATGCGCGTCACACTTCAAAGCAGCGGCGTGAAAACACAGAAACTATAGTCGAAGTGATATAGTAAGACTCAGAAGACCAGAACTACCAGATGATCTTTGCGGTTATGAGGGCCGGGAGTGGAGGGCACGTAATCCCTCATCATAACTCATAAAATAAAGGTCAAACCTTAAACTGGTAAGTTCTCGTTTAATCTTACTATTTTGCTTCGGAGTCACGTGAGTGACTACGTGAAGATTTCAAAGCTCTGTGATTTCATGCCGTAGATCCATTCCATACAACACACCGCTTCAGTTGACAAAGTAGTGAATAAATAATTTATTGAACATTGCTTCGAATTATCCAATAATTATTTAAATAATAATAACAAACAAAACAGTAATAACCCCTCTGTCCCAGGGGGAAATTACAAATGAAATTTAGAAAGAAAAGTAATCAAACCGAACCCAAAACAGCATGCCCAATACCTTGCACTGTCAGGACAGGTCTATCATAACATTTTGAGAAGGTTGCCTCCTTAGGCCATCCTGCGGCCCCGAGGATTTGGTCTAGAGGCACGTCCTGCGCCTTCGCTGCGGATGTTGATGCCGCCCTGGTGGAGTGAGATTTAAACACACGAGTGTCTACTCCAGCACAATCCAAAACCTGTTTTAACCATCTAGAAATAATTTTCACTGACGCCTTTTTATGAGGTTTTTTGTGACTGATCAGCATTGCTGTTTCAGAGCCTCTGAGACTCTTAGTTACCTTGATATATTGACTCAGGTGCTTAACTACACGTAACATTTGGTCAACGGGGTATGCTTTAAAGCTTACTTTGGTTCCAGCCATTCCTGGCCTGCTTTGTTTGATTAAATCATACACATAAAACGTAATGTTATCTGCAGAAGAATACATGTTATCTAGTCGTAACTTTTGCAATGTTTGCACTCGTTGCGCTGATGCTAGCGACATGAGCATAACCACTACAAGTGTTAACTTCTGAAAGGACAGTGACGTAATTGGAGCCCATTGCTGAAGCAGTGTGAGAACTATGCTGACATCACAGATTTCTGTATATCTAGGTTTAGGAGGGTTCTTGTTAAAGATTCCTCTCATGAATCGGGACACTAACGGATGAGACCCGATAGATTGTTGTTCTGAAAACTGCTCTAAATAGGAGGACAAAGCACTCTGAGCACTATTAATGGCACTATAGCTCAAGTGTTCATCAAAATGCAATGTAGTAAGGAACTCCAATACATCCGGTATGCTTGCAGTATGATAAGATATATCTGACTGCAAGCAAACCATCTCCCATTTCTTAATATGAGACACATATTGTTTTTTAGTGCTATCTCTCCAAGCTGCAGTTATCACATCCATGGTCCTACTCGACAGTCCAAGGCCTTGGAATGGTCTGGTCAGAACCTGCAGATTAACAAATTAATACGATCATGTAACGGATGACTTTCTCCTGTTACTGGATACACCAACAAATTACTGCATTTGGGGACAGTCATGAATGGGTGAGTCATCATTCTGAGCACCAATGGGAACCAAGGCTGTGTAGGCCAATCTGGAACCACCAAACCGCCTGAGGCGGAGTCCTGCTCTATTTTGGTGAGGCATTGCCTAATGAGGTAGAATGGGGGAAAAGCATAGAAGAATATATGTCCCCAATGTAGCGAGAATGCATGCACCGCTACTGCTCCTGGATGTGGTTCCCACGAAACGCATTTAGGCCACTGGTGATTCAGCCTGGATGCAAACAGATCAATATCTGGCAAACCATAGTGGCTGACAATCATTTTAAAAACATCAGGATTTCACATCCATTCTATGTTGTCATTACATTTCCGTGACCTGTTGTCTGCCACCACATTATCTCTACCTGGTAGGTAGATAGCTGAGACACAGATGTTTCTGGAAATGCACCAGTCCCACATGAGGTTAGCCAGATTATCACATGATACTGACCTTATTCCTCCCATGTGATTGATATATGCAACTGCCGTGGTATTGTCAATCTGGAGCTGAACATGTAAATTATTCATTGCTGAACAATAAGCTTTTAATCTATAGAATGCACCCAGCAATTCTAAGTAATTTATACCATGCCTGTGCAGGATTAAATCCTCTTGCACACTCCATCTACCACCACAGCTAGACTCGCTGTCTGTGGCTCCCCATCCCAGAGCACTCACATCTGTTTGTAAAACCATTGAAGGTTGCTGAACCAAAATGTTTTTGGTAGTTGTACAATATTGATAATCCACCATTGTAATTCAATGATGGCTCTGGCTGGCAACTGCATAGGTCTATCAAAATCACCTGCATGTTCTTTAAGTGCTTGTTCTCTAGCTCGTTGCAGACTTTGATAGTGCAGGGTCCAAACTCCACTGCAGGGAAAGCCGCCACCAATTTGCCAATAACATTGGCTACTTCCCAGATGGAGGGGTGTTGTTTTTCAGTGAGACTAGCACAGACCTCCCTGATTTCCACAGCCTTGGCTGTAGGCAAAGTCACTGACATATCAACTGAATCAATGACAAACCCCAAATAATCAATTTTTTGGGATGGCTCTAACTTGGATTTTGTTGGATGGACTAGAAAACCTAACCTCTCAAACAGGTGTTTGGTTGCTGAAACCGACTCCTCAGCTGTCTCCTGAGTGTTACTTATGATTAAAATATCATCTGGATAAGCCATTACAATGTGATTCTTGGCACGAAGTAGCGCCAGCACTGGTTTCAACAATTTTGTGAACAACCTAGGAGCTGAGGTTAACCCATTGGGTAATGCTTTAAATTGCCACTGTTGTCCCATCCAACTAAATTTCAAGTATCTGCAGTACTGATGATGAATTGGTACTGAATAATATCTTTTAGATCTATGGTTGCCATATAACAACCTTCTGATAACAGCTGTTGAGCAGTATTGAAGGTGTCCATTTTAAAATGCCTATACTGGACATAGGAATTTAACTGGGTTAGATCCAGAATGACTCTACATCCACCATCTTTTTTCTGTCTGGGGAATATATTGGACACAAATAGTGGAGGATGGTATGTCGTCCTCTCAATTACCCCTTTTTGGGACAAAGCCGCAATTTCTTCATTTACCTGCTGAGTTTCTGGTCCAGAAAAAAACCAATACCCGACTAGGCATATTTTGTGCAGGTGGATGAATTCCTGACATAAACTCTATTCGAGACCCTGAGACAGTGTCCAGTATATACCGATCAGATGTTATGCAGCACCATTCATCATAAAATAACTGCAACCTACCCCGAACTGGAGGTTGTTCCCCAGAAGATTTATCCTGGACTGAGTAAATCACCCGTACCTCTACAGTCGACATTGGATTTCTTGTCCTTTTCTCCATACTGGGGTTGTAGTTGGGATATACAGGTGGGTAATACCGCCGTCCCACTGGCCCAACTCTGCTTGGCCCTGCCCCCGGATCTGACCTCCTTCACGTTGAAAACGACCTGCGAGGTGGCATCCTGGCGGAAGGAACGTATGTCTTCATGAGGCCTATTGTTTTGGCCTCTTCCTCCAGGTCTTTGACTTGTTTGAGCAGGTCCACCCCAAATAATTAATCTGGCACTTGAATATTGGTGGACCTGCATAAAGCTGCAAATCGCGGGTTCAGTGTAGGTTTTATGGCTATTTTCCGGATACAATTCACCTCAAAATATGCATTACACAGCAGGGTCAGCATATCCTGCTGTGTGCCAGACATTGGTGCCCCTCGGAACATTTTGCCAAAGGCTGTGATGCCTGCTCCCATCAATTTGAGGACCCGCTAGAAACGGATTTCTTGTCCATGCATCGTTGCACTCATTTGTGCTCAGATAGCAGAATTCACAGTGGGCACTTTGAGCGACGCACAATTCACAGGTGTTTTGTATCTGGTGGCTGTTTCTTTATTGTTGTATCTTGTAGCTGGTGAGAGGCCATGTAATTGATGTTGGCCGCCAGGTTTTCTTCCACGGCCTCATCAGTACCTTCCGGAATATCAAAGTTCCTTGCTACGTCCGGGACACCTGGAGCATGGCTCATGTGCTTTGGTGTGTGCTCAAAAGCAGTGACACCAACTTCAGGGTCAGACTCCTCCAGCCTTGGCTCTCCCGAGTCTTGCTCCAGGGAGGTCTCTTCCAGCTCTAAACGAGGTGCTGGAGAGGGTGATTCGGAGCCGGCGTTACTGCAGCCGTTATCTCCCAACCCGATCTGCAAGTGGCATCCACGGGCCCGCGCGTTCTGCTCCTACTACGGACAGTTTTTTTACCAACACCCTCCATACCACTAACTCCCGCTTGCTCCAGAGCCAGACTTACAGAGTTTAAATACTCGCAGGGAAAGTTTGAAATTGACTCACCTGCGGGTTTACTACTTACCGCTGGTGGAGCTGCGCTCGGACGTAATGACGCGCATGCGCCTGGCGGGGCTTCTTCACGTAGTCACTCACGTGACTCTGAAGTAAAATGTACAACGGTTCTCATTGTTGGCTGAGGGGAAGGTGACAACAAGACATTCAAACAGTAAAATTAATCAGGAGAACAGTGAAATGAGTTGGAGAACAAAGGTTAGGGAGGGATGGAAAGAATGGGAATGCAAGGGATTCCCGAAGTTAGAGAGAATCATCACCTACTCCTTCTTACCAGAGATGCTGACTGACCCACTGAGTTACTCCAGCATTTTGTGTCAATCTAGTAATATTGGAATCGATTGGATTAAAGGGAAGATCTCCATTGGCTGGAGTCCTACCTAGCACAAGGAAAGATGCACACATGCACGTACACACACAAATGTACACTCACTGAAATAACATCAAATAACAACATTTTATTGACCCAAGGAAAATTGAGTCTAACTTATGTGGTCGCCATATCAGTTAAATGAGTGCACTGGCCATAAACTGGAGAACATTCCCAGCCATTTGCCTGACTATAAATTACTGCGCAATCTGAGAAACCTACTTAGCAAAGCAATTAAGAGAAAAAAAACCATACCATTTTGCAATTCTAAGCCAATTGATAAGAGGCCCAGACTAATGATAACTATGAATAACTACATTGTCGCAAAAACCTACGTGGGTAATTAATGTACTTTGAGGAGAGGCATCTGCCATCCTTAGTCCGTCTCAACTTTCCCTAATTCCAGAAACTTAACTCTGAAATATTTGAGGAATCCATTCAATTCAGGACACAACAGGACATGGGCAATGAATACATAATCTTCCCAACCTCCAAAGTTTGGCTGATCAAAGTTACCAACCTCTTGCATTATTCCAACTTTAGTTTATTTACTGAGACATTGCAGAGTTTTTTATCTCCAATATAAAATGTGTTTCCTTCCTTTGGCTAATTTACTGGATTTAATTAATGGCTTGAGCTACACCAGCATCCCACAGAAGATGTTCTCAGACTCTACGACAATGTCTTGTTCCCACAATGAATGCGTGCATTGGTCCAAGTAGATTTTGAATAAATAACTGGAAACAGAGCTGTGGGTAACTGTGAGAATCCATTAATCCATGGCAAGCAAAAGGACACATCAGCGCTGGACAAACTCCATGGCAACCAGACCTGGGTGCATGCACGTATCCAAGCAACAGTAATGTGCAATGAATGTTATTCACTGAATCTCCATTATCTGTTCAGCAACTTGCTTCAGTGTGTAGCTTTGAAGTAAACCTGATCATTTGAAAACTAATCAAATCTAAATCTTGTTGCAAATAATCCTGAGCACTGTGATTAATTCCACTACGATACCTGGCCATTTAGACAACAGTCTTTCAGCCAGTTGTGAACAATGAAAATTGAAAACCTTATAATGAATAGTGTAAAAGAGGGCACTTGTTATTCATCCTCATTACCGGTTTTTATTAAGCTTCTTCTTCTTTCGTGTGGCGTGCATAGCCTAAAGTGCACGTCGAGTTGATTGCATTAGTCGAAATAAGGCGGACCACGTGGAGGTTGCAATCTTCCACCCCATTGATAAGCTCAACTATCTCCCTCCATCCATGGATTGGCACCATCATTTATTGCTGTATGGTAGACAAAAAATGCTGGAGAAACTCAGTGGGTGAGGCAGCATCTATGGAGCAAAGGAAATCGGTGATGTTTCGGGTCGAGACCCTTCTTCAGACAGGGTCTGACTGATTTTCCAGCATCTGCAGTTCCTTCTTAAACATTTATTGCTGTAAGTTTACTTTCAAGAGCAACATTACAAATGATTGATCACCATGCACATTTGCCACACAGTGGCGCAGCTGGTAGAGCCGCTGCATTACAGCGCAAGGGAGCTGGGTGTCGATACTGACCACGGGTGCTGTCGGTGTGGAGTTTGCACGTTCTCCCTCTGACCTGTTTTTGTGCTGTACGGTTCGATGTTCTACGTTAAATTCTGTCCAACTTGACAATATTCAACGTTAGCTGGTCACCGTTGGCATTACCTGCTGTTGCCAAGGGCCTGAGAGCTCTTAAGTTATCTGCTTAGCTTTTACTGCTCCTCTGCCTCTATTTCCCTTTTTAAAGCTAGCTCTTTAACTGAACATTTACTGGTCTGGCCTGTTATTAACTTACATTATTCAGCATTAAACTTTGATTGATAAGGTTCCCGTGAGGCACTTTGGAAAGTTTTGCTGCATTAAAGGGGCTCTAAAAATCCAAGCTGTCTTTATTTGATGCTAACCAAAAGAAAAAGTTATCCTTTACTTCTATGTATCTGTCCAGTAAGAGATGTTTAAGAGCAGCCAGAGGTTTAGCTGAGATAGAATGTGTTTCTTAGCTCAAACTCAGGCATGTTAATGTCACTGCATTTGGACCTTAATAATTTTCTCCTTCATTTATTCCTGGAAGTCATGAATCTCTCACAGTCCAACTATTATTTCCCATTTCTGACTGTCCTTCAGAATTCGGTAAAGGACCATTCTACTTGCATGGCCCATTCCTTTTCGTAAAATATCCCCATTTTTATGATGCAAATTCTAGGAGTTTGACTCAACAACAAAGATAATCAGATTCTTCTGGAATTCCAAGTATATTTATTAGTAACTTGCAGGTGAACTTGCGGGCGTGTGCCTCTGTGCGCGTATGTATGTGCATGCATGCATGTGTGTGTGTTTGAGGGGAGATGCCACAGAATTGGGGTGTTGAGCAACATCGCTGCCATAAAAATCTTAGCACATTACCACAGTGCACCTTGTTCTCCAGAGATGCTGCCTGACCCATTGAGTTACTCCAGCACTTTATGTCATTTGTTTGTAAACCAGCATCTGCAGTTCCTTGTATATTCTAGATTCCCTAAAGTGGGGGATCTTAGAAGGAGACTGTGATTGGTTATTCATGGAGTTGAAGGTGATTGCAGATATATTTTATTTATTGTGGAATACCGGGAAAGCAAATTAATATGATATTGCTCATCCCAAATCGCTCTTGAACAAAGTCGCTTCCTGGATAATCTCAAAGAGCATTTTTGAGTCAACCACTTTGGTTTATATGTGGAAATGTATGTGGAGAAGGTTAGCTACAATAGATTTTCACTATTGGTTATCTGTGGTCACCCCATTCTATTCTTCCAAACCTGAGGGTGGAAATGGTGTTAGAATCTTCCTCTTCTTGTTAGGTGCTTCCATTTTCCCCAGGTACTCTCTCGGGATGTGGTGACTCCAATCCATTGGTTGTGAAATCACTGTGCTATCTACAACATCTATCACTCCTTAGCAAGCATATAAAACTCAACCCCTGCAACAGCCAATGTAAATACATTGCCTTTCTAGTATTACCAGCGACCATCGTCTTTGGAGAAGCAATTTTGTTTGCTGCAAAACTAGTGCTGAAAAAAATTAAATCAAAATCCAGTCTGGGTATTAGATAATTATGTCCATCACAGAATGTACAGGCACTTTTTAAAAAAGAACGGCAAGTTTATACAAAATCCAGAATAGATATATAATCATCACAGAAATGTATCCTCCTTTGTATCCATTATTAGCCGTGGCTTAGGTTTAGTTTTAGTTTAGATTAGTTAATTTAGAGGTACAGTGTGGAAACAGGCCCTTCGGCCCACCGAGTTTACATTGGCCAATGATCCCCATACACTGTGAAGTCTGAAGAAGGGTCTCGACCCGAAACGTCGCCTATCTCCTTCACTCCTTAGATGCTGCTGCACCCGCTGAGTTTCTCCAGCTTTTTGTGTAATCCCCATACACTAGTTCGATCCTACACGCTATAGTCAATTTACAAAAGCCAATTAATCTACAAACATGTACATCTTTGGAATGTGGGAGGAAACCAGAGCATCCGGAGAAAACCCACGTGGTCACGGGGAGAATGTACAAACTTCATACAGCCAAGCATCCTGTAGTCAGGATCGAACCTGCTGCATCACTATGCTGCCCCCTGGCATTCAAGATCCACTTTCTCAACATTCAGACATCTGTGCAGAGTTTCAGCTGCTGCCGTCAGGATACTATTTTCATGATTCATGAACAATTCTCTTCATGCATTCGTACTTTGAAGGATAGATTTTTATTACTAAGCCATGATTCAGAGCAGTTTTTTAATTTTTGGATGGATTTATAACGGCTAATTTAATGGAACCGATTTTCTTTTGCCATCATCTTTTTCAAAATGATTTATAATTTCTCCTTAGCAAACGAGTCCCGTGCACTTTATTAATATACCTGAGCCCAATCTTTTCTCTCCATTTATGCTAGGCTTCACCAATGCAGCAAGTAGTTAAGAGCTCTCAACTAATGAACTTTTCACTACTATGAAAATATTTAGTCACAACCTGATTGCTGGTCACATTAGAATGGGATTGATTATTAATTTTTGGTAAACCATACCATGACAGTGCAAATCTAGGTAGGTAATGCAGCCTAAATATTGTAAAGTACAGTGTGGTTTGGTGCTGAGGCAGGGTTGTGTTTAGGGTTGGCAATGTGTTTCAAGAGCCTCGTGGTTAATGAGAAAATGCCGTTCATTTTCCCAATCATCCTTGCACTCCCTCACAACTGTCACGGTGGAGCAGTGGTAGAGTTGCTGCCTTATAGCGAATGCAGCGCCGGAGACTCGGGTTCGATCCCGGGTTCGATCCCGGGTGCTGGCTGTACAGAGTTTGTACGTTCTCCCCGTGATCTACGTGGGTTTTCGGTCTTGCTCCCACACTCCAAAGAAGTACAGGTATGTAGGTAAATTGGCTTGGTAAATGTAAATATTGTCCCTTGTGTGTGTATGATAGTATTAAAATGCTGGGATCGCTGGTTGGCGCGGACCCGGTGGGCTGAAGGGCCTGTTTCTGCGCTGTGTCTCTAAACTAAACGAAACTAAACTAAACCTCTTCTGGTTCCCCTTTAACATTGGAGATGAGGAATGATGCATCTGGATAATTAATTGGGAGTAGATTTATCAGGATGTTGTCAGGACCCGAGGGCCTGAGCTATAGAGAGAGGTTGGGCAGACTAGGGCTTTACTCCTTGGAACGCAGAAGGCTGAGGGGTAATTTCTTACAGGTGTATAAAATCATAAGTGAGATACACAGAATAAATTTACCCAAAATACAAAGGACATAGGTTTAAGGTGAGAGAGGAAAGATTTAACATGAACCTGAGGGGAAACCTTTACACTCAGAGGGTAGTAGTTGGGGTGGAAGATTGCAACCTTCACGTGGTCCGCCCTGTTTCGACTAATGCAATCAACTCGACGTGCACAAACGGAAGATCAAATAGAACAAGTTGTCCAACAACTTTAGGCTGTTCACGCCACACGAAAGAAGAAGAAGAAGACGGTAGTAGGTATATAACTGCCAGAGAAGGTAGTTGAGGCAGGTACTATAACAGCATTTAAAAGACAGCTGGACAGGTACATGGATTGGACAGATTTGCTGAGGGATGAGGGATGAGGGATACTGGCCAAACACAGGCAAATGGGACTAGCTTAGATGGAGCACTCTTGTCGGCATGGATGCGTTGGGCCGAAGTTTCTGTATCCATCGTAGACAGAAAGTGCTGGTGTAACTCAGCAGATTAGACAGCAACTCTGGAGAAAAAGGATGGGTGACATTTTTGGCCGGGACCCTTCTTCCATGCTGTATGATTCTATGACTCTATGTAGCAACGTTACAAAATTTTGAAATTTTAAAAATGAAGTCTGTAATTAGTCCCATCAGATAAAGTATAAAAATAAGTTTAATTTGACACCCAATTCACTTTCATATCTTCAGTATTAAAACTGTTATGGCCATTTTCATACTCGGAAATTAGCAACTTGTTTCCTATTGCTTTTCTATTGCCTTAACACAAAAGTTGTGATCGAGGGCAGTCAAAAGTCCATAACTTTCTTAAAAATTAAGAGAACTGAAATAATTTTTATGTTATTATAGATTGAAGCATTCTGAAACAAATATGAAACAATCTTACTTGGATGACCTGAAATTAAAGCTTATAATTAGTTAGTTATCCAATTGTAGATAATTACAAAATTCAATTACTAGATCTAAACATCTATCCATTTCTTAAGAAAAAAGTAACATTTTTTTTAAAGCCTAAGAGTCCAAATAACATTCACACAAGAATTCACAATATAACATGATTTTTAAATCTTATATTATTAATTTATAGGCCAAATTGAAGGAATTTAGTGTTTAATGCCTGTAGATTAATGGGCATTTAAATCAACTTGCGAGTGGAATTTTTTGGAACGCGATGGATTGGAACGTTGTGGTTGCAGTGAATTTAAACCCCATATCGGCAGGAAAAATTCTGCCGGTTCGTATGGGGAATAAATCACCGTTTCACAACATGAAATATTGACTAAGGTCATCTAAACAAACAAGTTTCTATGAAAAAATAAACAACTTTAATTTACCTTTCCCCTACGTAAAATCCGTCCCCGTTGTCGGCGTTCACGGCATTAGGAGCTAATTTTTATTTTACTGCAGCGATGAAATAATCGGGCGATTAAATTTTTGTTTTAACTTACCGGCAGTCGGAACGAATCTTTAGAAAAAGCTCGCACTCCGAGAAAATAAAGCTCCGGATGGCAAGGGGAAACCGCATTTTAACCCCCTCCCCCCCCTTCAAAGGCGCCAAAGTGACGTGAACGGCCAGTGACAGAACTGCAGCATCGCTAAAGGTAAGTTTTGTAACATACCTACTCTATGACTCTAAGATTGCTGCACCACTCATTGACAGCATTAATCCCACAATATTTGGGTGGAGCTGCTGCCTTACAACACCAGAAACCTGGGTTCGATCCGGACTACAAGTTCTCCCCGTGACCTGTGTGGGTTTTCCCCGAGAACTTTGGTTTCCTCCCACACTACAAAGACGTACAGGTTTGTAAGTTAATTGGCTTGGTATAAATGTCAATTGTCCCCAGTGTGTAAGATAGCATTAATGTGTGGGGATCGGTGGTCGGTGGGGGCTCGATGGGCTGAAGGACCTGTTTCTACACTGAATCTCTAAACGAAACTAAATGAAACTAAACTAAACCAAAATAAATTTAGGCTGGTGATGGCATTTCATTTGAAGTAGCAATCTATAGACATTAACTGTCCAGGCACTAACTCCCAGCTCTATGCAGCTAGTTGCCACGTTAGACTTAAGTCAACCATAAATAAGAAACTCTGGCATTTAATTTCCTATATTATCTAGGACAGGATTTTACAGAGATTGTCCAATATAAAATAAAGTTCCAATCCGGGCTGTTGCACGTTCATCTCCGCCCACAGTGAAACAATGATCTCCACTGTAATCTCCAATTCATGCCAGTGATACAGTCACAATCTAAGATGCTGGTTTAACAAAGTACTGTCAGAGTTGTTTTCCTGCAGATGAGATATTAAGCTCTGCCTGGCTGCCTGCTTTGGTAATTCAGCTGAAAGCAAAACATTAAAACATTATCCTAAGGGATTGCTTGAAAAGTATCGTGAAGTTCTCCTGATCTCCTGACGTATATTCCTACCTCAAACAGCACAATTAAAACTCATATGTCAGATGTTGGTTTACACCGAAGATAGACACAAAATGCTGGAGAAACTCAGCGGGTTAGGCAGCATCTCTGGAGGAAAGGAATAGGTGACGTTCCAGATCAAGTCTCTTCATCAAATTGAAGTCTGAAGAAAGGTCACCTATTCCCTTTCTCCAGTAACAGACCCGCCCAAGCATTTTGTGTTTGTCTACAATTAAAATTCATCTTGTCTGTGGATTAATTTTCAGTGTGGGTAAGGCCAAGCATTCAATGATCAATGAAAGATTGTTAAAAAAACTTCAGCAAGGTTTCCAAAAACAGAAAAACATTCAACATTTTGGTCATGATGGAATAATTGGCAAACGATATATCAGTGAGCTACAGTGAGCTGCTTATAAAAGGTGAGGCATATTTATCAGGCAAATCTTTTTGATTTTGACCAAAGCTAATTAACCTACAAACCCGTGCGTCTTGGAAATGTGGGAGGAAACCGGAGCACCAGTAGAAAACCCATGCAATCACAGGGAGAATGTACAAACTCCATACAGACAGCACCAGTAGTCAGGATCGAACCCGGGTCTCTGGTGCTGAAAGGCAGCATCTCTAGCGCTGTGCCACCGTGCTGCCCTTTCTACGTGCTAACGATCAGGCTGATCATCTGACGGTAGATTATTCTCCTCGGCATTCTGGAGGTAGATTATTCTCCTAGGCATTGTGGAGCAGGAGCAACCTTTGAGTAGAATAAGGGAACATAGATCATGCCTTCACTGTACTCGGATGGCATGATCACTGCTCTCAGCGAGACTGGGAAGAAGCATTCTGCACGACTCAGACACTGAGTAATATGGCCCAGAAAATCTCTCCCACTCTGCTAGAAAACAGCTCTGTGAAATTTATTATTGCAGTGAAGCTGACCAATGCATAGGGTTGTCATTCGGTTTGAGGATTGATACCCTTTGCAATGTTGAAAAGATTGGTGACGTTGTGAAATCAGTTCTAATGAAGGGTGTTGGATCTCAAATGTAAACACGTGTTTTTCTTTGGAATTATGTTGCATGCAAGAGTTGATGAGTGTTTAAACATTGCTGATTTTTAATGCATATTTTCCAACATTATTACATTTTATTATGTCTTTCATTGACTTGTGAATGGTCCATGGCATGATAATGTTCCTGCGATGGAAATCTGTGATTTAGCTTAGCTTTGAGATACAACGCATAAACAGGCCCTTCGGCCCACTGAGTCTGTGCTGACCACATATCACCCGTACACCAGCTCTATCCTACGCACTAAGGACAATTTAATTTTTTTTTACCGAACTCAAATTACCCTACAAACCTGTATGTCTTTGGAGTGTGTGTGGGGGGGACCAGAACACCTGGGGAAAACCCACATGGTCACAGGGAGAATAGAAACATAGTAAAAGAGTGCAGGAGTCGGCCATTTGGCCCTTCAAGCCAGCACCGCCATTCATAGAAACATAGAAACAAAGAAAATAGGTGCAGGAGGAGGCCATTCGGCACTTCGAGCCAGCACTGCCATTCATTGTGATCATGGCTGATCGTCCCCTATCAATAACCCGTGCCTGCCTTCTCCCCATATCCCTTGACTCGACTAGCCCCTAGAGCTCCATCTATCTCTCTCTTAAATCCATGGTGACTAGGCCTCCACTGCCCTTTGAGGCAAGGAATTCCATAAATTCACAACTCTCTGGGTGAAAAAGTTTTTTCTCACCTCAGTCTTAAATGACCTCCCCTTTATTCTAAGACTGTGGCCCCGGTTCTGGACTCGCCCAACATTGGGAACATTTTTCCTGCATCTAGCTTGTCCAGTCCTTTTATAATGTTCAATATTTAATATGATCATGGCTGATTATCCACAATCAGTACCCCGTTCCTGCTTTCTCCCCATATCCCTGGATTCCTCTAGCCCTAGGAGCTCTATCTAACTCTCTTAAAATGCATCCAGTGAATCGGCCTCCACTGCCTTCTGAGGCAGAGATTTCCACAAATTCACAACTCTCTGGGTGAAAAAGTTTTTCCTTATCTCAGTTCTAAATGGCCTACTCCTTATTCTTAAACTGTGGCCCCTGGTTCTGGACTCCTCCAACATCGGGAACATGTTTCCTGTCTCTTGCTTGTCCAATCCCTTAATAATTTTATGTTTCTATAAGATCCCCTCTCATCCTTCTAAATTCCAGTGAATGCAAGCCCAGTCGTTCCATTCTTTCATCATGTGCAAACTCCATACAGACAGCACTCGTTGTCAGGATTGAACCCGATTCACTGGGGCTGGAAGGCAGCAACTCTACCGCTGCACCACTGTGCCGCCCTCGAATGGCAAAAGCTGTGTAGAAGCTCCTTGAAAACTACCAGGAAGTAAGAAAACAGAAATAATCCTCCTCTTTCAATCTCTTTCCTTTTAGTAAAGTTGTCTGAAACACTCAGACTTTCTGAAAAGATAAAATGGACTAAAAATACTAGAGTTGGGTCAATACCTTGCATTGAACGTTATTTCCTTATCATGACCGATACACTGTAAATGTATCTATTGTTATCATGTATTGTCTTTTTGCTGACTGGATAGCACGCATCAAACGCTTTTCACCGTGCCTCGGTACAAGTGACAATAAACTAAACTAAACTGATAGTTTGTAAGGTGACATGTCATAGTGAATAAAAAAGGTTTTCTGTGGATGCTCATGGGCCTGTCATTCAGTTTATAGCCGCCAGAAACACTTGGACGTTAACCTGTATCAAAGCTAGAATGCACAATTTTTGTGCTTTGCCTGCCTTTCACAGGATCCAAAGGTGACAACCGTCTTCTGACTCAGATGCGGTGTAGCGTGTAATGAGACAAATTTGTGCCTTATGCTTGCATAAGAACCACTGAGCCTTAGAGCTGCAGTCTCCAGTTCAACCTCTGACCAACATTTTGTAAGAAAGGTGGCTGGTAGAAAAATGATTGAAATGTATGAGTCTCACTATTCAGCCATCAAGGCTAAAGCCAAAATGCGTAGGAAGGAACTGCCGATGCTCGGTTAAACCGAACATAGACATAAAATGCTGGTGACAGCATCTCTGGAGAGAAGGAATGGGTGACATTTCGGTATGGGTGACCTGAAATGTCACCCATTCCTTCTCTCCACAGATGCTGCCTGCCCCATTGAGATACTCCAGCATTATGTGCCTATCACTGGTAAAGACTCCTGCAGAGAATTATTTTTATGCATAATCACCAGAGGATGTGTATCATAGGAGACTTAACTTAGCCCAGTCTGAAGAAGGGTCTCGACCCGAAACGTCGCCTATCTCCTTCACTCCTTAGATGCTGCTGCACCCACTGAGTTTCTCCAGCTTTTTGTGTAACCCTTAACTTTGAGATATTTTAGTTCATAAGTTCATAAGTTATAGGAACAGAATTAGGCTATTCAGCCCATCAGGTCTACAGCTGGGAAGAAATTGTTCCTGAATCTAGAGGTGTGCGTTTTCACACTTCTGTGAGTGAGACTGGTCATTATGCTGGTGGCCTTGCTGAGACAGCATGAAGTGTAGATAAAGATGAGCATTGTCTTTTGTTCAGATGAACAGGTGGAAAACATCACAGCTTAATTTTTCATAGGATCTGGCAACAATGATTCATACGGGGAAATATTTTCACGTAGTTTCTATACGTAACTTTAGAGACACAGGGTGGAAACAGGCCCTTTAGCCCACCTAATCCACGCTGACCAGCGATCACCCCGTATACTAGCACTATCCCACACACTAGAGACAATTTACAATTTTACTGAAGCCAATTAACCCAGAAACCTGTACATCTTTGGATTGTGGGATGAACTATCTCCGTACAGACACCACCCGTAGTCAGAACCCGTGTCTCTGGCGCTGTAAGGCAGCAACTCTACCGTTGCACAGCCACGCCGCCCTAGCACTGTTGGAAAAGTTCAGTTCTTCATTGTGAGAGAAAGGTCTTTGTCTTTCTCAAGCACCGGTGGCTGCAGCTTCAGGCTTCATCTTGCTGTCCATTACAGCCCAAGGCATCTGCCAGGCTGGCAATTGGTGTTGTCACAACAAATCAACTCTCCCTAACCATCCTGACAACCTCTGCTGCGTCAAGACCAGGTCTCTCATTCAATCACAGATTGGAAGCAATTGAGAGCAGACACTGCAATCCAGTAAGCATTTGCAAGTGAGTACACAGTGTTCCCACCGACCTGTGCAGGCAACAGAAATGTGATTTTAGCCTCTGAGTTGCCCACACAAGTTGATGCAAAGCCACACAGCTGCCAACTGGTTCAAGTTGCGGAATCTCACAGCAAATGTGTAGGAAGAAACTGCAGATGCTGCTTTAAACCGAAGATAGGCACAAAATTCTGGAATAGTCCTCCTACAAGTTATTGTGCGGTCCTAACCTCCCATCCACCTCATTGGAGACCCTTGGCCCTTCTTTAATCGACAATGTTATATCTTGCACAAAATGTTGTATTCTTCATCCTTCATCCGTGCACTGTGGGCAACTTGATTGCATTCTTGTATAGTCTCTTCTTTGACTGGATGGCGTGCAAACTATCTTGATTGGCTAGCGGGTCAAGGGTTATGGCATGAAGGCAGGAGAATGGGGTTGAGCAGGCATGATAGATCAATCCTGATTGAATGGTGGTGTAGACTTGATGGGCCGAATGGCCTAATTCTGCTCCTATGACCCATGAGCTTCATGAACAAACAAAAGCTTTTCACTGTACCTTGGTACACGTGAGAATAATAAACGAAACTAAACTATTAGAAATAAAAATTAACAGTTTAATGACTGTTAATGCAGAATAATATAATATCATTTAAGAGAAAGGCAGCTTGTAAAAAGTGGGTCTTAATGGGGATGGAAAACAAGAACAGTACGACGCAGATGATGCTGCACTGCCTCCGAGCCTTTTATACCATTACAGTGTGCAAAGCTGATTGCATCGTCAGTAGCAGTGTTTAAATATTGTTGTTACATCCATCCGGATTAATTGTGAAGATTATCCTTTATTTTATTTGTAGCTCTACTAATAGAGGTTACATGAGGTGTCATTGTAAGTAACATCAATTGTATAAAACAGCATCAAAGCTAAGAAATTGTAAACAAAAATACTGTACATGAGACACAAGACACTGCAAGTCTTGTGCTGAGGCCCTAATGGCAGAGCTGGCGGCCTCCAGCTTCCAGTGGTGGCGGCACGGCTTCGGAGCTTCAGCGGCGACCTGGCTTCCGGCGGCGGGCCCTGTGGCGGTGTTCCGGCGACGGCGGTGGCGGCGGCCCGGTTTCGGAGGCTCGGCCGCGGGCCTGGTGGACGGCAGCATTGGAGGCCTGAATCTCCTCAGCGCAGAGGGAGAATAAGGAGGGAAGACGACAGAGACTCTAAGACTTTTGCCTTCCAACACAGTGAGGAGGTGTTTGGTGAACTCACTGTGGTGGATGTTAATTTTCTGTTTATTGTGTGGTTTTGTTATTTTTATATATGTATGACTGCAGGCACGAAATTTCGTTCAGACCGAAAGGTCTGAATGACAATAAAGGCTATTCATTCATTCATTCAAGAGAGATGTGTTTCACTTGAAATAAATTTGCAATTGAAGTAGAAACCAAGGATAGTTCAGAAGACTTATCTATTAGGATGCTGCCAGGACTGGAGGGTCTGAGCTACAGGGAGAGGCAGGGCAGGCTGGGACTTTATTCCTTGGAATTCAGGAAGTTGAGAAGTCATCTGATGGATGTGTACAAAGTCATGAGGGGAATAGAGAGGGTGAATGCACAGACTTGGGAGTAAAAACCCTTTACCCAGGATAGGGGAATCAAAAACCAAAGTACATGGGTTTAAAGTAAGATGGGTAAGATTCAATAGGAACATGAGGCAATGTTTTCCACTCAGAGGATGGAGGGTAAAGGAACGAGCTACCAGAGGAGGTAGTTGAGGCTGGTAATAGTTAAAAGACAGGTATATAGATAGGAGGATATGAGTCAAATGGAGGCAAATGGGACAGGCTTAGATGGGAATGTATGTTAGGCATGTATGAATTGGGCTGAAGGGCCTATTTCCTTGCTGTATGACTCTATCAGTGATGGTATTATGATTTTGTGCGTGTGATCCCTTAATGGCCTGTCCCACTTGGGCGTAATTTGTGCGTCACGCAGATGGCGAGGGAAGATTTTGTACATCTCAAAATCCTGGGATGCCGTGTGCGACCGCGCGTCACTCGCACCATGCGTAAATTACACGCAAATGACGCCCAAGTTGGACAGGCCCTTTATTGTCACCTTATCTAAGGCTACAACAGTTCAGTTCAGGGCTCACCATTGTTCCAGGGCTCTCAATAGAAAGTGGACGCCGCCACCCAGAGCAAAGGAGTGGGGCCAAGTGATTGTGCTCGAACGTGCACAAGGATGCATGGGGATCTGTGGGGAATAATGGTGAGATTGCTGACCGACGCCTCCAGATTCACCACCAAAAAACAAAACACAATACCATCACAAAACAAACCTATAATGTTTTATTCTTAATGTTTTAATGTTTGATGTTTTAGTCTTAATGGTTTACTGTAATGTCATGTTGTTACTTGCGAGCGGAGCACCAAGGCAAATTGCTTGTATGTGTACATACTTGGCCAATTATCTTATTCATTCATTCCTTCATTCATTCATTCATTCATTCATTCATGAGTCACACAGCAGGTCAGACAGCATCTGTAGATGGAACGAATATGTGACCTTTTGGGTCGGGACCCTTTTTCAGACTCCCAAGTGCGAAGAGGAATCCTGGTCTGAAATGTTGCCCATCCAGTGAAGAAGGGTCCCGACCCAAAACATCACCTGTCCAATCCCTCCCTCCCTCGAAATATGCTGTCTGAGTAACTCCAGCATTTTGTGTTCTGCTCAAGATTCAAGCATCTACAAGCCATTGTGTCACCAGATTCACCCTAATGCATTTCAAATAAATTATGGTGCATCCTTTGTGTATCCAGACTAGTTTAATTCTTTAGTTGCTGTTTATTATATCAAGGCCCATTACAGCATTAACATTCTGGGAAATAACATTTTCAGTTTATTTATTTTTTACTTTATCTTTTAGAAATTGATTTGAATTATTTATGGCTTTGAGTGTATTGGCCTCAAGTTTAACCAGGATGATTTTATCCACAATGGAACCCTGGAAACTTTGCAAATGTTGATCCACTTCAACTAATGTAACTTAAAGAAAAGTTATCACACGCTAGTGCAGTGGAATGTCAAACCCCATCTCAGAGAGAGAGTTCTCCCAAACATCACCTGTGGAGTTCATGTCATAGGAGCAGAATAAGGCCATTCGGCCCATCAAGTCTACTCCACCATTCAATCACGTCTGATTTATCTTGTTCCCTCAACCCCATTCTCCTTCCTTCACCCCATAACCCATGACACCCATGCTAATCAAGAATCTGTCATTCTCCGCTATATAAAATCCCAATGACTTTGCCTCCACAGCCATCTGTGACAATGAATTCCACAGATTCATCAACCTCCGACTAAAGAAATTCTTTCTAAAGGTATGTCCTTTTATTCTGAGGCTATGCCCTCTGGTCCTAGACTCTCCCACTGGTGGAAACATCCTCTCCACATCCACTCTATCCAGGCTTTGACCGTTAGCTGCTCGGCATCTCTGTAGACCAGAGGTCGGCAACCTTGTTCTGCATAGGGGCCAGGATGCATGTCTGTGAGTGGATGGTGGGCCACATCTATCACAATAGACAATAGACAATAGACAATAGGTGCAGGAGTAGGCCATTTGGCCCTTCAAGCCAGAACCGCCATTCAATGTGATCATGGCTGATTATCCCCAATCGGTACCCCGTTCCTGCCTTCTCCCCATATCCCCTGACTCCGCTATTTGTAAGAGCCCTATCTAGCTCTCTTTTGAAAGCATCCAGAGAACCTGCCTCCATAGCCCTCTGAGGCAGAAAATTTCACACACTCACCACAAAAAATTCACACGGGCTGGTGAAGGAAGTGATGTGTGTGTGTTCCACTCTGACAGTCGCCATTCCTGTTCCCGGTTTTTCAGGCGACTGCCGGCAACTTGACAGTCGGCGGCAGTCCGCTGAAAACTCGCCTAAATGGGACAGGCCCATAAGGCAGCAACTCTCCCTCTGTGCCACTAAGCCGCTCTTAAATTCCTGGAATTTATTTTAGTTCAACTTATTTCTAATAGAATCTTAATAATGAATGGGAAATTCAAACCAAGGTTGCAATGTATTCCATTGGTGATGTTTTCTTATGGGAGTTCTGATGTTATGAATCTTTCATTCTTTTCGGCATGTAATAAAAACTGAGACAATTCATACTCATCAAACCTTAGCAGCATTGTTAACACCCGGGGGAGTTTAGATTTAATCTACTCATGTACTAGTTTTAATGGTGGGAGTGTGAAGACCGCCCCACCCATTATCCAATCCTTAGTTATCATGCTGGGGATGGTATTTCGCAGTTCCCCTTTCTGTCGCGTAACTCCCCAACCAACGTTGAACATGCTGAACACCTATGCTCAGTCTGCCTTGGCCTACACGATCTTGTCAATCTCCCCTTCCCATTCCCATTCCCATTCTGTCCAGGGCCTCCTCCACTGTTAGAGTGAGGCCAAACACAAATTGGAGGAACAACACCCCAGATTTTGCTTGAGCAGCTTACAACCCAGTGGTATGAATATTGATTTCTCTAATTTCAAGTAAAGGGCCTGTCCTACAAGCTTGCAACTCTATGCGATTAGCGTGACCTAACATGGTCGCTTGAGCCGTCCGGCTTTGCGGGGCCGGTCCCACTTCGATCGCCGGAGCCGTGTGGAATTGTGCGGAGTTTGTCCCAACATCGCGCGGGGCTCCGAAAAACTGACTATGTCCAAAAATTCCGCGCGGCAACGGCTTGTCGCCTCGCAGTCGCCTCGACGCATTACACACTGCCCCGACGTCGTGCCTCCGTGAACCTATCTGTAGGTGCCTCCATGACCCTCTATGTGTGTGGCTTCGTGGCCCTCTGTGTGTGTGCCCCTCTCTGTCCTGGTGAACTTACCTTAGACTTCGCTCCAAGTTCGCCTCACTTTGCGCCGCGTTGCGCCACTCACCCGACCTCCGCGCGGCCCTCGTTGCCGGTTTGGTTGCGCTTGCCGCATGCAGGCGCATGCTGGTGGGAACGGCCCTGTGCAGGGGATCACCCGACCTCCGCGCGGCCCCCGCTTCTAGTTTGATCGCGTTCATCGCATAGAGTTGCATGCTTGTAGGACAGGCCCTTAACCCTTGTATTCCCTCTCTCTCCGCCCATCTCCCACCCTAGACATCCTGCTAGTTTCACTGTTCATATCACTTTGTTAACACTCACAGCCAACAATGGGCCATCCATTGGTCATCGGTGCCATCTCTGATTTGTTCTGTACCTTAACATACCTCTAGTTTCCCTCTCCCTTCACTCTCAGTCTGAAGAAGGGTCTCGACCAGAAACATCACCTATTCTTTTTCTCCAGAGATGCCGCCTAACCCGCTGAGTTAGTCCAGCATTTTGTGGCTATCTTCGGTGTAAACCAGCATCTGCTATTCCTTCCTTTACTCATTATCAGGAATGATTTGCTTAAAATATAACCAGGATATTCTGTGATATTGTCCACCAGCAGAGACGTGATTCTCTCTAGTTTTGGGCAGGCGTCAAGTTTTGAGAAGTTTAAATAAGGCCTAGGATTTTAAATCTCTCTGGTCTTCCACGGCGGTGAGTTCACTGCCATGTTCAGCTCTTGTTGTCCTGCCCTTCTCCAACTCTGTCACCTGGAGTTGAGTCGAGTTCTCACACTGCAGAGAAGAACAAGTTTGCTTGCTGCATTAAAATTATTCTCAAAAAACCAAGCCACACTGCTGTAGGAAGGATGTTGGTAAGCTGGAAAGAATGCAAAGAAGAGCTATGAGGGTGTTACCAGAACCTGTGGAGCTAAGCTGTAGGGAGATGTTGAGCAGGCTAGGATTTTATTCCTTGGAGCGCAAATGGCTACGGGGTGATCTTATAGTGGTGTATAAAATCATGAGAGGAATAGATAAGGTGAATGCACAAAGTATTTTACCTGAAATAGGGAAATCAGGAACTAGAGAACATAGATTGAAGGTGAGTGGGGAAAGATTTAATAGGAACCTGAGGGGCAACTTTTTCACTCAGAGGGTGGTTGGTATATGGAATTAGATAATTGAGGCAATACAATAACAACATTTAACAGATATTTGGATAAATACATGAATAGGAAACAAATAGAGGGATATGGGCCAAATGCAGGCAGATTTTACCCTACTGATAGGGTATCTTGGTTGGCATGGGCAAGTAGGGCCAAAGGGCCAGTTTCCGTGCTCTTTGGATCTATGACTTTGAAACTATCCAGAAGCTTACCTCTGCTATCCAACCAATGTAAATCTATATCTCATTGCTATGGAAACATAATTTTGAAAATCCATGGAAGCAGTAGAGACAGACTAATGGTTGCCAGGGTTACAAGAAGCATCACCATATAAAAGGAGAATATATACAGCATGTAAAACATAGCAGGAAACAATAAACGGATTCTGTTAGTTCTCTGCAATTAAAAAGGGTCATTTACATTTTATTAAATCATTCCCACATAATTTATGAGAAAATTTGGAGATATATTTTAACAGCCGGGACAGGTTACATGGGGTACCCTGTCACATGGATTAAGTGGAAGGCCAAAGCTCTAATATTTATCTTTCCAAATTCTCAATGTTTTATCCCCTTGTTACATACTTTAGTGACATTGTATTCTTGTCATGTATAAATCACATTCATGCCAGTGGTTGAGGTATGTTTTTGCAGGAAGATGCTGACCCTGAATATCATGGTGGCAGTTTTGAGCAGCAGACATTTCCGATTACGTGGAATGGTTTGAAGTGCTATCCAAGGTAATTGAAATAAAGTGTTACTATGCGTGTGGTGATTTTGTGAACTGCTCAGAAAGTTTCATAATTTGATCATTCATGATTAAATACCTCAACTATATTTAATTTACTTTAGAGAGACAGCGTGGAAACGGGCCCTTTGGCCCACTGAGTCCACTCTGGCCAATGATTATCCATGCACTAGTTTTATCCTGCACACAGGGACAATTTACAGAAGCCAACAAACCTGCACATCTTTGGAGAGTGGGCGGAAACCGGAGCACCCGGAGAAAACCCACACCATCATGGGGAGAACGTACAAACTCCGTACAGTCAGCACCCGTAGTCCCCGATCTCTGGCACTGTAAGGCAGCAACTCTACCGCTACACCACCGCGCCTCCCTGGTTCAGCAAACTATTTTTATTCCAAAACATGGATGATTCTGTGACAAATACACACTGCGTGCAAAATGATATAGAGAATAAAAAGGCGTCTCTGGACTAGACTGGCCGACCAGAAGAGAGAGGAGGAGGAGGAGGTTGTGGTCCGGCAGTCCTAGCCTATAAAAGAGTTTAGGGGGCATATTTTAACGTTCAATTTTCAGAGCCTCCAGCACTTCTTGTGTGTTCTACAACCACAAGATGTATTATTTCTTCTTGTGGTTGCAGATGTAATAAAGGGCCTCCTGCAACCACAACCACGCCCACATAGGGAGGCCAGGACAGCGTTGCCAGTGGCTGCGATGGTCACAGTGATTACCATCTTCAATCTTTCTGAATTTTTCCCAGGCTAGTGCAGTCATATTTTGGTCATATAAATTGTCCCTACCCGCTCTATTTCAGGAGCATGGATTCGCAGAGCTACGGGATGGGATTCTCAACGATACAGGGTGGAAGAGATGGAATTGAATGCTGAGTATTCCCACAACTGCATGGTGATTCGCTAATCACAATGATGAGAGTGTGGTGCATTGTTCACTGGTTCTTACAAGGGGATCCCAGTGCCCAGTTTCCAACGCTATCCCATTTATAGAGTTTGTGGGGTCGTTTAGACTTTAGACATTAGTGATACAGTGCAGGAACAGGCCCTTCGGCCCACCGTGTCCACTCCAACCAACATTCACCCTGTGCACTAGCACCAGTTCCACAAATTATTTGCCAAAGACCATGAGCAGCTTGAACTTGCAAATATGGGGACGATGGGTATTTGGCTGCACCCCCTGCTTCCAAGTATCACCCACCTTGCTCTACCTGCCCACCATCTTTCACCCTCATTAATTACATAGGGGCCCTTGTCTCATCGCTTCTCCTCTCCTCTTTATACTGGTTTCCTGTGGCAGAATCTCAGCCCAAAATATTGCCAATTCTTCCCCCCCCCCCCACTGACTGCTGCTGCTGTTCAATCGATTCAGTTACTCCAGTAGTTTATCTCTTGTGCCACAGAGAGAGGTCACATGACACGGAAACAGGCCCTTCGACCCAATTTGTCCATGCCGACCAAGTTGTATGTCAAAGATATTCTGCGATTGAATTTTCCCACTGAATGTGTACATATTCTGTTGCCATCAACACAACTTAAAGTCCCTTCTCAGTTTTTCCATGGGTTTCTCCCATCTATTTTAACTATGTTTCTGGCCTCATTTTACAGCTCTGGAGGATTGTGGAATGAGCTACCAGATTGGTACAATTTAAATATTTGTTTCAGCAAAGGAATTTAAGTTAATTTAAGTTAAGTTAATTTAATTTTAAGGTGAACGGGGGAAACATGTTATAGGAATCTGAGGGGTAACTTTTTCACACAAAGGGTGGTGGGTACGTGGCATGAGCTGCCGAGGAGGGTTGTTGAGGCAGGGACTGTCACAACGTTTAAGATGCAATTAGACAGAAACATGGATAGGACAGGTTTGGAGGGGTGTGGGCCAAAGACAGGCAAGTGTGACTAGTGTAGATGGAACATGTTGGTCAGTGTGGGCAAGTTGGGCTGAAGGGCCTGTTTCCACACTGTGTGACTAAATGACTCTCGATGCCTCTGTTATTAATAACAATAGAGCTTCATGGGGTGTGAACATTTTTAATTAACTCTTATTAAGTTATTTATTTCAGAAAGTGTAATGTGTTCCACCATAGATTAATTAAATGTAATACCCAGGGAAAGATCACAATGGTTTTCCTTCAGTATGAGAGAGAAGGATGTGAATGATAAATGTTTGAATTACATCAATACAGATAAATTAAGATATATGGAGGAGGGTCATGAATGCAGATATTTTTGCTTGATTTATTCAGGATAATGGCAAAATAAAAATTAATTATGTGACTCGCGTTGCGTGTTTTTATCTGAAAAATTGCCACACTCAGTCCTTTTGTACAGTTCTTAGAATGTAATTGCTTTGCTCATGATGATAATTAAGGCCAAGTCTAATATATTCAGACAGCTATATGTCAATCTGATTGCATCAACAATGAAACACAGAGAAATAAATAATATTCCTGCGGAATATCATCTACCATGGTGAATAATAACCGATAAAACCGTGTAGTTGAGTGAAATAGAGGTAATTGTGTTTTTTGTTTTTTTTTAGAGAAACAGCGTGGAAATAATCCCTTCATCCCACCGAGTCCATGGCGACCAGCGATCACCCGCACACTACTTCTACCCTTCAAACTAGGGATAATTTACCGAACCCAATTTACTTCCAAACCTGTGTAGGAAGGAACTGCAGATGTCGGTTTACACCAAAGATAGACACAAAGTGCAGGAGTAACTCAACGGGTCAGGCAGAATCTCTGGAGAAAAGGAATAGGTGGCATTTCTGGTCGAGACCCTTCTCCAGACCCTTCTCGAGATCCTATTCCAGCATTTTGTGTCTATCTAACCTACAAACCTGCACGTCTTTGGAATGTGTGAGGAAACCGGAGTTCCCAGAAAAAACCCACGTGGTCACAGGGAGAATGTACAAACTCCATACAGACAGTACCCGTAGTTGGGATTGAACCCGGGTTTCAGGTGCTGCAAGCGCTGTAAGGCAGCAACACTACCGCTGCACCACTTTGCCACCCATTATATTATATTATACTGTGTTATATTGGACATGCACCATGGACAGGACCATTGAGCTCCAATGGCTATTGCTGAGTTCTGCAGAGTTCCCTAGTGTTAATGGCCTCTCTCGTGTGAACATATCTTCAAGCTTTGCATATCTGGCAAATGCTGTGCTCAACATTGCCAAGAAACAAGCAACTAAATAGCCACAGAGGATCGCCATGGCACACACGCACATAATAAATGATGGATCATTTTCCCAAGGGGCTTGAATCATGTCCAGTTTTTAGAAAGAAATTCTGAGACTCACGAAATAGATGAGCTGCGATTCTGAATCAGCCCATACAATGCAGGTCACAAAGATTGGTGAGAAGCCTCCAACATTATGTTCTATACATTTTTTTTCCAATTTAATTTGGTTTTAAACTAAATTCTTGGAAATATTTACTTCAACGGGAATTGAATGACGATTCTGTAAACAATTAGTGGTCTTAGGGTTCAATCATTCTGCACCAGCCGCCACAAAGATTCACTGATGAGAAATGTTCCACGATCACAGTGGTGAAAGTGGAGTTGGCTGCAGACATACTTCAGGGAAAACCAAGCAACCCTAACAAGTCTCGTTATCCGTGACCCAAGTCCCACAAAATGCATGGACCTTAAATATTTTTTGTAATGACCCCTGCACTTTCCCATGACAACTAGGTATGATATCTGTGGACATGCCAATGGTAGTTAGAGATGACTAATCACGTTCACAATAGACAATAGGCAATAAGTGCAGGAGTAGTCCATTTGGCCCTTCGAGCCAACACCTCCATTCACTGGGATCATGGTTGATCATCCACAATCAGTACCCCATTCCTGCCTTCTCCCCATATCCCTTGACTCAGCTATCTTTAAGAGCTCTATCTAATTCTCTCTTGAAAACATCCAGAGAATTGGCTTCCACTGGCAGAGAATTCCACAGATTCACAACTCTCTGGGTGAAAAAGTTTTTCCTCATCTCCATTCTAAATGGCTTACCCTTTATTCTCAAACTATGGCCCCAGGCTCTGGACTCCCGCAACATCGGGAACATGTTTCCTGCCTCTAGTGTGTCCAATCCCATAATAATCTTATATGTTTCAATAAGATCCCCTCTCATCCTTATAAATTCCAGTGTATACCAGCCCAATTGCTGCATTCTTTCAACATGTGACAGTCACGCCATCCCGGGAATTAACCTTGTGAACCTACCCTGCACACCCTCAATAGCAAGAATGCCCTTCCTTAAATTTGGAGACTAAAACTGCACACAATACTCCAGATGTCGTCTACCTAGGGCCCTGTACAACTGTAGGAGGACCTCTTTGCTCCAATACTCAACTCCTCTTGTTCTGCAGGCCAACATATCAATTAGCTTTCTTCACTGCCTGCTGTATCTGCAGGCTTACTTTCAGTGACTAATGAACAAGGACCCTCAGATCTCATTGTACTTCCCCTTTTCCAAACATGACACCATTCAGATAATAATCTGCCTTCCTGTTTTTGCCACCAAAATGGATAACCTCACATTTATCCACGTTAAACTGCATCTGGCATGCATCTGCCCACTCCCCCGACCTGTCCAAGAAATCCTGCGTCCTCATAGCATCCTCCTCACAGTTCACACTGCCACCCAGCTTTGTGTCATCTGAAAATTTGCTAATGTTACTCTTAATCCCTTCATCTAAATCATTAATGTATATTGTAAATAGCTGCGGTCCCAGCACCGAGCCTTGCGGTACCCCACTAATCACTGCCTGCCATTCTGAAAGGGACACGTTAATCCCTATTATTTGTTTCCTGTCTGTCAACCAATTTTCTATCTATGTCAGTACCCTTCTGCCCACTAATCTCCTGCGTGGGAACTTATTAAAGGCTTTCTCAAAGTCCAGATGCACTACATCCACTGGCTCCCCCTTGTCCATTTTCCTACTTACATCCTCAAAAAGTTCCAGAAGATTAGTCAAGCATGATTTCCCCTTCATAAATCCATGCTGGCTCGGACCGATCCTGTTGCTGCTATCCAAATATGCCGCTATTTCATCTTTTATAATTGACTCCAGCATCTTCCCCATCACCGACACCAGGCTAACTGGTCTTTAATTCCCTGTTTTCTCTCTTCTTTCTTAAAGTGGGATAACATTAGCTACCCTTCAATCAACAGGAACTGATCCTGAATCTATAGAACATTGGAAAATGATCACCAATGTGTCCACGATTTCTAGGGCCACTTCCTTAAGTACCCTGGGATGCAGGCCATCAGGCCCTGGGGATTTATCAGCCTTTAGTCCCATCAGTCTACCCAACATCATTTCCTGCCTCATGTGAATTTCCTTCCATTCCTCCATCATCCTAGGTCCTCTGGCCACTAGTACATCTGGGCGATTGTTTGTGTCTTCCTTAGAGAAGACAGATCCAAAGTACCTGTTCAACTCGTCTGCCATTTCCTTGTTCCCCATAATAAATTCACCTGTTTCTGTCTTCAAGGGACCCACATTTGTCTTAACTAATCTTTTCCTCTTCACATAACTAGAGAAGCTTTTACTATCCTCCTTTATATTCTTGGCTAGTTTACCTCGTCTTTTCTCACCATATTGTCTTTTTAGTTATCTTCTGTTGCTCTTTAAAAGTTTCTCAATCCTCTAGCTTCCCGCTCATCTTTGCTATGTTATATTTCTTTTCTTTTATTTTTATTCTGTCCTTGACTTCCCTTGTCTCTTACTCCCCTTAGAATCTTTCTTCCTCTTTGGAATGAACTGAGCCTGCACCTTCTCCATTATTCCCAATATACCTGCCATTGTTGTTCCACTGTTATCCCTGCTAGGGTCACTTTCCAGTCAACTTTGGCCAGCTCCTCCCTCATGCCTCCATAGTCCCCTTTGCTCAACTGTAAGACTGACACTTCAGAATTTCCCTTTTCCCTTTTCCCTTTCAAATTTAGATTAAAACTTATCATATTATGGTCACTATCTCCTAATGGCTCCTTTACCTTGAGTTCCCTTATCAAATCCGGTTCATTACACAAGACTAAATCCAGAATTGCCTTCCCGCTGGTGGACTCCCGTGCAAGCTGCTCTAAGAATCCATGTCGGAGGCACTCCACAAACTCCCTTTCTTGGGGTCCAGTACCAACCTGATTTTCCCAGTCTACCTGCATGTTGAAATCTCACATAACCACCATAGCATTACCTTTGCTACATGCCAATTTTAACCCGTGATTCAACTTGCACCCTATATCCAGGCTACTGTTTGGGGGCCTGTAGATAATTCCCATTAGGGTCTTTTTACCCTTACAATTCATCAGTTCAATCCATACTGACTCTACATCTCCTGAATCTATATCACCCCTCACAAGGGACTGAATTTCATTCCTTCCCAACAGAGCTACCCCACCCCCTCTGCTCACCTGTCTGTATTTTCGATAGGACATATACCCCTGATTATTCAGTTCCCAGCCCTGGCCCTCTTGCAGCCATGTCTCTGTAATTCCCTCAACATCATCCTTGCCAATTTCTAACTGAGCCTCAAGCTCATCCACTTTATTTATTATACATTGTGCATTCATACACAACACTTTAACTTTGGTAATCACCCCCCCCCCCCCCTCCCCCCGCCCCCTCACTATTGGCTCTGACCTTACTCTCTTATCCCATCTCAAACTTTCCTTCCCATTAATTCAGGAATCTTTTGTAACTTTTCCAGTACTCACTTCCCCTTTAACTCCATCTTTTTACTCACAATTTGTCAACCCCTCCCCCCCCCCCCCCCCCATTAAACCCACACGCGGAGCACTAATAACCTGCCTGCCAGAACGTTGGTCCCCCTCCAGTTAAGGTGTAACCCGCCCCTTTTGTACAGGTCACCCCGACCCCAAAAGAGATCCCAGTGGTCTATAAATCTAAATCCATGCTCCCTGCACCAGCCCCCCAGCCAGACATTCAGATCCCCTATCTCCCTGTTCCTGCCCTCACCAGCACGAGGTACAGGAAGCAATCCAGAGATAACCATCCTAGAAGTCCTGCTCTTCAGTCTTCTTCCCAACTCTAAACTCACATTGCCTGGCTCTACATATAGATTATACTTAGTCCCTAAGGGGTCGAATCTTCCCCTGGCCAACTTTATGTTCCTGATGTATTTATAGAATTTCTTTGCATTCCACTTAATATTACATGTAAATGGCCCATTTCTTCCTCCTAAATTACTTTCTTATGTTCTCTCCTACACATTCTATATTAGTGAAGAAACTCTGTTGATCCCAGTTGTCATGTGTTTTCCTTTTTCCTTAATCAAGCCTTTAATACCATTTGTCATTTAAATGTTCCCTAATCTTGTCATGTTTGCCCTTTTCCCTTCCAGAGACCTGTTGCCCAGAACCCCTACTAACCTTTATATCTTGAA